>JACXIL010000219.1:661388-1925452 GCA_014737365.1 Bombus soroeensis | reverse complement strand
AGAGGAAAATTTTCTATGTCATTTTATATATGATGATATGAACATAAAAAGCTTTTAAATAAAAAAATTTATTTTAAGTACAATAAAACTATATAATTAATTTGTTAGGGAAATTACAGATGTGCATACCCAAATCTAAATTGTTTATAAAGGCTTGATTTCATTATCTTTATTTGTTTTTTTAACTTACATTTTTTTTCTGTAAATTGATGCAATAAACATGATTTTCCTACTCCCATATCTCCTATAATAATATATTTGAAGATATAAGAGTAATTATATGGTCCAGTTGACATTTTTTATCTGTAAACATATAATTTACAAAATTCTGATTTTTGTATCAATTTATATGAAATATATTTTATTTATTAATTTATTTACACAGAAATATTAAAGTATGACAAATATCAGATCCGCAATGAAGTTTATTGAACATCTAGCATAGTAAGAATGTATGATAACAAAACACATAAATAAGAATATAATACAAATTACAACAAATAATGTTGCTATACATATAAATGACAAACACAACTATGTACATTATACCATAATTGGCATAGTTGTAGTATCAATATGTTTGACAAAAACCTATACTAAAAAGAGAAAACATTATAACAAACTCTAAATTATCATATTTTATTAAAACAATTTTATTATGATTATAAACTGCTAATAAATATTTAATATTTGGTGACAAATAAATGCATGGAAATATTACATATGTTAAGTAATACTATATTAAATATAATTATTCTAGTAAAATATCATTTTATGGATACTTGTGTAAAAATAAAATATGATGTGAAGACAATAATGATTTTTACATGTTTATTCAGGTGTTTTTCAACAAAACATTAATGATAAAGTAATACATAATTGCTTAAATGACAATTATCATTATTGGTTGAAAATGTTGGAAAAATTATAGATTGTCAAATAAAAAAATATGATAATACCAGTTCTGAATTTATAAATACAAGCAGTAAAAACTCAATTTCTTGATGACAACTGTTCACTAAAAAAAGTTTCTGATGTCAACAATGCATTGTCTACTCACCGTTTTGTAGTTCACTACTGTGGAATGTTTTCCCACAAACTGAATTACAAGGATTTCGTTAAAATGTTATTACTACATAAACAATAAATTCTCGTACTAGATGTACAAGTAACAACCGTAACACCGTAAATGTATTATAAATTACGATTCTTTATATCACGCGCAATATGGCAGATCACTGTCGCTAATAACGATGGCGGCGAATAAACGTCAAACCACCTGTCACTATTTTTTAACAATTCTAGTTATTAACCTACACTCGTTCGTTGCAACTTTAATTTTAATAGTGTTATTTAACTATTACGACGAATATAAGTAATATCTCTAGTTGTAACTGTAATGTTTCCGAATATATAATTTTGTTAAACCATAGAAAGATGAATAAAGATAGATATCATTTGACCATTATGGCAGTAATTCTATACATATATAAGCGTACATACAAATTCTAGTGTATTTCAAAATGCCATAGCACTATTAATCAAAATATTCTTCTTATTCTGTAAAACAATGTTTTAGAATTTCATATTAACATGAATTCTATGTGCCAAATATAGAAGCATAATACTCCTATCGCTCCTATTAAAAGCTATGTATATAAACCAACCGCATACCAGTTCTTTTGAAACAAAGATATTGATTGGTTTTTTGCTCTGTCTCAACATCAGTTACTTTTACTAAACAAATAATAAATGTCTATATATTTTAATAACAGAATATAATAATATTTTAAAATTAAAATCCTAATTTTTGAGATCATAACCCTAATTGGGCACATAATATTTGTCAAAGATAGTTTTGATATAATACAAAAATTATTGTTATAATAACTATCGTATTGAAGTACATATATATAACAGCATTATTTAAAATATTTAATCATCCTTTTATTCAAGTTTGATATATTTTTAAGTTCTTGGTACAATTTTATACAAATTACATTAAATGTAAAAATTAAAATATAATTTTCATATAAGTAACTCATTGTTGGTTATTGCATTTGGTTATTTCGTTTGTTTTAATCATAAATTATGTTAATTTATTGATAAGTTAATAAATTCATATAAATCCTAAAAGTAAAAAATATTTTTTGTGAGAACATGAAACACAGAAATCAAAATTAGCAAATCAAAAGGATTATCGGAAAATTTTTGTTTGAGTATGAAGTACTATCCAACCATCGTACAATTTTAATGCATTTAAACACATAATAAATAATGCGAATGAGTCTAATTGAGAAACCACCCAAATGTTAGTCGTTTGAACAGTATTGGAATTTGTAATGTAAATATGTTAATACTAGTTGTAGGTTGTAGTTAGAATATGCGCACTTTCGTAACTTGCAAATGTTGTGTTATGTACCTCTTGTTTGATGGTTGAGACTTATGTTTAAAATAATTCCGTGTAAAATACCTTACAAGTCTGAAAATCTTAACAGTGTTTAATACATCAGTTTGTTTGTTTACTTCGTTACTCTTAATAATTATTAATAAAATATAAGAATATTTTTGGTTAAGAGTAGTGTCGGTGAATTAAATTCCGTATATGTTAACAGGTGAGAGCTTCTAACTTAGTAAGATTTATTTAACAATAATTCTAAAATAAAAGCTTAAGCTTAATAAGCGCTTGTCAATAATATTTATCAGGAATTTATTATATTTAGATTCGTTTTGTTGTTTATTTATTATATATATTATAAATATGCATGTATACATAAGAAATATAGAATATGTCCTTTGTGGGCTATTTGTGCATTATGCATTATGTATAAAAAAATGGTACATTGAAATTCTGAGAAATAATAATAAAGATCTCTTTCTAAATGTAAACAAAAAATATTTTGTTTATTAAATTTCTATAAGATTAATCACAAGTATTTTCTTTTACATAGCCTGCACATCAATTTAACATGTTTTGAAATCTCAATTATAAACGTTAAAAATATAAGTTAGTACAATTTTAGTTATTAAAAGATCATTGACTTCCATCTTTTGCTGTAATGTAATTATATGAAACATATATGTGTAAACGTTGTGTTATATATTTTTGGAATTTCAATATATGCCGTATGCATTCACTAAAAATGCATTATTACATCCAATAATTGTTGTTATGAAATATTAAGTATATATGTATATGTAGTTTAAATATTTATTAAATAAAATTTGTTTTAGAATAACATTACAGATGCCATACATTTTAGTACGTGGTAATCTTGCATCGTATGGTCATAGATACCCATGGAGAGTTTTAGTATCAGGTCTTAAAGGTACTATCTTTTATTTTAGAGCTTAAACATTTAATATACTTATATTTAATTTATTTATGTAATGGTAATTTATAAAATAAATGTTACTCTGTTGCTACTTAGTTGATATTTTTTATATGCAGTTTTTGCTTCTTACAAATATGTGTGTAGCATGTTATATTAACAGAATACATGAGCACACCTATATATATGTCACATATTTTTGTTTTATTTCATGATAATATGTAAGATAAAATAAGTTGTTAATGGATTTACTCATCCATTGATTTCTTATAAAAATGAAANTAATGTCTACTATGTTTTATAGAGTAAATAAATGTTCTTTTTTATGAAATACATAGTTATATCGTTGCATAGTAATAATAATCTTTTTTGTAAAATTATTATTATTCAAGTTATGATAATATAAAAATCATACCATATTTGACATTTATTGCAGAAAAAAGTTAAATAAAAACATTCTAAAAAATGAAAGATATAATATTCAAATATAAAGTCTCATAATAAAAAAGATACATTTATATATTAAGACCTTATTTCTTTCTTAATACGTATATCAATAAATTAATTCCTTAATTAACTAATTACTATTTATACTAATATGTTTATTGAAATCTGAGTAAAGAAAGATGTGTGATATGAAGTGATTGATAGAATATAAAAGTATTAATACATTGATTACACAGTTTATAGAAACGTATTGGTTTACTTCAAATTGTTTTGTTTTAATTTGAAAAATGTGGAAACAAAAATGAATTTTTTATTTATATTACTTCAAGTAAATTATGATGTTGCTTATAAGTGAAATTGTTATTCCATAGTTTTGAGCAAAACGATACCCCTATCAACGCTACTTCGCGATAAATTGATAATAATTATCGCGTAGATAGACCGCAAGTATGATTAATTATATTACCTTTCAGCTGAGTTCGTATGATTGAGAACGTGTGATTTTTATAATTCTTAGTTTTTAAACGTAATTTACGTAAAAGTTAGAACAAAATTATGTTGAAAACGTAAGATATTATTCACGTATGTTATAGCATCAGATATAGAACAACTGAGTCGTTTTGCTTCTGGGGGATATTGTGATGATTCGACAATAGTGTATTTGCAACATCCTTGTGTAATATTAACTGCTTTAGAAGTTCTTGGTTACAAAGTCGTAGCATCTTCAAGTACAAGTGTTAAACAAGATTATAATGAGTACATGTGGACTATGAGAAAAGATTTTTCTGAACCTGAACCTGAACCTGTTATTAAGACAGGTATGATTTTGTAGTGATTAATTTATTTTTACTAATAATTATGCGATAACAAACATTTACAGTTTACTTGCATTAAAAAATTTAACACTTCCTATTATTCTAAGAAACAGTATTTTTATCTTTCAAGATGAAAATTAAAAATATAAAGCGTAATTATAAAATTATATGAATTTATAATTTTTATTTTTACATAAGTTTGGTTTATTATATAAGCTATAAATGCAAGAGGAAAGAAAGTTATCAAATATATATGTATGTAAAGAGTAATATCGTAACAATACTTATGATATATTACAGTGAATATTTCTTAATTTTTTTATAAATGAAATATTATAATAGAATTTTCTTATATACAGAGTTTCTAGTCCCGTTAGAAAAATATGTAATTAAACATAAATGTAATGTATTAAAAAGTTTGTACGGATTGCACTTGATTACTAATTTGTGTATTTATTTTCGAACTTTTCTGTTAGATTTTTTACTTTCAAAACGTTTCAATGTTTTATCTGTAGAAGATATTTTGTGCAAGTCTGATTATAGAATTATTGTGTTTAATTAAATTATATGAAATTTTTATATATATTTCAAAATATAAGATAATATAAGATTCAAGATATTCGTTATCTACTGTATTATTCTTATAAGGATGGCAACAAACACAAGTACGGTTCTTACGAAGGTTATGTGTATTAGTGGCTGACGTTTAAATTTGATACTAGGTATAGCATCAGATACGTTGTAGTATTTTATCTAACAGTGGTATATATTGTTCGTCATTTAATGTGACATTCGCTTAAAACTTTCGCTCTTGCATAAGCTAACCACTTTCATCGACATTACGAATTTCTATTGATTTTTATTATATGCGTGTGAAAGTTTTGTTGTATATAATTTTCTTCGGTAAATGATTAACAACAAAAATGATTTTGAAAAATTACGTTCAATTGCTTCAATAATATATAAAAGGTGTATAATCGTAGTAATTTATATGTATAGTACCTACCTGGATATTAGAAAGAACAATGTGTACATCTACTAATTTTTTAAACAAGCATTATATTTTGTAAATTTTATAAAATTATTAGAATCTTAATTTTAAACTTTTGATGCTGTGCTAATAGTATACTTTTGTGTATAATATTTAACTATGTTGTAGATCAATATTTTCATCTTTAATTTTTATACTTATTTCCTTATGCGAACATTATGTATTTTAGTTTTGATTCCGTATAAAAAAAAATTAATAAAATAATATATAAATGATGTTTCATACAAAAATTTTATATTTTTATTACATTAGACAACAATTAATTATTTATGTTGGAAACTAAAAATTTTATAAATATAAAATAAATAAAATATATGTAGTTAAAGAGGAAGTATGTTGTAAAACTTAAAAAAGAAACGATGGTTAAAAAACGAGGAATCATGTGGAACTACTATAATAGAAAAATGTTAGGATTCCAAGTGATCGTATTTTGTAAGTTTTGTGATCAGTCATACATTCAAAATACTACTCGTATGGAACGACATATGGAAAAATGTCCGAAGTGTCCAGAAGATGTCAGACAACAATTTATACAAGTAGCTCATAACAAGAAGCATAAAGCTAATAACCTTGACAATAAAATGAACGATGGATGGTCAAAACAAGAATTTTCGCTGGATCAGAACATTACAGATTTAGATATAGAGTTAGAAGATTTATATAATTGGAATTATAAGAATCAGTCATATTTAGTTAATACATCTAATGCAATACAGCAAAATATGGATTTAGTAATGCATAATAATGAACAAAATTGGGTAAATCAGGATAATGCGGTTAAAAATCATGATACAGATACAAGATTAGTTAGTAGGAATTGGGAAACAAGTGAAAATGATACAGAAACAATTGCAGCTGGTAATTTGAAGAAAAAGAATATTTATGAAACATTTAAGCTATAATCTTATTTTGGAGTTATTATTAGATTGGATAAAATTATGCAGTTAATTCTCAAATAATTATCTAGAATAAATTTTTAAAATGTTTTTAAAAATTTTGTGTAGCTGGATCTCAAGAACGATCAAGTTCAGTTGACCAAAGAAAGTCATATAATCCTAGAAGGATAGCAGCTGTTTCTTCTATACAAATATCAGATTGTTTACCCTTACAAAATAAAATACATCAAGAACAGTTATTAGAAAGACGTGCCTTAAGAAGAGCTGCAGAATTAGAAGTACAGCGTAGAACCTTGGAACTGGAAAGATTTCAATGGGAATATGAGAGAGATAAACTTCAAACTGAAGTTCGTTGGGCTCATGAAACTCGTATGATGCAACTTAAAGAAGAACGGGAAAGGCATTTGAGTGAACACAGTAGAATATAGATAGCTTCACATATAGTCTAATTGTAAAGAATGAATTTTACCTATTGATAATGAATAATACTACTATATTCTTGCATAATAATCTAAAACGTTTTTATACTCAAGATTATTCTTAATCAAATATGAGTAGATGATAAAGAGAGTGTAAAATAATACATTATCCATTTAGAATGAAATATAATTCCTTTTTATATTTGTAGAAGAAAGTATTTTGTATACATTTTATATAATATTTTCAAGCAGTATATTAAACAGGATAAAATGTGGAAACTCACAAATAGCATTATAAAGAGTTACTGACTGTATATTTTAAAAATATAAACATTTTCAACCAAATACATTTGAGCATAACTCAATTTCGATTTTGTAATTCAAATTTTAATTACTATAAATTACATATATATAATAACTTGTTTTTTCCTCTAATATATGACATTTTTTACTAAATAATTTATTTCTATCTTTTTATTTATTTAAATTCAATATCACTTTATTACAACATACTGATTAATATTATTTAAACAAATTTGAAATAAAACTTTTTTATTCATATTTCTGGAAAAAATTTGTTTCTTTCATTGTCTCAATTTAGCATAAATAAGTAGTAGAAAAATGTAAAAGTAGATATATTTTTGCCAAGATAAAAATATTGTTTCTTTTTGCTTATAAAATTAGATGTACTTGCATTGTATATAATATTATTTATATTATATAAGACTTAGTAGTTAAATAATAGGATTTTCTCTTAAAAGAGAAAATGAGGGAGTCACAAAATATGTTTATATTTTTCCCAACAGCATTCTAGAAGCAACATTTTTCTTTTGACAGTAAAAGACAACGAAGTTTAACAATCCTCTTTAGCTCAACAATGTCGCAATCAGTGAATACAAGTGTCGGAAAATTAGCCAATGAAATGAATGATGATGAGAATTACTATTACGTTGGCGTAAAAGCCTCGCCGTTTGCGAATGATTGTGTTGTCTTCGGTTTAAATTCGGATGAAATTTTGGCTCTTTCCAAGCGTTTTCCAAACTCTGGATCAGATGTGGTCAACGGCACTATGATCAAAGGTTACCATCAACCATTTTCAAAAAATTTTTTTTACAAAATAACTGTATTTTTACGCGTTTAATTGAACTTTTTACCGAAAATATTTCTCACTCTGTCTTTTTGTAGCAGAATTTGTGAAAATATAGTACACAAGTCCTATACGTGAAAATTGCCTCGGTTAAGATAAACGCTATGTTTAATTTTTTAATTATACCTACATTTTATATATCTCTGCAAGTTAATAATAAAAATAGTGATATGTTGGTAAAAATAGATTTATAATTTAGATTTCCTTGTTTGTCATATTAGCTATATATTTAGTAATTGGAATTGCTTTGGGTTTCCGAAAAAAAGACATTATATCTGTAAAATGTTATACATTGAATTTACAGATAACATTTATATATTATTGTCGAAAATAAAATGTTATATTGAAATATTTTATAGAAATTCAGGATTGGTATGTCTTATTGCATCGTATATTTGTAATCATAGAATATTTTTCTTAATTTGTGCAATAAAATTTATTGCAGGACCACCTTTTTCCATCATTAACGCCCTGGCAGAATTAGGATATCGAGTTATCTGTAGCACAGGAGAAGCTGAAATACTTTGGACACTGCAAAGGGAATTGTAAAATCAACAATTATTCTCAGGACTACGATTTATAAGAAAAAAATACTACTTATGTATTTAAAGTATGCGTGCATGTTTAATAATGTGCACGCCAATTAAGAAACCAGTATGAATGAAGTATTATTTAATTATATAAAAAGTTTGTATACAAGGAACACACGTAGATATAAGAGGTGGTGTGTTCACTTTCGTTATAAAATTTTTATCAATATTTTTTAACTTGCTTTAGGGATGTATATTTTGTATCGAACATATTTGTACCAATAGATTTTCACGAGAAATTTTAGCAAGTTTCGTACATTACATTCGTAAAAGGCATTTAATAGGTTAAAACTACAATCATACATCGTTTTATACATAAATCTATATATAATTTTTGCAACTTCGAATTGAATTAAACTCAAAATGTCTTCAATTTTTTTTTTTAATATGAATTTATGATAACATTTATGACACTAATAAGACTGTACGAAATCAAGTTTCCAATTTCTATACTTTGCCGATTAGATCAATATTTTTTTGGAACAATTATTTTATTACTTACCATAAAAATTAGATACATTTGCGCATAAAAATGTGAGAAGTTGCAAAAATGATAACAATACCAACGCTTATCTTATTCGTTATTTTTAATTCGTGCAGTATCAATATTAAGTCATTTCGTGCAATAGAGGGACAATTTTTCTATTGTTTTTCTATTTTATATTATCTGCAATATAATTTTTAATAAAGTTATATTGTTATATTTTTGTGTATATTTATAACGCTATGATACAATACACGGAATCAAAACTAGCGTTAATATTATGTAATGCTATAAAAGAATTTGCACTGTACTCAGTATTTATTGAATTCATTTATGAAACGATAAGGCAATATTTTTTAGCACAGCATCATGCTTCAAAACGAAAAGAAAATGGGCAGCAATTGTCGAAGTACTTTATTACAAAATAATTGAAACATAATATTATAATATATATATAGAGGTCGATTTTGTATGCCGCGCCTTATTTTCATATACGAATTCGATATATGTACATATATATTATAAAATTACATATATGTGAACTATGTGAAATACATTTTTGCATATTGTGAATGAAAATTCATTGAAGAATATATGATTAGTATGATTTAAAACTATTTCTTTATGTACTTCTTCACAACCACTTATAATTTACGAAATATTAAAATTTATTTTCATATATAATAATATAATACTTATTTGTATCACTAAAAAATATTTCAGTACAATTTTTATCCGTTTTCTTTTTTAATGAAATGATAGGCAAATTATTGAGACGCTAATTAAGCGTACCTATCACAAACATGGAGCACAGTCATAACTGTAACGATCGTAATACATGCTGCAGTATAAGTAATAATATCGGAGTTAGTCAGTCTCTTATGGAAATGGAATTTGAACGTGGTATATGGTACGCCGGTAAGTAATTAAATTTATTTGATTTTTATTGTATTATTTTACTTTATTTTTTTTTAAACATCGCTAATAATATTTATGCCATTTTCAGCACAGTATAATGACTTGGATCGTGTAAAGATATTACTGAAGAAAGGTGTTTCACCAGATGCAGAAGATTCTGCGGGATATACAGCGTTACATTACGCAGCTCGAAATGGACACTATAAAATTTGTAATATTTTATTAGAAAACGGTGCAACAGTGAATGCACAGACACGTTGTGGACATGCTACTGCTTTGCATAGAGCAGCTATGCAGAGTCACTCTGAGATCGTTGAACTATTGTTGAGATTTGATGCAAACCCTAATTTAAAAGACGTCGATGGTTACACCGCTTTGCACAGAGCACTCGTGGCACGCTCCACACCTGTTTGCAAACTACTAATACCATGCACTGATCTATCATTACTGAATAGCAACATACAGAGTTTGGAACAATTAGTAAAAGAAAAATATCCTGACATTTTACCATTTTTATTAACATATATGAATAAAGGAGAAAAAGTAAGTGATTAATAAAAATAATTAAAATCTCCTAGACCTTTTAAATTTTCTGTATCAACACACGAATAATAAAGATGTGGTACTATAAAAATATTTATTTTATGAATAATTGTCAGAAGAAAACAGTATTTGGTAGGTAAAAGAACCTTGGAGATCTTAATAGATTTATAACTATAATTGATTTGTAACTATATACAAAGTGTACAAGTATATTTCTAACGTTAATAAACTGATCTATGTAATCCTCTCGCTTATATCGTTGGTATTTTAACATTAAAGATACGGATTGATATTTAAAAACAATGTGCAGTTTTGTTAACTGGATCGTACATTTTGTACTGTATAGGCGTTAAGAAGCAATAATAATATAAATAAAGGTTTTATTTTATACTACATGAATATATTAATAGTTAGTAAATACATTAGGCATCAAATTTTATTTTATATTTTATATAACAACATAATGTCATACAGATAAACATTCTTAAAAGTAAATCTAAGGAAATATGGAATATAAAGACGATTGTATCAAATGTTAAAGGAATAAATGTATAGATAAAATTGATAGACATGCATCATTATTGGTGGCGTTCGTTCCATGTGCTTGTCAGAACGGAGAGGGTCGTGCACTTGATATTGAATCGTTCGCGCGCGACCGTAAGTATTCGGGTTGGATCGGGGGTTATCGTTAGAATTCGACAGTGCTCGATGAGTTGCGGAGCGTAATATGTACGGCCGCCGGAGCCCCCTTGCGATAAATGGTGGTGCCATCTAGCGGAACACTTCCCGTCTCTCTGTACTGTACGACTGCAATCGTTGCATGGAGTCAGTCGTTTCACGAATACCGCGGGTGGTTTGCGCGAAGGCTCGCCGCCGCCTTTAGCCGTTGCGCGACGGATCGTCCGTCGTTTCGCGGTCCGAGGTTCGTCCGCGTGTCTTCGACCACCTTTCCCGCCTGGATTCTTGTGCGGTTTTACTCGTCGATTTGAGTGACAATCGCGAGCGATGTAATCGTGCCCTGACGTCACACGGCTAATCAAGTGCACACACGAACGCAACACAGGCGCGCGCGCGCCTGCTACTCGTATTCGTATACACGGATGGTCTACGTAGCTGCTCACGGTATACTACATACAACACGTATACAGCCGTGCACACGGCTAAACTGATAGAGAGAACGAAGGAAAGGGAAACAGTGTGCAAGATCGCAAAAGACAGAGGAGAAAGAACGGAAACGGAGAGATAAGAAAGAAAGGGAAATATATATATATATATATATATATATATATATGCGTATCTACATATATACGTATATGTTGCGTAGCAAGAGAACGGTATTAGAGAAAAGGGGTGAGGCGTAAGACGTATAGACGGAGGACAATTCACACTTGCATACGTCTATGTAGGCTTGTACGAGCCTTTCGCCTTTATAAAACATTATGCGTAGATATTACAGCGAAAAACACGAGACGGTAAGAAGCTCGAAATTCTTTCTCCCGTTGATATATTCAAGCATCGATTTTTCTCGAACGACTTGTTTTTGTAACTCTCGCAAAGTATTTCGTGTTTTCGACACGTGCAAAACAAGGCTATGAAATAGAATAAAGAAGAACCAGACGAAAGAGCGAGAGAGAAGTGTCTACATCTCGTGGCGCCCCGTTGTGTTTTTCTACGGAAAACTGTGCTCGGAACCTGCGTGAACTTTCAGAGTGGAAGAAAACGTTTAGCAAACGGAAGAGAAAAATTTTCCTTTCAGAAAGGTAAACTGAAAGGGGAAGAAAAGTTTCATTCGTACGTATATCATTCGATCTAATCAGTGAAACTCAGTGAGAAACCAAACGAAGAAGTTTGAACTGGAACGACAAACTTCAATGGACAAAACAAGTTTTATCCCAATCGAACCGGTCAGTGAGTGTAATATAATTTTTGTGTGTTATCTCTTGTTGAAGCCTTTTTTCTTGCTGTTATGTGAATTTTTATCATGAATATAGAAGTGTGTACGTGCGACACGATTGCGGGTGTACCTTGTTCGTGCAATAATAAGAAAGTGGGGTCTGTACGTTCCGTTTTTATTAACTTGTCGGACGGTCCACTGCTTTGAGAGTCAAGTTCGTCGCGCTTCGCTGTACGCGCCGTGTCTGGTGCGCACATATTTCCTCGCGCTTTCGGTTGCGCTCCTCGACAAGCTTTCTATTCCAAGTGAGATGAAATATATCCTCTCCGTCATATCGAGAACTATCGGTAAGGGTAATTGCGAATTACGCGGCAGTTACGTGCTTCACACTTGCATTTCTTTCGTAATTTCGTTGAACGTACTTTCGTTTCGCATTTCCTATCGTTATTACCTTTATAGCTTTTCAACCCTTTCATGGACATAATCTACATCTTTATTAAAAACCAAAAATTTTAATCGACTATATCAAAAGTATATCAAATGGAACTTATATTTATTTCAGTAAACCAGTTTTGTGCGTTATCTCTTGTTGAAGCCATATTGGATATATGTTATTAAATCAAGGTTTAATAAAATTTTACACTTTTTATTTTCTACGATTGTCTACGGTCTACGTATATAATATATGTATGTGTGGTAATAGAAATGGAAATACATTTTTATATTGCCCTTGCACATAACCCTATTTAATGGGGAAAATAGTTTTCATTGTTTATGAAAGGGTTAAATTTGATCTCGAAAGTTTCTGCTGTAGTAATTAGTCGCAGACACAGACCAATATGATAAATTGGATACTTATGGACGAATTTTATTATAAATTTCAAATGCAAATAAGCTTCGCTTTAATCATTAATAAAGTTGTTTAAAATCATGAAATCATTAATAAATTATCATACTGTGAATATATCAAATAAAATGTTGGAAAAATTATTGTTTTAAGGAATATTAATTTATAGTCGAAGAAATTTTGTATCAATTTTTTCGTTTAAACAAGAGAATATGTACTTTGTCAGAAATGCATTTTCTCGCGTTTATCTCGAGCTGTCAGGTCGGTTGACGAATCTTAGAAAACATTCCAAAGAATTCCAGCGAAAAAGTAGTGCCCGTGGGTAGAGAACGTAAGCGTCGACGACAATATCGATCAACTTTTCCTAAACGTGCCTCGGTCTACATATGTTTGGAAGCAGAATGGGGTGTGGACATGCGCATATACAGACCATTGTATTAGTAGTGCGTTGTCAAGTGCGCCATGTGATGCGTGAGATTGTGATGCAGTAATAAGTATTCTTCGTTTCACAAAAAAATATGTTTTAATTAAAATTATTACGTAGACCGAATGTTTTTACTACTTAACAGTAATAGATTCGTACAACATATTAATTATAAATAAAATTAACTGTGTAGTTATCAAATTTCGTACTACATATCTTGTTCATACCTATTAATTGATAATTACAAAATTACCATTCCTTGTTATATATCGTAATTATAATATTTCGGCGATCTATAAACGAACTAAATTATCTTAATTATTCTGAAATGAATGTGATAATGATAAATGAGTAGTTTATGGAGGTACTGCGGCGTTAGAGTTTCACAAGTACTATATTTATGTTTTATTGCATCGGTTTCACTTTCTGCTTTGCTTGTACCACTTACTTGACGCAAAGGATCTTGGGTAAAATTTGCATCGAAACATGGCATCAAAAGTCTCTTTATTTTCTTTTAAAATATCTTAGTTAATTTTTTTTTTTTTTTTTTGGTAATGACGCAGTTTAGCGACTTTTCTCTATTTTGACTATTTGGTTCCAGTCTTTTCTTTTTTTTTCAGAAAGTAAGGAGAAATTTAAAAGTTTCAAGCTGTCTTAATAAAACAGTAAAAAGTATATTAGTTTCTTGAATTCTCACGATCGAGATTTCTGATTTTAGTGATAAAATAGAGCTTGCAAAGAAAAGAGTCAAGTAGTCAAAATTGAAGAAACTCGCTAAACTGACCGATTATCCTTCCTTTTTCTTACATTTATTATTTATAATGAAGCGAATCGTTCGATCCACTTTTTTCAACCGTTATTCTTCTCCATTGACAGGATTGGCAAAGATTACGAAGATCTCTAAAGGCTGCAGTGCGAGGAAACCTCATCGAGGAGGATGAAAGAATCTTTGACAGCTCAATCACGACAAGACGATTCCTAAAAGAAATAATTATTCTCAGGCGTTCGCACCTGAAACATTCTCTCGTTGTGGTGTCTTTGTGAGAATTGCTTATTGAATATTTATAGGAGATTGCACGCATAGGAAAGCAGACAGAGAACCGTTCCTGGTCAGTGATAACAGCCGAGTTCGAAAAACAGGAACGTCCAAGTTTTCTATTCTTCGTCGATAGATCACGCATACGATAATACGCGGTTAATGATGGAAGAAAAATCTGCGAATATCGCGACGTACACGTGAGCGAGCGAGAAAGTCGACGTGTCGAAAAGTGAAGTCGATATTCGAGGGCGAAAAGGAAACGATGTGACGGTGCTGCTCGGTCGATAAGGAGAGTCATATCGTGTAAAGTGCCAAGAAGACCAGAGAAAAAGAAAGTGTACTTAATATCAGTTATTTTTGTTTTACGTTCGCGACAGTGATCTTGTGTTATTGGTGACGTGACGAGATCCTTGGGTAAAAGAGACGCCGAATGTCGGTAAACGAAGAGGAAGCGCACGATAGGACGATGCGATTAAGAACGCATGTTCGGCCAGTGAGTTTCGGTCGAGGAAGGGAAACTATTCGTCTTCGTTGATTTTTCGTTGTTCTCATCAACACGGGACGAAACGAGAAGTGACCGAGAGTGAAACGAATTATTACGTTTCTTCATTCGTTGTTTTTACGGACTCGCGAGCCACTAGGTACTCGATTCGTGGTTTCGGACTTGACACGGAGGAGAAGCGGCAATTTTCTCCGCGAAAACGAGATAAAAAAAGAAAGGATTCCACGAATTTGACAAATTGGAAAAGTGTTGGTGGTGATTAATAGTGGTGCGTTCGTTGATTGTTGGTGGTGATATCCGCGTTATTGGTTGTGCGAGGGTGTGGTGAAAAAAACGGGGTGGTGTGGTGGTGGCACATCGTGTAAAAAGAGAACACTCGACTGTGACTCTTAACTCATTACCACGGATCTCCCCCGGCAGTTTGACGCCACAGCCATCCTCGATGAGAGGAGGCACATGTCCATTGCTGCCGCTGAAAATGCAGGGTAAGTCTTTTTTCGATTTCTTTTCTTTTCTTCTTTTTCTTTCTTTTTATTTTAATCTTACGTCGTTTATCCAACGAACGGGAAACTTGTTCTCGCTCAACGTTCAATTTACATTATGCGGTATTGTTTATTTATTTAGGCGATTCAGAGATCACCGTTTTGTTATCTCGATACCGTCGCTGCAGCGTGTCTCGCGCATATACAGGATCTGCACATGTTGCATATATTGCTCTCAGTTAAGATATACAGTAAATGGAACTGTTACCGTAGTTGCTTAGCGCAATTAACCTCTTAAGCGAAGAATTACGCGGACGAAAGTTTTATACACGTTTCCTCTCTATGTCTCTATGTTGCCGTTTTCTGTTTATTTTGAAACTTTTTAGATTCCCCCGTATTTTCTAATTGTATTATTTCTTTATTTAATCGGTTAATTATTTTAACTATATACGTAAGGACTAAAAAAGTAAGATTTTTATATCGATACCTGTTACACTAAAAATTTTGATCGGATTTTTTTATTATTTTTCGGTTTAGCCGATAACTAGTACGCTGAAAACTTCAATGGGCACATATATTCTCTTTTAAAAAATGAAAAGTTTCTTCTTTCATCGATTATTCATTTATTCTATCTTTTTATCGTATTGTGTCTAATTGAATTTTAGATAACATAATAGACGTAGACGAAAGATAGCCGATAGCTGATGTTCAATATGGGTCATTTAACGAGAAGTATACTTGTAATGTTTTAGTTGTGTTAGGATGATATCTAGCGGGATCGGGTTAACAGAGAGGGCAAGAGGGTTTCTCAGGTCATAAGGGTCTCACATAGAATCTGATCGCAAAATAAAAATGGTTTATGCATTTCTTACATGTGTCACTTAAAACTAATGAACAGTTCAAAAGATATTCAGCGTTCCATTTGGTCTGAAGTTGTACATCTGAATAAATAAAAAAAAAAAAAAAAAAAAAAAAAAAAAAAAAAAAAAACAATATGAAATAATATTTTTATTGCGTCACGTTGAGCATCTATCTTATTGTATAGGATGCAATAGACAGAGATTTTCCTTGTTTGTTATTTACAGAGTATTCTAGAATCTAGAATTTTGTATCAATTATGCGATAATTAAAAATAATTAAGCTTATATATATTATATAATGTTAAAAACTGTTCATAACGATGAAACCACCGTAGAAATTTATAATTTGGCGTAGGCTTTCCCAGTTTAACTAGAAATAACATCGTTATTGCTTGGTTCTTGGCTGTCCTTTCGCATTGGAGATGCTTTCGCGAGCATACATTAGTCATTTAATATTCGACATAAACATATTCCTGTGTAATCCTTCAAATAGCTTCGTGTCCCCGTTCGCGTGCACGGAAATACACAAAATCTTCTCACGCAAAATGAGCGAAGAAGAAAGGGATGGTGTGTATCATCCGTCGTTATGTTTGAGTTAAAAAATTTAAGAGCTCTCTCTCTCCCTTTGAAGGCTTGAATTGTGCCGACACCTGCTGCTCTTTTTTTCTTCTCTTTTTTTCCTCCTGTTTTCTTTCCCTTTCTCTCTCATTTTGTTTTCTTTAAAGGAAACCTTTTGCATCCAGCTTCTTCCAGTTTCTACTGAACCTATCTCGAGGCCCGTCTACCTGAGATACCTACTTCTTCTTGTTCTTGTTCTTGTTCCTCGTATCCCAAAAGGTCCCTGCCGTTATACACGCTTAGGTACACGCTGCCTAAAACTATCTCGCTGTTTGTCTGCTATTCCTCGTAGCTCTATCAATATTAACACTTTCGCTAGAGGCGCGACTAGCTCGTTTTCGTAGGTTTGGCAGGTAATGGTAGGTTTTATATCGTAGGATCTTGTGGTATTTTTTGATAGTCTAGGATTTCGTAAATAGGCTTGCAAGTATTTTTTTTCTTCATCGTGAGCTAGATGCTCGGTGCTTGGTAAGTTCGATAGTTCGATTTTGGTTGCGCGGTAAATTTATTTAAATCGTTCTAAATAGAATTTTGCTCGTTTGTGAAAGAGGAAATTACAATAGTTTACAATTCTTTGGTTTTGTCTGAAATTTAATAACTGACAATTGCTGCAATAAATTGATATTTTGCTATCGAGTATAGAAGTATAATAATAAAATGTAACAATATAGTGATTGATAAATGAGATAACATTTAAAATTATAGGTACATGGATATTTGCAACTTCTGTGTCATGTCAAGTTGTTTAATATTATACTCGATGTTTCTAACCTTCTTACATTTAAGTCGGCAATAAATTAGTCATAAATACGATATTATAAAATATAAGTTGTTATTCTTAATTTTTATGTGACAAAACTTGCCCAGGTCTGTTTGATACTAGTAGAATTTGAAACTAAATTAAGTTAATCAATCGTGACTAATTAAGGGATATTGAAATTCTACTGAAAATAAATTTTAACGTATAATCGTAAAATATGTATCTTTAAATATGTTTACGGACTATAGTTTATTTCTATACGGTGATATCCTTGGTCGAACGATATAAGGAAGATGTTGCTTTTCATAGAGATAAACACAGTTTATTCGGCAAATATCAACGGGGGAAAGGCAAGTAGGTATCGCGGAAAATGTCGGTCAGATGTTAGGTTAGAACTTGGTCATTTGAAATTCCAAACTTACGCTCGTATATACATACAATTGCTCGATTTCAACGTTATAGATAGTTCCAAGGTAATAAACCAGTTCGTTCAACGTTATACATTTTATGACATAAGGAACGATTTTCCGGTTACATAGACGCGTAGGAGAAATAACTCGTAAGCGACGAATAATCGCTTATAAGACCGATATTCTCGTTGACGAATATACGAGTCACGGGAAAGAAGACTGTTGCTATCGTATGCAGTGGAAACGATAATAACATTTTTAGACACTATTAAACAACTCGTTCGATAAGAAGTTGCGTAATGATGCATATTCCCTTGCTTTGTACTGGCAATCGATACACAGCACGCATATATACATACTTGCATAACAACCAATGGACTTAATTCGAAACAGATGACACGAAACTTGAATGTGTTCTCACGTAACAGAGCCGTTGAGGCTATTCTATTGTATCGAAAAGAAAGATTCACACAATCTGAGTTTCGAACTCGGGTAATATCGGTGAAAACGAGCTTTTCCTCCTTTTTTCCTATTTCTTCCTTCGTAAAATTGCGATAACTTTGTTATACATACATATATACGTACACATCCATATGTATATATATATATATATCTCGTTCAGTGAACAACCACAGAGTACCCTTTATTCTATTGAGTCTGCTCGGGATTCGCGTTCTTGCAAACAACTCCTCGTTCGAAGACCAGTACAATGAAATACAGTGGGAAGAGATGAATTTTTGCGTCATTAAAATGTAGAACGGAAAGCTTCTGAGCTTACAGGAGCGAGGACGGAATGAATAAAACGAAGTAGTTATCAAGTTGCTTCTTAACGATATCTATCGTTCCGCGATACGATTTGAATACGATTTCCATAAGATTCTGCTGCCTTTTGTGTTTTAAACAAGGCGCGTACTATGATGTAAATATTAAGGGCCATAATTTCCGAGGAAACACGTTTTCGCGTTGTATAAGGACACTTTTAAGTAATACATAGCTCGTAATCGGGGTCCGACGATATGTTTTATTAGGTCGTAAATAAGACCTTAGAAACTCTTCTCTGTGCCACGCTGAAGTACACGGTACATTCGAAAATAACAGCCTCCAGAACGAATTCCTTGACTTGCTTTCAGGCTCGCCGAACGAAGGATAAACGACACGGCAGGCAACCTCACTCGCGTGTCTCCTACGTATCAATTCTCTCGTATTAAACGAGATGCAATAGCGTATCGAAAAACAAGACGTATCCACAGGTCGTCGCCGAGGAAATTGTAGAGGCACACGAAACATAAGATAGAAGGCGACAAGCGTGCGCCGCGTCTCTCCATCCGACGCAGCTCGACTGATTCGCGGAGAATAAAGAGAGAAAGAGTCGCGTATTGCCAGCCACATGTAGCAAAATAGAAACTTGGCTCTCTTTGGCGTAGGTGTATAGTTCCCGACTATATAACTGATTCATCATCAACGACGACAGTGTATTTATCGCGAGGCATTACACTCTATATGAGCGGGTCAGAGTAATTAAAACTACGTCGTTCATCAGCGGCGTGGTCGTGTCCGAGCCGCGAGACTAGAGTCCGTGGGGTTAGAATAGAAGCGATAGTTGATCGCGTCATTGTTCGTCGCCCGTGTCACGATCATCGTTCGTACATGTATATCTGCCTACGTTCCGTCCGGGCGATGTAACTGTACGACGGAGCGCGGCGGAACGCGGAAACACAGCGAATGCGCCTCGCTAAACGCATCGATCGAGGTGACGATCGATAAGGTTAGATTCCTAGATACAAACTGGTGATAGCAGAGAACCAAAAGACCCCGGAGGAAGTGTAAAAAGGTCGAGAGAAGAGGGAGAGGGAGAGGCAGAGGCAGAGGCAGAGGCAGAGGGAGAGGATAGAAAAAAGCAGGCAAAATCGGCCCGATGTCCGTCGAATAGCGAGTAGCGTGTAGTATGTCACGTGGTCGATTCCGAGCACAGCCGAGAGGCGAGCCGAGTGGAACCGAGCCGCGCCGAACCGTGCCATGCCATGCCGTGCCGCGCCACGCCACTCTGCGCCAGCTCGGGATATAGATCCTCCGGTGTACGATGCGACGTTGCCAAGTCATTGCTGTTAAGCCGGCCGGCTGCTCGACCGGCCGACTCCGTTCGTCCGCTTGCTCGCCTATATGCCTGCTTGGTTGCTTGCCTTTCTGTCTGTCTGTCCTGTCCATCCGTCCGCTACTTCGTTTCTTCATTCCTTCGTTCGTTCGCGTACGTCCAACCATTCGTCCGTCTCTACGGGAAAAATAGCGTTGCCTTGGCTTTCTTTCCTTGCCTTGTCTGACTCACGCCCTGACCGCGTTTCCTTTCGCGAAAACACCTTTAATTTTCGATCGCTATGTCGAATGCTTTTTTCTCTCGCTTTCTCGCGCAACGAGGCACGTTGTCGTCCCATGCGTCCGCCGATGATGTAATTCCTTTGTTTCTGCCCGGTTCCATCGTTTCGTTTTATCGAAACTGTCCATACGCATCGAAACTGTCCATTCGATTATTTATCTAAAGCGCAAACTTTCTAATCTGCACCTACATCGATTATCGCATCTTTTTGAAAATAACGAAAACCATCGAACATGGCAAATTTTTCGTTATCTTCTTTCCAATTTATCTTTCTCCGTTTTCAAACTTTTATCAATCTGTTTTGAAGAACGATTACAAGCGGAATACGTTAGAAGCGGAAAAGGAAGATCTGGCAACGTATATTTTTCTAAGCGCAAGGCAAAAATAACACGGCGTAAAATGCACCGTTATGTATCCTGTATATATTTATTATGCGTAAACTTACACAACGCATCATTAGTACACGCAATCATTTGTTGCATAACGCATAATGAATTAGTAATCATTCCCAGAGGAAAGACATTTTACGCTATGTGTAATCTGTATAAATGGCAGGTACCGTTTTCTCGGATAACACGGTATCAATTAATTTTAGACTCGTGGAGGGTATCGCTGACCTCGGCTTCGGTACTTCGAATATTTTTACGTAATTTCGTCTTCGAATCTCATGGCCGGTATTTAGAACGCACCGTTATCACGAACAGTGCCTGTTTGTTTCTCGGAGTCCTTCTGGATTCCGATTTACGCAGCATTTTTCTTCAACAGTACCGCAAAGGATGCCAATTGTTTTGGCGGCAAAGTTGTTTCAAACAGGGTCGATCAGTTTAGGCGGGTATTTTGAAATTTTGTATATTTTAATTATATATTTAGTTTCTATCTCTATATCAACGATATTTTTCGTCACTGTCGCGTCGAAATTGTTGATAAAAAATACAAATGGAGTAATTACGCAAAAATAGTGAGTTACACGTAATTATACGTAATTTATCATTGAAAAACATTTGTTGATTCAAAATACGTATAAAACCGTAGAACTGGAAAATGAAAGTTGTTATTAAAAATATAACGTAAATTTGTTACGTTTCTAAAGACTGAAAGACATTTTTTAATCGTTTGTGCGAATAAACAATTGGGAATGTTTTATTGTAAAACGTCAATTTTACGGCAAGATAATTGGTGAAAGCGTATGATTAATCGTAGGTGTAATATTCGAGCCAAGGACTGCACAGTGCTTGTTTAAGGCCGCTTGTAAATATAAATAATTTCTGCGATACATCGACTAGATTTTCAATTTAATTTTACATACACTTTTCAAACATTCCATTATATAAACGGTAATCGCGAAGATTTAGTACTTTCCTTTTTTTAAAGTCATGTTTAGCCTAATAATACTTTCGAATGAATAATCGCTGAAAAATGTGACTTGCTACAGAGACTTGGAGGTTAAATCTACGATATAGCATAAGAATTTTTAGCAAGGGATACTATTTAATCCTTGAATAAAGGGAGAGAAATATCTCTTATATTAAATTTATAATTTAAAACGAATTAATAATTTGTTGAAATCATGTCACCATTTTTAGCATAGTAATCTTAGTGTTATGAAAAGTAGGACGATATTTATCGTCAGTTATTATAATCGCTTCATTTTATGTATGGGTGTGCGCTTGGTAAAGCATTCTTATCAAAACTTTCATTAGACTAGAAATTTCTAGTCTGGTCCACCGAAGTGAAAACACCAGCTGCTTTAACTTCACAGTGAGGTTCTGACTTTGCCTCGTTTTTACCTTTTTTCGTTCGGTTTTATTGGATTGCTATTTTAATTGGTCGAAATGCTTTCTTATTCATATGTAAATACCGCGGATACACGGTGTACCGCAGCGTGTATGCTGAAGTTACGAGATTATGCGAGTTTCTTCACGTGGAAAACTCTCAAATCGTCGCTGTTGTCGGCAGAGTGTGACACGGAATTGCGGCGTTGCCAATGTTGCAGCCACTCAAGGGCAGTTCACACCGTGTCACTGTTACCTGAACGAGTAATCGCATTAATCTTGTCATGCGCAGTATTGACGCTGCGAGCTTCTTTATGTATTAAAAACAATTATCAATGCGTTTATATTTGATACGGATCATTTAAGCTTTTTAATTCGTGAAATTAAGTAACCTTCCTTGATTCGAAGTCGATGAAAACTATTCGTCGATCATCGCGTCGACGTAGGCTCTCGAAATCTAGAGACTTTTTCCTAGTTTTAGAGAGCATAAAACTGAGTACAAAATTGGATTTTATCAAGAATTTTGTCGAGAGAATCTTAAAGCCTAGAGAATTTACCGAGATCGGGGTAGGATCTATCCGAAGAAGAAGGTTTTTGAACGAAATTAATCTAAAATTAGAGCTGATTTATGCACGTTGGATATGAATCATTTAGGATGGATTTAGGACTTTAGGATCGAGGACCGACGTACACGGAGATCTAATTTGTAATCTTCTTCCTCGCTTCTGAAAATAGTAATATCATATGGAAAAGCCTAAGACAGTCGAGAGAATCGTAGTCTGTAATACCGTTGGACGGTAGTCTTGATTCAACTCGAATCGACTTTAAGATATCATTAAATCCCCGTAGTCGCACATGTTCACGTGCTTCTCGTTTCATCGTATACCAACCATGAACATCGACGTTGACTTGTTAAGCATTGTATTTTGCGCCAGGTTTTGGTACGAAACTCGATATAATAGTTGCACACGATATCGATTTTCTTTTATTTTCTATATAGAGTTTCAAGCATCCGGATTATAGCGTATCAAATTTAGTTTCGATTTTTTGTCACGTGGACACAAATTTGAGATTTTAATCTGGTGCCACGTAGTATTTTAGGTAATCGTCTCTTCGATGCGTGAAAACGGCTAAAATATTAATTGTTCTAAATCATAATATAGTTATATTATGTAATAACAAAGTTATGTATATGTATATTATGTCTATACGTATAACATAAAATACAAATCTATAATCCGTTAAAATACTTTTGGTCTTGACAACTATATATGTTTTTTCTCTCATTGTAAGTAAACTTCTCCGAGTAGATTACGTAATACATAATAAAATAAATTCGTAACGAGATTTTGATTTATTCATAAATTTCAACAAATAATTATTTCCTAGTAACATCGAACGATTAACATTCTGCGTAAAATGTATTACATCGATCGGTTTAATAATTCAACGAATATACAACTAAATTTTGTAAATCTGATAAATTCAAAGTGCAGAATTAGATACTAAAGGATATTTAAGTAAAATCTAAAAAGTTGCATTTCCAAGGATGCAGGACATAAGGCAATAAACGATCGAGATACGTAGTGCAATAAAAGAAGCGAAAGTGAAAAAAGTAAATTCATTCGAAACATATTGGCAGGTTTGAAACGATGTTACCAGTGACGACGAGTCTCGTAAACTGTGAATTTATTATTTCGTTCGGCACGAGAAATCTCAGTCCGTTTTAAAGTATTCGAGATTTTTAGAAACGGAGGTCAGTCGCTTCTCGTGGAATATGTGCGAATCCTTAATTTCTCCGGCGATCGGTTTATTCTTCGCGCTTGATCGCGAAAATTGACAAGAACCTCTTTGTCCCTCTTTCTTTCCTCTGTTCACGCCTACGTAACAGTTTCATATGACCAGCATCTTCCGTTTTACCGGACTTCTGGTTACGTTTCACACCCATGAATTTCGGTTATTCCAGCGGACAAAAGCGACACTCGAATCTCGGATTATCGCTTTCTCCTGCTGTAGGCTGTAATGGATGTTGCCAATTAACGTCGAGATGAGTAAAAGAAGAGCAACGGACACGACGACTGTACGTGGATCGAGTTTGTAACGGCGCAGAGACTTGTTACATAGGGTGGCAGGAAAATAAGCGTCCGACTTTGGTATCATATCCGATTCTTTCTAATCCTTTCGCGTTTCACGTTGCGCATAGACAAGATCGTAACGTACATTCGTATTTACGAGAAATTTGCAAATACAGAAAGAAATTTAGGAACGAAACTTTGGTTCCAAAAGATTTGGCTGAAAAAGTTGGCTGAAATTAATGGTTGCTCGCGTTGGAACAATAAACGAACATTTTTCGAGTGCAAGGGGTTAAATAATTGCACGGGAGTTTGCAAAAGAAGGAACAATTGCCTCTATTTTCA
The DNA here is from genome assembly GCA_014737365.1 of Bombus soroeensis. Taxonomy (NCBI): domain Eukaryota; kingdom Metazoa; phylum Arthropoda; class Insecta; order Hymenoptera; family Apidae; genus Bombus; species Bombus soroeensis. The sequence goes on along the minus strand of JACXIL010000219.1, from coordinate 1,900,414 downwards.
TATTATCATTTTCCACCTTTGACAAAACCAGCAACTTTAACAACCACCGTGTATAACGCGGACGATGTATAACGCTCGAGGAGAAAGTGGAATAATTTAGGTAACCTTATTATTGTTTTTATTGTTGTATAACAAGCGTAACCCGTGCTTGGGAATGGTCCATTAACAGGACGTGTGGCATTGAAAAATAATTACGCCGCGCGTTCCAACGATCGGGAAAATTTGCTCCCCATATTTCCGTTTTATGCCTTTCCACTTTTTGCTCGTGACGACCGCTTCTGGCTTAGATAGTCGCGCCGCGCCACGCCACACCATCGCGCGACACGCAGCGGTCTCGCTTCGCTCTTCGAACTACGTTGCGCGTTTCGAATTAATTCGTATCACTTTCCTGCGCCAGCGAAGCTTCTCTGCTACTCGAATTGCCCGTATACGGTGCCCGTTACAGAAGCTGCCGGTCTTGCAACCGGATTAGACACGAAATTTACCTGTGATGAATTTTTATCTCTTAACGTTCTCGAGAACGGCCAACATTCGATAGCAGATTAGACGACAAAGCGGAATAAAACCTCGCGATAGCTGCTTTCGCGATTGATCCATCGAGGACCAACGTGTTTCATTGATACGACGCTTTATTCGCAAGTTTATTCAGTCAATTTACATTATCGAATTCTATCTCTTCGATATCGCGAATCGTGGCTATGAAAGCGAGCGATTCGCTTAATGCTCGATATATGTGTTTCGAAATTTCATTCTTGACGAACGATCTTCTCCTATGGACGATGCGACGTAAAATTGCTACTACGATCGTCACTGCGCAATTGTATTTCGTGTAATACACAGAATTATTTAAATCGATCGTCGCGACGTTGACTTTTATCGTTAAAAATCATACGAAATAAAAGAAGCGCGGTTTTTGCTTCAAGTACACGAATGACTCATATCGGTGAGATTTCATCGGACGTACATACATTTACGTATACGCGTTCATAGCTTATAACGATGAATTTTACGTGCAGTCAAAGAGTCAAGCAATTAATATTTCAGAATATTTTAATTTTTTACTTTAAAACGACGATTTTATATATTTTCTAGTCACGAAAGGATAAAGCAAACGTGGAATAATTGACAGCTATATAATATATAAGAATATATAATGCGTATAATAGTTCGGGTTATGGTTGTAATTTTCCAGTTTGGTGAAATCATTCAAGGCATAGAAATTGTTTCCTTTCGGCCGATGCGGCCATGTGGCCATGTGGCAGAAATAGGGTAAAAGATTGCGTAACAGCAAGAAAGCGAGCAAAGTAATAATTGGTACTTGCCGTCGACCGAGGGAACGCGGTGCCAAGAATTAAACGTTCGCTCATTATGAGTTCGTACACGGCAAAACGAAAGGAAAGTGACACTGGATACCAGTTGCCTTTGCGCATAAGTGCATCATCTCTTTATACGTCGCTCGTATTGCTCGTAAAAGCACGAACGGTATAAAAGTTTCACTCTTGCTTTTCTTTGGTTTCTTTCAAAACCGAGTTTTCGACATCGATGAGCACGATTTCTATAAACGTTTGCAAATGTAAATATATGCACGCGTATATAACTCGAACGTAACGTCGATACTCTAAAACGTTAGTAACAGAGACAATTCTCGTACTACGCGATTATACTACAAAGTGAACGGTAATAAATTCAGTCTGAAGCTCGTTGAAAACTTGCAAACGCATAAATTCATATTCTTTCTCATTCGACTAAAACAAATTCGCATCGTTAATCTCTCAATTCGCTTCGGTCGTGTTTGCCGGGTAGCCTACGATTACCGGACAAATTATATCACACGCGGTGTACTTAATATACAAGGTACACGTTTACCACACTTGAGATATCTAGTCGTTTTGTCGTTTTCAACTGGGTAGTGACTGTCGTTCGAGCTGCTAACTAATCAGATATCTCTTATCTGCCACGGGGTATCTACGAATAGTAATTAATGCCGAGAGATCGTATCAAAAATCGGGTCGTGGGCACACAATGGCACGACAACGTGGTCGTAGACTAGCTATCCACGATTCAGTTTCCACGTTTTTGTCGTCAACAGGTCTGACTAGGTGGAAAGTTGGACCGTACATCTCTTTTCTTACTTTCTCGTAGAATATTGTTTGGAAAACCGAGAGAAAAACACGAAGGAGCGAGGTACAAGACCGTGCAAAGGGAAAACGGAGAAAAATGTATGACTACGAAAGTAGTTTAACGATAGATGAGAAATCTGGAGAAATTGGCTTTATCACCTACGCGCAATTCGTGCCATATCGATTTACGTTAAAGGAACGTGGACGGATTTTTGTAAAACAGTTGTACATTTTGTTGTTTACGAAGTTTTCTTAATCACTGTTTAATCGTACAGTAGTTAATATCGGTAAATTAAGGTAGTTAGGAGTAATTAAAGAGATTTCAGTTGGAGTCAATTTTCATATCGAGTCGTTTGTTTTCCAGAAGTAATAATTTTCTTATTCTTTATCTTGGATATTTTAGCACTGCTGTTATTCTTTGTAAATTTTTGATACTCTCGTCTTAATTTTTGTTTGTTTGTTAATTACCTTCCAATTGTTTCGCTGCCTGAAGATTTCACAAGAGACAATGAATTATTAACGCGTAATTGCTTTAGCTAATTATGTTTATGCTACAAATGCTTCCTTCATACGTAATTCTGGTTAAAGTTACGCTTATAATATAAATATCTCATTTTATTTGTTTGCAAAATTATTCCCTGCATCGAAACTCGAAACTTCGTTAATTAGACTGTTGTTTTGTCAAACGTGTTACCTGCTGACAATTGCGGTATCGCGGTATCGCGTTATCGTCCACCGCATTGTATCCGAGCCTTAAAATAGTTTAAAATGCCTATTCTTAACTGAGCACCGCAAGAGCGTAAGAAATGCAATTCTTCTATCGTATGCGAACGTTTATTTATTCGTCGCATCTGCTTTCGGCTGTTTTATAGCGTGAATCGTCATAGTGGTTCTCAGTTGCGAGCGAGCAACTTTGAGTGAAAATGTATCATTTTAATATCTTAAAATATAAGAAAATTAATTTAACAGCTGTCGCGAATACAACCTCATTTTTTTCGCCTCTAGAACAGATAGTTGAGCTCTGCTGGTCGAGTGGTCGGTAATCTTTCCAAGGTTATCAGATTTTATTTTTATCGTATAAGGTTATCGTGTAAGAAAAGTGAAAGTAGATAAAGAGAAAGAAAGAAATTCGTACAGCATATACGTAGGTATGTAACTCTAGAATACCAGAGAATTATTCGATATTCCTCTAAAAACGTACGTTTTTTATTCATTTGTATGATACAAATTAACGTTGTAATACGACACGTTTTATTCTTGATCAATGATCTAACATATTTTTTTGTTTTTACCAAAGCTATTCGTTATTTTCGTAAGCGTTGCCAACGTTCTTAAGAATTAGATGTAGATAGATACGAGACAAATAAGTACGAAACAAGTTTTTTCGGGATATCGTTATAACTGTAATTCATTTGGAATATATAATCGCGCGATTGATAATAAAAAAAACTGCGTAATTTGAACTCGCCGAAGAAAACATATTTTCTGCGTAACTGATTAATCAGCACGGAGCAAGCGATTACGAATAAAGAGAAATAATGGTACTCGTAATATTTTTCGTAAGTAAAAGATTTGTTTTCCTTACTCTGCGGTAATTTCGTCGGAGTCAAAATTCGGTTGACATTTCGTCATTACTCATTTTCAGTGACGTATACACGGAGCAATTTCAATTGAGAAATTCCTCGCTCGGAAAGCTGAGGAATTCCTCGAATACAAATATGTATGTCGCAATAAATTTAGCCAAAGGTTGTCGTCTATTCCGTAGGACATCTATTGTTCGAAAAACTATTGCACCCAATGTATTCTCGAAATAATCAAATCCATCGAAACGTTAAGAACAATGGGCGAATAATTTCCAGTTTTTCTTTCAGTGTTATAGTCGTTCCTTTCCAGTCGTTACCTTGTAACACTTAATCCCGTAGAAAGTACATATTTTCGTTGACAGAAACTTCTAATCTTAAGTAGCATTTATACATATCGCAATTTTATCGATTATTTATCGATCTAGCGAAGAGTCAATTTTCGCATAACTGATTCTCTGGCTATAGATATTCCGATATATCTCTCATATCTTTGGTAATTTCGTTCGATTTAGAAGGATCTACGTATTCGAATCATTTAACTCAACTATATATTAAAAAAAAAAAAGAAAAATCTGCAAGAATATATTTCTAAAAAAATCCCCGAGACAAAATTTTTATACAGAAACGATATACCATTTTACGTGCTTTTCTAAGAAAATTTGTCTAAAATTGTGACGAGAATTTGCGTTTATCGCGCAACAACGATTCTTCTACGTTTTCCTGCAACTTGAGAAAATTTCCAACGATGGAAAAGCAAAATTAGGTAGAAAATGATGCAACGATCACAGCGCGGTTAGATTAAAACGAGACGACCGTGACTCGAACGTAGTCTCCTCCTGCTGGCTCGTCCAGCCGATAAATGGCCACGTCGAGCACGGCGAATGGCGAACAATAAAACCACTAAGAGAATATAGAACGGCAGGATGACGCACGGTGGCCGATCCCTAGGCTTATCTGGTGCCGGCAATAATTAGGGCCCGCGTTGCATTTACGATTACGACGAAAGGGGACCGCGCACGGGCGTAAGTTTCGTTGCGGCCCACGATAACGAGAAATAGCTGTCGTTATTGATTGGTGCACGCGTTTAAGGCCCGATGTAGATCAGCTATACGACGTCGTCATTTTCCACGCGTATACTCGACAGAGAAAAGAAAGCTTTAAGTGAAAAAAAAAAAAAAAAAACAGAACGCACCTCTTCTCTGTCTTTTTCTCTTACGCTCATTGTTGGTTGTTGCAATTATCGACGCGGTCGACACCAAACAGTTCGTCAACATCAATTCGATATGACACGATACAAAAATGTAACACGTATTTGTTTGATTGGTCGCTTGTAGAGACTTTGATTTTCGTAGAAACGTAATAAAGTTAGCAGAAACGTCTCGTTCGTGTACTTTTCATTGGCTTCTCATTGGATTTTATGGATAATTGCTCCTCTGTTTTCGTTTTGCTATAGGAAAACAACTATACTTTTTTTCTTGTTCGTCGCCTATAGATACACGTATTACGATCGTTTTGTTGGTTTAGGACGAGCGAGGAAACTACGGATTAAGTGGGATAGAATTAAAAGTGTTTTGCTCCGAGTATTGGTTCAACGTTATTGGTAAAAACTTGGTAGTCGTGGCTGATTAGTTCTATCTTTGGTTCGTCGTTGAACTTTGATGCAAGAGGCGCAGTTGGATTTCTAGTAATAACCAGTTTAACTTATTATCTATTAGCAATTTTTCATACTTTCAAATAGCTCCTTAACGAGATAATGCGTATGTTAATTGCAGACATGTATCATATAATTTTGTTACTAGAACAACGTGTATATTAAAGTAGCTGTTTTTTCGTTGCTTAAATCGATGTTAAATATTCCGAAGCTTGACAATTAGTTTTATGAAGAAGAAAGAAAAAAAGAAACAAACAAAAATAGTCGCATTTAACTAATTTCTTTGTTATTAACAACGTAAAATAATATTGAACGTGGAGCGTTCGGTTTGCATACGCACTCGTTCCATTATTTTGCAACAAACTATTTCTGGCGAAATATCAGGAATAACGAACGAGTGGCAAGTTATCTCTCGCTGATAAAGAAAGTACCCGGTCGTTGGGAGCGAATCACGAAAGACAAAGTATTTTTCTTGCTTTTCTTTGCTCTCCGCGTCATCGACGTGTTTGCATTCAACATTTTCTTGAAATTCCATATAAGAAACGAAAAGAAAGGAAAAGGAAGAACGTCGTCTCGTTTTAGTAACCAGTCTTATCGGTTCGTACTCGATGCTCGAATTACGTTGGCGGTAAACGGCTGAAAAGAAAACGAACGACAGACTGAAAGAGAGGATTCTAGAAACGGCGTTGTATCGCCATTTGAATTCAATCAGGGCGAGTGCGCAGATTCCCGAAAGAATAATGTCTTTGCAGAAGGGGTGCGTTGTTCTTCAACCCCTTGGCTGAAACGTTGTGCAAGAAGATGCCGACCAGTTTGTAAATATCGAGGGTTAGATTCGTATTTTATAGCCTAAGCGTTCGTTGCATCGTGCAAACGAAAGTATAAAATCGCGTGACTGTTCTCAAAGACCGAACGTGAATACACAGCGAGAACAATGTCAAGTATCGTTCGCAATTTATCGTCGCAATTTATAATTTTCTATTTTATCGTAACGGTGAAGATGAAAATACGTTTATAAATTTCTTTGGTACTCGTTGCTTCTTTCTTGGCCAATGGAGAATTCGAAAACAATCGATATTCCCCACGAAGTAAACCGCATAAAAATTCCAGTTAAATTTACAATACATCTTCTCTAACGATCCATTGAAACGTATTTCGAACAAACTCCTAATCGCATCGCGTCACGCCTGACGAGATTAGTAGAAACTTCTGGAGAAGTCACCCCTTAAAAAGGGTGAAAGGGACACATCCTGTTCTCAACACGATCGATGTCTCATGCGTACATGTCGTTTTTCAATACGCGTCTTTGTTAGTCGCGTTAACATTCGGACGCCGGTGCGCTCGAGATCGTAGAAACGGGACGTAGAAACGAGACGTAGAAACGAGACGTAGAAACGAGACGTAGAAACGAGACGTAGAAACGAGACGTAGAAACGAGACGTAGAAACGGCGGTGAACTACGACCAGTTTGCAAATGTCGACGGTTGCCATCGTATTTTACATGCTTATAAGCACGCGTGATTTCGCGCTCGGATTCCCAGAGACGAGGCAGTTTGATCGCAAATGAAACGAATCGAAGCTATGAATTTCAAAGCAGCGCTAATACGATTTATTTATTGTTTCTACTCTGTTTACATTTATCCGATAACGTTTAACGTAACGCAAACGTCTCGTCTCTTTCAGCGACAACGATGTACGAAACATCGGATTTTCTCGGACGAAAAGACGGATTTTCTCGAAATATCGATCGACAGGTTTGTACCGTTTTGGAATATATGGCATCGATTATCGTTTCTATGCGCGTTCCTTTGGCCGATTCGCGATTATATGGCCGCGAAACGCTGCAGACTTTCACTTCGACCATTAATTAACTCCGTTCGTTTTGTAGAAGTCGCGGGGCACACGCCGATACTCGATCGTCCCGCGATTTTCTTGCATGAAAGTAAAAGGCATTGCGATCGAAAAAAATACCGCGATTCAGCGGGGCAGGCTTTTCGCCGACTTTTTCGTTGTTTCTTCTTGATAATTCTTCTGGATAATTTTTTTTCTTCTACGCCTGTAATTACGCTAGCTAAAGCGTACAAATCTTGGCATTAGACCTTTTCGTTGTCTCATTGTCGCTCTCTCGTCGCGTATCTATGAAACAAACAACATTTAGAGTTGCGCAATCGGTTCGTACATCGTAAATATGTCTTTATTCGGTTCGTGTTTAGCTCGGCTTATTCGTAGTTTATACTTGGCCGGAAAAATTTCTAATAATTAAGAGATCGTATCTGAGAAAGATGAGAGACGATTAATTTCGAAGAAGCGTTAATCAGAGAGGATGCAGTTTTAGGTGCATGCGATGTTCGTTAAGAAGTGCGAAGAATGCCCGATTCAATTAGGTATGAATTTATCAAGGCTACCAGAAGAAGATAAATTATACTTTATTTTTCCGAGAAACGTACGTGCATACGTGGTTACAGTTGCTTAGTTGCATGCATAGTTAAGTTAACTATTCTCAAAGAGATTTCATATATTCATAGAGATACTTGCAATATATTTGCATTGAAGTAAAACCAAACGTACACGCGAGAATAGCGCGGCAGTAACAACGAAACTTTACTCCGGTACCTACGTATGTTGGTTTTGAAAGCCACGTTGTTCTAATATTTCTTATTTGTTTATGGAAGCTGCGCACGTTCCTACAATCTCGAATCGTTTCTTATCGACGTGTAATTACAAGCGGCATTCCGTGCTGGCTGAAATTTTTCGTATTCTCGTTATTAACAGTGGCGTTGCGCAGTTCAGAATCAGATACCGTTTCGCGATCAACTGTACGTTGCTCGCGATTAGTTTCACGCAATCAGGTAATTCGTAAATTGTTTTCTCGTTGAAGAATGTCGTGGAGCTCGCGTGTTTTACTTATCTGCTCTTCCATTACCTCTATTAGCGAAAGCTTGGAAAACCAATTACGCCGTTGGTCGTATTTCATTCACCTGGTCCTTCTGTCTATCCCTTTTAGTCAAATATATTGCAACGTAATCGAGATTCGTCTCGTTGGACTTGCCAACCACGCACCGACATTTTTCGTCCGACGTTAAACGACGTATCGTTAACCAAACGTTTTGTAACCACGACGAGCGACCACTTGTGTTCCTCGTGGAATATCTTGATATTTCTCGCGGCATATACTCTTTCAAGGAATATTTTCGAATTATACGCGCGTATTTTAGACCTCTGTTTGTCTCTCGTCTTTAAAATTTCTCAAGTTCCATCGAATATCTTCGATGTCGATTTCGCTTAAAAAAAAATTCCGTCTGGTTACAATCGTTATCGATCGATATAAAATAGAGAGATATGTGTCGTAAACGTTTTCCAATGGTAGAGAAAGCGTCTCGTTCGCCATGTAACTGAGAAATTTCAACGCGGGGAAAATACGTTGTAGATAGGCGAAATAAATGGTTCGGATATCGCGGAATAATCGAGTTATCGATTGCGATTTAACTAATGCTAATTTTATACTAATGCAAGACGATTGTCATCAGGTATATTATCGAGCAATGAAATTTTCTTCCTTCTTAATGGAAACGACACGCTTTATTTATGACGTTGTTGTCGAATACAATTTTACGACACTGACTCCTGTAATTCTTCGTTGATCGATGATCAAAATTCGAACGGCTAACTTTCTACGAAAAGTTTAGTTTTCTCCACGAATCTGATAAAATTGCTGTAAACTTACGGATTTCGTGTCTATCGATACGTGGCGACGCGTATGACCATCGGTCGTATGACACGTAATTTCTTATGTAACGGTCGATAGACTTTGTCAAAAATGTTTATCCGAGGCCCGTTATCTTCTTATCTGTTTGCGATCCAAACTTATGAATTAATAAGCGTCCCGATCCAACACGATTCGTTCGTTTCGATCGTCCGACTAAACGTTCGATCGCGTTTTGTTTATTCCGCTACGAACTATCGATGGGTGAATTTGACTCGTTTGAGTATTGGAATTTTCCTACGTATGATCAAATATCGTACATGTAGAATATTCGGGCACAAAGATTCGCAACTTGGACGCTACGAGTAATTTAATTGTTTAATACGTCGAAGTTGTGGAAATGTTTCGAATAGATGCAACTCAGCGCGTTTAAATGGTCGAACTCGTTGCGAGTATTCGAACGTTCGTATTGGCTTTAATATTTAAGCCCATTTAAGTGCAACTCGTTTCTCCCCAGGTACTCGGACAACTGTAATAAGCGGTATGACGTTTGTAGTAATACAGCTGTAAGAAAAATGCGGTGCAACGTTGAATCACGAATTATACGTTACGCGTAATTCTACAGTCCTAGTCTGTATTCAGCGAATCGTTCACCGTTGCACCTTGAATATTATATGTATATGCGTGTGCAAACTTAAACGTAAAGTATTCGATGGTCGACGTTACGACGTTTGTCCGATTCTTTCGGTAAACTAACTACGTATTCTCTTTATACCAAAAGTTATTCCTTTTCTCTTTTCATTTTCTTTTTATTTAAACCTTTTATTTATTTGTTGGAAACAACGATGAAAAATTAATTACAGGGATCGTCTCGATCTATCGTCGATGTAAGATTACGTGTAAAATACATTTGTAAAATACATTTGTAAAATACAGTAACATTTTTGTTAAATATCCGATATAGCATCGTTAACGGTAGGATAAATCAATTCTATCGAGTAATCCAGCGATTTCTTGGATTAATAATATGGATTAATAAAATGTAAGCGCCAGCTGCTTACATTTCGATCGAAATTATTTAATTACGATTAAAATATTACGCTCGGACTTGACACGGAGTTGTTTCGTTCCTTTCATTTTTCTCTAACACGTACAATACAATACGTTTAAAAAAAATCGCTAAAAATACATCGTTCCAACGTATAGTACAGCAGAGACTATTTATAATTATTCCGTCTATTCTCCAGAATCTTCGAGCGGATACGATCCCCCGACTGTCTTGCGGCGTATTGCATAAAATAATTATTCCCCGGTTGTTTGCATGTAAATGACGGCTCGGTACGAACAATAAAGCAACACTGTTGTGTCGTGGAGAACGAAAGGGGGATCGAAGGTAGAAAGAGACGGAGGCGGCTGCGGTAGCGGCATCGTCGTTGTCGTCGTCGTCGTCGTCGTCGTCGTCGTCGTAGGGGGGTGATATCAATAAGTGTCGTAAATACGTTATTTTTAGTAGCTGCTGCGTTTAACCGCGGTTACTATACTACACGGAGATATCTTTAATCGTCGTGTCTCTGTTTGCGATTCGTGACATTGATGTACAATTTATACGAGCCACCGTCGATGTATCACGGATGGAAGATTTCCACGACTCGGGAAATGCGACGACGCTTCGTTTCACTTGTCCGTTAATAACATCGATTTTTCCAGTTAACGAGAATCTCGGACGGTCTTTGGCGAACAATTTTCTCACGAATTCGTCGAGTTGCAAATTTCGTCGTTGCCCAGCGCGCGAACACGCGCTTAAGACGATAGACAAATAATTGCGAATTCGACGAACACGCGATAGATGGTTCGTCAAAGATATTAAAAACGACTCGGTTTTACCGTGTGGTTGGACGACGAGAACGGTAGAGCGAACGTTGTCATCGGTTAGTTAACGGCGCGGTTTACCAGAGAGTAGTTTTCGTGATCACGAAGCCTCCCGAGTGGTTTTAGATGGCGAGACCACCGTTATATCGTGTGTCGTCCCGGGTTCCTGGTGAAGCGAATAATTCCGAGGGTTAACAGAAGGCAGGCAAGCAGCCAGGGAAGCGGGTGGATACGCGAGGTGGACGAGGATACACGTTTTCGTATCCCTCCTTGGCGCTAGCTGGCTGGCTGGCTGGCTGGCTGGCTGGCTGGCTGCCTCTGAACCCGCCTACCACTCCACTGCTTGTGCTCGCCTGCCTGTTTGTCGGTTTCTGTCCGATCTGCTCCTATACCTAGCGATGGGATCCGATACACTTCGAATTAGTTCGAATCCGTAGACGTAGCAAAAAGTTGCAGTCGCTTCGAGCGCGTCGAAAGTTTCCACTGGTTTACACGCATCGCAAAATAGAACGTATCGTTAGCATACGATGTGGAAGAAAGTTTCGATCGGCACGTATGATAAGCGATAAGACGCGTTTCCTGCTTTTTCCTATTCCTATTCCTAGATCTCCGTACGTTTCGCGAACGTACACGATACAAAGTCGCAGCGATTCGAAGCGTTTCGGATCCCATCGCTAGTTGCGGCCAGCCAGTCAGGGATGCATCATCTTCCTGGGTTGCAGACACTCGAGGCAATTGGAACAACCAGCCGAGCCAGAGTATCCCAAAACGAATCGCGAACCGGCTTTTTCTAAACATCATCCTCTCCGAGGCTCGTCATCTGCGCGTGATTTTGATGTTGCTGGCCTCGACTTTGCTCGCCTCGAGGAACAATTACAGCTGCTGCGCGTTTCTTTGCCCCGTTGCAAGATCGAAAATTTGCACACTAGACCTTGGATGGACGGTCGGTAGCTTTCGAATAAATCGAATAAGGCGACTGAGATTCTCGCGAGATTCTCGTTCCGAGCGTTCGAAAACCGACTGCAACCGAATCTCCGAGTGTTTTGCTTAACGAACGTACAAACCGGATCCTTTTCCCCGAATACCGAGCCGGTGATTCCTCGCTACCTATGCCACCATATTAACCGGTAATCGTGTAAAGGCCGCATAACGATCCTCTTATTTCTCTCGTTCGTTTTCCAACCATGTTCGACGTGCCAGAAGAACGGAAGATACGAATTCTCGATCGGTTGTACCGTTTAGCACGTCGCGACGTATGGCATCAAACGGCACGGTGACGCTGCGATTTCCTTTCAAGTCTGTGTACGCTGATTTTTGTTAAATAACAGTCCGTTCTCTCGGGCTATGATACCCGTTGCAAAGTATATCGGTTTAAAACAGTTTATGGCGTTTGCTAAAGTCTATAATCATCTTGTTTCAGCAAAAAACGCGAATCCTAGTCGAATCTTCTTTCAGTTTTAAAATTAACCGTTTCTTTTATTACTTGGTAGGTTTTTCTACTACCTCTCTACTTGGTTAACTTTTTTATTACTTTTTATCGATTCGCTTTTTACTACTCTTTTTTTTTTTTATCTATGTCTATACGCGAAAGAAAACTTGCATAAAATCGTCTGCGTATTCGTCGGCTCTTGTTAAATACGTCTAACGTATCGTATCGTATACGTGTAAGGTAATTTTTAGGAAAAGATCCAAAGTCATCGTTCTGTACTCGTCGTTGTTGTTACGAAAAACGACGAAACATCGAAAGAGCTAGAGTTTTTAGCGAAACGAATGAAAAGGAGTAAAAACGACGATGTGTAACAGCCAATCCGTTTGGTCGAATTGTGCAAGACATCTTGGACGATATTCGAGCAACAGAGGTGGATGTAAGCTGGAGAATCGTTATCGTTCGGTTTTACGTCCGCTGTTGAGGAAATTGGTGTCACCGGAGGGACGAGTAGCAGCTGACGAGGATTAACTGGCCTCTAACCTGAAACCACGAAAATTGATCCGTCTGAAGTTTCTAATAGGTCGACGTGGTTAGACGTCGTCGGCTTTCAACGTGATTCTCTTGGAATCCCAGTATTTTCCAGATGTTAAACATTTCTACTACATAAGGATAATTTTTGTCGAGAAAACCTTCGAATAATTCGTCGTATTCCTATTCGTCGTCGAAATATCTCCACTCGACTCGCAGCAAAACGTTCGAAACAACCATCCGTGAATATTCCACGGAAGAATTTCTTCGTTGCTCCGTTACGCGCTTCTTCGAGTAGAAATTTTTCCAAACGATTATCACGTCCGCCAGACACTTGGATCCGAATTGTCAAGTTCATTGAAATCGAGACACCGGATGGATCTAAGAGGCTCCTAATAGAATCCAACGAGCCATCCGAGCTAAAGTGTGTTTGCGTGTAGGTTCGTACCGTTCAAGCAGTTTTTGGCAAACAAGTTCCTGAACGACCGGTATTACAGCATTGGTAAATAGTATTTCGTGAAGCTCGTGCGGCTTGAAAGCGTATTTGAAGCACATTATGTAAATCTTGCGAGGATGTAGTGTTTGGGGAGGTCGGAACATCAAGGCAAAATGTACTTTAAAGGCCGAGTATTCGTTCCACTTTGCCGCCTGTGTATGGTTATTACCTCCTAACTAACGGTATCCTGACTATTGCGACACTTTGTCCCGTGATTTAGTACCTAATTAATTCCCGATGTTGCTTCGTTCTCTAGATTCACTTCCATCGATTTACGATAAGCACCGTACTTCAATCCATGTATCGTCCATCTTTGCTCGATCGAGAAGAGCAACTGTGAGAAAAGTCGAATCATCGACGTTTAACAGGTCGGATGGTGTACATGAAGCAACCGACATATCAAATGGAAATCGGATCAGTTTTCGAAACGCGATATAAATTGGCCCGTTCGGAATCCAAATTGATCAGCGCGTTTCTTTTTTAATTAACCCCTTAACCTACGATTTACTTTCGATAATTTTGGTCCCAAAACGTAAACAAGCTCGCGCAGCCTTCCTTCCAGCCATTCGCGCGACTCGTGTAGTACGACGATCGGGTCAATCGTAAATATTACGTGGTACCACGAGCGATGCCCGTAATATTTAAGTTTGGTTCGATCATCTACTACGGGCTATGCCCGTAGATGTAGGTTAAGGGGTTAGCTTCTATCGGTTTACTGAAATTACTGGACAAACTTTCCTATCGCAGCAGCTCCTTTAATCGTATCTCGCGTTTCATCTCGCGTTATATTTCTGCGATCTCGTATCGCTATCTATAATTCTCTACGTAGAGTCGCACGATTCTCGACGAAAATCGAAAGAAGAATAACGCGTCCCGAAGAGAGGAAACGAGAAAGAGGCAAGAACGCGTGTTGCGGCAATTAAATTCTCGTTAACTGTTCGTTGATCGCTTCGACGAGCGATCTACTAGAAAAAGTCTACGATGCAACGTAACAACTTAACTTACCTGTTATATACGTGACGTAACCCACGAATTTAACCAAGATCAGAGAAATCCTTCTATACCTGGAAAATGGTAGTTTGAGTCGCGAGATTCGAGTCGATCGAAAGTCGAGGAACAGGGAGCGAAGGGGACGTCGTGGGACAAAAAGAGGGAAGGAAAGGATGTAAAAGGAAGAAGAGGATCCGCGAAGTCGAAAGTGGCCGAGCCCGCGCCGTGGCGCCGTTCACATTTCATTAAGTGTGATGCTCGAGGAAACTACCTGTGTACGAGCTTTAACGCTTCTCCCTGAAGAAGGCAGAACGAAACTGGACGAAAAGAGAGAACGAGAGAGCGAACTCTCGGCCAAGACAAATGCGATAGAAGAGAGGCAGAGAGAGAGAGAGAGAGAGAGACGTGTTTAGGAGAAAGAACGAGACGGATAGAGGGAACAGAAGCTTCTCACGGAACGAGTTGGAACGGAACATGGAGGAGCGACTGTACGATCCGCTGTTAACCCTTTGTTTTATGGATTTTTCGAAAGCTACGCTCGTGGCGTCGTCCTGAATTTCAAACGCGTTTTCAGAAGACGAATAGAGGTTTGCTCGCGTGGCAGCCCGGATGATACACGCGGAATATCCGCGTTTTCATTCCCGTGAACGGTACACGTGCACGATATTCCACGGTGGCGACACGATGTAATTCACGCGATCTTCGTCATTCTGTTGCAAACAATTACGATTTATGAACTCGGATTAATCATTTTTTACTGCAGTACGAGAAGGCCATGAAAGAGAGTCGACGTCTATTTTACCGTATCTAGCAATGAAATATTAATCGGTGATGAAATTTACGATAAAATTTGATGCAGCTTTACGAACGAATTAATCCAGGTACATGTACGTATGTATGCAGGTAGTTGCGTTTGGTAGTTAGCGGTATAAAGCTCTGGCCGCTAATGAGCACTCTCGTCCCTGTGTTCAAAATTATTATCGCTAATTCGAATGTTTAGCGACCGGAGCAATAAAACGTGTCTATTATGCGTAATCAAAGCTAATTCTATATTAATTTCGTTCTATTAAATCCAAATTCTATTAAGTCGAACGAGCTATAAAGTCTAATGGAAACGGAAAGTCTCGTTAGGAGAAAGAACTGCTCGACGACGACGTAATGACGCGAGGGTACGGTTGCGACAGTATAGTGACACGCAAAGAAGATAGCATTTATAAATATAGATGCGCGTATAGCTATGCATTTTCCGTTTCATAGAATTACGTACGGTTCAATTGAAATTGTTATTACCGATCTATTTTAAAACTTGCTCGAATACCATATCTTTTTCTTCCCCTTTTTCTTTTGAAAGTACGTTTTTCAAACTGCCTGGCGTTCGATCGCATACGCATAGTACGATCGATGTTTATGAATACGTTAATCGAGGACTTGTCGCGGCTCGTAAAAGTCCACTTGAGCGACAGAAGAGTAGTTCATGCAGTAAATTTAACGAGATGAGTTCCTATGTTCTTGCGTTTAATATCTCATAAGCGTCATTACGATGGCAGAGTTTGCGAATCGTGACTGGAAATCGATAATGATTAAGCGTTATTCTTCCACGGTGTATATTTATACGAGGGCTTTTAAATATCCTTTAAACGTGCTTACCCTTTTCCCTCTCTTTTCTCCTACGTTTCTCCTTTTGCTTCCTATTCTTTCTCCCTTTTCTCTTTCCTTTTTCATTCGATCGTTCGTCCAGGAACATTGTTAAATCGGACTAAGAACCGCAACGTAGCGTCATCAGTATTCTATTAGATGCGAGCCGTTGTTCCAGTTCAGTAGTAGGACGTCTTAAAATAGTCGCCTCCGATAAAAGTATCGAAAATGGAAAGCGAAATTTTCTTTTTTTTTTTTTTTTTTTTAATATTTCAGTGCACTGCCAAAGTTGAACGTGCTCGGCTATTTTTATTCTCTTCGGCAATCCCCCTTAAAATTGAGAATATCACTTTCACAAGGATGATACGGGCGAGTTGGCGATTACAGAGAATCTTGCTCGTAAAATCTGTACGTGGAAAGAAGGTCGGGAAATTGTAGTCTTTTACGAGACATTTGCAAATACCAATGTCCCGTTTAAGTTAGATAAATACCGTAATCGTAAACGCGCAGAAGAAAGAAATGGGAGGAGAAAAACAGAGAAATAATTGCTTCTTCGTTTCGCGACGAAGATTACACGTGTACGTGCTCGTAGAATTTGACGTTGTATCGTCGGTCAATCGCGTAAATTTTCTTTTTTTAGAAGGACGACGATAAAGGGAATATTAGATGGAAATCGGTCTTAGGCACACTGTTCCACCGCCACGTATCGCGGATGGCACGGATTCGAATCAGAAACTCTAGATATCCGCCTTGGCGTCTTTCCAATCCCTTTGCCGCCATCAATTTACTGTTTGTCGCGGACGTGCGTTAGCTACTCGTTTCGGAACATTGCGTTCTTTATTATTTTCCAGCTCGTAGCACCCAACCGTTTCGTTTTCTCGCCAAATTTGGGGAAAAGAAACTTTACGACGTTGTAACAGCACTCTGTTTTTTTCGTTCCTACGCGTTGTCGCAAAGTTTATGGCACATGTGTCACCAGTGAAAGCAGCCAATTCGGTGATCGCATAAAAATCTCTCGGAAGATCCGGCGGAATCATTGACCAGATCGGCCAAAAGTCGGATGTGCCTCGACGCAATCTTCGAAAAGAATTATCGCCATAGATCGTCTCCGTAAGAATTGAAGACGAGAGCATCTTCTTAACGAGTAATAGAACCTACGTTTCGATAGAACTCGATAAAATAATTCTGTTTCGTATATCTACTATTTTACACGTAAAAGTATCTCGTCGTATCAATTCGCACTTCTTCGACTGGAACGTTAGGGTGTCGACAATTTTACAAGACGAGAACGCGATCATACAGTGGCGTCTATAACGAACTAAAGAATAAAAAAAAAAAAGAAAGAATTAAATTTGCCCGAGAAATTTAAATGCACCAAATGTACGATGACGTTGCTCCGCGCAACGGATGGTACGTGTGAGGTGACATTAATGAAATATAATAATAATATAATTTTATTCTGGAGCGAAAAAAATTATGCAATCGCGTTACGACATTCTTCAAGACCTCGATATGTGATCGTTCTAAAAAGCAATGAACAACTGGATTACACTGCAGTTTTACACTGCATTTGACCTAACGAGACGATCGATCTGGAATATCGGCCTGTTTATTTCTCAGCTCGAGAGACGTCTTTTACACAATTTTAATTGTACCTAAACAATTTCTATGACTTTTTGAACGTTGTGTCGAAACTAGCGTGGGACTTTAAAAACGCAAGCCTTCCGCTTTGTCTTAATACGCGCTTTATTTTATTTTACAAACCAACGTTCTTTACAGTCCTCTTGTGAAAATCATCACCGTTTCCAAAGTGCCGAACTCAAACGCATCGAGGAAAGGAAAGAAAAAGTCTCGTCCAAATACCCAGGACAGACGTATCGCGAACAAATTGTACCATTCTTTTTATTTTATCGTTGTGTTAGCCGCGTCTCCGTATACGTATATATCGTACACGGGGGAACACGCATCAACGCGACGGTTGTTCCGTTTTATCGATCCGCCCCGTATGATAACAGGGCAGCAGGTACTTGTAAATTTTCAGGTTGAAACGAAGGAGGGTCGTGGCGAAGTTTGCGTCTCGTCGATCGAACAGAATCGGCCGTGGTCGTGGGTAGTTTTGTTTAGAAAGTTACGTGACGACGAATGGCCATGGAAGCGACGACGTGACACAAGCTCGCGGCTCGAACCTGCCCAGCTTTACATTACTACGTGCTCGATAGCAACGAGACACGTATATTTCTCTCGCACGCGATATCGATACGAGTGCGAAGAAAGTGACCGTTCTTCGAAAGCGCGTATCGAGCTATCGAGCACAGAGACGTAAACGTGTCTCTTGTTTTACGGGTGAAGAGAATTAGCCGCGGTTCGTCGGTACAATACTCTGTTTCGTTTTCGTTTCGTTAATTGCCATCCCGATGATAATTACGATTTATAATAGCGCGGTAAAGAGTGGGAAAGAGCGTTACAAAAATGAAATTATGTAATAACGTTAATGTAATCGCTGTTAGAACGACTATCGTACTAAGAGCGCTTAAAATTGCTTACGTTACTAGGCCGAGCGAGATAAACATTCGATCGAGGATCATAAAAATGTAATTACGTTATTAACGAGGAAATAGCTCGGAACGATTCGATGCTCGATTCGGTGATTTAGAGAAACGGTGGTACTACGAATAAATCACAAAGAGATAAGACGTTTATACTGCGATAAATTTTATTATATGTAGGCATTATCGGAGATAGACAGTAGGTTTGTTACATCTTCTTTATTCGTTTGTTACGTTGCTTCGAATAATTAGATTCCGGCGTGAAACAACTTTATTAATGTATTCGTATAGTTGGAAAGCTGTGGCTGTAGTTGAATGGACGTAAGATGCTAATGCGTTGTTAGTCATTCTGGATAAATATTGCCGTTTTAAACCGACAGTGTTTCTTCCATGTCTGTTATATTTCGTTTACTCTTTCAAATTGTTCGGATGTGTAGCCTCTTAATTGTCGTGTACATAGAAGAACGGATAAACGTAAAAAGCGCAGACTCTTTTGCCAAGTGGTATTTGACGATTTTTTTCTAACGCCAATAGCAAACTAAACTAGCAGAAATAAAATTAGAGAAATTTCAAATGGAAACCCGTTACTTGCAAAGGAAATTTTTTATCTGGCGATTATTTTTTCCTCTTTTTTAATCGTTAACACGCGAGAGAATTTTACACGACTCTTCTATTTCAGAGACTGTAACATACACATATCAAATGAACGATATATCCGAGCAAAATATATTCATATTCGAATATATAATTCAACGATCAAAGTATTTAATTCGTATAATTTATTACGTATTAATTCGCTATGATATCTTGTTTATTTATTGGAAAGCAGCGTTGCGCAATATTTAACGCAATTAACGACTACCGACTACAATCGAAATATTACATTATTAATCGAGATTAACCATTACATTTTTATTCAACCGACATGTAATCACAGCTAATAATCAGAGTACGTATTTAATTCTGAAATGTCGGAGCAGCGAATAAATCAATTATTTAATCCGTAATTAGATCGAATAATAAATTAATCCGTAATGGAAATTCAGTTCGTCGAGAAATTAATATTTGAATTTAATCTTAAATCTAATATCAATCAGGCTTAATTGTTAATTGTATTTACATAACGTAGTACACGTTCGTACCGACAGCGGCTACACCTCTACCTAAAGTAGAACTTTAAATTTTCATTAAACTTAAGTATTATATAGCACTTTTAATCAGCGACGATAGTTTCTAGTTAATCTAGATAATGCAACGTCAATTCTTTTAATGTAAACGAAATTATAAAACCACGCGACGCGATCCAATTAATTTCATACGAATTCCATATGCAGCAGCCGTTCGCTCGTCTTCAAACATTTTCAACGTTTAGCTGGATCGCGAGTTTAATTTTTAAACGTCGATCGATTCGATTCGTCGTTCGTTCCGGTTGATTGCATATAAAAAATGATATATAGAGAACCGTCTGTCAGCGCGCGTTCTCCTCGAGCTCGATTTTTCCACGATTCAATCCAGTGGGAGGACAGGATACACAGTGGTTTTTGATGGACGTGCTATCGTGGCGCGAACTCGTGACGCGAGGACGATATTTTTATAAGTTTCGTGGCATCGATCCAACCGCACATCGGACCACCCTCGATCGATCCCATTTTCGAAATAAAAAAGAAAAAAAGTAAAAAGAAAAAAAGAAGAAGAAGAAAGAGAAAGGTCCGATACACACGGCCGAATCGAATTGGTCGTTTACAAACCCGATTTCTTGCACGTTTCTTTGCAAGACAAAAAATTGACCATTTCAGCGATTGCTTTTCTTTATCTTCATCGATCGAATAATTTGACCATTTGCATCGTTACAAGAATTCGTTAATCTCGGAAAAGAATCGTTTTTCGACGATATCGGCGAGAAACGATTTCCACGACATTGACCATCGTAAAAATTGTTCCTTTTATTTTCATCATCTAGGGAAACTTGTTTTTACAGAAATCGTTACAAAAATTACGTGGATACGTATTTGTAGATACACAAGATTATATCGAGGTATCTCTTTGATTCGGAAAGGTTATTTCATTCTTGGTTTGTTTGACTTTGAAAAATTTACCAACAGATTTGGCTTATTTCTATCGTATGATTATTAATTCCTATGTTTGTCAACCTTTGAAAAGGACTTTTAATGACGCTATCCAATAACATTTGGAGTAGAAGAGGGCCAAATGGATAAAATTCCAAATAAGAAGAAATTGACGTTGCTTTGAGAAACATTACAAGAAAATCCAAGCGTATGTAGGCTAAATGAAAACTATCGGATGAAAAAGGTAAATGGCAGATACCGGGCAGAATCGTTGAGTGGTAAATTAGTTGGCTTTTTACTAAGATTTCTAACGTTACGTCGTTACTTTCCATTTATACGAGCACCGCGTCGAAATCACCGAAGAAAGACAAGTGACTCGCATTTTGAGAATAGAATTCACGAAAGCCAGAGGACAAGAGCGATCTCGTCTTCCGAGAAGACCCCTGTATTTGTTGGCTAATCTGCCCGCGATTTAAAATTCAAAAATACCGTCTGCATTTCTTCCAAACCACTACTACCGTGTATAGATTGCCATACTCGATAAAAGGATAATAGAATTTCGCCGTATTCAACCGAATCTTTGAAAAGTTTGCACAGTGCGCCAAACACTTAGATGGTGCATCTATCGCTCTACTATCACTCTACTATAGTATACTAATCAACGTTTTCTATAATCGAACATTCGCGACGCGGTGGTTAAAGTAGTTTTTCGTCTATCTTTTTCTTTCTTCTTTTTTTTTCTCAATTGCGTAACGATCGACTATAATCGACAGAACATCGCGATTTTAATCGTTTTTTGCGGCTACACGCAGTCGAAAAATCGCGACATCCTCGTCGATAGTTGGTACAGTTACCAACTATCTACGCGGTTCTAAAATCGTCTATACGTTGGCTGTGACGTTGGATTTTTCGAAATCTCTTAAAACTCTATTCTCTGTTTCTCGTAATTGTTGAAATTTGCTCGTACCATCCGATAACCCAAAGTTGGAGAACTTTTATCGAACGTCTCGCTAAGCGAGAGAAGAAAAAGAAAGAGAAAGAAAGAGAGAGGGCGAGGAGAAAACAGACGCATCCACGCGGACATTGTGGGTCAAGGTTCGCGGCGATAGTCGTTTCGGCGAATCGCTTTGCCGGTAGATACGTCGAATGTACGACGAATTAGGTAGCAGCGTTGCCGAGCCGACGAATCGTCGTGTATACGACGTTCTACGGACGACTTTGCTCGTGAACCTTTGCTTTGTCCCAAACCCGGACCGGATGTTCCATAGAAACCACGTTGCGGTTCCATTTGCGGTTCGCGTTTTCTAGAAACTAAGTTAATACGCAACCGATCGTTTTTTCCTAAAATGTGTCGGCAGACTGTTTTCTTACCGACAACTGGATTTCGGGACGAAACGCGTACTTCTCTTCCTTTTTCTCTTCTCTTTTGTTTCTTTGTTCTTGCAGCGTGAATTATAATGTCGTCCAAGTATTTATTTTTAAGATACGGTGGACCCGCTGCTATCCGAATTAACGGGCAAAGACACGATCGTTCGGATAAGGAAATTTTCGGTTACGGGCACGCTCGCGTGTTTCTTCGTAGCGATTATTGGGCAGCGTTTAAATTATGTTTATGCTTTGTACTTTTTTGAACTTTTTTTTTTTCCTCCGGCCAGGAAATAGAGACACGTACCGAATAGCGAACGTTACAAAGAATATTTTACTTGGGATTTTTTGTGTGCCTCTACGTATATATTACCTCTGTATGTTAATAGTATACGATGTAATTTTTCTGTGGAAATATCGAGGAAAATACAATTCGAATAATAGAATAAGCGGATAGTTATCGGTATTTATATTAAAGTTGTTTGACGTTAACTCGATACGATTGCTTGTAATTAAAGCGTCGAGTTTGGTTTTATAATAGAGGAATTCTTTTTGAAGTTGGACGCCAAGGCTGGATATTTTTAGTCTGAGGGCGTTGTCTGCTTTCGAATTATAATTGTCTCGTTAACTTGTACTTTAGACGGGCTATTCTCTTCTCTTTTCTTTTCTTTTTCTTTTTTTTTTTACTGCGCAGATTAGATTATGCCTTTGGATTTCCTTGTTAAAGAATTAGCCTTTGAGACCGATGGTTCTTCTGGACGATATCGTGCGGCTTAAAGCTAACTCTTATTTGTCATTATGTGCTAAATCTTTAGTTCTTTTATCAGTCAATGCAATTACTCTATGACGAATCAAAGATTTCAATAACCATCTGCAACTTGAAAATATTTATAAATATTCGTCCGAATCGGCGTTATTCGTATTAAAAAGAGACACATATACGAAATATTTTTAAACGATGTTTTGTAAATTATATCGTCGTACGAAGTTGGCTATTGGAAGATACACACTCGTTTTTTATTTCAATAATTTATCATATCACTCTGTTCTCTTCATAAAATCGTACTAGAAACTATTTTTCGAAATAAAGCTTTCAGTTTACGATAAGAGATTTGAACGTATAAAACCTAATTATGTATATGTATATATATATATATAACATTAAAAAATAAATTTTGTTCATTAATAATTTGAAATTACTCTGGGAAACATTTACTTGGAACTCGTTTACCTATTCATCTCCGTAGCATTCGCTCGTTTACCGCCAATTATTTTAACGAGATTGCCCAATTTCGAATTACGATCGAAGCCTGATAATGTGTTTGTTTTGCAACAAAACGCGATATTAATTTGCAATTAGCGCGTAATTTGCGTTTAACCAGACGATACGTCGCGTGGTTACGTAATATCGAATAAAACTCAGACGTTTTGCGCTGTTGATTTTTTGTGTAAAACAGCAAAGTCCGCCATGGTCTTTGTGTTAATTATTTTCGCGATGAAATACGCGAGTTGAAAAACCGATCTTCTGCTTGGAACTCGGACTCGGAGAAGCGACCGGTTAACCGGCGAAACCGATGTAATTATTACGAACGTTCTAACAATGAGTACTAAGAAGGAAACATAGAAACGTGGACGTGATTGTAGGCTCTAATTATTAACGCATAGGGGAACATTTCTATTTCGTCATATGCTGCCAGTTACGCAACATCTACTATCCGTGTTAGTAAAATCCTCTTCCATAAACGTACATTTACGCGGAGCGCGCAGTCTTCATTTTCACCGACCTGTCGCTCCTTTCCCGTGTATTAAGAAGCAATTGGCGCGATCGGACGACGATTTAAATAATAAAGCAACGACGTGGCGTGGACGCGAAACCTCGTTTTTCACTGTTCGCGACGAACAAATAACCACGATTGACGCGTTCGTTCGTTCTAGCTATTTATTCAACAACGATTATCGTCTATTTGCGCGCAAATGCGGACGTTTCTTCAAATGCGGAATCTCGAGACGTTAATCGCGCGATCGAACGAACGATCCTCGACGTAGTTGTTTGGAACTGGCGTATCAGCGACGCTGCTCTTAAACGCGTCATAAATTTTGCGTCGATAAGTCGACGCGTTTCCTCGTAACCGGTCGCATCTTCTTCTTTTCCTTCGCCGTTTCTTTCCTGTACGCCGCGTTAAAACTTCGTCGGTGTGTCCTCCCCACGGTGCGGCGCGCCGCAGCATCGACGAAACCTCGGCAAAGTTAACGAGCTTCCTGAGACGCGGCGCGGTTCTACGCGTGCGTTCCTCCGGGCGCCAGTGTCCAAGAATTTAATTAGTGGCATCCTCTTTCGTTCCGAAAGTAGAGTCGGCAGCTTTATTCACCTCGGCTGCTGGTTTTCAACCGTGCCACGAGCCGATGATAACCGCCACCAGCATACCACGAACGTGGACGAGAGAAAAATTTCACCAACTGCCTGCGACCAACGACGAACGACAGAATCCTTTCCACTCTTCTTCACGATTCCTCTCGTATTAATATGCCGCTGAATTATAAACGCGACAGACGTCGCGCAAAGCCTTTCCAGAAAGGAAATTCCTTTTCGTTGCCGGCTCCAAGCCTGTATTTCGTAGTCTCGCGAAACAAAGACGAACAGATAATACGGGGACAATGATCGGCGTGGTTTGCCTCATCACGCAGCCAGATCGTAAATTACTTTCTTAACTTTTTGCAAATTTTCTCAGTAGCCGTTCCGTCAATATCGATTCGTTCGTAATTTGTAGTTTCCTTAATTTTACGATCTTGCTCGATTTTACGATCACCGTCGTGCGAGAGAATTTGTCGCCGATAGGCTGGTAATTTGGAAAATTTTCTTGATAAAAACATTCGTTGGCTTGTTCGAGCGACAGGCTTTAAGAGTAGCCTATCAAATACTCGATGGAAATCAAAGTCTATGCATATTCGTCCGTTTATTTATTTATATATTGTTCATTTATTACGCGTTTCCGAATACACGATTTTTCTTAAGTTGGAAAATCAAAGCGTAACAATTTATTCAAATTAATGCGAATATATGTAAAATACTTAAGTGCTCCGGATGTTCACGATATCGATATAATTGCTGCATTAATATTTATTCTCACTTGCCATTCATTAGGTATCGCCACGACTGTGTTGCGAAATTCTATTCGCGGTAATCTCGAGTCGTAAGAAGAAAAGGGTGAGTACACACCTTCCTCGCCATTGTAGTCGACTGTAACGATAATCAGGATTTTGCCAGGTTATTTCGTTTTGTTAGCGTAACATTCGCGTTTCCTATTGTTCTCGCAGCGATGATAAATTCAAATCGAATGGAACGATAATTTAACTCAATTTAATATAGCGCGCGCTCGTGCCATTTACATAATTTCTGTAAAAAAGAAATCCTACACGGTCTATGATAATAACTATCCTTTTGTTGACAGATTTTAATTGCTTTGTTTCGTCTTTAATTTATACATTTAATATCTATGCTTCATTCGCTGTCCAACGAACTTTGGCGACCGGTAAATGTGCGAATCGCCATGGTTCGAGGATCGCGTCGAATTTATCGAATTTGGATTGTGAACTATGTCATTGCCTGCTATATACAATACTACACTAAACGTATAATTATTATTCTACATTTTACACAGCTTGTAAAAGGAATAAGAATGAAATTTGTGACAAGAAAATTACGTTAACGCGTATCAAATCTATGTAAATCAATCCGTCTTCGATTGTACCTAAGAAGACATACCTGTCTTTTTTTTATTTAAATTTTAACGTAATTTTGATACACCCTGTATTTTATATCTCATAACTACATTAAAAAAAAAAAAAAAAAATATTCATTCACTGACATAACTAGAAAAGCAAGATTTTAATCGTTATTTAATTCGTCAAGGGATAATTTTCAATGGCGCAAAGCCTGAAATATTAATTTGAGAGGAATTGGACAAGAAAGATTCGGAACGATGCGTGGGATAGCTCGACGAAATTCCAGGAAGAAAATTGTAGCGATCGAATGAAAGAAGGCGAATCAATTACGGTGAACGAATGAAACATTTCATTTATCGTATATTCACGCGTGCATATAGAAGCCGGTTTGTATACGCGTGTTATACGCACGTGATAATATGTCGCTCGCGTGATGTCACGTTATTGCTCGCAGGCAGGTTTCGCGCGACGATCGTGGAAATGCTGCGAATAGTTTTAACTTTAAAGTCTGGGAAATTTTATTTGTAGACCGACTCGCAACGTGTCCTAATGATTTATCGGTTTGTGGAAGTGGACGCTGAATAAGATTGATTCCGTGTAAAACGCTTTTTCGTTGATCGATCAACCGGCCAAAAAATTACGAAATATAAATATAAATGATTCCATGTTTTTCATGGTTGTCGTCGATGAAAGCGTTTTGTCGCGATATAACGTCTTTGGATCGTTTTTAAATCGATCTTGCACTTTCCTGAAATATTTCTTAAATTCGGGAAAAATAGAGAAGAATTATCGCGAATATGCGACGATTTTTCGATTTAATCGTCTACCGAACTTTCCCGTAAAACGTTAAAATTCAGTTTTTGTCTATCGAAACAAGAAGGACGATGAAAGTAGAAAAATGTGAGAATCGTGGCAGAGTTGAATAACCAAAAGCTACAAGGTAAGACTATAAGATAGTTTAATGATCAAATTTAAAAGAAACTCGTCTCGCGTTTCAAAGTCATAAGTTATTTAAAATACGACGTAGCGATTAAGAATTTATAAAGTGTATAATAAGAAACAGTAGGTGTGATGCACGATTAAACTTCGTGCAACTATAATTTTTATTTATGATCTCATCATCGTATATTCTTGAAAGTTTCGACGTCTCGAAATTTTCTCCATTACTCACCGCTTTTTTATCTTACGTGGGCTTGTTCGAACAACAGGCTGCGCGAGGATGTCCAGTCAATTTTCTCGGAAAGCGAACATGTCTAAATTAATTGGCGAATAATTATCTCTTTACTCTCGACATCATCTTCGTTTCTGGTATCAGGCGGAAAAAAATACGCACGCTCAACTTGTTATGGAAAATTAATAGCTGCCCTGCGTACGATGACAATCGACGTATATAATTTATAGTAATATATTTAACTGTTTGTACGATTTCGATACAAACGATGTAACCAGCGATCTTTCTCGTTCGGACGTTTTCGCATTCCACTTTTTCATCGTTTAGCGTACCAATGGCACTTTGTCTCTCTCCCTCCCCTCTCTCTCTCTCTCTCTCTCTCTCTCTCTCTCTTGCTGCCGTCTAGGAAGATTTTTTTCAAACGATCGCGACCACGATTCCGTGCCTGCGACGAGGCTGAATAAAGCGCCAAGCAACGTCGTGCAGCTCGTCAAAGACTAAACCGTTGGTAGGACGTCCATTCTTCTCGGTTAATGCAGATACACGCTGAAGCCGTTCCTACGAGCGTTGCGTCATTGCCAATAGAACCGAGGGGTGTGCTATGCTACGAACCCATTCAGCGGACGCGAGCCTTGAGAACATTTTGTTCTCTGCGTTCCTAGCGCTAGGAAAAAGCTCAATAGTACGGTCGCGATTAAAGTCACAATTCCATTATACGGTCCCTTCTCGCTCTCCTTCGCCGTCTCTGGTAGCTGCCTTCATTGTTCTACCCTGATTTATGACATCGCGCTCGTTCGCTTTCCATCACCTTCAACTCCTTTCCACGTGGATTCTTCGCGCAGGACAGCGAACTCGCGAAAATTGTTCGCTATTTACGTCGTTGCGGACTTCAACGTTATTTACAATTTTCCCGAATTAAAAGTCTGATCGCGCGTCAAATTACCCGAAAGAAGCAAAACGATCGGGAACAAAATTATCCGATTGAAAAACGTAACAAGTGGATCCTACGGGCGTGGAAGACGCAGACGCGCTTAATAATTTCGAGGAACGCGTGTATACAGCCTGAGAGGTAACTGCGTACAACGACACGCACTCGCTATATAGCGTCGAGATTACGTAACGTGGTAACAACGACACGACGATACCCTTTAAGGGTTTAATCGATTCTCGGACCCGCGTTAACGAGGATACTCGATTATTCGACGGACGTTGCCCGGGTCTTTCTCTCTCCTTTGCTCCGCACAACCGTAATCGCGTAAAAAGCGTGGGCCTGCTTTGATCCGTGGCGGCTTTCGTGGTAGACGAGGACGCGCGTACGCAAAGAGAAGGACGCAGAACAAAAAGTGTTCATACGTGGCGCCGCCGACGCCGACGCCAACGCCGACGCCCGGCGTCGTTGTTGGGTGACGGAGGCAGGCGTGGTACATTCGGCGACCTTGACCCCCGTCCTCAACCGGCGCTGGTTCGCAGTCTGGTCGATATGTGCCGCTCCTCATCCCCCTCGATACACACCCCTGCCCTCTGCCAACTGATCCTCGTCCGACGCTACCTTGCCCTGCCCGAGCTCGCGTCGACGTCGATGTTCTTCGCGACGATGTTTTGCCCGATGTGGCGCACGATCAGTTTTCCATCCAGTCGTCTAGCCTGTCGGTGGATCCGTGGAAGGTTAACCACTCGGCCTTCGTTTCCTCGACGACGATGCCGTGGTTGTCGAACGAAACGACTCGTGTCGATTTCTATGACATACGATGCCGATTTATACGAAATAGCAGTAAACTAGTAAACGTGTAGCTTCGGAGGAAAATCTTTGAACGGTTACGGAGGAAACCGGAGACAATTTCACCCTTGAAATAATTCGTATCTGTTCTTTTCTCTTTATCGAAAAAGAGTTTTAAACAATTGGCTAGACTCGAGAACGATCATGTAACGCGCTAGTAACTTTCGTAGGAGTATCGTGGAATTTTTTCCGATCGTCCGAACGTGCAGGATAAGAAGAAAATCAGACTCGAACGTAAAATCGTGTTTCCATCGTTGTATTTGTTTTTACTTCGTCGAAAGATCCTTTCTCTCGAACCAATTTCTTACGATACATCTTTTTCATTATCTCCAACAGCGTTCTATTGTCTAGTTGCACTAAGTCTAGTTAACACTCGTCTAATTAAAGTTCCTACTTTACGCGTATCTACTTGCTTTCGTAAATTCATATCGTACGGCAATCCGTAAATATTGCCAGAAACTTTGCACCCGCGTAACGACGCCATCTACGCGATTAAACGTATTTAACGACGAAACTACTTTACACGTGTCTGTTTGTTTTACAGATACACGTTACCAGTTAATATCCACTAATTTGTTCGATAAAATTCGTGAACAGAGTCCACGTAACAACGCTATTTGGATTATTAACGCGTCAGTCAGCATGGACTCGGTTCGTAGCTGGTCGTCGTCGACGACGACGACGACGACGACGACGACGACGACGACGACGCAGTACCTTAACGCGTTGGTGCGCGCGTTGTATCGATTTCAGCGAAGCCGTGCCAGGCTAGCCACGTTTCATGACGAACTTTGAAAAAGATGGTGGTATATCTATGGTTGCGACTCGATGGGTCGACGGCTGGCCGAAATTTTATCGAGTTTGTCCGAGATATTTACACGGGCA
Source organism: Bombus soroeensis (assembly GCA_014737365.1). NCBI lineage: Eukaryota > Metazoa > Arthropoda > Insecta > Hymenoptera > Apidae > Bombus > Bombus soroeensis. The sequence goes on along the minus strand of JACXIL010000219.1, from coordinate 1,870,877 downwards.
ACGTCGGTCACGTTTAAACGCGTGATATATGACGGAGTTTTGTAAACGTGGCATTTGAGATTCGGGTCGTGACACATAGCCTTTGTTTGGAAAATTTTTTATATATAATACCGTACGTATAGAGACAAAAAAATTGGAGAATATTCGTTCGAAGGTACCGTACCGTTGCCATTGTATATAGTCGCGGAATGGCGGAAACCCGTGAAACACGGGCAGAACTTTCGTATCTGTTCTTTTCGTTTCTTTACGATGTACGGTAGAACGGACCGAAAGGGACGCAATTTCGTTCTGTAAATTAAAAAAAATACCGATCTGAGAAACGGAAACGGTAGAACCGAAGAGGAACCAGACGGGAAACGGTCCGAAAAATACGTCGCCCTCGGTCCCAGTCGAGCCAGGAAATTCACAGCGTGGTCGGCTTGGACGAATCAGGCGGCGTCATTGGACCGGTGAATGACGTGATTTGTGTGGCCACGAATGCGTGCGGGGGCCGGAAGGTCGTTCTCGCGGCATCTGCTTGCGAATCCGGCTTGATACGGCGACGCTGTTAGCGGTGGCAGTGACGTTCCGCCTCAAAACCGAGCCAGCCAGTTACCTACTTTCGAACATTTACTGTAAGTACAGCGCAATGGCTCGCCTTCGTCGCCGGTCCGCCTTTATCGTTGTCGTCCTCGCGGTACGCGTTTGTACTCAGAAACGTACGTAGAAATCCGTGCTTGCGGCCGACTTTCCGACAGGTCAACGTTGCGAGAACCACGTTTTCCCATAGATAAGAACGATTATAGATCTCGATCTCTCTACTCTGTTTCCACTATCGACTCCGTTTTCAAATTACCACGTCAACGTCCATTTATCCTTATTGCGAGTACACGTTGCGTAATCTATAGACGCTGGTATAACCGAGATTCGCCTGGTATATAGCCGATGAAAATCGATACGAGGCGAAGTCGTTCGAATTCTTCGTGTTTCTACCGTCATCCCTAACGCGTCTTACTCGCCACCAACTTTTCTCGTCATCGTCTTTGTTACGGCTATCGTCGCGATCGTTATCTCCATAGTTATCGGTATTGTAATCTGCGTCTTGGGCGTTACGTATTCCCTTCGTTGCGTTCACCTTCGTCGTTCCGCTATCGTCGTAACAGCCTTTCGCGTCGTTTCGACGTTCCTCGTCCTCGTTATTCCCCGTAACCGTCGCTATTGTTCTAATCGTTGCTCCTCTACTCCGGTCTTTATTACGATCCCTTATCGTTCTCCATGCCTATGCGCTCTCGTCGTGCGAGTTATCTCGTCTTCGTACCACTCCACCGATCGGTCCTACCTAGATCGTATTTCCACAAAATATTTATACAAAGTGATATTTTGACGAACGCGATCCAGGAAATAGAAGGTAAACCGCGTTTGGTTTCGGTTGGTTGATCGTTACGTGGAGTACGAGCTGTCCGGAACCGTTGATCGTATCCAACGGTGACGTCGTGTGCGGTGGTCGTGATCGCCAATCGGTTTTCAGACATCGGATAGCTTCATGGCGTGTTTGCACGCACTTTAGTTGGAGTGGATTTTAGGGTAGGTCAGTTGGACTCCTCTGACACGTTTACGGTCGAGATATCGGCGTACTTAGGCTGTTGTTCGGGTGTACCCCGACCGTTGACAATCCCCCGTTTCAAGCCACCCCTCGGGGTCTTTCTAGGGTAGGACCCCAATTGGTCGGCTTAGAACGCAATGTGTTTTCGTAGGGTGGCAGTATACGGATTTCTAATGACGTATGCAAAATACCAAGTACCGACGGTATAATAGAGTCGATAATTTTCAAAATAGAAATTGTCAAAATTATTTCCTTCAACGGGTCGATAATAGGACACGCTAATTAACTGTGCTCGCGATACCTCGTTTGTCCTACTATTAACGACAACCATGATATCCGTTAAGGTACGAACGTTCGGCAATTTTCAAAATATGTACGATTCCAGTTATTCGTTGCAACAGGTTCCTGGTTAAAGAATACATACTAAGAAACGCTGTACTTGCGCCACTAATGATTCGCGTAAGTTACTACGGGATATTTAAAGCCGATAATTTCAAAAATATAAATAAATGGTCAAAGTTGGGTGTCTTGACGTTTCAACGATAGAGCGCACGAATTGCTCTTCTAATTAAAAGTAATTTCTGCCTGTACTATTGCGTTCGTACTCCTTTTCCCCAAGAACCGAAGTGTTTTCAACGTTTCTGTCGCATTGCAACGTGATTGTATTACGTATGACGCCAGTCGGCGGTTTTATCGCTGCGATCACGACGCTCGGGTCTTGTTACGATACTAACGCAATTCCAAAATGTTCTATATATATATATATGTACACATATATTTATATCGCACATAATATATTCATAAAACGCGTGTACAAGCGTTGAGATATTCCGGCGAGCCTGTGTATCACTGTTTTTAATGCGTTTAGGCGCCCGCCTATTTCAGCCAATGCAATCGAACGCAGCGCGCACACGTGCTCCTCTATGGGAACTCTAAAACTTTCGCCATCGTCCAGACCTCTGTTCCTCCCCGCTTCTCTCCACCTCTTCCCTAGGCCTCTGCTCCTTTACCTTGGCCTCCCTCTTCCTTCTTCCTATGCTCGGCTATGAAACACGTAGGGTCAGAGAAGCTCGTATACCGGTTTCGCATTTTAGCCGAGTAGAACGTCGTCGTGCAACCCTCGAAAACGTGATCCTCCGAAGAAACCGTCGCCGAGTATACGCGTGAGCGCGCGCACGTTTCACGCACGTTGGCCATACTTGATTTTGAGGCAGGTCAGACCAGCCTATTGGTTCCTCCGTGGTCTGCCGTTCCACAGTCGAATCTCCTGTTTCTCTACTCGGTACAGTCTAACGCGTATATCCCGCAGAGGCTGAGTTCCAGGTTACTCGCGTAACAGCCAACAAGGCTTTTCGTTCCGGCTTCGTCGAGTTTGTGGTACGAGACGACGCAACTTTTTTCAGTTCGTATTCCATTCGTAAGATTACGAACGCGACCAGATCACGCGCTTCTCCGCTGACTTTGACGAGCATCGGTGGCTACGTATCGTCTATCCGACAGGCGAATCCGATGGAATCGCGCGATGCAGGTGTACAGGTACGTGTCGCTAGCGAGTTCGCGTCTTGCGACTCATCGCGGTGGTCACTCGAGAACGCTTTACCCCGCTGCTTCAAACGACATCCATCTCGTTGCGAAAGATATTTTCCTACGAGCATCCGTCGTGATTAGAATATGCTACCAATAGGTTTGCAACGTAGAATCCGATTGTTCTCGATGAAACTAGATTTACGGGCTCGTTGAAAAGTTGGCGTGCAATTGTAAAATGATCTTTTTCTAGGTTCTTTAATTATGTTCGAACCGTGGACGAGCAAACAGCGGCGATCAATTCGAAATCGTAAGGCACGATACGTATCTGCTGAGAGAATAAGAGTGAAACTCGAATCCGTAAGACGAGCAATTTGAATTTAAATTTGCAATGCGTGGAAAACGTGTGCTCGGTGGTTCGGTAAAAAACGCGTGAAAAACACGCTGAATAAATGTTGTTATCGTGAATCGCGCGAGATACGATACCGTGGATTTAATTTAACGTACGCGAATAAGTTTGATGCGATTCTTAACACGCAACCTTGATGCGTGCGTGACTTACAAGATAATATTACCGCGATGCGGTAATATAGAGTTCGTAATATGTAAGAATAATTTCAAGACTGAAAAATTTCAGATCTTTCGAGTTTCAAACGTTCCCAACCTTCGAACGCGTCTAAATCTTCGATCGCGCGAACTTTCAGGCTTATAAACCTTCGAACTTTCGAATGTTGGAAGCATCGAAATTTCGAACATCGAAACGATGGAACCTTCGAATTTTCTAACTTTCCGAGCCTTAAATCTCCAGGCATTTAAATTTTCAAACTATGAATCTTTCAAACTTGTTAACCCAAACCTACCGCGAACCTTACTTATTCTTTCCTCCATCGAGTTTATCACAAAATCTTCGGAAGCTCTTACAATTTTAACGCATCGTCCGATTCGAGCCTCGCGAACCTCCCACGATTTTCTATTAACGCGTATGGCAATTTTTGAATTTCATTTATAAAAAATCTTGCACAGTCTTTTAATTCGTAGGTGGCGACTTTTCTCTTATGTATCCTCTTACGTTAGTCGCTTCTACCAAGCTATTTTACCGGCTGACAATTTTCAAATCCTCGAAATATCTATCGTTATCTTAGAACTCGATACCATTGGAATTTTTGAAACGCGTTACGCGAATGCTTCTGCTTTATCGTACGCATCTTTCAATCTCGTCGCGTCGTTCGATGCAAGCCTTCAAAACTATGCGACGTTTCGCGCTTGACAGTTTACTCCGCGGCGAATCGAATTATCAATGAAAACTTCGTTCGAGGAAACACTCGTCGCAGACAATAGACGCGAGTCTGTCGCGTTGCGTTCTATGCAGAATCGCATACGAATGGGTTCGAAATTCCATCGCATCGTGCGGCGGCTAAGCTCGATCGGTGCGACGCGACGCTCAGTTACAAACTATGAATTACCACGTCGATCGATGAGAACACGCGCGAGGATATACGTGTAACCATTTGAGACCGTGTTAACTCGCGTTGCTCTCGCCATCTACGTACGTACGCCGATGGCCGTGCGGAGAAACTAGTTCAGAATTCCATTATTTCGCGTTGTAATTATATCGGTCCGTTGTTAATTGCAACCACGAACCGCGAGACGCGTCCGTGGGACGAATTTGCGTCGTTGTTCCCTGAAAATCGTGCCAAATTGCGCGCCAATTCGCTTCAACGAGAATTCGTTGTTCGGCATAACCGACTCTGCTCGTGCGTCGCTCGCTTATAAGCTTATTCGCGTGTTTTCGTTTTCGCGTGGAAACTACGAGTTTTGGCAGAATCGCGCGACTCCTCGAAAATACTCGATAATTTGGCCAATCAAGAAACGATCGTTTTAGAGCAAGCTTAGGCGACGCGAGACGCATCGCGTTTCATAGTACGCGAAAATTATGGAAGCATCGCGAACAGACGTGTCTTTTGTCACATCGCAGTAACGATAAAAAGGTTGGTTCGTAATGAGATATATATGTAAAAGCTGGAACGAAGCTTTTAGTCGTAGTAAAATAACAGTGACGTCATTTCTTTTTTAAACCGAGTCACAATTTTCCTTTGTTCGTTTAACGAAACCTTTGTCTTGCGATAACGATTACGAATCATCGATGATGCACGCAACGTTGAACGCATCGACAACAGCTTTACCGTTACGCTTGGATAAGCAGGCATTTCACGTTACGTTTTATGGTTACATACTTTTCTCGAGAAGAACGAACCGTTCGAACGTTATCTTTGGTTCTATCGTAACACCGAACGAGGAGTCGTCACCGATCTCACGATGAAACATTTCTGTTCGATATGTTTTCGGATAGCGGAGCGGGGCCACAACGGATATTATCTTGAATTCCATCGCGTCTCTTAATGAGCTCGTTAATACATTTTTAGTATTCCGTGTGCCACGTATTCCCTCCGATGTATTTCCTTCCGATGTCGTGTGTTTTCTATTTGGTCGATGTTCAAAGTTCAAAGGATCTCGATGTATTCGCTGTCGCGTGAAACGTACAAACTAGTTTCCGCTAGAATCGCGATAATTGGTCGGTATTGGTCGTTAATACGTATTTTGGTTGGTAAACAGAACCTTGAGCGTTTGATTTCGTCTAACGCGAAAAGGTACAACTATTTTCTTGCGGAAAACAGTCTGGTCGATTTAAGATTTTTCGTCTCCTTAATACGCCTGAGAGGTCGATGACATAAATGTTTTCGTAGTAAATTCTGTTGGAATATCATTTTCGCAGAGTTCTAAGAAGTCTTTTAATTTGATTCGCATCGAAGAGCGTAACGCAACTTTTCTTTCGTACATGGAATTATTCTCTTATCTTTAACGAATTGTAATTTATTTTCGTTTCGATTAAAATATCATTCTCGCAAGATCTTAGGCATCGTTGCATATTTGTCATTATCTCGTAATACCATGCTATTGGAATTCTAAAAATGTATCGAAAGTTGGATCGCGCTGAATTATTTATTCGTAATTCTTTTTATTTTGCTTTTATTTTAACACTCGATACCGAAACGCAGTTATTCTTCGACTCGATTTTTATTAATTATGTAAGAACAGTGGCTGTATACGTGCATGCGCATACATGGATTAATAATATCGTTATTAAGCACGAAACAAAAAATATGAAATAATGCGGCGCTGTCTTAAAACGTTGAGCAACGAGAGACGTAAAGTAACCAACGCAAATGTTCGATACTTGTAAGATATCGACGTTGATCGCGAATAATTCGAGTCGTTATTCGAACGAGGTAAATTCTCGTAAGGATTACGAACCGAATGATAAAATAAATTTTATCTCAAGTAGAATCAAGATCGAACGATTGGTAATTTGTAAAATTTGCTCGAGCATTCGTATTTGTTTTATTACCAATTCGTACTTGTTACCGCCAACAAGAAAGTTTTCATAGCTAGTAATAACTGGTGACTCGTCATTCGTAAAATTTCATTAACAATTTAATTATATAATTTTTTCCCTAAAAAATCAGAGTGTCCGACCTCATCGACAACTTGGAGGAATCTCGTTTCGTTAAAAGTAATAACACCAAGAGCCGAATTAGCGTCGTTTAGAATTTTATCCTACGCAAAAAATTACTTTTTCCATATTACTTCCACTTGTTCCGATTACACGCTTACAGGCTCGTACGCGGTATCTTCATCTTTAATTGAGCGATTTCAAAACTATGTCGACAGGTTCGTCTTAACGTCGAGGAATCCGCTTCTGAATTTTACGTGTCCTCGGTGACGACTTAATTAAAAGTCCGAGTCGTTGGACGAGGTATTTCTATTCGCACTCGGTATACCTGTCAAAAATTCAATTAAGATTCTTCTTAAATTCTCCGCTCTCAGGGATCGATCTAACCAACATTGGTTTACTTTTATTAATTTCCTGACATTAAGTTCAACGATTATGGACGTTCTAGTTAATAGAGAAGAAGCCGATCGACGGAATAATTTAAGCCCGAATCTTTCGCCAGTTGTAAAATCGCGCCTCGGTGTCCTCTTTTACGCGCCAACCACTAGAATTCTCCAACGTCTGCCTTCTTCGCGACTTATCGTCGTTCGAACGAACGTAACGCCACTGTTATTTCCCGATGACGAATAACGATTAACGCAAACCACGACGACCCCTCGAGAGATCCGATTGGGTTAATTGACGGTCGCGTCGGGTTACTTGCTCAGGTGCGTTTCGCTCGGCTTCTCTGTTTTTGCATTCCGCTATGGTTGCGCAGCTGCGTCGAATACGCCGAATCGCATCGAGCGGAATTACGTATCGCTTAGACCGTGGAGGTCACCGTTTACATCGACCAGGTTCCACCGTTTGGAACACCTCGATGATTCGCCGTATTTCATAATCGGAAACTGTGAAAAATACCAAGGAAGAGAGAAAAAAGAAAAGAAAGAAAGACGAGAGAGAAGAATATCCGTTTTTTCTCTTTTCCGTTTTTCCTTTTTTTTTTCTTTTTTCTTTTTCGGTCGGGTCGTTCCGCTTGAAATCTGGAGCATTTGGCTCGGAGCATCGGGCTTTTTCGTTAATCACGGTTTTTAGGCTAATTAGAAAGACGCGCGGAACATTGGATTTGCCGATGAATAAAAAGCGCGAAAAACGCGTCTGTCGGACGACCAGAGACTCGGCATGGAGACAAACCGTTCGAAGGGAAGAGTCGATCGAACCTGTTAAAATTATTCCGCAAGAGTTGGTCCATCGAAAAATCGTTCTGGTTTTAACTTTAAATCGGGCGGCGCGCACTTTCGAAAGTTCCAAATGATAAAATTAGCTTGTTACACTCGTCGGATTGCATAAGAGCAGGAAATTCTTTATTGTCGCGTTCGAGAATCTACGTTATCCGTAAACTTGGACGCTCGTGTTAAGCGCACTAATCCCTCGGCTAGGGCAGGCGTTATCTTTATCACGAATATTGCAAATATTCTTTAACCGCGCTAATCGCCGAGTTTATTCGATATTTCCGTTGCCAAGACAAGTCTTCCGCAATTCGTTGCTCTTTGGTCGAGAAAGAATGCCAACTATCGTTCCGAACGACTTAATTATCTTTTTATCTCGCACGAAAAGTTGCGCGTTTCTTAGTTTCGTAGTCGGTCGTTCAATTACCGAAATCAAAAATTACATCTACAACGAATCCTAAAGCTATCCAAACGCAACGAATGTTGAAATATTTCACCAATAACGTTTCACGTTTGTACCAATTTTTTACGAAATATCTCGTAGCTTTTACGCATCTTTTCAGGTTTTATCGATATAATCGTAAGAGTTGGATCACAGGGTTAACGAAGCTTCGAAACGCTTTACGTAACGCGCGTCGTACAACCAACAACGATTCCCCGATCAACGTTCAAGTACTTTCGTAAATTATCACGAAATCTTCCTGCCAGATAGTCGTCGAATTACCAAATTCCGCAACGCTGTTTCGCGTCTCGTGCAATAGCCGATCTTTAAGCGTGGCGACACTTTTACGCCCGCGAGGCGAGATAATTACGCGAAAGGAACGATTTGTACGCGAAAACGATGCAAATTATACCCGCACTCGCGGCACTATCGTTACTACAAGCGCGCGTTATTGCCTCCTATTTGGTTGTCGCTGTGGCATTAAGATAGTTGCAATAATTTAGAGCGCATGTAAAAACGGTCGTGGCACGCACCTTTTAATTACTTGCATCGATCGATCGCATCTCGTAAAGTATATTCGGAACGTAAACGGGAACAAGACGTCGTTTAATAAATTTCGAGAAACGCGCTGAATACAAAGAGGCATTTCGTGGAATTTCAACGAGTTCTCGAGAATCAGCGTTATACCGCTGGACCTTGAAGCGAACAGTTTCAAACTCGATTTTCTAGAGAAACGAAACCGGCAACGCAATTTTCTTATTCCCGGCTTTCCTCTCCTTTTCTATAGAATACTTTCCATAGAGTCTTTCTCGCCGCAATCGTATCTCTTGAATTACTTACGGACCACCCTGTATATAAATTTTGTACGAAAGCAACGACGCGTTCGCGTATATTTTTCTTAGGCCACGAACGACCCGAGTCGCTTACGGACGATCGAGTCGTCGGAAACGTCGTGGAGCGTGTGACGAAAAATTGAAATTTCCTTTTGTTCGTGTTCACGCGAGATGCGCGAAGCGGATTAGGCCGAGAAGAGTCGGTTGGAAAAGTTATCGAAGAGAGTTTCGATAACTCGAGCATCCAATTCTCTCGCGTGTTCGTTAATTCGACCAAGTTACCGGCGTAATTAGATGACGAAAAAGGCCTGATCTAATTCTGATTTAGCTGCAACTACGTGCTACCTTAATTGCAACGACGAATCTCTGTAACGAAGGGATTCGAATAACGATTGCTACGTAATACGTTCTTGTTAACATCGCTGGTTGGTTTCATTACGCAAGAGGGATCGACGACTTGTATCATTAATTAAAAAGTTCTTTCGTCTCGCCAAAATTTTATATCGTCCGTCTACCTCGTTTTCCGTCGCGAGCGAGAGAAACGTATGTCCGTGTAGCGAAACACGATCGAATATTATTAAACGCGTACGATTATTAAACTATCGAGACGTTTCGAGTCGTACAACTTTTCCTTCACTCCTCCGAGACGTACGTTTCAAGTTCTGCGAAGAACTTTGCAGCTCTTGTAAACATCTTCCGCGTTTTATAAATTATTTTTCAAAGGTATTTTTCGAACGTAAGTGTAAAATATCCTGTCAAGGAAAAGTGGCCTCGTAATCGTCCGTCTCTTCCACGTATCAGGCAGACCTCCTTTTCCGCTGAATTTCGCGATACTTTGTCGACGAAATCGCTGTCGTGTTTGTCCGTTTTCGAGCAAATGAAATTACTAAATCGCTTTTGCAACGACGCGCCTCGAAGTACAATCGAATCAAACGCGTTACACGGTGCGCGTCGAGAGAGCAGAAGAGGAATCGTCGGTCTGCTTGCGAATTAGATAGTAAAAAGAAAGAAAAAAGAGAAAAAAAGTTAACGTTTGGTCATTGTTCAGTGAACAATGGTTGAATAGGTAGCTTAGAAAAATCCGACGTAACTATCGTCAGCGTATCCACGCGTTCTATCTATTTTCCTCCTATATATACAGTGTATATCGCGTAATAAAATTAATTAATCAACGCAACGATTCTTTTTTTTTCTCTCTTTTTTTAAAAAGTCTGCTTTTCATTTTCACGAACATTTCGATTTTTGATTTGGCCAATTTTCGCTCTCGATAACGATAAAATATCAAAGTTTTCGTTGAACCGACGTTGAAGTAATTAAATTTAATTCGTCGATTGTCCATTAAATTCTATTTACATCGAAAGTTCGCTACGCTTTGTCCCTCTTCGTTCCTATTCTGCGTTTACACGCGCACGCATGCGCCACGGAAAATGAAGCAGAAATAGATGATTGTTAAAGGGAGGGTTATTCGTCGGATGAACAGTTCCATCGAATCCTGAATTACCTTCAATTACTATCGACCGTACGCGTCCGTAAATCTTGATCGACGCGGCGAAAATTTATCGACCGTTCAAACAATTTTACGGCCTCTGCAAAATACATATTACGTACTTGCAGCAAATATCTCGCTGCCTCTATGCAAATTTTACAGATTCCCTTTCAAACTTTATCGATACGATTACGCTGAAACTGACACTTACGGAGAGAGATTGCCACTGTGTAAGACAATGAAATTTCTAAACGTTTCCACCGCTACTTTCCTCGAATTGTTGCGTATAATTGGTCCTGGAAAACATTCCCAAAACATCGTCGCACGTCGACGACGTTCCACTTCGTCAAACGACGAAACGATTAGGCGCGTTTCTAGAAAAGAGTAAAAGGAAGGAACGGAAGTAGCTCGGGCCGAGCGCTCAGAGGACGGAGGAAAAATTCGAGAGCGGTTGGTTCCTTCAGCCACTTCGGTTACCTTGGCTACCAGCAACGCGTAGCGAAGCGGAGCAGAGCGGAGCCGAGTAAAGCAGCAAGATGGATCCTTTTCGGAATCCAAGGGATCTTCTGACCGGTCGGTTGGCTCCGTGAAATCGCCGGCTCTCCTCGCCAAGAGGACAGCCGACCAGATTTTAATTTTAACGTCGCGTCGCGTCGTCAGGAGCGGACGACGACGTTCGGGGAACTGGTGCATACCCCTTCTCTTCTTCCTCTTCCTCGTAGAGAACCTCTGCTACTCTTCCTCCGTGCGCTTCTTTCCTCCTTAGTCCCTCGTTTCTTTCTTCTCGAGCTCGGCCTGCTTACCCCCTTTTTCTTCTATAGCACGCAGCGTTCTTGCTCCCTCGAGCCCTGTGCGCTCTCTCGGTTACACAGGCAAAAGGAGAAGAGGCGGCGTTGGCGGCGGCGGAGGAGGCGGTGGGAAGGCGCCCCTCTTCGAAGGCGCGAGTTTCTCCGGTATCGATCCGTGGCCTCGGCTACTCGTCAAATGCGTATATCCCTCGCTGTCGATTTTCTCGAGACAATACACACACACGCACACACACACCCTTTCTCTCTCTCTTTCTCTGCCTACTTTTACGATATTCGGGATGAAAGTAGTTTCGAATAAACAGACGATCGTATTTTTATTCGACCAGCGTGAAACGAATAAAAATATATATTATTACAGAATATATATCGTTTCTTCCATTTTTCATCGCAGTTTGGTACGTAAACGCTACCGTGGTACCAATTTATCGAGTAATTTGGTCGGACAGTCGTCTGTGAAGCGGCTCGTGTCGTATATTTTAATACTTAGGCTCGAAGCGTCTAATATCAGCGTGACGAAACGACGTCGAACAAACCTTTCCAACTTGTAGCTCGTCTAATTAATTTCACGCCTCTTGGATCGTTGTCAACGCGCAACAGCAACTTTTCCCTGGTTCGGTTGGGAACGTGGAGAGCGAAATGCGATCGGTTCGGCTCGACCTGGACGACGATAACGAAACTCAGGCGAACAAGGTTGCAGAGAGGAAAGGAGAAGCTTGGAACCGAATTATCGATTCGCGAGTCGCCAGCGCGGTAATTACAGAAGATGAGAGAAACTCGAATGCGCGCTAGCTGCAGCGTGCAACGTGCGTTCGTAATTATTCCGTAACCGTGTTCGCGATCGCTCGCGCGTTCGACGCGCGAGTTTCAGCGAGTGGCACTCGCCTGGCCGCTTTTACCTCGTAGTTATGCTCGTTAATGGGCGCAGCAGCCGCTTTCGCGTACGTCTTCTCCCGTTCCTTTTCCTTCTCGTTTCCTTCGAGAGTTTGCGATTGACGCAACGAAAGCGGATCGCGAATTCGCCGGCCGTTGCGTAACCGGTCGTCTTACGCGTTTCATGAGAATTCAACGTTGGTGAATGACTTGGCCGGTGTTCGCGTTTGACACGGAGAATCGAGAGTTTGTTGTAGGCGACAGGCCGCGTCGATTGACGTTGATTCGCAACAAGAACGCGCCGCGTCCCGGAAAATACAAAACTAGAATACGATCGATCGCAGATTACGTGTGAAATTCATAAAATTCAAATCTACGAAATTGTAAACTTGCACGAGAATCGTGTTTGGATACTCGTCGCGTCGATTTCCTCACCGGGACGTCCCTCTTCTCTCTTTCTCTCTCTCTCTCTCTCTCTCCAAGTCGCCGTGTTTGATTTTAAACGAAGGTGGAACTCGCCCGTAACTCGGGACTCTTCTTTTTTTCGTTGGTCCAAAGTGGGTCCACGAGAGAAAGTATTGCTGCATTCTTACGCGCGCAGCTCGTAATGTCTTCTTCGTAACGGGATTTAAAGAGCGATGCATGCCACGGCAAGCGATCGAAACCTTGAATCCCCGTGCACCGAAAGCGAGCAAACTCGATCGCGCGTATCCTTGAATTCGCGTTCGCGAAAGATCATGTTCCTTTCTATGACGAAGGAAAACATTGACAATCGCTTTTTCCCATTTTCGTACTCGAATTTGGAATAGATCGGATCGGACCAACCTCGTCTTCCAGGGATATCGAATGTCAAAGCGTGTTCGGTGTGGATTTACTCGAGATGCAATTATAATATTCGATTCTTCTGTCGTAGAGAAGAATAAAATTAGGAAAAATTGCCATTCTCCGTCTTCCTCCTCTATCCAGGCGGAATCCGCTTTTTGACTTGGAATTTTCGCGGCTGGACGTCGACAGTCAACCGGATATCGTCGGTGGGGCCGGGATGGAAAAAGTGCACGCGTGCACGAGCAACGCGGCTGGATCCGCGAGGGCAAACAATGCCGTCTTTAGGAGCGATCAGCTCTCGCGGTGGATGCTTCCACCTACGCAAATATTGATACAGACGAGTGCGTGCTCGTGTCCCGACGCCTCGTTAAGTCGTCTAACAATTATCGTGGCAGTCGAGTTAAGTGCTCCCCACGCGAATATCCTGGCTATCCCTTCGTTTGTTCATCGTCTTCGTCCTGCCGATCGAAGCTGGCGTTTGAGATCTTCGTTCTAGCTAATTATTTCGTTACCTCGTTGATCGCTGATACGATCAACCGACCTTATTGTATCAGCGGGAATAACGCGTTTTACCGACACTCGTCCATGACTTTTCTTCGATCCTTTACACGATCGATACACGCGTTTAACATTGACTTTCCTCGTTTTAATTAAACCAGCTATCGCTGCAACTTCCCGTTGCCTTTACGAGTTTACGGGCATTCGGCGAGTAATAATTTTTCTTTCGCGTTCGCACACCTGCGATATCCGTCCCTCTGTATCCGGATTTCCTTACTTCTTTTAAATTAAAATACAGTTTTAGAATCGAGAAGTAAAAGCGTTCTTCAAAGTCTACGAAATTACGTTATATTACGCTGTTTACGCGTCGCCTTATATAAAAGAAGAATCGCAGAATCGAAAGACACGAGCGTTCCCTCCGACGAATATTAAATTTAGAAAACGCACGGTTGCAGAGGTATCGTTCGATCTGCTCGACTCGCGACGCCGTCGAAGTCTACCAACACGGCCGATTGTTCATATCGTCGATGGAAACGATGGCACAACAGTCGTCGCGTTTTCCAGCGGCGAGTTTCACAAGCGGACGTAATCTACGTCGCCCTTTGCGGTTTTATCAAGGGGCCCGGGAACGCGAGAGAGCCGCGCTTTCGTTACGTCTCTTTTACCGGCAGTTTGCTGGCGGAAGGAAAGTTGGTGCTCGCCAATCCGTGAATTATGTCGGCCTCTCGTGGAAATTAACTCGGTTAAGGGCGCGCTTGAACCTGCAAAACAAACAACACGGAGCACGACAAAGCGAAACTGCAGCGAACGAAAACTGGCTCGTACGAATAATTTCGACGCTTTCGAATCTTCGCCCGTTACACGCGTTACACGAGTGAAAGATATTCAACGAAGATGGTACTCCTGTTACCCTACAAACGATTCTTCTCCTTCTTTACGTAAATATTTTTATTACAATTTTCGAATTTTTAACGACGATATTTTGAAAGCGGTACACACCTATGGAGTGGTTTCGTTAGTTTTAGATTTTTATTCGACTCGATAATTCCAGCCACTCGTAACCTACGTCGATCGACTATAAAGTTGGAAAGCGAAGAAGAGTACAGTAATTCGATCAACGACGAAGCGAACGCAACTTTGAATACTCGCTTTCCATCTTAAATCATTCGATCATCCTTGCGATACGACCGAAATCTTTCTCTTCTTAACGCGGCTGCCGATGTCGTCAACCTCTGCGATCGACCGCGTCGTGTCAAACGTAACCGTCGAACGTAATCTTCTTCGAGAAAGTAAAAAGCGCGATCGCCACGTTTCTTTTCGTAGTTGCATGGACGAAAGGGTGGCCGAGTTCTCGACACGGGGACACGGTCGCGTGCGTCGTCGCGGTTTCTTTCCGGTGGTCGCGCGAAAAGCGCGCGATCGATACGCAGAGATCTTGATGTTCGTTACGTAACGCATCCCTGCCCTACAAGTAGAAGTGCTCGGTTGGTGTTGGGTGTACGCCTAAACCACTCCCTCCTGCCATCGCCTACACCCTCGTTACCCCCGTTGTGACGCAAAGACGCAAAGTTACGTCATCATGGCAACAGAACGTCGCGTCGCGTCGCGGCGTCGCGTCGCGTCGTGTTGGTCGACATGGCAACGCCGTTTCTCCCTTCCCACGTTACGTCTGCATCGTGTTTACCATTAGCATCTCATCTAGCCATTCCACCTATTAAATATCAGTGCTCGTACATTCTTTTATCCTTTCACTAAGTTGCTACACGCGAAATATCCTCGTTTCTCGCGAGTTCGAATTTGCCGCGCCAGTACCACATCCATCGAACGTTGCCTTCTGGTTAATCGTCGACTGGAATCGTCTATTAGCATTTGGAGAGCTACCCGACCGATCTTCCCAAGCGTCCACCTCGTTTTAAAGAAATTTATAGGTGGAACGATTACAAAGCGGCGACAAAGAGCGGCTTTACGCGCGTTACTTCGAACACCGTTTAAACGTCTTTCAGCAGCGAATAAATTAATACGTGTAAATTATTTGTTTGCAGTATATTGGGAACGTGGATCGTGCGTGTAGCCAGGCGATGAAATCGAGAAATTTACAAAAAATAGAGTCGATCGAGTCGAGAGATTCGAGTTTTACGTGCGGTCCTCGGTTGGACGCGTCCGACGTCCGTACGTCGATCGTGAAATCGAACCTGGTGGTCGCGAAGTTTCGGAGTAAAGTTTCGAGGAGCAAAGCCTCCGTTGATCGTCGTCTCTGGCTGAAACCTTGAGACTGGCGGTATAGGCGGGGGAGTTTCGGGGGACGTTGCCGGAGCCCGGGTTTGGCGAATTTCGTCGAGCTACGAAGCAACGACGCCGCCGCGACGTGCAGCTACTACCGGCAAATAGTATGCACCGACACGCGGTTCGACTTGGAAACCTCGTGTCTCGGCTCGTGTTTTGGTCGCCGGATGACGAAGATCGTACGGAGATAGGGAAAGAATGTAGAGAAGTTGCTCGTTTCGATTCTCGATGCATGTATTTTGATCGATGATGCGGTTGTCTCGGGATTGCGATCGCCTTTTTCGTAAAAGGAGGACGTGCTGGTTGAGTCGTGCGAATTAGCTGAATACGTTGACAGTTTCGAGTCCAGTTACTAACAATTCGCAACGTGTAGTTTGACGCTAATGCCGAACTTGTTAAGAGAGAGAGAGAGAGAGAGAGAGAGAGAGAGAGAGAGAGAGAGAGAGAGAGAGACGTAGGTTCGAGTACGCCAGATATCAAAAGATTTTACTTGACGCGTGAGAATCCTATGCTACGAAAAGCGAGCTGTTGATCAAAGATTAAAGGCTAATTAAAAGGCAACTAAAAACGCCAAGAAAACGTCTCGACTAATTAAGAAAATAAAGTACGTAATTAGAAAGCGATATAATTTTGACAGGTAAGAAACGATACATCGTAGGGGAGCAGTCGTTAATGAAGAAACGATAGAATTTACCAAACGATCTGATACAAAAGTTGCTACGCTTTTCCATGGTGGAGCGTTATCTAATAACTGAAATTGAGTTGTTAAATGGTTTATAAGACGGTGTTTTCATTAAACGTAATTAAAATTTTTCCGTAATATTTACTTTGTTGCTACGACCAGAGAGATATTAATTCCCGAATGGATTTCTCGGAGCTGCGTGCTGGAACGAAAACGAAGCGTCGGGAATAACTGTAATTATCGGTCTACATTTAAGACGTTGTGATTTATGCGCCGGGAATATAGTGTGTAAGGGGGATTTTTCGCGGCGAACCGGAAACCGTTAAAAAATGTAGAAACGTTGCTGATAGCAGTTGCAGCCGCTGTCTCCTCTTGCGCACAAAGTATACTCAACTTTTACACATTGAAACGCGTGATACTTCGTTTGAAATTAAAGAACGCAGGACCGGTTTGCCGAGTCTAACTATACTTCTAACAGAACGGTGACTCACGTATCGAATGTATAAAATGCTAAAATCAAAGCTCTTCTTCTCTTCGTACTCGAACATTCTCATTTGTATTCTAATTGGCAATGACACACACGCGCGCACGCACACACAAACCAAAAAGCTTGCATTTATCGATGCGAAAATTTCCTATTTTACTCGATAGCTTCTTTTTTTTTATCGTAGTTTTTTGTATATTCCGACGCGATAATATTTGTATAATTATGCATTAACGAAAAAACTAAAAGAAAAATACCGCACGAATTTTTATCTTTTAATTTGATTCTTCTTCTTGTCGTACGTTTTTTCCATCCTTTTTATTACGCATTTTTGAAATGTTCTCGACTTACATCACCGTGTGTATTATATTGGAACAGAGAGAAATGCGAGGGGCGTAAACGATATAAAGTTCTTTGCTTTAAATTGCATTCCCTTCACGCAAAATTCTCATATTTCTATTTCTGCTTTATTAAATTTCCTACGTTTCTATCGTTCGAGGTCTTCGAGTTCTTTCTCCTCGATTCTTGCTCACGCCCTTTTCGCAATCCTCTTCTCTCTCTCTCTCTCTCTCTCTCTCTCTCTCTCATCTCCTTTCTTTCAAACTATTAATAAATGTCAATATATTCTTTCCACCTCCGAAATTTCGCGTTTTCTTATTTTAACTTTATTATCTAGCTCGTTATAAGCTTCGTTCGTTTTTATGACTTGAAACGCTTTTCAAAAACTCCGCCAAGACGCCAAGTACACTCGTTGTAACATCTAGCAGAGGCAAAGAAATCGCCATCGAAATTCCATTTCGTTGCTTGCATCGTATAAGGATACGAATTCGCATAAACGTCGTCGGTTTACCTGCGAACGAAAGAAGCTGCAGTTACAATAGGCCAAACGTAATTTCAAACGACATTGCCGTTTTATCGCTTTCGTGCTCAAGGTTTTCTTAAAACGGAAAGATCTTTTTACTCGTAAAAACAATCCGAGGTACGCGTTAGAGTTAATCAGCCCGTAAAAAATTCGTGCAAAACAAATTTTTTCCTATTCTCGTGAAATTATTGTCGCAACGCGCGCATAACCGCGGCGAAACGAGTTCTGCGAAGAACGCGGTGACGTACGTTTACGGCACAGCAAAGCGCAGCGAGACACGTTTCCGAGGCGTTCTCGTTCCCGGACGCGCCGTATCTTTTTCCTTTCCTTGATCTACATACACGTGAACATTGTGCGCTCCTCTAACATTAACTCTCAATTAAACGCCTCTGCTGCGAGACCCCCGTGATACCTATGGGCGTCGTACCATCCACGAAACGACGGTTACTGCGCGTAACTGCCTGCTGGACCGCGTTGGTCAGATCGCATAAATCGCTTTTACGCGTATTCCTCTCTGTTAACGCGAAACCCTTCCTTTCGAACAGTACCTTTCAACGAGCGATCGGGTTTCGACGTTAACGAGAGTGTTTCCCCGCTTGGGATATTAATATCAATAGGTTCGCTGATTCGTGTATACTTAGCTGCGTTATGGTTGGTACAAACGATCACTTTTTCTTTTTTTTTCTTCTTTTTTTCCTTTTTTTTTTCAAGTAAATTATTCCGTACGATGTTTTAGAAATCGTAGGAAGATCGGGACAGAAAAATGAGTACGAGTACGTTTTCGTCGATTCTCTCGTATGGACGTCGCTTGCCACAACGCGTAACGTACGTCGACCGACGCGTTCCACTGAAAAATGTTGTCTTCGTCGACGACGATTTGTCTCGAGTGTCAAAACAGCGAATCGAAAAATCCGATGAAAGATTTCCGTGAGTTTACATCGTGGCGTGTCTGCTTGTGGGCGCGCGACCGTTCGTTCCGGTTGCATAATCGTCGGCCCGATTTATCGGCCAAGCTTTTCGATGCAAAGGGTAGACGCGACCCGAATTCGTAAAAGGGCCGGAGAAAAGGGAAAGGGGCGCTTTGTTGCGATACACGACGAAGGAAGTCGGCTCGCGTGCGGACGTTTTCGAAACGCCAACCTACCCGGCCAAGAGTTCGGTTAGGTTTCGGTTAGGTCTGCCGGTTGAGCGCACACGCGGCCCTGAAACACTTCCAGCTTAGGCCTGAATTTGGCCAGCGTGTCACGTTCGCTACTGGGACACATCGCTGGCTTTCACTCGTCGCGTCGGCTGGATTCACTTTCAAAATTATCGAAGAGCCCCGCTGCCTCCGACGTCGAATTCGCTCGATTCCCAAGGAAATGCGTTTAACTCTGCCACGCTCTTTGAATTTTTATGCCCTCACCTTGGTCTCGTTTCGATATGCAAAATAGCTTCTGACGGTTTCGGCGAAACTTTGATATCAAATTCCAGCAAGAAATTAGGAACGTCGATTGCTCGATACAACGTCCGAACGTACGTCAAAGTTCTGCTAAATGTAAAACCAATCTCCTCTTCAGTTTCCTCGTAATCGCAGTTTCGCGGTAAAAAGTGATATTTCGTAGTTTTTCCATTAAACGAAGAAAGTCTTACCGAAATACGCGATAGAAGCCTTTAATCGAACGATACCGATCGAACCTTTTCAAAGGCTGTGTTTAATTGCGCGATAGATTTACTCTTCGTTTACGAGCAACGAACACGTACACGCGAATTTTACACGATTTTACACAAGCGAACGAAAGTAACAAAGTTGTAGTTTCTATAAGCTTCAGCTTAGGCCGAAGCACTTCGATGATTTTTTCTTTTTTTTTTTTTAAAGAGAACTGCCGAATTGCTTACGTTCGAAAGATCGCGTAACTCAGCTGTCCGAACAATGCGGCATTTTTAAACATCGAAACACGGATATCGATAATTTCCAACGTTATTTCTGCCTCCGTTTTAGTTCGATTATGGGGCTCAGCGGGTTTATCGTATAAATTTTCCAACCAAACTAAAACTCTCGGTTGCCTTTCGTATAAAGATAAATGGTCGAGTCTAATTTTCAATGAGATTAAGCGTTACCGTTTCACGGTGTTCATAGAAACGTTAGTGTCGTTCCTCTGATGGATTTATTAACTGGTTCTTAACGCGTTTCTTGTTAAGCCGCGGTAGCGTTTTGCGCCGCTTGTAACGTTATTAATGAACAGGTTTGCTTAATGGCGAGGGTCGCGCGCTCAGCAACGCTTAAAACGCATCCGCTCGCCAGCATATTTTTTTAACTTTTTTCTTTTTTTAATTAGCTCGTAAGCGATCATACGCGTCAGACTCTATGGGACCGAGCGAAATCACGCCAACTAACCAAGTTTTCAAACTGGCTCGGTCGTAAATTAAACCACTTCGTGGTAATCGAGTAAGACGCGAGAAGTGTTCCAAAATGGCACTTTGCTCGGCGATCGATTAAACGTTTGTTAATCGAAGAAAAGCTACGAACGGCGTGTCGTCAGCGTCATAACACGAGAATGACTCGGTGATACGGCACAACAGTTTTTCCTATTGCAACGTACACGACAATAGGAATATTATTTGAAATATATCGAGTCACTCTCGAGGCTAGGTAATTCCAAAGGAAGAAGATGAAAAGAAATGCGGCTGTTACGTTTCACCATGTGCTGTTCGTATCAAAACGATATAAACTAGTCCAACGATCAAGTTCATTTTCGAAAGTGAAAGTATCGTTCCACGTTTAGCTTCGCTGTCCGATTGATAATTATGCGTACACAATGTAAGAGACTCGCGATAAAGCAACGCACGATCATCCGGCAGATGAAAACGATCAATTTACAAAACTCATATCGATTTTCACGAGTTTGCTCTCGTCGTACAGCTGCGCTATACATGATCGACGTAAATACGTTGCAAGATAAATTGAGAAACGTAATATTCGTTGTAATATCCTCGCTTCATCCTTCTACTTTCTAATTTATGAAACTGATCGTTACGATCTTCCGAACGAGTCGCATAACCCGACTAAAACAAAAATCGCTGCAAAAAAGAAATTGAATTCGTTTCGATATATCTCGTAATATATCGTTTCTTAGCGAAACGAACGTGTCTATATAAATCTTGCGATTTTTTTTAGACCCGTCTTTCGTTTTCCATAAATTAGCGCGTAAATCGTTCGATTTTCATTCTCGCGGGATGACAATATATAATTACGTCAGCACGAGTTACGCAAACAGCGTTACGACGAACTAAAACGCAGGCAGCAGCGTTATCGTCGATTAAAGCGAGGTAAACGTTGATTCGAAGTTGACGCTGGTCCTGTTCGTTCCACCATCCAGCGACATCTCCCAACGCGGTAAAAATACAAAGCAGAGCGTCGTATTCGCGACTCGTCACTGTTCTACTAAGAGCGAAACGCGTAATAAAAAATATCGGTCGACGAAGAAGACGCCGCAAAAAGGGGCAAGAACGGTGGTAATTTTGATCTCGAGCGATCGACTCTGATCGACGGAATTTCACTTCCTACTGTCAATTGCAACTCGAATTAAGGCCGAGTACGCGTTCATTCTCTCTCTTCGACCTCGTCCGATTGCTTCACTCGGGTGAAAGTATGCTAATAAGCTTGCCATAATTTTATGGTTGAAATTGATAGTCCAGCTCGGTCGTTCATAATTATTATCACTTCTGTACACCTCAACAGGAATTATCGAAGAATACATCGAACGGGAATTATACTCTTTCTTTTCTTTCTTTTTCTTCCCAAGTCGGATACCGTTTGCCGCAAGTATTCGTGGAAAATTATGGAAAATTTCAGAGTATCAGGGTCGTGCTGCACAATTTGACCGATATCGTTGATGGAATTTTACGAGTCACGATTCACGCTTCACAGGCTACGAGCGCCAGTAAACTCTCTCTCTCTCTCTCACTCTCGTAACAAGTTTGATATTAAAAGTAGGGATAAAGTTCCATAACGTCGTTATCAAGAAGGAACAACGTTACGTTCGTATTGAGATTGAATTAATTTGAAGGATAAATATAGGAGAAGTCGTAGCTCTGATCCAACCACGATCGAACACGACGCTAATAAAAAGCAGGATACGCGTTATAAAATCGTGTTGGCGCGTTGTTTACGCATGAAACGAACGATTGTCGAATTACAGATTACACGTTACACGCGAACGATTTTACGGGCCAAAGGACCTAATGAATCATATTGGAAGCTCGTCGTAATTATCGGTTAATTACGACGAACGTTTCGATTGTGTACCTTTAACGTTATATAACAAGCAGGGGATGAGAGTTTCGCGTGTGACATCGTTAGGCCGACGATATAAATGAAAACTCGTTTCGTTGGGTCGATCCATCGGCGCGGCGGGCCGAAAGGAGCGGAACCCGGTTGTACATATATCGTTGAATTATCCACGCTCTGTCCGCTCGAGAGAGGCTAATCTGAAATTCCTCTTACCTTGCTAATTAACATCCAGCCCCGATACCTGTGTGTATATACGTTGTATCATCGAAACGGAATCTGCTTAATTTGCGATTCGGATTGTACAGCTCCGAGTCTATGATGAAAGAACCCATGTGTCGGCGGTTTTCACTGGAAGAAAAAGCGTCTCCGTTTCTACGCTCGTGATAATTTGCCTTGTGAGATACGATCTTCGCGATATCGTTGTTCGTCGTTGCACCGTTGCTTCTTCCAGTTTATCTCGTAGAATGCTCGAATTTCAGCATAAGCAGATTTCAGCGTTTCCAGCTAGAAAATTTCTATTTGTCGTTACAGCGTTTTGTCGCAACCTTCCATGTGTTTTTACAAATAATTCGTTTCCTTTTTATCGCGATCTGTCCCTTCTTCTATCGCCGGCGAATAAATCAAGCTCGTCGTACGCATCCCGACGAGAAGATGCAAAATCCGACTTTACGCCGAAAGTATCGATTTACTGTTTCTCCGTTACGATCCAGAGTCATTAAAGACTTTCTTTTTTAAGCATTCTGTATGGTATTGAACGATTACAATTACCATAAAAGCGTCAAACAGACGATAAACGGACTCGGAAATGAATAGCCAGAGAGAAGTCGGCAGAAGCATATTCATCGATAAACGAAATTTACATCGATCCGCT
This sequence comes from Bombus soroeensis, assembly GCA_014737365.1. Lineage (NCBI taxonomy): Eukaryota > Metazoa > Arthropoda > Insecta > Hymenoptera > Apidae > Bombus > Bombus soroeensis. Next base: position 1,847,834 of record JACXIL010000219.1, on the reverse strand, counting down.
TTTCTCGTCCATCTATTTCACCTTTCCAAGAGCGTCGATAACAGCGAAAGAGCGTCGAACGATAAGAAAATGGAAATTACGTTCTAAATTTTTGTCATGTTCGATCAAATTTTGGCTAATATTTCGACGTGCTTGCACGGTATTTAATGTAGCAGCCAGTTAACGAGTTTCAGGATAAATGCGAAAACTTTGATAACACGGAGAAAATGTCGATCGAATGCCGATGGGACTCGTCGTAATTAAAAATTTTGCCCTTTACGAACCAAGTTGGGACAAAGCCAGGCGATAATCGCTAGAAATATGCAGATAGGAAAATTAAGAAGAAACGCCGGCCAAGTTGAACGGTGGCTCATTTATTAAAACTGCCACGCTGTTACAAGTTTCGAGCGATCTTGTACGCGAATAATTATGCAAAACGAGCTAGGATCGACGAAAGATGTTCCAATACGAGAATATTGGCGAGATAAGATCTCTCGTTGTTCGTCGATGAAAAAAATACTAGTTTAACCGAAATAATCGAAAATTCACATCGAAAGTCGGCGATTGGCCTAGCAGATAACCGACGTAATTAGCCGGGTAGTAACGAGGAAACGTAGCTTAAATTTTTCAGTAATCTCGAATACAATAGACGATATTAACCATCGAAATAATTTCATCGAGATCCACGAGGCGATACGCTTTTCTTTGATCGAATATCTCGTACGAAAGAATCATCGTTCACAAGGATTTATCGCGATTGTTTGCAAATTGCGATTTAAGATACGAACTTCTTCGAGAAAGAACTAATCTTTCTCGTTGATTCGTTATTTCTGATTTACTCGGCAGTTAAATCGATCGAATCTATCGAGTAGAAATTATTTCTTCCGTTGAGATTCAGGCGAAATTGAAATTCACGAGACGCGAAAAGTTCGTGTGCCGCGTCAGAGTCAAGAAATTTTCAGAAAGTAAAAGCGATCGGTTTGGCTTCTCGGCGATTTATTTGCAATCGATAAAAACGATACGGATAATCGTTGGAACGTAAAAGCGCGCAATCTTCGTAACGTAGAGATCGCTATCTTACGTATTCGTCGTATCGAATAATAAAAAGGTGATACTCGCAACTCGTAGCAGAAACGAATCGATGAACTAGCAAGAAAGTAGACGAGGAAATTTCACTGGTGGAAGAAAAATGATTCGTTTCCGATCGATAATAAGCGCAGAAGAAAGAACGCTGTACGAGTTACCTACTGTTAGTCGCGTTTTGCGATAAAAGGTAACGAGCAAACGATAAAACCCGCATAATGTCTGCGAGTTTTTAACACGTCCAAATCGAATCATTCTTTACACTGATCAATACGTCTGTTTACGATACAATAATTATTCTACACAATGATATACGTGTTTTTAAAAGAATCGAAGATAAAAGCACGAGAAAGTTAGGACAAAGTAACGAATTTAAATAATCAAACGCATCCGCGTCCACCTACCACGCGTGTGTCAGTCTGCGGTTGACGCGTCTCGGTCGCATCGCGATGTCCTTCAAAAAAAGACGAGAATAGCGAAAAACTTATCCGATAGACTTTCGTAAACGTTTATTTCGATTGATTATTTGATTATATATTATTATATTGATTTACGTTGATTTTTATTTATATATATAGACAAAAATCGTTTATTCCTATTTAATCGTATAAAGCCTGAAAAAAGCCTCGAAGCGGTAAAAAATCTTTGGGCAGAGAAGCGGAGAAGAGAGGCTGAGAGGCGGAAGAACGAAATAAAGGGAAGAAATAGGGAAGAAATTCAAAGTTGAAAATGAAAAATTCGAGTACACGTGCTGCTCGCCATGGAACTGGAAAAATGGTTCTCGAGTTATTCAGCGGCACGCTTCCCCTATCGATAAGGGACGGGACACGTGTAGTATGAACCTGAACTCGACATGACGGCTGAGAACGGCGAAAGGATAGAAAGGGTATATAGTACATAGGTAGAGGTGTATGCACGAGCCACGGGGAATTCTGGTCGATGGCCGTGGCGGAGAACGCAGAACAGTTTACAACTGCATATACGAGCTAGGGAAGTGTGTTACTACTGGAGCGCGCGTAACCGAGAGACCTCGACCAATTTAAATGCGCGATCGCCTTCTATGGATCATCATCGACTCGATAGAATACCAACAGATTAGCGCTCGATGCTCTGGCAACGGATGCTACTTTAGAATTGCCGCGTGAATCAGAAATCGATCTTCCTTCGTACGATATTTCTTTTCTCGAGACTTTTCAACGGGGTTCGACGCGAGACAGAGCAGCTTCTCGATCGTTGAACGATGCAACGCACGGACGGCTGAATCATTATTGACCTATATATATATATGGGGTTTAAACAATTTGTTTGAAAAATTACATTAAGAAAGAATTATATTTTTAAGCGGACAGAGATTATTCCTCTTCCGGTAAGAAAATAGTCTAGCTAGTTTTCTTTTTATCGAGAACATAGAATTTTCGTTTATCAGGACATAATTTTTCTTTCTTTCTTTCTTTTTTCTTTACGTTAAGAAACGATCGTTTTTGAAACGAAGCAACGACGCGTGCGTACAAAGGATTTATAGGGATTTATAGTTTCGAATTTTATTCAAAAGGATATTTATCTAATATTTTTGTAAAGCGTAGCATGTACATTTTCGATATTTGAAATTTCTTCGAAGACAGGTAATCCGTTTCTTTGTGCTTGAACTTTCAACGCGGCTTTATTTCGCGGAATCTTCAAAGTTAGCGATCGAAATTTCATTCAAATTACGCTGGAGGCGCGCGTGTGCGATGTTCGAGCAACGTGGCGCTATTTAAATTTCGATCGAAATCATCGTGGCCGTATCGAATCGCGCGATTGTGACTGCAATTCAATAGTACGTATCCTAGATTCGTAAGCTCGTTTTCTCGCAAACAGCAGCTTTCCAAGTTACGTGAAATCGCGACATCTTATAGGTTTTTGTTTAAATTTAATTTTTCCAAATTTCTTTTAGACGTATCGTATTTTATTAAAAGTTGTCCTGTCCCGCGAACACGTAAAAACCAGCGAAAACGATAGATCGGTCGTTGTCAGACGTTGATTTAAATTATTTATTTGTAAAATACTTTGTGTTTCCCGAATTTTTCCACGATTATCGGGCACAAATATCAAAATTGACGGGAGCACGTTCTTCGAACGCCAAATATTTTGGGAGCTGTTGTTCTTTCGACGAACCGTAGAGGTGTCCCGGAATGATTTTGAAGATCGACGATCGCTCCTCCACCGTCAGCTCGATCGTTCGGAAGAACAGGTGTTTAGCTTGTGAAAGTGTTAGTATGGCGGTGACAAGCGTTATTCGACGGAAGAGAACGTAGGCAGACTGAGGCGCGTGTAGGTAGAAGACGGATAAGAGGCAATGGCGTAACGAACAGACGAGCGATAGAACCCGTTTGCCATTGATTTAAATTATCTCGTTGCTTCTTCCTAGCGCTTTGGCCGGAAAACCGCGATCTGTCACTCGTCGATGAAATTTCCTGTCACTTTGTACAGCAAAGTTTTGCCGAGGAAATGACAAATTTGTTATGCGCAGCGCGATTAAGGCGAAATACGCGCGAAGCGTTATTCCTTTTAGTGTAGAATTTCGCGTTTTCTTTTCTCGTTCGAAACGACATCTCGACTCGGCGATCGTTCGAGTTTGAAACGCCGATCGAACAACCAGTTTGGAATCCTTTTGTTGGGATCGGAAGCCAAGAAACTGCATGAAGTTGTCGCACCTAATTCAGACCGGGTATCAAATTCCGGCGTGTCCGTTTTCAGCGATAGAACTGACGTCATTATTCTTCGAATGCTATGAAATCATATTTTATGGCTGTTAAAGGATACGGCCGTCTGTTGTCGCAGGTTACTTTTTAACCCTTTCCAATTCCACCTTTCTTTCAACGACGACCGCAAGAACACGACAGCACGGATTACGATACATCGAAATTCGAAGCGGAACGAATTAAACGTAATTTCGAAAACGGAATATACGGCAGGATGCGTTTAAAGCATTTTAACGTTTAAACGGCGTCCTGATCGACGAATATACGCGTGTCCGCTTTTGTCGCATAACGCAACGAGCGTACGATATTTAGGACGCTTCGTGATCAAAATCTTTCAGCGCTGGGATCCCTTTTGCGTTGATTTTTCGTATAAATCCAAAAGGAAGAACGTTGCTGAATGATATTGGTCGATACCGTTTCACAACGTTGGGATAATTGCGTCGTTGTATCGCAGACAAGAGGTCGGCGAGATTCCTTCGTCGCGCTGAAATTAGAATGGAAAAAGTATGTCTATCGTATCGACGATAAAATCAAAGAGACGTGTTTGTTGCGTTGAAATCAGAATCGATTACCTACTTTTGGTTATCGGAATCTACCGCAGTGTATGGAATAAACCGAATACCTACGTATACGGATGAAAAATGCGCGAATTACCGGATGATATTTGCGAGAGAGAACTGGAGAGAAACGATCTGGAAGCGATTTCGACGCGCGTCGCGATGACACAAAAGCTGTAATACGAAGTATTTGACACGCGTGTCTCGTCAGCCTTTTCAAGATTACCTAAAAATGTAATCCGACCGTCGTTTCTGTATACGCGCGATCGCGTAAAATCGTTGCAACGAACGATAAAGAAAGGAAATAAAAAGTAAAACACAAAGTAAAACAAAGAGGAAGAAAGAGAGAAAGATACGTTCGAGATGGGAGCGACTCCGCGTGTCAATCGCATTTCCAGCAGCCAGATAAAGTTTCTCGCGAATTATAGAAATCTCAGAGAGTAACGTATTTCGATCGCGGTCGATGACTTTTCTTTCTTTCTTTTTTTTTTTTCGCAACGTTGCAAAATAGCGTGCCGGTCGATATGGAACCGACGCGGCGAGTAGAATAGCACGGCGAACAATAAAATATTACGTCGGTGCATTAAAAATGTAGATACGGATCGATGTTGATACCGGTTGAAGTTCGTTTCGTTCCACTATTAGACGTAGCGCGATCGATCCGGGAACCTGCTAAAAATCAATACGCAACGAATCGATCGTCAGGTAACTTTCTTTAGATAATTGCTTTTATCGATAATTTAATTTCGTTGCAATTTTATATGCGTGCTCGATAGGAATTTAATTAGGTCTTTGACGTTAATGCGGTGGATTCAAAGGGAATATATCTTTTCCCAGCTATGGAGGATACACGGACGCGAGGTCGAAAAGGGACGATAGCTGCGTATAACGAGCCAGATACGCAGACCACGTAGAAGTTAAGATTAATTCGTTAGATTGCTGACTTTTTAACGTTCTAGCTGCTGTGCGTGGATTAGCTATTGTGTAAGCGTATAATAATGGGAAAGACTACACGAAGGAATAAACGAAACGATATCTTTATTTCAGTTCTCTTTCTAACGCATCTTTAGATATACGGTATTCTTTAATATCAAGTTTTACGCGTATTCCTTACGCGTGATCTAACGTATACAAACGTATTCAGACTTTTGGTATTTTTAATATCTCCTTTTTACGTTTCGTCGAAGAAGCAAAAGTATCCAAGTTAAAGAGTATTTCTCGTTTTTGAATCGCGGCCATCCCCGTTTCACGTTTCATTTTTCTATATACTTGGAACCCGCATCGTATATTTCGTATTTCAACGCGTGACACTCAAATTAAAACGAATATAAGCAATTAACCGTATTATTACCTCTTAAGATAAGATAGATCAACAGCAGATAAGAAATTAACGTGGCCAGTAGCAAACGTTTGATTTAACCACCGATAACGTCAAAATGAGAGAAAGCATCTCAACCCTTTCCTACGCTCAGATCTCAAACGTATCGATATCTCCTCTACCGTGTCTTATACGCGTAGATCGTCTTTTCCAATCCATCGACGTTTCTGACGTTCCTATCGACTCGCGTTTCTTTTTCGCCCACCACGAGGTCGTACGATTATTATTCGAAATTCCTAATTCTTACTTTTCCTCCCATCCCCTTTATATACCTCTCTATCTATACCGTTCGTATCCACGGCTCTAAACAATTTTTGTTTCGAGCAATAAAGTCGATTTATTATTATCGTTATCGCTATCGTTGTCATCTCGGTGGTGCAGACGCCGGCCGGGAGCCAACAGAGAGATGTTGGCAATTTTCGTATTCAACGAAACAGTGAGAAGGAAAAGACATTTGCCGGGGGATGGTTGGAGATCGGAGAGCATTGTGTGGTAATAGGCACCATCGTGGCGACATTCGAATAGCCGCAATCGCGTCGAACCGAGGCAGAAAGGGAAACACGGGAATTAGAAGCGAGTAAAATGAACGGAAAAAGGGAAACCGGCGTGGAGAGGCACGCGGCGAGGAAAGTACGCGATACGGGATCGCTGTTTCGTCGATTACGCTCTATACAGCAGCGTAATTGCGTATGCAATTACGGCGTCTGAAAGCGAGCATCATCCAGCTCGCGCGACTCCCGCGCTCGCCGTTTTCTTCTGTAACTGTGAATCCGTAATCCGGTAATTTTACGGCAATACATCGCTCTTCCTTTCGTTTATTTGCTTTCCGCTTATTTTTCCTCTTTCTGCTTCGTAGCCGTTACCGTATATACGTAAATATATTTTTACGAGAGAGCGAATGAAACTATCTAGGAGTTCTCGTACGCGAAATGCTCTTGATAGTTTGGAAAATTATTTAATGGCGATTGCTTCTGATTGCGACTCGACGAGACCAACGCGCCAGATCGAAATTATTCGACGAATATCGGAAGAGAAAATTTTAGCCGACGCAATTCTTGCATTCTTGCTCGTTGGCGATGTTAAAAATTGATTTCGACGTACGTTTCTTCGCGATTCGTTGCGGAAAATTTTAATTCTATAAATTCTTCCAAATTATTATACCTGGTAAATGGAATATTTCGAAAAAGGAACGCGGTAAACCGTCATCCCCGAAGATATTAATCAACCCGTTTAAACTATCGTCGAATTGCGTCAATCCACCCCCACCCCCGTACTCCGGATATCAAATCCCCCACCCACGTTACTCGCTACCGAAAATCTATCGTCTCCACAAAATCCCCGACAAGCAACACCCACGACCGCACCGATGACCCACTTTCCCGAGCAGCTCGTCCGCGTTCGACCGAAACCTCGAAATCTTCTCCACCGTCGTAAACTTACCCTCTAAACGAAATTCCGTCGACCGAACGTTACACGCGACTGAAACTTGTCCCGACGTTCCAACCTGGACGCGTAACGCGCAAGTAACGTACATTAATATACACGCGTAGCTGTGTGGCGATGAGACGGCAGGAACGAACGGGAAAGGAAGAAACAGGTGAGAAGCTCGAGGAGATGCGATCGGTCGGGTGCATTAAACGTGGCACGTAACGCGGCGGTCGACTCGGTCGACTCGGTCGACTCGGTCGACTCGGTCGTTCGGACGGTCGCGAAGGCAGACAAGGCGGGCCACGGGTGCGCGCAACGCCGCGCATGTCCGTGTTGCCATGATCGCCCTGGCCCACTGACCTATATTACACGCGGGTACAGGTCCCGCATATACGAGTCGACCCACGAGCGACCGATGCTCGGCCGTGGCGACTCGAACAGGCCACGCTCGCGTAGCTAGTTTCATCGCTAGCTGCAACTAACGACGACCATCGTCTCCGTTATCTGGATACGCGTCGTACAGTAAATTTGGAGAAGCTCGCGTCGGATAAACTTGTTGTGGATGTTGGTCCATCTCCGTCGAAGCTCGTATATTCGTTGCTACTAGTCGTCACGATGCAACGACGCAGTTGCAACGAATCTATCGTAACCGCGAACAGCAGCTGATTTTAGAGGCCGTGGCTGGAACGTGGCGTCGGTTAGCGGCGCGTTGCGCCGTAGCCGAACGAGCGCGATACGACGAATCGGTGCGGCAGTCAGTCAGCGAGTGAGTCGGTACTGTCAGTAGACGCGCGTTCGCTGGCCAAGCGGGAATAAGCAGGCGGTTCGCAACGATTCTCGCGTATATAGTACCTACGTAGAAAGAGAGAGAGAGAGAGAGAGAGAGAGAGAGAGCGTGTGCGTGTGCGTGTGTCAGAGTATCCGTGCGAAGTTCGCTCGTTCAACTCTAAAACACGCGGCGAAGGAACCGAAGGCCGACGGTCGCGAGGAGCGCGCGCACACGCCGAGAAAGAGGAAACACGCGATGTATGCGCGATCGTCAGTGGCGGCAGTAGCGACGACGACGGCGACGGTGGTGAGCGATTGTTGCGCAAAGAGAGGCAAGCTCGAGTGAGTGCGCGCGCGGATAGTCGCTTCTGCGACTGGCGCTGGAAGAAAGGAGAGAATAGAAGAGAAGAGGAGCTACCTCGGGGAACAGGCAGGCAGCGCGCATCGGCTTCGAAGAGGGGAGTCGTGGAACGTTGCTGCGTGACAACTGGGTGACGGCTGCGTGGATACACGCCGCGCTAGTGATGCAAGGTGTTCTTCCTAGCGATAAGTGGTGACGTCGGCAGAAGCAGCGAGCGCCGGCTTCTTCTTGCCGCGGGTGTGCTCCTTTACGGTCACCTTCTTTCTCTCCCTTCTGCCTTCTTTCTCCTTTCTCCTTTCTCCTTTTTCTTCTTTTCACCAACTTCCGTTTCCCTTCCCGTCCGCCTCCTTCGTCGATCGTAGCTCGTAGCTCGTAGCTCGTAGCTCGTAGCTCGTAGCTCGATCCACCCGCGTGATCTTTCGCTCTCGCTCCTCACCATCGCGTCTACTCAAAGTATCCGGTCTCCGCGGTGATCGGAGAACGCGAACGACAGTTCGTTGGTGCGTGAAGTTCGCGTGTACGATGAAACGATTGCAAGTTGCGATGGATGTTTAGGAGTGGAACGACGTGGAATGGAAACGAGGTCTCTGGGTGTTGACGTGTCTTGGAGTCTCTCGTGGCACCGCGAGGATGCTTCTTGGAGAAAAGTAAGATGGAAAATTCAGCCGTAACTCTCGTACTATACGACGAATTACGTTAAACGTCGATCGATCGACCGAGCAACGATCGATTCGCTGAGACAGCGTACCCTTGGTCCACGTGACGAATATACGATTCGCAAACATAATCGAGATAAGTAAAACAGCGAATAGACGAGCGTATGCTGTTTATTTAAACGCGGCCAGCTCTGCCAACGAGAATGGGAAGCATTCTCGCGCGCAAAAATTATTGATTATCCAGCAGCCGATTCGACGTAGATGGCTGACGTAGAATTAGGACGTTGGAAGGAAGCACACGGCGCGCGTTGCGGCCGCGAAAATTTGTCGTTGCCTCGAGACGACGTAGTCGTCGACGTTGACGCGTCTCGCTCGCGCAGAACGGAAACAATCGTTTTTCTCGAGCTGATATCAAGGTCGAGTGCCTTCGATCCGCCGACGTTCTCCTCGGCCCTTGCCTCTTCTACGCGCTCCTCGTGGAAACGTTACGATTTTCCCCGTTCTTTCTGTTTCCTTTCTGTTTTCTGTCTCTCCTTTCGCGGGTCTCTCGTTTGCAAGATGTGGCGTGCAACGAACGCTGTAACCTTCGTTTCGGATTCTTTAAAAATCCGTGGAAAACTCTTGCGAAAAGAAATTCTCCTCCCAAGGCAACAGACATAAATATTTTTATAAAATCAACGTTTAAACGTACGTTTCTCGACTAAAGCGTATTTCTCGCTATTGATTAGTTACGCTTGGCGAATTCGCAAACGTTTACAAATTAACTTTACGCGATTTAACGACCGAACGATTACGTAAACGTTACAAAACGCAGGGTGCAAATAGATTGTATTTAACCTTAATTATGTATTTATTTGATATTGGTTGGCGAGTAACGTAATTTGACTAAGTTGTCGAGCGGTCGGATCCAGCAAGCGTTTCTAAAGGCCGAATAAAACGAGTTTGAAAGAATCGAGAGAAATTCGTTTCGCGATATCTTTAATCGAAGATTGATCGTAATTTAACATCGAGGTCACAGCCAATTTTATAAATACATACCCTTTTCCAAGTTATCGCGCTCTTATCTCTAGATGCATAAAAATTTCAGTTATACTTGCTCCGCGATTTTCGGCAAATACATCTTCCACTTTACCATAATCGAACAGCGCGTCCTTTCCACGTATTTAATTCTAACAGTTAACGAAAACGATTAGAGTGGACGATCCGACGAAACTATCGGTCGCTTGGTTTTGGGTCGGTAGTTCCTCAACAGGTTAACGACGAATTGCCTCGTCGATCGTGATCGAAGAAGGTGGAAAATCGTGGTAATTTCACCCGCGACCGCGGGCGACGACGTTTTATTAATATTCGCGATATTCCTTCGTTTCTTCGTAAACGATACCGAACTTTTTTGCACGAGAGGAAGGCAAAGCGAACACGCGTCGATCGACTTTCTGTCGAACACGCGATGCTTTTGTGCTCCAACTTGCTCTCGCAGTTCGAATTCTTTTTGTGTGTAACGCGAGGCAAATGCAAATTGAAAACCGAAGCAGAGTCTTTGCGAGACGAAAGAAACGAGAAACGATTAAATCTTCTGATAATGTAAAAAAAAGGAGAACGTATCCGAACCGAAACACGTTCCACGATGATCGAGCCCTCGAGCACGGATTAATTTACATTTAGAAGGGTCTGTCACAATCTTCTAACCCGATAGCACTTTTTGCATCAGCCGCGCTACTGATTTTACCAAAGAAACGTTCTCCGATGCTGTTTGTTACTGAAATTTCACTGAAATTTCATGGAATAAATTTATCGAGAAAGTAATTTCGTACGACGCTTTTTTCCTAACACGATGGCAACGATTTAAAATAATGGGCAAGAAAACATCGATATCGGGTAGTCCGTCGTACGAGCGAAATTATTGCGTCGTTAAATATCAATTAACGATAGGTAGATGGAATTGAAATGCAATTGACGAGAATACTCACAACCAGCTGGCAAACGTCGATCCGGCCTCATCGATCATTGCGTTATTTGCAAAATAGTTGTATCGAACGTACGAGTCGCGTTAACATCGGATCCATTAGTTACACGAGTAGATTACAGCTCTGATTTTCTTTTTTTTCTTTTTCGTTCTTTTTCCTTTTTCTTATCGTTCGCCTTTTTAGCCGATTGTTACGTCCGTTTCAGTTTTAGATGATCGAAACGATTCGATGAACGTGAGGCCGTTAAGCGAACTGTTGTCGAGGCCTCTCGGCGCGCTTTTGCTTTCTTGCTCGTGCTGGCTGTCGCTTGTTAAACAAATCACGAAGTAGAACATCTCGCGTTCCCCCGCTGCGCCGCTATTAGGAAAAATTTCACCTACGATTCTACTTTTTGCATTCCTCGATACGTTACGAATCAGCGTCTAGAAGAAACTTTATCGTACTAGTTTTTTAAGAGTTAATTCAAAAGCAAAGGAACGACGTAGTTGTGAAAAGATTTTATTACCTTTATATCGCTTTTATATTGGTATTTTATCGTTCTTTCTTCTTTACGAGATTAGTTTCTCAAATTCTTACTTTTACGATGAATCTTAAATATTTTATCTCTGCCCATATATCGAATATTTCAAGTGGTTTTGCTCCTTCGTTTCTTTCCGATTAAATTTATTTGATCGATCACCTCTCGTACCTTAGCGTGTCGCCTAAACATCGAAACATGGTCTTTCAACGAAGAGAAAGAAACTCGCGATTAGAAACGACGACAAGAGAAATTACCGATGAGTCTAAGAGAAGAGACTTTCGTTCTCGTTCGACCAAATTTACGATCGAGCGACAGGATAAATAGAACGACGATCGATGGAATCGGTTGGCCGGGCACGCTGAATTTCCTCCGAGGGCTCGTCTCCCTCCTATAATTAACCTTCACTCGCGGCGTTTATCAATTAAGTCTGCCCGAATCTCCAACGTTTTCACCCGAGGGCTATCTGCACGCGGAATCGCGCAATTTCAACGAATACCCTTAATCGCAATTTTTCCGCAGTGTTTACGCCCTGGCTTTTATTCGGCGATATTTGAGCGCCGCCCGATAACTAGACGGCGATCTCTCGATAGACAGCCTGTTGCCGCGTGTTCTGCTGGTTCTGCCAGGAGAACGAACCGATAAAATAAAGCGGTGAAACGCGAAAATGCTCGGTGGTAGAGCGGAACGATGTTTGACGGTGTCCTTAAATTTAAATAAAGCCCTTGAAGAAAAAGCGACAAGCAGAGATATACCTTAACGAGGAAAGAAACAGGTCTGATAAAAAGTGCTGGCCGTGTTACGTGGACGAGCATAATTTTTCGTCGTTTATCGCGCTAACTTTCTACGCTTGCTCTGCCAAACGACACATACGTTCCATCGGTCGTACGTAACGTAAGCCTTACAGCAACGATTTGCTAGCCTCGTTGCACGCGTAGCGACAGTCGGTCTGCTAATAAAACAAACGCGATAACGATGCGCCTCGTGAAAACACGTTATTGTCTCGTTAAACACAAACGGTGTAAGCGCGAACGGCGTTTCATGAAAAACGTGATGCACTCGCGGAACTTTTAAATCCAGGTTAAACACGCGTCCACGGCGAAGATGATGCGTTGGAGGCGTCTTATAAATCTCTGGATATTACGCGCGTTATGTTACATCGTGCCTCTTACATTTTGTTACATTTTCGTCTTGGCAAGCTTCGAGCAATTTTCTAAAATTAACCGCATTATGGTAATACGATAAGTAATACCTTTCTGTCGTCGAGTATATATATTTTTCCGGCAATCTATAATTATTATAAAACATAGGAAATTTTTATTTTTGTAATAGAAAACTATTTGTTTCGTTCGATTTAAGAATTAATTCGCCTTAAAATATGAAACAGTTCGCTTCATACGATTAACCAATCTTCGATAATACGATGCACCGTAAGTTTCTGATCACGCGATGGATCATTCTTTTCGCGGCAATATTCAATTATCCATAAAATAAATTTCAGTTTTCCTCTATTGGAATTTTAGTTAAAAAATAAGTAATTAGTTTGAATCCAAAGAAGTATAAATATATCAAGGTGTCAAGAAAAATTGGACAGTCAATAGGAAAGCAAGTAATAACACTTTGTAATATTTTACGATAGCGAATAGATTGGCCAATCGGAATATCAATAATTATCACTTGTATATGTTGTATCGTATCTGATTTGAAAAAATCTCAGCGCAATTCGTATAATTGCCGCGAATGCGAATACTGGAGCAGCGATGTTCATCAGCGATCAATACCTCCGTTTTTTCCTCCAATTCGTCAATTATCTGTCTCTTTTAATCTTCTCGGTAAATATCGAACATCGATCGACGATCACGAACTTCTTTTTATCCGACTTGTCGTATCAACCGTAATAAACACTAAGATTTAGAAATTATCGAGGAAACTCGTTCGAGTGACGTTAATATTCTCAGTTGCGATTATCGCAATTCGGTAACCTATCGTACGATTATTCCGATCGTCTTCTCGCTCTTGATATTTCCTTTTACCGCACTTACGGTACGTACGATATTTTTTCATCGTTTCGTTATTATACTAAAGACCAGTGCGTAATAATATACAACTAATTTGATTATTCCGTGGAAAGTTGAGGATTAAAAGGGGCGGCTTAAAGGGGCGGCAGGGTGGAGCTATAGCTGCGGACCTCGCCCTCTCGCCGACAATTTATTTCGTTTCAAACCGCCCCCATTTTTCTATGAAGGGGATGACACGATTCGATAGTCCCGGCCGTCGATGATTTTAATTCGGTCACGAGTTCAACGTTGAATCTCAAGACGTCGAAGCTCGACAGACATTTGTCAACGATAGGAAAAATACGATCGGCTTGGAAACGATTCGCATAACGCGGTACGGTTAATATACAAAGTACAAAGTTTCTCTTGTACTGTTACACAAAATCATCGTCGTGTATTATATATCTCGCTGTTCGATCGATTCGCTTTATTTCACGTACGGAACGCTGCGTCACCTCGACGCGGAACCACAAGAGTCGAAGACAAAAGGAAGGAAGCATCGAGGAGGAACGAGTCGTATCGTAAGAACTGCTTTCGATTCGGCGCGCTGGACCGTGACGTTAAGGTCACGATTCACCGGGGCCAAGCAGACAGCGAGCAGCTTGGCTTTATCACGCGGCGGGATGGTCCCACTTCCGAAAACAATGCGCGCCAATGCCAACTGGATTTCGTCCGGTTCTCTCGACTCGCTGTGTCGTGTTATCGCAACGACATCAGGTTGGCAACTTAGTTGCGAACGTTGGCTAGCGTGGCGGAGGTGATTAGATGACGTGGAGTAGCAAATATGTCAAAATGCCTGACGAGGGATCAACGCACGTGTCTAATTTGCTCCTTTGTAACGCGCCCGTGTCCAACCGGCTATATTTGCCAGAGAAATTACCCGAGAATTTCTCGGACCGCGCACCGTGTCAAATTGTCGCTGGCTCCGCCGTTTCCGAGAGACCGACGTGGACTCGGCTTGACGAGATCGAGGTTGGTCAGGTTTCACCACGTTTTCGATAATCCGTGAGTTTTTCGATCTTGTCTTTTATTCCAATTTGCCAACTGTTTACTCGGTCATTCGTCCGGTAAAATATTGAACATCGGTCAACGATCGTGAACTGTTTTTCATTTTTAATTTACCTCTCTCTTGGTACCACCTACTGTTACGTCATAAAGCGACTGATCAAATTTTGGATTAATCGCAGGCTGTTTAATTTTACGACTCTTCGCTTTAATTCGTACTTTACAAGGGATATGGATAATGTTCGTAGGATACAAATAGAATCGGGAATATCTCTGGATACTTTCACGCAACTAAATTACGCGAGTTTTCATTTTTTACCAAACGCAACGTAGGTTTTAGATCGACCAGTCTCGTTCTACTTTGAAAATTTCACGTTACATATAATATGCATAAAAAGAGTACGTTCGAAAGAGAATTCAGGTAAATTGTACGCAACTTGATCGATCGTCGCATTGCTACTGAATTCTCCAGCGAAATTTAATCTACAATCAGAATTTATTTTTGATGGAGTATTGATTCAAGTATTCGTGATTAAAATGCAGTAGCCTGATTTCATCAAGGAAATTAATTGAACTTACTTTTAATTAACCCACTCGGTTTTAATCAATAACTTCAAACGGAGTTTTAATTAATTGAATTTTATCAGCTTTCAATTCTCTATCGAGTTACGTAATACGTAATAAGCGTACTTCATTTTTACGTGTATCAGATACGAAACTAGAATCAACTATCTGCCGTACGCTAAACGATGGAGAGTTTACTTTCGTGATAAATATTTCCCAATTTTTGTAAAACTATGCGCTCTAATGAGCCTATTAAATATCGATTAGCTTCGAATCGAATTGAAACGACGTCGCGCAAGATTTAAGGTTCTCGATAAAATGTTCCATTAGGTCGAATTCCGTTCGATTTTTATCATCGGATGAACTTTTTCCTTCTTTCTTTCGTTCGTTTCCTCTCTGTTTTTCTTCCTGTTTAATTTCGAACGAAAGAAATCCACGAAACGTTTCAGACAAACGTAACGCGTAATTCTTTCACCGAAGCTACGTATTAAAACGATACGACAAAATTTTTCTCGCGCTTTATAGCCCTCCAGGGTTTTTCGTATGATAAATAGAGGTACCGTTATCTCGTCCCTGAAAAGGATGGTTCCTCGTTTCTCTAAATTGAATGGTACATATATCATTGCATTTTTAGATAGCCACCGTTGGATCTGATAGCGTTCCTCGAAATATTTCTCTTCTCTATGCCGCGTACACTGTGGTGAAAAAAAAAGTAAGAAATATTTAGGAAACTCTATCATTCTGAAAAATGTCAAAATTAAATTAATCATTTCAAGCATCTGTTATTTTTATTTTATCCTTTTTAACGTTTAGGCGCTGGCTGGCTAACTCGTCGAATAAAAGCAAATTTCGTTTCGAAAGGAGCGGAAACATTTTAGACGGAAATATTTCGTTTCGATTAAAAATATTCTTTACACGCGAATCGATTCAAGCGTTATCTTAAACAAATTTCTTCGTAATTTTTAACGTGTAGCCTGTTGTACTCCGCCGAAGTAGAAAACGAAAATGTTATTTACATAACGACGTATAATTTATAAGACCGGTATATTTAAACATTTTCTTCCATTGAGTTACGCCTTATTTTTCTCTTATCGTTCCATCTCTTTTCCATACCTTTTCTCCCCGATCGTAAGATACGGAAATTATTAAACGTTTGAAGTTTAAAGAAATCGTGTTATTGCGACCAACGCGCTACCGGCCCGTGATATTCATCATTCGTTTTTTTAATACAAAATTACAAAGTGACATTTAAAGTTATATTAAAATGCTTGCAGGTGAAAGTACGACATCGGAAATATCTCGATTCGTGTATCCAGACAGAATTAATTGCTTAATTCTGATTGCGAAAAAGCCGTACCTACCGTAATCGTTGCATATTCGGTCACTCCGCGTCGTTTTACTCGAAATTCGACGTTCGCTGTACAATGTATTATAAAGAAATTAATTTTAACCAGCGCTACAAACTCGTAACGCTAACGAAACTCATCATCGTCAACAGATATCTTGCGATAAAAGTTGCAACGTCGAAACACCAAATCCATAATTTCTACCTAATTACCGCTGGAGAATTTGAAGGTTGAAACAACTCGAACGAAAAACTATATAATTTAGGTATCTACCGTCTGTTTATTAATACGCGTTATCGCTATATTTCGATCGATTCGAAAATAGAATTTGAAACGTAGAAACGTTGAAACGCGAAGATAATTTACTATCGGAACAAAAATTCTGGATAGAAACGAAAAGTAAGAATAAAAGGGTCGTCAACGTCGTTCCGTGATTCGAGACTGTCGTTGAACCGTGAGAATCCTCTGGCGATCTGACCCCGTGACTTTTATCGATATCGTGCATCGTGAGGCGTGGAGGAAAATTTTGCGTAGGTAGATCCGCGTACGCAACTAAGCGTGTAACGCGTACGTATCTGCGTTCTATCAGGCATACGTTTGCTCGTTTTGTAGCTGCCTTCCTCGGTTATTGCCTACTTACCGTTGGCTGACTAATATCTTCGGATCGTTTCGTTTCATCAAATGAAAAACAAATTATCGCCGTCCGTTAGAACCACGTTTTATAATTACTCGTCGCGCCGATTGGCTATCGGCACGACTACGGTTACAATAATTACCGATTGTACGCAACTACCTTATTTTCCATCTGTTTAGAATTCTCTTCCTTTCCTTTCTTTCGGTTTCTCGATTTTCAAAAAAAAAAAAAAAAAAAAAGAAAAAAAAAAGAAAGAGAAAAAAAAACTGACGTTAAACGTTAGACACAGGCAACCGATTGTATCCGATTCTATTACGTAGGATAAAAATTATTTTCCATCAAGCGAGTGGCCTAAAGATGATTATATATTTATTTGTTAACCCTGGAATGGCGTGGCGCGGGTCAAAACCGATGACAGCCGCGATATATTTTCTTCCACGCGATTTCTATCTTCTTTTTCCTTCTTTTTTCTTTTTTTTAAGGAGCGATGCACTTTTTTTCGCTTCTTCTACGCAAATTATACGCTCATCGAATATCTCACGTTCAGATCGAATAGCTTTTAAAAACAAATTCGGAAGAGAAGAAGGGAAGAAAAAAGGATTCCAGGAATATGCCGGTGAATTATTTATCAAGCGTCCCGAGTGAAATATTGAAATAAGTGCACGCGACGATGAATTCGCGTTTTATGGACGGGTGCATCTGTTCGTTCGGGTTGCTCGTGTATCCTTGACCATAATTGTCCTGCGTCCCTTCGTACGCATCGCGAATTCCACTGGACATTACAATGCCACACGCGATAGGAGATGTCTCACGTGTCGATAAACGAACGCATAAAGTGCACGCACTGTACTCCGAACGTTGCTTGTTTCGCATCCTTCGCGATGAAAACAAAAAAGGAAAGAAATTAAAAAAGAAAGAGAAAAGAAATGAAAGAGAAAAAAAATGTACAACAAAAGAGTTGGTCGAATGCGTCGACGTACGGTAATTACGGGTAGGAATATAGCGTGGCGAGCGAAACGTTGCGAAAATTGCCAGCTATTCGGCAATTACGCGGTCGCGCGGGACGGAGCTTGAAAAATTTCTCACGTACTTAATTACGTTTCTCGGAGTGCTCTAAGAATTGCTCGTTTTTGTAGATCTCTGGTGGCGCGCTTTGGCTGTCTGCTAATGTTTTAAGCTACGTTAGATTTCGCTATGTTAGGGAAACGGGCCATGGGTTGGAAGATAATCGAGGAATAATGGGCGCAATTAAGAGCGAGTTATGCCGCTTGTTTCACTTTGTAGAAAGATTCGATGAATTTTCAGTAGTTATCTCGGGAAACGAAATTTCAGAGATTTGCGAGAGATTTGCTGAGAGGATTCTCTTTGGTTTCCTTCGTCGGGGCATTTTACTCTTACGTAATAAAGGATCGATAAAGATGACCATCGCGATCGATAAATTCGAATCATGAGAAGTTGAAACATCATCGTTATCGTATAAACTTTCACGTGAGATCTCACTGATATAAATTGATAAATGGATGTAACGATAGGATATAAATTACGATATATATAACAAATATGAAACTGTTTATTTCTTAATTAATTGCAAACGAATATGATATATTTACGTACACTGTTTCGTAAGTTTGATCTAGCCAGGATATTTCGTTTTAATATTTATTTTTCATTATTTGTTACAGGCCTAGCCCGTGTGAACTACAGGACCCACTGTGGGTCAAAATGAGTGCGATTACTGGCAGCATCACCAAGAAAAGAAAGAAATCAGATGCCAAGCCTCAGTCGCAGATGTAAGTGCAACTTTGACTTCGTTCAAACGCGATTTGCTATCAAGTTTATCTACTTCGATGCGAGAAATCGTTACGCGATTTAATGCATCTTGCGTAAATCGTTCAGTCGAGAACATAAAAAAAAAAAAAAAAAAAAGAAAAGAAAAAAGAAGAAAAAAGAAACGAGTACGAGACGAACATGTTTCGCTACTGATATCATTTTACCATCAGGCCATCTAATGAGTCACAGCGACATATTTATACTAGCTCGTATACCGGGTAGATAGTAGTGCAGTCAAATTACTCAGACCGCGGCGAGTATATTGGGCTCCAGTAACCAAACTGCAAACAGGTACCTCTTTTCAAGTTACTAAGTTATCTCGTTCTCGCATTCTTGTTGCGTTAACCTGAACAAATTCTTTTTTTTTTTTTTTTTTTTTTTCTTTACAGTATATCACAATCGTTACGTACATATATCCGAAAGTAAGATTAAAATTATCGTGCTGGGAATTTTTTAGATTATTTTCTTAAACTGTCTCTTCTTAAACGCATTTTTTACAATCTTTAGAATTTTTTATTTACAATTAAAGCGAACCGACAATTTTCTAATCAACCTAGTAGAATTTTTAGAATTATTCGCGAAATAGAATGCCCTCTAATATCGTCGCTATATTCTCACGCAAATAATTGTACCGTTTCTGCTAGAACAAGTTGCGTAGCTTCTCTATAACAAAATACGACGCGCCTAAAGAAACGAGTCTTACAATAGAACGAACTTCTCGTGTCAGACTATTTTCAGCCAGCTCTGATCCGACAACACCAATCGAGTGTCAACAGTGGTAGATTAAGGAAGATGTTCACCTTATTGGACACACGATATTTCATCGCGTGACCTGTATTTCATTGATCGATTAGAAGAGCGTATTTGACACGATGTTGTACCGTCTTTTAGCGTCGTGTCCTGTGTAGCTCGTAGCTGAAAGCTTTACGAGAGCTACCTTTTTTGTACCATTTTACTTCACCGTGTCGCGGAAACTAAAGCTTCCTACAAATTGCTTAGGCGTGTTACGCGCAAACCCAAAGATATATATCGCTGGCTAACAGAAGCTACAGCGCAAACTATCCATACGCACGTTTAACGTCCAATATCTTCTTCCTCTTAGTTGTTTTAGCGTAGATCGCGCGAATCTGTAGATCGACTAGGTGAAGCATACGAAACCTATGATATATTATCGTACGTTATTGTATGATGGCGTGAACAGCCATTCCATGTTATCTATACGATGTGAAACGTATATACATAAGTAGGTGATTGGACATTGGACACGCATCATCGTTCCCAAGTATCTGGATACTTTGGCCGATTTGTAGTTTGCTAGCTTTTCACGCAATAAGCAGGCTATAAATTTCGATTTTCTCGTGGAAGACGCGTGATATATATTTAACTATTTATTATATAAAGCGCTATGTATATTCGATATTCGAATATGGCTGGTTGCGCCAAGTATTTTTATTAGTTTAGAAGAATCTTTCTCGCTTGATTTATGATACAGAGATTAAAGAATCCGAGTTTGTTAAGAGTTTGTTAAGTAACGAAATAGTTGTGCAAGAGTTGACTGTTAGAAATTCAGTGTTTTCATTCTATATTGCCTTTCATAGATCAAACTAATCGGGTTATAGTATGCTGTTACATAGCTACGATGACTATAAATAATAAGATCGCCGCGGTTTGCTTTGTAATTAAACTGCTATTTCGCCGAAAATAAACGGGTAACCGGATACAATTTTCAATCACGGTATAATCGCGGTTTTTCGCCGAGATAAAATGAAAAATTTGGCATTACTCGAAGCAAAAATTGATCATTTTGGTTTTTCTATGGCTCGTACGCTGTTCCTAATTGGATCTCAACTACAGTAATCGAGAGGAAACACGCGGAATTCAATGGAAAAACTACATATATGAAGAGCAGGTGGAAAATATTGAATCTCACTGTTAATTGGAATATTCCACTCGTATTTATTGGATATAAAATAAATTCATGACCATCTAATCTGGTCGTTGGAAAACGTTTCAAGTAGAGAGCAATTGAATATTCTAGAGATTCTATAAACGAAAAATAACTTTAGTTAAATCGTCTTTTATACGAGAAACGCTTGTACCAATAATATTTTATTTTTGTTCACGGCTTTACAAAATTTATACGCGGTACGAAATATTATGATACATTACGGTTATTGTTTTGCTTTATAGATTAATAAATACTGCAAAATACCCACAATTTTAAAGATTCTAATGTGTTGTAAATGTTAATTGTGAAAAAATAAGCAAAAGTCACGCACGTACCTACACATCGTACCGATCTACTTACATATTTCCCTGGAGCATCAAAAGCAGCGTAGCTATGCTTCTTGCTAGCTATTAAATTCGTCTAATTGGTCGTAAACGAGTGCGTACGCTTCCGCGTTTTATTCCAGCCCTTTGCATATTCATCAGTCGCGTTATATACGTAAAAGCGGCCGTAATTATCGGGCTAAACGCGATAAGTAAAGTGAATGTTTAGCATGCAGCATGGGTCCATTTTAATTTGATACCTATCTAGTTCGTCGGGAAGTTAAATCATGCGTATCCGCTGCTCGTGTCAGTGTCGAACAGTGGTAGTTTTCGAATTCTTTGTAGTATGATTCCATAAGCGAATGAGAGTCGTTAAAATACGCGAAAAATCATTGTCGCTGTATAGCGATTAACCGCACGGTAGACGAATTTACGATTAATAGACTGTGCATATTTATTCATTTATGGAAAGTTTTTAATTTATGTTACACATATAATACGATATCCAAAGATATATAAAATATTCAATGGCACGCGTTTTAAGATACATAACATACACATAAACATTCGCAGCCTCGCTATTAAAGTCACGTTATAATTACTTTTTATTAAGGAAAAGGAAGAAAAAAAGCAAGTGTAGCTATATACCGATGTTTTACTCGAAAAGTAAATTTTTTAGGAAATTGATTTTGAATAGAAAGTTTAGAGTAGATGATTAATCGTTCAGTCACTTAACAACGAACACATTCTTTTTCTTTTACAAATTTACCAATAGTCTGGACTTGGAGGTCCCACGATAAAATATTATTTACGTTATATTCTATTGTACTATAAGATATAAAACACAACCGAAACTTAATTAAACAAACGAACATAAATAATTAATTTCGAACGGATGGCGAGAGGGAGAAACGATATTACGTTCCATGATATTTTAATTAGTATAACTTAATCGGTTATAAAAACTACAGCGAGTCGAGAAAAAGAGAACGATTGATAAAAGCGTAATTATAAAATATTCTGTTTATAGATTGTTAATTTTTTCCTCTTCACGGCTAGCACAAAATTGCATACTAACCTGTTAAAACACGAACAAAAATATCGTTGCCGAGAGCGAGGAACAAATTTCAATTAATCCAGCAGACTTAAAAAAAAAAAAAAAAAGAACGACTGATATAAAACGTTTTTAAATTTCTCATTATCGAAAACAGATTTTTTTTCCTTTCGACGTTTTTTGTCCTGTACCTTTGTAACGTGGGACTGTTGCTATTTACATTTTTCTTTAATCGATGTTTGAATATCTTTTATGCCAATTTCATTTAAAAAAGAAGAACGTACGCGCAATAGTAGTATCCTTTTAGAAATTATGGCGATTCTAAAATAACCGTGGAATTCTTTCGAAAATTCCGAGGAAAATTCTAGAAATTTACTTAGACCTTTAATATTCGGGATTTGGTTATTCATCGATAAAGTTATCGATAGCAGCAGTTGTACGAGGCTTTGCAAAGCGCCAGGACGATGTATACATCGGGCAACACGACCGATGAGGCAACTCGATCGCATGGAAATGCAGCCTTAACAAAGTGAGAGTCACTGTTCGGCGACGTGACGTCAGACAAGGTCAACCGAACGTTTCAACGGGACTGAGCAGTTGATTCAGCATCTAACAATTTTCTTTCTATGAAATTTGCCGAGCGAATGCCGTTTGCGTCGATCCGTCCTAGAGAAGCTTATCCCGGAAACTTGCACGACCTTCGATGGCCCAATTTTCGTTTCCATAGTTTTCCAGCGTTTTTCTGTGAGCTCGTGCGATCGCTCCTCCTGCCAGCGTTATATTCGTACTTTCGAAGGTTTCTTCGTCGATTGCTTGGTGTTTCATCACGGAGGGTTAATTGGTGGATTCGTGGGTTTGGTGATGGAGTCTGTGGTTAATGGCGGAGTTCCTATTGTTCGAGTTGATGAAGGGTTGTGGCGAATTTCGGGATAGTAGGGCAGTTAATTTCCTAGACGTTGATCCATTCAGATTGAGAAAAAAGATGATGTAAATTATTTGGTTTTTGTATTCCATCGTTTATACCTCGAAGCTTTTCTTTCGAAGCTTCTCTTTAGGTTAAGCTCGAGCGAGTAGACCTCCTCGTCGAGTTTTCTTAAATCGTTGTAGTTCGAACAACGCGATCTTTTCTGTTATTATTTCACGATTTTAATTAGCAAACGTATCAAAATGTACACGATACATAATATTGGGAAAGTTCGTAAAAAAGTTCGATGTAAAAAATCGTATCGAGAAGTTTCTCGCCGAAAAACCGGAGAGCTTCTGAAATATTAAAATCGCGTGAAAGACGGAGAAAGGTTGTGTAACAAAATGCCACCTATATAACTCGATAAATGTATATCGAATCGAAACGTAAATCGGAAAGAACTTTCCCAGCGACCCGATATATGTATTGGGTTGGAAACTAAATGATCGTAGATTTTGTCAATACCACCTTAATCAATGAATATTCATATTCAGCTTGCATGTCTGTAGTCCTCGTGCCTTTATTTGCGACAGAGCTCGTTACTTCAACACTGTACGAAACTGTATCGTAATGCGGAATATTTGCGATCCACCGTGTATATCTACGTAAGCACACGTACCTCTCTCTGTTTATGTGCAAAAAGTAAAGTCATCCCGTAGCGTTATATTTTATTTTCCAAGCGACAAATATCAGCGCTAACATCGTAGCCATCATCATTTTTCAATTTTTTTCATTAGCAGGGCCATTATTACGTTTAAAAGATTCATTTGGAATTACGCGATCATTAAGTTGGCAATAAAATCGTGGCAACGTGGTTTCACAGACGATCTAGACGAGATTGCAGATCGAGTAATAGCTGAAGATAATGTGACAAATAGAGCAGGTTTAATCGGAAGAATAAATCACCATTGAAATGACAATATCCACTTGTGGGAAATGGCAATTAAGCGCACGGGAAGTCTCCCGTGTATAACATAGTAATCAATGCCAGAGGCAATTTATTTGAATACCAAAGTATGTATAACTTATTCCGGTTTGTCCTCTTATTTTCTACAGTTTTTCCTATTCTTTTTTTGTTCTTTTTCTTTGTTCTGTTTTACAAAA
Organism: Bombus soroeensis; assembly: GCA_014737365.1. Lineage (NCBI taxonomy): Eukaryota > Metazoa > Arthropoda > Insecta > Hymenoptera > Apidae > Bombus > Bombus soroeensis. The sequence continues at coordinate 1,823,573 of JACXIL010000219.1, read as the reverse complement.
AATTATCCCTTTATGGAAGTATAGGTTGATTTGAAATTTAGATTTAAAGACGACGTATTTTCATAAAATTAATATCTTATTTAACCGCGCATGATTCGTTTCTTGTATCTTCGCGAGCCACTGTATATCCACTGTCAGAAACATTATCCGAACAATCTATCAGTTGATAAAAAAATATTTCCTTCGTGAAAGATGAAAAGTTCTCTTGATAAATTGTCAGCTGACTGTGTATAGAGGTCTCTTAAGGTGTTCAGCACCGTGGAAAATTTTAGGCTTCCGGTAGAATCTTGAAAACGGGTCAAAAAGTCGCGCCGTAATATTCAATTACAGCACACTAACGATTCGCGTTAAACATCTCGAATCTTTGCTTTTCTTTCCTCCCTTTCGTTTCTCTGTTTTATTACACTGGTGTAAAACGATGCGCAAGTTGCTTCGATAATTACATACTCGTTCGATTATTTCAACGATAATCTACGTAAAATCATCAAAGACCTGTGATTCTTGGAGAAAATAGCCGATATAAATGGCAATCTCGTGCGAAAAAGTAAGGCATTTAAAAGAATCTCCGTTTAGGAGGATTCGTCCCATACAAGAAATTTTTGTCTACCATTGATTTGCAATCCGGCAATAAGCGTTTCAACGACGTGATTTATTGCCGTTTCGTCATAGTTCGTTTCTCTCCGCACCGTTTCTCGAACAAAAGTTCGGCATAACAGAGTGCCATTAGTGGCCGTGAAAAGATTAACGAGCAGCCAGCATCCGTGAGATCGATGCAAACGTTTTAACTGAACGATATCGCATCGATCGAAGTTGAGAATGAAAGTTGAACAGATTTCACGAAATAATAGGCTCTAATAGACGACGATGCACGCGAGCTATCACGGAACATATGCGTGTCGCTGCGAATAAAAATTGAGTAAGAGGAATGAACGAATCGAGCGAAACAGTCGTTTAATGCTTGTTATCCTTAGATCGCGAATTTTCATATAAATTCATATTTTTATGTAAATATGAAACCTATGTATATGTCGGAGATGAAAGGACATCGAAGCCTTTCCCTTGGAACGTTTGGGAGGGATCCCAATACCTTAGATTAGACTTTTTCTTATACCAGTACTTAAATAATAAAACTTAGGAATAGTTGTTTACGATTATGGGTGCCCGAGAATTATGACAATGGGCTTGAGCTCGAAGCGACATAACGGGTCGCTGAACGTAGCCACGATCACGAGAGGAACATGCATCTGACAGAGGTACGGAGTAATTAAATATCTCTCCTTAAAAACAAAGATTCACTGGAGGAAGGTACAGAGAGGATTATATAAGGGCAGCTCCACTAGGACTACAGTTCAGTCAGATACGTTCTATTCGTACTGTGCACCATTACGTCAAGTGACACCGACATCGTGAATCAGAAAGTTCAGTACTAATTAGTTCGTGAAAGAGATCATATTCGCCATTCCGCTGACCGTGGTTCGTTATCGAAAGCTAAGTCAGTTGCCATCGACGCCTCGAGTGTCTAATCGTTACGGTTATTTGTCAAAATTGGTAATAATGATGCTTGGTATTGGTAAATATCATTTATATCGCATGATAACGATTACCAATTCGAGTGAATATTCATTAGACGCCTCTAATCCCAATGCTAACCCGACATATATATATATACTTGTATGGTAATTTCTTACTCGGAGGAATCAAAGATCGTGTTAGTTCTTAAAAGAATCGCCTCTGAAGAGTTATTTATAGATATTCTAACAAGAAGTTATAATTATTATAACAGCGCGGTTAGTCGTATCTTTTATAGTTAGAAAACTGTCCAAGTTCTCGCAAAACGTACAATTTTATTTTCCGATAAATACGTATTTTTAGCTAATTATTGTAATATCGATTTCGAGGCGGAAACGTATTACGTACGTTTTATCGGAGAAACTTATCGATATCGTAGTGATAATTCGTTAAATTGTACTATAGCCGTTACTATAGTACACCGTCGAAAATGACTACACAGTGACCGGACAAAATGACTTTATCGCTCGCCACGATATTTAATACGCCAAGAATTTCGCTCTGCCACAATTTAGATATTAATTTAGATATTGGATACTCGATGTTTGCTTCGTTTCAAAGGATAGTCTATAAATCGAGCCTTCCAATTAGACATTTGATAAAAATATTATCGTGTTAAATATATATATATATATATCTCTTTTTTTTCTCCTATATACATAATTCTTCTAAGAATAAGAAAAGGAATGGGAAAGGATAAAGGTTAATTTAATTGGAAGCGGCGTGTCTTCCATTTCGGAGAACAACTTATCGATAAGAATTATGAGCAACATGGTCGAACGATTCAATGATCTGTTCAATTTTGATTGTTTACAGTAACAAGTGCCTTAACGAAAAAAGACGACGGAACCAGGAGAACCTGTTTATCGACGAGCTTGCCGAGCTGATTTCCGCCACGGACATGAGCTCTGGCAAGACTGACAAATGCCAGATCCTTCAGAGAACCGTCGACCAGGTAAGAAGACAGATCTGTACGTTTCTGCCTTTCAAATGGCCGATCGATAAACTCAACAGCGAGTCCTTCGAGATTCGATCAAAGAACGTACTGTGTAATCGAGGGATTCGTTTTCTTTCTCCTTGCGATAAAAAAAAAGAAAAAAAAAAAAAAGAAAAATCGCTTTTCAAATATTATATATTCCATTACCTGTATTTAGATCTTTCCTCGTCTTTTCTTCTTTTTATCGCTAATACGGATTTTCTTTCCCCTTCTTTCTTCATTCAAGTTCGTTCTGCTCTTTGATTATTTTACTGGATTAAATTTTGTTGTACAGACCGATTTTTCGTTTGGTCGTTAAATTGATATTTTATCTTCTCTTCTGATTGAGTACGTATCGATGTTATTTAAATTGCTACATTCTCCTTTGTGCAGTTATTTTTAATTATGATAAATCGTACATGTATTTTCAGTATGTTAGATTTTTATTTTATAAGCTATTTCAGGTGAACATATCCTGTTTTTATTTCTCTTTTTGTTCGTTGCTTCGTTTAGCACACTGTGAAGCTTAAAGCATAATTCCATCTTTCTTTTTGCTCCTTTGCAAAGGAGAAATAGTATCCCGTTTATAGAACATAGGTATTGGCGCTATCGATATAAGATTTTTTTTTATTTGTTACGTATATTGCATTGCATAAAATGAAATTGCAAATAAGAAGAAGAGGAATTTTCTACAAATTTATATCATCATTCGAGAGCCAATATTTCTCGCAGTTGTGTCTACAAAAGTACCATTATGAGAAACTTCTGAAAGCTTTAACCATTGTATGCAAATAACGTTATTTATCTATCGTTCGAGTTATTAACTTCGTTACATCGTGTTTTATTGTTCGATGCGAAAGAGAAACTTTTATACGTTAACATTATAATTCTATGTTAAATTCTGATTTAGAAATATTGCAACATTTTTCAAAATAGCACGTTAACGGTGCTTTGACAAACAAAACGTTAGCACAACGCCTATTACGTCAACGAGGTGTAATTCTCACACGTTTATGTCGTAATTCGTTCCTTCGCGACGTTCTTCGTTCTTACGACGAGGCATGAATGAAATAAATGCGAATTATTTGTTAGAACAGTAAAGAACAGAAAATCGTTCATTGTCGAGTCACGCGTAGGGCAAAAGAACTCTTATCCAAATTCGATTCTACGTTAGATAAACGTTCAGATATCTGTTAATCTATTTAGTGCATTGATACAACGATAGTGCATGGTTCACGGACTTAAGAAACTTTCATTTTTCGATAAATTTCTCGTTTATATACTCTGTGTTGATGTTGAACGGTAATTATGTTTCCAAGTAATGAAGTTGCAAAATTCACTAAAACGGAGTTAATCGATTTGGATTAATTGGAAAGAAGCGAAAAAAAAAATACTGAATTACCAATAGGTTACTAATATTTTTCACCGTTTATTCCGCGTTTCTGCCTTCCTTTATTTAATCGCGATTTCCATCATAGAATTTTTATTTTCTTTCCTTCTCGTTACTTTTAAACAGACATTAAAGGAAGGAGAAAGGAAGCGAAGGAGCGCGCAGCGCGGAATTTATTCTTGCATTCGCATAAGCAAAGTCAAGCAGTTCTCGTAGTATGTTGCAAGCGTTCGTTCGATTTGATGTAAATTATACCTGAACGTGGCAAATCCTGGCGTGTCGTACAGGACGCGTTTATGCAACCGTCTCCTAAGTGAGAATCGCGTTCGTTTCACTGAGAAAAGCGATTTTATAACGGACCAGGCGATTCATCGAGCCCGTGAAAATCTCCACGTTATATTTCTCGCTAAACCTCGTGATCGTCGCTTTTCCGGTTTAAAAGTTTCTGTTTGAAAGTTGGAAGAGTTATTTTTATGTCACAGGGAAATTATCGTGCAACATTTTACCGGAGTCTAGCGACTCTGCGCGTTATTCTTGAACCGGTCGATCGATAAGGTATTTACTCGTGTATCATTTAAGTGAAATAAAAATTTCAACGCATGCGTCAAATTTTACATTGATTTCTTGCCTGTCTAGCCAATACTCGCGTTTCATTTATATTCGATTGTTATATTCTTCTCTTATTCTCCTTTGTCCTCCATTTTCTTTCGTTGCTTTTCGTTTTTTTTTTCTTTTTTTTTTTTTGTCCTTTCATTGCTTTCGGTCCTTTCACAGAAATACGGCCGATTTTTCGATTACTCTCTGATCACAGAACTTTTTCGTATGATTTTAAAAATGTGCACACTGTTATCGCTTATATTTTTGGTCGATTTGTATTTATTGTAACGGTATATGAATTTTGCCAGTTATACAAATTAACGATGAGTTATTAATTAGAAGCAACATCGCATAGTAGGGGACTATTTAAACTATGTTTTAAATAAAATTTTGCTGGAATAACGCTCAACGCTGGTATAAGATGATCTTCGTGAAATACAAAACCGAATGAGTTGGACCGAGTCAAGGGAGTAAACGCTGATGAGAAGCGATTCGAAGTTTGATCTACTCGAAAACGTAACGCAATATCTCGGAGATTAAATAGAGTAATCAGTTCTTCGTTCTCTACATTTTATGCAATACATCATTTTATCGCGATAAGTGTTTTATCAAAACAGAACTTTGTACTACATCTTTGGATCCATTTCCAACTTTATTTTTCTTCTCTTTTTCCTTGTAAACATGTATCTCGATAAACGAAGTGTCATTTCAGTATTATTTTCTGCTAATTACTAATTTTCTTGTATTCGTTACAATTTTTCATATTTCCCGACATTGTTATATTATTTGATAACGATTTCCTGGCAATTTTGTCATTCAAACAAAATCACATTTCTCTTAAGTATTTTCTGTTTTCAATCGTTCTTATCATTCATTATCTTTGCACCACAGTGTTTAATGTTTCGTGCAAGGTTTCCAGCAACCACATTTATCGAATCACTTTATTGTTTGCACAGCTATACATATACAATTGCATTATATTTATAATTAATTCTAAATCATGATAGAATCGAATAATTTTACGTGCATTTATGTGACAGTCGGATAATTCAAGTGACAATGCACGATCACCCGCTAAATTCGAATGATCATGCGGTTTTCCCATTCGAACGCGATTCTAATTTGATAATACGCAAAATCCAGTTGTGAAATTCAAGAAATTAGAAATCTTCGTACTTTGTGGATTAATTGTCCGTCGATGTTACGCGATGGAATCTTTTGTTGCAAATGCAAATGATTTTTCTCACACGTATAATTTAAAAATAACGATAACATTTATTTGCACGTTTATAAAAATATTTAACAACGATTTATCTTAAAATTAAAAGTTTCACAAAACTTTATCGCAAGGTAATGTGCAGAGTAATTTCATTTTCTCGTGAATCATTCGATTGTTCCGAGGATCGATAACGTCTTCGATGAACAATTATTTAGACTTGATAAATCAATCGACGATTTAACGTCATCGTCGACTGTTTCACAACGCTCGCTAAAACTGACCCCTTGAAACTCATTCTGCTAATATTCCCGGTCCATAGCGAGCGACCGCTTCGTGATTTCGGATCTAGAGATCTTAGAACGTTGGTTGTATATAACGTGGCGTAACTATGAGCCTAATAGCGAACGAAGATCCGAACTTGGCTGAAAGCAGGTTCGACCGGATTAGTAACGCGCCACCGACAAGCTACGCTGTTCAACTTTCTGGAATAAATCGCAAATTTCTCAGCTTCTTTTTTTTTTTTCTCACAATTCGATTATACGACGAATCGATTAGAACGACAAAGACAAGTCGAATTAGATTAATTAATTAGCTGTGACGTGTTCCAAAGGATAGGGAACACGCCACGCGACATTTTAGCGGAGCTTTCACTCGGACACGCTAAGATAAAATCGGTAATTTCGAACGTGGTCGTAGAGAAAGGAGAGAGGCGCGTTTAGTTCGGTCGATTAAAAGCAATAAAAGCTGGAGAAGCATCGCGATGACGCGACGTTTCTTCGAGATCTTAAGAGTGGAGTGACTGCATTTACGAAAATAAACGCCGTCGTAAATCGCACGAGATCTCGATCCTATTATTCGAAACGAGACAACACAGACGTTTCCTCGTCCTTTCTGTAGATCGATAGATTTAAAAGATTCTTCCGCAACGCGTGTCACGATCGTCGAACTTTTCAACACTCGCGCGGTTCTTCGTCTGGCTGACAAATCCGTTCGATTATCGACCGTGGCTGAAGATAGTTGGCAGGGTTAAACAACCCTGTTAGCTGCAAAATCGTTTGATTCATCGTACGGATACTCCGATTCGTTTCTTTCATGTCGGCTCAGTTTCCAGGTCCTTTACCCGACACGTAGGTTAATGATAATCGAACCATAAGATCTGACGTTTTATTTTCGCACGCTGCGCGATTAAGATGTTCATTCATCGCATCAGGAATACGCGATGCGAAGTTGTTAGGATTTTAAAAGATGTCCAGTCGTTTTGTTAGCTATCTTTCCAGCTCGAAAACTGGTTCCAAAAGATTCATCTGCAGTAGTCAATAAGAACGCGCCAAGATACAGAGACCGAGAGCGGCGATTCCATTGAAACGTTCCGACAGTTTCTCCTAGATACTGTTGCGAGATATCATTGAAAACGCGCATTGCGTCGCGGCCCGGACGTTCAAACGTTTGCTGTCGTGCGCGCGAAATGTAGTCGAAATCTCTCGATTCTTTTTCGCATAATTCAACCGTGTGTGACTGCCGGTTTCTTAGGAGATGAAATGTGGCTCGAAATAAAGAGATGAATCTCTGTTTCGTTCGGTTGGCCGGTTTAGATCCGCTGGAATAAATCAACGAAATTAGAGGATAAATTTTTCGTTTTGAAGAACATTAAAAGACCAAGAAATAAGAAAGAGGAGAAAAATGCAAAACAGAATGGAAAGAGAACGAAGGAACAAAGCGAAGTCTCCTTCGAAGAAGTTAAATGTACTCTTTCTCCGGGCTCTCGAGAAATTTATTTCTGGAAGGAACGAAATATATCGATAAAATAACTTTCGCCAAGGGGGAGAGAAAAAAAAAAGGAGAACGTGTCGTTCGAAAAGAAGACGTTCTTATTCGCCCAATAACGCTTTACTCGCGTTGTCTTCACGAAACGTTTTCCTTCTGGACCGCATGGAAATGACTGATTGCCCTCGTCGCTATTTACAACAGGGCAACGATTCGTTTTTTGTCCTTGTTCCGTTCGGATCTGTCAACGAGGATAGCGCTGCTTGGATAAGTTCACGCTAGACATCGTAATGCTCAAAGTCGAAAGGAACAGCTGAGCGCAGCAGTCTCGGGAACTGCGGAAACTGCCTGTCGAACCACGCTATTCTACTTCCTTTCTTCCTTTCTTTCTTACTTAATCGAATGACGATACCTCGGTTTATCAAAACTATGATCAGCAAATCTGAAAATTTTAAAGAATATGTTAGTCGTGCCTGTATATTCTTAATCGATATTCGCGTTTCAACCTCTGTGTGTGTGTGTGTGTGTGTTTCCAGGTCGCGGTTACACGGCTAATGCTTTACGTCCCTCGATATTGGTGTAGTATCGTTTGTTTCAGAAGCAAGACGCAGGCTCGATTAGTAGCCTGAAATAGATTCGCGTTGCTGAGTTTAACTTTTGATTGATTTCCTCTCAAACCGGAGTAAAGTGTTTGAATGTCATTGATGCTTTTGCTCAATTTTATTCAATTACATTTTATTCGAAATACATTTTTATATTTCCAGAAAAATCAATTTTAGTCTTAATAGCCTTTCGTTATTTTAATACGCCATTAATTTATTAGATACGCGTTACTTTATTTATAGCTTGTTACTTTAACGTTATATCACGAGAATATGAGAATAATAGTATTAACTTCGTTAAACGAAGGTGAGAAAGAAAATATTTGAAATTAATCTTGTTACATTGTGACGAGATAGTCGCGAAAGTAGCCACATGTATATTAGATTGGTTGAAAACACACAAAACGATAATGGTCCGAACCGACGTCTGATTGTAAGCTATGTGTCTATATACATTATTATACATACTTATAGAACTATAGAGAGTGAGTGAGTGAGTGAGTGAGTGAGTGAGTGAGTGAGTGAGTGAGTGAGTGAGTGAGTGAGTGAGTGAGAGAGAGACAGACAGAGAGAGAGAGAGAGAGAGAGAGAGAGAGAGAGAAGGAGAGCAGGCATGGAAGGGGTTCGAACTTCCCGTCTGTTCTTCTGCATGTTAGTTTTGTGGTTCACGAACGAGCACATGTCGATTCTTCGCGCCAGGCTCGCAATATTCGGCTCGCTCGCCTTCTTCTTTTGCCAGACATATTGCAATTACGTTTTGGAAAGGAAATTCACGACCCTCGGTGAGCACGAAACTTTCTTCCGCGACGTGCTCGGCGTGACACCCTCGCAAATGAATTCCACAGATACACGAAGAATCGTTAAAAAAGTACTTCTTGAGAGTTTGTCACGTGACCTTGAATGACGTCACCGAGGCCAATAGGAAACCTTCCAAACGGCGTTATAACCCGAGCTACCGGAGCAAGAGTTCGTGTGACGTCATCTGCGCAGTAGAGTAGCGCGCATCCTGTGTCCAACGACGTGACCGAGGTAGAATCAATTGTAAATTTGTAGTAAAAGTCTCTTTCGTTTTAATTTTCCCATCGTTACGGTAATAATGATTTTTCGGTTTATCATTGAAAGTCCGTTTCAAATTTATGTTTGTCAATGTTGGGTAATCAGGAAGGAGGTTGATACATTCCCATCCCCGTGATTTCCTAGTTCTCGCCTTTCCCTAACATTTGCGTTATTCGATTATTTTCTACTTTGATCAACGATGTTCTCGATTAGGTAGAAACATCAATGACGATTCTAAAAGCGACCGAGGAAGAATTTATCGCGTGTGTCGTGTGACGGAACGGGAGAAATATATACGTTTTATAGCAGAGGCTAGCGGCAACGTCGCAAACCGTTTGTCGGACTCAGCCGCCGAGTCACCGACTTTTCGAGGCCACGGTACGTTGTATACCCGTGTGCTTAAATTCATTCCGATTACGAGCGCGATCTACCGGTGCTGGGAAATATGAGCTCAAGGACGAGCTTTTCCCGCACGCTTGTGCCCAAATCCCGGCCGGTAACGCAGAGATTTACTTTCCCTTCTTCGTTCGTGTTCTACTTACGGCTAACCTTGCGACTCTGAATGGCAGCGTTGCGGAGTTCACGCTTTTTCTTTTCTAACCGTTAACTGATTTTACACATCGTCCTAAGATTTATTATCGAACGATCTTTTACCAATTTTGACTATATTTTCATTTTCCATATTTAACTAGGACACGAGTGTCAAAATATTATTATTAATCTCATAGTTTGCAGGAGAAAGTGACAGAATATGTATTTTTAATTCATCTGGTGGCCTCCTTGAGAGTAACATTGTTAAAGCAGAAATGTTAAAACAATAATATTACTGACTGTCGAAAATATAACTACGATTATTGATATTCTAGAATATTTTTATTGTACTTTATTTTTTCTTATATAAAAAACAAAATATTTTTGTTTGATTTCCACAATTACCTTAGTCATGAAACAAAATACAATCGCGGTCTTATGAGCTGCTATGAAGAATAATAGTATGATTCCTTTTGAATAAATTTGTTTTCCAGTTATCTACTTGAAAACATTGGATAAAGCGTTTCGTTGACTCTTCTATTTATCTCTCTTTTCTCATTAGTATTGTAAGTTATTTTTAGTTTTATTTGCATACACATTTTGTTCGAATGTTTTTTAAAGCAGAAAGTATGTAGGAATTATGTAGAATTTGTAAATTCAATAAGAAATATTTGCGTTTCGTTTAAACGTAAGTCTTTCTTTGCGATAATGTTTCAATTTTTAGATCTTAGAGTCTGCTTATAAATTAAACATTTAAATAAAGAAAACTTTCATAAATAATCATTGTACAATTATTTGAAAGCACATACATATGTTATTTCATTTGTATTTCCTGTTGTATTTGTATTGTAACAAAAGGTTTATGAGTAATTGTTTCAAACTTTTAATAGGTAGGATAGACAGCTTGTTGTATTTAATTATCGCAGAAAGAGGAGGAATGTGGTTTATCAGGTTAAATATTTACTGTGCGATGTCGATAATTGAGTAAGAATTAAGGACCTTTGTAAGAATCACACAAAAATTGTGTACGGTAGAAAATCTTTCCATTAGTAATACATATATTCTATCCATTATTAGGTAAATTTAATAATTTTTTCTGCTTATTTAAACAATTTAAAATTACTGTTATTCGTGTGCTATTATACTAAGAGCAGTTATTTCTATCATATTACTCTTTTTCCATATTCTACAAGTTCATTTATCAAGTTTTACGATTGGAAATCAATTTTGAAATCAATCAATCAATCTCGCCATGTGTAATTAACATATAAAAACTCGTTCGCAATGGAAATATAAAATTCTAACGCAATATGAAGTTCGCTGTTTATTTTGCGCTTCTAATTGCTCTATTTTAATAAATATTTTGCTTCTGTTCGATTTGAAAAAATTCTCCACTCTCTATGTGTAAAGCTTGTTGAAAAATAGCCCCGTTTATTTTTCTGGATAATGCCATTGCATTTTTATCCAAATGTCTTACGCAATGTTACCTTTGTGTTCGTTGCGGTATAAAGAAAGAATAATTTTTAATATTATTATGACGAATAAAAAATGCGGTCATTGTAAATTATTCATTACATTAAATTACGATATGTATGTATGCACCGTGCTATTTAATGTAAAATACAATATGCAATGCGACTTGCTATGGTCAAATGAAGTAATACGGTTTTGCGTTATTATTTAACAACTTGATAAAAACATATTCTTCGACTGCGAGTCCAACAATATCGTTACGTTATTATTAAATTTTTACATGTAGAATGGCAAAAATGATAACCGAGGAAGAAAAAGTTTTTGTTGTTATTATATAACAAATATATATACGCCGAAGAAAGTAGAGTTTTATAATAATATGAAAATTTATCTTAATCTTCCATTAAATAAATTTTACTTGAAATAAGAAAGTGATGATTCAGAAGAGTATTTCGTTTTGTCAATTGTAATATAAGTGTCATTCAGAACGATATGACGTCTCGGTTTATTTGAAGTAACAGCAATTTCAAATAATTGTGTCGTTTCATTATCTTTCTATTTCAGCTATTGATAAAAACAAGTCGCTAGGTCTCCTCTGGTCTCTTGTAATATATTCAGTCATTTTGGTTACATGGTCAACAAAATTATACTTACTTAAATATCTCATTTGTTTTGACTTTTTTTGTGTAAAATAACAGATTGTTTTTGATAAAGAAGCAGCCACCTAGTCAAATAATTTATCGTTTGGCATATAGTTTCTAAAATGTAAAGATTAATATAGAAAGAACGAATAACGCATTTGGTAAAAACGAAAATTTAGCAAATCTTTTACAAAATTATTTATCGTTGTTCCTGGAAAATCTTTCTTTTTTTGGCCATTACTAGTAGATTCTATAGAGTGCAGTGTTGATTTAATCGGCATAGAAATGCAAACTATGTACATATGTAACGCGAAATCAGGGTTGTACTGTTTTGTTATCTTGACACGTGGAACCTCGTGGCACAGTTTACTGTTTTATTAAAATGAATTGGAATTTTTTTTCATATCATTATTTTGCCAATTTTTTACATTTTTAATATATGCGACATATGCAACTGGGATAACAGGAAATTAGTTTCTTTGTTTGAATTTGTTATTTTGAAATATTCTAATAATATGAAACTTTTATGAAATATTCTAATTTTATTTTCCATTGTCCTCGCCTTCAGAATTAAAAACGTCCAAGAATTACTTTTAACATGATTCAACAACATGGATATTCACATTATTCTAAATCTGTATATTTTTTATACATTTTCACAGCAATGCATCTATTTGAGAATGCTTTTATAATATATTGTTTAAGATGGTATATAATTTATCGACTCGGTGATTTAAATGTTGTTAATACAGTCAATACTTTACAGTTGCTACAATTTACTGTATTTTTCACAGATTCGGCACATTAGGGAACAGGAAGGCTCGAATAGTCATGCGGTACAACAGGGAGAAGTGTCTTCTTCGAATCCTAACATACTGTCCAACGATCAAGTTGGTCCTATTTTACTCGAGGTACAACTCAATTTAAATCGAATCTCATCAATCCATTCTGTTCTTGTTACTTTAGTTCATTGATACGTATACGCCCGCAGCATCTGCATGTTTTCTATTCCGGTTTACTGACAATTTATAACTATGAAAATGAAATGATAAATGAAGATCTGCCTCGATAAATATCTGCTTTGTTAAAATTAATCAAATTTCCGGAATATAGAGATATATTAGAGATAACGTATCATTGTGATCCATATATTCTTAACGTAACTTGTAAATTAAATTAAAAAGACGTTAGATTGAATATTATTCGAATAGAATATAGAAAACTATTTCAACTTAAGATGAAACTTTTAAACTTTATTTATTGTATGCTCGCTTATGATTTCGGACATTTATAGATCATCTACTGATGTATAAATGGTCTACAAAGTGGCAGATCCTATTTATACGAATAATCTGATCTTTCTAACAAGTTCAAAAGTTAAATTCTAGAAATATTTTATACAGTGAAAAAAAGAACTATGAATAATGTATTCTTCAAGCTCTCCAATATTGATTTTTATAAGAATCAAATAGAACATAATCTAATAATCAATTAAATTATCACACTTTCGCATAAAGGCATTTATCTAATCAATACTGTATCTATTTATTAATCGCTGTAGATCATCAATATTATATATGTATATATATATATATATATATATATATATATATATTCACATGGAATACTGTTAAAATCTAACTTGCCCTGAAATTTTTGTCCAGGCACTAGATGGCTTCCTTTTTGTTGTAAATACGGAGGGACGAGTGGAGTACGTAACAGATAACATAACTCAGTACATAAATTACACGAAGGACGATGTGCTCGGCAAGGATATTTATAATATTATTCATCATGGAGACCACAACACCTTCATGCCGAGCTTGTTACCTATGCCATTAGGTTAGTACGTCTTTCAAATACAACCTCGCTCTCATTTTTCATTTTAATTTCAGTTTCCATCTTTTCTTGTCTTTTCTTTTATTTCGTTTTTTTCTGTTTTTTACCAAAAGTGGAAGATATACGAAGATTAAGTTTTCTTTAGAGTGGGACGTGTTTCGTCCTCGACGAATACGCGACGAGTACACGATAAAACAATTATTTATGGTTGCTTTTCATATGCGTCAGGGATAGTTATGATAATGTAACTTTAGCATTTATTTACCGGGCGGTGTGCACGTGTACTTTTCAGTTTATCTTGCTTTGTTATGGAACTTCGGTAGCGGCGCATCGGAAAGATTTATCTTGTGTAATGGAAGGAGACAGCTTTGAAATTCTGTAGCGCAGCAGAAATGCGATGCCATCGACGGAGCGCGTTGCACTTCGACAAGTTTGTCTTTTCCTGTTAGCTGTCAGGACACGCGAAATTTTCTTCGCTCGATGCTTACGTTAGTTTACACACTTAAGCTACTTTTTACATCGAATGCATTGAACTTTTTGATGGTCGAATAAATTACATATTTTTAGTGAATTCTAGTTGAATTGCTTAATATCACGCTCTTTGAAAGTGATGACGGAAATATCTATAAAATATCCACTATATATATATTTTTTTTAACTATCATATTCTTATTTAATCGAATAAGATATTCTAAAGAAATAATCCGTAATAAATGTTTCAACCTTTCAATCGAAATCCTCAATTTTTTAATTTTTTAATTTTTCAAAATTCCTTGTCACTTTATCTAAATTATATCCTACAAGTTTTATAGAAAATTAAACGCTTAAAAGAAAAATTTCAAAGAAAAATTTTGTCACATAAACGAGCGCAGCTGATTTCCATCTTTCTCGTCACTTTCACAAGCAATAATTTACATTTTTAAAGGTACTCGGTTCACGATTCACTTTTATCGTTATATTATATTATTATATTATATATTATATCGTTATATATTATTATCACGGTTTTTATTTGTATAAAGGTCAAGTAGAAGTATTCCACAAAGGTTGAAGAGTCTCTTCATTCTTTTCTTCTTTTTATAAGAGTTACGATGAATTAAAATGATATATGAGATAACTAATTTGTCACATTTAAAGACAAGTTTCGTTTGTAATTCAGGCTGGACGAACGAGCAGCAGCCCCAAAGGAATCGTACCTTCAATTGCCGCTTCTTGGTGAAGCCTCCCGATGATAAAGAAGAGACTATGGAGGAGAAGCAGCAACGAGTATCAAAATACGAGTCTATGCAAATCTGTTCAGCTCTTTTGCCAAATAATAGTGATCGTCTGGAGAGCGGTGACGTATCGTCTGAATCTTCAGACAACGGTCCTTGCGTAATGTGCGTGGCTCGCAGGATACCCCCAAACGAGAAACCCATTGGTACGCCCATCGAACAGTTCACCGTTAAGTTGGACACTACGGGGAAGATTATCGCGATTGATGTTATCTGGTTATCGTCTCCTTACTCTGAGTACCTAAACAAGGTAAAGAAGATGCCAAAGATTTCTGATATATTTGCTTTGGACCTGGCTATTTCTTTTAAATGCTAGACATTATGTCTATGTTATTCTTGAGGTTTACGAAGGAATGATTTTATAATCATTTAATGTAGTTGAAGTCGAAGAATCTGGATATTTGTTTCACTTTGCAGTTGTTGTTATTCATTTGCAATTTTTTGAAAGTATGATAATCTTATATTATTTGTGGCATTAACGTTGCAAAGTAGTACTTTGATTACAATTATTTGTAACGTTTTATTGCAGGAGCTAATTGGCATGACGATAAAGGAACTGTGCCACCCTCAAGATCTCAATAAGGTAACTGCACATTTGAACGATACGCTTCAAGTCGGTGAGAGTACCAGTGGCGTGTACCGGATACGCGTTAGTCCTGATAAGTTCCTTAATATTCAAACAAAGTCAAAGCTTTTCAAAGCTAATGTGATGAACACACTTGTTGCCGACTTCATTATGGCCACCAATACCATCATTGGGTAAGTTGAACGATCTTACATGTATTCCCTTCTTATGTGTAACATACGTTTTAGTCGTAAAACATAGGCGCAATATATCTTCAAGACTAATTTTCTCAGATTAGTAGTTTTCGGATTAGTAGAATCGTATCAGTCATTGTTTTTACAAACGTTCTATCTTACAAATGTATCACTTTCATAAATGGTTCTAAATTTACTTTCTAAAATGTGACATTTCATTAAATCTCCGTGAAATGAATATTTATAATATGAATAACGATTAATCTGAGGTTGAATGTCTTATTATGTACATTGACTACCAAAGTATGAAAACCTAAAATTCAAAGCATCTGCAAAATGGAGTTAAAATGCGTACAGATTGTTTTTATTCGATTACTTGAACAGAACAAAATATAATCTTGTAAGTTGGAGTGCTATGGTATTCAGTGATATCGAATTAAGAATAGTTGTACAACTATTAAACATTAGGATTGCGAGAAGATACCGAGAATGAACCAGTAGAATCTCGATTATTACAAATTACGAGATCACGAATAACTCGGTTACGGCCAGCAAAAAGTAACGAATAATTGTACGATCAGCCTATTTTCTATTACTCGATTGTTTGTTTAATCGTCGTATAATTAGAATCGTTAAAGCTTTTCAGTAATCGACTTTCTGCTGGATAATTAAGTTAACTTACTAGTTCCTCATATCGCTTTACTACTGTTCTATTGGAATACAGAGGCAAGGGTGACTATATCTACACGGCATATTCTACCTATGAACTTCCCGCTGCGTTAGGTTTCCGCTAATATATTCTATTTGCCTAACTTCTCCGTGTTTATCTTATGGCTGTTGCTTCAATAACATTCTCGGGCTAATTCGAAGGCAAAGAGTCAGAAAAAAAAAGACGGATAAGAAAAAGAAGTATAAAAATTAAACGGAATTTGTTAGTACGTATTCCCACAAAATAACGCGATTCGTTTCAATTCGAAATTTATTATAGTTTTCTTTTTTCCAAAAGTTTTCTACAGGCTTTTCGGTAGTGATTTTTTTTAAAGGTTTTTACGAGAGTCTTGCATGTTTCGCAATATACGGGGTATTTTTTCTCGGTGTTGGAGATCTGGCCACTCTTGAAATTGAAAACAATTTATTCCCCTCCTCTCTTGTGACGTTTTACGATTACGATTTCGTTTATCGCTTTTATATATCGCTTTCTAACACTTCGTTTGCTAACAACTACTATGTATCACACACGCTGGTTTTAATCGTTATCTCATCACTCACGAAACACTCTTCTTAGCAATGTTCGTCTTCACACAATCACGTTCTTCATATTTTGTCATGGGAGCGGGAATGGCAAAGGTTAACAGTGATACGGTACAACATTTATTAACCGAGATTGTGCAATTGAAAGTTTAAACAACTTCTCACACGATCCTTGCCATTTCATTCTCGATTTACGAATTTCGTGACGTTTTATATTTGTCGGGGCAAACGGTGATTGCAAGACATTCGCGATTAGTTGTAATTCTTGCTTCTTCGGTTGAGAAAATTCTATTTAAATTATTAAAAAGAAACAAGGAAAGAATTTTATTAGTGTGGAAATATTTCGATTTTATTCGATGAAGAGAGCGTAGAATATCAAATTAAAAGAAAAAAAAAAAAAGATTGGAAACTGGAAGATTCGTAATTTCTTACTTATCGTATTACTCGGTAGCTTAGTTTCATCGAGAAAGATTATGGAAGTTGGTAAAGAGTTTTGCGCTCACCTAACGCGTTCAGGCTGCAAGTAGTTAGCGAAAGTAAGATTTACGATTATCGTGGTAGAATACGGCAAGTCTTACTTACGCTTATGCAACTTAAATTAGGGTATCAAGGTAGCACGATTGATGCTCAAGGTTTCTCGGTAAACAGTGCGCGTGACGCGAAGAACATCATTTTTACACGCTTAAAATCCTCTCCTCGAGTGCTATTTAACAACAATCCCTATCGGCTTAATACGATTTATCCATCATTTCAGTCTTCTCCATCTATTTGAAGGGATAAAGTGCGTATCTGTTCGTTCTCTTTGATCGCATTGACATTGTTTCGGGAGCTTGAAATCGGTAAACGCAAGAGATATTACCTGGCCGAGCACTGTTCACCGCGTTCAACGCAAACCGTTACATAGTACATAGTAATGCTTAGTGTTAGACTAAACCGAAAAAAAAAGTGTTTTTTATGGTAACTGCCAAATACATGTGTTGTTTTGTTTCTTGTCCATGATAGGGACAATGACTTAACGCCTATCGAGGGTGGTCAGCTTTCCAACAACAAAGTGTGCTCTGGACACTCTAGTAACCGTTGTGCGAATAATAGTAATAATAATAATGGTAACAATAACAATAACGTGGGTGGCCCGCTGATGTCCGTGGCGCATCTAAACGGTCAAGTGAGTGGTATCAGTAGTCGGGGGTTGGCGGGTACGTCGTCGCACACCGGTACCGCCGCGACATCGTCAAACTCGATAGTGTTTAGCGCGGCCGAGTCTTGCAACCCCCTGCCGTCGCTGAGTACCAGTAATCCGTTCAACCACTTTTCGGGGAACATGGACTTGGAATTCGAGCTCTTCCCCAGTTCCACATGGGACTTGGATAGTAACAGCGGGTGGGCAGATAGGCCTGAATCGAGAGCGAGCGGGCCACCAAATTCACGACCATCTTCCCAGCCAGCCCCGACATCTCCGAGTCCCCAGGGAACGTTCTCCTCTAACTCGGCGGTGGCGCCTCACTGCAGTCCCCTACGCGCGTTCAGCCCGACTTCAGGCAACGCAGCTCACACCTTCAGTAATTCGTTCCCCTTCAGTCCGCTTCAGGAATCACAGACGTCCTCCTTGACCAACAGCGCTACTAGTAGTGTTAGTGCCAACGGAGCCGCCGGATTGACGCCCAAGAGACAGGATGAAGGGAAGACCGGATGTTCGACGACCAACCAATCTGCCATGGAGGCGAGCAACGCGAGAAACAACGCGACCTCCGTCACTGGAACTGCGGCCGTTGCAGCCGCAGCCGCAGCCGCAGCCGCGGCTGGCCAAACTGGCTCCACCGGGACCGTTATCGAAACTCAGAACAGTGTTGTGTCCACCGAGTCTGGTAGACTAAGAAACTTGTTGACCAAGGGGGCTAGTGCTAGTGAGGACAGTCAGGACAATACGAATAACGATTCGGAGAGAGAAAATAAACATAGAATATTGAAGATCTTGTTGAATCAGCAAGACGAGGACGATTTTCATCCCGAGCATAATAATAAAGTGCGCACGAGTCCTAGCAACATGCCGAAACCGAGCATGGAGCATTCGAAATCTTCGCTTGGAAATAATATGCTGCTACAGGTAAACAAGCTGATCATTGGCATCCAGAAATTCCAACTGGTATCGGACTGGTGCCAATCGGACTGCTTTCAACTGCTTCGCATTATCTTCTTTTTCTTCTTTTTCCTTTTTGTTTTTAAATTCCTTATCGTTTCCCTAGCTTTTGTAGTGGACGTGATCAACCAATATATCTGTTTTCTTTTATAAGTAGCAATTCACTTCTTGCTAATCGAGTCATTAATGTATTAAATAGTATTAGCAAATCGTCGATGGACGCTGTATTATATCTGTAATTTTATCAAAATGTTATAGTATACAGGGTGGGAGCTATTGGTTGATCGCAATATTCTATTATTTAGTAATTGTACTTTGCTCTGTACAACTATTTTATTTCGTGTAATCTCTTCTTTTGAAGCTATTAAACGAAAAGAATGACGATGAAGATGAAGAGGCTCGCATTGGCTTAAAGAAGAGGAACGAACTTCTGCAACAGCTTTTGAAAGACCAAGATGACGAGAGAAAAGTACAAGAACAACAGGTACGTAGCTATAAGCTTAGCCTCAATATAGTTTGATACTGTACAGATGTATGTACAAAATTATTCGAACTTAAAACAACTTTGTACAGACTCTTTTTACATAAAAAGTTTTATAGTTTAAGATCGAAGAATTGATAATGTTGTGTCAGTTTGGTTAATAAAAAGTAATTCGAATAGTGTAAATCACAAACTCGGGAAGAGGATTCTCTGTTGCGAAGTCTTGGATTTCGGAACACGACACCATCGCCGTCTCAATCAAGCGACAATGTCGGACACGGTGGTTCCACTCAAGTCGGTCAGAAGAGACCTGGCGAAGATGGTGACGTGAACATAGCCGCGAAACGACCCATGGATGGATCGCATCAAGTGTCTTCTTCTGGCACGTCCACTAACGCGACCAGCAAGCTCTGGGAGAGGAACAAGATGTTGGCTTCGTTGTTGGCCAAACAACCTCCTCAGCCAACCACTATCCCACCAATACCTGCATCTGTGATATCGGCTACCCCGCAGGTAATTAAATACTTAATTATTTTCTAATTTTGCGAAGTGTTCGTTGTCTGATTCTACTGATCGTGATAATTTTAGTAAGTTCGAAAGAATGAACTTTTTTATTATACATTACTACATAATTTACTTAGTAAAATAGTTGCCTATGTAGAAAATGATCCAAGTCCAAGTTGGATAGTATGTAGTTCTTTT
The DNA here is from genome assembly GCA_014737365.1 of Bombus soroeensis. NCBI lineage: Eukaryota > Metazoa > Arthropoda > Insecta > Hymenoptera > Apidae > Bombus > Bombus soroeensis. Next base: position 1,803,312 of record JACXIL010000219.1, on the reverse strand, counting down.
TCTAAAAGTTGAAACAGTCAGTTCTTTTACTTTTTAAGTCTTAACGATTGAAGTCGAACAAGACACTTAAATAATTTATTGATATTCTCATCTCTTATGTAAGGACAAGCTGCTTCGCATAGGGTTAAAATCCCAACAGCAACAGCAACAGTCACAACAACCGCAATCCCAGCCACAACAACAACAGCAACAACAGCAGCAGCAACAGCAGCAGCAGCAGCAGCAGCAGCAACAACAACAACAGCAGCAACAGCAGCAGCAACAACAGCAACAGCAGCAGCCTTGGACAGGTGGCAGCTTGCAGTCGGTTGGTGGCAATAATACGATTACGACTACCGCTACTTCCGCACGTACTCCTCTCCAAAGTCAGTCGAGACAACTACCTCGTCAAACAACCAATACCTACCTCACTCATATGCTAAGTCAGGTAATATTCAGTTTCTTATATTATAAAATTATTCAATCGTTTGTTATACTCTTTTGTTAAAATATTGGTTTTTATCTAATAACAGAATAATTGAATAAATAATTACGAGACTTGTTACCTGTTTATAGCAACAAAGACCTCAAATTGGTCAAATAGATTCGGAATTTACGGGCAGCGGGGAGTATCGGCAAACGAGCACCGATCCCAGTGGTTGGGACAACCAGTCATCAGATCCTGATCTTTCCGATATCTTAGATCAAGTTATCGAGTTCGTGCCGGATGAAGCTATTACAGGTATACAATTAATTATTACTGCCATTAAACGCATGAACCGTGTCTAATATATATACGTCTTTCACTCCTTTATGTTTAATATATTTTGGACATATAATTGTATACCTTCGCTGTCACGGCATAGTTATAAACCTTGTGATTTTGCTTTCTTTCAATGATGCTTCGTTCGAGAGATACTCGTTAGCAGTAAGCTAATACACTCACGGGAGTTGTTTGTGCAATTTGTTCGCGCGTGACAGCGAAAGTAATTATCATTATAGATAATAATTTTTATTCAATAGATTCGTCTGCGATAGCAAATCTCCTAGATGCAATCGAAGCACCGCAAAACAACGCGTTGAACGAGAAGATGGCGATTAACGCGATACAGAAGTCGTTGATGTTATGCGAGACTGCCGTAAATCCAACGTCTTCCACCATAACAATTCCTGGCACGCCTCCAGCTTACTCTACAGCAGTAAGTCGATATCCTTTTCGCGCGTATTTTTATAACGCGTCTGCGATAATCGTAATATACGTTTAAATATATGTACATATTACTTTTAACATCGACCGTTCTGGTAGCTCTATCGATATTACTTGTCGCGTGTATTCGTTACACGGTATTACATGCTCGTAATAATTAATATTTATGAACGATATAATTTTAGTTGGGTACCACCCCTGTAACGACGAGTCATAGTTACCAGCCACCACCGATATATCAACAACAGTCAAGGATGAGGTTTAACACGCAACCGGGCGTCAGGCAGACGACCGCTCAATTCACGCAACAGCAGCAATTACAAATGCAACAGCAGCGGACGAAAATGATACAGCAACAGCAACAGCAACAGTTGAAGCAGAGGTTGCTGCAGCAACAGCAGCAACAGCAGTTACTCATTCCTTCCAATGCTACAGCTACGGACCAAATTACTACCGGAATTCACAATATCGATAACCTCCTGAACAATACTGTTGCGCCAAATGTATCATTACAGGTGATTACAGAGTTAATCTTGAGTCATTACAACAAATCACAAACTTGTTACACGTAATTGATAAATTATATTGTTCTCAGCGGTCGAGTGTTCCAGATTCACAAGTGTCTCCAGGTTATGGGGGATCCGTCCAGATGCCTTCCGGTCATCGACTTGCTCATTCGTATTCTCATCCTTCAACGTTATCACAACAGTAAGTTAATAATTAGTAAAATTAAATGCAAATTATTCTGCAAGTATCTGACATTCTTCATTTGTTTCTAGCCCTATCGTAAACAGTAATTTTAACAGTGGTCAACAAGTGTCTGTGGCAGCGCGACTCTCGCCGCACTCTCCGGCTGGTATTTTGTCATTTTCCCATCCTCAGCCGTTGTCGCCACGGGTGACGCAAGTACGTTTCAAGAGTCATTTAATTAGACAAGGCGTCCTAAATGCCTGTTGCGTAGTTTCATTTGTATTTTTAAGTTTTGTTTTTATTTTATCGAGGGGTGCGCGCGCGCGTCGTTTCTTAGAATAATTTCCATTGTTTACTTGGTGTTCCGTTTATATAATTTACGTCCTTGTTTACGTACGACACGAATATTTAATTTTTCTTTTACGTTTTGTGATTAAGGGCAACTATGGTAATACCCCGAGATTATTCACCGTTAACCAGGTGAGATCGCAGCAACAACCTACCGCGCAGCAGCAGTTGCAGCAACAGCAGAGATCAATGCCGTCGCCAGGGACTCCAGCATCTGCTCGGCAGTCTCCGTTTCCTGCGGAAACCTTTCCCCCACCTACGTCCCCCACAGCTAGCCAATTTCCACCTGGCCCTAATCCTGGTGCTCCAAATCCTTCGACCCAATATCGGTTGCAACGGACCACTTCTACACCTTCGGCTACGACTCAGTTGCCAGGTAGGTTGATATCCTGTTCGGAATTCTTCTTCATTGACGGTGCAATTATATATTACGAATATTTATAATGAGACTTTTTTTCGTTCGTTGCTACTGATCACGCAGTGGTGCACTTATTACGTTTAAATCGTGTATCTTCGATTCCATAGGCTGTGTGATATTTTTTTTTTTATGTGATCGTAATACGTAAAATTATACTGTTAGTATTTACGAATTGTACATTTAAAGAAGAAAGTTTGTAGGTACTTTTTAATGTGTAATTGCAAATGTATATATTAACTTCAACCCGTATTCTGTGCAAGGCGTTGAAAGACTCTAAGACGGTGATCGCGTTGTGATCTCGTTCGTCGTGTCGGTATCGTCAAAGATATTCAATACTCTATATTAGTGTGATTAATCTTAAGTATTTATGCGAATAAACATATATAATACGAATACGAAACAGAAGGTGTGATCTAAATATATATATATATCTTGTCGACGCGTACGTAGGTAAGTATAAAATCGATTCCAATATGTGTTTTTCTGTTGTATGTTCAGAAACGGAACAAGTACGTTTAGATTAGATAGATATGTGTATAGATAGTTATTAGACATTTCTTTACATCGTTATTTTTCAACTTGTTCTAATTTTAGAAAGAAATGATATACATTTATTTTTTCGATATCATTTTTCATTGATTTTACATATATATATATATATATATATATATATATATATATATATATATATATATATGTATGATGCATTCAACATTCTCTTAAAACTAAAATGATATTACAAACAATTTTTTCTAGTACGTCTTCGATATAACCAACAATTTATGACTGTGAGACAAAATATTTAAAAAAATTTAATCGAGTTTAAACATAATTTAATGATAATCCAAAGAAAAGAGGAAATAGTGCATATAAAGTATAATGGTATAAAGTAACATGCATTTAATATCCGTATTGTTACATACGATTACATATTATAAAACGAAGAATACGAAGAACTTGACCAAAATTATATTATATTAGACGTATCCCAATCTCAAAGTGGAGCATGGAGGAAAGCTGGCTAGAAGCGCTATAAACGCTTTTGCTATGAGATTACAAGAAGCAAGGAGATAGACAAGCTTGATGTTGCAGGTGGGGTAGGTTCGCCCCGGCACTACGGCGGAGTGAGTAAGGAACAACCTCTTCTTTCACCTAGTCATCCACATTCGGGTTGCAACCCGGCAACACCGACTCACAATCAACACAACGTAACGAATACCCAACAACACTTCTCCAACCAACAACATTCTTCTATGATATACCACACGACCGCCAATACTATCAACACAGCTGACATGCAGAACAATCAGTTCTGTTACGATCGGACGTCTGTTCCACTCTATTCGTCAGGGCCTGGGGACACGCAGGATGCCAGGTCTTTGCCTCCCGGTAATCCTGTCAATCACCAATTGGGTGGTAAGTCATGTGACCACTTAATGTCATGTGACCATCACTTCGTCATCATCACACCCCCTTCCGTATACGCCCTTCTTTGTATCTAAAATACCTCGTGTTACGAGATCGGCTACAAAGGCATGAGACATATTGTGTTCTTTTTTCTTTTTTTTTTTTTTTTTTTTTTTTTTTTATTTCGTTGATACGTGGGAAAGCACATCATTCTCTATTCACCATCCACCCATCGATGTATCTACCTAAGCAACTGTAAATATGACGATCATATAAGCTGCAGCGTTTTTTCATGCGTTCAATGTACCCCTTCACTTTTTAGACGCCCTGTATATTTCCTCTTTTACGTCTCATATGGGAAGTGGTGCTTGCTGTGTGGCTAATCAGATGCCGTGAAATATCTTGTGATTTGATTAGAATCAATCGGATCATTTCATCTTGAATTCAACGACTGTTTTACTCTCATGCATTTCCATTTGCCTTTATTCATCAAGATCATCAAGACATCATTCTTGCTTGTTAGATTGCAATTGGAACGATAGAGTTATGCCTGAACCACTGTCGTTTAATAGCATTCCTATGATTCTTGAGATTCGGAGGATTCTTTGTCTTTTTCAATTTTGGCTACTTCCTGGTGTCTTGCTCAATTTCGAGCTTTTTCAAGTGATCAGTGAAACAGACCGTCATAATTCTTTTTCATGTCTCTTTTCTGACGATCATTCCTGTCGTGTACCTCGTAAGAGACGCCAACGCAGAGTAGCGTATCCTATCGAAATAGCGTTAAATGTTGCATGGTGCTTTTGTTTATAGTTTGAGAACCGACTATTTTCGTAATCATACCAATGGAATGTATTCTTCGTTTACATTGTAGTATGGATTTACGAATTAAAGAACATTCTCAACCTGTCCTTTTTCTGTTTCTTCAGTTTCATTTGAAAGATACGCATACGTTACTTGAGAAGAAAATCGTGATTTGTAAATCAGGATTTTCACAGAAATTTAATTTCTACAACTTACTTTATAGACATAAATATACTTGCGCGTTAACTAATTTAATGATCGAGCATTTTTTTCCAAAAGATGGATAGAAAGAGAATATTTTTTAATCGTTCGACTTTGTAATAACAGAAAGATGCGAAAAGTTTATTTTGTACTTACTCGCTACTTATACTGTGTTAGAAGAAAATTCTATTCAATTGAGTCTCGGTATTTGTGTTTGAAGATAAAAGATTAAATATTCATATGAGTGACGTATTCGAATTTTTTCAAGATAACGTGATAAGGGAAACAGCTAGCATTCTATAACTGTAAACTAACGTCAACGATACCATGTTCTCATTAGATGGTCCTTTCATTCTGTGAATAACAATCCATATGTGATCCTAACGACGCAGAATAGTTAGACTTTTCCATATCAAGGACTGTGTTAAATGTTTGTTCGTCGAAACACGTACATTTTGTAAAAACGTGACAAAATGCCTCGTGTCTCTGGGGTAAATCGATTCATCTGTATTTTTCAAGAATCGTGATGTAACATAGTACATATTCATCCCCGTTTACGTGATTCACCCCTTCTCACACTAATTTCAGCGATACAAACATAATGTTCGATTCTGCACTCTACTTCTTTTTAGCGATATAGAGACTACACTTTCCTGTGGTGATTGTAGACACTGATGTACTTATATGTAATGACATAGTAGATAAGTCAGTAGGAAAGACTACCCTTTGTATCATATCTTTTTAGGTACCTTTCGTATGGCTCGTATGCGTTAAAATCACCGTACTGTTTAAGGTGGACCGGAAACGGAAGCGGGCAAACCATGTACAAGCAACGATATTCTGGATGTTATCTAAAAAATGATAATCATAGTGAAAAAGACAGCTAATAAAAATATAGTAAAAAATATAGTAAACGATAGAAACGGTTAGTTCTAATTTTATTTTACATAAAATTGATTTAACGATCGATCCTAACGAATTATGGTCTAATTTGGATAAAATGGAATACAATTTTTATGAAATAAATCTGCTGTCCGGTGTTACGACTCTTGTTGTCTCATATAGCATTTCGAATCGTATTGTTTTGTTCATTATTCTGAAACGTATGTATCTTTTATTATTTTACATAGAAGTAATTTGACATTTGGAATATTATTTGGCACGATTAAGTGAAAATGATTCTTTTAAAAAAAGATCAGAAAACGACGTTTAGCCAGGAGTTTAAAGGAGTGATTGAAAATAACTCTTTGAGTGCTGATTTGCCCATTTCCGGTTCAGAACGTATTTACACTATGTATTTAGTGACTACCTCCGGCACTTCCGGACCACGTAAAGTAGCGTCACTATCACTTGCACCACATATATGAATTTTGTGTTACAACTAATATATTAAACATATTATTATCTTCCTATCGTAAGAGTGAATTTTTTGTATCAATGAATTTAGAAAGGAGAACAATGATAATATGTAAAAGCGAATTGCTTGCGAGTTTCCTTTGTTTTTTTTTTTTTAATTAAAAAATTTAGTTTAGCGTTAAAAGTACTGTTTTCATGAATTTTCGACATTAGTTGAAATTCGAATGTAAAATTTCATTATCGTTTAGTCTATAAATTTTAATTAAGATTGTGAAAGTATTTCATTGTAGAAGTATACACTCAAGTGAATTAATTTTGCATATATCGGTGTAATTTATACTGACTCGAGAAAATCATTATTCATAATTCTCAACTGTCTACATTTAATTTTGTATGCTTGTTATGTCATGCTGTTTCGTTTCTCTTCTGTTTATGTTCTTCATCGATCTTCGATCCATTCGTGATTTTTATTCAAGCGTATAAATTATTTTTATATGTTTGTAGTATTCGTTATATGTTGCGTTATTTTACAATTGGAGCATGATCAATGCAGACGGTTCTTTCCTTTGCTTTGGTTCGATATAATAGTCCATTTTGTTTTCAGTTCCGATCGATATTAACAAATTTTTCTATTCTATGATTTTAATTATTTCATAATTTACGAATATATCTACATATTAATGCATTATTAATTTTTATTTGACTTTTTTTTATAGTCTTAGTAGTCTTATTGTTAGTCTTAAAAGTAATTTTTTAGGATTATAATCATATGTACCAATTGTTAATAGAACTACTACAAAATGTTAATATCATCGATAAACTTAAGCTTGTTTGATATTTTTATCAAATTGCGCGCGAATGAAATGTACGAAAAACTAAAGCACTTGGTCGCTTTAATCATTCTCCAATTTCCACTGAACTTTCATCCGTACGGTACAATAAAAAAAAAAAAAAAGTGTGAGTCCACGGTTTTCAGAACCGTACGTATATCTTAATAACGAAACTAAGAAGATATTTACTAACAACGACGCATTCTCATGTACAGTACATCGAGCTTTTGTGATTAATCATTGTCACTAAACGCAGTGTTACTAAGCATCGTCGAGTATAATTTACGTTAAATGTTTTTCGAAGCTCTATTTTATACGTGTGATCTTAAAAGAAAAAGAAAAAGAAAAGAAAAGAAAAGAAAAGAAAGAGGAGAAGAAGACAGAAAAAAAAAGGAAAACTTAAAGCTTTTTGTACGGCGCTCCTGTAGCGAACGAAGCTTCGTCTCCTAGCACTTTTATTTATTATTTTTTTTTTTCTCTTTTTACTATCTCTTCTTCCACCAACAACATCCTTATGCTTGAAATATCATGATAAATATCCACGAAAGGATGGGCCAGGTATCGACATGTTTCAGAATAAGTCATTTATCCGAACTTATATCAACGGAATATTGTAAATACCGCATTTTGTAATAAAGCAATCATCCTGTACCTTTGACTAACTTTTACGTTATTGCTTGCACAATAATACACGATCTATGAGTAACTACTTAAGATATAATTATGATTATAATTATTGAGTTGTCAGTTTACATGAGAAAAAGGAAAAGAAAAAGAGAGAAGATAGGACGAAATAAAAAGAAAACGAAGATCGTGGTTCACGTTTAGCGTGTCCATATTTAAAAATCTAACGAATCCTGTTTCGTTTTGTCACAGGAAATGCTAGCAGCACTTCGGAGTTCGTAAGGCAAGAACTGAGAGCGATCGTTGGCGCACGAACGCAACAACAGCAACAACAAAGGATACCTAACAATATTCAGAACAACCTTTCTGGTCAAGTATCTCAGGATGATCTCGAAGCACTCGGTCTGACGTTTGAAATGTCTTCTGCAGGTACGTCTGTCGGAAGAAGAGATACGTTTTCTCTTTCGAAAGTCGTGTGTTAGTCAAGAGGCTTAGTCGAACAGCTTGTCAAAAAAAAGGAACGGAAAAGAAATTAGTTCTCCACCTAATTTCTTTTTCTTTCGGAAATTTTTCTTTTTCGAAAACTGGGGGAATTATATTAATTGCTAATGATCTTCATTGGTTTCTCGATATATTAACAAAATTGATAAAAAGTTGAATTTCGCGTTCCGCTACGGAGTATATTCATTGATCTTTAATCGTTATAATTATTTCTGTACGTTGTAAATAGCGCGTGTAATGTGCTGGAAGCTGTGAAAAAGTATTACAGGAATCCTACATATATTCGCATAAAGTTTCGCTTCATTTATATCACGTATCATTCAATTACACTTTTTAACAACTTTCTTAATTAGCCGTTCGTTTAATTTTTTCACGTATTCCCGATTTTGTTGTAAAAATTGAATAACTCGTTCTCGTATCGTCTCTGTATTAATAGCTGCCATTAAATTACAAAAATATTAGGAAAACGTATAGATACAATGTTAAAAATTGTAGGGGCGGAGAAATTACGATTCAGCAGTAAATGGTACCAATAGAACTGCTTTTTCGTCGACAGTTTCGCGTTTAATTAACATTCTCTACCGTTCTCAGTTTCTTCTTAATTATATCTTCTATGAATCTAATTGTTTTTATTCCAAAATTTAAAAAAAGAATTTTCTCTGAAAATCCTGAACCGACGTTCATAAAATTTCGCGGTGTATAAATTCTTGCGTAAAATTGTATACGAAACAAAGAACGTGATCGCGTAATACTATCCGCGAGAATCTTTTCTGAAATCTATTCGCGAACGAGTCGAAAATTATATTCAGAAACACGACGCTTCAACGCCATACAAATTTCATCGGTTGTATCTATCATATCTCATCATCGGTATCACGATCGTCACGCGAATCTATCAATCGCTATCAGACAGTGGGTACCGGCTTTCACTTTCCATACGATTATCGTCCCTTTCGACTAAACAAAGAATCGATTCTTTTCTTTCGTAAACGATCCGAACCGGGGAAAAATCGAACGATAGTTGTTTTATAGCTCGTATTTGTCGTGTGCGTGAGGACAATATAGTTATGTGCCTATTACATATAAATATGTACAGGATCGAAAGATGTGTCCGACACACGAACACGAATACGTCCGCTTCTTGTAAGAAAACGCATTATTTCTAATGAAAGACTGGTGGTAACGCCTACTGTTACAATGTCCTAACTAGGTGAGGCTGTGGTTAGCGATGGCCCTGCCAAGAGCTGGGCCATTGGGAGTGCCGGAAGTGCCCCCTCATCCTCCAGGGTAAGACCCTTCCGACAATTACTTTTACGTATACATTTATATATTTATTATATACATACATATATACTTATTTATTTATCTCTCTCTTTATACGTACAATTTTTTTTAATTTATTTCCCATTTGATTTTGTATGCTATGTCTTCCCTTCTTCGCTTGGCTTCAGAACTTATGTGCACGACATGTTTAATGAGTACTTTTTTTTTTTTAATTTCTCTACGCACTGAGCGTAAAACTTGTAGGGGGTATTTTAGCGCTCTCTTTTTGCATGTGTCACTTTGAACGTTATTTACATTTATTTACATATTTCACTGTAGTAGTCGTAAATACGTTCGTAACGTTAGGATAACGTCTGCATATTTGTATAGATCGTTGATCTAGATCGCGCGCACTCAGCTACGCAGTATATAGCGAGATTTATCTTTTGCATCACGAAACAGTATCTTTCAAGGTAGCGTTCGCGTCTCCACTCCTTTTCTTCTTTTTTTTCTTTTCAAGTTGTTTTCAGATTTTTTACTTTCTACCGAGTTCTGACGAAACGAGAGCGGATATCTTATCTTTCGTTGAACAGACTCTTTGTTTTCCACTGTTCGCGTTATATCGACTTTGTACGATTGACAGTTGCGTGGACGTACAAAGGGTACACCAAGCCAGCTTGTTCGTCTTGTCAGACGATGATCATCCGCGTTTTATAACTTCCTCTTTATAGTTTCGTTTACTTATTCTTTATTCACTGTATCTAGAGATGCAGAGGTAATCGAGGCTTACGTTAATTGGATAATTAGAGGAAAATTGGTATTTCATATTTCTTTGAACATACATTTCTGTTCCGCCTATACTTTAGTTCGAGTTGAATATCTGTTTCTAATATTTCAATTGAATTCAAATGAAATTATATTACGTACTAGCGAACATTGAAAGTAGAAAAACATACGTTTGTTATTTGCCAAGAGTTCTTACAATTTGTAGTCATCTTATCGTAATCGATGATATCTAATGACATAGATGTACACGTAAGAAACGAGGTTAATTAATTTTTAGATAGGAAAATAATAAGAATAACGAGTGACTAGTTACGCTAGTGAGATATGAAAAATTAAAAAGTATCTGTACAGGATTAATAAATTATTAATTATTAATATAATTATTAATTATTAATCACGACGAGCCTGGTATATCGTTTTCCTGTCCACGTTCAAAAGACAGCAAAATATCGCTTTATCCGCGTTGTTCATTGGCGCATCTTGTTTCAAGTTTTACACTCAGTGACAATTTACGAGGCTAGGAAATGTGACATTTACTTCTTTGCATAACTCTGTCAGTTTCACTAATATCGTCGTTGTAAAATGAGAGAATTAGTTTTGAGAAACGACTGGAAATTATTGAATCAAACGCGTTAACATTTCTTACGGTCAAGCGTCGTATAATTTCTATGCATAGAACTAATGTTTATTCTTTTAAATCGTATTAATTGCAAGTAACCACGCAAATATTTCTCGTTGTTCGCGACTGACTAACGCAACGCAAAAATATGAAGATATCAAATTTAAATAATCGCGAAGATTCGTCTAATTTCCGACAGTGACTTTTCGATGAAGCTATTAAATTCTTTGTAAATTATATTTCTCTTTTTCAAAATTTTAGGGCTTTGTGTCAAATTTTCTTACGATCAAAGGAAACATAGATTGTTTCATACTTTGGGGAAAGGAATATTTTACAACTGTTTGAAAAATAAATTAACGTAATAGAAAAATATGCTATTGTATATATTTAGAACGATAACAGAATGTTTTATCGTCGTCATCGTTTCCTAAAATTGGAAACCTGCAATACTTTCACTTGATATCTTTATCTCATAGTAAAGACACGATTTGGAGCATATACAGGAGAAGAAAAGAAAAGAAAAGGAAAGAAAAAAGAAAATTGTAAGCAAAAAAAAACAAATATTTTTTGAATGATATTTTTTTCCCAATTTATTTGATAAGCGATGTCTCTTTAACCATAATACCATTTTCTATCAATTTATTACGAAATTCTCTTGCGATTTCTAGAAAAATGGGTTGACTTTTAATAATAATAAAAAAAAATATCGTTATATAGAGGAAGCTTTACGAAAATACTTTCTATTAAAATATTTGTCCAAACGAAACGAAATGCAAAAAAGATGAGTAAAATAACATAAAGTAAAACAAACTGAAGTAACAAAAAATATTTGTCGCATTGTATTTATGTATATGCCTGATGTGACATTTTTTTTTTTTTAAGGCTGCTGTATCCTAGTTCGTTAAGAAAGAAAAGCTGTAGTTGTTTGTTTTGTTGATGTTTCAAGCATAAATACGATGGGTGCTGAGACACGTTGTTTCCTCTTCATTCTACAGGGTGATGGTGCCGTAAGCTTTAGCTCATTCGAAGTAATCAATATTAATCACACTGCCATTGTTGTATCGTGTAACGTACATTTAGTATTGTAATGCTTTTTCACAGTGAGCCAAATGGATATCTAAACGCGTAGCTCCTTATTACATACCTACTATTTTTCTCTCATATGCTGATTGCTCTCGTTGCATGAAGCAAAACTATCGTTTTACGCCGACAAATCGATGGAAACGCGGAAAGAAGCCTCCGAAGGCCAATCGCGAATATTAATTTCCTCGATTAAATTGTTAGTTAATGCGAAATAGTTGCGGTTCGTCGAATTTTCCTTCGAAATTTCGTACCAGTTAATGGCAAATCATTCTGATGGCGTAGCCGTAGATTAACGTGTTCAATACGACAGTGACATTAACGTAATTTTTGTGAAGTTGCGCTTCTGTAAATTTCAATTTGAACTTTGTTCGATTAAATGCGGAAAGCTGCTGCAATGATTGAGGGGTTTTGAGGAAAAGTGGAATAAGTGCACTCCTTCTACAGATAAGATAAATAGTTACTGGAGATATTTTTTTATGAATTTCCAAGTCCTTATAATTAGCCACGCGTAACAAGATATTGTAATCTTTGGACGAGCGTAAATTTTTGTACATAAATTTACCTATACTTTCCACAAAATACGTTTTATCGCTTGCAACACTCTTCTTCCGAGCCTCTTATTTTTTCGCGCGTTTATAATTACGTTTGCAATGTAAATTTTCAAGTAAATTTTGAGTAGAGGATAAAATGAAAAAAAAAATTGAATAAATTCCTTGTCTTGATGTAACTTGTTGAAATCATCGTTGCATTCGCGGTGATAGAATTTAAACTATTTATTACTTCTTAGCTTAAATGATTTACTGCGAGTTGAACGCGTTAATGCTATTCGATGATTGGAAATTAATTTGAACATCGGTCTTATTGTGCTCGCGATCAAAGATTGATCAACTAATCTCGATTTATTCGTTTATCTGCGTTCCAGTTGAAAAATCGGATCTGTAGAGGCAAGTTTAGTAATCTTTCGACATTTTGCGATACCCTTAACGTAGCTTCTTTAACGTTTCGCAAAATAACTGCTTCATATAGAAAAAGAAAGAGAAAAGACGAATATAAAAAACGCCGTTTCTCACCTTATTCTTTACGAACATCGTTAATTCGCGCCCGGCCAAATCGAATCTTTCTTCCTCTCCCTTGTTTATTTTTTATTTTATTTTACTTTTTTTTACGTTATTAAACTAGCGGCCTTTGGTGTGCATTGGATCTTTGGATGTGTAGCGAACATATGTGGCTTCAATACAGTTTTCTTTTGAGTTTTGACTTTGCGTTTGCCTCCGCAGGAGCGTTTTAGAATTCAGAGACGACGTCGATCGATTCCATGTCGAGAACTTGTCGAGATTCTTCTTCTTCTTTTTTTTTTTTCATTTATTTTATGCTTTTTAGAAGAAGCGAAGAGCTGGTGTGAGTACTCAAAAAGTTCGAGATACAATACGATTTTTTATTTACTTTGACCAAAGTTAGAAATGTCTGATCCAAATTTGGAAATTTTCGGAAAAGAGCGACAGCGTTAGTTCAATCTCTAAGGCAAAACAAGCGAATGTGTTTAAAATTTGTACTAAAAGAAAATGCCGGTTTAGTACGATTTAGCGGTAAACAAATTTATTGATTTTATACGAGTCTTTGATTTTAGTTGGTATATAATCGCAAAAATTTTGGGTACTCGCAGACACTAAAACAGAAACGCATTAGTTTTGATACGTAGTGTCGCGATCACGGGTTTTTCTAAATATTCAGGATGTAGGTGCTTTTGGACAGATCACTTAATTTATTCTCCTTCTTTGTTATTATTACTTTGTTTTAGAATAATTTCATGCCAGTTAACTTACGATAATTTAATTATCAAATTTCTTATTACAGCTTGAAGGATTTTCAAAAATTTACACCGATCTTTTACCCAGACAATTATACTTTTAGACGCTTGCTTTTCTTCATTTCATATTAGATTTGCTATTAGAAATTTCTTGCCTATATCCAAAAGGATTTACTTTTAAAATAGTGTCCTTTTTAACTTCAAAAGGTCTTCCATTATGCAACGCATATAATTTCATAAAAACAAATTTTCCCCAGCGCAGAGTAAAATAACTATTTTATATCTTATATCCTACCATAGCACACGTAAAACGAGCTTGCATTATGCAACAAGACTACACAAATCACATAATTCAATACGACGTCATTCTCTTAATTTTCGTCACGTAGTTCTCTGTCCAATTTTTTCTACATTCTGAATTGAACGACGGCAACCTTCTAGAGAAAAAAAAAAAAAGAAAAAAAAGAAAAAGAAAGAAGAAAAATAAATTAAGTAAATAAAATAAAAAAAAATAAAATAAAATAAAAAAGGAAAAGAAAGGACTGGTTGCCGGTATCTTGACTACTTTATCACAAAAGCCTGTAGAACGAAGCATATCAAACTAATCAAATGGAATTCATTTTGCAGACTTCTATGGAGGAAGTAGCTCGAGGTGATCCGAAGGTGAACCAGTCGTCCCTGTTACAGAAACTGTTGTCCGAGTGACTGCCGGCCAACGCTCTGCACAGTAAAGGGATCTATGTAATATACGTTTGAACGCGAAACCAGAAACAGGAAGAACGAGAAAAGGGATACAAGGAATATGAGAAGGGAAAACGAAAGGGGAACAAGAGAATGAGAGAAAAGAAATTGGATGGAAATCGATGATACATACACGCATGTACACCCTATACGTAATGGATACTAATTGTTGTATTATATGTAAACGCTGCAACACACGAAGTCAGTATTCAGATACGTATCACCAAATACAATTTCGAAAGAAGAATTAAAGAAAAGAAACGTTAGACCGCTGCGCCGTGCTCTCCGTGGCCTCTTTGACTCGGGAACAGTTGGAACTCGCGGAACAAGATGTCAGGGAACGTCGACCGAGTGCATCGACGTTAAACTCGTTCGAACTCGAAGGACGAAAAAGTTTCCGTTTTTCGTTTGGCTGTGTCGAGATTTTTCCTACCAGATCGTCCTTGACCTCGTTGACGCTGAGACGGATGATCTTAGTTTTCGTGAGGAATAACCGGCGAGGTGGATTAGTGTTGACGAACGATCGAACGAACAGCAATTGGTGGATCGAAATTTGTGAATCGAAACCGAAGAAAAGGTGTGAGAACATGGATCTCGCGATCCGACGATGTTAGGGGATGAGAGAAGGTTTGGGCGCGGGGAGCACGTGGCACGATAGTGCGATGTTCTTATTTTATATATATACGTGGATATATAAAAAAGAAAGAAAGAAAGAAAGAAAGAAAGAAAGCCTTTCTCGGGGCAACCCAGCTTCGGACGATATTTGAGTATATATAAATAGATAAATATAAATAAATAAATATAAATATATATATATATACATATATATATATATACATATGATTATAAATATAATACCGACACGATGAACTGACGGCCGTGTAACTCTGTATTCAGGGTTGCTACGCATTGCCGTCAGTATTGTATTTGGTATCACTGAAAGAAACTACGTAGGTACCTCAAAGGTATACTTTATTATACCACTGGCTGTTGAACATAGAACTATTTATAGGTTTAATTATTGTACACAAGAGTGATGAAGTAAGAGTATGATAAAGAAGGCGGTGGAGAAGCTGAAAAAAAAGAACGCAAATAGAGCACTATTTCACGTATTCTCTTAATTTAACGATCCGTTTTGACTATTACATTTATGAATAATATATTTGTGATTGTAAGAATCCGCAACCAAAATGTGACAAAGAATACTTGTTGTTGTTAATATGATTATAACTATTATTATTATATAATAATTATTATTATTTTATTTTATTTTATTTTATTATTATTATTATTATTATTATTAATATTATTATTATTATTGACATCATTATTATTGCTATTACCAATATTCTTATTGCAATTACTATATTATTATAATATTAAGGATTATTATTATTATTATTATTTTATTATTGTAATAATAATTATTATTATATCAATATTGATATTATTGAACACTTGGAATATGCATATTTCTATTCAATAGTAAGAGTACCTTTATATATACATATATATATATATTGTATAAATGTATATGTATATATATGTATAGGGATTTATATATCGTGTTATATATACATATGATTCGTTCGTTTATTTATATATAATCGGTATATAAATTTACGTATATTTATATATGTATGTATACGTGTGGAGAGGATGAAGAAGATGAAATGAAAAAAATGGAGATCGATCCTTCTATTTTGCATAGCTCGGTAATTCTCTTTCGAGTCTTTAGAGATGCACACTAAATTACTTCTCGAACGACATCCGTTGTTGCATTGATCGTAATTGAAAAAGTAAAAGAAGAAGAAAAGAAAAAATGTATCGAAGAGAAATTAAGAGAAACGAAAAAGAAACAAAGGACAAAATGTGGAAAATACGTCTAATTCACGTTTATTGTATATATATATATACACACGCCGCGCGACATAAAACAATCGGTGTGTATATATGTATATCATACATGCATATGAAAGAAATCTCACGCAAGTGTCTTATTTTTCCAGGATGTTCACCGATTATTAAACGAAAAGAAAGATTGAAAAACAGAGTAAAAAAGAAAAAAAAATGATAAGTGTAAAAAACAGCGGAAGAAGTAAGTTGGAAGAAATTGCCACGAGGTAGACACGCGCGAATCTTGGTGATAGCGTACTTCGTTTTTGACGGAAGTCGCTATTCACCGTCGTGACCAGAAGTCTGCGCCAGAATGCGTTAAAAGTTTGGTTTTCCTCTCACTTTTTTAATGCGAGGATAGTGTCCCTTAGCGTAGCTGTTTTAATACGATATACATATATATATATATAACATGTATTTTTTTAATCCAAATTGTTCGTCGTCGAGTTTTTCTTATTATTCTCCCCAGCATTCATTCTTTTGTTAATATATTCCGTTTCTTTAGGTTCGATTTTAAGGCACGTGTTCGTAGAAAAGGTGCAAAGGTATGCGGGGAGATTGTTGATCAAGTTTAACGTGATTGTTTGCTTGAGTGTCTTTTATGTTAGGCGTATAGACGAGGAATCGTTTTTTTTTTCTCCTTTTTTAAGGCACAATTTTATCGAGCGTTTATAGTTTTTAATGATTTTATTAATAAAAGGGATATAAAAGGGGGTTACCGTTCTGGAGGTTACGTTTAGATCGTAAGAATCGATGATCGATGGGCAAAGCAAAATGTGGTAACCGAAGAAGTACGTACTATTTAAACGAATATGGAAGAAGAATATGAAACTGTACACGTTAAAAGAAAAAGAGGTCTGTGTAGAAGAAAACAAAGAGAAACGATTTGGAAGGACGAAGATCGATATTTACACGAGTATAATTAATTGCTGTGATGACACTGGCCTGCTCATCTCTGTTGCACTTTCTTCCAATTATTCGGACAGTTACAAAGAGTCGCGTAAAATAAAAAACAAAACGACAAAAAAAAGAAAATGAAGAAGAAGACAAAGATATGAAAACCCTATAAAACACATTCGTGAGGTACTCTGAATATGTACACGTGCATACATAGACATGTATACTCGTTTCGTTAGTCGCGCGTCGCCGTTCACACAGCGGTTATTTTGTGTGTGTGTGTGCGTGTGCGTGTGTGCGTGTGCGTGTGTATGTGTGTGGCGCACACGCGCGCCCACGTACGTGTGTATGTATGCCCGCGCGTGTGTGTATGTGTGTGCTTACGCCTGCGTGCGCGACGAAGAATGAATGGTATTTCACGGTGTGCGTGCGGCTCTGTGTGTTTTTTTCTCTTTGTGCGTGCGTGCGCTCGTAGGCATGCTTGTACGCGTGTGTGCGTAGTGAATTACGTCATATAGATAGATCATATGTGCTTTCTAATGATGAATAATTTTATAAATATAAATATAATATCGATCTCTCACGTGTACATTTATTTTGGAAATTCGCGCCTGGTCCGCGCGGGTTTGATCATTAAACTGTAATTAGTTTTCATGTGCTTTATTTTCCTTTGGATATCGCGTCTAGCGATATCTTTGATTGTCCTTCTACAAAAAAAAAAAAAAAAAAAAAAAAAAAACACCATCCATCTACTTTGACACTTTGAATCTTTCGAATGCATTCGATGGCTCTAAAGGTTCAAGTTGCTCGTTCTCTATTCAACTCGATCATTTCGATCGATTTTACGACTCGAGTAAATACACTAATTTGAATAATTATTTAATACGTTTTATTACTTAAAATAGCGATACATATAATATATAAATATAAAATTAGGGTAATCTTACTATTACACGCAATAGTTTCCTTCGTTATATTTATTTTTTACGATTTTCTATAATATGCATCAAGCATAAAATTGATATTACGCGATCATTATTATTCAATTCTCTCTATACCTACGTGACTTTTAAATAGCGATGCTACGATAGTAGTTGTAGTTCTTACGCATGGCAAGTATCGCGCCGATTACCGCTTTTCATTTTAAATATTAATGTTTTTGGCACAATTTAAGTAAACAGAAAAGAAAACAGAGAAGATGATATTTTCTTAACGTGGCAGTTGAAGAGTCAAATTTTTATCTTACGAAATATCTATTTTATACTATTGATACACGTTAATAGGAAGATATGCTCTCTTTCGTGTACGCATCTTCGAATACCTGAGTTGACAGGAAAATTTTAATTACCTACCAATCGACGAAGTCGACAAATGTCAGTTGAAATCGGCTGAAATTGAACTAAGAAAATTGATCAAAAAATTTGTCACGATCAATGAAATTTCAGATTGATCCTTAAGAAAAGTAAACCGATTCGTACAAGATAAAGAATCTCTGAATAAAGTAAATTTATCCTTTCCGATCGATGAATTCGTTTTACGCAAATATATAATCGCTCTTCCAAAAAAAAAAAAAGAGAGAAACATTTCACGTTCGCTGTCAAGCATTTCGAAATCGCGATCACGAAAGAGACCATTGAACACGAAATTCGCGACGTGCCGCTGCACAAAAATCATCAGGCTGTTTCAGCGTCCGGTAGCTTCTATAAAACTGTTTTATTCGACTCAATGTAAATACATAGGCAAGTAAATGTTACAGAATAAAATAGCGATACATATGATACACTGGATTGTTAATTTAAAATTCGATTGTTTACGCGAGTTTGATCAGCGTCCGTGGTGGCAGCGGATGCCGTCGATTGGCAGTTTTTGGCCGAAGACGTTCGTCCCCGTATCGTATTTTTTGGCATTAAAAACGACCGACGAATGGCCTATTCGCATTATGAATGCTCCTTTATATTCCTTCGTTACACCATACGGAACAGACGCGATAACTTAACTAACAGATTCGAACATCTCGTTATATATACACACAGACTTGCTGTTTCTAGCGATGGGATTTGAAACGCTACAAATCGTTTCGAACCTGTATGGACGACGAAAAATTCGAATCACTTGGAACATGATGAAAAGTTTGCGACTCTCGACAAGTCTTGGACGTGTTGAGAAATTTCTAAGTGTTCGATGTTTCGCTATCGTTCTCGATAGATACGTGTTTCCGTTTCCAAACGATACGTTAACGCAAAGCGTTAACGACAGTGTCCGAAAGAATAGCGCGAATGTTGATGTCGAGACGCTAGTAGAAGAAAAAGATCTTCGAAAGTTTCAACACGTATCGAGATTTTAGAGATCCAAGACCGAAGATTTACGTGTAACTTAAGAATCTTAAACCTCGAGTCATGTTCAAAGTGCTTCGAATCTTCTTCTATAATCTTGAAAACCCTCGAATGGCTTTCGAGATAAGATTCAAATACCCATTACTAGTTCGTTCGCACGATTACGTCCGTGCCATCGCATCGATCGTTGTTTAAGCCGCGTTCGGTGATTCCGTCGTTCGTTCGGGTTTACGTAGTCTGCCTCTTCTTCGATAGTGATACGGAACGCGTCTATTCGGATCTCTCGTTTTGCTTATAGGCGGTTTTTTCTGATATTGGTAATTTGGATAATATGATTGCGGCGGTGGATACTGAATGTTGCCGACTTGGTCTCTCTGGCCGTTCGACGTGAAAGGTCTCGGCGTTCTGGCGTGTTGGTCTTCCGTGACGCGACGTCGAATGCACACCGCGCAACGACTTACTCGCGATGTGTGATCGGCCTTCAACGTCTGTGGTATAGGCCTGCGGAACATCTCGTATTTCTCGATGATCGTTAACCAGTAGGATATGGCAGTGGAGTAATAGTTGCACGCGCCAAAACCATGGCACTCGATGAACGGTCTCGTGCGGAATTCTTCTAAACAGGAACCAGGGGACACCAAGGACTGACCGTATCCGCGTCCGCCTGCGTCTCGATGCTGAAAATTTTTCGTTGTTGCAGCTTTCAGATTATTCCAGAATCGTTGAATTTTGGTTCGTCCGATTAATTTTGTGATCGAAACGCGTCTTGTTAGAAATAAGCAAGCGACCGGATTACTCGTGAGCTGGAGCGTAAAGCGAAGAAAGTTATACTCACCATGAGGAAACTGTATCCGATCCAAAGTTCTTCCCAACCACCGGGACACTCTGGTATAGCCATGGATTGACTGTGCACCGCGATCACACGAGTTGGAGCCTCGCAAACGGAACATCTGGACAGATACCTTCCCACTTCCGGTGCCGGTATAGACGCCATGGACATAGGCATAGGTTCTGTCGTGCTCAACCAATAGCTGTAATCGTTCTTGTTGGCGTAGTCGCATACGTTTTGCAAATTGCACATCGTGAAAGGCATGGTGGAGAATTTTTGAAGGCAGCTTCCAGCGGTGCCTGAAATGAAATACGATCTGGATCACGCGTTCCATTCTTAGGAAGGAGAACGGCCGAGTTAATCAAGAAATTTAATGTTTATTTCCATTAGTCGTTTTTAAACGTTCTTACCAAGATCCTGTCCGACAGAATATCCTTCGCCCATTATGTGCAAAAACGAGAAACCGTCCCAAAGTTTCACTGTATTTCTTGGACACACTGGTATCATTTCGGATTGCGAGTGTCGAGCAAAGAAGAAACCTCTGTTTCGGGCACCTGGTGCCGGTGGTGCCGGACTTCCCCGTATTCCGGGCGATCCTACGAATTAATTCGCATTTTTTTACATTTCTAACGTATCATAACTATTAAATCGTAGCTTTTTATTCGCAAATAAACGAAGATCACTGATTAGTCAAATTTTGTATTTTTTGTACAGGGACAGTTTTAAAATTCAATACATTGTCGATCCATCTCGTGCCATTGAAATGTTTCCGGAGCTAAACATTGGTATTTCATCCTCTTCAGAACTTTAGTAACATCGCTCGTCACGATATTAAAATATCGCTTGTATCTCGTTAATAAGTGATTTACTACCTGGAAGACCTTGTCGGCCAATTGCACCGCGAGGGCCAGGATAACCGGGAGAACCATCAACGCCCTCTGGTCCTGGAAGACCTGGAAGTCCTTCCATTCCTGGTTCTCCTTTTCTTCCGGGAATTCCGTCTTCTCCTTGTTCGCCTATCATGCCCTGAAGCCCAGGGAAACCTACGCAAATATAAATATATAATATATATATATAAATGTTCTTTCAAATTATAAATTATTGATTTATTTTGAAATTCTTTTTGCTTGCTATAGTACCTGGCAGTCCTGGAAGTCCTACATCACCAAGTAAACCTTTTCTTGGGAAAGGCGAGAATGGGTTAATACCATTATCTCCTTTCGGTCCCTGCGAAACGTACGAAAATTTATATGAATTTTCTGGAAATATCATTCACGACAATATATTAATTAAATTACTCAAGTTCTTTTAGATTCTTTACCAATCTAAACAGTTACAGCGATACTGAAACTTCGAATTATTTCGCATAATACGCGTGATATGTTCACGAAAATTGTTTAAATTGGCAGGAGTCCCTTATTTTCATACAACAAAATTTGTATATTCTTTAAACTCTTCGATATAGTTACTTATAAAAAAAGTTTCGCGAATATTGAAATAATTAATATTCTATGATTAATAGCGCGTCGAATATGTAAGATAATTGAAATAACTAACTTTTGGTCCTGGAAGTCCCATCGCACCGGTTAAACCTTCGTCTCCGTCGTCACCGCGTTGACCTTTTCGTCCAGGTAGTCCTTCGCGTCCAGGGGCGCCCACATCACCAATTTCTCCTTTTATTCCTCTTCTACCGTTAAATCCAGGCAATCCTGGTTCTCCTGGTCTTCCTTTAATGGCGAATATAGACGGTGCGCGGTCGCCAGGTTCACCTTTTGGTCCTTGTAGACCGGGCATGCCCTCTAACCCGTCTAATCCTGGAGCTCCAGGGAAACCCCTGAAACCTTCTGGACCTACACACGAAGATGAAATATGAAAACCTACTCGCGATTCGCGATAAACAGTGATCCTAATTTAAATCAATTTTTTAGACAACTTTCCTTTGTTAGGCAAATTTTGAAACAAATTTAAAGACTATAGACATTGACGATCTAGTTTATAATTGATTATTAAATCGCAGATTTTTATGTATTTACGGATTTATGGGAAACTCGAAGGTGCATAAAATACACGGTTGCGTCTACTAAATATTATAGAAAACGGAGTATGTAATATTTTTGCTATTTTAGATAAAAATATATTTTAGCGTATTATCAGCACTTTTTTCACGTTTCTCACGAGAAGCATAAATGTATAAGCAATTTACCTATAAATCGTAAATGAGAAATTCATTCCTACTATGAGAAGAGAATAATACCTCGATCCCCTGGAAGTCCCTTTGGACCACGCGTGGTGAAACCAACGTCTCCCATAATTCCTTTAGGTCCATTATATCCGTATTCTCCGGGTGCACCCTTTTGACCCGGAATTCCTGGAGTCCCGGGTAGTCCATCCAGTCCAGGTAATCCGTTCTCGGATGGTTCGGGCAACTCACCGGGTAATCCTAGATAACGAGTATAATATGGTTATACGCATTTATACAACGAATATCTTACCGGTTATCGTGCTGTTTTAACGCGAGACATTGCAAGTTGACTAGTTTCAAATTTGTTGCCTTTGATATTGCTAAACATATGTAGGGATTTCTGAGAAAATTAGCGTTGGATTTTCCTAAGACCCAAATTCGACCCAAATTCCAAGACCCGATGGTACAGTAGCTCGCGAAAGTACAATTTGAATAGTTTCCACAGAATATTTTTGTGTTCGTGTCGTGTAAAACGTTTTGAAATTTCACTAGTATTTTCACGAACCTGTGTATATATTTATATTCTATCTCTTTATCTATAATTTTCTATATCTGACACATTTAAGCACTGTTCAGAGGTTGGAGAATATAGTGTCGCGTAGAAACGCGATTGGTGTTTACCTGGAAAACCTTGAGGTCCTCGATCGCCAGGAAGACCTGGGAAACCTGGCACGCCTGGGAATCCATCTGGTCCAGGGAATCCAATATCGCCTTTCATACCCTGAAATTATTAAATTATCATTAATCGTTCTTTAACCGAACGATTAGAATCGCTAAAAACAAGCAAATTCGAGGGCTGATCTTTTATATTCTTTATTTATGTACCTGTCGTCCATGTAATCCTATAAAACCTTGTTCACCGCGTATTCCTTTTTCACCTTGCAAGCCTTCGAGGCCAGGAGTACCGAAATCACCCCTTTCTGATACACCATACGATGGAGGACCTGGTTCACCTACCATTCCTTTGGGTCCTGGTGCACCCATTAAACCGGGTAATCCTCTAGGACCCGGATCACCGGGCATTCCTGAATAAAATTTATACATTGTACAGTATTTATCATTTTTCCAGTTCTTTAGCGTCATTTTTAGTTTTAGTCTTCTTTTATAATTTACAGATAAGAGCAGTGAGATAATTTACGTCATTGCGAAACCTACCTGGCAAACCCATTTGACCTGGATCACCATCCAATCCTCGTTTACCTTTAGGTCCGCTGTAACCAGGTGGTCCTATCGGACCACGTTCACCTTTCACGCCAGGTAAACCGTGAATACCGTATGCTCCAGGTGTTCCCTTTAAACCCCAAATTCCTCTTGGCCCTTTCAAACCATCCGGGCCCATGTCACCTACCTCTCCCTATATGAAACAGATAAACGAGGAGCTCTTATTATTGTATTATTTATATTATTATTATTAATATTATTAACCAAATTATTAACCAATTATTAATCAAAATGTTATATCGCTATCGTTATTTAACATTCTTTGATATACGCACGGATTAACCTTTTGCCATCTATAACTTCACCAGTCTTCTGTCGAAAACATTTTTGACAAAATACGAGAAAATTAATTAATTTAGATCCGAAAATACGTACAAGTGGTTGGTAGAAAAATTGTAAAGTTAATTCTGTATATTATATTTCTGCAACTGAATTTTTCATTTTACATGGAAATTTTCCTATTCGAATCATTGCAATGTTCAATCATTTCCTCTAGATTCTATCCTAATGTAATTTTCGGACAAATAACGAATAAACCGAATAAACCTGTAGAATAAACTTGTAGAACCAATTAGTTCCTACTGTGTTTTTAAACATCATCGTCGCTAAGAGACTTACTTTTGGTCCAGGTAGTCCGTTAAATCCGTCAAAGCCAGTTTCACCTTTGATTCCCTTCGGACCAGGGTAGCCATCGCGACCTATTCCTGGTTCACCAGGTGGGCCATGTCGTCCATCCATGCCAGGGAAGCCAGGAGGTCCGACTTCTCCCATGAAACCAGGCTCACCCACTTCACCTTGGGGTCCACTGAACGCGCTTTCACCCGGAAGTCCGTTCAAACCATCCGGTCCCACGTCTCCAGAAATACCTTTTGGACCAGGTAATCCCAAAGCTCCTATAACACCTTCGAGTCCAACGTCTCCCGGTTGTCCTTTAGCTCCAATTATTCCAGGCATTCCGTCGGGACCAGGCCAACCAGGAGGACCAGGTTCACCAGTTTCACCATCGGCACCGTCTGGTCCAGGAGGGCCCGGTTGACCCGGTGCACCATCTCTTCCTGAGTAACCCATCGGTCCAGCATCACCGTCGTCACCTCTGCGTCCGATGAAACCGATTTCTCCTTTCAGACCCTTCATTCCATCGAATCCAGGTGTTCCGTAGGGACCTATTTTCAGTCATTTTATTAGCGATTTATTGTTAGTAAACTGCAGATTTTCTTGCATTTGTGGGAGTTTTGAAAGCGCATAAATCCATAAAACGTGTATAATACGCAAAGGTATCTAAAATATTTGAAGTTATAATATTTAATACATAAAACGATCCTCTAGATAGATTTTATTTTTTTGTTCGTAAAAGCATATAACATAATTTGCTTAAATATCCGCGATTTAAATACCAAGTTTCCGCGTAATTCTGTTGCATTCTACCCGCTCTTTCGTTCCAATATACCATCGATGTTTGATAATTGGACTGCAGTTGAAATATCCGATTCCGTGTGTGCCATTCAAAGCATGTAAAACAGGCTGTTCGCAGTTTAAATATCATCGTTATACAGAATTTTGTAGAAGTTTGGGTTTCCCCGGTCCTTTCCAGTGGGAATGCACGCATCGAGCGAGGAGTGTTCGTCGCTCGTTTATTGCGTTCATGCGTTACGGTTAATCCTTGTTTATAGTTACCTAACAATTCCCATGAATCGACGCAACTGTTTCGAAAGGACCATTCTCTCTAGAGAGTCGGTCGATGCGCCCAACAGATTTTCTCGTGTATTTAAAAACTAATCGGATGCCAATTGCGTTGATTAACATTTCCGATGTAATGACTGTAAATACGTGAAATTCTGCCTTGCAGAGTAAAACGTTTGTGAAAAACAAGCTCGATAAATTTCATGTCATCGATATTTAACTTTTGAATTAAATAAAATCTCAGGCAACAACGAATAATATCGAAAACTAATTGATACAAGTTTTAGTTGAAACAATGGATTTCTTTGCAAACCAACGAGGTCTGGAAAGAATAGAAGCGACGCAACTATCCGATCAATTTAATATCGCGAGTAATCAAAAGTATTACGTGTCGACTATATGGCGATCGAATTACTCTTCTTAATCGTGTATGGTCACGATCCGCGAGAAATTGCTCTTTGCTGCATTCGGAATAGCGTTACGCAACACAGATCAAATATATATCAATACACAGATCAATAGATAGATCAAAAAGTTGATCTAATTGATCAATCTTTTATATATCAAAGGGTTCGTTACGAAAATAAAAAAATAATAATAAATTTCTGATGTTCGAATTGAATTAATAAAAATCAAAATTTAAAAACCATCTTACCTGGAATACCGACTTCTCCCATCCTTCCGGGCATTCCAGGTTGTCCAGCCATTCCAGGGAATCCCCTAGGTCCCTGAGTGCTGTAACCTCGTTGACCTTTGGCTCCCTGTTGATCGATTTGTCCAGTTAAATCTCAAGGATCAAGATATCAGACGTCTATCGTCTTTGCTGTCTAATTTTACCTGTAGTCCAGGTAATCCTTCTTGACCAGGAGCACCTTTGCTACCTTTTGTTCCTTTCACACCATCCACTCCGGGTCTACCTTGTAAACCTCTAGGACCAGGATCACCAACGTCTCCCTTGTTACCAGACCAACCCATTAATCCATAATCGCCATACGTCTGATTTGATCCTGGTTCTCCTCGATCTCCTTTGTTACCCAAGCGTCCCTAAAGATCCGACCAAGAGAAAACAATTTTATTTCGCCTATATTACGCGATAATTGCATAAAAATTCAACATCACGAAAGAAAAATATTACGAATACATTTTTGTTGATTCTCTATTTTTAACCTTATTTTACGTTGCGTTATTAAACATTTGATTCGATCTCTTTGTTCATATACCTACCGTGAAACCCATTGGTCCTTGTAATCCTGGTGTACCCGATGTTCCGCGAGGCCCTTGATCTCCTGGCATACCGGGATATCCTTTTAACCCTATAGGACCCTGACGCGAAATACCAGGTGATCCAGAAATTCCTGGCAGTCCCGGAAATCCTTCGTCACCAGGCCATCCTTCGACACCTTTCGCACCGTCCTCTCCTATAGAAATTTCATTACACGTTTACTATTAAATAGCGATTGACAGTCGCTACTTTTTTAAAATCTTTCATTTATTGTTAGTATAGTATATGTAGTACATATGTAGCGTAATAATTGACAGGAGAAAAATTGTTGTCTCTTTAACTTCGTACCTATATCACCTCGTATTCCTTTGTATCCTTTCTCTCCTTTCAGATTTATAACCGGTGGCGGATAAGATTCTCCGGGTTCACCTTTTCCTCCTTTGTCACCCATCGGACCTTTGGTTCCCGGAATGCCCGGGAAACCCGGCTCTCCTCGAAGAAATTCTTTTGGTATCGACTCGTTGTCACCCGGAACACCCGGAATACCATCCAGTCCGGCGAAACCATCGCGTCCTGGAAACCCTGGGGGACCAAAATCACCCTGAAAACAAAGGAGCGCTGTTCGTTGCCTATGTTTTCACGAAAAATTGATTAGCTCTCGCAAAAATATATAATCGTAGAAGACATAATTCAACAATTATAACCCGATAATTATAAATATAAATAACAATCGTTCTTCAAATATTTTCACAAATGGCCAAGTCTCTCAGATACAGTTTGTCATTCAGATAAAGAATATTCTTACCTTTTCTCCCTTAGGTCCTTGAATGCCGGTATCACCACGACTACCAGGTTGACCTCGCGAGCCTCTTGGTCCTTCGACACCAGGGAAACCCTTGTCACCGATATCACCAGGCATCCTAGTCAGTTTGTCTGGCCATGTCAATTTTCCCATTTCTCCTTTGGGGCCTTGAGGACCAGCGATTCCTGGTCTTCCACTGTCTCCTTCCAATCCTCTGGGTCCCATAATACCCCGTTTACCCTGTACGCCTTTGAATCCACGAAGTCCGGACAATCCCGGGTATCCTGGCGTTCCAGGATATCCGTCCAAGCCGGAATCACCAGGTTCACCCTTTCTACCGGGTAGACCTGTTTCGAGAAATAGTACGTATCAATATACTACGTGTACTGTGTAGTAATCGATCGGAATTTCTTTTTTGGTAAATAAGAACTTTGAAGTATCTTTACATTTAGATAAAGTAAAAAATACATGGATATTCCATAAAAGTTTCTCTAACTGTTCAAATATTTTTATGAGTTACCGCGTGTCCATTTCTTCGCAATGATTTGCAATCACTGTGAATCGTAATTATCAACGATAACTCGATCGACGATAATCAAATAGAGGTAATCGAAACGTAGAATTTGATTGAAGAGTCGCGAAGAAATTATTCTGCAAATAATTACCGATGAAAACTTTTTTATTTCAAACGAATTATTCAACTAAATTCCTCTTTATCTATTAACTACCGAAGTGGATAATTCCCGTAACACTTGAAAAATCATTTTCGTTCTTTCTTCCCGCCTATGTAATTAAAGTTCCCACGTATTATCTAAAGTAGGTGGTGGAGATTACTCTCTTTTAACAGATTCGTTTCAATTGCGTCTAGTTATTCACGATCCAAATTCTTGTGGAACACGAAAACATGAAAATAGAGAGGATGTCGTAGTAAACGATATTACAAAGTTTTTAAATATATTTTTAATGGAACATTCAAAACCTCAGTGTAGGTTTATAAGCATGTAAGTAAGTGAATAAGTACACGATGCTATCAGATGCGATAACGTTGTAATCCTATTGCGAATTCAAGATACAGCAATAACTGTCCACCGTTCTTATCTCAAGATGTCATCATCATTAGTCACGCTAGTAAGCTGATATTGTCTCGACAGTAGCAAACAGAGCGGAGCCATAGTATAATATACTATTAAAGCACAGATTTTCGATACGATGTTGAAACAGAATATTAAAGTTCAACGTCCATAGATATTAAAATGAGAAATAATTTTTCTTCCTTTTTAATTTATCATTATAACGTACCTGGCGTACAAACACCACAGTCGTCTCCTTTAAAACCTTTTACACCTTTGAGGCCTGGCGCACCTGGCAATCCATCGGGTCCAGGAAGTCCTGGAAGTCCTGGTAAACCACGTTCACCCGGAGGACCTCCGATCCTGCTTCCTTTCCCAGGGAAACCTTTCGGACCTGACCGATCGAAACGTTAATTAGTATCGCTACAGGAAGTTGTACAGGATACCAAATTTCCATTGCAGCACATCGATGAAGATTTTTGCTTATAATTAAGAAAAATGAACACGAACGAATAATTGTCGAATATGAACGATCTCTTCGTTGCTCAGGAAATATCTGTATTTTTAAACCAAGAGAGCATAAGAAAATTCCTTGTCTCGTTATTTATTTTTATCAATTTTTGTTACAACAGACCGTTGCCTCGTTTTTTCATTTAATCAGTAATTTTTCATTAATATTCCTACAATTAATCGATCGCTCTGTTAATCGGTGTTCCGATAATCAACGTCCTAAAATAGTATAGACGCGTATACAATTA
Organism: Bombus soroeensis; assembly: GCA_014737365.1. Classification (NCBI taxonomy): domain Eukaryota; kingdom Metazoa; phylum Arthropoda; class Insecta; order Hymenoptera; family Apidae; genus Bombus; species Bombus soroeensis. The sequence continues at coordinate 1,773,701 of JACXIL010000219.1, read as the reverse complement.
CGAAACTACGAATATAGGTGTATAAATATAAATTATAAAATAGACGTATGTGCAATTTATCAAACGAAAAAAAGGGTACCTTGAGGGCCATGATCACCGCGATCTCCCGGTAAACCAGGAACACCGGGGTATCCAGGTTTTCCATCTAAGCCTGGTGGGCCGTGTATCGATATTCCAGGAAAACCTTTTGGACCGGCGAGGCCGGGTATACCCGGTGCACCTGGTGGACCTTGTAAACCCATTTCTCCGGTGAGACCTTGAAAAGAGAAATGTAACGAAGTATGTTTCAGTCAGTTCAACACGTTCTTCGATGGACATTGAATCGTTGAATACAAACCATCTTGCCCTGGCTCTCCTTTGATGGAAGATCCTTTCAGTCCTGCCGATCCAGGAGAGCCGACCGGTCCTGGAGGGCCAGGTGGCCCGATATAACCTACTTTACCGGGTAAACCTGGTATTCCTGGTTCTCCTGGATTACCAGGTGGACCTAGATAGAAAGAAGCAGTTGTTACATTATGTTCTTTTCCGTTTTATTTTTAGAAATGGTCGATGGATTAAAACAAACCTAGATCTCCTTGAATTCCAATATTTCCTTGAATTATTTCGTCCAGTTCCGGTATGTATTGTCCAGGTTCTCCCGCAGCTCCTTGTTTACCAGGTGGTCCTTGGTTTCCCGGCTCTCCCAACTCTCCCTGAATTCAAAATACAGAGGTACATTTTTCCAAGTCAAGAAGTTATCTAGTTTGCTATCTCTATCCTGTTGAAAGATAATTCTTATTCAAATCGATTGTTAAATTAGATATTTTCGTATGAATCGTAGTAGAATGCTTCAATAAATAAACCTGCAAAATTAATAAAATCTCAGGGTACATATGTACGGAAAAGGTGATCAATCAATTTTAAACCAAGTACGAACAGCGTACAATTTGAATAAAATACGTGATCGAATTATTTTATTAAGTTTCTTTGACTAAGAATGAAAGAGTAGACTGGTCTTACATCTAATCCATCGGGTCCCGGTTGTCCGGCATAGCCTGGAGCACCTTTCTCTCCCTTTTCTCCCGAAGGTCCTGGCGGACCTATCGCACCCTGTTTGCCTCTAGGTCCGTCGTTACCTTGCTCTCCCTTCATACCTTTAGTACCAGCGAATCCAGGACGACCCTGCGTGAAAATGTTACGTATATACAACACGAATACGACGATTCACGGAGATTATCTTTTAATTTCGCAGTTTTTCGCATTTATGTGGCCGTGTTCGCTTCACCGAGAGAGACTTTCTCTCGCCGCTCGTGTTTTAAATCGAATCGACACTAACGTGACGAAATCCTTTTGAAATATCAGGAAATTTCTTCTATCGACGATTATTAATTTTAGAAGGTTAGAAATAGAGAAGGATGCGGAATGTTGCTACATCTAACTGTTCTATAGCGTATTTGCTTCTGAGCGTATTCGACGTTTTAAGTGTTAAATTCATTGTTTTGAAACAATTTCATACGATGCAATTTTTCTTCGTTCCAGGAAGAAACTACCTAAAGACTTGCGTATTTTTTTACTTCGCTATTTCTTCTTCCACTTGCAACGTACAATTTTATGGAATTTGTAACAATTTAAAGTACATAATGTTACTCACGTGAGGACCTTTGATACCAGGTTCACCCTTTCTTCCAGAACCACCTTTATCTCCTCGCATCCCCTTCTCGCCCCTACTGCCCTTCACCGGATAGTACATGGTATTATGTTTCTTGTATTCATCTTTACTCGGTGGGCCAGGCTCTCCTCTGTCTCCTTGTTCACCCACCGTACCTTTCGCGCCATATACAGTTTCTCCCACTTCACCTTGCATGCCTGGCAACCCCATGGGTCCGCGGTAACCCTAAAAGATGATTCAATCGTTTGTTACATATTTATCATTTCTCAATGAGAGAATTGATTGTAATGTGCATGTGCATCCAAATAAAATAAAAAAAAATATATATATATCATAAATATGTAACCTGAGACAATATCATTTCGTTTCGTACTTCGTATTATCGTATAGAATATATGAAAATTACGTTAACACTGTATGATTTTATACGCTCCATACTCTATTGCGTCTGTTATTAAAAAAGTTATTTTTTAAAGAGTTAAATGTACGAGTATAATTTATCTGAAAGGTACTATGGACTCAAAGAATTCTCAAAAGTCTCGTAAAACGAAATTGCATTACAAGCTAGATCGCGTTAGATCATAGTTGGATCTAACCGCGTTACCGGATCGAAATTATACCCAATTTCTCATCTTTTACACGACAGAGTAAGAAGGCAACATGCACGCGTGCACGGTGGCCAGTTTACAGAAGGGCGAATGCAGCTAACAGAGGTTTCGAGTTTCTCGGAAGTTGCCGATCGGCCGCAGTGGAATCTTCTTCCGAGGGTAGACGGCTCGTATTATCAGTGGCTGTCGTGTCAGCAGATAACAGGCTCTTGAAACGCGACGTTTCAGATTTCAGCGGATTCTGCCCTGTTTAGAGATTAACATGTAGCTCCGTTGCTCCAGCGACTGATCGTCGCCTCTTATCCAGCTAGTTTCATCCACACGTTTGTATATTTGCTTACCATATTTTTTCGTTATTTTATCAATGACGAAATATCACTTGAACGTTACAGAATAACTACATATAGTAAATCGCAGAAGTATTGGAACGATTACTACAAAAAACTTCTACTTGTATATCTTACGTTATATGAAACAGCGAGCAATTTTATTCGCACGACGAGATACCATCGTCGCGATTATCAAATTCGAAATCGATCCGTGTTCACCGCTTCGTCTTATCGTTAATTCCATTTTACACAGCGTTCGCCGGTCGAAACTGATTTTTATCGTAGCACGCGAGTTCGAGGGGGCAAGGACAAAAGGCAGTTACACGATCGTACAGCGGTGATTTTTACGAAGCTGCATGTAAGAAGATTCCATCGCGAGCACGTTATCAAGACGCGATATCGCGCGGCCCATGAATTCCTTTAAATTCCAAGTCGCATCTCGTTCGCCTCCGCATTTCTTATTTCCGGCGTGTCCGTTAAATATTACCGGCCAACACTTAGTCAGCCAGACGATATTTCATCGCACGAGCAGGTGGCGTTTCGCAAAAAGGAACGAAACACGTCCAAAGACTGGACCGCCTCTCCCTTTCCTCGTCTTTTTCATTTTCTTCGTCGCTTCTCTCTTTCTCTGGTAGCCTCGTGGCTTGGCGAACGAATGGCACGACCTAAACGTTCGTAAGAGGTTCACGAACCCTCTGATTCGCCCGATCGGTCGTTACGGTACCTGAAGCGCGATACCAACGGATAAGTCGCGATCTTGTACTCACCATGTCTCCTCTCTCTCCTGGATAGCCCATTTCGCCGACGATTCCATACGATCCTTGAAAACCCTGGGCAGAAAATTTGTAATTTACCAATTAACATGGTGTATGGTTTCTGTGATCAACAGACGATTTTCTAGTCGACGAGGATGTAAATTACGCACAGAACACTACGAACGAAGTGTGTAAGCTGTGAAACGACTTTACTTTAACTTTTAGGGCTACTGCAACGACTGTAATCGCGAGTGCCAATCATACTATGGATAATAGTTAATTTAACGCGTCTTTCGCTACTCTTTTCCACTCTAATTAGAGGACAGTGGTAATAAATCCTAAAAGTCTATAGCCATCGTTTAAATGATAAACGACGTTAGTGTGAAACTCGATAAAAATGATTTCTTTTATTTCTATTCAAGATCTTCGTCTCTGGTACTTAAGTCGTTTACCATTTCAATTCTTCAATTACACTTTCTTAGTTTTTTAGTTTTCAACGGGTCGTGGGACCTGTAAAGTTCGTTACCTCGGGTCCGTCGATGCCTGGATTTCCTCGAATACCTTTCACGCCCACGGAATTGATACCTCCGTCACCAGGCTCGCCAATGATCCCTGGATCTCCTTCTGGCCCTGGTTGACCACGTTCACCATGCATACCAGGCAATCCTGGTGCACCGGCACGTCCATCGGTCCCGTTGCATCCGTCCAGACCGTCCGGTCCCATTACACCTTCTGGACCGGGATTACCCTACGGCCAAGGATTTAATTATTCCAGATTTCTCAGAGTCGTTCCGTTTTGTTTTTACACGGGTGAATCTCGACTAGGAGAAACACGCGGTTAACGAAAGGTCGCTTTGCTTCGCGAAACTTCTTGGGAATTTTTCTTGGGTAAAGTTTTAGCAACGCGTCAAGAAGATATTTCTCTAACACGATTAAATATCTGAAGAATTCCTTTGATAAATACATAGACATAATAAATTTCGTATGTATTTTCATAAAAAATATACATACCGTAATATTCTAAATTATAACAAATGCGAATATTTGATTAAAGTATTAGGTCGTCCGAAAAGTTTCTTTCGTTTTATAAGGAAATAATGGATGCACGACATTTTCCCTTTTATATTATTTTGTCGAATTACGTATGATCGATTTTGTTCCATCAAGATAAAGATCATAACGCTCGACAGATTAGGTTTCGCGTTTGTATAAAGATGCGTCGTTGTAAAAAACGTGTCTGTGAAAGAAAGACACTTTTTGGTCAACCTAGTATTTAGAAAATTGGAAAATCCGAATATTTGGATCATTTCATCGAAGGTAAAAATTCATTTTATTTCTTTGAGAAATTATCCGTATTTCAGAATAACGTATTTAACGTTACGTGTTGTTTGAGCAAAAAAAAAAAAAAAAATATTTCCATCGCATTTATAAAATTTAGGTTCAACAACGAAAAGATGTAGGAAGAATTCAAGTATTAAAAAGCCACGAACCGAATCTTCGTCGATGAGAATTCTTGTACATTTGATTTAACGTGCACGATCTTGTAGCCATCGCTACTCGTTGCACAAGTTTCGGTCTATTTTTGTTTCTTCCCGTAAATAATATTGTTTTCCTGATAAAAGACACAATTTTTTATCGTTCCCGTAAAATGGGACGAAAATAACAACTCTACAAAAGTTCACGCAGATACGTAGCAGCGAAGCTTCATCGATTTATTTACAGCTAAAGTGACCAGATCATAAAGTTGGCTCCTAGAAGAAAATTTCAAAACGTAATTATCACTGACAACGAGTTTCAGATTTTATACGCGTGCAATAGCTTAAAAAAGCCAATATTATCCTCTTGCACGACTCGATTAGTACGTGTTAATGAAATCTAATAATAAAGAGAATTCGTTACGAAAAATCGGTAAGAGGCGAAGAATTAATCGGAAATTTTGCGCGAAAGTGCAGCTTGTTCAACATGATTCAGAAAAGATGTCTGCAAATTGGTTGGGCTATTTAAATTCATAGCTCATAGAATCTAGATAACATCTGGCAGGCAAATTTGGAAATTTAGGCGAGCCTTGAATGTAAAAATTGAAACTCGACGAACAAACTTTTAATGGAATGGAGATTTTTACGAACCGGTACTCCTGGAGCTCCAGGGAATCCTCGTATACCTTCGTCACCCTGAAAAGAAAATAGAGATCAGATTCGTGGAACGAGTATCTCTTTGCAATTGTAACTTCTGGCACGATCTTTTGCGACAAATATTTCATAGTTTTATTTTCGGCGAAAAGATCGTGCAAGAAGTTTATAAATTCATGGAAAGATAAAATACGATTTTTCATTGGCTTTAGTTGGGAAATTTCAAGAGGCTTACAGATTATAAATTACAAATCGCAATTATCAACCGCATATATTCTTTCTTCAACGACCGCAACAATAATCAGCTTATTCGACGAGACATCGGATGTAGTATTACCAGTCCCATCAAGGATATCACACCCACTCTTCCTTTCCTATAAAAATAAATTTCACAATTATGCGTACACCGCCTACTACATATTTCTTTAAATACGTTACATCGTACATGATTCGTCGCAATTGCGAAAGTACGATTATTGCATCGTACAATTGATTCGCTGGAAGGCCATCTAATCAGTGGTGCAACTGCAACCATTTCAAATGTGTACTTCCTGATCTGGAGGTGCTTGTAAAAGTGCACGATCGTTCGTGGCTGATAACGCGATTCCGTTCTGTGTAAAATAAAATACGTCGTTAACAATTGCTAATATACTTTCGCGAGCCACTGTATGTTACTCTGCTTGTAATTTTTCATTTCATTTCATTTATTCAGGTATTGATAGAAAAAGGCGTGGTATTTGTCGTTGAATAACGTTGCTAAGCTCGTCATGGTATCGGAGCGTTTAATCCTAGTACGAACGAAATCATACTAGAAGATTTTTAAATAAAGTAAACGTAAAATGGTGATCGTTTTAGTAAAATTAATCCGATTATCGTGTTTTTACGTTTTGTAAAAGTCGTAAAAATTGATAGCGGTATACTATGCTATTTTGCTTTTTCTAACAATAGGAAATTTCGTTGCCATTGCAAACAACAATAGCGAAATAGATAAACCTTTTACAAACTGCGATACGGATGCGTTGTACGTCGAACAGGTATCAGAAAGAATAGAAATATCCTTTTGCATCGCAATATCGTCACTTTGATCATAATACTAATAGGAATTTTTGTTTTATAAATGTTGCTTATAATACAAAATATAAGATGGCGAAGGAAAATAAATAAACTGTTTTCTATGCGAATTAGCAATGAACCTAGCGACGAGTAATTTCTACGCGGATGTTTACTCAGTTTCATATTTTTCCGAATGCGACTGAAGAAATGAGAAAGATTCGTTCTATCATCTTTCGTTCTAGATATCGTCACGAAGCTTCAGCTTTGCTAATTTCGTTTACCATAAAGTGTACGTTGAACGCTGATGAATTATAAAGCATAATAAATCATACTCGGCTACTTAACATCATCGTTATGATGTGTTTCCACATAAACATTTTTCACACCCTCCTAAGAACCACTTTACACACCACCGTCGTGCTGTACCATAATAATCTGTCGTGCCTGAAGCGTAACAACGAGGAGGAAGGAAAGGAACAGAGTTCACCGCAACGAAGACAATTACTCCATATAAACCACCGTACGGGACAAACAATGCGCATGCATACAACATTTCACGTCGAAAAAGGAGTATCCCGCGGAAAGTAGTCCCCCGGGCAAGCAACACGCGGTAATTTGCACACTCGCAATTCCGCCACCGTTTCTCTACCTACGAAACTCGAATTACTCGCATAATTAAGATGTACGGCTCGTGGTTGTGGTTAATTAACCGACGAACGTTAAATCGAGAATAAAAATAGTAAAGAGAAACAAATCGAGAGATAAGTTTTTCAGTAGGAAGATAAAATGACAGAAACGTAGATCGAAGCAACGAACGAGATAGGTCTCGGCTTGGAAACAAATTTTACGAAATTTAATTTATGTTATTCGGACGAGAATAACGTAAAGAAATACGGGAGGAGATAGAATGGAATTACTTTTGGTGGAGAAGAAAATTGGAAAAATGTAGATCGAAATGGAAACAGCTTTTGGAAGGAAGAAGAAGCGAAGGAAGAGATAAAACCGAAAACTGTTTTCTTATGGGTAAAGTTTTTTTGTGTTAATTCTCGTGACAAGGGGTGGAACGAGGGCAAAAGGAGTTTACGAGACGCGTCGCGAGCTTACCCGTGGCTTTTCACGCAACATTTACGTTCGCTCGTCTCTGGTGAATGCGTGGCAATCACGGAACGAGTGGTTATTTGTACCCTCCTCTACTTTGCTACTACCCCCGGCGGATCTGCTTTGATCCTGACGCGTGTCTGATGAGTGCTCGACCGACTACAGATTATTTGTGTGCTTATCTTTGACGTACAATAACGATGTGGTTATTACATCTACGAATACCTACGCAACTTCGCATCTTTATCAACGTAATTAAGAAACAGAATCTGAATAGACATTTGTTCCTCCTATTAAATGTTATAACGAGCTGCTTAATTTGGATATTTTATATGTCTACGTGGGTTAAATTTTGTAAATTTTTATATATACAAATACATAAACATTTTTAATCTAACGATTACAAAAATTCTTTAAGTTCCAATCTTATTTATTGATTTATTAATCTAGATTATAATATACGAGAAAATAAAGAAGAGAGAACGAATAAAGAGAAAAGATAGATACAGGAAAGATAATCTTAGTTAAATTGTACGCATGTATAACAACACATAGAAGTTAGAAAATTAATGTCAATAATATTATTCTCGCCTTTATCTTTGTCTATGCAGCATTAAAATATAAACTATTTTGTTTGTTTTCCAAGTATTCGTGGAAACCGTAATTACATTGGGAAATTTTATTATGCATTAAAAATGCGTACGTTGCGTTAAGTACGAATTGCGTCTTGACGCAATCCTCGAATTAGCTTGAATTTTTATTTGTAGTGGAAAATTCTTAGCTTCGTCGGATCTTCTGTCGACGATTAACGCACTTATCTTGCGTGATTACAGTTTTAAGAAACGGTAAAAAAAAAAAGAAAAAAAAAGAAGAAACAGCTTTATCAGTTAACCTGTTGCACAACTCTCATGCCTGATTGAGAATGCTGTACCACAAGACTGTAAACTAATTATATATTACTTCTTTCCCCGCTGAAATTTTTCATGAAACGCGATTTTACAACGATATTTCGATGACTATTTTCGTAAAATCGTCGTAAACTATTACGCGTTCCATCTGAATTACTTTGGCATTGTTTCATGGAAAGTAGTTGCAATTTTAATATCTGCACGATCAACCGTAAGATATATAAAGACTTGATAAAGTTCCGTGCTACTGTTCGATACGAATCGGTCGCCTGTCGTGGACCAGAATGGTTCTCCTGACCAAGACAAGCGCCTCGTTGCTAAGCTGATCAAACCAACTTCCTTTGTCCATTGTCTTATTCGTGGTATCCACGTGCATGTTTCCACGTGGCGTACCACCATATCTCACATTTAGAAATCTTTGGTGAACTCGTAAACTTATTAACCGATACGGACAGCAGAGCCGCTCGTGGACCCTCGGAACTGTTTTACTCTGACGCAATTGCAATGTTATACATTTTTTACTCGTAAAGTAGGATTAAAAAGAAATTCGCATTGAAAATAATAATTTGAATATTGTACACGTTTTTCATTTATCATACGGAATACATTTATGAATCATCGATGTGCGATACATACGCGAGTATATATGGAATGGTTATTTAAAATTTCCAACAAAGGGATGCGCGGTGAATAAAAGATTCACTGCCATTCGCCTGGAACGTGGAGAGCCGGGACTGAATCGTTTCGTGAAACAGGCGTAAAACGGATATATATCATTCGTGTTAACGATCCTGTATTTCACACTTTAATTATACATATCGGACATCCGAAATTGATGAACTATGCCCGATGTAGCGTCGACCTATTGCGGGGCTCGCTTGTTCAGCGGAACGTTAATCACACCTCTTATTTACAATCGTTAAAGTGAAAAGTTATAAAGAGGCCCACCGATTCGCGGAATTATTTATGCGTTCGCGTCGATTTATCTTAATTATTTATCTTAATTGAACGCGTCCGAGGCGGTCCTCGCGCTGTTACGTTTCGAAGTTGTCGCAAGGAAAGCGAAACGCGAATGTGTGCGCGCCAACCGACTAAATTAATATGGAAACGCGGCTGATTCGTATTCGGGTCAGATAACAGCGGATTCGACAACTACCCATGAAATAGTCATGGGAATCGGCCCGCGTGCGTCGCGTCTCTTCGCGTGAAAGTCCGCCCTTATCATCGCGGCGTTTCGAAACTTTTAATGACTCGATAACCGAGACTCGTAATTTTTGCCCGTGCGCGAAACGCTCGTCGTGGATGACAAAGTATAATACGTATATAACCACGTGTAAAATAGACAAAGTACTTGTTATAATATTTAGCGAGCGAAACATATGTTTGTTTTATGTCTTTTTATTTCGCTGTGTTCATAAAAATATGAAATTGTACAAAAAATCACAGTTTATTAACTAAATGGTGATTTTTTAAAGAAATAGAAAAATATTGTTCAAATATTTCTACAGATACGCGCTTATTTAGACAGATAGATGCGCAAGCGAACAAATAAATACTAGAACAGATGCATAGTGGAATTAATAGCCAGACAACTAGCTACGTAGAGACAAGGATAGAGGGATATGTATGGAGTAGAGAAGAAAGGGAGGCTGAAAGTAGGCCGGGTATAGAGCGGACAATAATTGTTCTTGATAAATTCATATGACCACAAATCGTTTGTAATTGCTCAATATTTCAACGGCCTCTATGGAAGCTGCGTGTGCTTTACTAATTATGATTGGGAAAACGCATGCCGCTGAAATATTATCGAACAGGTATCGAGCCGAATATTTCTATATTTCGCTGGTGAATCGATTTTGCCACGTTATCTATCGCCATGCGTTTTGCCGAGTAGTTAAATCGAGAGACCAGCAGAAACTGCTCAATACGTAAGAAATAAGTTTTATCGTCTTCTTTCGCCTTAAAGTAATCTTTAAAGTACCTAGAAGTTAATTAGAAAAGAATCTTTAGAAGCTATGTTTCGTGAACGTAAATAGAGGAACAGGGTATTGGGTAAATATCGTCTTATTTGGAATATTTTACTAAAAAAGATCTTCGATTAGAATTATAATGATGGCAATGAACAGGCGACGTGATTTATTTAAATTGATGGATCGGTAGATATATATCGATCGATATGTTATGCGACGATAATATAATATTTGTCGAAATTCCGAAACATTTGGAATAAATTGGAAATAAGGGGCAGGAAGGTTGTTCACCTTTGGAAAACATGAATTTACGATGCAAGTACCAGAGAGTATAGTTGGTAGAGGGTACCGGTGCCTACCAAATATGGTCAGACTCGATACAAATTGACACACTTCCTTTTAGGGGCTTGCACTGATTGGTCTGGTGTGAACTCAGGGAAAGGGTTAAATCTAGGATGACGAGTCATAAATCCTCTCCTTAAACGGAAACCGGAGAATCCAAGATGAAAGTATGCACGATTGAAAAGTAATTTCGATGTAAAAAATGATAAATTTTATAAAAGAATTTTCATAAATGAAATCGATTGGTCCAAAAATATTTGATAAAACATATAAATATTATTTCGGAGAAATCCTCGTTCCCTAACAGAATCTGTTTATTCTTACATTTTTCTATATTTCTATATTAATCTTTGATTCGTATATCTATATTAATACCGTACCATATAATGAAACTCGTCATTGTTAAAACGCGTCAGTACTGACGTATATACTGACGTATTTCAACGTTGTAACATTTTGTTCAATTTCGTTCGTAATTAGCCTCTCCTTTAAATTTCATGGTACGCGTAGCCATCATTGACCATCAATTTTATAATTCACGTTTCGCAAAATGTCGAAATATCAACATCAAGCTGATGAAAGTTGCGTGTGTACAAGCGAGCCTTCACAGACCGAATAACGAACGAACAAACAATTTTGTCAGCATCGCAGTACTTAGGTTCGTATTTTTCAATCTCGTTCGAACGATGGCCCACGTTTGTCCAAATATCGTACAATTTGACGGATAAAACACGTTTACGGTTCTCAATTAGCAGAGTTGGCTAGCCGATGACAGGACCAACCGAGAGACGATTAACTTCATCGTTTTGCGCGAATAAAAAAGTTCTGATCGATTAATCGTCTCGTTGACAATGTACGTAGATTAATTGTCGTGTTTGCTACGAGATCAAAAGAACTTTTAATAAACCGACCATAGAACAACTAATGTTAAAAGCCAGAATAAAGGCTTTATTCAATGTATCATTTTGGGTCGTGGATTCTTTTTTCTAGAAAACTCCTCAATTCCTTTTTTTTTTTTATCTTCTTTTGTTCACAGATAAACTATTCGCTGAAATTCTGTGGAACGTTAAGGAAGGAAGGGTAGGCAGAGCGTATCTGGTTATGAGATCATTCGACATCCGGTTTCACACTGCTGGAAGCATAGAATGATCTGTCAATGGGAAGTGCGTTATCGCAATACGCGTGGTATGTCATCCTCCCTTTTTCGTTCTTTTCTCTCCCTCTCTCTCTCTCTCTCTCTCTCTCCTTCTGTCTTTCGGTCGGTACGCGCTTTTAATGGGACGACCTAATTTCGTGAAAATCTTACGCGAAGAAAGACGATTCAAATGGCCCGTTAGATTAGAGCAATAAGCGAGAACGCGAACATCGCGAAGGCTTGCGAAATTGCGCGGTATAAGTGTGGGATAAATATCGGCGGATAAAGAATGTAGGAACAGGTTTCCGAAAATAGAGTTTAGTTTTAGTAAATTTCAGATGACGTTGGTGTTAAAAGTAATATTATACTGGCTGATGATATTCTATTACGTGGTTGTGACTATGTATTTCAGACGGTTTAATACATTTGTTACATTGATACATGGAAAAAGTTTTATTTTATTATATACTTTATCATCTCTCCTTTTCCTTTTCGAGAATTAAGTCGGAAACTTTGTTGCTCGGCAATCGAACTCAACCGAACAACGGTCAATTCTCAATTTTCGTAAACATATTTTCTACGAATTAATTAATTTTATCAATTTACACTGAATGATGAATCGACGATAAAAAGGTCAGTTTTTTCATAAGCGAAATCTCGTAGATTTTATCGAATTCGATATTCGTCGGATTTTTCGCGGTAAAAGCGTTGCCAGTAACTGCGAGGTATTAGATTCAAGCGATATGTAGATGATTGCAGAACGGAAATGCTTCTCACCCCCACATTTTGCGATATGAGAAGACGAGCGAACGCGTAGGACTTCGCTGCGTGTATCCGTTCTATGGCTGTTATCACCTTTCGGTATCCGTTATCGCTGCATGAAATGTACCGGCAAATCAACAATGGGTCGAATGTGAATTGAAAGAGATTACTCCGATTTTCAATAAATCTTCCTATCAGACCAGTGCGCCCATGCTTTATGGCGTGTTTTTTGACAAACGAATTTTACGTGCAACAGGTAGTTATAAAATATTTCTCGTTATATCGATAATTTAATTTCTAAATCGATTGTTTTAAGCCTCAAAGAAAAAAAAAAAAAAAAAAGAAAAAATACCAATACACAGCCAACATAGCTCACAAGATTCCTCGTAAATGGTAAAGTAGGAAAATTAAAATATATATAAAAGATGAGATTGATCAGTTTGGTTAACATATCTTTTGCAACAGGTTGAGGCTGATATCGAATTCAGCGAAATTGATGCGATGATTTTCAAACTAGCTATTACGTCAGCAAATACGTACATCCTTGCAAGTTTAAAGCGTATATCAGCAAATCACGCACTATCGTAGAGTTCAAATGAAACATAAATGACGAAACTCGAGCAATCGATGCCCCACGATGGCTACGAGTAATCGAGTATTTTTCGACCCAATTGCAAGAATATACCCGCTATCGAGGAGGATTGTACGATTAATACATTTCATAATACATACTGATTTTTTTAATAAGCCTGTTCTATCTCAATCTAATTCGAGCACATGTTTTTATCGTATAATATACTTTCGAATATAAATACGACAAAATTATTTCCAACGGAAACGAAGCGATGCATTAGAAGATAGAAGATCCGTAAATAAGGTAACTTCGTACTTGAAAGATCGAAAATTCCAGCCACTTATTTGCTTCGGTTAACAGATCGAACGATCATCGACAATTCACACGTATAAAAATGAATGTCACGTAAATTTGTTCGGCTATCGACGATGGGGTGGTACAAAGTGCGAATGTCACGAGGGGTTAATGGCACGTAGGTTCAGTATCAAAGGAGGATAGCCGCATGGCAGAGAGAGGCGTATCGTCGGTGAAACGGAGATTTCTTTATCGGCGCTTAGATACCCTACTTCGTTCAAGCGAAACAAAACAGGGGTTACACGTGCTCGTCCCAGCCTCGTCAACGTCGCCGTCTCTTTTACCGCGTGGGCGTGCACTTCTGTTTCCTTTTTTCCTACCTCGTGTATTTTCTCGTCGCCTTTTAGTTTGCTCTTTGATCAGCTTGACGATCCCCACATGGACGAGCTTAGATTTTTCTAATTGTTTACCGTGTAGGAAATCTTCGTCAGTTATTAATAGATTTCGTCCAGCCTATTTTCTTTTTCATCTCTTCCAACTTTACTAAAATCTACCACAGCGCGCAATACCGATTATCAAAAAGCTGCTTGAACTTTCCAAGGAACCTACGTAATATTACAATTTTACTTTTTCTCTCGAAATTGAATATTTTCTTTCTTTCTTTCTTTTTTATGCGTCACTCGTCTATCAAACCGACGCGTCGCGACAACTAACGCTACGAAAAGCGCAAGGAAGCAGGAATCGAGTAATCTCGGGGCGGAACTGCAATAGGAAAGGCCCGCGTTTCTGTTAATTCGTGTCAATCCTGATAACGAGACAACGACGTAGACGACGACTTCATCGGTCAGCTCGTACAAAATAGTCGTGGCACGTGGGTATGCTTGTAATATGTAATATCTGGGTAATCGTTACGTAGATAGGGATCAATGCCAAACGCGAGGAAGGCGAGATGCTGCAATTTATCATTAACGCCTACGTCCTGAACCGTCGGGCCGAATTGTTAACCCAAAGCGCAGAATTGTGCCATTCCCACCACTTCGGTGGTAATTTCGGAACGAGGTCTGCAGCTTTTGTTCGCCTCTGGCGACACCACTGCACCGAATAATTTTCCAATTGAGTCATTTTTTACAAGCTGCATCGAGTTTATTTCGATCGGTTTCGCGATCGTGTCGCTTTTACACGAGTTTCGAACGCGGGGCAAGCTCATGCGTACTTTTAAAATTTCCCACCTCAGTTTTCATCTTCCAGATTGGCGCAATTCGATATTCTCATATTTTATTACGCGGTTTAGAGATATATTCTATTTTTTAATCCTACCTCGGTTCACCAATTGTTTATGGTTCAATGTCGTTTTAAAAAAGACTTTCAAAGAAATCTTTTCTGCTAGTACTTTTTGTTTTTTATAGTACAAACGAAACGTCATACATATCGGTAACGATTCTTTCATATTCTTCTCGAATTTGAGAAATTTTCGGAATATGTTCTCTAAGCGGAAACAATATTTGTAACGACACATGTATGTATTAAGGATATTTTACATATAACGAATGATAATGCATAATTTTTCCATTAATAGAATTCACAACCAAGGACTATTAATCGCGTACCATTTTTTACCGGTATAGGTTTAAAATTTATATCAAACAATATATCGAAAAAGTGTCGATATTACACAGAGGAAAGTATATCCCTCGATTGGTAGAAATATTTTATTAACGTGCAGAAATATTCTTATTCGATGGAACCGCTGTATACGACATCGCACAAGCAGAAATCTTCTTTCAAGTGGAGTGGTATCGCGAAATAACCACGGAGAGGAATGTTTATTTTTTCACTTGTTGCTCGGTAAAGTGTCGCGTCAGTGCGGTACCATCGAACACAGCATCCGTTCTCCAGAAAGGACCATGACGTCAGCGTGTTCTCGCGCGCGCGTTCCTTTTACGACACGTTTCGTGCGAATCTACCAGCGAGAGAAAAAGATTCTCAAAGCTGTAGTTCGTTGAATTGAACTCGATACGCGGCTAGAAAATTAGAGAAACTGGGAACATCGTTACACGAAGGTTAACTGCGAACACCAGCAACGTCGAAACAACGATCGGGTTAATCGAGTGGGTCAGCCTGGACTTTATGGTCGCCATGGCGAATGGTACCGGAAGATTTACGATCGTCAGGCCAGCGATGAGCCCGATGAAATTTACATACGACCGCTCGAGATTTCTACTTTGCTCTTTCTCTTTGCTCCATCTTTATTTTTGAATAAATGAAAAAATTATGCGTATCCTTCGTTTTATTGTCACGACCAACCTTTATTCTGCAACCCACGTTTGTAGAAGCTGCGTGGAAATATACGAGATCGTTATTCCTCCTACATCTAGCTGCAAATCGATGTTTTTAGACAGTAATGACGCACGGTTATCGAATGGATATTGAATAATTCTGTGAAAAAATAACATCGTCTTATGAAGAAACATCGCGCTATTGGAAGAAATGTCATTACGGTTCATTGTGAATTCATTGTCGTTGGCGGTTATTACTGTCTTGGAATGTTATAATCTAACGATCAATCCGATATCAATCGTTGTGCCGTTAATGGGAAAGTTTATTATCGAGTTTGAAGAATTTAACATTCTTTGTAATTTGGTATCGGTTTATTCAAATGTCTTCTTCAAGCAAAGTATTTAACCGCGTAAAATTTAATTTATCTCGTAAACGGTGAAATAATTTAATTTTACTTCATTGCATTTTGCTATAATTTGTAATTCTTGTAATTGCCAATTGATTTTACCCCGGTAATACAAAATGTACGATAAGAGACAACGCTAATTATTATAATTAGTTAGAACTTGTTTGACAGGATCCACTCCTAGCTTAAATTTATAACATCTACCGCGATCAATTTTCTACAACCAAAAGTATTCTACAAATTAATATTTACGCTGTATTATAATTTGTTCCAAAATGAACGGTCAACCTCGAAGTGATCTCCTAAATATTCTGACACCAACGATTTAGTAGATTAGTTACCTAGAAGAATTATTATCATCGTAAAGTTCAATAAAATTATCATTTGTTCCGTTTGTGGCATCTTTTTAAGCTGCGTAAAAAAGGTCAGAAGCGATGAAGAAAATCGGGGATACTGGCAACGTTGCAGCGGTCGAAAAGGTCGCTCTCGATGCAGTGGTACCAGAAAGGGCCATGACGTCATCCAGATGACTCGTTTGGAGCCGCCGGCGTCCCAATGTAAAAGATGCAATCCGTATGTGTCGTAAAAAAGAGAAAAATGTGCTCGTAAAGTCTTATCTTGCCGCAAACTGATAGATGTTCATTAAGGAGTCGACTGCACAACCGTGAAGTAACATTCTCTGAACATGGTTCCGCAATATTTCGCATCGTTTTGATAAAGGTCCTTATCACCTCGTTGCTGCATCCTCTATTCTTCTTGTGACCTGATTTTTTTTATGCGACTTCGTAACTTGCATAATCATACGAGATCTTTGCTAATTACGTGTATTTTGAACATTATCCCATTTTCAAATTTCCCATAAACCCATAAAAATCCACAATTTAGTATATTATTTAGTATATTTAGTATATTTTATTCTATCGTGTTTCTCTAAAATCTCACGAGGTTTTGAAAGATCGGAGAACCAGCGAAAAAGATGAACTGGTAAAACAAATATTATATCAATATCAACTTCAACTATTTGCCATCGAACTGTACAAACCAAACTCGATCAAATTTTATCGACTCCCACCCGAAAACCCGTTCAACCCTCGACCGCAACGATCGACAATCGTTGATCACGATGACGGGCGACATCATTGATCGTGAGACAGCGTGATTGGATACGGTTCGTAACGTACGAACTCTCCTTATTTTCTTTGTCTCGTCCGGAGTCAGCTCTTCGTCGAAGACGAATTATTTCTGTTTCTCGTCACGGTGTAATGTTCCATCATATTGTATCGGGTTCGGGTTACGAAAGAATGGATTCGCGGTACTTCTGTGCAAGAGGATCGAGTGCGGGCGGACTTTGTGGGAGTTCCGCGGTAATTCCTTCTCGTTCTCCGCATTTGGAAACGCTCCGTTTCTGGCGGCTGACGCCATACCGCTCTTTTTTAATCCCCCTTTTGAACGCGTACACGCGTACTCAGCAACAATTTCATCGAAAATCGAACCGAAAAAAGCGGCTCTGGTATCCTCGTTAGCTCAACAAATGGAGAGAATACGATAATCCCGCTATGCGATTTCGATTGTGTTCCTTCCGCGTATTCGGTTTATGCAGTTTTAGCAAAAGAGAAGTGGATCTAGATTTTTTATTTTTAGACGTACAGTTACGTTCGATCTTGATATTCTACTATTTCTTTTACACGTATACGCATTATTTATTCGTGTCATTTTTAAGCGTTTAATTTTTAACTCTGATATATTACGTATTATTAGGTCGTCCGAAAAGTTTCCGTCGTTTTATAAGGAAATAATGGATACACAATATTTTTCGTTTTATATTATTTTATCGAATTACGTACGATCCATTTCGTTCTATCGAGATAAAGATTACAACGTTCGACAGATTAGGTTTCATGTTTGTATAAAGTTGCGTCGTTGTAAAAGACGCGTCTGTAAAAGAAAGACACTTCTCCGACAACAGAATAGTGTTCGTATATGAAATTTTCTTTTTAAGAATTTTGAAGATCACAATTTCAGAATGCAATTATTACGGAATTATTGGATACTTTTGAAATTATTAGCTATGCGTTGAATTGATTTTAAGGAATTTTTTAATTAAAATATGGTAATGTAGAACTAAAGTGATCGATGTAACAAGTACCGTATTTTTAATCATGGCTGCCCATGAAGGAATAAATATTTCGCCCAATTCTGGAGGACCAATTTAGGCACTTCTCGACGGTTACGGACTGCGGAAGCAATTAAGAAGCAGCTGCCATACTACAGATTCACATAATTTCCCCGTATTTTATTTTCTGCTAATACACCCACGATGTTGAGTTTGACTCATGGTGATAAAAAAAAAAAAAAAAAAAAAGAAACACAGAAAGAAGGAGAAGAGGAGGCATCTGTAGTTCTCATTAAGCATTTTACGATGTAATTGCGTCAGTTACTAAAAATTCTGCCTCTATCAAAATCGTTTAAGCAATCGTACGTTTCCGTTGAACGTAATACGATACGATTTTTCTCGATTTACAATATACGCGATATAACTCAGCCCTTTAACAACCAAACTGATCGATATTATTTTTCATGGAATTTAACTTATGGAATTTACCAACTTTTCGGTTTTCGAGCGACTCGAATATCATCATCCAGATCTATGTTTGAATTTTTCACACATTATATGAATAAGAATTGAAATAAAGGTATTTTTCTTGTATGTATTTTGAAATTATTGATTATGGATATATGCGGTTGAATAATTGTAAAACTGATTAATATTCATAAATCTATTTAATCATGCAATTTTCAACGTGAATAATATTGTGAGACATGACTGTTCGCTTACCCTGTAGCCCTTTTCTCCTGTACCACCATATTCTCCAGCAGCACCTTTTTCACCTTTTGGACCAGGTGGTCCATCTGGTCCGATATCACCAGGAAGTCCTTCTGGTCCCTGAGGTCCAGTGATACCAGGGAAACCTGGTGTGCCTTTTATCCCCTTGCAATCGCATTTGTATGAATCTCTGCAGATCTGTAACAACATCGTGAGATTGCAACGTAACTTATTAATTATTTTAGTTGTTGTTTAATTATTGCTAATTATTTTACATACTATTAACCGATTAAACGATAAACCCTTAAGCAAAGTTGGCTTGAAATTTCAGCGTCTCTCCCTTATAAAAACATCAACATACAAACTACGTTTCTGTTATTAATGATCGATAAAAATACATTTTCCTCTGCGTCTAAATAAAATTTGGCCCCGAAGGGTTTAAGTTTCATGTCTCTAAAATTCCCTCACGATTTCGTCGAGACAACACCAGCTTACGGATGTTAATTTGCGAATAACATACGCCACCGCATCTCGAGGGACCATATCTGTTTGAATAAGGCGAAAGAGGAGAAAAATGTAATCGCACGCGTTTGTTTCGGAGGATGAAAGCTGTTCTGCTTATGTCAACGAGACTTTAAGAACGAAGAACGTCCAGCTTTCGAAGAAACCCCGGTACGATGTGTATACATACATACAAGACACGTGCTCTTTCTTCGCCATATTTTCATCGTTCTACAACATTATCTTGGTCCCTGCACGAATAAATAATGTAATGTGCGTACGAATAATAACGTTCGCACGTGCGAGACACGGACCCATTGCAGCGGATCTTTTATATGGAAAAATGGAGCGGCCACGTTTGTGTTTCTTCGGTTATTCGCCTAGTGGTTGGTTATTCAGGTGCTCCGATGTTTGTTGGAATAGTCGAATTTAGAAATTTCGAGCGTTCACCTTACTGGCTTGTTAGAATATCCTAGTTTGTGGCTCGCAGCAACTATACGTTACTTTAAGCGTGATAAACAAGCTTTCCGCTTAAGAATTCCAAAGTTATTTTGAACTCGTGTAATCATATCTCGCGTTCTGCGTTATTTAAGCTTCGAAAAATGAGTCTTAGGGAACTTTTTATCCTTCCTTGTATTACGGTGTTCTCAGAGAATGAATTTGAACACTTCTCTTTATTATTTATATTCCACGATATTCGCAAAATGTGTAAAATTCTAACGCGTTAAAACGATGTTCTGTATAGCGAAACTGCATTACGTCGTTGAAAGAAATACAACTTCTGTTGATTCAATCGCGTTAAATCTGTTGAAATGTACAAAAAGAAGAGGAAAGGAAATGGTTAATTCAATGGGCAATACATCAAAGCTTTTTCTATACTTTTATTGACATTTCTGTATGATTTCGATACTACCAGGAATCGTTCGAACAGTTTGCAAAAATATTTACGAGTTCAAATACAGTCCACGGGCGAACTGTTTATCGAAAAAGACTGCGGGCAGTTACTTTTTTAAATAGAATCCGGTAATTCGAGCCAGATCGCTGGAATATTTTAATGACAAGGATTTATGTAACAGAAGAAAAAGTGAATCTGCACTTCAGTTACCACCCACGATCGCAAAGACTGCGTGAAATCAAGGTCACTGTTGCATTAATGCATCAGTTTAATGCCACCTACGTGATTGGTTGTGACAAGTCACCTTGTTTTTAATCATGTGTCAAGGTATCCCCGTGGCTTTGGAGTTTTGCGAGGACCGCATCTACCGCAACATGCGGTCGATGATGAACTTTCGATTATTTGATCGGTGTATCGTAAATTTCTTAATCTCTTTCTAAGAATCGATCGTTGATGATGATAGTGAGAAGTAAATGGAACATAATCTCATTCTTTAAAGATTTATTATGAAATAATAAGCGTGAAGAGAGAAATTTCGAAGAAATTTGAGTCTGACTATCATAGTTTTGTAGATAAGATTAAATAGCAGTTTCGTTCAAATCTTGGAATTCATTACTGAGATCCAAGGGAAGTGTATCTCAAATTACATTAATATATCGGTAGAGTAAAATATTCTTCGAAGATAATCTGCTAGAAAACTGAATAAATGAATTTTTGAAAACAGTTAGCTATTATTACACTAACAAAAGTTAATCAGGTACATTTCTCACAGATGTCCATCAGATACATAGTAAAAATTAATATTAGCAAACGAAAATTTGTCCTAAAATTAAAACGAGTGATCATGCGTATTATCAACGATTCTTTCGTTGATAACTTTCGTCTCAAGTTAAAACATCTAAGAAGTTATTCATCGATAGAAAAATACGATTGATTAAAAAATAATCGAAAACTCTCGTTTTGATTTTCAAGACAGATAGGGAACAACTAAAATTTCGATTTCACATTTTGTCTATACGTTATAAGAATGAATTACTGGTATCGGTAATTGCCAGGCAACTCCATATAAGTTTCCAGTGAAAAAAATAAACGGTATGTTTTTTAAGAAAGTAGGTGAGCTTGTACGAAATGACTCGGCACAGGGGTCCTACATAAAGCGAGACCGTAACTCTTTGCGGATTTCGATCTTCGAGCCGTCTTATCTGTCGCGATGTTCATTTTTGTATGATGACCTCGTCGCGAAACGATCTTCCAAATATGTAATGCTCGCGGTCTGTCTGCTTGCTCTTAGCCATCGGCATGACGTAATGTTCCAGCTTGGACAAGAGTGGCGTTCGTATGTGACATAATTTCGCGATTACGCATGAGGACGATCTATCGCGTATTACGTCCTGCCCCGTCTCACGAATTTCAACAGTGGAAAAATTCTTCGTTGAATCCATTCATTGAAATACATATAAATTTGTATCAACTTCTTTCAGTTATTTTCTGTATCAATCGTGATCCTTTATGGTTAAAAAGTGTCTTATGTACGACGAAAATTTCAAGGAATCATTGTTAATACGCGCGATCTTACATTTGAATTTCACGTGAAAGATTTTTGCAAGTATTAAATGCCGTTTTGTTTGACACAAAACTTCAAAGAGCAGCAACATTTTTCTTTTCAGGATTTTTCAGGAAAGAATCGAATAATTCAGAATCGTTAAATCAGTCCTCCTCGCGTCCCCAAAATTGCAAATACATAATATAAATGTGAAAATTATTAGCTCGAAGGAAGGAAATAATATTAGACGTTACATCGTGCAAAATAGAATTTCAGAGCTGAACAGGTAATGTTAGATGACTAGCTTCCTGTTAGACTTTAGTCAATAAAGCTAGGCGGAAGCGTTCGCTTTAGCAATTATTTTCTGAAGTACTATTCGTCTCTGTATTGATTTTTCCTTTTAACCTACATACTTAGTACCTAAAACGTAAATTTCAGTGAAATATTCTTAAACCTCCTACTACCTATATTATTAAAGTATTTTACGTTCGAACAGTTCACCCTTCAAGTTTGTATAAATTTACCTGAGAATTTTTCTTCTGCTTTAAACCGATCTCTATCGATTTTTGCTTAAATATCAGCGACAAAAATAAATCGACATATTAACTAGATTATCATTGTGCGTAAGTTGCTTGTTGAACACCTTGTGTATAAGGTATAGACAGGAGAATATATTGCTCTCGTATATTCTATCAATGGTAAAGGACGCGTTAAACGACACAACAGAACACATACTGTGTTACACGTTTTAACTGATAATCTACAATACATCGTGAACGAAGTGCACCACTTAAAGCTGAGAAGACTGTCCTTGTCGGCAAGTTTATGCGTTATGAATATGTATCCACGCCAATGGAATCGCTGTTTAAATATTGAACGCGATATCTAAGAAATTAATTGTCCTACTTCTTCCCTTAATATCACTCTATCTCACGTTACACGTGTCAACTTTAATACGACGTAAGGATAAAATTTGTCGTGAATTTTATACTTGTTAATCCTAATCGTTTGAGAATTCCATTTGCTCTCTTAATTGTTCACAGCTCTGGATAATCTGGTTTTTAATAATTTGCATTAAAAGTAACGATGATTTGAGCACTATTTTAAATTTGAATTTTACAATTTCTCGATCTTTCTAAATATACTTAATCGTGATTTTAAATTGTATCATTATTGTATATTTTGATAGTTGTAAATTATTGAAATAAAGTTAAAAATTAGAAATTTTCTAAATTCTCCGTGATAATAATTTCACGTACAAGTAACTTATACTTATCTTTTTATACGATTTGTTAAATCATGAATATTAAAACATTTCTATCCTTACTCCGCCTACCGGCAGTAGTACTACAGAACTAAAAGCGCATAAGTAAAAAGGTGATAAAGTATCTTTGAGACATCTTCTGTATTTCAGAACTTTTGAAACGATGGTGTTAACGTAATCGCGAAGAGCATGTTCCAGCATATGCCACCAGTTCCCAGTTTTCACCGAATAGCGGACGTTTACGAGATCCGTTGGTCTAAATATTTATATTATACCGTTTAGGTTCCTGGATCTATGATGTCACATTTACCATAAAACCTTCTAAACAGTTCGTTTTTTCTTGGATCGTCGCAAAGAAGCTTTACTAACTAAATCTTTTCAAGTTTTTCGCATCTTATATAACATCGTTCTTGTACGAGTAAAGTAACAGACTTCGTAATTCTGTGACTTTATATGGTAGCATGAAATAAAGGAAACGAAAGGAGATGACTTCAAAATCTCACAACTTTTTACACAAAATAAGAAAAAGACTAAGAATAAGGTCAGTTTCTCCTTCCTCGTATATGGATAATATAAAATTTTCCTACGGCAGATATTACGAAGCATCGTAGATGATCAAGAATAAAGTACGTCAGTAATAACTCTAATAATTAGCCAATCCTTTTAGAATGATACATCTTGTCGCGTTAATAGGACAGAAACGCGAATTCATTAGATCGCTTTAATTTCACCGTATTCCAATCGGTCGATTACTACGATATTTCCAGTGACACGAAATTTTAAGCACTGATCCTTTTCCAATCGAGATACGAAGATAATTGAATTTGAATTTTCCTACTCCGTTCTCAGAATACGGTACACGATCGACAAAATTTTTCAATTATCTCCCTCCGTCGTATTTGCACCTTTTATCCGGCTGATTTTAAACCGTTCGTCGCGTGTTTCTATTTTAAAGACGGCAACGCTCGACTTTCCCCGTTTATCGAACGGAAAGAGAAGCCTCTCTCGAGCAAATTACACCTGGCGGGTTTAACGCGCCACTTTAATTTTCCCCCATCCCTTCGTCCTTCTGTGAACAGGGCACCACCCAACTGATTACGATTGCGATGCCGGACATTCGACCGATAAATGCGCGCCAACAATGGCCGGTGTACGGCGACGTGGAATTAACGTATTGTTAAACAAGTTCTACTCGGGCAGGTAACGCGCGTATTCACGGCGAGATCGCGGTACAGCTCTTATCGAACATAGGGCGTTATGCCATGGGGTTCGTGTTCCATGGAGAACGCACGATCCCGTATCCGGCGATAGAATGAATTCGATACTTGGAATTTTCCTGCGATTCAACTGCAGGGGTTTTCTGCAGTCTCGAAGAGAGGCACGTTTCAAGTGTACTTTTTCAACCGTTAAGTATTCTAATTGTTATCTTGCTAGACTTGTGTGGTAAACGAGTTATGGTCAGTATGTAAGTAAAGTTCGAGGATAATGTTAGGTTATATTGTTTGCTCGTTTTTAGCGATTTTATTTGGCAGATATTTCAAAATATTTTTAATTTTAAAATACCCGGAGCAAAGTCGTGAATGTGAAACATTCGAAGCAAAATTTCTCACTTCGATGCGAGTATACACGGGAATTACGGTATTTCTACCGCTGCGAACATTTTCACCGATCCGGGCGATCTGTACGTTTATGATCAGTGCGATTCGTGTAAAGTAAAGAGACGTGGCTCGACTTACGCAAACGAGTCTATCGGGGAATCACCCTTTGCGTTGTAAGCAGGAAATCTGAGAGACGATAAAGCCATTCGCGGGTAATCGTTGTTGGCTAGGGCTAGGGAGGGCTCGATTCGTTGCGCGTTGCCTCCGGTGAAAAGCAACGTGACGCTTAGTTAGGCGTTTCACCGCGATAACGATAACCAACATTGCTTCTCGTCGACAATAATCCAACTTGACTGTGTTCCGTGCTGAATATACGAGTACAGATCTGCTATTATGGTCGGTCGATATGCACTCTTACTGGTTTATTCTTTAATCGGAAACACTACGGTATTTATGGGTTAATGAACGTTTGGAACGAGTTTTGGATTATTCAGGAGGAGTATTAAAAAGTGGTGCTGAAATTTCTTGATAATGTAGCTTCCGACATTTCGCAGATAAGAGATTTTGCGAACGGTGCGTGTAAAACGTATCGCAAACGATACAGATATCGGTTGAACATCATATCGGTAACACGGCTGGACCAATGATAAATTATTAAATACTTTCCCTTTGAACCAGAATTTCGTAAAGATATGTCAAACGATGACTGATTATATCCGTGAGCATATTTTATAAAAAGAATGATTCATACTTGAGACGGTCACGTAACGCGAAAGATACGCCAAGTTAAACTTTCCAGTGCTCCTTTAAGGAGTGGTAGAAAAAAAATATGAGGAACCTTTATACGCACGATTAATTGCGATACCGCGAGGCAGACGTCGTCCCCTGTTGCTTTATGCAATCCGATTTTCAGTGCAGATTGGCCCGAACCGGTCCGATTCGTCGTGAGACCGGTATCGGTGTAGTGCCGAACTCGTCGAACTTTCTCAGCGAAATTCATCAACATTAACCCATTTATACCCGTGACTACGCGAACAAAATTTTTATCGGTGATTAAATATATTAAATCGATATGAACGACGTCGGTGCTTTTTTGCAACTTTCTGTCAGGAAAATCAATCACGTGCTTTTACATCGACGATTAAATCGTAAAAATTCATGAAATCCCTGCGATGGTATAACGAAAAGGAAAGGGCGGCACGAAGTTTCTTCTGAAACCTATACGACTCGAGAGTCGGGAACACTAAAGGCTAATGTGGCGCATAACAAAAATTCTTCCCCGTTCCGCGAACCCTCCCATTCTTCTAGCATCTCTAACTCGCCAAGGCTTCCACGCGAGCAAAAGGACGAATCAAACAGGCAGACAAAGAGAAAAGATGGGAATTAGCATCCAGGGGATCCCAGAAATCCTTCTAACGACGAAACGTCGTATACGGTGCTCGTTTGAAAAGTTTCTAAGAACTGAATTTGTCTTTCTTTAAGCCGGCACAATTTGCAAAATAGTAATCTTCGTACAAAATGGTTTTCGCCTGTTTAAAACCCTTCCACCCTAGAAACTCGACAAGATAGAAGCTTCGTAATTCGAAGGTTTTTATCCTTCCCTTGAGTTTGAGTCACGCCATGGCTTCGACTCTGCATACATTGTCATTTCAACGTATTCGTTGGAACGTTAGTTGGTGAAAAAACGCATCCACTCTAACCATAGTCTAACTGATCCAGCATGCGAAGTAGTCCGCCATCGTTTGTTCGCCGTGCACGCAGCGAGATACCGACGAGAGAAGCGAGCAGGTAGGGGGTGAAACAAGCTCGAACAGCAGAAGAAGAGAGGGCGAAGAGGAGGCACACGGTGTACGGAATCTGCATAATGTGCAGTAATATTAAGCGTCCTCAGCTCTTGGCCGGATGACGCTGGCCGAGCGAAATCGTGGCCAGACACACTGTCGATATGTATATACGTATAGGGATGTGTTGTACCGCTTGACTCATTTCTCCGTCTCTTTTTCTCTGGCTACGAGATTCTCGTCAGTGTTCGTTCTCAGCGTCCTTTTCTTCGGCTACCTCGCCGTTTCGTTCTCTTTTCATTTTTGTTGCATCGATCTCCGACCGGCATCTTTTGCCACGTCGCGTTCTCTCTTGCTGTCGCGTTTCGTTTCCAGACGAATCGAGGAGTCATCGTCCAAAGGGAAAGAACGATACTTAGAAAATAACGCGTAAAAAAGTCAGTCGGTTACCGAGCTCTGTCTCGTATCGCGATTGAATTTCCCGCGATGAATTTCGTGCTTACAATACCGTTTAATATTAACAAGATCTATTTTAATTATTAAATATTTAATTATTAAATTAAATGGACCTACCTACGATGGAATATTATCGCGAGGTTCGAATTTCTAAAGTCTATGTGCGATAATGAAATTGATTTAGTGAATCAGTCAAACCTATAGAACTACCTTGTTACTTGACAAGTAAAGATTAACTTTAACTTACAATTTAACCAGAATTTTTCTAAAAGGGCTAACGAAAATATATTATCGCTATGTTTTCGAGTTGGTAATTTACCATTATAGTCTGGTGATTCCACAAAAAGACGATAAGTGGTGATTCCAATTATTAATTTGCAATTAGCTCGTGCACTTTCGCAAAATTCATATATCGCTATTACGTCCAATCGATTCGATCGATTCAATCGGTGTTCGAATATCTTTTAAGCAGTGGGTAATGTACATACATCGTTTGGTCGATTACATAAGCATCGCCGGCATGGCATCGCGAATTTGTCCTCTTGTTCTTCCTTTTTACTTTCTTCGTCGCGTCCATTTCCAAGTTCTTCTGATTTTTTGTCTCTTTTAGAGGCTCTTTTTTCTCTTGCGCCCTCCTTTTTTAATTCCTGTAGTACCGCGAGGCGGTATATGCCGCCTGGAACTCATTTTTTTAATTCTGCCTGGATCATCCTCGTTACGCGCGTGTTAACTTCTCTTTCCTTTCGCATGCTCGGTTACAACGACCTTTCCCTCTTGCCTCTTGCGCTCATGGACCGACCATTACTTCTTCCTCCTTTTCGTTTCGTTTTTCTTTCACCTCTCGCTCCGTGAAATTTCGTTTTTGATTCTCGCTGTCCTCCTCTCTATCTATCCTTTTGACGTTCGCGACCGTGATTCATCATGATTTTGCTTTATTGAAAACGAGCAAGAACTGCTTGAGAACGTTTGGGAGGGATGCTTAATGAAAGATATCGAGAACTACGAAGCATTGTAGCGTGGAATGCGTTTTTAATGGATATTGATGGCCCGAGCGGCTTTTTGTACAAATCTGGGTAATTATTTGCAACATGCTTGAACGAATAATGTGGCAACTTTAAAGATTTTAAGGTAAGAAAAATCATATTGACGCACCTTTTGATTTTTTAAAATATGATAAACCCTGTTTAATATATTTTTAAGATGTCAGCGAGTTTCAATGCGTACAATGTACTTTCGTTTCGAGAAGTTTAAACAGTCATTTTTATTCTTGTCAACAGAATATTATTCGCCCGAGAAATTGTTTGGCGACGATGTATATTGAGAAATTTAGTAAATTTCCTGAATATTATTCAAATATTACAGAATGTATTATAAGCGAGTAATTTTAGTTACATAATTCTACGCAGAATATTCCTGAATACATACCGAAGCATTGAATTTCGAGCTGTGTTGCTGAAGAAGCTGCTGAAAAAGGAAATTTGTTGAAAATTCCTTCTCCAAAGCTGCTAATCGAGCTTGGTTTACTTCGTGTATTGAAAATAAAAAAATATTCACGATGGAATTTATAGTCTCGTAAGAAGCAGAGAAAATAAAGTCATGAGAAATATCGCTACGAACCGATTGATTTGTGTCAAGTAATTCTCGAAGAGGCAGCCGCACTTTCTTCAGTATGCACTCGAGCGTCGAGTTCCGACCTCTGTGCGGTCGCTTCTTTGTATGAAAAAGGAAATTCACTAAAAATCCGTGGTCAAGAAGTGCGTACGATACGGAGCTTCGTAAGTGGATAAGCATCGAGGGAACAACTAACACGACACGCCGCCGTCGTTATGCAAACTCACCGCATGTCCAGGACAACGGGAATTACCCTTTAAATTCTTTTCCTGTGTCCTCTTTTCCCTACCTCCTCTTCCTTTTCTTTCTCTCCTCTTTTTTTCGATTTTTAAGAACTGCCCTATAACGTCTTTCGCTCCCTTTTTTGCCACTTGTTTTCTTCCGTCTAAAACGAAGCACCGGCCGCGTAAAAAAATTGATCAGCGGACTTGCATAAAATATGGGAACTCGTTTCCTTTTGCATTCCTTTGCTTCTCCTTTCCTTTCTCCGCCGTTTTTTCTAATCCCGCGCCTTTTGATTCCACCCTCCGACGACCGCTTGTTTCCATTTTCTACCGATTCTTGGTTTCTTCTCAGTTCGATAAATTATTAAGTCGACATTTATATT
The DNA here is from genome assembly GCA_014737365.1 of Bombus soroeensis. Lineage (NCBI taxonomy): Eukaryota > Metazoa > Arthropoda > Insecta > Hymenoptera > Apidae > Bombus > Bombus soroeensis. The sequence continues at coordinate 1,744,333 of JACXIL010000219.1, read as the reverse complement.
TTACGGAACAATTAAATAGAGAATCATGTTTTTCTTTTAATTTAAATAGGATTCCATAGGAAACTTTGACTCGCGCCTTGCGCGTATTTCTCTTCGTCGTCATACGTCCTTGTTAATGGAATGATCTTATGTTTACTAATTTCGGAGTTGTACTGCTGAATTGAAGAAAATTTGCATCTTGAAGCTAATTTCCGCATGCTTTGGGTATTAATTTTCATTAACCGAGTTTCGAGCATGTACGATAGGAGCGACAACGCGACAACAAAGTCATAGCTCAAAGTTGCGGTATTATTACAATTATATAGATGATGCGTTTAGAGTTCCCGAACAATTAGCGAAAGAGTAGTTTGCAATTTCCTCGAGTTTGTAAACGTCCTACTTCGTAAAGGAGAAGAGAATTTTTGTTAGAGGAGACGAGATATTCTTTTATCTCTTAATTCAAACTTTGAAATCATTCATGTAGATTAAATAATAATAACGATTTGTCACGATGTATGTTAGATTTCGATAAATCTCCCGGAGACGGACAGAGTCGGTCTATTGGAATAAAATATTGTTTCTTTGATAACTTCGATGAAGTTACCGTTGATTAAAATTGTACGTTTGCTACTATAAAAAGTACCACTCGATTAAATCTCGATAAATCCGCCAGACAATAGAGTCAATCGTTTCTGGCATAACGTAGGACGTAGGATATTAGAGAGCGAAGAGAGGAAGAGTTAAAACCCCATAAATGGCTTTATTCAAATCCCTAATAGATCGGAAAAGGTTGGCTCTCCCCAACACTTGTTCAACAGGGGCCGGTGTATCGCTATAAACGAGCCGAGTGTCTGACTCGTCTGAACCTGAACGCCATGTCTGCCGGCAGAAATGCTGACCCCCATAAAAGAATCCACGTGTGCGTACGACACATGCGAATCGCCGCCTTCTTCGCCTATCGATACTTGTCCGTGTACGAAGCCGAATCGACCGGTAATCGTGCGGTAAATACGCAGAGCTGCGGGCGTCGATCTCACTATCGATACACTCGAACGTTATTATTTAGCACCGCGTTCAACATTTTTTTTTATTCTCCCCTCTACCACTTTTTCCTTTTATTCCGTTTGCCTTTTATCGCGAGAAGGAAGTAATTACGTAAAAATCGCGGCAACCCTTTAATCTTATATGTCCTTCTTCGAGCTACATGTACGAGCGAGCTTTTTTGTTTTGCAGCAATATTTCATGTTTTATATAGATTTGTATATGTAGCAAGGTGCTCGTTTCGCAAGTTTGTTGAGTAATGGGGATTACATAAGCACCTTTCCATTGCTGTTTGAAAACTCAATGAGATCGGCACGCGTAAAGGTTCGTAGAAAAATTGAGAAATTAATGAAGTTATATGGGAGTGATTTATTACAAAGTTTTAAGTAGCCATTACAACTGTTTGAATTGTTGAAAACAATTTACACCGGTTGTCTTATAAAACTCTTTTACACGATATATCGAAGAAAAAATACGAGCACTGTCGTGGTATGAAGTGTTTTGTGCTGGTCTATTAGCCTATTTTTACTTGTAATAATATATTCTTATATTTTACCGTAATGTATGCTTGGAAAATTTCAGATATTACGCGAGTTACGTGTTCGAAAATATAACATTATGTTATTAGACGTATGATACTTTTCTTAGTTCTTGTTGGTGTTTAATTATTTTTTGTTGAATTATTCATAAGTAACGTGTAAATGAACTTTGATATAACGTAATCACAGATTAATATTCGCTGTTAAAAATTACCTTGAAAAATGGTCACTTCAACTAAAATTACATAGCGAAAACTTCATTTATTATTAGATAATCTATCACGTAGATGCATTCACTTTAAGAGAAACTTTTATACTACATGTGTACAAATTACGCTGTTTTTAGAGCGATGACATTGCCCTTTTTAGTTCATTATACGAAAGAATAAAAAAGAATGTGACCGATAATCGATGATACACGATAAAACATCTCAGATACGAATCACCAAGTATTGTAAAATAGTGTCAATTTACGATTTACGATCTTTGAAGTTAACAGACACGATATGCTAATGTAAATGGTGATATATCTAATGTAGAAAGGTTTTTCATGCCGTGTCTATTCATCCTAAAGAATTATTAAACGCAGAAAAATGTATCTTTTCCACTATTAAAAACAAATAATTTTCATTTAGAATATAGAGAGATGAAACACGCGAAACATGACAGTATATAAACAATGTAAAAGTCGATATTAAAATGATTATCTGGGATAATTAAAACACAAGAGAATGTTATTTCATAATTAATTAGTAAATTAATTTATTTCATGTAATAAAGATATTTGCTAATCGATACAAATTTGAATATTGGAAATTAAATTGGAAATTCATGTATTACTTTTCACCGTAAATATGCATTGGACTACGTATACTTTTAATGATATTCATAAAAATTGAATTTTTTAACATTTACGACATTTTCTCGTATTACAGTGAAATTAACGACAGATCTTCCCGACGATGCTTCGTATAATATGTCATACTGCATCTTTGTTCTTCGAAGTACTTATTGTTAGCATTGAACTCCCGTGTAATCTTAAACGTTTTGATGCACTTCTAATCAGTTGCGGTGCGTTATGCGTTTCTAGCACAAGGGTCGAATGTCAAGTTTATGTCTTGCGTTTGTAGCGACTCTGACCGTGTAAGAACAACATTGGCGCCAATTGTAGCGTCTTCGCCTTGCGAGTCTTTTTCTAACATTCGATTCACGGAACACAAGTATTCATTGTATTACTCAATTTCCTGCATTCTTTCATTACTGTCATTGACACAACGCCCCATTCTTGATTGCTCTTTGTCGGCATTGGTTGCCTCCGACTATCGATTTAAGACGATAAATGATCATCGGCATGCGTATTTTATGGCATTTGAATGAAACGAAATTACTCGGTCGAGAATAACTAAATCGATGGTTTATTCGTTGTTATCTTGTATTTAAAGTAATTGTGAATTAAGAGTCGAGAAAAGAGGAAGATCGAAAGTATCAAAATTTATATTACGATGCATTGTAGCTTTTGCTTGCGATATTTTAACCCACGTGAAATAATTCTTTTGTAATCGAGAGTTGATGATTAATATTTTCAGGGACGTATATATTAAGGCTACGAAGAGATAATTATTTGTTATTTTCCTGAGAAAAATTATGTATTTATATGCGTGTAACCATTGAGTAATAGTTAAAATTAACATACTTGCATAACGTTGATCGAATGTCTCGAATTAAAGAAAAATTGAACTTACACATATGCGTATGTTAAGATCCCTCAAGAGGTTAAGCTTTTAATTGGATTTTACGATATGATAAATTGAGACTCGTGATTAAATTGCATGTAATAATCACGTAACATTGCACGAGAAATTTAGATCTTGGAATAATTTAAAGTTTCAGCTACTTCGATATTTTAATATTTGTTGAATCTCTTAGCGTAGTGCCAAAAATTCAGCTGTTACGGCCTGAGATTTTTGAACGCAATTGATGAAAAAGTTATACGTAATGGGTGTTGTCCGAGTAGAGAATAAAAGCTGGAAGATCGCGTGTCGAGGTGAAAACGGAAGTTGCAAGCGATAACGTGTTACTTAACGCGTCAGCAAGTGATTAAGGTCAATAATTCAATGTAGCCTTAAGAGATATACAAGCTGTATGCTCGTGGCTTTTTGCACAAACTTGGTCAAGTGTTTTCTTATCATTTTTTTCATAAATGGTTATACAACAAAATATTTAGAATACAAACAAACTTTAATATCGTTCCGGTTTTATCGTATCGTTCTGCTTTACACACGTTAAGATCTTAGTAATAGAAAAACCTGTAGCGCCCTATATTGTTCAACATAAACCTAATCTGGATGTATCAATATACATACTTCTATGTATCCTCTATCTGTCTCTGTATCTGTCTCTCCTTCAAACAAACAAATAACAAGAAAGAAGACAAGATTTAAGGAACACTTGTATCGTTCCATATAAATCTAATCATCGCTTCTCGTTGTTTATTATTCCATGTAATAAAGATATTTGCTATTATATAGATTATTGTAACTTTTTTTTCTCTTTCAAATAGAACAAGATAAGATGTGCAACTTCGTATAACTTTCATCTTACTTGACAGCCTCCGCTATTCCAACCATCTACTCTATCAGTTGTCCAATTTCTCCAAATCAATACATACCTTCTCTAAACGTAAAAAATTACGATTGTAAAAATTCGCTGAACGTGCACGGATCGTCGTATAATCAATTGACAGCGGTGGCATATTAACCAAGAAAACGACACGCGAGTTTTTGTCGCGTCTCAGCTCCATAATTTCGTGTGCAGTGTAACGCGAGAGCAGCGAGAACCATGGCTTCCCTACTGTCTTTTATTTATCGGCGACATGTGAGCGGGAAAAAATATCCAAGTTATATACATACATCGAGAGCGCATCTCGGCTGGATACGCGCGGAAATAGAAACGGATATGCGGTCGGTACGCGCCCTATTTTTGGGGATCGATCCAATGAAAGCAGCCTACCGAACGCCGATCGTTGGATCCCTTTTGTCACGTGCCTAATCGGTCGCTGCTTCCTACCACGTTTCCAGCTTATTTTTCGTTTGAGCGCGTCTAACGAAAAACGCTGTCGATGTTTGTCGTGCCTGTCAGCCGAACGTATTGGTCGACTTGTACGATTTCGATGGGTGTGCTTGTTGCAGCATGGTCTTTGCGCCTTTTCGACGATAATCACGTGGGATTTCGAACATTCCGTTTTCTTTGTACGATACTAGAATTCCATTTATCTAAATCGTTATTTCATTCAGTGGGAGATGAATAATTCATGTAAATGAAATTCATATGACGAAAGTTTATCGATTGTCCTTACTATTTATGATTTTTCACGCATGCGAGGAAATCTGTATTTCTGTCGCAGGCTGACAATTATCGACACAATAGAATCAGAAAGTCTTTGAGAGATAATCGTGAAAACATTTATCCAAACACAAAGAAAAGAGAGAGACTATTTAATTTGCTAGCTGAATGACAAATTAGTTTATAGCTAAATAATAATAATTTTCATCGAAAAACAAGGAAACGTGTAAATATATTTTGTAGCAATTGTACATGATGTTTTGTAGTCTTCGTATAATATTATTCGATCAATAGCGAGGTTTAATTTAAATTGAAACAATCTGAACTCGAATCGAGCGATCAGACCTTTTCACCTGAAAATCTATCGAGAACAGTTGTTTCAGCGTGGATTAATCAACCGCTACGCGATTTTTACCGAGAAAGACTCGTCGCTGTATACGTAGGCTCGTTTGGACTCGACTGGCAACCAGCCTCGTTGTTCTATTTTCTCCGGCCGAAACAACGCCTTAAAATTCCAACGATCGCAACGGGAACGTGATACGAAAATCGTATGTATAGAGTTACGATTCCTCAACGACCATGCGATCCTACGCGAGAAAGAGAGAAGACGAAATGGTATTCGAGAGACCCCTTGAACTCCGGAGTTTCTTCAGATAATGTGTATCGAGGTTACCACGTTTCGTAAGAGATAGATTGCGTCCACCCTTAAACGTCCCACATAGATTAAACGACGTTCTGGTAACGCTCGTGACACCGTTACTCGCGCCTGATGTAATTTACCAATCTGATAAATGCCTCCATTCGTGTCCGATTCGCGAAATCCACCAAATTCGATGCTGCCCGCGGCAGAGTTTATTTCGAGTAATTAAATCGAAGCCCACGAGATAGACGCGTCTCGAAAATACGACAGATCTATCCGCCACACTTAATACAATTATGAAATTAATTCTGCATCGTTAACCGTATTCAAACTTCGCTGCAATCCATAGAAAACGATCAATACCCGTTTTTCAATCCATTCGACGTCAATCTCTATCTACCACCATTATTTTCGCGCAAACTATCGCGAAAGGAAGTTCATCGATCGACCACATTCGACGACTGGCAAATACCATCGAATCTCGGCAAACGTCGCGTCGCGCCGAGTCCGGTCGTTTCATCGATTTCATCCCTCGAAATTATTGGCGTTGTGGCATCGTCGCTATTATTAGCCTTTCTCGGTATCGTCGATTTCCATGAAACGCTGAAAGTCGTCACACCGTATTCGATTTACGATGCTCGCGTTCACGATGATCTCAGCCTACCAACGGTTCGTGGCGATAAACTCGCAACGCGGTTCATTAATTTTGGTGCTCTTTTTTTCTTCTCTTTTTTTGTTGGTTTACCGAGAAACACACAGACAGACGAATGGTGCAAGGGTTGGCGGGCTGAGAGGGTGGTACGAGCTCTCGTGCGCTCGCAAGGAATACCGCGGGTTATCGCGATATAGCCATAAACAGACCGCTTATTCTCCTTTGACGAGTTTCTACTTACGTTATCTCCGATTGTCACGCTGAAGTGTTTCATTCACGTTTATAATAAATAACTTTCCGCCGGATGTCACTGATAGCTTAGGAGAATTGGTATCGTGGACTCAGCGTGGTTCGTGATCTGTGTATAATGTTATCGACGTTGACGATACTTGTAGAAATATACCGTACAGAGTAGAATTTCTTTATCTGAACTCTATTCGTAGGAATTTCTGATTAGTGTCCGATTTATTAAAATTCTGCTGATTCAGTTGACTTATCTGAACGTGAACTGTTACTCTTTGGAATGATCATGTAGAGGATCGATCGAATTCTATTATACAGACTATGCTATGGCTTCCCAATTTTCAAATTTTCATGGACCCACTTTCGAGACAGACAAATTTTCGCGATATAAATATATATTTTTTTTATAGAAAATAAATCGTCCGGAATATCGTTCAGTTAAATTCTTATCTGAACAGCGTTACATAAAACTGAAATTGATTAAGAAATTATTGTAAATAGAGGATTTTCTTTAAAAAAAGGTATACATATTACGAATCCATTGATCGTTCGTTAAATATGTTAAGTATGAGAAAGAATATATTATCCGTTTACGTAATTTTTGTTAAAATTTTCGATGAATTTGTAAATTTCTGGAAATTTTTCATTTTTGTTCGTTGAAAATAAATTATATTTTTCCAGAAAGCTGAATGGTTTATTATCGGGTAAACAAGCAAAAGATTATCACTCGTGGTGTGACGCGAGCGATATCACTGGAAATGGCCTCGAATAAGTAACAATTAAGTAACTAAAGATATGAGGTAACGGTAAAAACGACGCATTTGTTAATAAATAATTTTAGACCGTGATGTCACGCGTAACAGCCTTCACGCATTGAAACTAATATCGTGCAGCGCTTTAATGGTCAACTGACAATTGCTGATCCGTCTCGCGGCATAAACCACATCAATCACGGTTCGTAACGATTTTAGATAAACGATATACTATAAACAACGCTTGATCGAGCTCCAGCTCAGATAACTGATTAAATAATATGAATAGTTAAACATAGGTTGATATTAAGTATTATATAACGAGAACGTGGAAACATTAATGTTTGAAACTGGCCTTAAATTTAGCATCGATCAATTTTCAATATTATTAGATAGAGCTTCAGGAATCAATTAAATCTCGATTAAATTGAGATGCTTAACGTTTTGATCAGCGATTGATGATCAACGATCAATATCTATAATTACCGACTGACTAATCCACTAAACCACTAAACGATCGAATCGCTGGTGAACTTTCTGCGCTTAATTTCATCGATCGATTAAACCAAACACGATTTCTTGCAATTAATTTTTTTTCAATCGGAGAAATTAATCGATCGATTAATTTTTTACTCGTCCAGTGTCAAACGCTGTGTATCTTTATTAACAACTCTACACTTTGATACGTCCAACAATTTTAAATCTAATTATAATAACATTAATTTCAATTCTAATAATTCCAACGTATATCGGAAACGTTCGCGTATAAATTAAAAAGCAATCTGACGCGAATAAATATTTTCTGCAGCAAAATTATACTGGATGTAATCGGTGCATTTGCAACGAATGAGATCAGATCGTGATGTCACTGGCAGGCGTTGCTTCTTTCTAAATAACTGACACATGAATTAGCGATGACGGCCCAGTGACGTGCAACCTGATTAACGTTGTGTCGCGCGATACTCGATTCCATTACGTGTAACCGCACTTTTCTCAAATTTGTAATATGTTAACCCGACGTACCGTAAATAGATGTATCGTATTGTGCGGTGAGTGAACAAATATTTGTATGACGTCACGCTTTGAAATTGCTTATTACACGCGCGATCGATTGATCACCACCAATTACATTCTTTATCTTTCGTCATGCGTTAACTTCGATTCTAGAAAATATCACCGTTTCGTGATTACAATCTTTTACACACAAATTTCACGTAATTTTCTCATTTCGACGATTATTAATCGTTATTACAATTTTATTCCAATGAAGTTATCGTAACAATCAACGTTACGGTATTGATAATCGACGATTAGGCTTTGCCCATGACGTATACAGACTGCTATAATTATTGGACAATTGCGAGCGTCGTGATTAATCTCGAGCGTAATGAATTTGCATCATTCCATCTTCTCGCTAGAACTGTTTGCGTGCTTACTGTACACTGAAAAGAATTAGCCGGCACGAAATATAAACATAACGGGGTTAATGGTGGTCAATGACGTATTTGCATACAACAGTTCTAGAAGGTGATGTCATTCGCGTAACGCGTTTTATTGTGACCGACACTGTTAATGTATTCGCAGGTTCTGCTATTAAGAGGTTTCCACGTTGTGAAGGACATTGTCATTATCGCAGATGTAATTTAGGAAGCGAATTCGAAGGACGTTCGACCAAAATTTTTACTAATATCAACGATTACGCTTTTTATTAAAAGAAATTAAAAACTATTTGTCGTATCACTGAAACCTTAAATGTACGGTTCTTCGTTTAAATTGTTATTCCTGTTAGATATAGAGAATTATCTGAATATTTTCTGTTAGTTTAATAAATAAATTTCAATAAACCACATTTCAACAAAAACAATGCAAATGCGGCTATTCGGTCGGTCCTTGTATATTTCAATTGTGCAAGAGAACTCTGACCGTACGAACGGTAGGTTCTTTTTGGAAGAAGAGGACGAGGAAACTAGCTTTGACATCGAATAGAATGATATTTCTAAGTTTGTAGACGGTGAAAGTATCACGTTTCTCGTAACTAAAGCATCGTTGGACAGGACACCTCTTCCCTATTTTTATTCGACTTCCCTCTCGTTCACGTGGGTGGGACAAGCTTACGTATTTAGCGCCGTGAAATGCAGGTGAGAGTATAATTCAGAAAAACCGTGGCAGGAAAGTGTTTCTGACAGGGGAACGTAAATATTGTAGGAAGATCGCCAGCGTGGATTCAGCTCACGTATAGAATATAGCTCGATTGTCGATATAAATTTCACATGTCGAAATTTCTCTTTATAACTGCTTTGGTCGATACCATGTGTTGTGATTTTCAGCGAATAACGTGGTCCTGGTTAAAATTCGGTCTATATGAATTATTATTATTCGTTGGTCAAATTAATCGAGAGCGGTATAATATCGGTTAAAAAGTAAGCTCTAATTTTACTTTTATTGCCAATAGAAACGATAAACAAATTTATTTATCAAGTTTCAGTCAAATATATTATTGAATTTTAGAAGAAGTAGCTTGGATATTTTCAAAGTATCTCTGTTCGGAGTTAATAATCATCTGCACTCTCAGCGAAGAATTATAACTTAGAGGAAAAATATTTCTATATCTTTCACTTAGCCGTTTTATCTATTCTTATAAAACTTTTATAAAGTTGGATATCAAGCGATCTGTTAAAGCACGTATTCCTGTTGTTAAGGTACATACATAATTAATAACAGCAATTACGAAAGAACCAGGATACGTTATCGAAATTTCTAAGTAAAAAACGACACGATAAATTTGTTTAACTTAATTCAGATGAATCAGCAGGTTTGTCCTGTGTATGTGAATGCAATGGTATGCAAATTTTTATCTTGTCACGAACAGGGTTGCTCTACGCGACGAGGAAGACCAAATGAGTTGCGCATCCTCGCGTGGCGATTGTCTCCACGCGACAACAACAGGAAAAGTTTATCGTTATCAGAGGCAGACTCTTCCTACAGAGCAACAGAAACACAGATATCGTGGACGAAGTTGTGAATTATTTCATAATATTGCTCGCCTAAAGGAAATGACCGTTTTCTGTTCAATATATATTCGCCTATGAGCTTCCGGTTTGCTTCGAAATTTCAATTATTTTTATATGAAAGATTAACGAAATAATCAAGACCGGATATGTAATTTATAAAAGTAATTGGTTAATTTTCGATGTAATTTGAAACAGATCGATTATCTGTAGAAGGTGCGTAATTTATTTTATATTTAATTTATATATACTTTTATAACGTTAATTCGACCATAACATAACGATGAATGTAAATGTAATAAAAATATTCTGTTCTTTTTAATAATAGAATCTAGTAAAATCGTCTATTGTTAGAAAATTTAGAAAGAAAAGATTCAAGAACCATAAAATGGTTTCGTAAAAGCATTTACAATGAGAAGTAGTATTTATGAGTCTATTAATTTAACTAGGATATTAAATATGATATTAATAGAGTGGCTAGAATGAATTATTTGTTGGTATTTCGTGTAAGGTAGCAATGACGAAGTGTCTCTCTTTCACGCATAATTTAGTAATAACGGCCCACGTGAACGAGTGTTTAACCAGAGCTGTATCGCGTGTCTCGGATGCAAGCTTTCTCGATTAGTCAAGGTAACACAGCCTTGTATTACAGTTTCACTGTGGACTTTTGGAATAGCCTGTGATCGTTGCTGCACGTGCAATCAAACGCTGCCGATATTTTTTAACGTCTCTATTAAAAACTTTGCTTAAGTTAAAATACTTTAACAAAAATTACGTCATAAGAATAGCAACTTCCCATTGAAAGAATTTTTGTCTATTTCATTTATTTTTCACTGCCATTAAGTGATTCAAGTAAATGATGTAAGTATGTATAATAGTAAGAACCATTTCGTTCAGTTTAGCGGAATAGCAGAATAACAAATAACAAGTGACAAAATAGTAAAAGGATATCCCTCGTCATCCTTATTTGTTGTATTCTTCTGAAAAACTGGCTATTCTTCGAACGTTTTCCAGTCTAAACGCACAACACAACAACTAAAAGACAGATTTATACATTTTCATTGTCACATCGATCAGTAAGATTCTAAAGATGAAAGAAGAAATCCCAGACCTAACCGACCCGATCGAACGATTTCTCACGATACTGAATGACTTGCCAGCATAACGGGCCACTGTCGGCAACCTAGAAGGGGCAAAAAAGGTGCATAAACCTTTTGACCTAACTTTTATTTCATTCTCATCCCCGTTATTGTCGTATATGTCGCCACCCTACACGCCGACATATTTTCTTTTATGCCCCGTAAAGGATGTGCACTCCGTTCAGGCGTCGAAATCGCCTACACGCTTGTTCACCGGGTGATTTCAACGAGATAGAGGAAGATACAACTGATATCAGAACAACCACGTCTGCAGAATTATTCGCTTAGACTTTCAACCTTCTTCCTGAATAAGATATTTTCTTCTCTCGCTTCCACGTTACGTCTGCTATGGAAGCTTGTTTAAAATTTGAGGTAATTAAATTCTTGGGAAGTAAAAAAAAAAAATATATATATATATATATGACAAATGTTAACAATAGGATAATAGAATTGTAGAAAATAATATGAAGTTGTTGGTATCTGGCAATTACAGGTATAATCTGCGTTAATATTAATTATCCAACGAATGAGAAATTAATTTTCTCTACTCAATCGATTAATTATAGTAAAATATTGTATAGCGTAATACGATATACAATTTATTCCCCAAATATCTTCTCTTCTATAAAGCTGCACGGGATGGAACGATCCATATTCATTTCATTGTAATAGAATACGCTGTAGCGATGTGCATACACATAATTTAGGATGAATCTAATAATGCAATGCTCCGTACAATATCATAGTGTGGTCAGCACGGAAGCACGCAGTGCTAATTATAGAAACTAAATATGAGATAATTAAAGAACTTGAGAGTGGCACAAGTGCAGCTGCACAAGTGTTGTAATTACAAATAGGCCGGAAACGGCAGCAAAGTGATATCATCAACCTAAAAAATGAAACAAAAATGATGCTTTTAACAAGCTTTTTCGTTATATACGTGGTTCGGAACAGAAGCTGTTCTGCTTTCAAATTCGATTGTTTGTAATGGTTAGCCATCAGCATCGTTACTGACGTCATTGGTACTTGTGCTTTTAATAACTGGATTTAACACATGTGTTACACACAGTGCTATTTGCTAGAGGGCTGTGCCCTGACGTGACGGCTATATATAAAAGGGGTACAATTACCTTTGAATTTCTATTACTCCCCGTAAGATTCGTAATTTGTCTAATATTTGCGTTGCATTTAAAATATACTGATATTTTCTTCTTTGTCTGTGATTAACAAATTTAACCATATTCGGAATGTGCTAATGTGAAAATTAGATTTCCTTTAAAAAATTGATAAACTAATTATATACCGAATGAAAAGCTGTAAAGTATAAAAAATTACATTCAAGTAAAATTTCTTCTTGTTTAAAAATTTGCATTTATACCTAACAGAGAACTTCCTTTTACGTGCAGCATAATTTTGGAAACGATGATAATCAACATTGTAAAATGTATTTGCACCGCTCTAATCTCGAAAGTTAATTCACTATCGTTTAGTCAATGAATGGGAAGTTCGAATAAAAGAAGCAATCAATGAATATTACCCAATATTTATCACACGCGAGATGCGAATTGGTTACACAACAGGATTACACCGTTGCGTAACTGTCTGTATAATTGTAAAAATATCCTCGTATACATTATTCATAACCTCTGCTCTCAAGATAAACGCATTTAACGGTTTGTGACATCACACACGAGCCACACGTGAACTCAAGTTGCCGGGAGAGGCAGTTTGAGCGGTTTATGTGTATGTATATAATTATACATACATCCTCGAAATGCCGAATATCTACTTTTTTCCCCTTATGTTTAGTATAATAGGATTTCAAGAAATGGAGGAAATGATATAAGATGGTTTCCGGAATTCTATAATTTCTTGAAATTCGGAGTAAGATCTAATGTAATTATATAGAATGGGATACTATAATTACTCGACGTATCATTATTAAAAAAAGATGTAATTATCGAAGAAACTGAATAAAAATTATTTCTTCGTCCCTTTTTGCAATTTCGGTATATCATTATCTTCGAATTTCTTTTTTCTTCAATTTTCTGTTGATTTCTTTCGTAAAAAAAAAAAAAAAAAGAAAAAGTCGTATTGGTCAAATCAAGATTATAAGGCAAATTGATGTTGCACACTTCGATCCATAAAGTTTCTAGTATCGTGTTTTATGCGCAGAATACTTTTTTAAACGCTTTTTTTTTACGAAAATAAAGGAGGAATGAATTTCGTGGAAAAGTTGAATATTCTTGCATCAAGTAGGTCGCGGAAATCTAATCTAATCTAATCGATATTCTTGGACTACAGAAATGATTTCACAGAAGTGCTAATAAACTGATTAACTTCTCCGCAAACAATTTGAATTAAATCCACATACGGAGATGATATGACCCATATTTCTAGAGCGTTGTAGGAATTAATTACACAGTCAACTAACTCACTAGTCGGCACACATAATGAAATTCAGACGTTTTCTGGTTTATTTGATCAGAACATCGTGCTTATGTAAAACATTAACACGTACCAATGCAATCAAAATATTATTCCAAGCAGTCTACTCATTTTTGTTTGTATTCGGTAATGTATTCTAAAGTTCTTCCGTACCTGTTTATAATTGAATAAATTTCTAACTATAGAGATTAGCCGCGATATAAAGTTAGATCCAAATAAAGTAAGTATAAGGTAAGATATTAAGTAAATGTAATTAAGATTAAATACTAAACAAGATACAAGTAAGTATTACTTTGCAAGGTAATTTTAAAACGTGTTTCGTTTAATGACCAAACGCCAACATCACATTCTCATACGTATACGATAGTAATATTATCCTGCTATTTTGAAAAATAGACGATCCTTAATAATCTCAAAAACTGTAATATCATATCATTTACTATACTTAAAAAGTCAATGTCGGTTATATAAATGCGAGGAAGGGAAACTTTTGAAAAGGTAATGGCGTAATAAATAGAATAAATTATTTTATTACAAAGAAATTACTAGGAGCTGAGTTTTGTTTGTAAAATCTTCGATATAGATAATGTCAATTCATTTCGCAGCAAATCTAAGAGAGAAGATACTTGAGAAGAAAGCGATAATGCGATAAATCGAACGATTGATTCAGAATTAGAAACTCGACTATTACGTAAAACGTGCGATATTATAAAATTAAGTTTATCATCGCGAAAACTGTCTTGTGCGAATGATAAATGAGTCGTATTTGCCACGCGATCGAGAGATCGATGGTAGATCAACGCATAGCCGACATTCTCACGCGCATGTGCCGCGGAATCGTTGTTCGCATTTACGTTCCTAAAAGTACGGAGCGACGTTACGTCGTCTTGCGTTAAACTGTCCTCACCTACGTTCATAAAACGTACCCACGTACGATACAGCGTTCAATTATTATCGACTTTCTAGGTCTCGTGGCGGGAAAGAAAGGTCTCGTGGTATCTCGTATTCAGATACTACGCGATAACAGCGGCCTACCGGAAATGAGGCCGGCAACTTGCTTCGGAGAACTTCTCGCGTGCCAACTTCGATCAGCCCCGTTTCGAATGGTGAAAATTCGCGATAACTCCGCGAAATACATTTCTCTTTCTTTTCTCTCTCTCTCTCTCTTTCTTTGTCTGTCTGTACGTCTGTCTGTCTCTCTCTTCCGTCTGTATCTTCCTCCTTTGGTACAGCTATTTCTTGCGCAATCGTGCTAAACGAAGCGAACCGGTAGTTCGGTGGATCGATACCACGGGTCGTAACGAAAGTTCGTTCATCCTCGATCGATATTCGTCGAATAGCGAATGATTATTGGAAACGCGCGTTCTGTTGGAAATAAAAATGGCTATCGAAAGAACGGAATACGAAGGTACGTACGACCGGTAACATCACTGGATAAATGACACTTTAGCGGAATGAACGTTAATTCCACTCTTCTCTCTTTCTCTTTCCAAGCTACGACAACGAACGCGCGTGACGATATTAAACGATGACGGTAGAACAAAGTGCAGCACTGCTTAAACCAGCGACGCGAGAATGGAACACTGTTTCGTTAGATGATACGCGATTCGTGTAAAAATGCTAGAAGCTAGGTGGAATATCTGTGGAGAAGCCCTTTGTCTAGGAGCGAACGGTACGTAACTGGGATATTTCAAGGACTCACTCACCACAGCCTCGGTGACCGGTATCCACGTGACGACCAGTAGGGCAAGGACGCAGGTGACTCGCAGGACAACCGGGAACGGACGTAACCCGCGGGCTGCATCGGTTGACGTCGCCGCGGCCCTAGGCCGCATCGTGCCCGACTCTTCTCCTCCTCCTCCTCCTCCTCCTTGTCCCTTTCGTTCTTCCTTCTTCGTTTTCCCCCTCGTTTACCTGTTTACGTTGGTGGAGAGTTGCGAATAGGCCGACAGCCCGCGAAATAGCCGATACTCTCTGATCCGGCTATTCGAACGTCTCGTTCGTACGGTACACACTCGTGCTCGGATTCCGAGTTCTCTGTGGTGTGTAGTTAAGAGATGTCGTGTCGTGTGGTTGGAAAACGATGCGGTGGCTGGTCGGCCAGCCTGTCGACGCAGCGCGTGTCGAAGGGCCAGACAGACGGCCCGGTTGGCCCGTCCTCCCGATCGGTCGCCGCTTCGCGCAGCCAGACAGGCCTAAGTCAGCGGTGGAGGAGGCGCTCTTCTCTCTTCTCCTCTTCGTGGAGCTGTATCCTTGCGCGTCCGACCGCGTCACGGTGGCGGGTAAATGCTCCCCTCTCGCTCTCTACTCGCCGGTTCTCGCTTCAGTTCGCTCGAGCCAGAGAGACCTACGGCGCGATCGACATCGGCTGAGACCGTGCAACAGTCCTCGTGCGACGCGCGATCGAGCTCGCCTCGACCCGGTCAGCAATCCTCTCCTCCTCTTCCTTCTCCTCCTCTTTTGCCACCTCCTCTTCCTCCTTTTTCTCTTCTGCTGCTCCTCTTCCCTCCAACTTCTTCCTCTTTTTCTCTTCCTCTTCTTCTGCTTACTCTTCTACTTCCCTCTCTAACCACGCACACGCTCTTCTCTTCCCTTCCTCCCTTCCTCTCTCTTTCGGCTTCTCCCTCTGTCCTTCCTTCTTGCGCCCTGCTGCTGGTGGTATCTTCTGGTCCCGTAGTTGGCAGAGGCAGGCTGGAGAGTTCGATTCTCTTGGCCGCGAGTTAGCGGACAGCACTGAGAGAGCGGGGGAGGCACAGACTCTGAACACAGTGTGTGAGAGCACACGAGCTCTCGCGGAATCGAGAGAAGCCTCTCTCCCGATCCTTTCGGCGGAGGAATTCTAGCTGGCGTGGCTCGGCGGCCGCCTCCACCTTCCTTCCCTCCACCCGAGTTCATTCAGAGCCCTCCCTGGATGGGACGGTCCACACACCACGTCTACTCGGTGCCGGGTTCCCCGCGATATTTTGTGACTGTCTGTCCGTGCGGTGCTTGTGCTAGCCTGTGCTCCTCGGCTCCCTAGACCCGTCGCGGAATAGGGAGGTCGAAATGACCCGGTTGGGATTGCGGTGAGTTGCGATTCATCTTACTATTCTCTTCTTTCCAAAATTCTTTTCTCCTTACTTTCCTTATATTTCTTCTCCTCCTTCTTCGTCCTCGCCTTCTTCTTCTTCTACTCCTTCTTCTTCTTCTTCTTCTTCTTCTTCTTCTTCTTCTTCTTCTTCTTCTTCCTCTTCTTCTTCTTCCTCTTCTGCCATTTCCTTCTTTTTCGCCGTTCTTACTCCTTTTCCTTCGCGGTAATGTTACTGGTTCGTCAACCTGTTGTTACGTCAATGATCTCTGTATCGCGCGAACACGTGCATTCGGTAACCGTGTTGCTCGTCTTGTGCTTTTCCACCGACGTGACACGGAAGCATCGTGCGAGATACGTATCTCACCTCCGTGAACTCTGACGAACTACTGTTGTGCGTCGAATAACTTGCTCTTCTTCTCGTTCCACGAGACATCTTAGTTTTTGCAGTCACCCTGCCCAGACCTGCCTTTCGTACCTGCTCCCGTTCCACCCATCTTTCTTCAGTCGATCCTTTTATTCTTCTTTAATTGCTCCGTGCTCGTTCTCCCTCGGTGCACGCGCCACGAGTATTTCAACGACGCACGGAGGGGGCACTTTCATCCCCCCGTTACATACCGACGGATCGACGAGTGGATTTCAAGGACGAAACCCGCGTGTATTTATGGTCAATTATCCTTCTGACGGAGAACCTAGCACCGTCTCGTGCTTCGTATCACGAAAGACGTCCGTCCATCCGATTGGTATTTTTGCGTTAATCGCGCGTGGATTAGTTTTCCATACGTTTCGCGCGAAGTGCTGTGAAATACCTTTCGCACACATTTATTTATGTAGATAGCGGATTTTTATATTAAAAAATATCGCGGGAGACTAGTAAAATTCTTGATGATTCTACTGTGACCTATTTCTCTAATCTCTTCTTTCGATACGTATGTACCTATTTGTTTGTTTTTTCAACCCGATACGCGAAGCGATAGAGATTTCTTGGAAAATTCCTCTCGCATTTCGCTTTTTATTTTATTCGTACGATTTAATTCACGCCGAAGACTTGCATTTTCATCATCGAAGATTGCAACGAAACCTCCCAATTTTATATTTTACACTTTCGTTTGTAGCTTTCTCCAAATTTCCCTCATCGCTATATTTTATACATTATTATTTCGTTTCCCTTAAATAAATTCTCCACGTTCTCTTTAATATTTTCTAATACCTTCGGCGTTAAGATGTAAGAAAATAAAATTTTGATTTGTCCATGTTTTATTACGTTTAAGTCCGCTCGCGCGATAATTTACTAACGAACGATATTATTGAATCGACGAGCGACAAGCTGTAGACTACAACGTTCTTTTACAGAACTTTATTCGTTCGATCTTCAAACTTCGTATCGTTACGCAACAAAATTTATCCATGCTTCTACGGTAGAACTTTTGGAAACCGAGGATTTCGTTCAAACAAACGATATAAATATTTGTAAAGTTACTTATATGGCAGCTTTTCATATTTATCGAACTCAATTAAACGAACTCAAGAAATTTAGTGTGAAATTTTCTAACTTATCGAGAACCTATAATAACGCCAGTGAACCAACAAAATGATAATTTCCACTTTCATAGAATAATTAGGAAAAATTGTCTTTTCAGATTCGTCGCATCCGCAGTGTTCCTGGCCGGGATAGTTGGTGGGGTACGTACAACCATCGTTTTAATTTCTCACCCTGTATATCGTTCGACGCCGACAAAACGAGAAGATCTCTGCGATCGGTTCGATTCATTCATCGATTACGCCTTTGCGTCGGTACATTCGAGCACGCAACGCACGTGCATGGAGCGTTGCATCGAACGACTAAAAAGTCAACCGCGAATCGAGAGGATCGCGTTTCGTGGCGCGTGCTCTCCGACCTTCTGTCTTTCCTCCTCTGTTCGCTTCATTGTGTGCACTGTGCACGTTCGAGAACCGATGGAGTTGCGAGGGCGAAAAAGCTCGATTCGAAGGTCGACAGATCTTTGGCTGGCGTAACACGCACGACTCGCGCGAGCACATTCATTGCCCACGCGATTAAATCATTCGGAGCATCGCGTCGCGTCGCGTCGCATCGCATCGCGTCGTTGTGGTTTTACGTTCTTACGTTCCTCCGCGGAAACGCTCGCCAGACTTTAAGGATTTTCTATCCGTCTGCTGAACTAAATCGATGGAATTGTTTCGGAAATCGTATGGGAATCCTCTGATCGTTTGTTGGTTTTGTTAATTAAATTGCGCGTCTACCGAGTCATGGTCAGAGTTGTAATTAATAGGACCTGTAGTTGTTTAATAGTTAGAAGGCATCTTTTATCTTTAGATGACACTAACGTAGGTTGGATGATATAATTGGAAGTGAGCTTGATCAGTTAGCCCAAGGTTACTTACTCAAGTTGTAGTTTCTAAGCAATTAGTACATACTTAACAATACTATACTATATTTTGTTACTGTATTATGATCGATAGTGGTCGATTAATCTAAAGTCGGTATAATACATTCTTTATGCTAGACAATATTTATAAAACAGTGACATGAGACGACGTGTATCATGTATTTATAGCGATAGCGCGTTACTGATAGCATTAATAGAATCATAGCAAATAATAGAAATTTGTGTAAAAGTAATTGCTCTGCAAGTTGAATGTACTACTTGAAAAAAAGAAATCCATTTCTCTTATAAGGCAATTTCGATGAATCGTAGAAAAGGAGCATTCTGCACTCCCATATAATAACGATGCCATGGCTAACGAACTGTTTCAAAAACTCAATCTTCATCTCAATAGGATATGGGTACTTTTGATAAATTGCTACGCGAAACTGTTCACCGGTTTTACACAACTCAATTTCGAGCAACGATAACAAGAAATTGTTCTCCAATTGCACGTCATATTTCACCGAATCGTTCCAAGGAATGCTTTATGCCACTCTAGAAATTGTCTCTTCAGCACGATCCCTAGGAAAATCCATACAATTTTGATAAACTATTTTTAAAAATATCAGCTTGTTCGAAAAATTCCTGTCGAAAGTTACAATAAAATGTAGCCTATTTTTAGAGAATTCTCAGCCTTCGATCAATTTTTCTTATATATACAAATTTGTTATCTTTTCCGCTAACGAATTCTTCGAATAACTTTTACAGACTTCTAGAATAATTAAATATTCATGCTTATACCTTTCGAACAAGTTTTCCAAATACCACGATAAATAGTAACAAACCTGTACTATATTCTACGAATACGACGGATAGAGTGAAATGATCCATCGAAGAATAAAAAGTTCCTGTTCTTTATCTGTGAGTTTCGACATCGCATCAGCGAAACAGAGAAAATTGTTTTATCGTTTAACAAATTTCGAATATTATTATTTCTTCTTAATCCCTTTGGTATCCGAGGACAGAGACGTTATTTTTCTATCGTTTCGTTATAATTTGATAGAAGATTATGATAAAAATTCTTCAAATTTTTAAAATTATCCTGTACGTTGTTTTCTATAATGTCGCTATATACACGTAGAGATAAAAAATATTCTCCAGCGTTCTTATTTCTCTTTTAGCAAACTTATTTCCGAGCAGCGTGCATCGGGCACGCGGTCGATAACGCGAAGATCATGTCGCAGACGCGATAAGAACGTTTCAGCAGATTTGTCGTCGACCAACGACGGAAAGGTGTTAAATCCGAAATAGGGCAGCCGTCTGTTAGCGACCAGTTCGCCTACGAGACGCCGTAACCGCTCTTTGTGTAATTTTATTACGCCACGTACACGTGTACCGCACGTACAAGCACATAAGCCAGCTTAGTCACTATTGAAAATAGTTTGAAATTGACCGCGGCTGGATTACCATCGTCTAAAGAACTTAATCGTCCTTTTTGGCTCTCCACGACCGCACGTTCGTTCTTGCAAGAGGTTATTGGGTTGGTAGATTGCGTTTTGGGGTTGAATCGAGTTTAACCTTTGCACCATCATTATGGTCGAATGCAGCTGTGTATGTAGATATCTGCTATTCGCTACGCCATCCGATTTTAGTCCGTGTACCGTTAAAATTTATCCTTTGTTGCGCCAATCTACGATCATAGTACACGTATACTATCGTAGTAACGTAAAACAGACGAAAAGTGTGGAAATTATACAACTTTTCGAATTGCAGAAATTGTAATTTCTTGAGACTAGTGGGTGAAATTAATTAGTTGTCCGGAAATTCGGCCATTCGATCGAGATCTGGATTATCAAAAATTCGATTATTATAGCTTGATAAAATATTTTGACAAAACCTTCTTGAAGGCAGTCGGCCTTCTTTGAATTCTTTTCTCCATCGAAGCTTGGGAACAGAAAAAAAAAGAGGAATTGGATATAATAAAAATTCATCGTTTCCACGTGTCAAAATTCAAGTTGCGTAAGATAAAAAAAAAAGCATTCCAAATCAAAATAACGAAATGCAATATCGATTATAACAATAACTTTGCAACTGCCTAACGTAAAAGTCTTAATATTGCTCGTTTTCAAGGTATTTTAGTTTTATTACGAAAAATCCTACTTTACGTTAAACGCAGGCTTGAACAGTAGTTCTCGTCGTATTTTCTTTCTTTTACCTGACATCATAGGATTAAGAAGTTTGCACGGCAAATTCGCCGGACGAGAAGCATATTTATTTTGACTGTTTTACTCGTATATCGTTAGCAGCTGCATTCTACACTTTCATTCGTAGAATATTCGTGACTTACGATGACACGAATCGATTAACCGACTATGTCTCTTCGATGTTTAAGACGCATCAGCCGAGGTACCTGTATACCGGCTGTAATGGTACAACGTTCCATTCTTTCTGTATCTTTTACAGTTGGCAAGCTGCTATTACGCGAGGTTTAAATTTTAGCGTCTCGTGCATGCTCGGTGATGCGTGAAACGTGAAAAATTGTTTCGCGAGGCGGGAACCACTTGCGCCGTAGCGAAAGTGTTTAGTCAGAGAAACGAGTTTACGGAGCGGCGGGATTAACGATGATCGTCGTGAAGTCAATTGCACGTTAAAAACTCTTAAAGATAGCCTTATTCGCCGGATAAATCGCATCGAACGAAATTCTGAATGCGGTAATTAACGGTATAAAGGCCTGTGTAAGTAGGCTTTGATCAACGTTGATAACGATTCTTGTTGCACGTTTCGCGATAACAGTTTTACCGAACGAAGTAACTTAGTCTTCTTCGCTCGTAATTTATCACTCGTAACCCGACCGCGATAGAATTGTTCACGAAACCTGTGATTTTACGTACAGTATATAGGACAAATGATTTTGAAAATGTATTGAAAAATATTCCGTATTAATTATTTTGACCCGTAAATTTACAAGTGCTCTCGCATGATCGGCTCGTAAGGATCATAGCGATACGAATATTTTTCCTAAAAATAGTGTGCTGCGTTTATCGTTATAAGGATTCATTCCATGAAAACGTATCATTGCAGAGAGTACAGTTATAACTCAATTATGAAATTAAAGGGACGGGAATCTTAATTCTCAAAATCTTAATATTCATTACCGTAGTTTTCGACTCGCCATACCGTGTATGTTGTCGACAAAGTAAATTACTTGGTTCCTTTCATCCTATCAACGTACATATATCACACTTGGCTCTTATGAATACGCGTCGTCCATCGAGATTATAAAGATCGCTGACCAACGAATTAGCGAGCCTCGTCCTACACCGTATTAATCTTGTTGAAATACACGTTGCTCCGTAACATCGTCACATTCTT
Source organism: Bombus soroeensis (assembly GCA_014737365.1). Lineage (NCBI taxonomy): Eukaryota > Metazoa > Arthropoda > Insecta > Hymenoptera > Apidae > Bombus > Bombus soroeensis. Next base: position 1,721,724 of record JACXIL010000219.1, on the reverse strand, counting down.
GTTCTTTCCAATTTACGGATGATCGATGTGACACACGAACGGTTCGTACAACTTTCATATTGAAGAAACGTTAAAAGCTATCACTGTGGATATCAGTTGACTATTAATTTATAGGACGTTCGAAAAAGTGACTTGATTTTAATTGAATTTGACTTGAGTTCTATCGGTTCAGTGAAATTACTGAACAGTGGGGCTGCTGCGATAAACAGGCTGCGAATGAAACGAGGAATACAGGATGGTGAAGTTGACAAACAGGAATGACGGAGGATCCAAAGGAAAAAAGGATCGTTCAGGATCCAAGCTGGAACGCGATGGCTGATTGGTTACGTAATCGCGGATTCACGAAGGCGGCCAAGAAACGCGATAAAAGGAACGATTCTTGAACCGTCACGAGAAGATAGTCCCGGTATCTAGAATAAGAAAATTGGGTTGGCTTCGTTGAATGAAATGGCCGTGTAGATTGAGTCGTTTTCGTGGATGCTCGAGGATAGAGATGCGTGTGACGTTGATGATAATTTGGTTGGAGGTTTGGTCGAACGGAGGAAACGGAGATTCTACTTTTGGAAATATCTCTTCGAATAAATTTCTCGGTTTTTGGAACTTGGCGTATGAGATCCGTAGGTAGACGTATGTTTCTGGTCGTTGTCTGTCGTTGTAAGGAAAGAGAATTTGAGATGGAGATTACGTTTGTTGATTATTATTTTTCCAATATTTTAGGATTGAGTATTATGAGGCTGGTAATTTGTCATTTTCTATAAAGGCAACGAATACAAATTAATTATAAATAATTGTAATTCAAAATGAAATATGTAATATCACGGTAAATCGAAACAAACTGAACTTTGAAATTTACTAGAATTACAATTGTAACTTGTATTTGTCGATATAGAATAATGTATAATTAATTCTAAATGATAGTAATAGCGAATATGGATTAACATGTGTGATCTAAGCAATTAGTATTCAGTGATTGTATTTCGGAAAGGTTTTACGTTGCTTTGTACTCGTTGTTAGATGAAAAACTAGCTCAGAAATAACATTTTTTCCAACTTTTATACTTTTGATAGTATTGTCATAATGTGGTCATAGAAATAAATAATCTTCCTTATATCTTTTCTATTTTATGCCATGCATAAATTATAGATAAATGGAATAATTTAAAGCTAATGTAGCGCTAAGCGCTACGTAATATCTATGATTCATTGTTTGGAAATAAGTACATTATCGTATGATAATTACGTTTCGTATTCATAGCAGCTTCTTTAATCTCAAATTGCAACTACAATCTCCACCGATCTGTCTACTCCATCTGAAATTCTGACTTTGTTTAATCTTCTACAACATCAAACTCCACTCGGAAAATTAGATTGATTGTAATCGTTTAATAATTATACAAATGAAAGATTAATCTATAAGATCCTAATTAATTGGGGTTTTAGAGTTGTATCAACAATTAAACGTGAATGGGATCAGAATGTAATAAAAGTAGAAGAACGTTACGTACTTAAACTGTTAGTTGAAAATTCAAGGAAAATTTAATTTATCTTATAAAATCGTAAGAATTAACAGAAATTGTAAAGATGATTTAACTCGCGAAGCATCACAAACCAGCAATTTTTGACTTTTCTATAAAACATTCGACATATCCGTAGCAAGATTTTATATTCTTGCATCGCAGAATTGAGAAGGCATAATCCTGTACATATTTTCAGCAGTGATGTCAGTAAATCAGTTTCGCGTGTAACTCATGACGAGGTCGTTGCGAATTATCGTATTATCAGCGTCCAGATGTCTGTATCGCTTCGTATTATTAGAATTCAGGATGAAGATTCGACAAATTATGTGAATCTGTTACGACATACGATCCACTACAAATTACTGTAAAAATAAGCGATTCTTAATCAATAAATATGTTTAGCAAAAGTGACAAAAATATTACAATACGTAGATAAATATTTTCTATGGTGTCTCTCGTGAGCGTTCCTCTAAATTCGTAACTCATCGAATTCGCTAAGTAGACAAATACTTTCGCAAACGGTGATTAAATTGTTCGCCTTTAGAATTTTCCAGACTTTCGCTGCTTCTCTTTTCAAAGTTTCCCAAGATGTACGGCATCGACGTGACACGATTATCTTCCGTTTCGATAAAGCCCGTACTATTTCATTCAGCTTTTTCGAGGGAAATGTTCGAGGGAAACGCGCGGCAGAGAGACTGGCCAGAAAGGGAACCAAAGAGGAACAGCGTGCGGCGCGTCACTTGGAAACGATAACGGGCGAAGCGTTATCTGCCGCGCTTCCTGTCAGCGCGTACCATTCCGAAACTTAAAAAGGATAAAACGTGAAAACGAGGGCAAGACAATGACTTTCTGCGAACGCGATGACGCATCGACCGAATCGAGCTAATTTGTATAATATGGTCGCCGTACGCGGACAGGGCTGGATCAGCGATCGAGGTATAGAAATTGGTCTGCGTGTGTTGAAAGATATCTCTTGGAAAAAGATGTCGCTCTATGATACGTACGATGCACTGTCGTTCGTGAGTCGTTAAACGTTTTGGTAGATTCTTAGTTACGCTATACCGCTCACGTTAATGTTCACCTTGTGAGTGTTTGCATAGTGTATTTGAGATGTTACGTGATTTTTCAGGTGGAAGATATTTTAGAGAATAGGTGGAAGGTTTAAGTAACAATCGTGATGCTTTGGATTTATGGAGTTTACTTTTTGGTTAAATTTATACATCGTTATTTAATAGCGCCGTAAAATGTAGATTATCAAAATTGGAATTTAAAATTAATAAAAAATAAAATGTGCTCTGTCATACAAGACGCGTAGCTGATAACTTATCGACAGTTGATGCAACCTCAGAAGTACCTATTAAATATTAAGATGTAAGAAGATCCTCTTGAAAACGTTTTTAGTCTTCATATCTAGGCATTTGATACATACGCTTAGCTATGCTTTCTCGTTCTAGCGCGAAACATGACTTTTATCTTAATCGCCGAGTCGTATTATATCAAACATTTTTTTATTTCTATGTTCCGTTTTTCTTCGTAATTTATAGAATTAAAATTCCTGACAAATTTTTATTTTAAGTACTATCCCGTACGTCATCTTGATTCATTTGTGCCGAATCTAATCATTTTCTAGACGCGACATGCATGTGTATACACATTTATTATTCTGGATCAATTATTAAATTTAAATCGAATGTAGCCAGTAAGTACCAATACATATTACGTTATTAATTTATTTGTTTCGCTTTTAGTTGACAAAGTGAAAAAGTTATTTGCAGTCTATAAGAATAACAGTCATACTATTCTTTTTAGAGAAGTCAATACATACGCAAATATTTGTTGAACGTTGTGATCAATTTGTTCTGTATATATAATTGCAATATGATAATAATCGTAATTATGTTAGAATATTCTACTAAATTACTTCAACATTTTTTGTAAGCAACTACATATTCGAAAATTGTATTTTTCATCAAAGTAGATCGAGTTAGCGTCTATGAATGATTGGCCATACTACGTCGGTAAAGTAGTTTATAGATCCTTCAGTCAATACCCTCAGACCAGCAAGATCTAGAGCTCAATCGATAATTACGTTTATCGCGCATCTTCGTATCGATTACAGAGAACTGATCGATTCTAATTGATTCTAATCTACTACTTGATTACTTGACCAATTACTTGATCTACTGACAAGTGATTTCATGTCGAGAAAACTTCAAGTCACACAAAGTCTCATAAGACACGTAAATTCACAATTTATTTCGTAAGTTATTCGAAATATTTCGATCTCATTTTTACCGTTCAACTTGGAAAATCATAATTTTCTCAAAGTTTTAGCAGCGTCTTTATAACAAAAACTCGCGATCAATAAATATTGCATAAAAGATTAATTTAAATTTAATTGTTCCAAACTACGAAATAAACGAATATGTATAACTGACGTGCTTGATCGGAAAGAAATTACATTTCAGACGGTTATCATCTACGATGAAAATCGATGAAAATGTATAGTGTTATCAAATATATTAATTTGAGAAAAAAGAAGATACGATTTTTGGTGAACGTACTGCGGTAGAGAACGTGTTAAGAAAATTACTATAACCTTTCGAAGAAGTCATCAAATAAATCTCCGTTCTATTTTATATCTTTTTCTTTTCCAGCAATATAATCACACATCATGGTCGTACAATCCTCCGCCTGTTGTTCCACTTGGACGAGGTGATATTGGAAAACCAAATAGTACCGACGACGATTATAATATTTCACCACGATGGAGAGCTTTTGTTACGAACAACGAAGGTAACGACGGGGTTTATCTCTTCTTGGTTTTCTCTGCATAGAACAAAAATTTCGCTGCACCTCTTGCCGATAAGTATAATTGGCTAATATTTTCAATTCTATGTGCGGATATCTAGATAACTCCTTTTTATATCCTTTTTATACACTGACGAAATGGAAGATTATCTCTAGAAAAAATTTATTGCAAACGTGAACATATACATCTGTTGAAACTTCAAAATAGTATTTCTCGTTTCCGAAAATGTTTGCACTGCTTCTTTCCTCTCCGGATAAATCGTTTAGTTGATTTTCTCTTTCGTACTTTTATGTAGCTTTTCCTTTAACTTTTATTAAACTGATTATCTGGTTATTTGTTTACTCATTTTTGCTTCTCCTTTATCATTTTCTACTTTTTTAATTGAAAATTATTAATTTTTGCTGTTTAAATACTTTGAATATATTCTACTCTTCCTGCGAAACTTGTAATTTTGAATAATATTATAATAATTTGACATAATATATAGTAAGTTGATCTTGCGTTCTATTGTACAGATTCTGAGGAAGATAGGCGGTACTTAAATAACCAAGGCCAAGGCTACCAAGGTCAGAATTACGATAATCGGTACAACAGATATCCTGATGGCGATGAATATAATCAGAGAACCGATGATTCCGGCGGATATCAAACTAATTATGGTAATAAATTTATACGATCGTTGACAAAACTTTATACCTCTGATAAACCAGTGGCATGTCAAACAATTATTTCTTTTTAATCATAATGCGATATTAAAATTAAAAAATCAGTAAAATGCACTTATCACGATTTTCCTCTTTGTCCTCTTCATATTATTCATCGTGATTTACATACATATATAAATAATATAAAGGTAAAGTCATGTAATAAGTTAAAGTACGTTGAAATAATTTTTTAAAACAATGGTGTTAAAAATTTAAACGAGTAGTAAGAACATATCCTGTATTAATCGTGCTATTTGTTAATAATTCTCCAAGAAACAGCACTCACCTTCTTTCCTTCGAAACGATTCCGTCGCAATATCTCCAGATTTACGAATTCAACATCGGCCTACTAATTAACAAAACCGTACATTTATCTTTTGTCTTTACAGCGTTGTGTAATAGTTTCCTATTAATCGATAGTGCCAGCGGTTATTGCGCGCGCGCACAAGTTTATGGTGTTCCATAAAATTTAATGGGCTAATAGAAAATTGAATTTTGAAAAGGCATAAAACTGATGTCGCTTGAGCTTCGAATGAATTATTTTCATAAAAGAACAAAACTAACAGACGAGAAATTTGGCGAATTTTACAAAATAGAACTGTGACGAGTAGCGTGCGTTTCATTTCGAAACCTTTCCTTCGCCCCTCATTTATGATTCTGCAACTGCACGGCTTCATAATTTTCAAAGCTCGTGCATTTCGGATGAAAAATTATTTTGAATTATGATTTCTGCTAAAGTTATTTCTTTATGTCAACGTCAATGAAATTTATATTTTTCGGTTCATTTACGCGTTTGTTAATAGTCGTTTACAATCTTTTTCTCATTTCACATCTTTATCTTTTATCTGTAGCCCTAACGAAATATTTATCTAGGCATTTCATTCTATGAAATAACATTCCTGCCTATATTTGAAAAATATAAATTTGCATAAACATTCGCTGTAACGATTATAGTTTATTTTTAAGACGATACTAGTTGTCATGGCGTTAAACACGAAAACCGCGTCCCAATTCATACGATTTCATTCCCATAGATCGTCCATCTCATAGATCGTCTATCCGATTCGTTTAACACGAGTAATCTTCTTCTCTCAGGAGGCTTGGATCAAGAATCCTACAACCAGGGTCAAGATCAAGCTTCGTTGGATCCTTACAATCAAGAATCTGGCGATCCTTATGGAAGATCCGGAGGTTATGAAGATCCTTACGGAAGAGGAGAAGCCGGAGGAGAACAAAGGTCCAGAGATTCTTCTGGAGATGGCTACGATAGAAATTATGGATCCAGAGAGGATTATGGACGCGGAGATCCTTACGGACAACGCGGATACTCTCCAGGGCAACGTGGAGGATATGGCGCGGCCGGAGATTCGGACAATTATCCGAGTAGTTACACGGTTGTGCCAGTTCCAGGATACAAGCCACAACGAAACTGTACTGGATCGGCCTGCTGCGTGCCAAAATGTTTCGCGGAGAAAGGTTCCAGAGTAAGTGTTCGTCGAAGGGAATTTTGTACGCAAAGTTCATTTTTTCTTTTTTTTTTTTTACGGTAATCACGGAAATGTAAACTTGTAAGACATAATTGAATATTATATTTCAAGACAATACGAGAAAAGCACGCGAGGCGTCGATGTCGAATGTTAATTTCGATGGAAATATTGGAGTTACGAATGGAAAAGAATTAGCTATAAAATCAGTGTTACTGTTGTACTCTTCTTGTTTCCTGCTAAATTACGATGGTTGGGTTTTTAATTCAGAGGTGAAAATAATTTGATGTAAATTTCGCTTCGGTGTGAGTTATAAGACAAAATATGAATAATTGCAAAAACACGTATTATGATATGTACATGTATAACAGATATCTGCAACAGAATGTTAAAACAAATTAAATGAATATAGTTTTTATATTATGCTAGATTCGTAAATTTTTAATTCATTTTGACTTACGTGCACAGGGTCCACCAGGTATAATGGGGCCACAGGGACCTAAAGGTCAAAAAGGATTTCCTGGAACAGAAGGTCTTTTGGGACCAAAGGGAGAAAAAGGTGATCCTGGTCCTCAAGGATTACGCGGTCCGAAAGGTGACAGAGTATGTACTGATTTACTATTAACGTTCGCTTTTGTTTATAATAATATACAATAATGTATTGTTAACAATAATTTTTCCAGGGTAAAATGGGTATACCTGGATTCTCCGGTATAAGTGGTGTTCCTGGAGTACAAGGTCCGCCCGGAGCTCCTGGTCTGCCTGGTCGTGATGGCTGCAATGGAACAGACGTACGTATGCTGCAAATTATTTTTATTAGTAATACTTATTACGAGAATACGGATTTGTGCACTTATGAGAAATTCTGAAGCAAAAAATGAGATTATGCGATAGTATAAAATGAAAATTTGAAAATTTTTTTTGATGATTATCTTTCAGGGTGAACCTGGTCATGCTGGTCGTCCTGGAGATACAGGTCCTCGCGGTTATCCAGGTCCTCGAGGGCCCAAGGGAGACAAAGGTCAATCAGGGTTCGCTGGTAGGTTCCCTGTAGGTCAAAAGGGAGAACCGGGTATAGACGGTGTCAGAGGACCTCCAGGACAACCAGGATTACAAGGAGAGCGTGGATTTCCTGGACCTAAGGGTGATCGTGGTCCTTATGTAAGTTACTGTTTGTAAATACTTTCATGAATCACTGTACACTTAACCGTGTTAAAAGCGAAGTTCGTTCTAACATCGTTCATTTGCCATAATATTATTATACTGTTATTGTTTGTAATCATCGAAATAATAGTTTCTCTACTCTTTATCTATTGACAAATAAAACACTTATATTGGTGATGGGTTAATCTATAAACGATAATACTACGATATCGTGATTTAAAATATTCAACTATCGTATTCAGGGTCCGCCTGGCCTACAAGGGCCAAGAGGAGAAAAGGGAAACATGGGTCTTGCGTTTGAAGGTCCGAAAGGTGACAAAGGTCAGAAGGGAGAACAAGGACCTCCTGGATCGCCTGCCGTCGGCGGCTTTTTACATCCAGGAGAAGAAATAGCAGGTCCACAGGGAGATCGTGGTGAAAAAGGAGACACGGTATTCTTTTTAAACGCTTAAAATTTACAAAATTAAAATAAACAAAGAGTACATAGATTTTGTCAATAACTTTTTAAATTTTTAGGTTCTAGTTATTTAAAAAAATGCAAATATATGTACGAACAATTTAGTGTATAAAAATTTGTACTTGTATACATTATTTGTATAGTCAAAGAGTATCTAAATTAAGTATTAGGGCATATAGAATGTAAATAGCAAATGTAACGAGCAATTGTAAAATTATATACGATCTGTTCTTTTATATCTATTTTATTTCATTTCATTTGCAATGATAGGGTGAAAGAGGGTCGGACGGTCAAAAAGGAGAACAGGGACCAATTGGTGATCATGGTATTCCTGGTACTGCAGGTATGAAAGGAGAAAAAGGTCTTCCAGGCGCACCAGGTATTCGTGTAAGTATACTTACTCGTTTCATTTAACCGTGTTGTTCTCCTCGGATCTATATGACCTGAAACGATTATTATATTTCAATAGACATTTTTAAAGTCTGGATAGTTTTTCAGTATTTGATTATGGTATTCAATATAATTTCGCTACATTTTGTGTATTTGACGCTCTTTATAAACAAAGTATTGCAAAAGGGAAAGTATTTGAAAAGAAATATATGTGAATAAGAATCGAGGAGAACAGCAATGTTAATGATAAAGTAAAAATGCAGGATGATGTAAATTAATTTGTACATTTATTATATTCAGGGACGGGATGGTTTCTCTGGACCTCCAGGTCCACCTGGACGCAAAGGTGATCGAGGTTACGACGGATTAGACGGTCTTCCAGGTCGTCCTGGACAGAAAGGAGAACCAGGTCGAGATGGGTCTATGGGTGTTCCAGGCTTACGAGGACCACCTGGTCCACCTGGAGTAAGTATTACTAACATTAATCGTATGTATTTCTTCCTAAGAAACGAATAGATTAAATGACCTCTGCTTGCAACGTAAATACATTTTTAGAATTGGAATACAGTAGAACTTTTCATCCGAATTGATAGGATGACAAGAATGTTAGTATAATGAAGTTTTCAGATAACAAAACAATTATTTTTGAGATATAAAATCCTATTCGTTCAAATAAAAACTTAACTTTTAATTACTAATTGCAGGGTGGGAAAGGTACGCCAGGGCCTCCAGGTCCAAAAGGACCTCAAGGTTTTCCAGGACCCACTGGACCTCGCGGTGCCGATGGATATCCCGGAGATCCAGGACCAAGAGGTCCTATCGGGCCCCCAGGAGGACCTGGTTTAGCAGGTATTCCTGGTCCAGAGGGTTTACCAGGAGAAAAAGGAGCAAAGGGAGAACCTGGCATCACAGGATTCCCTGGACCAACAGGTCCCCGTGGATTTGATGGTCCGCCAGGTTTAGCAGGTTCACGAGGACTGCCAGGAGAGAAAGGCGCCTCGATTATGGTGGGTATTTATTCAGAAATCAATACGAATCGATACTCGAATATTTGATAAGTCGATCCAATACAAGAATTCTTTTTTCTTGGATATTTTATATTTGTTTAAATGTGTTTTTATTTAGAATGAAGTTTGTCCAAGTCCTAACACTAGAGTTACCGGCCTTTAACACGTATCTAAATATGTTATACATGGTTAATTAAATATGTAATTATAAAAACAATAAATCCCGTGCCAGTTATTTTGACTGGTTTGATAGTTCTAATTCGTTTGATATTTAATATTAATTTTGATAGTTAATAATATTTCGAAAATTACCAAATGTGTATAGGGTCCCAAAGGAATGGATGGAGCGCCCGGTAGAGATGGTGAGAAAGGACAAAAAGGAGAACGCGGTTACGCAGGACCGCGTGGAGTTCCTGGCGACGTGGATGGTATTCCAGGAGCACCCGGAGAACCTGGTTTACCAGGAGAACCGGGAACGCCAGGGAAAAACGGCATTCCAGGATTTCCAGGTTCACCTGGTGAGAAGGGAGAGATAGGAGGGCGTTGCATAGATTGTATGCCGGGATTCCCAGGAATCAAGGGTGATCGGGGTTTCGATGGACAACCTGGACTTCCTGGACCACGAGGTCCGGCTGGAGAACGAGGATTCCCCGGAGAACCTGGCAGCGACGGATTACCCGGACCAATTGGACCACCAGGGCCTCCGGTATTTTTAGCACATTATTTTACCTTTCGTATTTCAAGGAAATATTTTGAAAAAAAAGACTCGCACAGATTTATCAAGTTATTTAAATGCAAGTCGTTTGAGTTAAAATAACGTAGCTTCGAGTGAATATCCAACGAAATGTAGATAACTTTACCAGCATGTACCGGAAATTTATAATTAAGTAGATTTCAATTTTAATATGTAAAATCGTTAGTATATCGTGTATTTCTGATTACTAGGGAAAAGATGGTATTCCTGGTGCAGCAGGTCCACAAGGAGAACCTGGTACTCCAGCAGTGGTTACGGAAAACATGCTTAAAGTAGAAAAGGGTGATAAAGGTGTCAGAGGTCCGGTAGGAAGAGATGGTCCACCTGGTCTTCCTGGTCCGCCTGGAGAAAAAGGTCCGATGGGATTTGAAGGTTTCCCAGGACCAAAGGGTACTGCTGTAAGTTGTTGCGATCTCAACCTTTATCATTCTGCCAATTCCTTCCGTTCAAACTGTGTCAATTTGTTTAACTTATGTGACTTTTGAAATACACGTATGACATATTTTTTTATTAATAAAGTTCCCCGTTTTGGAATCATCATCGAATCTATCGAATATATACAAATATTTTTATAACCCGCAAATAGGGATCATGGCAGCAAATGCGTTAAATAATTTGTCAAAACTTATGTTCAATACTCCTGTTATTGTTTCTAGGGAGATCGTGGATTCCCTGGTCAAGATGGTATTCCTGGAAGGCCATGTGCTCCTGGTCGAAAAGGAGAACCTGGTGTTAGTGTGAAAGGAGAACATGGAGAACCAGGCCGAAGAGGTGAAACAGGTGCAAAGGGCGAACCTGGTCCATTAGGAGATAAAGGAGAACCCGGTAGATATACTTTATATTTCTTGGAATTCTTGTATCGTTTCAGGCTCTAAACCGTTTCAGTTTGTAAGAGAAGTAATTTGATTATTTCTATTTTAAATAGGTCTGTGTCCAATTCCGGATGAATTAATTAAAGGCATTAAAGGCGACAGAGGTGCTCCTGGAGAAAAAGGAGAGCCTGGTCCACCCGGAAGGGATGGGTTAAGCGGTGACAAAGGTTTACAAGGTATTTCGGTAAGTACAAACTGTATTTCCTATTTGATACAATTTTTTGTTATTTATTTTCATTCTAATTTTGGTTACTTTGACAAATTTAATATTATATACTCATGTATCCGTAACATAATAATAAATTATTGTGATCAGGGTCCACCTGGACCACCGGGATCAATTGGTGCACCTGGGCCAGTGGGACCAAGAGGATTACCAGGTCCTCGTGGTGACAAGGGTAACATAGGACCAATGGGTTTCCCTGGTGAACCTGGTCGTGAAGGACCCAGGGGGTTCCCAGGAGCTGCAGGTTTGAAAGGAACAAAAGGTGAAGTTGGTATCTCGGTCAAGGGTAGTCCTGGATTGCCAGGACCACCAGGAGAAAAGGGAGAGAAAGGTCTTCCAGGACCACCAGGAAAAGAAGGTCCTGATGGTCTGCCGGGTCTGCCAGGATTTTCCGGAGAGAAGGGTGATGCAGGTATTCCAGGCATAGGTGGTTTGCCTGGTGCGCCAGGAGAAAAGGGAGATACTGGTCTGATGGGACCTCCAGGCCCGCCTGGTGTTGCTGGAATTCCTGGTATAGACGGAAATAAAGGTATGCAGTTCCTAAATTCTACAGTTTATACAGTGGTTATGTAAAGTATTTGCGCATACCCTTACGTTTTAATGAAACGTCTTCTTCATCAATTTCCACAATTTCGTTTTCGTGGCATCGAATTTTTGCAGTGATAAGAAAGCACTTCTAGATAATACAAAATTTAATATACTTGGACCTAATTAAGTCGTATGTAAATGTTATAACAAATACAATGGTGCATAAATAACTTTTGTAGCCACTGTAGGTGTCTCTCGTGAATCATTCATTTCAAATTTCAAAGTAACATAATAATTGTAACATAAACGTAATTGTTTTGTGTACCAGGTGAACCGGGATTGCCGGGCGAGGCTGGCAAACCAGGACTCCCAGGATTCCCAGGTATCAAAGGTGATCGTGGCGAACCGGGTATCGATGGATCGAAAGGTTACCCAGGAAGACGTGGTCTACCTGGTTTACAAGGTAGACCTGGTATAGAAGGTGCACCTGGTTTGAAAGGAGAACGAGGTGAAAAAGGCGCCGCTGGTTTCCCTGGATTACGTGGAATGGAAGGAAAACCTGGTCGCCCTGGATTAACTGGACCGAAAGGAGATTTAGGTCATCCTGGTCTACCTGGTCTTCCTGGAGCTATTGGATTCCAAGGACCTAAAGGTGATCAAGGTTTACCAGGAATGCCAGTAAGTCTTTTACATTCGTAAATACTGATTTAAGCTAATTGTTCGATATTTGTAATATCTTCAATTGAAAAAGCTGAAAAGGAATTTTATATATATTTATTAGCTGCTATTTATTACTTGATACGGTAATAGGTAATAAGCTTTTATACTTTTGAGTTATGAAACTTGTATCCTTCTTTCTCTTTCAATGAATACAATTAAAGATATTTGTGCTGCCACCTTATCGCAGCGAATTTGTATTATGCACAATAGGGATTTAACGAAGATAGTGGGAATTGCAAATTTATTGTAACCATTAATCTCATTAGGGACGCAAAGGAGAACCAGGTCTAGTTTCTGAGAAAGGACAGAAAGGTGAACCAGGAATGCCAGGTATTCGTGGTCCTGTTGGTCCTCCTGGTAGAGATGGTATCGACGGAGACAAAGGAGAACGTGGATTGTCGTGTAATTGTGTAGACGGATTGCCAGGTCTGAAGGGAGAACCTGGTCTGCCAGGTCGCGATGGATCACCAGGACCTATAGGGTTAAAAGGTGACGCTGGAGTAAGAGGTTTCCATGGTTCTCAAGGAGATATAGTACGTTTTATTCTTTACAGTGAACAAAAATTCATAGCAAGGAGTTTAATATAAAACATCTTTAAATTACTATAGGGACCAATGGGTCCACCAGGTGAACCCGGAACACCTGGAATAGACGGATTACCAGGTGAACCAGGTGACATCGGTCCACCAGGTCCACCTGGTTTCCCTGGTTTGGATGGTGATGTGGGAGCTCCAGGACATCCTGGCCTCAACGGTGGCAAAGGAGACCGTGGTTTGCCAGGTAAGAGGCTGAAACTCTTTTCAATTTTATAAGAAAATGTACAAACTAATTTTGTAGAAACTAATGGATTTAATTATTTCACAAGGTTTTGTTGGGGAACCTGGTATCCGTGGTGCGCCCGGAGAAAAAGGTGACCGGGGACAACCTGGACCGACAGTTGCGATCAAAGGTGAGAAAGGTGAACCAGGTATGCCAGGATTACGAGGTGTAGCTGGAGAGAAAGGGGACCGTGGTGAGGAAGGTCTGGCTGGTTATGATGGCGAAAAAGGAGATAGGGGCACATCAGGTCCAGTTGGAAATCCAGGTCCACCTGGCCTCCCTGGACCTAAAGGTATTTTTAATTTCTAATTGATTATTTTGCATTTTCTATCGTTAACGCAATTCAATTGTGTCTGTAAAAGATCAAGCTTTGACCGACTATGTGAAATGTGTCATTTTAGGCGAAGAAGGTCCACGTGGACCTACGGGAATTGCTGGACTAACCATCAAGGGTGAGAAGGGTTTACCAGGTCTGCCAGGAAAGCACGGACGAGAAGGAATACCAGGACGACCAGGAGAGAAGGGAGAACGAGGATTACCTGGTTTACCAGGACATAAAGGAGATCAAGGACCTTATGGCCCTGTCGGACCACAGGGCGAGAAAGGTGATATGGGACTTATGGGTTCTCCCGGTTTACCAGGTCAAGATGGAGCTCCAGGTCACAGAGGACTGCCGGGTCAAATAGGTCCAAAAGGTGAAAAAGGTGTAAATTGTATACCAGAACCAGGTCTGCCGGGACAAAAGGGAGAATCGGGATACCCAGGTAAATGGACAATTAATTAATAAATTATTAAATCATCCAATAGATTCCTGCTGTTTATTTTCTGTTATTTAAAACCTCCCTTTTTCAGTACCATTTCCATTTTTTTCTTTTTTTTTAAACAAACAATAGATTTAGGATAACTCACAACTTTTGACACCCTGAATCGATAAACTTCTTGTTTCGTTTATCTGATCACGAATTTTGTCTTTGTTTGGAGGTAAAGTGTTGAACATGATTAATTAATCTTAAGAATTAATCTTAAAGATCCAAATTTTCTTTCTTAACGCAATCGGAAAAATGCTTCGTACAAGTACAAGACGATAATGAAAATTGTTTATTATCCAATTTGACAAATTACGAGGCAACTACTAAACTTAACTCAAATAATTTTATCTTATTCTATTTGGAATACATTTGGTAATTTTGTAAACACGTTCATTTTACTAAATTTACAGGAGTTCCCGGAAATGATGGACTCCCCGGTGAAAAAGGTGACAGAGGTTGGCCCGGTCTGGAGGGTTCTCCTGGTCTGGATGGAGAGAAAGGTGAAAGAGGATTCCCAGGTCCAATAGGAAAAATGGGTGCTATTGGTTTTGTTGGTCAGAAGGGTGACAAAGGTCTCGACTGCCTCGAACCACCGATGGGACCAAAAGGAGACCGTGGTTACCCTGGTACGGTCAATTACGTCAAAATATCGAAAATTAAAGTTTTATAGATATCATGATAAGTAATAACTTGACTATACTAAATTCAATGAATGAGACGGATACGCTTGAATATTCCGGCTAGGATCCAAAATTTTTCACGTGCATGTTTCTTCTTAACTCCATTTAATATCAAACTATGGACAATATTTATATATATTCGAACATGTTATTATCTGACTAAACTCGGACTTTCCGAACAGCTCAATGTGTGTCAATCATTTACTTGTATTTACAAATCGTAATTAATTTATAAATCATATCTGCATTGGTAAATCATTTATAATTGTACTAATTAGACTTATATTTATGTCGTTAATTATCAATTTAGTTATTGTTCATATTTTGTATTTGAGTTTTTATTTTTTTCTCCCTGCAGGACCGACTGGCCCGCCAGGCCCGCCAGGAGAGAAAGGAGCTTCAGGTCAGCCAGGATTCCCAGGATTGCATGGAACGAAAGGTGCACCAGGACTTCAAGGACCACCAGGTCCAGTTGGATTGCCAGGATTGCAAGGACCTGTTGGTGCTCCTGGTCTGCCAGGTCTTCAAGGACCCGTGGGTCATCCGGGTGAACCAGGAGAACCAGGACTACCATGCGAAGCTGCGCCTGACTACCTTACTGGTATCTTGCTGGTGAAACACAGCCAAACTGACAGAGTGCCTATTTGTGATGCAGGACATATCCAACTCTGGGAAGGATATAGTATGTTATCTACGGATGGCAATGAAAGATCGCACTCACAAGATTTAGGCAAGTACCATGGATGAAAATTAAATCACAGAAAGTATTTGTTTCAAAATATTATATTTTTTAACCAAATGGTATCAAGCAATATGTCGTTTGCCTGTAATATGATACACAGTGACTTACGAAAATATTCAAACACTTGTCACAAGAAAAATTGCTATTAATGTGTTATATGTGTTATAACTTTTTGAAATATTCTTCTCACGAGGCACGAGTATATTGTCAACGTAAAACATTCATTAAATATGTATATAATTAGTGCTAAAGATGATACCATTAAATAGCGTTGACTTATTGATGTAACGATAATTGACTGTTGAAATACTTTCGTGAGCCAATGTACATGTATATATGCGCCGAGTACGCTAGATAGAGAAATAATTACGAGGTCGATTACGAGCGTATCGATACGTATCGGCAACTTTATCCATGTGATATCTACGTCCTTGCATGTGCCTTCAGTTTGTTCTCTTCTGCTCTTCGTCTATTCTGAGTCACCTGTTTAATAAATGATCACGAAACAGGTCACGCCGGCTCGTGCGTACGAAAATTCTCGACGATGCCGTTCCTCTTCTGCGACACTGGCAACGTCTGTAACTATGCAAGTCGTAGCGATCGTTCTTACTGGTTGTCGACCACTAAAGCAATTCCCATGATGCCTATTGAAGGGACAGCGATAGAGGAATACATCTCCAGGTACGTTGATCGTTTCCATGAAACAAAATCGCCGGAGCACATCGAATGCCTAGCTACGTTTCCTTCGAACAAGACGTTTCTTGTAGCGTGGATCTATGTCGCGGAACGAACGTCCGTTCCACATCGATCAACCGTTAAACACGATTATGTTGCCACCCCTTCGACGCAGGTATCGCTGGGGCAAGAAATATATCGAGGTCATAGAGTAATAGGAAAAAGACATATGTTACTTGCGGATATTTTGTTCGGATAGTAGAGAATTCGAATATTTTAGAGTATTCGTACAATGGGAATTCGGATACTGCTGTATTTAAAAAGATAGCGTGTAGTATACTATTCGAGAAAAAAATTATATACGTACGCAATTTTTTACTTCTTATACAACCTGTATGTTATAAAGAAAAATTCCTTACATCAATTCGCTAATGACTTTTGTGATCTGAGATTCAAGATGCTTCTGAGATGATCTGAGATTCTACGAGATGCGCGCAACCTCGGACGCGGCTTCATCGGTCGATGTTGCTAAGTAGCATTTTAATTTACAACCTCTCTGTATTTCTTTAAACAATTTACAAACCTCAAAAGACATAAGTAATTTCTTCGCGATTTGTTCAGCCGAACGGAGATCGATTGACTTGTCACGATGGCTAGAAGGAAATCGTATAGATCTCGTTCGATTTGCTCCCATTTACCATGGGAAACTCGACTGAACTCTATTTGCATCTCGTATTCGACACGATGCATTGGAAACGAGACGTTGGTCTCGTTGACGCGTTATTTGTATGAACGCTGTTTGGTTTTACGGTGGGGCATTTTTATCCTTCCTTCTTCACTTTTTCTATTCTGCAAATGTTCGCGATCGAGTTGAAATGATTGATATTGATATACACAAATGGATATCTGGTAACTTTCGAAGGATTTACGACTAGGCAGTAGCGCTGTTTGTAGAATTAATTATTTCAAAAATATCGTAGATTCATTTGCATTAAGTACAGCGAAAAATACAGCAGACCAGCGAAATAATTTTAATGATACCTCTGTAAATTGATTTTCGATGTTAAACATTGAATCTTGTTTTAAAAATCATGCTTTTCGGATATAATTTACGTAACAAACACGCACATTGGAAGTTTACACGAGTATCCAGGTATTATAATAATTTATTGTTCCAATTTACTATTTTATACAGACTGTTTCGATGCGCAATTTACAGCTTGCCGTTATAAAAGATCGTTGATACAAATATTCGAAACATTTAACGTATTTAATAATATAAATTGCAAGAAGAATAAAGCGCACGCTGTTCTTTGAACGAAGGAATGATTATTTATATTGTTTCATTCGTCATTATGCCAAACTATGTAAAATGAAATTTTATTCTGCGTGGAAATCAGTTGCAATTTCAATGCAAGCGTCACGACATTTTAGTTTATATAAAGTTGCAAACATTTCCATGAGAGCAAATAGAAAGGGGGTATGCAAAATGAAATTATTAATTTAATATACATTTGTTAATAATTCAACTTCCAGAAGCAGTTGTTACGAACAGATGCTAAATAATACATATAAATTTGATATATCGCATCGCCTGACAAAAATGTTACTCGGAATCAAATTAATTGTTCGTTCAAATCGAAACTATCGAACATGGTAAAATGGTATTACGAGTAATAACAAATGAAATTTCGTTTCGTTCTACAGATGCGTGGTTTGCGAGGTTCCAGCGAATGTGATAGCCGTACACAGCCAGTCATTGAATATTCCAGATTGTCCACACGGATGGACCGGGCTTTGGATCGGATACAGTTTTGTCATGGTACGAACATTTCTTTCCATTTCTGTACTCGAACGTGTAAATTTGTTCACGTACGAAGTTCTTATAAAAATTCAAACGAACGATCGAAAAGTAAAAATAAATTGCTACGTTTACCCGATTAATTACATTCGTTCGTAAAAGTTACCGTATCAGGCACCTCAACACTTAGTTCGTCAAATTCAGAAAGTCACCACGCGAATATGGTATCTTTCTCCTGTAATCTTTATTTATTTTAAGCATTTCTGTCTGTCTCTTTACATACACGTTCGCGTGTTAAATTTTGGCTGTCAAAGTTATTCGGCAAACATCGTATTTAACACGACGTATTTTCTACACGCCTCGACGAGTACCTCGTTCACACTCTGAAACACGCGTCTCCACCCTTTTACCTTTTCGTCGCCAACTTTTTACGTCGTAACGCTCACAGGCCTCCTCGGTTCGAAGCTTCCCCCCGTTTTCCAATTCAAACTTTTCTCGTTTTACGTCGATAGAAATCCCGAATATCGGAAAACGGGGATTCGACTAATTTTCACGTGCTTTCAGCATACGGGTGCCGGTGCCCAGGGTGGAGGACAATCCTTGTCCAGTTCCGGATCCTGTCTGGAAGATTTCCGTACAACGCCATTTATCGAATGTAACGAAGAACACTGCCATTATTACTCGAACGAGATCAGCTTTTGGATGACGACGATAGAGGACAGGCTTCAGTTCCAAAGGCCTGAGAAACAGACCTTGAAGGCAGGCAACCTCAGGTCCCGAATAAGTCGCTGCCAAGTGTGTATAAAGAACACGTAAATCCATGTAAACCCGCGTGTTTATGCTCTCTTTCCTTTATTCCCTGCGTTTCTTCCTTCTTTCATCTTTCCTTTTTGTTTACTTTTTCCTTCTTTTTCTTTGTTTCTTCCGTTAAAACGACGCCAATTACCTTTATCGCTAACTATAAAGAAGGTTATACATAAGACGGAATTAGGTCTGGAAGGAAAAGGACCGAATAAAAATTTGCGGAAGACGAAAGAAACTGAGAGAGATTTTTACTCCTTGTCGTGCTCTCTTTTTGACCTCCGCCGCAAACGTCTCGTCCTCGTTATTTTTAATTTGTCTCCTTTCCCTTTCGTTTTTCTTTTTCTTCCTTTTTCTCCGTATCTCTTCTTCTTCCTATACACAGACTCTCGAAAGTATTATATATCCGGACGCTTGTAGACACCTTTTTAATAGATATATTATATATATTATAGGTAACGTTCTGAAATTTCACTAGTACCATAATCAGACTCGACTATCGCGATTATATCGATAAAATTTAAAAATCTGAAAATATATATATGTATAGAGATTACACGATATCTGGTACAAGTATGTATTTTGCAAAGATTATCGCACCATCTTCGGCATTTATTATTTGTTTAAGCTATTCATACTTTGTATTAATCTATTTAGTAAATATATATTTGCAGCAAATATCTTGTAACATTGTCCGATTGCTTTCAAATTTTATCAATACGATCATGACAATAATATCTGATTACAGTGATAATGAAATTTCAAAATGTTTCATATAACATGGGCGTTGTATTTCATACAATACGGACGTAAAAGTTTTCTCTGGTAAATGTTCAAATACTTTCGTGGACCAGTGTATTTATCTTTCTTGTCATGTTCCTAGTGCTTTCCTCGTTGATCCTTTTTTTCGTCAAAAATCTCGTTTTACACTTGTTTTTACTGCCGCCTTTGAATTTCCCGCGAACTGCTTTCCTTCCCATCACGAAATCGTATATGCCGTAAGTTTTATTTCTATAACTATTCAAACAAGTGCCTAGCGTACTATTTTCTAGCATGTAAAATAATATATATATATATAAAAGTTTATTATAAATATTATATGTATATTTATATCTCGTAAATCTTGTATGAAAAGTAAGTTCATCGTACTACTACGGACACTGCCCATATCCAATATGGCATATTTTACATATTGTATATTAATATAAATGAACTTAGCCTGGTAATCGTGTGAAGCCAAATATTTAAGTAAATAGGTATTTTGCTACTGTAGCTAATAAAATTCTATTTTCAAACTTCATTCGTTTTACCTTTATAACTGATTCTTCTTCCTTCGACTTATCCTTTCATTTATACCACAGATGAACAAATTTTGATCTTCTCGTTCATACGATTGTTCGTTAGGAACAATCTTTAATTTCTAGCTGCTAGAATTTGAAAAGTACTGACCAAAAACAGAGACACATATACGAATACGAAAAATTATTTTAATCAAGCAATTATATTATATATATTATCCTTTTGTATCAAACCATTCCTTTAAAAAAATTGTTTGTATTTTCGTAAAACATAAGACACGGTATAAATTATCCTTGCGTACATGTATATACCATAATGTAACATAAGTTTCATAACTAGTGAAAATTTTAATAAAGAGCTGAATTCCTATCGAAGTACGGAATGCCGATCAAATTGAAATTCATGGAGATTTAAAAAATATTCCAGGTTTCGTTCAATAAGTTGAAACCGAGCACGATTTCACCTTGAACGAAACCTGCTTCGATCCAAGAACGATTCGCTACTAGTCTCTCTGGTTAAAATGCAAACACGATCTATGGTGGACAAACATAGACGAGATTTCCTATACCTATAGACACATGGAACACGCGTATCGTTGCCTATTCCATTTTCGGGACCGGTCTTCGACCTATTAGCATATGTTTTCTTTTTAACCACGAGGCTCTCGCTGGCGCTGCGACCAGAATATTGGAATGGCGATTTTCCGACCACAAATACGACACGTCAGCGACGATCGACGTGCATACGACCGATTACCGCGCCAGTGAATCGTTCGTTTCTACGCATAGCTGTTTTTCCAATTTTTTTTTTTTTTTCTTTTCTTTTCACACGCGCGACAACCACATCAGGTACAGGTGTCGCGAGTAAATCGCTTTCCTTCGCGTCTCGTCCTCCCTATTATCATTGATTTTCATTGAATACCAATTACAGGCTTATGAGTCCGGAGGTGGATGTGAATCGTAATAGATATTCCGTTTCGCTGAAATAACAGAGACGCGTGTCATGTTTGCGTCGTGAATTGTGCATGAAGAATCATACTCTTGATTACCGCGTCGATTGTAGTCGACAGCAGAACGTGGGAAATATTAATTGGTATGTAGTTGGCAATTGTACTAACATTTTTAGTTGTAATACGCGCAGACACGAAAGTGCTTGTACAAAATTAAACATATTCGAATGCATGCAACTGTACATTACACACAGATACATAACTGTAATTATCACGTAACATGAAAGAAGCATCCTTAAATCGCGCGAAGGAGGAGACTTTACCATTGGTACCAATAACTTATCGATCGAATAAGTTTAATGATGTCGGCGTACGTCGATGCGTTCAAGTGGTTGAAACGAATTACCAATTCAAATAAGGAGTTGTCGGTTCTCAAAAACCGTGAAACTAGATCATTTTTAGTTGGTCCAGATTCTATGTATGTTTCTGCAAATTTCCGATTCTTCGTTGAACTTAATCAGATAGATAAATCAGACGTATAAAGCAAACGGCGGCATCTGTGTAGTTTAAATTTCATTCCGTGATAAGATTCTGCGAATGAGAATTCAATAATCCATAGGATGATTTTCATTTGGTACTTTTTATATTGGGAAAACTTCTACAAGCTAAAGAATATTTATTTTGCTAGAATAAACGCATATGGTTGTTATTATTACTTTTACTTAGTTCGTGCCTTTCGGCTTTGGACGATTTTTCGGTTTTA
This sequence comes from Bombus soroeensis, assembly GCA_014737365.1. NCBI lineage: Eukaryota > Metazoa > Arthropoda > Insecta > Hymenoptera > Apidae > Bombus > Bombus soroeensis. Next base: position 1,699,752 of record JACXIL010000219.1, on the reverse strand, counting down.
CATCTCGTCTACCTATCACGCTTTTTACATTCTCTCAGTCTTATGGCGTTATCACCTTATTGCCTCCTCCCTTATATCTATCTAAACTCTTTTCTTATATATCTACCTCCCCTTTTGTCCACTCTGTTATATTGCACTCCGTTATATAATCTATCTCTAAAACTATGGCAACTTTTGGGCTTTTGCCTCATTGCTGTGCCTGCTTATCGTCGTTCCTCCCCTTGTCTTGTATTGCCCTTCTCTTCTCCATTATTCTTTTCAATTCCATTAGTCTTTCTCCAGTTTCGTTTAGTATTTTTTCTGTGTCCTTTGGTCCTCCCGTTATTTCGCATTTTTCTATTACGTGTCTCGGGTCTTCTTCTTTCCTTTTACATAGCCTGCATCTTTTTTCTCCCTCTTCTTTCCGGTATTCCCTCGCTTTGGTCTCGTTTCCATATCTGAAACTTGCAAATATTTTTCTATCCTTCCACTTCATCCTCCCTTCTAAGAATAAACGCATATGATTGTTCTTTACTTCATCGAGTATTACTTTCAAACGTCTAGTTATTATTACGTCACGATATTGAAAACTTTCACCGGTATCAGAAAATATTATCTTTTATCTGTCATTTTAATTAAGTTCAAGAACAGGTATTTTGTTTAATCGTGAATAATTAAATAGAAATAAAAATAGCCAAATCAAGTAAAAACGAGATGACATTCAAATTTTATTAGATTTAGTACTAAATTCAAATTTCCAAGTTCAGGAATGAAATGTGAGTGAAACTATTTAAATAAAGTAATTTACATTGTAATTGAAAAAATTCTAGTTTTATCTATAACATGTCAAGTATCGATATAGGTCAGAAATTGAAGGATGATATTTCTAGAGGAAAAGCAACTGAAAGCTAAATTTTAATTTGTAAAAAATCAAAATAAACGGAAGTAAATGTTTATACAAGAACCTCAAACGTAATATTCCAGCTCTCTGTAATATACGTCCACATCTAGCTCTGTGATTAAATACCTACGTTTTATCAGGTTTATTAGCATACGTTTGCATACATTAACAAACCTCCTGAATTATTTACAAGCGACGAAGTAGTCATTGACACAACGCGAAAGCGCAAAAGATACGAGACCGTGTGCTTCCATGGCGCGTATAAATTACGTTAGTTTGCGAAAGTATACGAAGGACGCTCGTATCGATAGACGGTGTTTGAGAATTTCGGTGGAGACAGTGTATGTATCATAATTCGAGAAGACGAGCCACAAAAACACAGAGATCTTGCTTCGACGCGTATACTATCACTTCCAAGTAGATTCGACGTAAAATGTGTCAAACCCCTTAAGATACACTGCGAAAGTTCCGATTCGTTTCCGCTACTGTTATAATATGAAAAGTTACGAAAGTACAATAAATCGTAAGAAATTCATTGAAAACGAAAATCCTAGAAATTATTGATTTTGTTAAGTGGATAAAAGTATGGACAGACATTTCAATGAATGTAAAGTGTTACATTTATTTAATCAAAATATTTATTATATAGAAACTAATCAATCTATAATCTATTGTAATAAAATTAATTTGTTATAAATATCAAACAGATATAACACGATTTGCGATTACGGCAGGGTTACAGTAAACAGGTTTGATACGTACTACCTTTCTACACATTCTATGATTTTAAACGAAGATAAACATCGTAGCAGTATTTAATCCTCAAAGGTTCTAAAATAGGAATTTTAATTTCCCTATAATGTTTATTCGTCGGAGAAGTCGAGGTTGTGAAAAAAATAGAATTACAACGTTCTTTTTAAATTCGATTTCAAAAGGAAACGATTATATAGGAAATCTTTGCTGTTTCACGTTATAATTTACGGATAAATATCGTACGTTTACAACGATAGATACGAAATACAAATGAAAACAGAATTAATTGGATATACATTGTACACGTGATATCTTTTATAACACATAGTGTTTACAAATATAAATTTTTATTATTCTTTGATCGTTATTTATTTTCCATGCTATGCATATTCATCGTATAAAATAACATGAGATTGAATCGTATACAGGCAAAAAAAAAGGCGAATCGAAGAAGCAAAGCAAGAATATTATTCGCATCGCAAAGTTCGATCAGCAAACTCAGGAAGGCCAATCTCTTGATTGTTCGCGCGTGACAACAAGATCACGATGAGAGAAAATGATCAACAAACACCGCCGATCTACGTAAGCAAAGAATTTAATTCGTTTTGAATAAACTATGAAAGTAGGTGTGGAGTCCAGTCGACCAATCCGACCGGTTCGATTCGTCCTCCATCCTACAACAGACTTCTTCTATTTTCATAGCAATTAGTATTCGCTGCTTGTTTCCTCGAAATATGCAAGTTTACTCTGTAAATCGTTTCCCATTGAAGCTACTGTTTTCCAAACATCTATATCGAACGTGCTAGAATATAATGGAAGCTGTTTCGACTAAAGCTGCTTCGATTAAAATTTTAGATTGTTCGTTGATGAAAAATTTTCATGAACGTAGAAATGGAATGGCATACCCCGTGAACCCTGCAACGTTCCAAGCTACGCCGTTACAATTACAGATATTTTCTGTTTCAAGGCGCGAAAGGATTTACTCGTCGCATGACTCGATATTTTGCTAATTAAAAAACATTGTTAAACACGTGCGGTCTGGTAATATCTAATGATGAAACTACACGAGAGATCTACGTAAACTCAGAACCGATTTAAATTAATTACGAAAGAAGGTGTGGAATCTAGCCGACTAATCCGACCGGTTCGTTCGTTCCCCGGTCTACAGTGGAACATTTCGATTATATGACAGACCAGAGAACAGATTTCCTCTCACGATCAGTGATGGAACACCGTTTGATCAAGGATTATCGTTCGCCGATCTTTCGATCTCTTCTGGATAAGAAAACCTCAACGACTGAAACCTCGTTCAACATTGCTGGTTCATTTTAACGACTCGTGAACGTTTGACGACGTGGTGTATTTTGAAGTGTTGTTAAGGGATACGAAGGAGGGAATTTTGTTCGGGGGTTTCGAAATATCCAAGTTGGAAATGTCGACGCCGGTATATCGCAACCAATGGAACGTTCAGGCGTCAGATATCGCGAGGAGAACACACAACCCCATAAGATCCATCGTGGAATGTCTCGTGGTCGAGCCTAATCCTGCTAAGTCCATGATCTCGTTATCCATCGGTGAGGTTTTTCTTTATACACAGCTTAATTCTCGCCTGTCATTTTAAGCCGAAGATTAGTCGAGTTGCTTTGAAATCGAGTAACTCGTTAGCGTACAAATAATTTCTAATCTAATTTCCAATCAAGCAAACTAACAAGCTAACATTAATAAAGTGTTTCAAATTATTTGAAGTGATAACTGTTTGGTTTGCTCGCAGAAGATATCAGAAAAAGAGCACGAAACAGAGACAGATAATAGTTTTTAAATTACGAGTTTCTGGGATTGGAAAAGGAATCTCGTGAGACCGGATAATTTCGTGCTCCGCGCTTATCGTGGTCTTGTTCGCGTGTAATTAGTTCGTTTGTTCCTTTTTGCTATCTCCTTTAATAACAGAATTGTGAGCCATTTTAAACTGTCCGTAACATTTGTAAATGTTCAAAAGAGAAGTTTAGATAATTGATTTCTTCCTTTTGCATTTTATATGCGTATGAATGTATTTTGTTTTCTTCGACGATGATTCGAAAAAGAAGAAAAATATTTTGAATCACGTTGGATGATCATGTGTAGCTTCTAATAAAAAATTTGTTAAATTTAGAATTGGCAACAAGACGTCTAATGAGTATGCTCTGAGTATTACTAACCTACCTGAAGAAAATGTTTAAATGAAAATGAAAATGTTTATATTATTTATATATCAAATATATAGAGATTGATTAAATTTAAAGGTAATTGACGAAGTAGTTTAAAAAGTTTAATAACAAAATTTATGTGAGGCACTTCCTCGCGTAGCTTGAATAATTTATCACGCACGGTTGCCTATCCCCAAATTTAGTATACTTCGTTTCAAGATAAAATGAAAAATTCGGAATCGTCGTCGATCGATTGTTTGGAAGTGTTTATGTATTCCATTCAATTCTATTACGTGACGAATAACTATAATTATTTTGTCATTAAAGTCGATCAATGGTTTAAAGTATTTTACCAAGAAGTTCTCTATTTTTAGGTGATCCAACTACTTTTGGAAATTTAAAACCACCCAAAGAAGTAATTGACGCTGTTCAACAAAGTCTCGTTTCTCAATTGTATAATGGATACGCACCTAGTACAGGTACTAATAATAAATTAATAATTCGATAGAAAGAAATTGTACTTACATAATTAAAGTTTACCGCTGACTAAATAAACGTAGATGCTAATCTAGTTCGTAAGGAGTAAATGAGAAACTAACTAAATATTTTATTTATCGTCTGTTATAAAATTATCGTTTGAATCGATCTTTAAATTCGGTTCCCATTTATCTTTTAAATAACTAATTACGCAATTTTATTTTAGGTTACCAAAGTGCAAGGGAAGCTGTAGCGGAATATAGTTCCAACGAATTCGTAAAAGTAGATGCTAAGGTAAATTCTTAATCGTTAAAATGATCTATTGAAATTAGTTAAGAAATCAAAATTAATTAATAAAATGATGTGCAATTATCCCCTTTCTTTGTCGTTGATAATCGTGTTGTCGACGCGATGTTTATCTTCGGATGAAAGGAAAATGGAATAATATTTCAGGAACAAGCAAAATACATAATTTTACGTTGAAAGATTAAACTATTTCACAAATAGAAAACTCTGACTGAATTTAAAGCTAATACTTTGTACCGTTGATTATATACAATTTCAATCTTCCACATTTTCCAGCGACACAAAATGTTGGAATTCGATAAACAGTCGCTGTTTATAACGTTTGAAATTTTGATACGTCACTTAAGAGTTACGATTGATATACATTTTTCGATTAACTTTTTCCATCGACGAGACAGGGAACAGCTATCGATGTTAAAACTCCGTTTGTTATTACCTTACAAATGCGTAAATGGCAATTATTTTTGTTCAATGTTTAATAAAAACATTCCCGGCGTTCACGTCAAGTTTATTGCAAAATACAATAAAGCATTATTAAATGTTTAATGAAGGATAGAATTTCATTTCCAAACTTTTAAATTGGTAACTAATTTTTTGTGATAATTATTGGACGTTTTCTAGCAAAGATGAATATTCTAATTCTTCCTTCTTTCGTCCCTTATTAACGATTTTTTATGCATAATTCTGTATATCGCTTTGCCTTTGTCCGAATGTTCTGTTTAATATATGTATTTGAAATATGAAATGAAAGTACGTGCGGTGCGTGAGCGACGGTATGACATACTTTGAGATATAATTTATACGGAAATATCGAGTGCGGAATTAAATTTGTAGCAGATTGTAATATATTAAAAACGGTTTATTATCATAAATTCTGTACATGTTTCTAAAGAGACTAATTACGTATGTTTTATGACAGCTTTTGTAAAAATAGCACGATAACAATCTGGCTTACGTCGAATGCATGTTTAATAGTTTGAAATACTCTACAGTAATCTTAATATGTATAAATACCTGTCAAAATTATTGAACGTATAAAAAGTATGATAAAGAACGCTACTTATAAGAAAAACTATCTAATCGATGAACCTCGTAGAGTTGCGATTTTTATGCGATTCGAAAAGGTACGTTAGAAAGTTCATAAAAGTGTTAAACAAAAAATTAACTTGACAATTTTTTTAAGATCGTTACTGATGAGAATTTTGATCACTTTATCTATTAAAATATCTTTGCACGAATCTGTTTCTCTAACATAATAGTACTTGATCGTGACCAAATCAGTTCCTGTTACTAACGAGAAAGAAAAAGACAACAAATATAGAGAAAAATAGAATGCTGGTAAAGAAAACGCAGAAGCATCTGGTTATTCCATATTGTTATCGATCTGTAGAGAACTGTGCTACTGAAAGCCGCGTTGCATACAGATTACTTCCGGCTACGCCTTGTTTTGCATACGCAAATAAATCATGTGTATTAATTACATTCGAAGTCTGATTAATTGCCCTATTTGATGAATTATTTGGATAACATTTTAGAGAACATGCATATCCATATAAATTATGTTCCTCGATCGACAGGTTTAACATTAACACTGAAACTTTGAAATGGAAATATCGAAATATCAGATGCATTGCATTTTCATTATGTATCGCATTTGATTTCGTTAATTTATTAGTTGAGTATAATGAATTATTCTTCACTCACTACATTCGTTCCTTCTCTTTATCATACTCTTTTTTTAAGTTGAACACGATCGAATTGGGTATGAAGCTTAAATTTCACGATGTCACAAAAGTAGCCAACGACCTTGCGACTGTGACGCTTAGCATATTCTCTCGTTCTTTGTGCACTCGTGGAGGAGCGTTCAAAAATTACCCTAAGCGTATTGAAGCTTCGTAAAGAAATCTTAGCGATTTGTCAGGATTTTACTTTTTTCCCTTTTCCTTACACAACGGATAATCGAATCGTCCAATTAGATCTCCAACCTAATATACAATTTTCTATACAGATGCGATCGAGCTTCGTATATTTTCAATTTTCCAGAAGATGTTTCGATTCGAATTAGCTCGACCTGTAACCAGGCGCTTATAGAAACTTGTTCATCTGCAGGCACATCGTGTCCGCTCCCTTTCTGTGTGTATTCATTCGTTGTTTGCGTGCACGTGTATACGATATCTAGTTAAACCGCCAGTTGATCGGAACTACCGACGAAGTTTGCTGGGAAAACCGAATTTCCCTGCACGATCGGCCGCAAACTAGAAACCACGTTCTCTAAAAGAAGAAATATCATCAATTAACTACGAACTGTCCGGCATCTACGGTTCTCGATACAATCACGAGAAAATCAATAGAATCTCTTCGCTTCACTGTTCCGTTCAAACAATCGTTTTTCCGATCAATGAATTTTTCTCGTTTGTTTTGTCGTTGTTGTATGGTCAACGTATCATAGTTTCTAGATTCTAGCTAAAAAATTTCCATTTATTTATCTATCTATTTATTTATTCGTTTAGATAGCATGTGATTTTCTGTTCATCTTATAGGAGATATTTTCGTTGCGTTATTGCCATAAATCTTTGTTAGTATTTGTTACATTTTCATTTTAATTTCTTAACTTAATTTTCATCGAACCGATTTCATAATTGCTCGCGTGCGTCGTATTTCGTAATATTCGCGAAGCCGGGCATTTTCTCCTTTATTCTTGCATACTTAGAATCTTCGTATTTATTATTCATGCAGAAAAATGTAGAATTATTTAACTTTCACCATTAAAGGACACTAGACAAAAATTGGTGTTTCAAATATTAGATTCAGACCTACGCGTGAAAATGTATTTTAATTTTCCTTCCGAAAGACAAATTTTCCTTTTTAATATCGGCCGATGGATGATTTTCAATATGCATAAGTAAAAGTGGAAAATAAATCATTGCGACGTTTCGTTGAAAAATTAAACAATCCATCACGATTGTAAAGATCAAATTTATTCTCACATACACGGTACTGGAAAGTACTTTTATATGTATAACAAATTTAATATTCGTAGTTCGATATTTCGCGTCATTGTATAAATGAAAAGTATTGAAAATATAAAACGAAGCAAAATTAATAATTTTTACGTAAATTAAAAATATCTTCCTTCTAACTCCTTTAGGGACGAAAGACAAAGGGATTAAACAACTTGTTATTAAATTTAATACTTGACATCTTTTATCCTCGTGCAAAAAAAAAGAAGAAAAAATTCGCAGATCTAAAAATAATGTATCATCAGGATTCTGATATCACCGTGAAAATCTAAAATAAAGCCCACCATTTCGAAATCCGAACAGAATCGATATCGTTGCAAAAAAAATGTTCATAAAGCAAGGAACATTCCCCTTGTGCTGCGAAAATTGTAATGTATGGCATGCAATGAATCTGCTATTAGCTTTATTCACTGCGCCCCCAGGAAATGAACGTCGGAAAAACGACGAGAACCGAGCTTTTTCACAGTTCTAAAGATTTCATGTGCATCGAACGTTTAATTAATGTATGCCTGCGGAGCTACAGGCGAACGTTCTTCCCATTTTCTTCCCTAGCATAATTCATATAGGAGAATATATTAAGAAATATAAAACATCCCAAACTTAACGTATATTTTTACTTTCATTTTAAATTATTAATTTTATACGGCAGAATTAAATTTTCCATAGATCGTTTACCACCGGATTTTTTCTTTCAAATAGATTTTAACGTCGCGTTAATTGCACGAATAGTGACTTACGAAAGTAGTTGAACGCTTACCACAGAAAGCTTTTATGTGTTACATGAAAGATTGTGAAACTTCATTAGTATCGTAATGATACATAACTTTATCCGATGATATTAGTAAAATTTGAAACTAATCTGAAAATGTAGTTAGAAGCTACAAGATATTATTTACTACAAACTTGTACGTATTTCGTTAAAAATTAGCACATAACAGAATAGCGATTTTAAACACATACATATATATATCGAAGATAGTTTTATCGAATATCGAGGCTTATGAATAGAACGGATAATCGTCTGTTTAAATAGTTTTTGGACATCTATGAATTATATATATATATATACTTGCACTACATATCTTGCAGCTTCTGTGTACATTTTTAGATTTGTTTGAAAATTCCTCGTGTACAGATTGGCCAGAATGGAAAAAGATCACGATACACGATTCCTATAGCAAATTAGCTTATAGCAAATTAATTGGCTTTAGTCACAAATTTATTAGGAAGATGGCTTTCAAACGGAATGCTAATTCTCGGTCCTTTGAATTCTCTCTTTTTTCAGGATGTAATTTTATGCAGCGGATGCTCCTGCGCTCTCGACCTCTGTATAACAGCGTTAGCACGAAGGGGGCAAAATATTCTGATACCGCGACCCGGTTTCTCGATCTATCGAACACTTGCAGAAGGTCTTGGTATCAACGTAAAATCCTATGAGTTACGCGTAAGTATAAACGTATCTCGAAAGTTCACCAATATTCTCGTATCTGCATTTTAGTACCAGCATTTTACCTGATATCGACGACAAGGTTTTTATATAAAGAAAAATGTATTATTTCCATGACTTTTCTTTTACATTCTTTATTTAATTGATATGTTTATATTATAGCAATGATATATATTTTTCTGATTTAACTAGACATTCTGTTTAAAATACACAAGGTTTAACAACTGCAAACATCAATCTCATTACAGTCACATGTTTGCTTTTAGAAATCGATGTAATCGCATCGGAATATATTATTATATAGTTACGATGATGATTATAAAGACTAAAATTCTTGTAATTCGATTTATCCGTAAAAAAATAAGCAAGTGCCCACATACTTTTGGAAAGTAGCGTATACACGTATCTCGATTTGAAAAAAAAATGGTAAAATGTTAAACTTCGTGGTAATAACGAGGTCTTTCCCATCGTTCCTTTGTCTCCTTTGCCGCGAATTTTAATGCCTCCCCACTCGCCTAGACAACGCAGCGTGGACTATTTTACCACAGAGAAGTAATTAAAACCACGGTACCGTGACTCTTCGTGTTCTGCAAGGGAGAAAGAGAAAGAGAGAGAAAGAGGGAGAGAGAGAGAGAGAAAGAAAGAGGGGGAAAGATTGTGAATTATAATGCAGAAGTTGACGTGGATTATCCGTATGTAAGATGGCCCGTATGAGCGTAACTTTCGGTACACGAACTTTCCATTTGTCACGTGCTGATGAAAAATTAATTCGCGATACGCGATCTTCTTTCGGGATCATTATTGAATGTCAAGGTTCGTATTAATTTTTGAACGATTCCCGTTTCGTTTCAGCGTCTTCTACACGAACGCTTTCTGAATGTTTTAAAAGAGGAAGCTGCGAAATTATTGATTTTGGAAGTTCTTGAAATATCGGACTTTTCTTGCATAATAGTTTACTATCTAATGGTATGAGCAAGAAAAGCAATTACTGTTGATAATTTCTAGTTTATGACTTGTAAAGCTTCGTTAATAATATTACGTAGTTCTGTTGTGCAAGTATACCGTGTAACTTTAAAATACTAAAAAAGTAACTAAAGACGCGACAATTTGATCATATTTATTAACAAACGATGTATTTGTTGTTTTAATTTTTTGGAGTTTTCGAATGCTTCTGTATACGAACAACAGAGCTTCGAATAAAGAAATTTCAAGATTCAATAGGATTACAGAAATTAAGAAACGCGATTCGTAGTGAATTAAACCAAGATATTGAAGTTACGAAGTCGGAAATTCAATACACTCCCTTCTACTTTTCAATTTACGAGTGTAGCAACAATTTATTTTCAAATGTCAGACATAAAATATTTTAACAAAGCAGGATGAAATTTCTTGAAACACATTTAATAAAACACAATTAATACAGTAAACAAGATTAAAATCGATAGACTCATAACACTTTCGTGCAACGTATGGTAACAACTTATTTTTTAATACATCATTGTCAAAGATCGAGTTGCGCATAACAAGTTCTGGTACTTGCGGCTTATCGTATTGCATGGTCCATGCCATTTTCTGTGACTTATAAGCCCACACATAAGTATTGATCCAGCTACCATACGTATACTGGGTGCCCTGAAAATATTTATGATCGCGCAGGAAAAACAAACAATTTTTCAAACAAGATTGTGAACTGTAAATTCCAGTCGTAAACGTTGCGCAACTAAAAAGAGTGCATATGATCATGCATTCTGGATTTGCACATTCTGGATGATTTATAAATACAAAATTTGAAATAATTTAATTCAATACTCATAAACGATATATATATAAAATATATATTAGAACTTCTATCTCTACGATATATTAGTCGTTCTTTTAAAATTTCTTTTAATGTTCCTTTAAAATGAACTTTTGAGAAGATCATCGAAAGCTGCAGCCTCATCGTGATATATCGTGAAGCGACGAAAATAAAAAAATTAGAAACAACTGCATAATTTTGCGAAATACGTTGAAACCTACAGTTTCTGGGCATTAGCGAAATGCTGAAATAATATGTACATATTTCGTTGCGTGCCGCTATGTTATGTCGGAACAGGTTGTTTCTTTCTTTTTTTGCTACTTCGTGTGTTGAAGACATACTAGTACTTAACGTGAACACGTACTTACGTAGTACGTATCGCGAGAAAATAGCGTAAGAGGTTGCTGTGATAAATTGGGGTACTTAAACTTATTGCCTACAATACTGTTCTAGCAGCCATTAACTTGGAAAACCTATAAAAATGTGTTATATATTTATTATCGTTTTATTTGCTTTAACGTCTGCCATAGTTATTAATAACCCATCGAATCTTACAGAAAATTAGCTAAAGTAATTAAAAGTTTGCGAAAGGAAGCAACAACTTATTCTAACGAAGAAAAATTACGTTTCGAAGCGGTGTACTTAACTAAATATAATACGAAAATACTACGACGCGATGGTTTTGTACAAATATCTTTCCTTCCTATTCTATATACCGAAAATATCACAGCTTTGTCTACAAAAAGAGTTCTATTTTACTTTTCTAAAATTTATTCAAAGTATATGCATAATAAATAATTTAATTATACGTTATTACGTCATAGGAAAATATTTTCCGTGGAGGAACTCGGTTAACGTCGGTCATTCACATTTTTAGCCTGAACTCGGCTGGGAGATCGATCTGGACAACTTGGAATCACAGATCGACGAATTCACCGCGGCGATCATTATAAACAATCCTTCGAACCCGTGCGGTTCCGTATTTAGCAAGGATCACACACTCGACATTCTCGACGTGGCCGCTCGTTACTACATACCAATTATTGCCGATGAAATTTACGAGCATATGGTACGTGATTAACATACGGACACATACAGCCCTTATAGTTTCATTTTATAATGAAATTATATAAATTATAATAAAGCAGTACATATACGTTTAAACTCAATTCGAGTCTACCTATAAGTTACCCATTGAACGTTGTTTTGATATTAATTAATATTCTACAAACCTATAGCTAATATTAAGTAACACAAAGTAGATGAGCTTCGTACGGTTTATTTTATTAAAATTTTTTAGTTTTTAGAATTTTACAAAGTTATTGAATCTTGTCATACTGTAAAGTAGAAATCACTTAATTTAATTCTCAAGTTTTCTTTCTTAATTCTGATTTGTTAAGTGCATTTTACAGTACGATAGTTCAGATATGCTAGGAAGAATCAATTCAACGAACAAGTCAAGTGCTTCTTCGATAACAACCGTTGCTTCGTAAAAGTATTGTTTAATTTTCTGCAGGGTACCAAAAATCTTGTACCATCTTTACCATGCCGCATTTAAAAAATTTACTACGTTTCTTTTATCGTTATTTTGTCTTACCAGGTGTTCCCAGGACGGACTTTCCATTCGTTAGCATCTTTGTCGAGGGAAGTTCCTATTTTGTCATGTAGCGGTCTGACGAAGAGGTATGCAAAAATCGACTTTGAAATCTTAGCATGTCATGATCGCGTCGCTTGGATATTTAATAATTTTCATTCCTTGAAATACATTCGTGACGTTTTTACGTGGGACGCTTTACAACGGTTTACAGCTACATTCCGTATACATAATTGCACGAGCATCGTGGAATCAATATTACAGCGAATTCTTGGTGGTCAAGCGGGAAGTTTTGTGGCGGCGAATGTTCGCACGCAACCTGGACACCGATGCTCGTTGCTTCCTATTTTAAAAATAGTTTCATCGCGAAGAATTATATTCAAAACATAGATAAAAAATATATTATCTGACAAATTTTTGATAAATTATTATTGTTCAAAAGCTTGAATTTACTTCGAGTCGAGTAGTAATTTAATTTTTCGCTACTCATCTACATTTATTGTCCGTCTTAAAGAAGGAATTTATTGTCAATAAATTATCTAATTGTACTTTCGATACCAGTTTCAATTTTACCTTTGGAGTTCGTAAATTACTCTCTAAAAAAAAAAAAAAGGACTAGATAATAGATCTATTGTAAGGATATAGATATTGAGTGTACTTTTTAATCAAATAATAGAATTATTACGATTTTGATTTATTTATAGCTAATATCAGAAACTAGGATACAAATTTCCAGGGCAATTTACTCAATTCACCATTTTGTTTTATGGTCCCCTCTTCGAGAAAACCTCCCAATTATAATTTAAATATAAATCTTAATGTAAGATTATAGACCAGCGGTATATCATTCTCTGCACTTTCTGCTTGATTATTATCATGTAGCGATGTGACTCGGAACATGCACTAGTAATAATCGAGTTACAACAATGGACGCATTACCAGGTAAACGGTAATCTTCACGGATGTTTCAGATTTTTAGTGCCCGGCTGGCGTATGGGATGGATAATCATTCACGATCGTCAAAACGTGCTGGAGAAGGAGGTGGGTAATTGCACGATACGCTATATACGGGAACGCTTGAAAATAATTGCTTCTCCGTTCGTATTGTTTCCGTAACAAGAACGACCAGATCTGTTTCTGCGCTGTGCCTTATCGCGTTTGGATTAAATTTCGTTGATTAAATTTTATCCCATCGTTAAAGTTCTCCACTTGGCACCGTTCACCGTGTCCTCAACTTTGCTCGAGTCTTACTTTCGTGTTGAGGAAAAAAAGAGAAAAAAAGAAAAGAACGAAAGAAAGAACGAAGGAAATCGAAGAAATCGAGTCGAGCAAAGGATGAGACTGTGAGCTCCAGCAAAATTTTACTTTCGAAGAACTTTAATTCGTACTTTTCTTTCTTATAAGAATTTCCAATTGTATAATGTGCCATATATTGTATTACTTTTTCTTACTTTCTTATGTAGATAAGGAAAGCGCTTCATTGTCTAAGTCAAAGAATTATCGGCAGCAACACGCTTATTCAAGGTGCTTTGCCTAGTATTCTGAAGAACACGCCACAGGAATTTTACGATGGCGTCGTTAGAATGTTGCATGTAGGTTATTGTTATCTTAAGTACCTTTTAAAAACTTATACAAGCTTGAAAATCGCGAGGGTTATATTTCACGTGAGATATTTACGAATATAACAAAATTTAAATTAGACGGAACATTAATTAATTAATCTGTTAAACCGGGGAAGAGTTAACACGTTACACGAATTTTTAATTTCCTGGATATAATTACATATTCTTTTCTTTATAGATTTGCTAATCTATATAATAATCAAATTTTCATTTTCGTTTTTAGGATCACTCGAAAACGGCGTACAACTGTGTGACGAAGATCTCAGGCTTGAAACCAATAATGCCCGACGGAGCAATGTACATGATGGTAATCGTTTAATCTGTGTTAAATAGTTTCTCTGTCGATGTCTCGCGTTATAAATACAAAGGGAAATAAAGTAACAAACGTAACGGAGAACGTAACAATTCCTAAAACAAAATGTATCTAAATCTACTATAAATCAGAGTGTAAATCCAATTTGCTCTACTTACAGTTTCCGATAATAAGTTTGAGAAGTAGATGTTATGTAATGTATATGAATAATGAAATTCTAAAGTTTCTAAACAGTACCTTATTTACCGTTATTAAACTCGATTACATTCGAGTCGATTTACAGGCGATTCGATTGAAATTGCCATCCGTGTAAATATTTCGTGTAATTAGGCGAAAATCAGACGCGATTTAAACGTTAAGGTAAACACACCGACGTTAAGGGTAGGAGATCGCAATTTACTGACTATAAATTATCCTATCGGTCCCCCAGGTTTACATAGATCTACCTTGTTTTCCGGAATTTAATTCCGACCTCGAATTCGTGCAACGATTGCTAATGGAGGAGTCTGTGTTTTGCCTTCCTGGCCAGGTACGCCCTATAAATCGAGTACTCGTTCGACTGGACGTTTTCGTCGATTAAGCGCTTCTCAATTCTTTTCACAGTGCTTCGATTATCCGTCGTACATGAGGCTGGTCATCACGGTGCCCATAGATATGTTGGAGGAGGCCTGTCAGAGAATACAGGAATTCTGCGAGAGGCATCACTACAAAACAGCTGAAGATACGCAAAGAAGCAACTTAATTGCTGCGGAAATTCCATATTAAAGAGTAAACGTGATTTAGTTAGTTTCGTTGTCTTATTATTTATATTACGTTGCGTTGGTGCATAGGTATGAACTGAAATGTCATTCTTTTCAAATACTATTTTCATTACACGCAGTTTCCTTGAAACGTGATACGTTTAATAGAAATATAATAATTTCCATAAGATTCGATACATTTTTTCAGTCAATATCTGAATTTTGCCATCTCAGATCGTCAAGCAACCTAATTATTTTATAGGTATTATATGAAGTTGTTAAGTAATACGTATAAGTATAGATGATAGCTTATTTCTTGATGTTTAATACGTAATTTCCACTATAATTTAATGTAATTTTAAGTTTATAGGTATAGAACATAAATTAAACGTGGTAGAAATTCTGTATAAAATATCGAATTTATTTGTACAAGTATTTGTACTGCTATTTATACTGTATAATAATACATCGACGTAACAAACTTCAAAATTTCGTGAACGATGTTACTTTAAAATAAAAATAGTTAAGAAATATTTAATCAATCTTCAAATCAAGGTTTAAATCAGAAAGATACGAGTCATGTTCGTGATGATGTCCTATTTTAACCTGAATAGTAATTCCAATTTATAAAATTAACGATTGCCGGTCACGAATTATGTATGACATTAAAATAAATATTCTATATGTGTCACAATATTTAAACTAACGAAAACGAGTTATAAAAGATAATAGAATTTTGCAGATTTTCAATAAACGTCAAGTGAAAATACGTTAACTTTGAACAACGAGAATTTCTAACGCTGTATTCGATAGAGAAATATAAGAAAAATTTTAAACAATAAAAGACTTGTTTGATTTTCAACTCTGGTTGTCATTAATTTTCTAAAAATTAGCATAAAATTTACCTGCACATAAATTCTTTGACGTCCAATGAACTATAAAATCGATTATAGAAAAGATAACACTTGGCATAAAATTTACCTACTCGTAATTCCTTTGACGTCCAATGAACTATAGAATTGACTATAGAAAGGATAAAACTTTTGATTTTACGTTTCCTTATACGTGTATTTTTAATAAACACCTTGTAAAAGATACGAAACTTCTTTCTGAGCTCAACAATATTTTCTAAATTTTATAGAACAGTTTGAGGTGAATATTAAACGTGTCGATTCGATTAATAAACAGACGATAAAATTGTTGACGAAACGATTCAACTCCTATACTCGCTAATTACTCTACTACTGAACTGTCCTAGAGAGCACATTCTTCTATTTATAACTACAGTTGTTATTATAAAAAGATCAAATGTAACTCTGGTCAGCGATTACAAATAATGGTAATAACATTTTGTCCGGTTTTCGTTTACCTTTGAACCTAGCAAACCAAAACTACGTTGGTATTTCAAGACTCAATAATACGAGTCTCTCACGATTCAAATCTTCGGTTGATTCACGTGTCGCTGTAAGTTAAAATACAATTTCTCTACTTAGATAAAATAACTAGATGACGACAAAATGAATACCATCCTAATATACATCAATATCTCATTAACTTGAACATTATGACTTCTAATTTCTACACGCGGAATTTCCGATAAGCTTTGTACACGCGTTTATCTATACAAGCCGATGATCTAATTAATTTCCATTTCGCGCTCATGTACGTTAAAGTTTACCCTCTGCCAGTGTGTCGCTAAACACGTGAATTCCGGTTAATGCCGCGACGAAACGTTTCCGCTGGAAATTCGATTGCGAACCGCGTTAAACAATGATGTCGTGCTCCCCGTCTTTAACATAATAATCGAATACATCAAACTCACTCTGCAGAATTCATCGAATCAGTATTTTACTCGCGAACTGTCTGCCCTCGTATCACGTTTGCTTCGAAATTTCCACGACATAAAAACGTTTGCAATGAAAGCGAGTTCGTCCTGATTCGTGAACACGTTGATAATTAAAACAAACGACGAAAGGGACGAGCAATCGGCCAAAGCGATTTGCCACGGAATGAAATTTCCCAAAAGGGTTTTTCTTCAATTTAGACCAATGAGTGTTTATTTATAGCTATTCTACTCTACTCGAATCGAATTCCCCTGAAATTTTTCTCGTTCCATCGCCAGTGTCGGATCGTACAAAAATGCGTGACAATTGTGAAAATGGCATGAGTTAATTCCTAATTGATGTTGTCAATCTACCGTTAGAATTTTACATTCGTTGGACGGATATTATTCGCTACAGATTTTTTTAAAGAATAGGAAACAGTCGTTTCGACACGAATACGAGTAGAACGAATAATATATCAAAATAGATGGAACGCACAGTTTACTTATACTGAATAGTTTAATCGTTGTAGAATAGCTCTTTCGATTCAGTTTAGTAATAAATTATAAATAAATTATCATACACAAGCGCGCAAATTTATGTAAATATGTAATCACAATTCGTTTTCCTTATCATCCTACTCATTATTCATGTTTTTTAATCGGTGAGATAATAACGATGAATTTTAATTCTCTGTCCACTTTGCATAGCATGTCAAACATCCATTAAAATCTTTCTTGTTGCACGAGCTTATAGAACACACCTTGAAATTGTCGAACTCCGATTAGGAATTACTAGGCATATCATCCTGCGAAGGGTAATTCGGAAAATATAGGAGTCTCTCTCGTATTTCGTGTTTCACGCGAGCAGAGGTGGCTATATTTTCGTTGAAGACTCCATTGTAACGCGGAACGCTAACGAGCACATACAGTCGGCATATTATGAGACCACCAACATGCATCGTTATTCAAGTTGCGTGATATTGACGATCGCATTTGAACCATTGTAAATAGTTTGTGTTATCGAACAAATAAGACATAGGTGTGTCATATTTTCTTATAATCTGTACTCTATATAGACAAGAATACTTTCGTTTTACAAAAGCGTACAGCATTCGCAATAATTGCATGCGCGTATTTCAAATGAAATTAAATTCTTAAAGTTAGAATATGCAGAGTAAATTTTTAGTCTATAGTAATTTTTGGTTCAATTATTCAAATAAAAGAAATAAAAATGAAACAATGATAGATGAAAAGATTTGATAAACAAACGAGGATAATTAAATAAGAGTATTTACTAAGTAAAATAATATTCAAATAATATTTATCAATTAAGTAAATATTTCGGGATATAACTAAGATTACGTAATTATTCTATATTGTCGCATCATAATTGAGGAGCGTATTTTGTAGGTAAATTCCATTCTATATTAAATCAACATGTAGTCGTAAAATGCTATGATATTAAAACACGAAATGTTAAATATTGTTAATGCGTATATTTTTTTAAAAACGTACGAGTTTCTCAAAAGCTTGTTTATTAAGTTTATTAAGTAATAGCTTAAAGCATTTATCCATTTTAACCGGTGATGTTTGTGCTAGCATTGTTCGCACCATGAATTAATCAAAATTAATGTCTACGTTCGTCCGGGAAATCAATTTACATGTAATTACCTATCTGAGCTTGCCAATCTTCTTAATTGAAGAGCCCTCTGTGAGCAGGAAACATAGATATTTGGGATAGCTGACGTAGCGTTGATGAAGGAGTATAGAAGGAGGGATATGTTTTCCGGTTTGCTGCATCCCAATCCACGTCGTAAGCATAGATACACATTGGATTACAGTCGAGACAGTTGAAGGTTGTACAAGTAACTTAGATTATTTTCTAATTTCAAAAGCGCGAATTTTGTTCTCTTTCAATTTTAGATCGTGCTCGTTTAGATAAAGAAGAAAGATGTGCGTTTAATTATAATATAAGTTTTCAAAGCTAGGCTTGAAGTTAAACGTTTGTGTAATGTAACATTTTGGAACATATTTCGAATATTTGTTATCTCATCTCTCTTTGCATGGGTTTACGAGGTCAAGTAGAGTTAGAACTTAGTATTCTCGTTGGTAGCTTGAATCCCAGGGTATATTGTATATGATAGAGGGTGGTTGGAATTAGAGACTGTCGAACGAGACTCTTGTGTATTCGCCACTTTGTGGCGAGACTCGACAATTAGCATCGTCTTTCAAATATAATTCTTTATACATTTGAGGCATTTGCAGTCCAACCTAAATTTACACAATTTTTGTTTTGATATATAAAGAAAATGAATGAATGCAAGTGCTAATATAAAGATATATGTAGATTGTACAGATTAAACCACTGTACGAGTGTCTTTAGTCGCAAAATGATATTAAAATAAAAAGGAAAATCCACAAAAATCTACTTATGTGCTTTTCCTGTGATCATCGAATGCAACGGATACTTAAAGATTCATAGATACTTCGTCATCTACCCTAAAAAGTACCAAGGGATAAATTACGTGATATCTGCTTTATCATCGTATTAAAACATGTTCTATTCGAATTATGTTTGAAAGAACACGACCTAACATATGAGACTTCATGAAACATGTTGAGAAGTCTTTTCATGAAAAGAAATGACAGAAAAAGCAGCAAGGAGAGCATGCATATGAATGTTATCTAAAAACATGCGCGACGTATCATCGTACTCCCTTCGTGATTACATCATATGCTTATGGCTATCATTTCGAACATCTGTTGCAAGCAGGTTCGTAAGACAGAGTAGCTCATCTTTATATTATGTATTACGTACGAACATCTTTTTACATATACATATGTGTATCTGTAAACAATTACAATTACAAATTACATTACGTGTACAATTACATATACCATGCAAGAGAGTAGTGGAGGTGTCAATTTACAATAAAAGCCAAAAAATTACTAAGTTTGATTGTATTACATTGAAAAAATCACTTTTCGTGATATCGGCAAATCGTTATCGCTTGATCATTCTTGCGGAAATTGACTTAATCATTTAAGCTATTCATTTATAACATATAAACCATTAATTTATCGTAATTAAACTATTAATTTATAAAATTTAAGCCATCAATTTGTAACATTTAAACTATTACTTTATAACATTTAAGCTACTAATTTACAATATTTAATTGAAATTTCACGTCCTCCGGAATTCGGTTCGAGTGGCCCTATGGGGGTGGACCCTACTCGTTCAGTTGGAGCCTTACCTTCGTAATTCTGTTTAATGGTCCCTCTTCGGGTTCCACTTGTTCAGTTGCAGTGTGTTAAAAATTGCAGGCCTATGTGGTTGTATCCACGGCTGGATCACCGCGTTCACTGGCTCGCATCATCGATCGGTGCCATCGACCGTGACTCGTATAAGTTTCGAACGATGAAACAGGAATCCTTGGGCTTTCCGTTGAACCTTAGGCTTATCTCGTGCACGGGAGTACGTCGCGTAGGATTATTAGTTCTTTCGACAGATCGCGATCTCGTTTGTTCCGGGTACGCCGCGATTCTTATTTTATTCTCTGATCGATCGCGGTTTCTCTTTCGCTTCTCCATACTTTGTAGGGAAATTTAGTTCAAGCACTTTGGAGTTTATAATTTTTCGATATTTTCAATAGTTTAATATCGCGAAAATACAATGTTTAAAACAGTCTAGTACAACGACTCGTTCCTTGTTCCTTTCGCAAGACACGAAATTGTATATACATTGTCAGTAACTTTATTCTCTCGTTTCAAGCTAGACAAATGTGTCTTTGATGCGGAATGCTGCCAGTAGGGCTACGAGTTACTGTACGATGTTTATACAGATCGATGTAATCGTTGTATAGGATGTAAATATTGCGTTATGCATGGTTTGTTTGGAATTGGGAAAGATTCGTGTAAGCGCTGCGTAGAAGATTAATGTTTCTGTTGATGTTTACATTTTTTTGTGTAGATCGTTAATCTGTAATATTGCGTAATAGCTAACTGTATACCTGCTCGTGTACCGGCTCGCGCGTCTCCCCTTCCCCACCACTTCGAAAGTTGCTCAGCGAAACTAAGTTACAAGGAGTCATTTAGTCGTCTCCTTTCGTACCGATAACGTGGATCGCGTTGCGTCAGGTTTGTAACGTATTCTAACCTATTGGTGGCGTCGGTTCTTCATTACTATTATTACTCGTTATTAATATCGCTTAATTAATACACATTTATCTAACGATTCATTGAACATTAAAGATAATGCAATTAAGCGGTTTTCTGAAAGTTTTGTTTTAATTTCTCTTCGGTCGTTTATTTATTAAATAATACTCTTACCGATAGCTTCTATCGTAGACTTTCGTAATAAAATTTGAGTTTGATTGTGTTTTCATTTAATTATTTTATACATTTATGTTGACTTATAGTTATTTTTGTGCAGGTTACTGATCGATAGCAAGGGTAATATAGAAGTAACAGTAATATCAATACTAAATGGACGCAACGACGATTGATGATCGATCAGATGAATTTTTATGGAAATTTGGTAATGTTTAATTTATTTTAACTAAGACAGCTGTGTATGAACGATTCTATCGTCTTTTTATTCGAGCATGGGTAACATTTGATATACAATTTATATTTATTTTAAAATATATTTGATACGTATTTCATAATAAATAGTTTCTTAATTATTTGGAATACTAAGATGAAAGTAAAGACTGTTAAATAAATCGTTGTTCTATTTCGAATATATGAAATCATTCTCTTATTTCAAACGAATTTTTAACGAATTATTTTATTGTTTCAATGTAATCTGCGATATAGAATTCTTGATAATTTAACGATAGTTTTGTGTAGACAAAATTTGAAATATAGAAATCTTTAGCAATAGCTTTAACTAATTTCGATAGGTATTGTAATATTCACCTATGGAATTCAAATTTTTTTGCTATATTATGTGAATTTGTTACAGTTAACGTCATATACTTGCAACTTTGTAACTTATATTTTTTTCATAGAGATGGCGCGCAGTTAGGCTTCAATACTTCAAAGCAAGTTTTCCTGCGCATTTGTGTAGTATTCTTTGAGTATATTTAGTTATGAATTTTTAAATTCTTGCAATTATTTATAACACGCGACTATAGTGTATTAGTGAAGTGTATATTTCGTGTTCTAATAACTAACATTCACAGTATAATTCTTGCAAATGATTGCATCTCACTTACGATATTCATAAGCAGTTCGATGTCGAGAAATATCTTACAATTTTCAACTAATATTTTTTATTACTTATTCCATTTTCTTAATAACAGTCTCTTAAGTGTAAAAAATAGCAGTATTTTCTAAATAAACGTTCGATAGGCAAAAGAAGCGAAATATCATTTCGATATTTTTCTTCCACCCCCCTAACCCCTCCCCCTTAAACAGTTTTATTTTCAGAGAATATTTGTGACCGCGCGCAATGCGGTTTGTAGAGTCAGTGTTTGTTACGCAATAGTCTTTTTCAATATCTTCAAATCACGATAGTTTTGATTAAATTCAACCGAATAGTCATACGCGATATTAGGGTTCTTGTTCGCTGATTATAATTTAAGCGGTCGCGGTAACGTAGTCTTTTATTTTTTTTTTTTATATATATATTTATTTTTTTGAGTATTCGTTTTCGGTATTAGAGTGAGTCAGTGCCTCCCTCAAGAGGATAAAGCCTCCCCAGGAGCTCAAGAATGTAAATAGTTTTATATATTGTATTTTAATTTATTGTATTTACTATATTTTGTTTGAATTATTGTTAATTATAAAATGAAAATGATTGATAATTTAGAAAGCTGTAAATGTCTTTTTTAATTGAAATAAAATCTTAAAGTCTTAACATTAAAGTACAATAAAACTGTCTGAGTTTCAATTTACATACTTATTAGAGTTTTCTTCTTCTTCTTTATTCTTTATTATTGTTAAAGTTCCATGTTTGTTATTATGTATTAACGATATTAATGATATTTTATGTTTTGTTATAGACATATCACAACTTCAACTTCTTTGTCTTCTTTGGGAATCTAACGGTGGCTCAAAAGCTAAGAGTGTAAGTAACTTTACATATCATACTTGAATTATGTCTATTCTGTATATTTTACTTTGAATACTGTTGATTAAGAAGTACAATTTGATTGAAGATTTCAATGGTTAGGGTCTTCCAATGTTAAAATAAATGTTTAAAATAAAAAAATGTATTAAAGTCTTAATATGGAATTATAAAACAAATGACTAATATATTTCAGAAATCATTGGATTCTTAATTTCTAGATGTTAAACTTTCATATTAGAGTTTCAGTTTTTATATTTATTGAAGTTTATTAGAATTTCAATCTTTATTATTACTAAAGTTACGAATTTAATAAATTTTCATTTTTCATTATCTCCAACTTTTCAAATAATCAGCAATCACTCATCGTGTTTCGTTTTGTAACAGATTCTTCGCAACCTCCATTTCCACCATTGGATTTTCAACAGTTCCTGCCTGATGTTAGTCTTCCTGATGATTCGCTGGGATAGTGCAGTATCGACGGTAACGTTCTCTGCGTCTCTGCTTCTCTCCTTCTAATGGTGAGTCGCATGCATTTCTGTTCCTCCGGTTACTCAATCATGTCGTAGGATGAAAGGTCCGAATCTGCACGAGTGACTGGTTGTATTATGTAGAATTTTTTGCGAGCATAGTGATCGCGGGTATTTTTTATACCCGTGAGTAGTAACATTTCTTTTTCATACCTTTACTTATTAGTTCAGGATAGGTCTTCTTGCATATCGCGATTATAATAATTAGTTTTTTAATAATCAGTTTAAACATATAAATTTAAGAATACATTCGTGGTACTTACAAATATGTATAATAGTATGCGGTATAAATATTTGTAAAAGGCAAATATCTAGACAAATATACCTGTATGATATAAGTATACTTATATCTTATCAAAGCGATCTCGTTTGAGCATTTTGTAGTGGAGAAATCGGATGTCCTCCGATTTCGTTGTTATGAAAGATGTAATTATTGCTCAATGATGATGACGATGCATGCAATATACGATACAATAAATAATCTTCAATTTAATGTTCTCTTTTATGACGATATTAAGTCACATTCCTTTATTTGACTTCAGATATTATAAACTTCAGTAGAATTTAAAATATGAATTAAAATTCATTTTTGTCCGTACAACAATGTGTGAAATTTTATGTGCAAGAAGAAACTTCGCGGCAGGCAGATTTCTGAATCAAAGCAATAATTTTAAACATTGTTTCTGCATTTTCGAAAATGTGCTTTGACGAAGAGATTGCCTGAGATTATTTCTATTTTGGTAATACATTTAGAGTTAATTATTCCATTTCATCGAGTCTTAAACTTTTTCCAATTAATGCTAATTTTTTGATAATATTGAAATTTCAGTAATTTATTAAATTAATAAAGTAGAGTTATTATAATCTGAAACGAAGTAGTAAAATATAATATCGAAGAACATTAGTCCGTTAAATACAAATTAAACAAACTAATCATCTTTTTAGATCAGGATTTTCAGATTTAACTCTTTCCGTGTCCATTGTCAGGATCTCATTCACGTGCCCAGGTGCTACTTGAATGGGAAAAAGACATTCGGCACGATGACTATAATTAATGCAAAAATTTCTCAGCGACTGACGATGTGTTAGTGTATCGTGCACGACGTACTTTCCACATTGTGTGTGTGTGGTTAGGCCGTGGAATTGCGTCGTTTTTCTTACTCGCTACAACTTAAGATATTAATAATGTTGAGACATATTAATTCAACTTACGTTTCAATGCATTAGCAATTCGCGGTAATATCATCTACACGATTAATTGTAACCACGCAGTTAATATTGCTGTAAATTACAGTTATATTTCCAATTTACTTACGTTTATTTTAACGATATAATTTCTTTAGACGTGTTTTATCACGTTTTGCGCAATGGTCACTAGCCTTCGTCAGTCGATTTCAGGAAAATGGTACGTAAATTAGAGTGTGCATGTTGTATGTCAAGCCCGGGTGTCGGAGGCGTCCCGGGACGTTCTCTCTAGTGTAGTCTCTTGCACCCGGGTGTTATGTGTGAGAACCGTGGAGCGAGTGTGTTGGTGTGCTTGTTTTGCCATTTTTTAAATATAGGATTAGGTAGGATAGGTAGTATACTTTCTGGTGTGTTTGTTAATTATAAGTAGGTAGGGCCGGGAAGGTTGGCACAGTCTCTGGTCGGGTAGGCGCGTTTTCGAATGACCAACCTGTTTCTGGAAATCTAATTTGAAAAATCGACGGTGAAACTGGTACGAGTAGAGCATGCTCTCGTCTCTGGTTTTGCCTATCGATTTTTCGAATTTCGCGGTCGCGGACGCGCGTAGGCTCGAAACGAACGTTTATCGCTCGAGCACGCACATGCGAATGGACAACGATCACTACTATCGTTGGTCAGTCCATGTGCACTTGATCAGCTTCCGCGGTTTATATTTTTATTTTATAAGTTTCTTTTTTGTTTGCGATTAGGAAGGCTCGAGCTTAGATTTAAGTTTCAGCGGGCATTGCGCCCGAAGAAAGAAGAGACTATATGTCGAAGAGGCCCGGCAAACTGCCATAGAAGAGGGCAACTACTAATGACTCCCCATCCTCTGGATGATCCAGAGCATGGGAAGTCATTCATGTTACTACTTTGTCACTATGCTCGCTTTTAGTATTTGTAGTAGTAGTAGTAGTAGTAGTAGTAGTAGTAGTAGTAGTTTTTTTTTATAGCCGATGTATATATCGGTCCATCATCACACATTGGGCAAATGACGGTTTTTCTTATTAGTGTCGCGAGAGATTAATTACGGGTTGAATTAGAGTTGAGAAATAATATCGCGGCTTTTAGTAGTGTCGCGGGATGATTACGGTTCGAATTAGAGTTGCGATGGAATGAAAATCGTGTTTGCTGTAGAGTTGCCAATTATGATATCGCGATTGTCTTTTGCAATTTTTATTATGAATTTTTAGAACTTCTTGAGAATTATACGTATCAGAATTTATCCTGTTCTCTATTGTTTAAAATTAGATTATAAAAATGTGTTTAATTAATTTGATAATATTGAAAGTTGCAATATCAGAATATCAGAATAATGTTGCTATAAGAGCTGTACAGCTGTGATCATTTATCAGCAACCTCCTAAATGGTTGCACTGGGGTCTCTCGCTATTAGTGTTGCGTATTGCTTAAATACGAGTGCGTAGATTAATATTTATTAGCGTTGCGTATAAATTTCGGGAATTTGTGACTTCTTTTCTAATTTTTATTTTTCTTTTGTAAATGATAGATTAATTGATATCGTAGATATAATGAAGCACTCCTCGCGTTTAATTTTGAGAATTTTCTGTTTCATAAATATTAGTAGTAAATTAGCGTCGCGAAACAAGAAGAATATTCCGTTCCACTCACGGTTTGTTGATCGGTTTTATATAGAGTGGAAGACGATCGAATTTTAGTAGCCCTTTTGGCTACTGTAGTGTTTCTTTTTCAGCGCCCCTTATTACTGCGTTTGTTACTGAAAATACTGCTATAACACATATTCCTTTCTTAGTGTTAACGTTACCATGACTATTAAAATGCAGAATTTTATTACGAATATAATACATACATATACATGTATGAAATTGTGAGTAATTTCATGCGTAACAAAGTATTATAATAAAATATCTTAATGTTGCTATGAAGGCTTCAAATGTTTGTTATTTAATCATTAAATCGATATTTTTTAAAGTACCTACTAATTTATTTGAAATGTCAGTTAAAACTTAATTCATTACTATTGGAATTAATACTAGTGATTGTTCGTTATTAAAACCATAATTTTTAGAATTTTTTTGACCACAATATTTTCAATCTTTTAATAGCAATGTAGAATTTTATAAATATTTGAATTTCGTTTGCACGAATCCAAATTCATTCGCGATCATCGTTCATCTCTAGCAAAAATTCTGTAGCAAAAAATGATTTATGTGCATATCTTTCGGTTCATTATGTCGAATAAGGGATAGTAAAAGTTAAAAGACAAAGCAATTGATTTTATAATAGTCGGTTCTTTTCTCATCTTAGTATTCAAATCAAATTTTCAATTTGCAATTCAGTTCAAATTCAATTACTGAAAATTTTTGCTTTCAATTTTCCTATTTTTCACTAAAAAGATACAAAGGATTTTCTATTTCTGCTAAAATTTAATCAAGAGTAATTTCATCTAATTTATAATTAGGACTTTATTTTTCATGTACCAAATGCTCGCATTTCAGAGGTGCTTGTTTTTCTTTTGAAGTATTAATCCAGTAAATGAGTTTGTTTCAGATTTATCAATTTACAGAAAACAAATTTCAGTTACATATTTGAATATTTCATAGCATCTTAAATATGTATGCTAAAGGCTCAAAAGAATGAGAGAAATAAAGGAGGAGAACAAAAGAAAGGAGTTAAATGTTAAGAAATAACGTTTGAGTCTTACCAATGAGAAAGTAATTCTACATATTTTATAGAATTTTACTAATCTTTTGCAGATTCAATTTGTTTCAGGATTTTTTGTGACATCAAACGAGAGGACTCATACTCCATACAATATCTTTCCTTTCCCTTTATTACATTTAGGTTATTACGTAGATAGAGCAAGCAGATATTTAGATTTTTATGTAGGTGTGATTTATGGTTAGGTAGACTATTTTGAGGTTGTAATCTAAGTAAGTAGGTAAGGTGTAGGTAATAAATAGGTTGATAAAGTAGTATAAAGTATGGCATCGTAGTAAAAGCATGGCATGATAGTAAAAGTATGGCATGGTAGTAAAAGCATGGCATCGCAGTAAAAGCATGGCGTTATAGAATGTATATATTATGTAGTAATTAATTCTACAATATATGGCACATATTTCATTTTATTCTCTGGTCAATTAGTTTCCACTTTCACGACAATAAAAGTCGAAAATTTAGATTTCAGATTTTCATGAATCCTACTCAGGTTTCTAGTTTTCGTGTCGGTTTTTCTTCTTAAAACTCCTTTTGCTGTTCATTTAGAACATTGTGCAAACGCACACCAAAAGGAGTATTTATTTGACGATGAATACATTTTAGATTTTTTTGTGTAAAAGGAGGGTGGATGGGTTGCGGATAGGGAGGGTCTCCACTCGCAGCACCTCCTCGCGGTGAGATCCGGGCAATTAATATTATTTGATATATAATTACTAATTGTATCACTATACAGTAAGGAAATTAACTGTATGACTGGATATAATTATAAATTATATGGCAGGTAATATTGAGCTAATTGGCTGCGATCCTCATTAGGTGTTCGTATCAATCAATCTATGTAAATCTTTTATGAACATTGATAATAAGCTTTTTTTATTTATTTATTAAATTTATTATTTAATTGAATTATTGAATCGATTTTGAATTTTATTTATGAATGGAAGCAAAGGATTAGCGGAAATATTAATCCTCCCACTCGGAAATTTTATAGAGCGATTTCCGATACGCTCTTATGGATTTACATAAGTAAGCAGGTTTAATGTTAATCTACCATTTCTTTTGCAAAACGTCGCGCGGGGTCGTTTACGTTTTTGAATACTACGGTCTTCTTTTCTATTTGTACGAGGTAAGCTGCCGCCCATGTTTCATTCGGTTTAAGGATCATTGTGCGCTCCGTTGCTTAGGTCGACCTCCTTTCGTTCGTGTAAGAAGGTTTGCTAGCGTGCAAGATATTTTGATCGATTTTTAATTGTCAATAACTAAAAAAAACAGCTGAAAACGCACTCTTTTTATTCTTGATTTCCGAACACGCTGTATATTGTTTAGGTTGTCACAACGTAGAAACGATGTTTCGAATGAATGGAAATGAGGCAAGAAAGTAGGACTGAATAAATATGAAATTTTCGTAAAATTACCATCGCACGAGAAGCAACGAGTGAGATGTTATTATAATTATGAACTCTTTGATTTATTACTAATTGATAATTGCGCTTGCGTGTTCAAGCACTAAATTCTTTATTATACCTACGATAACGTGTGTAACATGAGGAAGTTATTGACATAAATCTGCATAATTTCTTAATACATATCTAATAAGTTTTCCTACTATGTATAATGGAATGTATTTGGGGCTGCCAAGTTTACTAAAAACATGAAAATTGTTAAAAACGTTGAGTAATTCTAAATCGATGGTCAGGAGGTTGTAACTAACTTTGCGTTACGTTTCGTGATTCTCATCGCTAGATTGCCGAGTGATATGATCTCCAATTCCAAAAAGTACAAAGATCTTTATCAAGCACAAAAACTAATTCATTGTCCAAATAAATCTTGCAAACCGTAACTCTACAGTACTCTTCCATACTATTTATGACATACTATGCATCGTTACAAGATTCATCGCATCCTCCATTTTCGTGTGTTGTACATCACTCGATCGAGTACACGATGCCGCGGCATCTTTCACGAGGTGATTTCTCTCTTGCATATCTGTTATCGACTTTGACAAAGAACAATTTACTTGCAGACTATGAAACGGACTATGGAAACCGTCGGCGCTCGTGCAAGCGTTAGTTATTAATTGATCGACGAGCAAGGAAGAGATTTAACAGCGAGTCGATAGTACATGCGAATCGAATGTGAATCGAAATGGAATCCGGCAAGGCTCTGTAAGGGAATTCTCAAAATCGTTCAGAGTGCTATACGAAATCTCACATAATTGCGGCGCTAAGATAATCCATTTGAGATGAAAACCGATAATTCGGTATGTAATGTGAAACTACTTGGACACGAACACAACCTGTGATTAATAATTTGAAGGCGACATAGACTGAACGAATGTGACCTCTTTTGCAATAGCATTTGGCTATGACTTGCCCACGATTCATGGAGTTTCTTCATTGAATATCGTCGATTATGTCGAATTCTTCGCCAATATCGAAATGCACATTCAAACAGGCTTGATCGATTGTTCCAGTTAATGCACATTGTTCCAATCGAATTCGATTTAGTTTGCTTTGCGTGTTTGTTTCATCATTGACTTTTGAAGCGAATGACGTTCATCATACTCTGTGTACGAGGTAGATCAACGGGATCTCGGTTTGGCACAAAGTGCGTGTAAATAATTTGGTGTATTTGTAATATACAATAGTATTCAGTTGGCTTATTTGATATTTGGAGGAAAAATTTCTGAAATTACTGTATGTACAAGGATGCAATGAATTTTTAGAAAAACAGTCAAGAGTAAAAACTGTCAGTACTAACATCTCTCGAAAATAAGATAATAAGATATTCAACGATGATAATATTACGCAAGTGGTTGCAACATTTCTATTGAAAAGTAGATATATTTCAGATGTTTTAAGAAACAATTAGTGACAAAATATTTATGATATAAGATTTTCATAAATATTTATTGTCCTATTATTTACCCAGATCGCCAGATTTAACGCTGCAATTTCAATACACTTGACTTAAATTGTGATGAGATATTTCGAATTCTGTTAATTTTTATTTCCATTAATATGAAACAATCGATTTCAAGAGTTTATTTGAAATACATATAGAGTTTTTTTTTTTTTATTTTTACTACAAATTGCGAGCTTTTAAATCACATTTCATTATTTTAGTGAACAGCAAAATGGTTTAATCCTATAATAAAAAAATTAACGAGATAACATAGTAATCGCTATTTTACGTAGCAATAAAAATAATCAGACAACATAAAACACGCTCTTTTGCAAAAAGTTACCATCAAAATCAATTGAAAGATGAACAGAAACAAAGACCTCGCCAATAATTACTATGTTACGAATTAAATTTGGTGGAAATGAATGAATTAAGTAATATTTGAAGGTACTATGGCCCCATGAATTTGATAAATATGAATTCAATTTTTCTCAATCTTGCTATGACAAGACACTTTTAATAAAACTGTCTTGTAGATACTCTTTGTAGGTAAAATTTTAAATGCATTTGTTAATGATATCTGAAATACACGTTATTATCGATCACTGTCGTCGAGGCGTGCTGTTTCTGATTTGAAAATGTATTAGGTTCTCGGAGATTCCGTGTAGATTTCCGCAACCATGGCAAACGTCTGACGCGAACATATACCGAACGACAATAACATACAGCTTGCTATTCGAATCAAAATTGCGGAACTCTCATACGCCACTTACACGCGCGCAACCTATTCGTAAATGTGCTTTGTAAATTCGATTCGCGGGAGCGTCGACGTTCCTGTCAAATTGATTTTCATTGTTCCGAGAAATCCGCATGACTTTCGTGCACCGTGCAAACATTCGCGCCTCCGAGGAATCCATAGCCTTCATATGCTTCTTAACTGATCGAAGGTAACCAGAAATGGAATTTGACGAAGAAACAATTTTTTAGTAACTCAACGATAGGATACCATATATCGAATCTGTAGCGTATTTCAAAATCAAAGGATCAATAAAAGAGTATAAGCAATCAAAGGTTGTTTGACGTCAAATTTAAATTGATACTTTAATTTAAATTGAAACTTAATATTTTACACCTATCGTTAAATTCTGTTGATTTCATTAGCCCGATTCGATTTACACTTTACCGCATCGTTGTTTTCGCAGGAATATTGTTACTAATGAAACGTACGAATACGTTTTACCATATGAAATGAGGCGAACGCTAAATCGGGACCGTTTTATTAAAATCGAATGTCGAGTAAGCATATTGTAATGAAGTAGAAATTTATACTTCCATTTAGCGTTTTTAATATCTATCGATACGTTGTCTGTACATTTTGCCGTGTACAGCCTACCATTCGAATGCTTTCAAATTTCACGATTTTGCCAGTTTCTATGAATGTTTTACCCTTCGATCGGTTTTGCAAAAGCCATTGCGGTCGTCGCCTATTATTCCCCAGCTAGTTCATTTGTTGCGCGAAACAACTTCGTTCTCAGCCGACAAATATTCGAAAGTTGATATCGATGCGGTACTGATAAAGCTACTATCGCAAAAATTCGTCGACCGAATCCAATTTAGATCGCAGTCAAATCGTTTTGCAAGGAGTCTTCCATGTATACCTCGTGTAAAATATTGCTTGTCGAACTTGTATCGGAATTGCTAAAACGATTACGCCTATCTCGCATATCACGTTTGTTTCCAACGGTTAAGTATTTTTTCTTTTTTTTTTTTTTTTTTTTTTTCAACGCCAGAATAAAGAAACATTCGTTCAGAATACAGATAAGAGGTTTCAAATTAATTTTGTCTGTGCTTGACGCGAACTTTAGTAAAATTGATTTTACGTGAGTTTATCTAGATTTGTATGTTTTATGTGCTGCTTTCGGTTGCAATTCAGAGATATATGAATACATCCTTCTATGATTCATTGTAAGCGTGCAATGTATTTTCTAATCAAATAGACAATTACTATACATGTATACGATTACCAAAATACCTTATCGTAGACAAGAGTTTTGACATTTGTATTTGTAAAAAAATATTAATCGATCGATCAAAGTCAGCAATTGGGGATGTATGGATACTTCTGTAACTCACTGTACCATGGACGTATATATTTCTTTCGAAGATCTCCTCAATTGAAATTATTTCATGTAATCACCTCAACCTAAATTTCAACCCTCGTCGTATCAACATTTATTTTCTAACGAAGGAAACGTGACAGACTCGGCCCAAATACTTTTTCTCTCCAAATCCCGACGTTCGATCCTCGTAGACTTCCTTTTTTTACTCTGGTAATAACCAGTGTTTCTCATGCGCGACGTTGAAACGCTCTTGATCTTCAAAGCTAGGGACAACCCTTTTACACGCAGACGAAGTAAGCCGGCATCGTGAAGTGGATGAGGTTGCAATATTCAGATGCCGTTAGGGTGGATTTTCTCATCCAAGGCGAATGCCTCGACTTAAAGCAGCCAAGATCAACGTGAAATACCTGGCCACGCTGCACTGACATCATGGAATAACTGGCTTTGCGATTGTCATCCTTAAGTACCCAACTACCAGAGGGCATAATTAAGAGAACACTTTGCCGAAGTTCTTGGTTGCATTGGTTTAAGCTCAAATAAAATTCCGCTTTGGTGGACGATACGGGCGGTTTGTTTTTCTTCCTTCTTTTTCTTACAGGGACAGATCTGTAAGTATCTTAATTACACGTAAAACACACTTCTTAGCAGTAAAAAAGTCGCAAGTAGGACTCTATCACTGTGGAAATGTAATAAAGATGGGAAACAGAGTGAAAGGAGAAAAGTAGAAAGCCGAATAAAGTGTGTTTCGATATATCGATCAGGTGTTCCAGTGTTGAAGTATATTGCAGACATGTGAGTGCAATAAACTTGGTATTTGTGCCATTTAGAAGCAAAGGATGTCCACTACGTCCACCATGAGAAAGAGGAATAAAAATAAAAACATATTTAAAACAAAGGAAATTATTTCGACTGGAGATGAAACATTAAATGAAGGAAGATACGAAGGTGTAAAAATATTATAGGAAATTGTAACAGGAAGTTGAGACTTTTAGGAAGGTGAATTTCACACATACATAACTTCGTATAATTTTACTGTTTCATTTTTCATAATGCTGTACAATTTCGAGTTTCTTCTACAATTTCATCTCGTACATGTTTTAATTTTTGGAAAGATCGTCGGACAAAAATTTGAAAAATACGTGTTAAAGATATATTAAAGCTTTCATCTAAGAATCATTTTTTAGGCTGAATATAAACATAAAGAATATTTTACTCCTTCTTGGAAGAAGAAAGAATATTTAAAATTTGCATAAGAACGATATTGCCATCGTAATAAAAACTTCCGATATTTTCGTAATATGTATAATACGTATAACCGCGATAACGGTTCCCCCAGCGATCGGTGTCTCTAAGTTCGACCAGACACGTAAAGACAAAATTTATCTCCCTATAAACTCAAATACGAATTCGTTAAACGACGGGAGTCGTAGATTGGTAGAGTAGCGTGGAAGATCGCGGCGCGCCATCATCAATCTCCATCCCCTCGGCGACCTTATCACGCCGGACCAATATTTCACGAGTTACAAGCGTAAATCTTTCCCGATCGGACGATCATGGAGAAAAGAGGAGCCGACTCAACGGAACGGATACTTTGATCTAAGGCGATATTTCGACGAACTGATCGCTAGCGTGCACACGCGTAAATATTTGCATAATTGGTCGCAGCCCATCGGTCAGGACAGGCCAGGGTCAAGCGACGATGCTTTCTTCCCCGAATCACGGACAGGGTTCGTGACGCAGCAGCATCGCCTAATCTCCATCTCCAATCGCATACGTTGGGTCCAGTGACGCGGTCGGTTCAACGTTGTTAACGACACACGCGAAGTGCATGACCGAAGCGTACAGCCACGGTACGGCACAGCACGGTACGGCATGGGTGGTGATGGTGCGCTCGCGCACCCTGCAAGGTTGAGGGGTGACGGCGACGCGACGCGACGCGACGCGATGGTCGCGGCGTCTGAGCGGAAGGGAGGGAAAGCACAGGTGGGGGGTGGTCACTGGAACGAAAGAGACGAAAGACGAGCGAGAGACGAAGGACAGTGGTGGGGAAGTCGAACGTCGGTGGAGTATGTGTGGTAGGGGAAAAGCGAGAGAGAGAGTAGGGAGTTCGCACGCCGACCGGAACGGCCCCACCGAGTTTTATCCAACGATCCGGGAGGCTCGTCGAGGTAGTGGTCCGCGCCCCACAGCCGCGACAGCTCGAAACGCGTGTCGTTGTGCTGCGTCCGTTTCTCTGTCTCTTGGTAACGTATCTCCTCTCTGAAAGGGAAGCATTGACAGGAAAGTCGCGCGTCGAGACTCGAAATCCGTGTGCAGCTCGGTGTCGTCGCTACACCGCGACCGATATTCGTGTTTTATTCAAAAACCGAACAACATTGGGGGTCGGGGTGGTGAATTCTCTTTGCTTTCCGGCGGAGAGAAGAGCGCGCGATTCGGATCGCGAACAGAGAACGAGACGTTCGTTCTGTATCCGCGAGGTGGTGGGCAATGATAACAGGAGGCAACGTTCGGGAGGGGGAGACCTCTGCTGACAGTGTCATCGTCGCAGGATTCTGAGTTACTGGAAAAAAGATTTCGAGGAATTATCGTCGATTAACGTCGTATACCGGTGCGTGCGGTGAGCTCGTGCCAGGAGCTAAAAACACAGAGTTTCGTCGAACCTGAAAAATTCGAGGTAGACAGTGAATCGGATCGTGTTAGTAATATACGTGTTTCGTGGTACGTTTTTCGCTCGATTCGAGAATTTATACGGCGGGGACTTGCAGGAGGCTGTTCGGTGATACCCAGCAACGTTTGCAGGTGCCAGGACATTCGGGGGTGGTGCCGGTTACGCGCTTCTGTTCCCGACTCGTACGCGACACGATCACGAGCGTTCTAGGGGAAGAGACGCCTTCGACATTCGCACCTGGACATTCGCGTACGTATTTTACAACACACCTGGCTCTCGTACTACCTAGTGCGGCGGTGCCGTGCTATGGCCTCTCTCCTTAGGTTCTCTCCTACACCCCCAAACAGGTTATTGATTTTGCCGAAGTAAGGAGGTACGGATGTAGCCCGTACGCCCTGCGGCCTGCGACCTGCTCATTTTTCCACCCCTTCTCTCTCTCTCTCTCTTTCTCTCTCTCCCCCTCTCTCTCTCTTTCTCTCTCTCCCCCTCTCTCTCTCTTTCTCTCACTCCCTCTCACTTCTTGCTTTTCGATCTCTTTTTCTCGCGTGCTTGTCCTTGGTGCTTGCCACCCTCTAACGGCAGGTGAACTCTTACTGCGATCTTTTGACACACTTTGACGAATGCCATCGCGTTATTAAATATGTCTGGCATCTGGAATTGAAGTTTTCTGTGAAATTTTTTTACGAGAAAGGGAGATATACTGCTTTTTGAAGCTTGCTTTCTTTCGAGTCATTCTCTAGTTCTTCATTCGCGAGTGGACAAAATTACAAATTTACGATTCTTTCTTATAATATTACATGATCGTGAAGAACGATCACGGTCGAAAAAACGAGACGAGAGTTCGATCGAGAAACGTGATGTTTACTAGACTGACAACGTACTTTGGTTCCGGAAACAGCCGGTGTCGATTCCCTGAAGCCAGGCTAAAGCGGTTGTGTCGTATAGTGCACCGTGTCACTGAACTGTTGGAGCAGACTGTTGCAGTTCTAGCGTGACTATACACGAGACAACACGGCTACGAAGAGATCCCGACTGACAGCGCGGATCGATCGCCGGCGAACTTTTCACTACGAGACTTTGCGGTTCTTTCGTAAAACCAGCGCCTCGTAGTAAATCAATAGAAGCCACGTGAAGTCAGGACCGGAGATCGTGCTGTCGCCCTTACACACACACACACACACACACACATGTACATACATTTTTCTCTTACATACACACACAGTTTTCTCTGTTTCTCTTTCTCTAACTATCTCCTATAACTATCTCGTTTTCATCCTGTCCATCCCCTTCTTGCTGTTCCATCGAACGATTCGCGCGTTTCCTGAGTTTCGTCGAAGCAGCCGGATCGATATGAAGAGAACGCGGTTCGCGTATACTATATTTATCTTCCCAAGCGGGAAGACGGAATTAAATAATTAGCGGTGATCGTTCTGATAACATCGCTCGTTAAATCACGCTGCGTACAAAGCTACTCAGTATGCGTGGGTCGTCGTGGAAACGTCAGCCATCTGTTCCACACGCGGACGAGCTCGTCAATTATGTAAGATTTCCCGAATTTCAGCTTATCGATCGACCGTAACCGGGACGTATCTACTTAATTTTTCAGCGATTCGCGTCGTTCGAAATCGTATTTCAATCCGGTTCGTTGAACGCTTCCAGTATCGAATTCTTGCTCCTATTTCGGGGTGACATCCACCCCGCTCGAATGAAAATTTTGTTCATCTTCGGCGAGTGCCAGCACCGCGATTCCATCATGTCGATGAACTTTTTCGTCGTGCACGATTTTTCGATGTCGCGTGAAACGCTCGCACAGTCAAATCACGTTCGCGATGTAAATTTCGGAAACGAAAAATACGTGGATTATTGGCATAGTATATTACCGGAGGCCAATATTAGCGGTGCAGGGAATGAGAAGAATTTAGGAAAACGTTCGATCGACTTTGGACAAATTTCTCGGACGAGCTGAGCATCTTTGATCGAAATAGGGCCAACTCATAGGCGTGTCCAACCTGGTCTGTTGAACCGAGAAATACAACTGTTTCCACCGCCAGTCGTATCAAGTTCTATCGCGTTACATTTTTCTCACAGGGCCGACGTGCTATTAGGGAAAATTGTATCGCGTTCATCTTAACTAATGAAAAGAGGAGAAACGGAAAGCGCGAGAGATCGTTAGGATTAGATCGAATCTTACGAGCGGTCATGAATTATTGAGTCGTCACATGTCTGCGATCCCTATCGTCGCTGCGTTATGAATTGCTACCGTTCGTATAATAATAGCGTTTATACTTTGAAACGAATATTGATCCAATAGCGCGAGAAATTTTTTGGTTTGCTAAGAATTGGAAAGCTCTTAACAGATTGCATTATCGAAGGATACATTTGGCTAATGATACTTAAGCTGCGGTTTATACATTTACAAAAAGTCTACAGGTAGCAAAACAAAATAAAATACAAATTAAAATACTTGTTACGGTATTTAGCGAGCGAGAGACAAATTTCCATTCGGATTTCGTTTCTTCGACCATATTCATAACAATATGAATTTTCATAAGCATCTGCGGTTTAATGGATATTGTCATTTGAATATGTAGAAATCCAGATGATTTCTATTTAGTTGTGGATATTTCGATAATTTGTAGATTGACATCCACGTTCTTAATCGAGAGAAGCGATCGATGATATTTCCTTCTGATAAAAAATTATTATCAAACGATATCTCTAATTAACTAGGATTAAAATTTGTCGACGATGTTGATGAGTTCTTGAAGTTGGAAGTTGTAAAAGTAACGCTTGAATAAAATAAAACAACAGCCCACGCTTTCACGGTAGCAGATGGCAAAATACGGCCAATGACCAAGCCGTGCAACGTGCGGCAATCCATGGAAGCCCGCCAGTCCCGAAATACGTCGGAAGTAACGGCCATGGAAGGACGTTTTCTGAACGGTTCGTAACTCGTGGTTCCGGCTTCTGTGCGCTAAAATTCTAACAAGTAGACAAAAAAATGTTAGGACAAAAAATCCGACTACGTTCCAATTTTCGTATGATGTCGAACTCTTCAGAATAAAGTGAAAATCACATATCGTAAACTTTAATTCAAGCTCCGAATTTATCGTTTGGAAATTACAACAAACCGAAAAAGATGCATCAAATCTCGCAGTTCCATTTTACCGCAAAGCTAAAAAACAACAAGCGTTGTAACTTACAATTAGCGTAGAGATTTGATAAAATGTACATAAGATTACGTAGCGTCAAATTTCGTCAAACCTTAAAATATTTTATTTTCAAACAACGTATGGAAATGCGAAAAATCTTGGAACTGGCGAGACTTATCGCAAATCGGACGTAAAAACGTTGCTGTTGAAATTGCGTGTAGCTTTTTTCAGGCCTGAGACCAAGTCTCGTGGAAATGAGTTCTCTATTTGACACTGGCGTGGTACAGTCTCTTTGGATACGGCCGTGTATGTGCACGCGCGCGCACGCGCCAACAGCCGCGTGGAATGTTCGCCTACCCCGAATAGCCTTTCTCTCTCTCTTTCTCTTCCCTTTCGCTGTTCAACCGCCCTCCGGTTAAAGAGTCTTTAACGTTTACGTGCGGCCAGCTTTCTAAGGCGACTCACTCGGGTCGAAGTTCACCGGGTGTCGTGCCACGATCACGCTTAACCAGGAATCGCGATCGTGTCAACAACAAAAATTCTAGGTGGGTGTAAAGCTCCTTTAATCGTAGAAAGTTCGAATGCGAGCCTGATAAGGTAGAGTTAACGTGAACAGCTTTTCGAGATATCGTCGGACCAACGATTTCTCGTCACTGTTGGAACGATGTAGTTTAAGTCGAGTGGAAAACGCTCGGTTCTATTGTGTTTCTGTTTTGTGCGTGCCTTCGAAGAAATGAAAACGATTGCTTCGGCAATTGATTCGATTGTCAGTGTGCCACTTCGAGTGAACTAAAACGAAGTTTTCTTGGAAGAAAGATGCTCGTGACCTGTGAACTAACGTTGTTTCCGTGCTGCAAGATGCGCTGATATTCGTAGATATTTGCAGATAACTTTGTACATCTTAATCAGTGAAATTTTGATTAGAGTAGGTGTGTCTTATTTATCACTGATTTTATTGTTGGGTTTCTTGTTAACGTAGTAACGAAAGAAGGTGGATGGAGATATTGTATAAAAGATGATTTTATGCTACAATTAAAAAAAGCGAAGCATAGTAATAATAATACAGTGATTAAAAATGTTTATACCAATCTTTGTCACATCGTATTACGTCGTTAAAGGTCGCTTCAGTGGCTAACGTAAATCAATCCTGATTGCAAGTTCCCAAAGATAGAGACGAATAGAAACCACGGCAAATTCCAATATACAACAGTGTCGATACTAATTTCCTCGAGTAAGCGTATCGTACCCAAGAGTTTCACTGTTAGATTAGTTCGTTCTACTTTACGAGATCATCGTATAAAGTTGTATCAAATCTTCGAAAACAAAATATTCTATCTTCCTACGAAATATTTTATCCAGATCGAAGGGATCTTAGGGATTTGAATACCACGAAATAGGGAATCTCGATATCAGACATCAAAGGTGGCGTGATACCGCCATTTCGCAGCGTCTCGTCAGAGAGCGACGCGAATCCCTCGAAATACGGAGGTGAAATTTACTTTCTTACCCCTCTCCCGAGGGAAGTTCAAGTTCTTCGCGAGGGTGACCACCATGGCGCAGCTTGTCTGCGCAACCATGGAGCAACGAGCATGAGATGGTGTAGAGCAATGATTTCACGGTGATTTCATAAAAGATTTACCGTCCCTCTGGCATTTGCTCGTGTCGTCATCAACGACTCTGGTTATCTACGTTGTCCACATTGTGCACAGAGTACGCCAGGAATCAGGAACGAAATTTACATTTAGCTCAACGAACGTTCTCCTCCCTAACGTTCCATCCTATCTGTCTTGTCGCCTCGTAAACGAGCCATGGAGGACCCTTTCAGAGACACCGCGTCTGGTTGCACCACGGGGAGGGACCTAGGTATCACCCTCTACCGTCTTAGAATCATCACGCGAACTTCGTGTAGCGTTACCGGGAATGGGCGTTCCTCTATGCCCTCGATCTAGCGCTTCGCGCCTTGGACTTCTCTAATTACAGTTCATTGTTGTTTGCGCAAGTACACAACTCGAACTTTGCCTTTTGCATTCAGTCACATTCGCTTCCTACTTTGCGAAAGATGCTTTTCGTGTTTCTTTAACGATAGACTCTGTTTTCGTATTGCGTTAATCGAAGCAGTAAAACGAACGAGTTCCTTTTGTGTTTATCGCATTCTACTGTCAAGCGAAAAACTGCGATCGAAAGATTATTAACATGTAAATGTAGAAAATTGTGTTGAGAATACGTAATATTACGGATAAAAGAATAATTCATAAATTACGAATAGTTACAAGATTTTATACCGCAAATCTCGCGTAATAAAATATTTTATTCCGATACGTTGTGAATAAAAGCGATAATGAACGTGCGTATGCCGTAGAATGCATAAACCTGAATATTTGCAATTCATACCGGTTATTGTATTTAATACATAATGTTCCAGTCTGGTGCTTACGAACAAATGCAGAAGATTTTCCTTTATGATTTAATATAATACCAATAAAGCGATCATGATATTTCACGGTCTAATCTTCCATATGAATTTTTATGTGCCGCTTGTACGGAAATGATTTCAGTATTTTCTCCAACGTAGCGTCACAATGAGAAATTCTTTAATACTAAACCTACCAGTGCCGGTCAAATTGACCGCTTTCAAACTTCTACACAAATTTAACCATATTTAAACGTTATCATATCGTTTCATAATTTCTGACTTTTCCTAAAACATGCACACAATATATTTTTCGGTATTTACTTTTAGTTTGCCTTTTTCTTTTCTCAGAAAAAATTGTATTCTGCCTTGCCTACCACCGCGGGCTATCAATTTGATCGGCCGATAAAATATTTTAGTTACTCTGAAAATAATTGCAATTAGTACAAAGAAAATGCAGAAACAAAATCAGTAATAACAAATAATAACAGCTGTTACGCCCGTAACTTTGTCATAAATCATAATCCATCCTTCGATCAAGATGGTCACCAGCTGTCAAAACATATCAATTCAGGCTCCTAATAATCCTAACCGCCATAAAATTTAGCATTTTTTACAGTGCAATGTTACAAACATTTTGAAAGTCGAGAAGTTTCTTAGGGTTATCGCTCATTGCGATAAAACACGGGAAAAGCGGGTTTCTCCCAACTCCACACTCGAGTAACCGTTGATAGAGAACGACCGATACTCATCAATATTTTCTCATAAATATCGTCGTCACAGACTATATTCTTACTTGCTATCATCCAGATTACATCTTTCGACCAGAATACATCTCAGTTTATTAGTTAATCGGCCGACATTTAACCTTGTTATCTGTAAATCTCAAACAGAAAGCATCTCGGAGCGTTTTGTGTGAAGTTGTTATAAAAGGAAAAGTAAAGCATATCAAATTTGATAATAATCTTATATTCCGTACATGGTGTTATTCTGTGATAAATATTCACCCTAAAGATGTCGAGACTTTCAAAAAAGAAAAAATTATAGAAGAAGAATTATAGACATAGAAGAAGACTGTTCGGTGTGCGATGAACAAGAAACTTCAGCAACTGAAAACGGCATGAACACACGCGAAAAGCTATCTACAACCGAATTGGAGTTGAATATTATTTATAAATAAAGTGTTCACGTCCAGGGCAAAAAGGAAAGAAATTATCGTTGACAGCAAAGAGTGAGACTGATGTAGAGAACCAACGTATCGAAACTGGGCCCGATGGGACAGTTTGGAAAGAAATAGATGCAAGTCCCAAACCTGGCAGGACGTCAGTTCATAATATTTTTAGTGATGTGCTAAACGGCATATAATGAAAGGACAAGTAAGGACGGCATTTTATCTTATCATTGATCACCATATGAGGGATCATATAATAAAATGTACGGAAGAAGAAGCATTTAGAGTATTGGCGACTAAGAGGGAGTTAGATGCAACAAAACTAGATGCATTTATTGCTCTTCTGTATGCTCGCGTTGCATACCAGACAAATGAGTGGAATAAAATTTGGAGACCTGGATTTTTTCAAAAACAATGAGCAGGAACGACTTTGCTGAAATTATGAGGTTTAAACGATTTGAGAAGAAGAGCGAAAGAAGCCAACGTTTACGAACCAATAAATTTGCAATGGTATTTACAGTATGAGGCCGATTTATAGAGAATTCACAAAATTGTTATAAACTTGGTGCATACATTACTTTTATATAAAGAATCGCGGGAAAAAAAACCATGCAATAAAACTATCAACAAGTCCAGATTCATTACTGCAAAAAACTTGTCGAGTAAAAAATTGTAAAAGTTAGAAAATTACGAAAATTTGTTTAAAATACGGGAAATATGCATGCGGCAAATGTACATTTGATAATAAGATAATTTGTAAAAAGTGCAGCGAAGTTGAATAAGATATATCTCTATATAAATAAAAGTGTAATTTTATGAAAGTTCATCATTGTATGTACATGTAGTTATAAATTAACCATTATTTAAGTTAAATCATAAAAATTAATTCTTATTTTATTACTTAATATTATTAATTATTACTTCTTTAATCACCGGTTATTTTGACCTCACACGGTAGGAATAGGTATACACGAAGTGGTTTAGTATTAAATTGATAGGTTTAATGTTAAATTCTTGCGCAAGATTACTTCATTTATAAATGACATCAATCGAAGATAGTAGGAAAAAGAAATTATCACTCGATCGAATATGCAATACGCAATCACAACGAACAGCGGACCAAGAGATCAAGGGAATCACGAAACGCGGCTTTTCTTTTGTTTGTTGGTAAAATTGGTCAGGTTTATCACCCAGAGCGGTCTACGTTAGTTTCAAAACAGAGGTATTTCGCTTATTAATTAGCATTAAATCGTGATCTGGTTGGCTTCCGCGGATCTTGTCTATCCGCGCGAGATCCACGAAAGCCTCTCGTATACATGAATTTGCGTTATCCTGCAAAAACCATGATAGTCTAGTGAGCCACGGTACGCGATATACGATCATAGATACAAGCGAAGCAAAATTTCGCATTCAAAAACTTTCGCCGAGCACATTAAATAGGGATTTTCACGCGGTTCAGGTTGAAACTACGTTTACTCGTGTGAGTTATTCTTCCCATTAATAGAACGTTGGTGTATTTTTTTTCCACGATTTCCGACCAAACATACTAAATCATCATTGATAACGTGTCAGTCGGAAATTGATAAATTCAATCGCCTCTCCTTTTCCTCGTGTTCATTCACTCCATTGCGATGTGGAAAAACAATTGCCATCGTTACTGTTTAAACGATCGTATGATCGTTATGGAAGATGTATGTGTCGGCCTTTTTTTGAAGATTTATGCGAACGTTTTTGGCTATGATTGCGTCACGGTTTGTTTAGAAGCGTGCGTTACGTATTTTAGAATTTTACTGCGTTTTTTGTAATTGAAACTACATAATCTATTTGTGCTGTATATCATCTTTTGTATATTTTGAATGAGTTCTTGAATGCTAGGTTGCACGGTTTAACCAAGAAGTGAATAAATCCTTGAAAGATGTATATTCGAAATTGATAATAATTTTCTTTACACTATTTCTCATACCTTTTCTTGTCTTATAAATATATTTATATAAATCACATATGTTTATGCATATTACAATGACAGTAGTATATGAAAGTAGATTTGGAGTAGTTGAATTATATATGGCAGGTAGAACATAAATATAAGAATATTCTCGTCATTCCAACTAATTTAACGATTAATTCACACTTTATGACTTCACTGGCAGAATGACACTTCGGTTACAATTCGTGACGTCTATTAGAGAACGTTTTAAAATCGTCTATGAAATTATTATGTTTTGAGTACTCTTCATATTCTTCGAGATCTTGAATTGTCGCAATTGTAATTTCTCATTCATTACGACACGACGGAAAAGAGAAGAAAATCTTCAAGCCACAAAATATAGGGGAAAGCTCGAAAGCTCGGGAATTATTGTGAGCGCAGTGAATGTTAGCTGCGTGTACCGCGGCTTTTGTTTCACTAACAAATTTATGAAAACGCGTGTTGCGCGCCTCATTGAGATATTTCGGTGCTTATTCCATAGTAATCAGAGTTGAACGGAAACGCGACAGGGAAACTTGTCTTCCTGAGTGACAATTAATACTTTTACAAAACTGTCGGCATTCAACGTAAATTAAGAAGTAATCCTTTTAAACTTTTCGTTTCGAATTGCCTAACTAGGCGAAGCTCTCGAAATGTCGTTTCTCTGTCCCCAGTTACTCGCTCGAAGAAGAGATACAACGAATTCCTCTAAAATTGAAATCCAGCTTACGAATTTCGATTACCGTAGATTATAGCGAAGGGTGTACAATAAATATAT
Organism: Bombus soroeensis; assembly: GCA_014737365.1. Classification (NCBI taxonomy): domain Eukaryota; kingdom Metazoa; phylum Arthropoda; class Insecta; order Hymenoptera; family Apidae; genus Bombus; species Bombus soroeensis. The sequence continues at coordinate 1,655,096 of JACXIL010000219.1, read as the reverse complement.
TTTTAACGATGAAATTATAACGAATTATGCCCATTCGATGGAATAGAATAATACAAAGTACAGTCTTTTGTGGTATATCTTCTTTCTATGCTTGCAAACTTAAATATATTCGATCTACTATTTTCCAAAAATATTTTCATTCAAACTATATAAATATTTTCATTCGTCTTGTTTTCTTGCTGTTACCGTACTTTAAGTGATTTATATTCTATCAACAGTTTCATATGCATAATGAAAATTAGGAATGAAATTGGTTAAAGGTAAATGCGTGAAGAGTTTCTAAAACTTTTCGCACAAATGACAATAATAAATAATGAAAATACAAAGTACAGTTGCCATTAATTTAGAAGAAAAAAGTTAATCGAGAATTTGTGTAATTAAAAAATTGAGAAACGCTAATTTGTTGCTTTTAGGATGAATCGAGTGAAACAAACTTTCCGCGTGTAAAAGCAAACGCGAAATTAATTCAACCTAAATGAGCACGATCAAATGGTATTATTTACCACTGAATACGGAATATTATACAAGCTTGCAAATTGATTTTATTTACAGTACATTGTAACTGTTCTTAATTAATTATACCGTGTCACGCCTCTGTGAATACCGTTTCAGTCGCAGTTATAAAATATCGCCTTTGGGTAGAGCATAAAAAAGACCTATCCATTCGTATCGACTTGGATTTTGTACGAACTCGTTATTCACGGCCAGTATTCTCTAAAAGATGAACTCGAAAGACGTAGTGACTCATTGGTTCAATTGACTCGCGTGCCGTTGCTTTTAAAGGATGAATAAGCAATTAGATTCGCAACGTGCTTTAGTTCATCATCCCCGTTTATTTTACCTACGTTTCTTTTAGGCGATTAATGAAACTCATTGATAATTCGACAACCGCTGACACATCATCACTGTGTTTTAGTGCTCTTTCTCATAATATTTAAACGTAAATTATATATATATTGTATGAATGTTGATTTTATGTTTATTATATACGATATAGTATGTTTATTATATACGTTCTAATTTAATTTAATGTTCCTCGATCAAACACGATTTTTCCAAACTAATCTGAGTAATTCATCCCAAAATTCGGAACAAAAGCTGCCGCGATGCCAAAGAAATTGCAGCAGCGTTTCTCGAAATAGTCCACGTCTTCGTTGGTGAAGTCTCGGGCAGCTTCAGCTCCACTAATTGCCACTAAATTAAACACAACTAACAACGGTAGTTGGGTTCCTTGGTTCCTTCATTCGACTCACAATCGACCAAGACAATCGAAACTGTAAAACCGATGCAACGTTCGAAATTGTCTATGAGCATTGCGACACGAGATTTATCATTGTCAAGAAGAAACTAACAGAAACCGTTACGATCGCAGATCACGTAGACGCCGTTGTTAGTAATTGGTTTTCTTACGTGTGCTAAGAAAAGAAGATAGATTTGGTTGTTAATTAAGTATCTAACAGCTTTATCGACCTTAAGACGAAATTACGTTACTCTCGGCGATAAGAATCATCTTAAATTTAAACGATTACCACTAAAGAACTCTCATTATCGTTCACCCGAGAACCAATTTCTTTTTATACAATCATCCGATAGCTTCTTCAGCGGCTTCCGCGATCGTCGACGGGTGGAATAAAATCTTGTGGCGTATAAAGAAATCGCAACTTTCGCATCGTTAGGTTTTTATTCAGTCGGCAATACCGAAACGATCATTTCGATTGAATTTACTTAAACAATCGCGTCTCTAAGAATTCAATTTTCCACTTAAAAGTAAATAATTTGTAGTTTCTAATTTATATTCATACAAAACATATTATTATACTTTTAAAAATCATCGAAATTTTATATCTATTAATTTACAATTTTCTCTCAATGATTTAAATGAATAAATAATCTTTCAATTAAAGTAATCAAAGGAATATGCGATCCATAGAAATTGCATTACTCATATTAATAAATATATACAAAATCAAATCTACGGATCTACAGAATTTCCATGAAAAATTACGAAATTGATCATTTAAATCACTCTAACCATTCTAATGTTAAACCTTCCCCATTCAAGATAGATAAAGAAACCTCCACATTCACAACCAAACCCGCAATCTCTTTAGATATCCATTTACTCGACGCTCAGGTTCGCGTCCGATGATCATTCGGCATCTGGTCGGATAGGCCTCCGCAACCTTGAACCGAATATATAAAATCCCCAGCTTGATGGAGGAGTCACGATGGTCAGGCATTCATACTAATTAGGCTACGCGTTTGCACGCGAACCAATAACGTGTCGAAGGGTGGATAAACGCATGGGAAGGGGGAAATTCCCCAAGCAGGCTGGTGGTGCGTGCGATTCGCAACAATGGGCAGGGGTGTCGTCGAAGGGTGGAACACAATGAGCCGAAGAGTCGACGCGGGAACAGTTACGCGTGCAGGAGTTGCAATTTTGTAAATAGGGAATAGCGTTGGATTATTCTATGCAGCGATGATTCAAACCTCTGCTTGTTCCGGCAGCTGTGCGGTATCTGGCTTAGGGTTGTACAGAGAATTCCAATCGTCGCGTCGTTTCCATCCAGAGCTCGAATCTTTCGCACACCGCATACTTCTTCCTCATGCGGGTAAATGGAGTGCCATAAAATGAACGTGAGAGAATTGAACTATTCGGAACCCATTGATCAACTCTACAAATTGAACAGGAGATATGATGTAAATAATTGCAGATTCCAAGGTGGTAATGGTAGTGAGAAAGAATATTTGTAATCGTTATTTTCATTTGCAGTTCAATTTATAGTGTTAATGATCTGTGAAGTCGATTCGTATATTTGTCGATCTTATAGGAAGATACGTATGCGATAGCTTTTGCGCGTTAGCTTCTCATTAATTCGTATGTTTTAGTAAAATATTTATGCGTTGTTAATACTGATAGACCACAGTAACGATAAATTTGTGGCAATGCCTGTATGCAATAAAATTTAAAAATTTACGAAAGGTAAGGTCGATAAGTTTAGCTCCTTAGAGATTCGATTATTTCGTTCTCATAGATGTTCCTCTTTTTTGAAAGGGTCTATTGATTTTCCGTGCTTGTATTTATTTTGGTGAATTCGTAGGCGGAGGTCGATCGAGTAGTTTGATAAGTGTGTTGGGTAGAGAATGAAAGCTTTTGAAAGAGATGAATATAAAGATTTTGTCGCGCTAGTGAAGGTATTGGTGTGTAAGTATTTTTATAAGCAAAAGCAGTTTTTCAATGACTGAAAGAGATTTTAGTCGCGAATCTAATTTTTGCAATTTCAACGGGTGTTATTCGCTACATCTCGTGAGTGAAATATAGCACAATCCTTCATACTAATTACACCCTAATAGGTGTTATCGTGCAGTATCACGAGGCCGAACCGCGGCTGCAAATAAGCTACATCTATTTACAAGCGTCGTGGTGCGACGACCCCAACGTATAAATAAATTCCACGACTAAAATACACGGCGAATAGTCTGAATAACTTTAAACAACTCATTCAGGCATGCTTTTTCCGCTTTTCTGGAATGACCGGCGTGCATTCACGTGTCTCGACCAAAGAACAGAGACGTTTTCATAATAACATTTGTTCACGTTTGTTCACGTTTAACCTACATAGATTACGAAGTAGAAATTATTGTTTTTCCTGCCAGAACGTGTGAATCGAATGAAATTGAAGTTTGTTATCAAACGTTTCGGAAAGAATTGAATAGCGATCAAATATTCTTCTTCATTCTTTTATACTTTATATACATATATCGAAAGGTACAAACATTTGCAGAATGCACGTAATATAATGATATACATGAAATATCCAAAATAATACTCAGGTTGTAGGTACGCACTGCTTAATAAGTGAAACTAATCTCTGTTTGTTTTCTTTTTATCATCGTGACAAAATATGAATTTTCATACTCGTATCTATTAAAATTGCGGCATGATTTTTGAATTCGTGCAACATGCGATGTTGGACACAAATTTCAATCAAGTTAGTTTTCTAGTTTCTTTGTGCTGCAGTAGAACTCTATTTGAACTCATCGCAAAACAAACAAGTCATATAACAAGGATGTATTGATTTTTCCAATTGTCTATGATTTTTCGTTCAAATAATAGAAGTCCAGGTTCAGATGAGTGGATTCAATAGGCAGGAGCTTATGTAATCCAGCCAAAATTTTCGTTCCAATAAATGGAATTCTATCGTGAAAGCGATTATGCATACATCTTGTGTATTATCAAATCTTATTGAGCGAATAATTTGAATAAATCACAAGTTTTACGAATACAGGTTCTGTTGATTGACAATTGAAATATTTGTCGTATGAAATTGCGTCTTAAATACTTTCTCATCAAAGGAATTACATAATTGTGTAAGATTTACATCGGATTATTACATTGTAGGATAACTTTTATTATAGGATTATAGGATAACTAACAACATATTGTAGACAGATTACATTATTCAATGAGGATTATCAATCGTTCGATTACCTACTAATCGATAGTGTAATTTTTCCTCCAATATCTTAAAATTATCTCCTCCAAATTATTTAATAAATGCATCAAATTTTGAGAATCGTGCATCGAATACTATCACGAACATACGTCGTTATCTGCAATCTACAACCAACAAGAAAATATTATAACGAATAACATACTTTGAATATTTCGTAAATCTTTGTATTTTTTCACTCTTCCAACAAAACCAAATGCAACCACCAACTTTTCTGATGAAAATATTTCAACCTGCTCCACTGTGTATAACTCTTCCTCACGTCGCTTCCGTATTCGTCCCAACGACCATTCGCCAGCCGAAAAAGCAGGCAAGAAACGATAGCATTGAGAAACGTTCTAGGACCTCCGAGATCGGTCCCAATATGCATATCACCGGATTTCATGCTGCAACCAGTTATGTCCGTGTCGTGCGAGCATTATAAAGTTGGTTACGCCATATGGCGTCGATGGAGCGTAAAGGGTCGCTGGTCCTCGAGTTCCTGAAAGCCGCCTCGCTTACCAGTCCTTCACCTTGGGTGAAGAGAGCTCGCCATTACAAGGAGATCCCGCCCTTTTGTTTGGCCCATCGTTGGCGCGCGCGTTCTCATTTTGCGCGTACGTGCTCTCGCGACGCGTCGAAAGATCGTCGTCTCGTCCCTGGGGCAATTAACGCTTTCTCTCCTTTTTTTTTTTTAACCCTTTCGCAAAGGGTTCGTGGAAATGAACTATAAACGACGGCCCACGGGGAGAGAACGAGTATCGACTGCGCACCGTCGTACTTCCGCGCTTTCTCCAAGATAAAATGACATTTCTGACGCTTCGTGATATCCCCCGGGTAAGACTCGCAACGCTGATCGATTCGTTATACGTGATCGAAATTTTTTTTCGTCGGCGACTGAAATCGTATACCGTTAAGCTAATTGGCTCATTATGGAATATTTTACGTAAAGATAACAATTGATGAGCCATAATACGTGTATTTCTAGCAATTTTCTGATCTTAATATCACTTTGTAGTTTAACGGAAGAGAGCGATGTTTCAACATATATATTTTGAAAAATGAAAAGGTGCTAAATAAGATATTTTGATGAAGGGGAGCGGTACGGATGTGTGTGATATAGGATTAAATGGTGGAAGTAGTATTTCATGGAAACTATTCGATGCTTTTTGAATGTATTGATTCATTCAGTCAGGATACGTAGTAACAATAATTTCGAGTTTGTTAAAGTAATTATCGGTGTAATTTATTATAACGTGCAAATGAGATTTTTTAGAAATACTGTTTTGCCACTCGTATCGAAACGAATTACGTTGTTATATAGGAAAGTAGTAGCGGACAGTTTATTGGATTCGTAACTAAAGTTGCTCTGTGTAATAAATTTATTATACAGAATAATACAAATTTATTACGGGGTAGTATCGAATTAAGTGGAATACTTAAAACTCGAACTTCGTCGGAGTATAGTTAAAAATAAATTCCTCGTAATTTATCACGCAAGTGCTCGATCATTTAATTCATTAGCACGCTAAACAGCGAGCCACTGACCGGCGTAATAGAGCGTTTAATTAACTCAATAATCAGAGTTTTTTGCGCTGGAAACTCAGTTTCAACGTTAATTTGCATTTTGAACGCGATATATGGAGAGCAGCTCGCGCATCGTTAAATACGCTCGAGCTTAACTAATAATACGATGACGCGTCTGTGCGTTAACCTTTTTCCTCCCTATTTGCAGGGCTCGGAAGGAAAAAAACGAGCAGTCGTGTTGAACTCCTCGTTGTTTCTCTTCTTAATCGACCGCGTCAATAAATGCAAAACTCTATCTAGCATGCAAAATATTCACTGTGACGGTCCGGCTTGGTCTCAAAGCTGACCCTTCAAAGGGTTGGACGGGAGAATAACAGGATGTGAACGCAATCAACGACGAATACGCGGCGTAAAAGGCGTCGAACACAATGAAGCCGTGGACACAGCCAAGCTTCGATATTGTTTCCCTTTGATCCCTACCTAGGAAGGTTAATTATTAAAATAACTAATTTCCTTTATATCACAAAAACTGAGGCTATCGCGTTGACATACATAGATTATTACGATCTTTGATTCGGCAGAAGGAATTTTTCTTTACTGGAAATTGTATTTTCTGAAAAATAGATATTAGCATGTCTAAGAAACGTCGAGCGTATTTAATGAAAATTGTGCGAATAATTATTGCTCGATACATCTTCATTTTTATTCTTTATAATTTATGATTTATGAGAATTTAGCATTTCGGCGTTTTATTTAACCTGCGAATGGTCAACGATGCGATCAATTTAGATCGGTAAATTTTATGCTTTAACAAGGATTAATCTTGTTTCTTATTCCAATAAACGAAAGTGTACGGGGGCAGTTAGTTTACGTCCTTCCTTTGTTAGGCCTTGACCCTACATCACTGGGTGTAGTTGTTTTATTAATGAAAGACGGGCTTGCACGCAGCCTTCGATTATCCTGCGGCCGATACAGAATTTAATTTATGGCGTAACCAGTTCAGGCACAAATTTCCCAGGAATATGTCGCGTAAGCGCGTTACCGCGGAATTCGCTCGATCTACTTAGGCTTAAGATACTTATTTCTGGTGGCGAAATCGCGGTGGATACGAGGTAAAGTGGATCAGTGGAGTTTTACAGTGCAACTATATTCGAGGAACTTTGATGGGACTGCTGTATTCCCTTTCCTCGCCTCCGCAAGGAAATCTCTAGTGAACATACACTGTGGACCTAAATTCCTAATACAAGCGAATGTCAAGTAAATTTTATGGCTCAAACTTGTAATAAGACGAAAATTATGGATGATAAAATAACGTTGAAAATTCCATTTTTCAGAAAATCGAGTTTCATAATTCGTGAAACATCTGTACCTGCATTTGATTAATGTTCGATTAGACAAAGGCAAATAATGGACAAGATGCTACTGTACATACGAAAAGAAGTCAAAGGGATAGAATGAAATTGAGGTCCACTTGCTATATGTTCCAGTTATGTTCTAAACAAACGACCAGTTAGCTTATCCGTACAGCAATACGATGCTAGCTAGATTTGGGTCAATTATGAACGGTAATTAATCGATTAGCCCTCGATGGTCATCGTGGTTTCGATAAGACTTGGCTGGCGGGAGTTCCATCGGTACATCGTTGGAATTAAGACAGTATTGGAACGTCTGTAATGTCTGACATTACTTGGAGTTATTTCCTTGTGGTTTGCGATTGCGTACATGGAATCAGAGTCGCGGAGAATTTACTTTGCCGAAGGTTTAATAATTTCTGCAAAGGTAATTCAATTTTGGACACGTGGCAGCAAACGAAATTTATTGGTCGACACGATTCGTTGGCTTTGCGATACAGGATACGTGCTTTGAACTATTTTCGTGACGTTTTTAGTCGACTCTTTATGAAAGACCTCGATAATAGAAACCCTACATTTCTATCGACGTACTCTAGTGCTTGCTTCATTTTTACTGTCGATACTTGTATTACGGTTTTCCTTTTCTCAGTGTTTTATTGTTATGTAGCTGGAAGACTTTAAAAATTACTCTGTCACGGCAATCCTTCGTTATTATAGTTCAGTGTTCCACGCTTGAAAAATGAAGATGTAAGATGTAAGGGTCCTTCGAATGACACCGATTCCGTAGAAACGTTAAATAAAAAGAACGTAAAAGATCCGGGGCTATCGTATTTCAAAAACCGAGGAGAGTTCAACGAAGTCTTTGATTAATTACCGATTAGTTTAATAATTAATGGTGCGCTCGTCGGACGATCAATTTAAATCAAAAGTGCCGGTGCTGCAGCTGAACTCGCGAATCTCGTCGAGTGATACCGGCAAAGGAGTCAATGAAACGATTCACGTGGAAATCGTTTTCCTGAGAAGCGTGTAAAATCCCATAAATCTTCGACTCGTGACTCAGCGTTACCCCGCCGGGTTACGCCCACTGATCTTTTTTGCGTTTTACGTTTCAACCGGATAGGAAGGGGGACAGGATCTTCCTATCAATTACCACGCTATGACGAAATATCAAACGAAAGGGATCGGGACGCCCTGCCTGCACGAGGATTAGTTTAAACGATACAGTATGTCTTAGCAGTCTGCTTTTGCAATGCGCGTCGAAAGTATTTTATGGTACGGTATCGTTCCCCTTGGAAATTTATTTAATTCTCTGTTGCGTTATATGGCTCGAAAATTGCATATTTTACGGTACGCGAAAATCACAGAAGACAAATATCACGGGTAGAAACGTTGTCCTATTTTTTGTACTAATTTCTTGTTTCGTATAATATAGATTCGCACTTTAACTCGAAGTTAACTACCGTGTTATACGAGGGATACCTATATTTGTAATAACTGTGTCGAAAAATTATTCGGATCTATATAAATCGCGTCGTTCTAAATTTGTTCGTGAAATCGGGAACGTAGTAAAGTATTTTTATACAATCTGATATATCCTTATAAGCGTACATTCTAGAAACGGAATACATTTCCTAAAATACATCGGTGCTTGAAGTCAGATATGTTGAGATAAAAATTGGTGCGCGTTAATTGCTGATAGTTATTCGAATGTTGGCAGTGAAAATAATAAAACTCGACCATTCTTTCTCATGGTACGCTATAAAAGGTCATGCTTTTTCGTGGCTATGCTCGACACAAAGAAACACTGATCCCTATTGCGTTCCATGGAGGGTCACATTTCATTTCTCGACGTTGCAGCGTGCTCGACGGAAGTTCCATTTATTTTATTACAAGAATCCTGGTGCACCAGCCACCGCTGAGACGAATCCGATGTTGGATATTCGTCTTCGTTATAGAGGGACCACTGTGCTCGTTAGAAGGAAATTTTCTACAAGTGCTAGTTCAGCGATTAGACAGAAGGGAGACCTCGTATATACGTACAACTACTCTTGTGTTTTCTCTCCAGCTTTCTTTTTTCTTCCTGGCAATAAGTGGTATTCTTATGTACTTCGAAAACCGAGGTCGAGGGCCATTAAGAGTCTATGAATTTGATTCGGCTCTTCGGTGGATCGACTGGAAAAATAAACGGTGTCAATAACAAGGTGTGCGTGAAACTATTGGATCAAAATTATTAGGGCGATCCGAGACTGTGATTCGTTTAAATTGCTACTTAATTGGATACTGTACGAAATTGGAGTACACGGGTCGTTTCATAAATTGAAACCTTAGATGTAAAATCACTTAGAAGGAAGATATTTAATCTTATCAGTGGACTGTAGATTTTTATGCAAATTCATGTACTTGTGAAGGTAATTTAAGAAAGTGGAACATAAACAGAGATTTGCTGTACTATTGCTATCAGCAAGGAATGATTTATTTTTTCTAGCTTCTGTTAGTCGTTTAAGGAGAATCGAAATCGTGCGCTGTGTTTCTACTGCTCGAAGAAATCCTTCTACGGTCGTCTGGCTGTGGTAGACTCTTCTGCATATAGTAGCGAACAAGGATCGATAATTGTTTCGTTGCCCCGTAGAAACAGGTTAGCTACGTTCCTTGCGCCTTTGAAAACGTTGGAATTCCGAACTCCTACGAAACATTCTTTCAATTTCGAACGTGAACAGTTATCTAAGAATACGACAGACGTTGCAGTACTATTTTTAATTTGCGACAGTAGAGAAGACGTTGCTATTTCATGATAGTATACATATAATGACAATCGTGTGTGAAATTAGTAAAGATCTATCGTTGCTTGCTATAATCGATAGATACATAGTCTATCGTAAATTATTTACTCAATTGTCAGACACCTTTTAAATAATAATTCCAAATGGAGCTCTCGTAAATCTTCGATTTACAACTAAAATCAATGGCACAGTTAAAATATAGGTCGTCCACGATCAACCTAAAGAATTTTATGTTAAAGTTATTAATCTTTTGTGAAAGTTTTTAATCATAAGTTTAGATCGAAAGAGCTGATAGAAGTATACACCACAAAGAATATCCTTCCACGTCAAGTTTAGGTTTTCCTGAAATAGCGAGTCTCTCAGCAATCCTCGTGACCTGTTCATACCTTATTAAGAAAAAGACAAAGCTTACAGAGTTACAAAGAGAGCGAGACTTAAATTAAAGTCACCAAGCACAAAGTAATTCGTTCTTCGAAACAAAGAACGTCGTTACAGTCCTTCAGAAGAGAATCTAAAGACTTTTCATCTGTATACAAGAACGTCGTAACAAAATATCTCATACGAAAATTCATGAACGTCCCTCCTGCCACCTGACTATCGGAATCGTTCTAGCTAACGATAAAAATAATCGTCGCGCGTCGCAGACAATTCAATAGCTTTCGTTCTCACCGAGCTCGCTGGTTTCGTTCTCGCTGGAACGAGGGAGACTATCGAAAGGAAGTTCTCAACGTTATATTTTTTTTTCTCTCTTCCACGGACAAGTTCGTTTTACGTCTAATTATAGCCAGTGCAATCACGTCTCAGTCGTTTGTCCCGAAACCATCGCGTTAGGTTGACCCTGTCCATGGCGCGGCTCGAGCACGATCTAAATTCAGAAAGTTTTAAACTGCGCGACAGTGCAGAAAGCCCAGCCGGAGCAACAACATCTAGCAACTTTGCAGATTAACTGCTTCTAACAATAACGGGCGACAGTAGTAACCGTAGTAGCAGAGGAATAGCGACGAGGGTTGCTTTAGACGCATGCAACCGCTATCGATTGACATCCCCGCTTCGTCCTCGCCACCGACACCGCCATAGTAGACACTGCCGCCACTGCCACGCCAGAACCCTCTTTCCTTTTCTCTCAATCAATTCGAGTAGCTTCCTCTCTCTTCGTTCAACATCCTATCTTCGTCGTTTCTCGCGATCCATCTACCTTTCTCCTTCTCTCGCGTGGTTATTTCTTCTGTCTGAGACCTGTCCTTTCTCTTTGATTCTCCTAATGCCGTCCTTCGTTCCATAGTGAAATTTTGCGAACATTTTCCATCGCCCTCCGAGTTTCTTCATCCCTTTCGCTCGTTGGCTCTTCCATTTACCACCCTCCCACCGTCTCTTTCTGATTTCGTCGCTGAACGTCGTACTCACGCTCCTCCAAACCGTCTCTCTCTTTTCCCTCTGGCTCACCGTTCTTACTCCCTCTTCACTACCCTCTCAACGTTTTCCTAGAGCCACGAGAGAGCCTCTCTTCATTTCGACCCTCCTTCCAGAGCCGCCTTTCTCCGAAGTATAGCTTCTCTCTTTCTCTTGCAACTGCAACTGCTTCGCCCCTTTCCTCCTGGGTCGGCTGTGTTACTGGTTCCTCTTCGTTCCTCCGGCCCTCTCTCGCTTTCGCACCCCACTCGGTCGAGAGTTTGTCGTCCTCGGCGTGGCTGTCTCGCCGTTAGATTTCTTCCGTGAACCCCTGTACGTACGAGGGTCCCCCTTACGCGACACAGACGACGCGGAGAAGCTAGCACATGGTGGGGTGAGGAAAGACGGCGTGGAGACGATCGAGCGCGTTGTACAGGAGACACAGCAGCGGAAAGGAGGAAAACGGCGGAGGAAAAGGGAAGCACACAAAGGGAGCGTCCTCCAATCGGAAGCTTCCGAAATATTTTACGAAGTAAACTGCGCCGGCGGCCTTTACACTGCCTGCAGGAATCGATGTCCGAAGATCAGGCGCCGAAGGCTAGTGACGGACGCGTGAATCTCTCTGGCTTTTCCTGTTAAGCGGTTTAACTATGTATCCTTGACTACACCTGTCAAATTTCTGCTAACGAGAACCAGAGACCTTCGTACGTTTTGATTTTGACGAAGCTCTGACGAAGAGATCTCTGGAAACTTATAAAATATCGGACTTGGAATTTATTTCACAAGTGACCTGCTCAGGCAAATTTAGCTCCTGTCTATTTGGTTATTCAAGTAACAGCAGAAATGATTAAAAATCACCTTCTATATTGCACCTGCGGCAGGGGCTCAACCGGTTTAGGTCAGCGCATAAGTCAGCACATAATCCACGGCCTGATATCGAACTCGTAATAAAAAGTAACGTGTTCGTTTCCTACTTTTTCGAATTCATACTCGGTTATTTGATAAATGTACACTGTTACATACATATATTCATATAAAACTTGCCGAAGTGCAAGCTGAACATGGATGAAATACCCCGAACTACGTGAAAAATTCTTTTTCTCGCTTGCGCAATTTGCTCAAAGAATTGGGCTTGTATAATAGGTTTAAAAATTTCCGTACATTCTTGTATATTTTCTTTACTCTCTGAAAGTGTTTATTCTTATAACACGATATAACATCTAACAGCTAAAATATCCATGTGACTTTTACAAGATTATTATTGAAATGAAATATTATGGAGAAAGCATACGCGCATAAAAAGACTTGAAGTATTTTTAATAAATAACAATATGTAAGCAGTCTACTATTTTCATCTCCTTCTATGTCTTCGTCTCATCTTGTATTTATGAATAGCACTTTTATCTTTTCTTCTATACAAGTACCACTTTCTCTACGCCTACCCATGCGAATAAAGAATTTATCGGGTCTGAGTGCCCCAGTTTTGTGATACGTACGAAAAATTCTTCAATTTTTTTTTAGTATCTGTTGCATAATTTTAGAGGATATGTTCATCTTCGGATATATAACATTCTGAAAATTCCTTATCAGGATAGAGATGAGTACCTATCGACGCTAGTAGAGGACATAGGTTTCATTGGAAATAAATCATTGAAATAATAATCCGCGTAGTTTCAGAAATACGAACTGAGGCTTATCGACGAGTTTATTCCATCGAATTAAAGAATTCTCTTTTCAATAATATTTCTCTATATCGACACAACTATCCGAGATAAACGTTCGTATTTTAACAATCGTTTAACGAAAACGTTCTTCGTTATTCAGTACTTATTTTCATACTATGCGTGAATCTTATATTCGGATGTATAAATTACTTGTTTCTTATAAAACTTGTTTCCTATAAAGCTTCGAAGGAAGCCATCTATCTATCTAACCCGTCTCTGTTTCTAACTTAATCGAATAGCGTCGAGAAATAACAAAAAATCCTCGTTCTTCTCTTGTTCCGAAGAAACTTTTTATTTATGCAGCATGGACATCAACGCCAACGTTCCAAAAAGACACTCGTAAAACTTGACCCGTAACTACATCGTTTCAAAATTTCAACTTGTCCTCTCCGCTTTTCTGCAGCATCTTGTCGGTCCGTTTTTTCCACCCAGTACTTCATACGAATGCCCGCACACTTCATACTTATTGTTAGAAGAATTTACAGTAACCTAAGTCCGTTGCTATAACAGAGTTCAGTTGTTGTATCGTTTATACCGATATCGGAACGACGGACGATGGCTGTCGTTCGATGGCCGATTAAAGGAGAAAGTGCAGTCCCTTGACCGTAGGCTAGGCAAAGGTAGTTTTCGATTTCCGATTATCTGGAAAGCGCAAGCTCGTGGGACCGCGTTATCGTGTCGTTCCGTCGACCCCGTTTACACCTTCCGACGGCTGGCGGCCGGAACCGCTACCGATCGTGGAACAGGTCGTCTAACGAGGCGTGTCTCTCCACGGGAAACTGGGTTAAGTAGCGAGAAAACGAGGCGGAGGCGGAAAAGTGTAATTTTCGACAATTTTCCCGCAGAAATATCCTACTTGGAGGCTCGTCGAAAAGGTATTGCCAACGCTGAAAAAACGTAATTCCGTTCTTCGCTCTGCTTTCTCTCCTAATACATTTCTGCCTCTTCTAGTATGCACGGCCAACAGGCGGCATGATTATAGAATTAACCTTTCCAAGCGTATACTTGGCTATCTTTTATAGGAAGTTGATAAAGTATCGGTTTCGGTGGTACTTCTTATGCGAAATATTATATTGCGTTTAAGCTATTATTTCTTTGAAAGTTGTATCGTTTAGATATAGCGAGGTAAAAATTGTTTTTTGGGGGGGCGGGGGAGGATAAAATAAGTTATTAATAATTAGTTATTAAATAAGTATGTTGGACGTTACGTTGAGAAATTTTAATACCGTTTGAAATTTTCGAGGTACGTGTCAATATAATGATGTTATTTACAGTAATTAATTGTTATTACTGATACGGTATCTATATAATTATTATTACTGCTAGCATTCTATCAATAAGCTTCTTAATATTTCTTGTGTTTTTAGTAATCTTGGAATTATTTAGCAATTAATTCTATCTTGTTTATTTTCACCTTTTTCCTTGGATGGTTAAATAAATATGATATGTTGTCATTTTTATACATTGGTATTGTTGCAACTATTAAATGAAGAAAGGTAGGTAAGTAAAGAACTTGAGGAATGTGCTCGAAGAAAGATACGTAAAATTTATAGCGATGTATCGTACACCTAAATACTCGTACACCCCAGGGGTATATCTCGGGACAAAAACTGTACCATTGACACCGTAACATGTGTACACGAAATGTAAGCTTGAGAGTATACACTCTACGAACTCTACGAATATATCATTGTACAGGAAAAAAACTAAACTTTGATAAATATAACACATACGGATGTGGTCCCTTGGTAGACAAAACACGGCACTGCACCGCAGTTATCTCTCCTGGGGTTCTCTGATTTATCTAAATATTTTTCATGAACGAATATACATTTTTTTTTAAAAAAAAACGTTTTGCATATGAAATATGAAATACGAAATTTTCAGTTTTTAACCTCTGGAGGCTTGATTATTTCGAAGTAAACCGTCGTATACGGGTGAAAATACGCTATAACTGGTGAAAAATATAAATTCGGGAGTACCGTTTTTATTAAACTCGCTACATAGTTTTGTTCAGATATTTTTTATAAGTTTCTCTTTAGCTTCGTAATGTAATGGACTGTAGTCCTCTAGTGCTGTTTCAAAGTATTTCGCTCAATTTAAACGGACAAATCGATAACGACGTTCAATCTTCGTAACTTTAACTTAGAATGAAAAAGTTAGTGTCTTGCACTTTCGTGTGGTCCGTGTTTGAACGTGTGGTTGGAAGTATTTGCAACGACTTCAATTAAGTTAGGAGATCACTTTCCGTGTAATTTACTTGTACTTCGAGCAATATTTTTTGAAATGTAATTGAAACAACGATAGATAATATATTTTAAAGGGTGCTTAATTCGTTCAGATGTTTAGTCTTCACGAAATTAAGAAATTACTTTTCGATTTTGTTCGTGAAAAAAAGATCATATACAATTATACCTTCGATAAAACAAAATCAGGTTTGTAGATTTGAGATGAAAACATTTTTCCCGTAGATTCATTGTACCCAGATATTATTAATTTGCATACAATAGTCTTACTTTTCCCACTTACAGTCGAAGCTTCTACTAGATTTTTTTTATGACAGCGCTTCGCACGTTCCAAAATTTAAAACTGCCTTTCGCATAGTCAAGAACGACTGGAAATAAAGTTGTCATAAAACGTGACTACGCGGATGTAAGTTCTGATGAGTCAAGAATATCACGAACATTATGAAAGCTGATATATTTTGAATTTAATATCGAGTATCCAATTCCATTGATATCGATTCATGAGATACTCGAAAAGGAATCTTAATATATACGTTTTTCAGGATTTAATAAAATTAGTAAATACGCTTTATATCCTTTATAACATATAGAGACATAACTTGTATGAAATACAATATCTTCGGTAGTATAAGCTCTGACAAGTATACGAAACGTATCTTGGTATTGGAAAGAAAGATAGAAAAAATGATATTTATATTGGAACAGTATTTCGACATCAAACATTCTTATAAGTTACTGTTATGGTACACCATCGATAAACTTTCTTGGATGTCGGCGGAAAGTTCGCAACTCTTCCATTTCTTTACCGACCTAAAGTGAAACAAAAACAGCAACTGTAGCTCGGGAATTATATGTTCCAAGTTTTTATGGGAATTCATATCAATATTTACTGTATGTGAAAGTTTAGATTAGTTAAACGTTCGACGTTTGTTCTTATAAGCGAGTCTTTTTAATGAAAACTTATCTAACAAAATTAAGCAACGGTATTCCTATGAAGAAATTCTTGGTTGAAGAATACTTTATTCTACACTCTGGACAATATTAAGTACAACTCATTACTTGTTTTGCGATAAGCAGTGTAATTTTGTATAACGAGTGTCTAAAAGCGAATAAAAATCGTTGGTATTAAATTTTACACACGTAAGATTATTACGCGAATATTACGTGAATGTGTAACAATCGTGTTCTCTGCGAATACACAGTAGCAAAATATTTACAATTCCCATGACGGTGACTATCGGCTGCATGGGTTTCGTAAATCAAAGTAAAGTCTGAAACGCGGACAGAGGGATGTGTTACGCGTCTAAAATAGAGCGAATAACTCCAACTAAAGATATAAGGGAGCAAAGGAGGATGTCTGGAAGGCACGTACGTAGCCTTCCTCGTTGCCAGATATCTCTTTTTGCTTCTCTCTTTTGTCTCTGTTTCGCAGCAGATACCCGTAACGGGCTAGAAAAGGTTGGGATTCACAAGGATTTTAGCTACATTTTTATTCCCAAGCATTCTTACGTTTTCCTTCGTGCTTCGAACTTTGTATTGGAATAATTGGAAAGCAACGAAGATTCGACAATTTTGTGCTGGAAATATTCGCGTTTACGATGTGTTCAACATTTTTACGTGATAGATTTGAAACAGAAAACTGGCGTTTTGAAAACAACGAAAAATAACAAAATAGCCTTATATCTGTTATCCAGAAGCTTACTATTTATATCCAAAAATTAAATCTGGGACAAAAATTTCATACAATCGTTATCTCATAATCCGGTACAAAAATTCATCGTTCTATAAACGAATACGCATGAAAATACTGTTATTTTGGCTATAAAAATACAATCCATCCGATAACTCGTTAATTACTAATCCCAATGAGATGTATAGTAAGCTCCATGAAATAATTCACTTCCCTTTTTAGAATTGATAATAATATTTAACCTATAAAATTCCCAAGCACTTTTAAACGAGCAATCGGTGCTATTTAAAAACTAAATCTCTGTAAAACGTTCGAAGCTCGTTATCGAGGATTCTTGAAAATAGTAGTCGCGCATCGTATTCCGTGTAACGACAGATTCGAAGAATCGGGCCTCATGAAAGGGTACAATGACCTACAATCGGTTTACGTCACGGATCGAGTGCATGCGTACTACCGAGTGCGACAGGTACTTACGACAGGAGTTTTCTCGAGTACACTCGACAGGTAGATATCGATACTCGATAGATAGGTTATACCGAAGGGGCGACGCCGGTGCATCGTCATTACATTCTTTATGGCCGTTGTCCTAGGTCGTCATGGAGACCTCCACCCTCGAAGTTCATTAGGGATACTGGCGAACTCTAAAGTGTTCTTTGAACGTGTCGTATCAGAATTCTCCTGCCGTCATGGGGTTTGACATCTATGGAACATCGATTATAGTTACGATGTTTCAGTTGCTTCTGTCATCGGAGTTCTCGTTTCTAGTTTCCTCAAGCTAGTTCTCCTCTATCTCTTCGTTATTATCTATCTGAAAGCTGCTGCTATCTCGCTAGATTGAATAGATGCTAAGGAATCTTTTCTTTCGCGGGAAATAACGTTTAAGTAACATGGAATCATGAATATTCAAGCGTGAAAGTAGGCGAATAGTTGTTCTGTTTGAAATAATCGTTGAAATTGATAAGAATGAAAATCGGGGACACGGAAAATTCATCGATCAAATGCGACGTTCGATCATCTCCTGTTCAAATGTCGCATTTTCGACGTGGTTGTGATTACATTACACCACCACAAGACTTACCAATATACGATTCTCGGTTTAAAAGGATCGGGCGTTTTACATCGCACGCAAACGCGCATAGCCCTTGATGAAACGGTCGTACGGTACAATTACACGCGTTTGCCAATGAAATTTGCATTGCATGGACGTGGCCGTGGCGTTGCAAACTTTGACTAATAACCTGCGACAACAGCGAGCATAGGTATACAATATTATTTGTCAGGCCAACGAACTCGAAACGTCAATATCGCAGCATACTTATAGGGTGGTCGGTTGTTATTTCAGGAGAAAGAAATCGATCGCGCGTGCCTTCTCGATGATCGCTGTCCCCCCTCGTTGCAGCGAACGTTGCGACTTGCGCCGCCCGTAACCCCTCATTAACCCCTTTCAATGATTCGAGTGCTCGCGATAATAACCCCCGTTATTACCGGTTTTTTGGCCTCCCTCAGTTTTGTCCGTTAAACGCGCGCCATCCCAGACGGCCACGTCACTTTCTTAGAAAACATTGCGCGGCTCGTTAGCATGCGGTACTTACTCCTCATAATTGGCTTAATTGAACTCTTCACGTTCATTGCTAATCACCGACGCGATACCGCTCTTACGGTCCCTAGAATTCGTGCATGCTTTCCGAGGTACTCGTACCACGTTGAGTGTCAAAGAAGAAGCTTTTCGTCAACGAGTTTAGAAGAATTTTTTATGAAGAATTTCGTGAGAAACGTTTTTGGAGAATAAAATAGAAAATTGATGGAATCTAGAAAGAGAAATTGGGAATCATCGTGCATTAAATAACGCATCAGTAATTGTATATCTACTTCGTAATAAGTAGATCTAAGAATATAAATATATTTTAAAATTGTATAAATATCCTATAAATTTATAAGTTATAAACTTACAATTAAACGTAACTTAATATTTGAGTGAGTTGTTTTCAGGTTTTAAGCAAATATATTCAAAGGATATTCTATAAGAGGACGATATAACATGAAGCAAACGTTATGAAAGCGTTCCATATTTTACTTAGGAAATTATTTTCAACGATGTTTTAATAAATCCAACGTCTCTGTTACTTAATAAGCCAATACGAAACACATATGCCAATTACGAAACTCCTCTGGTAAACGTATCGTTTTATAGCTTCACAAATTACCTACATCATTCAAGCTTCCTGCTAAATGAACCACGCAGACGATGCAATAAACAAAACAACGTAGAGGGTTGTATCTCGTTTAAGAATACCCACATAAAATGCCAACATTTTCCTGCTGCTCGAGAACTTGGAAGATCTCACTTCCAAGTGGCAAGACTAATAAATAAAATTGAAACGTCACGCTAATTCACCAGAAAAACCATACGGGCACAGCCTCACACTCTTCGTAGGTCGAAAACTTTTTAATCTTTCATATCGTATGATCTTCGATAAATGGGCTTCGACGATCCTTTTAATAAAAACTCACCCATCCATACTGGTTTCTGTCCGTACTCTTCAATTATTCCCGCATGTGCCCCTTGTAATTCCTCGAGCCGCAAACCGAGCAACATAAGTTATTAATCTTCGATGAAGGAAGGTGTAGCTTTGTAAAACAGTTAAAAGCCAGGTATTATCGTTTATCCATAAAATATATCAACACGATTTAATTGATTCGTATTTCAAATTAGTATTGATGTAACGTAATTTTCCGTGCCTTTTATTAATTTCAATCGAACATTCTTGGCATCATAACTTACGATATAGTAAAACGTAATTTATTAATTATGAATTTCGATTTTGATTTTGATTTATCGATCTATTATTCGAATCACGTTGATGCTGTAACACGGACAGATCGATAGCGATGAAAGTTAGAAAACGACATTGAAGGGATTGTATAAAGCATTAGTGCTATTAATAATCCATTGTGTATTTTTTCTTTGATAAATGAACGATGACAGGAAAGTAGAACGGGAGTCTATTTTTGTTTCATTCGTTAATACCTTCTTGGATAAGTATTATTTGACTCATTCAGGATATAGAAGACATCTATTCTTTTCTCTACAACTTTTGTACGGTTTCAAACTTGACGATTCCTTTATTGTAATTCATTTATCGATGATCATAAATACTTTGCAAACAATTAGATATCATAAAAAAAAATGTAACGAATAGTCTGGAAAAATATAGCGCACAGGAAACAAAGGTACAACCTGATCGAATTAACGATCAGTGCTCCGTGCGCGAATGATCAAAATGTGAAAATGCGTCGATGAAACGTGGCGTTGCATCGAGATTTTGGATTTCATAATGAAAAGTTTAATTACGAAATAATCAGCTGCGTCGCGACTGTTTCGTGAATTTCTACGCGTTTAAATATACGTACCGTGATCGTGTGTGCGTGCGTAGATGTACGTCAGTTGCAATAGTTTTTGCAACGTGGTCGTCGATGTATAACTACCGTTTAATCCGAAAATTGATACTGACGCTAACGAATGACCTGTCGATTCCTGCTGCATGACCAGCCACCTATCTACCCCTGTTTCCGCACTCGTCTCACCTATACTATCGCCACAATTTGCCGATAGCTCATTCTCTGTATCCTTCAGATTCGCTGATCACCTTTTTTTTTTTTCTGATATCCTTGTCGTTGATTTTCGACGATTTAATTGGTGATGGTCGCATCGTTACGAGTTTTCCTTCGGCTGTTACGTCGACCTCGCGTTAATTTAATGCTGCATCGCTTGCAACGAAAAGATCTATCTTGGTATATGCAATTCGAGAAGTTTTCCTGGAGATTAAATTGTTCGTTGATGGTAGAGTCGCGAAAGGAGATTGGATATGTAGATAAACGGGCTTGAATGGTTTTTTTTCGGCTAAGTTTAGTGAGAAATATTTCTATGATATCGTAGTATAGACACAGTACTTTGATAATGAGTTAAAAATATGGTATCGTGATAGTTTTTTTTAGTATAATTTTGTCCTGTTAGGGAGAAGCGGGTTATACAGAAAGAAATCAGAATTATAAAGATATATAGGAATGTAAAGTTAATTTTTTCCGGTTGTACTTTGTCAGAATGTTCTAAGTGTATAGATAAGAAAAGAAAATTATGTATAAGAAGAAAAGTTAGAAAGATATTGATATAGACCGAAACGGTAATACTAACTGGAAAATAGAACTAATAAATCGTTGAATAATTTAAAAGATATAAAATATAAGGGTTTTTGTGTATGTCAGTTAGACTTGATGAAATATTAAAATAGATTTGTGTAATTGAAAATATGTAATCGCTGGGCGAACGGTTAAAATAACAAAGACACGGTTTTGTAGCGTAATTCGTAGTGTTCCGAACTTTCAGAAAGTTTCACAGCAGCTGAAAATAGAATTACGCGAGCTAGGAAACTTTTCCATTTTATAATGTAATTAAAGCACACCTCACAAACTGACAGCCAGGCCTTTAAATCTGTGACAAGCTTTAATTCCGGCTAGTATATTAAATAATTTTACTCGAGCTTCTATTTATTTCTTTCGGTATAAATATTTCGATCGATGTTTTCGTTTCGCAATAGATTGAAATTATTTCAGAAGCAACTGTAAGATAAAGCTTGCGCATTCATAGCTTCTTCTTCTTTCTTCAAATCAAAGCAGAAAGCAACTAACTTTCATTTCTCTTGGAGGATACACGGTTTCAGCGAATTGTGCATTCAATAGACAATCAAATGTCGTTTGAAGAAAAGGCTTCCATGGCAGATCCACGAGCAACGCGAGCTGAAAACAATTGTTTCACGTCGAAACGCGTAGTAGCGTGCTCTCTTTCAGCGATATCGCGTTAGCGATTTCGAGTTTGCCGGTGCTTTATTCTTTCGGCCTGGAAACCATAACAGTAATGAAAGTTCCGAGATGCATAAAGACTCAGTTGCTGGGTTTCGTGGCCTGGCCGCAATATACATGGATTTCTTTGGTGTGGTTAAAAGCCTCCTGTGGTTTTAACGAAAGTCAGAAAATCTCCATCCTTTTGTTTCATTGCTGAGATCGTAAATGATGAGATTTAGAATCTTTCATTCCCTCGCTACAAAGATCACTGTAATGTACATAAAATAATTGTAAAACAATGTATCAGACTATATATATATATACATATAATAATTAATAATTTACAATATTTAGTGATTTACAAGTACATAATTATTTCGAACCGTGTGTATAATTTATAGGCATATTTATAATACAAGTTAGCTTGTCTCATTTCAGAAATTACATTTGTTTAAAACACATGTATTGGCTTATCAACGATTTGCTTTAATCATTGAAGCATAAAATGTATTTTATACACTGTTTGTTGTTATGGCTCTATTTGACCAGTCATTTATTCGATTAATTGAATATTTGTAGTTCGTTCAGTTTCAGCAGATTCGTTTCTGTCGTTCATTATGCATAAAATGATATATATCGTCAAGTCCTTTCAATGGCTCTTTGTACAGACATATACGTACATACATCTATTTCGTGTATCGTTTTATCATTAAATAAAACCAAAAGAATAATCGTATCAGAGGTATTAAAGTTGATATCAACATAATGAATAAATATATATCGAAATGTTATCATAACTCTTTTATTACTATACTGCGACCTTTTCTACAAATTTACATTTTTATCAGTACATGATTAAGAGATTTGTTATTTCACCCATTGTTGGAAATTTTGAGTGGCTCTCCGTTTATGGCACAGACAGATCCATTCCTTTCTTTAGGAAATTCCGAATTACATGTCCTCCCAGAGCTGTAAACCTAAGGACTCCGAGGTCAGGTCAAAAAAACCCTGGAAAGGACCAGCCGGAAGAGCACGATGGAAGGGCAAAACCCAACGGCTGGGAGAGAGAATGAGGAACGTAGGAGGACAGTTCATAATTAGCCATCGTACCGTACGGTTTAACACCAGAACTACCGATAGTTAACACGAAGCTATTTCTACCAAAACCAGTGAAAATGACTGGTCTTTAAAAAATACGTAATAGAATATTTTTATATTTATTGATTTATTACTTTCTTACAGAAGCAATTCCATGATATCATCATATTGAATGATACGTAATAAAAATTTTAAAAACATATGGGAAGTTGTAGAAAACGAGGAATCTGGTTAATTGGGCTTCGATAAACAGATTGCAGGACCCTTTTACATTTTGACAAGTACCAGCCATTTTCACTGGTGTTGGTATAAGTAACCTTGATACAAAATTATTTTGAGTTTAAATACATAAAAAACAAAATAAAATTCATTATATTATTCTTTTAGTTATCGTTGCGAATGTCATTACATCATTGTAGAACAAAATATAATATGAAGTAGGAATTTTAAAATAAAATTGTAAAACCAGTCAATTCTATTGGTGTGGTAGTTCTAGTGTTAAAGACTTGACATCCAACAAGATCTTAGCACGGCAGTGTTCATCACTTCATACGTTAAGTAATACAACAAGTGCAAATACAGTGCTGGATACATCTAACACTAGATCTGTTCAATCTCCTTCGTTTTGAACGTTAAGTCACTCGAGGTACGCGATATCGACCGGTTGCTCTTTAGTCGATAATTCGCAACACCCATTAAAATTAAAAAAACACGAGTACTTGTTATATTTTGAATACTATATGTGTCTGCATATGATATATATTTTAGCCATTCTCAAACCTTTAGATCTTTTATAAATCTATAAGCATAGATATAACATAAACACATATAACAAGAACACATAAATTGTGCATTATTTATTTATAAAGTCTTTCATTCTTTGGAAATTTACAAGTCTTTTTGTAAAATTAACGATCAAATTTCATTATTGCTGTATGAAAATATATCTTGTATAAACGATTTATTAATGTATCCTATCTTATTATAATTTTCGTGCAAAATTTCTAAATAAACGATTCAGCCAAAATTGAATCGGAGGTTAAAATTTCCGCCCGATATACATAAACAATGTTAATTCCGCTATTGTTTCGTGCATGTAATACGATCGTGCCATTTAGATTAATAATATTTAGTATAATCACAGGTATAAGCACAATCGTTGAGCATTGTGATTAATGTTATTTTATATCAATTTCGAGGAATAATGTTTACCAACGCGTAGCCGGTGAGCATCCAACAATTTCTTCGCGCAGTTAAACGAACAGTAAATCGTGTTAAGGGTCATATGGCAAATATTTTGTGGATTGCTTGTCGGCAAGCAGACGTGAAAAGTGATCAGAATCTGAATAAAAATGTTTCATTTCCATTAAAAAATGTCTCTACTTAGTAACGATATTCGCAAAACGGTTTCGCATATATTTTCTTCTCTCATACGAAAGTAAAGTCGGTTATTCCAACAACGTGTGTGTCGTTTTTAATTCCGATAATCAAGGTTTTACTATAATAGCATACTAAGGAAAGAGAAGCGAAAAAAGTTTGGAAAATCCGATAATTCAACGGAAGTCGTCGGTGTTCTGTGTAAAGAATGCACGATGCGTGTAAAGAAGATGAGAAGGGATCGTTTGCCTTCCGACATTTCGAAAATTATACGGATCGAACGCCGTGAAATGGCGTGGGCACGCACACGAACCCATGGAGCGACGCTCGGGGATAAATCTTCGCTGTTAATAGGCTTATGTCACGATTTAATACGAGCTCCACGGGTTCATGACGATCGAAGAAAAAGGCTACACGTTGGGTCTCGTAATATGCCATGTAAGCGGATCGCTTTATCGCGGAACACATCGGGTTTCTCCTTGTCTTTGGCAACAATTTCGTGTTAATGTTAATTGAAAAACGATGCGATGTACAATGGCGATATAATTTGCTTTTCATGGTTGTCTCTCGTAGAAAGGTTTTCATTTAGAGAAAGGTTAGTAACTGGATGAAACGCGACGAAGTTTTCTTTTAAGGATCCGAATCTGATTTTTCTCGGCGCACTGTCATTTACATACGAATCCTCGCATTTCATGGATTATCTTTTTTTTTTAAGACACTCGACGAAGAAAGAATGAAAAAGTTATGCAACCACGATGAAAGGCGGGAAGAAGAGAATAATACGAATAAGTCTATCAGAGATCCCTGATGCGGCGTTTCGCAAACATTTCCGCGGTATTCGCATAATCGCGTGATAACTTAATCTGTTTCAGTTATTCAGCGTAAGAGCTCGATTCCACCTCTGATTTTCAGGCTCATGAATGAATAATTACGGATTACTCGAGGTGGAAAGAACTTTTGAACGAGGAAAGCGTGTCGTGTGGAATATTTTCGCAAACTTTTGCTCCATGAATGGCAAAAACGTTTTATCGAACTTCCTTCTATTCTACGCTAGAATCTCCACCATACTAATTAAATTAACAGAATCTTAATTTTATCTCGTTGAGATCTCAGACACACGCTCAAGCAGAATTACCTAAATAATAATTAGTTATTCTAACTTTTTTAAAGGTTCTTCCTACTTGTAATATTTTGGTTCGAGTAATTCGTTCAGTAGGAACAATTCTGTTCAAAGCTCCGATAAAATAAGATTCGATCGATAGAAATTTGTTTATATCGTATTTTAATAAATCGATTTGCGTGAGATAAAAATTACTGTATTTTAGTAAGTATTATACAAAAGTATTGGACCACCTACTAAACGGAAACATTTTGTTTTTACGTTGCAATTCCAAAGAACGCCTAAGAATTATTCCTAGTCCTCGAAACACAATGACGTAGCCTTAAGCCACATTCGGCACTCGATCTACGCGTCAGATCGTTTAATCTAATCTATGATTCGTATTAACTTCTCAACTCGTCGCTTATTAACAGCCCTAAAAAACCAACCTAATCTTTCGACCCTTTTTTTTTCATCGTGTTTAACTGCGAGTTGTTCGGTTTACACAGCGGCATCTTACTGGACTTAAAAGGAAGAGGCCTGTAAGAAGGAAGTCGGACGTCGGTCACAAGTGCATCACTCAGTTTCTTTTTGAAGGGCGGCTGGCATGGGTCGATGTATCGTTTCGTTTTCCATGCTGGAGCTTGGCTGGTCCCAGCTGAAGGCAGTCACTTAATACGTTTCGAGGAGGGATTAGGTATCGTGTTTCTCGGGACTCCGGACTTAACCGTATAACGCTCGCCCGGCCCCTGGCATCTGCTCTCACTGCGAATTATGACGTCGTTGATTCGCAGGGCCGAATAACGTGACCTTCCACGATCGCTTTCCGATTACAGGCCGCCGCTGGAAACGTTCGAGGGTCTTCGAGGATAGGGATACAAGTTCCCTAGCGCTGTTTTTCGAAGAAATTAAGCACCAGGGATGATAAAATGAGAATTCTGTAAGGTTTAAAAGGATTGAAGTGCTTAAGTAGTAGAAAGAGTAGTTTGGGTAACTGTAATAGAGGGAATTTGTTTGAACAGTTACGTATGCGTACACATTAGCGAATTTTTCTGTAGAAGAGAGCTAAATTCGAGCAGTATTATTTTGGGAATTTTTGGAGATTGAGGTTGGAGGGGATGGAAGTGCTGGAATTTTAGGTAAAGAGGATTCGGTAACTGTAACAAATGAAATTTGTTTAGAACGGGTTTTTTTTTAATTACAGAGATATATTTGTCTGCCATTCTTGGATTCTTGAGGAATTATTTAAAAATAGTAGAACATATCAAAAAAATAAAAAAGGGAAGAAAAGAAATTAAAAACTTAAGACTTTCACACGCACTGATTATAATGATGACCACAATTGTTCAAACTTTCGTGGCTTCCGAAAGGTATTAATGCATTGTATAGTTTCCCAAACGAATATATTCGACAAAAACGAAATAGACGTCGTACAGGAAAATCTTGAATATACCACTTACGAAGAGTGGTACACTAATCCGTAATTGAAGCAATTGAATGGAGTATATAACAGTTAACGTCTAGACACCCAATATCAGAGATATTCATAATTATTTCCTTACATCCCATAGCTATAGCTTTCCATAGATCTCGTGTTGTATCATTGTACGAAGAATAATTCCAATCAAGCGTAAAACGATTAGAATTGAAAACCGATATTTCAATCCAATTGAGATTATTTCATTATCGAATATCGCATTTTTCCTCGTGTACGTTCTTGTAAAATTTTACGTATTATACCTGTCGTTTTTCGTCGCGTTATTTTTAATTCTGCTAATTGACGTGACAAACGATAAAAGTTGTTGCGATCATATTGATCAGAAAAATCTGAATTTGCATAAATATCCGCAACCTAGCAATTATATATTCTTCTTCGAGAACGATTCTTACAGGATTTACCATTTACGTAAATTATATATTTTTACATATTATTTATTCTGAATATCGTTGCTGTTTAAATTCTTGTAAAAGCATAAACACATTCGCAACCTACTCATAGGTATTTCTCGAGATAGGCATGCAAAAAGCGAACACGATGTAAACAATGAACGCGGAAAACGCGAGCGTGGAAGAAACTGCAATCATCGCGTCATTGTCTCCTTTTGTCGGTGGAAATATCAATACTCTGACGCTGGTTGCTGCTTCTGGTGTTCGTTGGATCCAAGCCGAGAGGCAGGAGAGACACCGACGCGACGCGATGAACAATGTCCGCAACGTTACACCGGAAATAAGAACCGGCGCGTACGAGTTGACCATTGTCATTTAGTAAGCCCCCTGTTCCATTTGATTCTATTCACGCCCCGGGGAGGACCGGATGTGAGGTCAGCCGCGGCTCGTTTAAGTTCGAAACTACTCCGGTGAAAAAAGGCCCACAAAGGACGAGACATTTTCGCGTGACAACGTCTCCTGCGTTTAGTCTCGGTTCATTGTTACCTTTTCAATTTCTCAACGCTTCTCGATTTCTCGACGCAAAGGAATTCCTTCTTTTTACGTTGAATAATTGATCAGTAGAAATGGTAAAGAAGAGAATTACCAAAAGCGAAGATTTCCAATCGATGTAAAAAACGTATCTTTTTATTGAAACGCGGGTATTGTTTATACAAATTGTATTGATATGGCAAGGAAAAAGAAAATCCACGTTCTTACGAATAAAGAAAACGGAAATCAAAGAACTTTTTTGGTTTTAAATGTGATGATTAATAAGATACATATACGTGTATATTATCATTTATAAAATATACACAAAGTGGTTGGATTTTTAAATAAATGAACTTTTATTCTCAACTATTTAAACGAGATGTGAAAAGTTGAAACACGCGACATAGATATAGGCAAAGTCTCTTACCCATCGCTCAAACAGTAAACACAAAATCAACCATCAACGTACCCGTTTCGTGAATAGTCCGAAAATTAACCACTCGATATGTCCACAACATGGTGTTCCATATCGTATCAGCAGCGCGATAAGCAGCTAAGTGTTGAAACGCAATTTAAAGCCGACCCTTCATGATGAGAATAGCACGAATTCTGCTAATCATGCCTCATCGTGGCTTCATTCAGTTCGATTCACCTTCCAATTTCAACAGCTTTCAGAAATCGATACAACAGTTTGTGTTGTGCCGATAGTGCCTGTAATTGTACGCCGGCGCAATTAAAATAAATATATTCAATAAATCCTTGACTTATAACAAAACCAAACAAGTATTATACAATCACACGAATAAATACGAATAAATAAATAATTTACGTTTTACTTATGACGATGCTCGTATTGTCACCGTCACATGGATGACGATGCGGTCGTGTAGACGTATACGCGCGAACTGTTTAAAGGGAGGCATAAATCTAAATCAGCCAGTGGATTATGGTGGACGAAATAATTTATCGTCGTTTCGGGATTGCCGAGCTCCGTTTCTCGCGCAATTTTCGCAAGATAAACGACAATCGATCTTTCTCAACTCCGACAAATTTCGAAAGCTGCTGATAAATCAAATATTTCGATCGCAGAGAAAACGTTTGTTCGATGACTCGATCCCTTCTCTTTATTTGATTATTTACAATCGCATCAATCGCCACAATAAGTTATTACCGATTCAATTGAAATCATATTTCCAACAACGTTAGATTCTAAAGCAGATTCTCAGCTTCGCAACGACATTACAATACGAGCGGAATTATGCTGTGTACCGTTTATTATATTTAACATAGGTTCAACCGTCGATAAACGAAAAGAAAGGTATCTCCAATTCATAACGTGGAAACCGCTCAAAACTCTGTCCGGAACACTTCAACTAATTCTACCGTATCTCGTAAATTTCAGGTGGTGTCAGCACTCATGCTTTAGTAAAACAGCGAAGAAACTGAGAGAGGAGCGGACAAGAGGCAGCACGATGTGGCGTATACTCGTGGTCGCGGTCCTGCTGGTGACCACGGTGTCGGTGGACGGCGATAAAGTGGTGGTTCTGCCTCATGACGTCTACCCGGGCTACGAAGTGACGCTATTCAACACAAAACGGCCATCGAACTTTCATCTAATGGAGAACAATTTTTCCAAGTTCTTCACCGTGCTCGGGAACGGTCTGGTGATGACCACGTCCGATTTATCGCCGTTGGTCGATCGACCAGTCAACCTTATCGTACTGGAGGAACTGGCCAACAGCACCGAAACGCATTTCCTTCATCTCTACGTAATTAATCGCAGAAACATGATCACCTTCTCGCACGATCACTTGGGCGAGGGAGAGGTTGCAGAGAATTCTGCCGCGGGCACCTTGATCGACGGTTTCCCTGTTCTAAGGGCTCGAGGGAGCTTTCCGGTTCATTATACCATTCTGCCGGACGAGACAGGCGACAGACCGTTCGCACTGAAAGAGGAGGATTCGAATCAAACGGGATTCAACTTGACGTTGAACAGCCAAAAGGAGGGCGTCAGAGTGGTGACCGCGAAACCTCTGGATCGAGAGACTAAGAAGCTTTACACGGTCGTGATCCACGCTTCCGACGGCTATCTGCTCAGCAGTTCGCAAATCAACGGCCTGGTGCACGTGTTGGACGAGAATGACAACAGTCCCGTGTTCGAAAAGGAGCAGTACACGTTCGAGATCAGACCGACCAGCTCGGACGGTATTAACCAGAACTCTGTCGCTCTACCTGGCTGGAAACGATTCTCCACCGTGGGCAAGGTGGCGGCGAAGGACGCTGACGGTGACAAAGTCGCGTACAAATTGCTTACACCGAGCAGCCTACTGGTGGTCGTGCCACAGACCGGAGAACTGATGCTCGTTGGCGAGCCGGAAATTACCATGGAGGAGGACAGCGAATGCGTGGTGATCGTGGAGGCCCACGATGTGCGCAGTCCCAGTCGATCGACTGAGAAACCGGCCAAGGTTGTCGTAAGATTTTTAACGTCCGATCCGACGGAGGTGGAGGTACATAGAATACAGAAGAGACGGGTGACGAGAGCTGTTAGGCCTACGAAGAAGGTGGACTTTACGGAAGCGGATGGCGACGTCGAGGGAAAAATCGCGTTTTATCTGGAAAAGGAGAATGAGAAAGAGACGTACAAGATTAGGGATGAGAATAAGTGGGTCACGGTAGACTCGAATGGTTCGGTTATAGTCAAACAAAAATGGGATTACGAGGAACTGGGGTCGGAAAAGACCATTGATTTTTGGGTGACTATTACGAACACAGGTAAATTATTTAAGACGCGTAAGGTACCTTTAACGATATCTTGAGATATTTCTTCGCGAATTTGTCTTCGCGAATGATTTCTTCATTTGTTTTTAATTTCTGGTAAAACGAAGCTTTTAAGGGTAGAGAGTGACGAAAGAAATAATAGTACTAAAAATAGTAATAAAATTATGTTACAAATATTATAAAATTATTGTTTAGGAGAATTAAACCGTATAATAGAAGATCAACATATACATATGATACCAATTACTAGTTACGAGTCACTTTAACGATTAAGGAACCAAAAAGAGACGATAGTAAAAAAAGAAGCTAGACTTCGTCCCAAGTTTCAGAATCACTCTCTACGAAATTTAATTTTTCCGGTTGAATTCTTCTCAATCTTTTATAAATACCATATTGTTCCTCTTAATTAATTTTTATTTTGTTATTCGCCCCGTGGCCGAAGAACGATGTTCGCGGTATCCATCGTACATGCGGTGTCCATTCCACGGTACAATTTTAATTTTTACTCGACATTCTTCCTTCAAACACACCGTACATGGAGCATTCGCCTTCGCATCGTCTATACTGTTGCCTCGGTTATTCTCGTTCCTTCTGCGAATTTTCTCTCAAAGCGGATGAAGGTGTCCCTCGCTTCTTAGAAATAGTGCACGCCAAACGATCATTAATCGATCGATCTCGCGAAAGTAGTAATACAATACAACATCTGGCCGTCGAATTAGGACCACTTAAAACTTTTAACATTTTTCATTCTTCTAATAAAATTGTGATACGTGTAGGAACTTTAACAGGAAAGTTTATTAATTACCGAAGTGTTATAGATATACGTGGTGTATACTTCAAGACCGGTAAGATTCTACGTGTAAAAGTTTATTTAAGTTACATCTTTAAGAAACGAAGGGAATTTTTTAACAGGTTTGGTGAGATTCGAAACAACGTTTGATTAATATGTATCTAAATATATTGTGCGTAATTGTAATTAAAGTGGTATAATGATAAATTACTGGATATACGCGTATAACGATGTGTCTATCTGAACAAAAGCGAATATTAATTTTACCAAAAGCTCTTGTATCATTTTGGTAATCGTAAAAAACCATTTGATAATCCTAATGCTAAATTAATTACGATTGTCCACACGGTCAATAATAATTGAGGCAACGAAGGCAAGACAATCTCTCATTTTCGACACAGTTTCGTAATTGCGAAAGTAGAATTTTTGCGCGTGGATCCGATTCGATGGTCAGAAGCTGTACAATACGAGGCACGGCAAGAAATATCGAAAGTTTACATCCGGCGTGAAGCTCTCTGCTCTCTGCTCTTTGCTCTTTGCTCGCACGTGGATACAATTTCCTTTCGGAACGGGTAATTGTTCGAACGTGCGGTTCGTACACCGGGGTCGAGCGATAATTACAGTTTCAACGGGAAAAATGTGCGGGGCGCATGTTACGCATGAAGAGGCCGGAAGGAATTAAATTACGTCGTATTCCGGTACGTTAACGTTATTTAGTAACGCGGCTTGCTCGCGAAATTATTACGTTGTCACAGTTTCCAGTATAATGCAGACGTCGTTCTCACATTTTAATTTTGTTCTACTTCCTCTTCTTTTTTCTTTTGTTTTAACCCCGTCTGTTTGAATAGACCACGATCTATTAATTATGACAGCTAGCTGGAAACTCAAAGGTATCTCTTGCCGTGCATCCGCACTTTAGTTATCTGTGCTTTTGTGTCACTCTTACTAATAACGAATGTTTTCTTTCCCGCATTCTCGGCTTCCACAGGATTTCAATGTAAGTAGGCACACGTGTAATGCTTATTTTTATATTTTTCTTACAATCATACCTTTGCGTATACTCGATGTAAAGACAGACGTACTAGGAGTCGATAAAAATTCTATGCTCTCGGTTTTATAGTATGTCGGAACAATATGTATCTTTAAATTGAAATACTTGCGATTAAATGTTTTGTTCGCTTCAAGAGTAATATATTTTGAAATATTTCAAAATTGAGATGGCAAAATATTTTCATTTGAATTGGCAAAATAAGGGTATGAAACTAGAATCAGACAATTTTTATCTATACCTCGTATATGAATCGAAACAGCTTTGGTAGCTTAGTAATTTGCGCAGAATGCAACGATCTTATATTTTCTTGCATTAGACGCTTATTCAAATTATAGAGCTTGCTACGTAGAGCGCTGTTTCGTTGGGTCGACAGTGTTTATAAGCGATGACGGAGGAAAATGTAATTTAATAAACTGAATTCCTTTCCTGATGGAAGCTTTAGTGACAGAATGTTTGACGCTATAGCAATTCGGCCTATAGATAAGATTTTAACGCCTTTCTGGACCAATTTTCTAAAAATCTGTTCGTCGTGTCGCGTCGTCAGAATACGTTAACTTCTGCACAATGTCAGCGTAATATCTTTTAAAATCCACAATACAATATTTACAATATTTACACAGTATCGTCGCAAAAGAAGAATAAACATTTTCGATTTTCTTATAATAAATTCCCTATTTTAATCTTTTCATATCATTCATTTCAGTCGCAATTAGATTACGGACGTTTATGCAAATTCATATTTTTCTAAATTCAATTAAATCTGAACAGGTTTATTTTAACCGATACACGTTCTAACTCGCTGCTTTAAATTTTTCATACATCTTTGCGTATTACGTGTATCACGCACATAATTGCACTTGCAAATTTATATCACTATCACGCTAAATCCATTCACAAATATTTCTATCGATCCAATGTATCGAACACCATTTTCGTAATACCAATATAAAGTAATTCGAAACGACTGAAATGTTTGGAAAACGTAGGGCCAAGCTTGTTTTATCGTACACCTGAAATAGAATATCGTACTAGAATTGAATATACCGCCTATATACAGAGGAATTTCATTTGAAGGCTCGCGTTAGATTTAACAGGCCAAAGGTCAAAGCGTCGGACAAGATAACGTCAAATGGTATTCGGTCACCGCCTTTGAACACTGTCCACCGTTTTCTGTCAATGGGAGGTCACCATTGCCAAGCGGTATCAATAACCGATCGATGATTACAGACACGGACAATCAGCGTGTCATTATCAACGTGAAGGACGTTAACGACGAACCACCGTACTTCATAAATCGGCCTCTACCAATGCAAACGGTCGTACAGCTGAATGCACCGCCGAATACTCACGTGTTTACCCTTCAAGCCAGGGATCCTGACACCGACAGCAATATTCACTATTTCATCGTACGAGATCGAAGTACGTATGAATTGGATATTAACGTGTATAACCCATAACGTTGCCAATCGAGGCGTGAAAACGCAACGTAGAAATGCTCGAACGTTACGTGCATTTCGATTGAACGCAATTATCTAGCCGGTAACGCTTGTATAACTGGGAATTACTCCGCCGTATATGGTGTAATACCATAATTGCGAAGGGAAATTATGACGGGTAATCGATATTGCAAGCGAAGTTTCTTAATCGTTCGACGCTTTGAGTAGTTCACCGGAGGACTCCGTGGATCGTGGGAAAATATATGGAAGATAATTTATCACGGCTGTCGTGTTCGTAAAAGTATAGAAAGAAGTATGTAGCCGTGCATGCGATGTAGGTAAAGATCTTCCTAAGGATACTCAAAACAGTCAATAGTATCTATCGAAGATTACGTACGTATTTACTGCACACTGTATCTTCAGACTTATCTATGGTACCGACGAATTTACAGAATAGATACAACGAGACATTAACAAGTATTTTCTTTTTGGTTTTGTAACGATGTGGTAATTACGTATGCTGAGATAAAGTAGTGTAATGAATTTTCTATGGAATGAAATAATTTTTAATTAAGGGTTGATAGCAGGCAATGTTATCTTTGTAAAACAAGTAATCGCGTAAAGTTTCATGAAACCAGGAAATGTAAAATTCTGTAACGTTGAATACTAACATTTTATCTCGTTGATAAGAGTTGGAGAAGAAAACAATGGAAAGTTTCGCCATACGCTGATGATAGAAATAACGCGATGAAAAGTTCCATAAAATCTACAGATCCATTAAGGGAAGGAAATAAAAGATTCAACCATTGCGATTTCAACTCTCGAGGAAAAGAAAAATGAAAGACAAAAATAGAGGAAAATAGTTGAAAAGACTGAGAAAGGTATATAATAAGTTGAAAATTGACGATGATTCGCGACAAAGATGCTAGTTACCACGAGGACCGCTTTTCATGAAATATCCACGAAAATCCCGCGTGAATCATTCAATTCTCCCGTTCAATGTCGGCTGCCGTAAAATTATTCGGCTGAAAAACAAATGGTGCGCGTTTTACTTTGCAGCTGGAGGCCGTTTCGAGGTAGATGAGCGATCCGGCGTTGTACGCACCCGAGGGACCGATCTTTTTCAGCTGGACATGGAATACGTTCTGTACGTGAAAGCGGAGGATCAGAACGGCCGTATAGATGAGAGGCGTTTTCAGTCGACTCCTGAGGAGCGTTTATCGATCGTAGGTGGAAAACGCGCGCCGCAGTTCTATATGACGGCGTATGAAGCTGAAATACCGGAAAACCAGAAGAAGGATTCCGAGTAAGTTGAACGCTTTTCAAATTTTGCTGCGGCTGATGCTTTCACTTAACTCGATTCACGTATGAACCTACGCGAGGAAATAGATGTATCTATCCTGCTTGGTATCTAACTTGATTAGATACTGTAGTTATTCTATTCGACACTTTCAATGTCACGGGGAATTCTTTTATTTCAGTATCATATCGGTGAAAGCAAAATCATTCGCCGATCGTGAAATTCGGTACACGCTGAAGGCACAAGGACAAGGTGCAGCGGGAACATTCAATATCGGGCCAACCACTGGCATTGTGAAACTGGCGAAAGAATTAGACTTCGAAGATCTACGTCAACCACACATTTATTCTCTTAGTGTCACAGCTACCGAAGATTCTGGTGGTTTCTCCACATCAGTTGAGGTAAATATATCCGCGTCTCTTTGCGTTTCAATAAATGTTATTTACAATCTGGGATATCTGTAAAATTGTACTCGAGATGTGGACTGTTTTTCAGGACGATAGTGTCGTTATTTTACTTGATAAAAAATTACGCTACTTAACGAAACAAACAATACATAAATAAACCATGTTTCAATAGAGAACCGAGCCCCTGTAAAAGAAAAGAAATATTTTTTCGTTAAATAATCATATTACGTATTATCAGTTTTCTACTTTGAATTTCTTACTATAAACCGATATTTTGAGCATTTTTTAATCACAGCTCTTTCACATAATAAACCGGCGATGTAAAGAAAACTAGGACAGCGAGAAATTGTTGTCAAATCGTCGACTTGATCGAATGGTCGTTGTTCAAATTGTCGCATAATTTTCCAGTTAACCATACGGGTTTCGGACGTAAATGATAACGCACCGAAATTCGAATTGCCTGATTATCAAGCACACAACGTGGACGAGGACATATCGTTAGGCACAAGTATACTGAAAGTGAAAGCAACCGACGCGGATTCTGGTGCAAACGCGGAAATAGAGTATCTGGTGTCGGACGACCACTTCAGCGTGGACTCGAGTGGGATCATTGTTAACAATAAACAGCTGGACGCTGATAACAACAATGCTTACTACGAATTCGTAGTTACCGCCAAAGACAAAGGTATATGTTCCCTTTAGTTCGCTATGTACTTTTCTAGATTTCTTAATCTTTTACTAAAATATTGCGGTTGTATTTATTTGTCTTTTATAAATGTTACGGGATGAAACTTGAAAAAGTAAGATTGAATTTTCTATTTATATTCCGCAGTTATAGTACGTAAAGTAGATTTAGTAAGTAAAGAGATTGATGACACTTTAATGCGTGGATTCATCTTTCAGAAATTCAATAAAACTTCTATCTTTTATGTTCTCGTTATTTCAGTTTGAAACGAAGAAAAGAATAAAAAATTGTATTATAAATAGCATAATCATCCATTTTTCAACCCTTTCAGGACAGAATGTTTTCTTTCTGTTTTACATTTTCAGCCACGTTTTGTTTAGCTGTTATCGATAATAGAAATACGTATTACTTTTTCTGGTGTTTTTGCAAGGGACACGCTAAAAGCATAACGCGCTAAATTTTCAAGGCAATTTTTGTAAAGAATGTTTTCTTTGCTCTTCGTAGAGCGTAGAGCTTGATACCTCATTTGCAAGCATATCATTTTTTCATATCATTCTTGGCCCAATTTATGTACCTATTCTTTTCATATTTTTCTCGTTCTTCGTTCTCGTATTATTTCCTCTAACGTTTGATTACGTTTTCAGGTGAACCGCCGAAAACTGGCACGGCGACAGTGCGCATATATACGAAGAACAAGAACGACGAGGAGCCAAAGTTTTCGCAGCAGGTGTATACGCCAAACGTGGACGAGAACGCCGGACCTAACACGCTGGTCACAACTGTCGTCGCTTCCGACAAGGACGGCGACAATGTTCGGTTCCGATTCGTCGGTGGTAATACCACATCCGGCCAGTTCGTAATCGAGGAGATCACCGGTGTGATTCGTCTCCATGGAAAAGCGATCTCTTTGGATAGAGATAAATACGAACTGAACGTGACTGCCCTCGACGACGGTGCTTGTTGTCCCAATGGAGAAACCACTACTCACACCAGTACAGCTGTTGTCGTGGTCTTCATTACTGACGTGAACGATAACAAACCAGTTTTCAAGGAATGCAGCATGTACAATCCGAAAGTAGAAGAAGGTGCGCCAAATGGTAGCACCGTAATCAAGGTTCAAGCTACTGACGAAGATAAGGGAGTGAATGGACAAGTGAAATACTCGATCGTACAACAACCGAATCAGAAGGGAACCAAGTTCACCGTCGACGAAGAGACTGGACAAGTTTTAACGAATAAGGTATATTTTGCTATTAAGTTAGTTGATTAGAGAATTTATGGTAAATGGATGTAGGTATTGACGAGTATTGCGAATGTTTGTGCAGTTATTACACGTATAATGACAAGCTTATAAATAGAAAATACTTTACTTGTAAAGTCAATTAATAGCGTTTTATATATTTTCTTTTTCCTGTGATAAAAAATTTGAAAATATATTTTTTATGTTTGAGAGTAATACGAGTGTAAAACAGCTTGCAAACTTTCACGGAGAATGATAATTCAGTAAATTAATAAATTGGAGAATTAAGGAATTAAAGTTATCAGAGCTTATTAAAACTACTTTGATATTTTCAGGTATTTGATCGTGAAGGCGATGATGGCAAATTTGTATCAGTTACTGTTAAAGCGACGGATCAAGGTGAACCTTCCTTGGAAGGTGTTTGCTCCTTCACTGTTGAAATCACCGATGTTAATGATAACCCACCACTGTTCGATCGTCAGGTGAGTAAAACTATAAAAAACTAAAAGTATTACTTGCATAATGTAACGTAATGTAATGTACAATTTAAGAAACCAAACGAATTTTTTCGTCATATTGCAAAATCTCTGTAAAAATTTCAATTGTTGACTTACTTTTCGATCTTTATGAAGCTAGTATAATTACATTCGCAAAAGCTTCCTTAACAAAATACCCCAAACTAGCGTAATAAATCAAAATCATTAAATTTCGTCCATCAATAAATTATTAAGCTAACAATAAATACAGAAAACAGCCAGAAGAATAACGAACATTTTCACGTAAAGTATTTCGAAAGATAGCCGAAGGTGAGCTCTTGCTTTGTGTTTTATTTCGTTTCGATATTTCAATTAGTTTCCCAGATATTACGTTTTAAAAACTACGTTTATAACGTTCATATTGTCGTATCGTTCATTCAGGCATGACCTACTTTATTCTTTGGAAATGTGTACGTTGCGAGTAGTATGTGATAGCAAAAAAATTGCTGACTCCACGTCACAGTGCGATGCAGGTGCTTGGGGCAGGTCAATCGCAACATGCGAGCGAAAAATTCGACAGTTAAAATCCCGATATCTAGAAAATTAAATTTCATATCAACTTGGAACGGAAGGCGATTCTAAAGGCGAGACTATCAGACAGTTATTAATATTACTATAAATAAGGGTTTATTAGAGAATGTATTATTATTAATTCCAATTTTTGAAGAAAGGAAAGCATAGTAACGTTTAATGATTGAATTTTCAAACAGAAAATCTTAATAGACAGTTCTTTCAATCAAATGTCTTCAAATGGAAGACTGACAAACTTGATCGTTAAAAATATTTCTATACTTTCAATTTATATTTATGTTCTATTCGCGAGTAATAAATTTACGTTAGGATGTATTTTAAATTGAAGAATTAAAGGATTAAAGTTGTTAGGCTGTAAGAGATATTTCGAAAATAACTTTTCTTAAATATTAATAAGATTAATTAACGGCCACGAATAAAGAACATAATTCGCATTTCCCGACCTTTATAGCAACATACGCTTTACAAGTAGTAAATTTAAAAGGTCAAAAGTTAAACGTTGCTAGATTCTAAAAGGTAGTTCCAAAATATTTTCTTTCTAAATTTCGATAAAAGTAATTAGCCTCAATCTTAATTAAGCTATGGATTAATTGTATTATCGGAATATTATCAAAATGTTAGAGAAGAACCAGGTTAGAAGCGGATAAATATGCACTCCTTTCAACATATGCGAATGTTTTAGTAGCAAGTGCATGTTTGACGTTTCGTTTCATTTGTATTTTTGCCGTGTCTCATTTGGACAATTTCCTGATATTCATCGTCGGAGCAAAATATCAGCGGACATTCATTGCGAAACGAGAGGCGAGGGTGGGCGGGCTAAAAACTAAAAGAGAGAAAATTGCCTTTCGCGTAGTGGTATTGCGGCACTTGATGCCCTTTGAAATTCAAGCGTTGACTATGGCGGTACACAAAGGGACACGTTCGAAGGAAATGCAAAAGATGCTTGGCCGGGCCATTTTGCACTTTGTGCGCCGGAATAGCTGTTCGGAATAAATTAACAGACTCTTGCTCGAAACAAATGAAAGAGGATCTCTTCGTGGTTTGCATATTATTCGTTCGCCATATGTCAGTCTTTTCTCTTTCCTCTCTCGTTTATGAAATTAACATCCGATGCTTTGTTGTGCAAGTATGTGCCATTCAATCTGGAAATTATCACAGAGAAATTTCGTGGAGATCGTGAACTATATTGTTTTCCCTCTATAAAGTAGTCTATTTCTATTTTTGTTCTCTCCTTGTATATATATATCCAGTTTTTAATTTTATTTCATCTAAACGAATATTTGTAAAAAAACAGAGACGTTACATACATGTTTTTTATCTAAAGACAAATTTCTATTAAGTTTTTAATTTAAATTTAATTTTACCTTAACAGTAATGTAGTTACGATGTTTCATTTTTACTTATAGAGAAAAATCTTTTTGCTTATAAAAGAAATAATATTACATATTAATATAAATAAAAATAATTTTTCCCAGTGTAGATCTCCTAATGATTAAACGTGGAAATCTATCTTTCATAGAAACCAGCTCTTCATTTATAAATCCGCAAATGAATTCTCATCTATTTTCAGCGATACGTAGAGAATGTAAAACAGGACGCCAGTATCGGAACAAACATTCTTAGAGTATCGGCATCGGACGAGGATGCCGATAATAACGGTGCCATAACGTATTCGTTGAGCTCTCCTAACAATGAACAAGGGTTGGAGTACTTTGAGATTCAACCAGAGTCTGGTTGGATCGTCTTAAAGAAGCCTCTAGACGTGAGTATTCTCGTTAATGAAAATTTACATATACGACTCTCTTTAGCAGTAACATCAGCAATCGTTCTCTGGAGGACCACCGTGTGTTCTCGAGCAAGAAACATCCGGTTCTTCGAGCTGCGTCTATCAACGATCACCTTTTATGCTTCGATCGCGTTTACAAATATTTATCGACATAAATGTACGGTATTGGAACATTATAACGTATTTTCATACAACGATGGTATTATATCGTAAAAAAGAAGGAAAAAAAAAACGACAAGGAAGAAAAACTAAGCGCAAGATTCATGATGTCAACGAAGAACTGATTAATAAGCCGAGAATGCACGTGGCGTTCTCCAATATTATTAGATATGCCCAAATTTACAATATACACATACACGTATATGTACCATAAAAGATACGTATACGTGTGTGTGTATATTGAAGAAATATATATATAGATATATAGATATATTTATATTTATATTTATATCATATAAATACAAACTTTTTGTGAGTGTACACCTTCTGCCGATATATATCTCTATATTGTACGTTTACGTTGACTTACGTTCTTTAACACGAATCCGTTTTGTTGCTGATCGGATAACTTGTATACTAATATACGTTTTGGTCGGCAATTATTTCTCTAATTATCACTAATATGCAACGAAATGAGTTTCCTTTTTACGGCACATGTATAGAACTTTTTAATTCCCATTGATATGCACAATGTGTTCACTATGGTAAATACTTAGCTATGCCTGATTTCCTTCAAACGCTTCATGTACCTGAATCGATCGACCGTTCGGGCTATTTTCGCAACAGAACACTCTCTCTCTGTCTCTCTCATTCTTTCTATCGAGAACATGCTCGCGGCGCGAGTACCTTTTTAAACAAGTTCCAATCGAGCTATCGAACACCTCTTATCTCCAAGTTTTGTTCATCGCCGTGTCGATCGTCAACGTACGTCATTCTATCTTTTTTCCTTATTTTACATAAGTATTTTTTATTTCCTCTTGATCACTTTCGTTCGATCTGTTTCTTTTTTCTGTTGTTCCTTCAACGTTCGCTTGATGTTAAAAAAAAAAAAAAAAAAAAAAAGGAAGGAAGAAAAGAAAAGAAAAGAAAAGGCGAAAAAAGAACACATCTCTCGACATTTTTATTTTTCGATCGTTCAGAAAGATTCGTGTTTTTTCTTCCCGCGTTTTTGTTTCACTGAAATTCTTGTTTCTCGTTCACGATTATTTTCCATTCATCGGAGTATTTTTAATTGCAAAAAGAAAAAAGAAAAGAGCAAAGGTGAATCGCGGCGCGGTTTTGAGTTGCGCGACCCGGGCCAAACGACTCGTGTCAAACGAGCGTGTGCACTTTTCATTATCCAACCTTAGCCACGGAGAAAGACTGTCTGCGTGTTTTCTTTTTTTTTTTTTTTTTAATCATGGTACTCTTTTTTTGTTCTCTCTCTCTTTTTTGTATACGCGTCACAGAGCGCCGCGGAGAAACGACACCGGGAAGGAAACGATCGAATAACAGAGCAAAAGGAAGGGAAACGAACGAGACCCAACTAATTACCTTTTAATTAATTCTCCTTAACTTAAAATACTAATGTGAATGTTTTTCAAAAGGGAAGTGATGTTTTTTGAACTTCCAGGAGCAGGTGGGAACGACATTTTTTGAGCCCCACGTACGGTGTACTTCAACCTCTACGCATTTTGTGGTGCATCAGACATAAACAATTTTTGAAAATGCTTGCAATATTTTATATGAATGTGTTTTTGATTCCTTTACAGGAACTCTGATCTCTCTCTCTCTCTCTCTCTCCTCCCTCCTCCTCCCCCTCTAAAT
Organism: Bombus soroeensis; assembly: GCA_014737365.1. NCBI lineage: Eukaryota > Metazoa > Arthropoda > Insecta > Hymenoptera > Apidae > Bombus > Bombus soroeensis. The sequence continues at coordinate 1,612,715 of JACXIL010000219.1, read as the reverse complement.
TTTTCTTTCACTCCGTTTCTCGTATTCTTTCGTTTAAACGTTTTTTCAGTCTGTTTCATTCTAAATTTTCCCATTTTCGTTTATTTTTGTTCCTTGAACTTCTCGTTTCGTGCATTTTGTTTTCTATACGATTTGTGAAACTTCTCTTTTTCTCTGATTCTCTTTGTGATTATTCACGAAGTTAAATCAGCGAAAGAAGTAATTTTTAACGTTTGCATTTTGTTAGGAAAGAAAAGAAAGTACATTGAAGGATGCCTTTTGATCTTTGTATTTTTTGCGTTCTCTGTACACGGAGCAATTCTTTGTTGCTTTTCCTTTCGCGTGTTCTTTTGCATTTTGTACTATTTTTCGTGAAGTTTTCTTCCTTTTTGTCCGTCCGACGCTTCCTCACTTTCATCCTCTGTGCTCCCCGCAAACCACGACGTGACTGACAATGAGCCAAAAAAATAAAACCGGAAAAAAAAAGAAACGAGAGACATTTTTTGCCGAGAGTGCAATAACGAATAAAACCGTAAGAAATCTGTCCGTGGTGTGACATTTTTTCTTCTGTGATTGGGGCGGCATACCACTGTCGTAACGAAACAGACAAAAATATATATATATAAAAACGGAATAATGCAGATCTATAAACACACTCGACGAGGCAACGTAACGAAAAAAACAGTAAAATAAAATAAAAAAAAAAAATGCACGGTAAAAACGTCCATCGGTTTTTGAGTGTCGTTAAAAAAAACGAAAGAATCAGACGAGGGGTCGTCATAATTTTTTTTCCTTCTCTCTGTAACTCCGGTGTTCTTGATCTAAAATCTTTCTTTCTCACGTTACCCTGTTCCTCCTGATGCCTCTTTAAACGCATTCTTGCTTGCATGCAAATGCCTGCATTGGTTGATTTCGTAAAGGAACTAATTTGAATTTCTTATTGTTTATGTTTGTGTTCATTGCACCATTTACTTTCTTCGGATTTGATGATGACAAAAAAAAGGGCTGTTTTCCAGTAAGTAGGAACTACATTCTTGTGTTTCACACTTTGCATCGAGAACACCACGAGTGGGTATAACATGATACGACGATCATTGTTATATCGGCGCAAGAAAAAGACAGAAAAAAAGTAACGATAAAAAGAAATACGAAAACATGACAAAGAAGCCAAAGAATATAAGTATCGAGTTACGGTATAATACTAGAGCGCATTTCCGTTCTAATTAATTCAATGTGTATTTCAATTAATTCTATTTGTTCCATTATTTCGATTATTTCGATTGTTTCGATTATTTCGTTCACCTCTATAGTTGTTCTATGATTATTAATTGTCACTCGGAGACGTCACTCTGTTTCTTTTTTTTATATCGCTCTCTCTTTGTATCTGCGTCATCGCGCTTTTTATTTTTTTTTTATTGTCCTGGTCTCGAGTGTATCCGTAGGTGAAGGACCTCTTTATTGTAAAGTATTGCCGATAACGTGTTCACTGAAACTTTTTCGGATCGATCAACAGGATCATTGGGTTGGAAATTTTATGAGAATCGCGTAAAGTTTGATTTATTGGAAATTGTTTTAACTCCCGTTTAGACGTTTTACCATAAATTTGTTAAGGATGTTAAGCATTAAAAAATTATCTAAATTTATATATATATTTTTTTTATGAATTCACAATACCCGCTCATTTAACTGTAATACAAAATTGTAACGAAAGGAAATAATTGGGAGAAGAACGTTATCGGCATATAAAACTTCAGATTCTCGAATGTGATTTAAAAGTAATCGTGAATGAATCTTAAAGAAGCTGTACGTACGAACATTCGAGTTAAAGTAAAATTATATATCGAACATTCATATTCATCACTGTAGAACAATAACAATAGGTAAGTATCTTTTATAAAATTCCTTCTAGAGACTAATCGTGAAATTAACGCGAAAATTTGCATTGCGAACCATTTTTATCACACAGCAAGCGTCAGGGTTACCCAGAACTGATTCGATAATGCTAGAAATTTTCAGGTAAATCACAGATTGGCAGACGCGTGGAAGAATACCTCTAAATGAGTTTTTCGATAAAAAGAGGTCTGGAACAGTAAAAAAAAAAAAAAAAATACAAGACGAAAAAATAAAAACACATACACATACAAAAATGTAAGATAAAACGGATCCCCTCGAGACTACATGGTCCTTCACTTTCTTCTATCTCTTTCGTTTCATTTTGCGATTAAGAGATACCCTTCGGGTGGTCCTCGACGACCACGTTAACCGCGCTCGCCACCGAGTGACTTATCTCTCGTTAATCGCCAATCAAAAATAATATACATAGATGTATATGTAAAAAAAAGAAACAAAAAACAGCTGAAAGAAAAATGCAGGAAAAAAACAGAAAAAATGAACCAAAAAAAAAAAAAAAATAAACAAAAATCCGCCAACAACAATCCCGAAAAAATGTCCTGTGAGTTGACGGCCCAATGTTTTGCCACTAGCGTGACAGCTATCGCCTGCGAGTACGGGCCTCCGACAGAGGGATGCAAGTGTTGCACGCAGACGTGGACGTTGAGTTAGACGTCGTAGACAGAAACAATAAACCACCTGTGTGGGATGCGAATGTATACGGCCCCATTCACATCAAAGAAAATGTCACAGTGGGTACTGTAGTGACGTCGGTGAAAGCCAGGTTTGTATGCTACGACATGACCGAGACAAGACACGTGACATGCCGTGCCGTGCCATACAATGCTACTCCCATTTTTTTCTTTTTTGTTCCTTTGTATCATTCTGTCTCTCTTGATTATCGTCTCTTTCCGTTTTCCTCTCATGCTTTTCTTTCACCATACGTTCACTGTCTACCACTTACGTTCACCTTATACCTATCATAGCTTCACGTTCTGTGTATCTTTCGATCGGTTCGTATCGTTACGTCTCTGTGTACACTTTGATTTCTCTCAATGTATTTCTTCGTTCCTGTTTATTTTCTATACGTACATGATGTATTTTAACGGGAGAGGAAGCATGTATGGTTAAGCACGGCGCGGTAGATCGCTGATTGGTCGGACACTCCTACTACTACTACTACCTACTTACTACTACTGTTACTACAACTACTACTACCATTACTATACTATTACCACTACTATCTATCCCTTACTTATGTTAATTGTTATCATTCGACGGAACCGATCTTCAAGAAATCATTGAGAAACCGAATCAACTTTTGAATTGAGTACTTTGCGAGCGTGGAAAATTTAATCTCAATGGAATATAAATTGGAGCCAAAGGATTTTTGATGAATCGAGAATATCGGTTCCGACGACTTTAGCGGAAAACATCCCTAGATGTGTACGAGTTCGGAAAACCGGATGCCGGATTGTCCTTAGCGCGATGATCCGTATATAGGGTAGGCGAAGATGTAGCGAGAGATCGAGGTGCCCTCGATGAAATACACGATTTTGCCCATTTGTTTCTTCTTCCTTACGTGTATCCAGATACAGAAACACGCAGGCGCAGAAGCTGGGCATCAGCGATCAGCGATCTCCTCGTTGGAGGGACGAGTTGGCGTCCCTCGTGGGTGTCAGCACACTCAGCTTCCTGCTGGCGCTAGTCCTGCTTTGCTTAGAATGTAATCTCGCGCTAATAAGTAAGGTAGAACGGTAAAGCGGCTAATCAGAGAGCAGGATATATGACTTTTGTGGGAGGAGAGACTTCGTCCACAGGCGGACAAGAATCTAGGCAGAGACACTGATGATCACGCACGAGCAGGACTGCTACACCAGGATGTGAAAATATGGCGCACAACAGGCAGAAATTGAAACATGGGAGAGAGAGAAACAGACGACGAACAGACAGAGACCGCACGCGAAGAGGGAGAGAGAGAGCGAGAACACACGTGACAGAAGTCCTCCCGTGCTCCTCCCGAGATCAAACAAAAAAAAAAAAAAAAAAAATAATTACTGCCACGAGTCATTACGACTGACACTAACGCCATTTGTTTTTTGTTCCCGTTTGTTATGTACACGCGGTCTGGTGTAGCGTGAGATGTACAAGCTGGAAGCGATGGCCCAAGACAAGGGTTTCCCGCCCTTGTCACGAACGGTGGAGGTACAGATTGACGTTGTGGACCGTGCGAATAATCCGCCCGTATGGGACCACATAGTGTATGGGCCGATCTACTGTAAAGAGAACATGGCCGTTGGGGCTAAAGTTGTGTCTGTTAAAGCCAGGTCTGTCACACTGTTAATGCTCCGTGCGGCTCTGCACGAACCCGCCCTGCACGCAATCTCGTGGCAGTATTGTTCTTGTGCACGTTAATTGATATTGTGTACGATTCCATACACACACGCATCTATAAACTGACACATACACACGTACACGTATATATGCGCGCCTATATCGGTCAAGTAGTTAGCGATGGGCTTGAGAATATACAATACGTAGCTTTAAGCTGACGATAGCTTCGAACGTAAGACAACCGATAACGAGATCGTTTGGTTTTTCATTGTCATTTGTTTGACGTTTCGATGATCCGTCAGAGTCTTGAATGTGTTAGCTGTCTGGACAAACTGTCTTGAAATCGTTTGAAAACTTCCTAGTAGTGGTAGAAGCTGCATCAACGCTGAACCGAGTATAATACAGAGAACAATGTTGGTATAGATCGTTGGTATAGAAAGCTACAGGAATACTACGTATTTTGGTATACTCATACTGCTGCATGCATACGTTCGATTCCAACATTTCAAGACTTCCGACGTTTCAAACCATTTAAGATTCTTCGTAAAAGTTGAAACTTGAACTCGAATTGCTTAAAAAATAACTCGCTTCAAATTCGAATAGAACGTAATTTTCTTAAGATGGTGGAGGGTCGCGAATAAAAGAATCGAACGCCCATCGCTATACGTGACGACACGCGGCGAACACAAGCACAGATGGACACGCATACACGTCAGGTGGTGAGCACGAGTATCGGTTTGAGCAGAAAAAAGCTAAATGAAAGAAAGAAGAAAAATATGGGGGAATACAGCGAGCAGTTCGTTTGCCAAAGCTCGTTCACGTCACTGTGATTCGCACGAGCCGCGCGTATTGTGCGGTCAGCCAAAGCGTTTCGTTCGCTCGGTTGTCGATGTATATTACCGTGGAAAAATGCTGAAAATGCGGCGCTACCTGCACTTTCGCTTTTCCACGATACTCGCACATATCGAATATTACCCTTCCGTCGCCATCTTTAAGAACGGGAAAGAAATTTTGATATTTTTCGAACCAATGAAACTACTTTTTGCGTAATCCGATGACGTTTTGTTGCATTTTTGCGAACGTGTCGCGAACAATATCGTGAGCGCTCTTGTAACAGAAATCTATTGATTTTAGGCTGTAGTTGAATCAAACTGTTTTCACAGGGTGTTCTCATAATGGTGAAATTGTTAAGTACGCGGCATAAGAAGAAGCATTTTCTTTTTGTTGGAACGAAGTTGCAACTTTATCGGGGGGATCAAATTATGTTCTACGCGATCGTTTTGATTTACTAAAGCCTTTTATTCACCGATTCAGAAATTAGATCAGTAATAGACGAGACAATAAGTTGCCGTGTGATATCGAAGTCTGTTTGATAAAATTGAAATGGCTAGAACGATTCGAGCGATTCAAAATTACAATTTTTACGTATAGAATTGTTACGCTTAATATATGCAATAGTAATAACGATTATTTCTGTTTATGTAACATGATCTCTTTACAGACGAGTAACACATTCTTAGATTATACGAAATAATTAGTTTCAAAATAAATCTTCGTAAAAGCTATTAAGAATTCATTCCAAATGCAAATGTCGGGGTTGCAAAGTGCAGGTTGAGTAATTCAAAACTAAAGTCATGAAAATATAAATGTAGTAGTTAAAATAAGTAAATGTCTATTTTAAGAAATATGATTCAACGAGCCAAGTTTCGTTAACACAGAGGAGGTATAATTCAAGATATATATATATATATATATATAATTTTTCCAAGGTAAATGCTTCTTTTTCTAGACGCGCTAACAAAAGATCGTAATGAAAACGTGACGGGAAGCGTGTGTTCGACGTGCGGTTTTCAAGCGGAACGTCCCAGAAACAGATGGACTTCCGGCACGAACGGATTGGTTAATTGCGTGTGCATTTGAACCAGATGCCGTGACCACGTGCTGCCGGTGCGGTATAGGGGTCATATCATCGTGTACACAAAGTGCAAGCACTCGGCATAGCGTCAGCCGATCGCTCGAATGTCAAACGCGTGCCAATTTCTTCCCTAATACGTTTGCGGTATGGGCAACAGATGGGTTCACGATGCTTTGTTACGAGCTCGAGTTCCATATACGGCAATTATACCGGGAAGGGTAATAGAACGTGAAATTTTGCATATTATTACGTATACAAACAGTCGTCGTTGGTATGCTATTAGTTAGTTCGCTTTCATCGTAGACGATATGTATTGTATACATAAATTGATTGACTATAGATCATGGGGCGATCGCGTTGCAACAAAACGTCTGAAATCGAGTGTCTTTCGTTCTATCAACGAGTACGTTGAATTTCCAGCGCCAAGGACGCTGGATTGAATATAAATAAAAAATAGACAGCGAAGGGTAAATGATCACCTACGATTAGAGGTGGTGTCCAGCAGCAATTCGCGGGGATGTAAGCATCGGGCAATCGAGTGGCGGATTAACGCAATCGGTAGCGCGCATGCAGCGCGCTCGAGGGGTAAGCGAACTCGCGGAAGTCACATTCGTTCTAGCGATTATCCAGGTAATCGCGGAAGCCGGATTTAGCCGCAGCAGACTCATACAATTAGTGTGTGTGTGCCGTAAATATTTTTTGGGCATGCGTTTTACAAATAGATGCTTCCCTCAGACGTTGGTAATTATTTATTATATTTTTCAACTGATTAATTTGGCCCGTTCGACTGGTTCGATTTCATGGATCCCCATATTTTCCGTTCTATTCTCCAATCGTTCTCCTTCTGTTCTCATTTCTTTGTGTTTTTGTCTCTGGTAACTGTATTTTTCTGCACCAGATTGGCTTTTTTCAAAATTCTCTACCTCTCATTGTTTTCGTCTACGTTTTCGTGTATCTACTCGAATTTGCTCGCTGTCCGGTTCCATTTAGCGTTGGAATCGTGTGTCGAACGTCGACGAGCATCTCTGCGGAGATGACGTCGCGACGACACGTCGCCAACTAAGCACTCTGCCGATAATAGAAATGAGAAAAAGATAGCGAAAGAGGAAGGAATGTAAAATGAAACGATTTTCAAAGTCGAATGCCGCGTCGTGTCGTCTAAGCATCGTTCGCCATTTTTGCGTTCTCTTCGACCTTTTTCCTTTTTACAGTTTATTGCGAGACTTGCATTCAGTATAGATCGTCGATCTGTATACATATATATATATATACATATATACATATATCGTGTATATATATATATACATTTTATACATACGTATTGTACATTACGTGAATGCCGTATTAATTTTTGGGCATGTTTCGTCAGTTGCTTATCTGCGGTAGGTTACCGTGTATTGTTCTGGAAAGTGACCATTCTCTTTTTCTTTTTTTTTTTTTGTTCTCCTGTCCTCCCCCTCGTTTTCGTTCGTCTCGATATTTTGTATCCACGTTTCCATTGGAACAGTCTGAATCTCTCTTTTCCTCATTTTTTCGTTTCCTTTCGAGAGCGTAGTGTGTTCTCGTAGTGGTTTTTGCCGGTCAGATACGTATTTTTGCGCCGATTATGCGGCAAGCTGAGTAACAATTAGATTTTGGAACTTCCTTAGTTAGAGCATCTCTTGAAATTATATTCGTTAGTCGGATTATGTCGATTGAAAATATCACGATCGATGTAACGTGATTTGAATGCTCGGTTAGCTTCCCAAGAAAAATATATTGAGAAAAAGAAAAAAAAAAGAGAAAAAAGGAGAATATAGCTAGAAACACAAGGAAAAAAGAAATCGATGCGAGATTGCGTTTGAGAATCGACAATTGGAAACGGTGTCGTACAGAGAATGCTGGAACAAAGGCGAAAACGATGAATCTGAGATTCTCTTTTCATTTGTCAACGATGCTAATTAACAAAGATCACGCTGATTACACAACTGCCAAAAAAAAAAAAAAAAAAACACCGCGCACCAATGGTTTCGGGGAAAGTTTCAGGCACCGTTTCTTGGATACAACAACAATAAGTTCACGCTGTGTCTTTGTCCTTAACTAATTTTGATTTGATGTATCGACTCGATGATGCATTTATTCGCTTTCTTGCTATTTATGCGAGGCTACTAACCATTCACACGTACAGTGCACACGTTAAAAACAGGGCGAGGGATCACGCTTGCGAGCCACTAACCAAAACACTGTCACGTTCAGACATTCAAGTTTCATAATTTACTTTTTTCTTACATCCGTTAGACCTTTAGACGTTTATCTTGAAGCTCTCGGAATATTTATACGAAAATGGTGGAAATGAGGTTTTTGTACTCTTTGATTGTAATTTATCGAACGCCATTCGTTCGCGTTTGCCTTCTTTACGGCATTATCGGTGAAGTACGTTTTTTCGTTTAAAAGATAATCTCATTTCAATTTCATAATTGGTTATGATTAAAATTTAAGGCGCGAAATTTTTAATCCCGCGGGTTCTCTCATGAAAACTAATCCTTACTCGATAAAAGTTATTAAACGGGGAAGCTTAAATTGGAGCTTAACTAACTGGAGAATTTAGGAATTAAAAGATAAAAATTTATAATACAAATTAGTAAGTAATATCGAATTCTGATAAGAATGCTTATTGATTCGTAAAATTACATTAGGTTGCTCGGAAAATTTATAAGGAAAGTTATGACAAATTTAAGGGAATATTTTATGGAATAATATATATACCGTTTTTGTTCAATACACTTGTGCAATCTATCAAATTTGTTCGCCTGTTTCGGTTCTTGGATACTCCAATTTTTCTTTTTCAATAAGTTTTGCGAATACTACGATAAATAATAACAAGACCGTACTATATTCGATGAATCAGTCAGACTTTTTTTGATTTTTATACGTGAGTATCTCTGGCCCAGTTTCGTACCTAAAACGTTCAAAATATTTGTGCATCGATGTATATTGCATATAGATTTGCGAGATTTCGGAGAAGAGAGTACTATTTATATCTCACCTCATTTCCTCCGTGTAACACGCGTTTTCGAATCGTTTGATCCGTAGCTAAAAGTCGTTGACCAACATCAAACGAGATTGATCACGGAAATGCCGATGCAAAGTTGCATCTAGTTTCGTTCAAATCTCGAATAGTCCCGATTTCAAATGCTTTATTCGAGTATCATAATTGGACACTGCTACGAGATAAAAATTTGAGAAAATTTGAGATTCTACTTCGCCACTCTCCATGTTTATTAGACACGCGAAAATATTCGAATACTTATCGTAGGAAACTTTTATGAATAAATATATTGCGTGTTATAACTTTTGAAATGTAATAACTTTCTGAAATTTCGTTGCAAACGAGTCTGCAAACGTATATACAAGCGCAAGTTGCGATACGTTTATTGCAAACGTACGCTTGATAAAAAATGAATAAAAAAATAATTGACGGACTGTTTAAATAATTTTATGACCTTTGCGAAGAATACGTTTGCCATAAATATCTCGTGTATTCTACGCACGCACTTTCGAGTTTGCTTCAAATTTCTCCACTACGATCATGATAATTCTATCATGCCATATGTCGTACAAAATGCGTCAGCATAAACAGTATATGCGAGTAAAATATATAGCACATATAGCATTTATTCAAAATAAGTTTCCGTAAGTGTTCGAATACCTTTGCCAGCCTGTGTACGTACCGTTTACAATATTCAAGTTGATGACCGTTTGTCAAGATTGGAACGAGGATTGACGTTGACTCTGTGGTTCCGTTTCCTTGGTCGACGTCCAGTAGTTGATCGAACGTTCCTTCGACACGGTGTTCCGGCGCTCGTTTGAATTGACAAACGGTGCCATTAATTCCGGTGCCTTTGAGCGCTCGACGAGCAGCTATCGAGACGTGGACGTCTAACGGATGACATCGCACACAACCGTATAGGAAGCGATAATGATCGGTGATTGCGTTGAACTGACCAATTTATTAGAGGAACAGCTTTTGTGCAGTCTGTGCGATATCGATATATTTCAGAGAATAGAAGATTTGATTTGGAAAGGAATTGGTTTGTTCCGCGAATAGCTTTACGTGTTTGTATTATAATAATAAGAAGAAAAGTGCCTCGATAACAATTTAAATTTGAATGGAAAAGTTTCATTAGAAAAACTGACTACGCGCGATCGATTTTTCTTATATCTTGTATTCTACTTATTATTCCTGTAATATTATATCACTCGAATAATAGAAGAATCGCTAATTTTACTTTAGAGGCTCTAATGACAATTCTATTTTTATAATTTCTTAACTTTATGAAGGATAGAAGGAACTGCAAAGGGCACTTTACGTATTTTATACCGTACCTTGAGGATATATCAAATGTATAAAATTACATTTTTCTTTCAATGTTGAAAACTACGTCAAGTTGCCTGGAGCTAATGAACATTTTTTACATGGTGCTCGTAAAAGACCAAAAGAAAAGAAGATTAACGCACGAGGAAAGCTCAAAGTTACAAGCATTTTTATATACGTGTTACACACATTGATTATGTACTTGTTATTATATTCGTATAAACACTTTCCTACTATTTTATGCGCAATTCCGTCGTGTCTTGAAACTTGAAATTATTGGACGAAGCAATTCCTTCCATATGATAAAACGCATCACCGATCATACTTGAAATTGTCGAGAGAGCTTAATTACGTATTACACGATCTAAGTTACCTTGCAACATTTTAAAACCTCGCTGAGCTATCTATTACGAAAGCCACTTAACGAAACTTACAAGTCAGTACACGTGACAACACAGCGTGACACCCTTTATCTAACCAAGCTGCTCGTAGAAAAGCTAAAGCAGTAGCTGGTAACGCGGATAAGGGATCTGTAGCTTAACAACTAACGACACGAGACTTCGGAACGCCATCCGTGGTATATAGTGGTATATAGTGGTATATACTCAGGGTATGGACAAGCTAATACGTTCTATATAGTATCTAAAACGCGTCAGAAACGGAAAAGACAGGCGACGACGGGAAACATAAGCTCGTTAGGTAAAATCAATTAGCCGAAACCGTAGTTCGTATCGCAGCTCCGCCAATGTATCAGTAGATTATCCTACTAGTGGGATGATGTTCCTTTTGTTGTCAAGAAATGAAAAGAATGCTCAAAATAAAAAATAGAGGGGAGAGATATACAAAGTACGAAAATTAAAAGAAGATAGAAATATACAAAAAAAGTAAAAAGTAAAAAAAAAAAGATAGGAAAGTAAGATAAAAATGAGAAAGAGCAAGAAAATCGACGTATCATACGGTACGAATCGATGAATCGCATGGTGACCTTTCGTCACGAGACGAGTAAACAGCCTCTAACCTCTCTTCTTCTGTAATCGGTAAAAAAAGAAAGATAACTAGCCTTGTATTTTTCGATATACATATGTCTACCCTAGGTAATTTCCGTTCTCGTTTCTGTTTCCGTTTCCCGTTTTCCGTTCATTAAGTCTCAAACTCCGGCGCCCGGAGCTGATTTGAAAGCCGGCCTTGATTTTCGTAACATGTGCCTCTGGTGTGTGTGTCGACAGCTCGGGAATCGACAATAATCCGACGGTGTTTTACCGGCTAATGCCTGGCTCCACTGCACAGACCAACAAGTTTCACACGTTTTACCTTCAGCAACGAGCCGAGAAGTCTGTCACCTGGGCGGACATCAAGGTTAACCATCAGTTGGATTACGAGAGCATAAAGGAATACAATCTGACTATACGAGTCGAGGTACGTACGAAACGAGGCTGTTATTTTCCAGATGTTAAGAAACGCTGCGTTTCCACCGTTTTTCGTTTGCAATCTGTACGGGTTTGAGAGAAGCGTCTTGGGACGAATTTCGTAGCTACCGTTGGCTTTGCAATGCGTTCCAGCAAGAGAGTCTTGGCGAGAATCTTGGCGAACTTGCGATTACCAAGTTGTTGATGTTTTTGGTTAGTAGTCTCCGCAGACGTTAGAAAATCCGAGCTACGCTTCGACTTTCCAGCCAATGTTGCTTAATCTTGTAGCTTTACTGAGAAGTTTTCGCTACGAGTAGCAAGTTCGTCGAGGTTCTAGTATTTTTGTTTATGCGCGGGATGTTTCGTAATGTACAGTATCATGGCAAGTAAATGATTCTTCGTAAAACAAACAAATTGAAAATGGAAAATGAAATTCTTACTGGCTTGTTTCAAGCGAAATTATGTTTTTGAGAAAATGGATTTTAAAAATGTTTTACGTGCACACTCGTCTCTTATCTGACCAGGTTTTGAGGTATTTCAATAAAAAATTAAAATCTGAATTTATCGATCGACAGATATACTTTGACTATGACAATGTTTACAACATTCGTCGAAAAATATATACTTTCCAAAGTTTGATCAAACGCTCGAGCTTTCATCTGCATTGTTCTTAATTACGCAAGAATATTTTGCAAGAAAGCATTCGTTCAAACAGTTCAATTTTACCAATTTTTATTTTACACACCTCGAGAGTTTTATTTCTCATATCTGTTATATTTCAAAGAAAGCCATTGAAAAAGACATAAAACGCGAAAAATATAAGGGAGACGGCTATAATTGAATCGCGCTTACGCTACAGTTCCAACTTACATAGGAACCCCTTGGCTTTGCGTATTTCAAGGCTCGAGTGATACGATATTGAATGCGGTTAATTTTCACAGCCAGTGTATTCCTTCTCAAAATTGTCGAGTGACCATAGAATATAATCTCCTCGGTTAAATAACCGGTGTTCTTTAATCCATTTAGAAACTGGCAACGGAGCAACTCGAAAATCCGCTTACCAATCGCCATATTATTCCTATTTCAGCTGTACAGCTCTGTCGAGTATCTGCACCTTGTATTTCTACGGTAATAACTTTCTCTGCAACGATAAAATATGCTGCTCGTCATTTCTATGTGAACGCCTATTCAGACAGCGAGATGACTTTTCTTCTCTGTTCCATTTGCTCGACTTGTTTTAACGAAAATTCATTGAAAATGATGAAATGCAGGGGAATTTTCGTTAAAACGGTTGTTCGTACCTGGAAATGATCATGAATTTTACCGAAAGCGTGAAATATTTTTAATTAACGCTCTCCCTTTAGGATTGTTCAAATTTTAGAATACTCGTTCAAGTTACTTTATTCTTTGAAAATTGAGTATCTCTAATTTTCAAACTGATACTCCTTCGTCGAGCACAAAGATATTGCAAGACTTATTCTCGCACCATGAAAAAGACAGTATTCGTGCACTGTATCTTGTCAATAAAAATACGTAAAAAACGAAGTACTCTTAAATAGCTCGGAAAGTAACAATTTGACGAAAAATCTATTTTCTAAAAAATAATCGATATTTGGAGGTATTAATGTTTAAAAATTTTTAATTAAAGTAAGTGGAGAAGATACTGGTATTTCTATCTCTCTTTTGGAATTGCAAGGACAGTAAACGAATCAGCGAATCAAGTAGAAAACGCAAGGTACACGTAAGATAAGGATAATCCTCTTCTACAGAACAATGGCGCCCAACAACTCGCTTCTGAAGCAACCGTCTATATTGTCCTGGAAGACGTTAACGACGAAATACCTTTGTTCACCGAACGTGAGCAAGAAACTGTACTCGAGGGTGAACCAGTTGGTAGTAAGGTTACTCAAGTCAACGCGATTGATAAGGATGGTACTTTCCCGAACAATCAGGTGAGTAGACATCACAAATGTCCGTTTTTGTTAATACTCGAGATACATCTTCGCGTCATCTAACGTTAGACACGTCCAATGATTGCGACGTTACGATTCGTTCGTTTAAAAAATACTACACGTACTTATCGACGATTAATTAGACAATTGTTAATAATTTTTCGTACTGACGATGTCTACTGGTTAATTTAATCGACCGATAATCTTACCTCGTCCTTGTTCAACTGCCACGACTTACAATCTGTTTGGACATGCGATTTGTTCGGTATAAACGAATACGTAATCCTAATGAAGTTAATGAAATGTCCACGTAGTGTTCCATTTAAATCGATTTTCATGAATATTTTCGAAATCGTCGATGATGAAGAATCGAATGATTTTATGGGATATCGATAGTTATTTGTATTTTTCTTCCTTTATGAGGTTCGTTAGGAATATTCAATAAGTTTTTTAAGAAATGATAGAAAGTGTTAATATACGAACATGTATGTGTCTGTATGTAGTTAAGAGATCAAGTGGATACGCGATTCTTATATTCTCTTTTCCACTTGTAATCTTCTGTTTTCACATTTGCAAACGTTGAGTTTTCAATTAAATTCATAGACTTGAAATTGAAATTTTATATTTCCTTTTTATTTCCATTTCTACTTTTCGTATCTTTAATATGATTAATCTTTTGTGTATGAGAAAGTTCTATCAATATTAATATCAATATTACTTTCATCAGCAAGTTCTCATCATCGAATCGATATTACTCAACTATTGAGCAACTCCCGTGGCTAGTTTTCGGACTAGTCTCAGGCTTCAATTACACGCTCTGTCTACCGTATGCTCTATGTTCCGAATTTATGTATAATATTCAATCGTTTATATATTAAATACTCTGAAATATACAGCTATCTCAACATCGGTTATTACGAAATTATTCGTTTATCTACAATCTGATAAGTTTATACGAGATATTGTGGCTCACGAAAGTATTTGAACATTTATGCATAGAAACTTTTTCTGAATATATTACGTGCGTTATCTGAAACATTTTGAATTTTACCTAACTTACACACAGATACAACGTAACGAGACACAACTCGCACGATTATATTGGTAAAATCTGTAACCAATTTCAAAATGCGCATACATATACAATATGTATATAGAAGTTACGAGATATTTATTATAAGCAATATTTATTATATTTCGTAAAAATCATCAAAGTCAATCGTAATAGTTATGTCACGTTATACCGTTAACGAAATTTCAGAAAATTTCGTATATAATACACGTAATACAAGTTTCGCGATCGTCGTTACATATGTATATCACGTATACATCATTTTCTGTAACATACGTATACGGAGCATACAGTTTGTTTGAAAACGAACAAGGTCGATGTCAACAAAGCTGAGGTACCAAGGTTTCTGACATCTACCATTGTTGAACAACATAAATATTCAATAGCATAACAAAATAGCCTCTGGTCTGTAACTTTCCTCGCGGTTGAATGAATTGTAGGACAAGGGAAATGTAGGCACACGCGAAATCAATAGTTTCTTCGAACTTTCGAATTAGTCGCTTGTCGTCCTTCGGCGTAGACACTGCTGGTTCGACGTTTATTATTCAAAAGTGTGAAAATTTTTAGATTACATTATATTTTTATCGTAAAAATTCACTCGATAAGAGTGGAAGCCTCTTATGTGAGAAATTAATGGATTAAACTATAACGTGAAAATTTATATTCACTGGAGGATGTACCGCCGATCGATCATGGAATGTCGTTCATTTACAATTATAAGGAATTTTCAATGAGAGAATCGTAGACATACTTTTGCAATGCTGCTTTAATTGCAACGAGACAATAGAAGTCGTTATTCAAATACGATGTTGCAAACTATTAAAAATTTAGTAGGGATCGCGAATGATAGTATTTCATTCTACGTTAAATTATATTATGTTTGATTTATTTCATTTCCAATTTAAACGTAAGGGATTTATCGAGATATGAAATAAAATATAGTTACGTACTTGAGATCGAATATTTTTGTAGTATTTCATTCAAATCAGTGACTGAAAAGTAAGGACATTTCGTATCGAATATTCAACGTTGATGTAACTGATATTAATAAAATTTATATCGAACATTCAGCACCTTTCATATATATATTACATATATTTACTTATATGTATAATAAAATGTTATATCAATATAGGCACGGATTTATTACGTTTGAAACGTTACGTGGGGTAGATATTAAATAAAAATTATCGGTTGACTTTATTATAACTTTACGTTAACGATAGAGGTAAGTGATAACGTAGTGCGTGCAAGTAAAATGCATTACATGTTTTCCAATTGCAATGCTCGTTTGTCGAATACTCAGCATCTCCATCCCGTAACAAATAACGTTCGATATAATTGTGAAAAAATACTTCAGTGTCAAACGTCGTGAGAATTGATAAGATCGTGCAAGAATAATTCAGTTCTTTCAAATAAATATCGTAGCAGCGATCGAATAAACGGATATATTATTCCGGCCGAAACTTTGTTAATTTCACACAGTGAAATTGTGTTTGTCGAAGTCGCGGTTCTGATGGAAATACCGTGTAACTTTGTTCGCCGTGTAATGTCGTTATACTGCAAAATACCGTAATCAAATTTAATCGCAGGAACACCGCCGTTGGTATAATTTAAAATGTCGCGCTGCGCCGTATCGTTACGAGTAACGTGTTACGCGCAAATGTTCATGACTCCTTGCGCAGATATACAACAATTAATATTCATTCATCGCTGTTATTGTTTATCGAATGTTTATTTATGTATGGTTTAGTCGAAATCAATATAAGAAACTTTCCTTTCCACGTTGTCATTCATAATTATAATTAGTCGTGGAAGAACGTAGTTTTATAAGAACGTTAAATGCGTTGATAGATTTTTCTTCCCTTATACGAACGAAAATTATTGCAGTTTTACAATTATTTTACGTCGAATATGACAATGTGAAATTTACTCGTAGAACTTTTCCTGTATTAGTATGTACCTTAGCTATATATGTGTGTAATTTAGCGAAAGAAATTTTGAAGTTTTTTCAACTTTCAACAGTAAGCGATTTGAGTTATAAAATTTTACTGCTAAAGTATTACAAGCGTAGTTATAAATATTGAGAGACCTTTACGTCTTGTTTATAACAATTTTTGGTTTTCGTATCATTCTCGTAACGATGTCTAGATGAGCAAAAAACATCTTTCCACAAAAGCTTTCAAGCTTACCTTTCTTTAAAAAAAGCCACGAGACAGGGTTGAAAAAGCTAAATAGCATCTTTTTGCTTAGGTATTTTAACTTGATAGCCGGAGCTCGTTAACTTTTACCAAACTATAAACAGAGTTTGGAGAGTACAAAACGAAAGAGTCTCCTATTTCTTTTTTTTATTCATACACATCTTGATTTTTCGTATAATTTACCTTTTATAAAGTGGTATTGTTTATCGTTAAAAATGAAGAAATTTTTCAATGTTAAATTTAACCAAAAATCACAATCTCTCTCTTTCTTTTTCTTTTATTCTCCTCTCCCTTTCTATGGTACATATTAGTAAACCGGTCTCACATATTTTATGGCCGCATGAAATATTTATTTTAACAAAAATTGGCGAAAAGTAAAACTCTTCTCGTACAATTCATTACTTGATTTAATCCTCGATAACATCATGCGAACGTGAAGCGAAATACATACTCTTGTTTCTGACTAAATATGTACTTTT
Source organism: Bombus soroeensis (assembly GCA_014737365.1). NCBI lineage: Eukaryota > Metazoa > Arthropoda > Insecta > Hymenoptera > Apidae > Bombus > Bombus soroeensis. The sequence goes on along the minus strand of JACXIL010000219.1, from coordinate 1,595,133 downwards.
ACGTACCACATTATCGTATTATTTTATCGTGTCTATTATTAAATTATTTGCTCGTGACAAATAATACAAAAATATATGAAATATTCCAAGTAAAGCACTTACGATATTTAGCATGCGAAATAAATTTCTGCTTAAACACCATTTTCTGAATTATGTTCATAAAGATACAGAATTTTATAAATACCTGTAATCTACTTAAAAATGATCGCTTGCGTGAAATTAAATGTAAACGGATAAATATTTCGAAGGAATATCGGTTAACCAAAATATAAATCGGCATTGCGCGACCGATCACGCAAATGAACTAATTATAATTATCTGTTCAGAGCTAAGTTTTCCTGTACACAGGAAGTATAACCGTTAATGTCATCAATTATCCTCGTGATTATTAATAGTATGTGCGTTATTAATTCAATCCAGCCAGTTAATTAATTTAATTGATGTCTTTGCTGATAGTATCGTCGCTTCATCGCTTCAAATTTCATTTAGTTCGCCTTACTCCAATCTAAAATCAAGCTTTCCTTGTACTTTTTTTCATTGGAAACGCTATGCGATTTCACGGTGATCGTGATTTTTTATTTCTCTTTTCTCGATTTACAAGCAGTCGTGCAGGCACACTGATTTCTTGATTCTCGGCGCTGATTTCTGTTTTTTCTTCGCGCAAACATTTTCGTAATACGCTTCCATGCGTCCTTCGATGGATTTTCGTTTACAAGCGAACTCTATGAAGTCTCTAGAATTGGATATTTCTCTTTTTTCCTTCTCTCTAATTTTGTTCTCTCTTTTTTGTTTAAATTTCGAGGAATGTCACGAATGTTCGGAGTTACTTCTCCTACCGAATAAAACGAGCACGAGTGGGCGGGTAGAGAAAAAGTTCTGGTATCCAGAACGCAGAACGTTCTAGCTTGAAAATTATCGGTTTAAAAGTTTCTGTTTATTGGAAACTTTAAGGATATATTACGATTATACGTGTACTTAGATGCGTATTATATTAATATTTGCTTTTAGGAGAATTTCAATCAGTTTTTAGATTATCGAAGTTTTCGTTGCATTTGTAAACATACTTTATAACACGGAACAGAGCGTGTGCTTTGTACAAAATCAATATATAAAAATAAAATAATAATAACAAATAAAAAAATAATACGTATAAGCTTTTAGACGATCACAGACGCGAATATCATACGATACATTTTGACAAATTTTTCGTATTTTCGAAAAATGTTTTATCTGCATAGGTTTTATCGTACGTCTCCGTATTTTTTGAAATAAAAGTTATCAAACTTTAAATATTATCAAATTTCAACTATTTAATCTTTCAAATCTTCAAATAGTCTTAGATTTACAAATTTTAACGATAATTCGTGTACATTATACAATACCAACAAATCGTACAGTGGCGAATAGAGATAAATCTCAACTAAATTCTCACAAATTTTGAATTTCAATTATTACATCGTAATTTACATACTTACGTAACATAATTAACCCTGATATAATGCTCGAATCGTTATATTTCACTCGGAACGAAACGAAAAGGATTTGTTAAATTTTAAGATGTTTAATCCACAACTGGTAAAGTGGAGTCGATGGAACCCTCGAAATTTGTACGTTTATGGAAATTTGGAAAATACCTGCCGATGGTTTATAATCCACGTTATCAGCTTCCATAAATTTGCGAACGTTTCTATGTCATAAAATGGTCACTTTCGATTTAATCGACGAACAATCGATAAAAAGTGTAACGAAGTAGATTGGTAAAAAAGGATTAGATCGCTAAATGAGGAGTAGATCGATAAAGAAGGAATAAATCGATAAGGACGGAAAGAGTGGTATTTCATGGAAGCGTCCGATAGGAGGCAACGGAACGCGCGCCATTTCAGTTATTGTAATATTTCTAGAGGAAAGGTTAACGGAAATCAGGAGCTATTTTTTGAGTAAATTTTCCTAAAATTCCTATCAATTATTCTAAACAATGTGAAGTAATTGTGTCTTTACCAAAAAATTAACAACAATCCATACCAGGTACAAGTCAACATACGATTTAAACGAGAAACCATGCGTATAAACGACAATCGAAAGTATCGCAACAATAAGGAGCTCCAGTATTTAAATTTGTACTTATTGGAAAAGGAAGAAAGGTTTGGATTCCACGGTCAAAAGTTTTATGTTCAAAAATGCAAAAGTTTATTACCAAGAGTATTAATTGATCGTAAACTTATAGGATACTTGATAAAGTGACTTCACTTTGATAGATTCTGAGTCCTCATTTGTTGGTTACTTCGAATTACTGGAAAATGTAGTTACATCCTTATTGCAGCACATTCTTCAACTTTTTCATTTCTCGTTCAAACTTCAAATATTTCTTTATGGTAAGTTATGGTTATAGTTGTTTGGTACTTCGACGAACTATCGTTACAGTTATATATATGTACGTTCAGAAAAATCTTTATGAGTGTATACATTCGATTTTCAGCTATTTTATTCGGCAGAATGATTGTTCAGAATACACATCCGCTGTAGCTATAGCCTTGGAAAAATATCATTTGTTTCAAAATAGGTAAAAGAACGCAGTAGGGTTAAAGTACATTTTCGCCATTAATTCGATTCAACTTATAATCAAGTAAATCACGTTGTTTCTGTTTCAGGTGACGTATTATGTGGTGGATAGCGACAGGAACGAGGGAAAGGATTACTTCGAGATCAACAGAGAAACTGGAGATATCTTCACGAAGGTGATGTTCGATCGTGAAAAGCAGGGCGCGTACGCATTGGAAGTGGAAGCCAGGGACGGTGCACCTTCCGCGAGACCCAACAGCAATGGCCAGCCGAATTCTGGTGAGTAGATCATTGAATTTCATTGCACTATGCTTTCGACACTTTTACCCGGTGTCTCGTGTGCCACGTCTGCGCACTACTCGCGATTCGAAAATATCGGACAATTGCGCAAAAATTGAATTTACCGTAAAGCAGGAAAGACCCGAATCGAGAGAAATTTAACTTAGAGGGTGCAATCGTATTTTCTTATGCGAACACAGGGACGATGGCTGTTGTGTTCTACATCGAGTCGTCTCTACACGCTGATTTAGGAACGATCGATTTCTGAATTTCAGCGACCAAACGGTAGAGACATGGTCGAAAGAGTAGAAGTGAAAATGAACGCAACTTTGCTGAATGAAAGTTGAGAATAAGAATTGGAGGGTCAATGGTAGATAGAACTAAAAGTTATTTTTAAGTAGCATATTATTTTGGAAAAATTGGAACGTTAAATACCAACGTTACACTTGTGTATCAACCCTTTTAACGATAGATTTTTATTAGAAAGCATCAGTCTTTCTCATAAGATTATTAAATAGGCTGTCTTTTTAATTTTAAAAGATAAAGCGAGCCTCGAATATCCGTAAAATATATAGGAGTGAGGGCTGTTAAGAAAATTTCAGGCGGGGTTACGAATACTACGATAGTTTCATTCCCGAAACGTCCTTTATAAATTAGGCAAAAAGCTTGTTTTGCATTTAAAAGCGATACATAAGCCGCGTTATTCGGTGAAACTGTAGGCCATCTAACTACTGCCTGTTAAACTGAATTCAAAGTTTAATGGCACAGCTGAAAATAGGATTTTTCATGAAGCGAATGGTCAAAGGAAATGATCAGCCTCATCGAAAAAGCTAGTATTTTTCTTTGTATTCCATTAAATATAGCCGTAATACGGAGAACAGTTGTGCTTCGTAGTCGTATAAAAGTTCTCTCTATTTCAACCACATTTCGTGTTTCTCACTGCGAAGAAAATAAACGAAATTAAACATCGAAATTCTATTGCATTTTGTATGCAACTATCAGTGCGCTTCCAGCTTAAAACTAAATTGTCCGTAACTTGGAAAATAGACCTCGGACGAAAATCTTATCCAAGGACTTTCTTCTTCAATCTAAATATCGCTGATTTTTTTCATTTATATTTTAGGTGAAAGATCCGACTGTAAAGTCGCGGCACAGTTGTTATTTTACCGTCTCGGCCAATTCCAGGATTAAGGTCGAAAGGTGCAGAACGTGATGGCGATAACACACGGCCAGAAATCTTTTTACGAGGCGGTTCGAAACGTCCAACTGCTTTGGCGGTGTCGCGTCGCGGACCGATAGTCGGTTTCCATCGCTCTTAGAATTCCGGTTTAGAATTCCGTTCTCGGTTGCAAATTTATCGTCTATGCTACGATACCGTATTCAATTCCTTGGCTGACACCAATGTAGCTCAGCGTGTCCACGTAGAATTTGCAATCGCATAATGTTTGCTCGGCAAATTACTCTGCACGTGTGCTTAAGGAGCGAGCCAATTGGTCACGTTCCCGTAACTTTTCATGAGGAGCCACGGCAACGTTTACGTTATACCGTATGTACTATGGACCGACTGCTCGTTGTTTCGTGTCCAATCAGTCGTGCATCTAGGAAATTTCGTTTCGTCCTGGAAACTAGACCGCAATCGGAATCGTGACGGTTGCAACTAGCGAATTTATGATGTTTCGAGGGCAAATGGGATTTCTGAGAGATATACGCGTTTATGGTGTACGACTCCACTTTTATGAAGATATAAGGGTTTTCCCGTGATTTTGGGGAGAGAAGAGAAGGGCTAAGGAAAAGCCGTTACGACCTAGAAACGTGTAAATAGCGAGGTTGAATAAGATATTTTTCTAGGTTGAAGTAAAAGGTAAACGACGATCATCGTCTTTCTTTCTTTCTTTTTTTCTTTCTCTCTGTTAAAGATTTCACGTATGATAGAAAGTAGGATATTTTTAATGCTAGTAGAATTATTACTAAAAGTATCTCTGTCTATTGGAACGTGAACATAATTGAGATATAAAAATTCCAGAACCGTAGCTAAGTTAATAACACAAAGAGAAATACTTTTATTAATCGCATTCTACTTTGTCGTGCTAAAAATTGGGAATTCCTTGATTGCTTCATGAAGCTTCTAATTTGAAGTTAAAAGGTCCTATAACTTATAATGATTCTTGTCAAAAATAATTCGATTTACGACTAATTTCTTCGTAGATTGTTTCTGAAATTGCTCACGAAGTATAACGATATATAAAGCATAGTAAATTCGCAACTTTACAGTTCGTGGAATTTTCTCTCTAATATTGGACAAAGTATTATTTCACTTTAATTTCACCAGTGACTTTTTGCTTCTAACGTTATACCACCGGCTGTGACATAAAACCGTTAAAAATTTAATTATCGTTTGCCTCCTTTTGTTATAAAATTGTTCAACTTGCTCTTCTTATTGCTCAAACTGAATCTGTTGTGGAAACAGTATGGAGATACTTTGAAACGTTAAGTATCGAAGCTATGGAACAAATTCGATTGCCAAGTTTTGACTGTCGCTGTACAGTAAGAAAATATTATATGAAAATACAAGAAGCGTAGAAAGCAGAAGCATCAAGCAAAACTGTATTTAATAGCAATTAAAGCAAAATGAGTAACCTGCCGAATGAAAGAAACGCGTTAAGAAGAAAATTACTTGGCTGCACGATATTATACGCAACGAGGAAGCAAAACAACAATCGCTGAATTCATTGTTGGAAGTTTGGCGTATGTTTTATTAGTCTGGAAAATCTCGTTTCATCTTCAAACATTGGACTTTCCGTCTACGATTTTGAAAGTTCTCGTTTCACGAATTTCCTAACGCAGTGAGAAAGATTGTTGAAAATTCATCGGGTTTCACCTGGCCTGTGTAACTTCAAACGAGGACCTCGCCAAGTATTTTTTAAAATAAACAATGAATTCGCAATTGAAGTTTACCATTCCGCATTTACAACTATTTTCTACTTGGTAAATAAAGAGCGGTTAAGGCAATTAGGGTAAATCGTGAATCTTTTGTGATATTAAAGGTAAGAAGGGGCAGAAAGCACTGTGAATTTGAATAACGTAGCAAGATTTGCTTTCTTTGCTTGTTCCGTAATGCTGCTACCTAGTGAAGTTTAATCTTTCCCCTTTAAGCTGAAATACAGACATTTTTCCTGGTGTACTTGGACCGTGCAGAATATTTTTCTCCTACAACCGAGAAAAATAAAATGCTTGGCATTTTAATAGATAGTATAAAATATTTTTACTTTTCGTCTTGACCCATTTATGGGAATAACATACGTTATTATATATGTAACACAAGGGAAGATACAAAAATATACTCTCGTCACTGACAGTTGTTTTGTTTAAATCTCACCGCAAATATTTTAGAAAATATAGGAAATTAAATGTTTTAACAAGGTAAGAAAAGATAGATTCGTAAATAATGTCAATTGACAAAACTCTGTGGAATTAGGCAAAGAATCGACTTAAGAATTAAGATGGATTTTTCGCGATAAGGAACAGTTGTACGGAATTTATTAGGCAATTTAAAAAATGATACTTGTTTAGTAACAAACGATCGTAGATGATGATAACGCAAAAACTGATTACCATTTTCGACTCCGCTTTTATACACAAGGGTGGTATACGTATATCCCGCAATGATTATTCCATTATTGGCTTTTCGGTATACGCGTTTTCCCAGTGCCGAACAACCACCTAGTCGCGGATACGTGAAAATTTATAACGTGTAATGTATTTTGTTAGCATATTTGATGGCCGTATCTACATTATATTACGGGCGACTAAATTTCGAATAATGGCTCGTTTTTCACGGGGATGGCAAATTTGTCCCGTTAGCAGATTAGTTGAAGCGCCGTGGCTACATTTCGTCGTATTATGAGCTTTATTTGGCGTGAAACAACAGCGAATGCGCTACGCGACGATTGTTGTCCAACGGCAACGGTTCTATAATTTTCTTCTCACCAGTTCTCAATCCCGTCTCTGCTAACGATCGAGAAACGAGTTTATGTTCCAGTGAACCTTTTTTCGTATAATCCAAGCAACCTGTTGAAGGGTTAGCAAGAGATTTAAGGACAAGAGAGAAATAAAAAGTGTTCTTTAGTTAGTAAATTAATATAAAGCTATCCATTTTCCTGTACTTTGATTTGATTGTATTATTTGAAGATATTTGTGAATATACTTTCTTTGTATTGCAGCTTTTAGGTAATAATTTTATACAATGGTCTATGAAAGTATTTGGACATCTTTTGGAAACTTTTTAGGATTGTTCTATCGAAACTTGAAAATTTAACTGCTTCGAAAGTACGCCCTTTGACTTGTTTTTTTTTTTGGTACAATATAAAACGAAAGACAGAAAGGGGTTTCAAGATATACGACTTTGGTTTGAATGGTAAAACGAATTCTAAAGTTCAGGAAATATATATATATATATATACTAATTCGCGATACATCTTGTGTGCGCGCCTCTTGATATCCAGTGTCTGTTTTTATTCGTATTTTCTTAGTTAATTCCACTTGAAAGCTTGGTAGGTAGAAAATATACGAGCAATCAGGAGTAAAATATTTTTAGATTTTTCACGCGCAATCGTATGATCGTCCATATATGTTTTAACAGCCACGATGATTGAACAAAGATTAGTAAACGTTTGGAATGGAAGATATTCGTGAATTATTAATAACACATTTTAGCCAACCGATCATTTCGTACGGATCAAATTGCTTTTATTTTTCATACGACGCGTGAATTTTGCTTGCGTTAGTTTTTTATTTTATAGCAAAATTCGTTGAAAAGAGCGTCGCTTCTTTGATATTCGACAAAAATTGATAAATACATGGATACTGATTTCACGACTTAATCCGCGCAGTTTGTAATTTAGCCGATTGCTAATTAGCGAGCATTCGTATCGAGATTTATTCCCAAATATCTCTGAAAAATATAATATATTTTAAAATATATTTCTAATTTATCGTTAGAAGATTTCGTGTTGACGGGTTAGAAGAAAGTTCGTCATATGCTGTAAGTAGCCAAAGGGGAAATTTGCGTCTATCAAGTAATTTGTCCAATCCTCTTAAACATTTTCCTTCTTCCAACTTGCTCGAAACATTTCGAATAAATTTGATGCCTGCCGAAACTATGAGAAGTTGAGGTCTTTCGAAGTTGACAGTATTGAAGTCTTGGAAACTTTCTAAAGTTCTTAATGTTGCGAAGCTTTATGAAAGTCGCAAGGAACGAAGATTGGCCAATTTTATGATCGCTGAACGAATATGAATGAGGTCGTTAGAAAAATGGCACGTTCTATCGTTAGCACCACTATAATAGCTATATGTATGCGTCGATTGATTCACAACAGCAACAGACCAAACGATAATTTCAACTGTAAGTATAAGACGAATATAAACGAGTACAGCAATAATCGTCAAATCTACGTGATTCGTGTTAACGTGAACCGGCTACGTATAAATCACGAAAAGACATAATTTTACGTTAACGAGGGCAAAAGTGCTAATTAACCGCCACGCTGTGGGCAGAGCAAAAAATCGCACCAGTGAATTTATCAGTTTTTCCTCCTGTCATACGTGTCACACGAATGTAGAAAGTACAAACGTATCGTGATTTCGATTCGTAATAAATTTCCGATCGACGTTACCAGCCACAGTGCGTTCCATTTTTGGCCACGGCTCGCATAAATCGAGCCGCAAAAGTTTTCCCATGACGTGGAACTCGTCGGGAAGGTCGGCTGTTGACGACGTTTTACACACCCACGTGAATATCGCGATTGAAAAAAAAACCGGATCAGTTTACCGGCACTTTATCGCTTGGTTTCGCATTAATTATTTTTGACTAGGTGAATTACGTTTTGGTAAACTTAGATTTTCTCATTTTCTGCTTTCTTCTGTTTCTTTCCGTTCCACGAGAAGTTATTTTATTATACAATAATAAGAAGAACTGATCGCGTAGCTACTCTTTTAAATCTATTTTAATTATGCACATGGGAGCTGAGATTATTGTTATTTCAACGCGAAACGTTCTACAGAGAAGAACGTTCGATGTAATGTACGACATCCGAGAAAAACATTTTACCCAGACTTTTTCAAAAAAATTCTTCGCGTCCTTTAATAAATATAAAAATTCTCCAGTCTACTTCTCATGCTGTCAAAATAAAATTTAAACACAATAGCGATTTATCGTCTTCGATCTTTTTTTTTTCGGTCGTCCATTTATTTTCTCTTTACATTGATTTTCACTTTACACGAGACAATGACACGAACAAGTGACGCGTACAATAGAATGGAATATCCATAAATTTCGCTTCAATAATTCATGGAAGGGGAACAATTTAAAATTCAAATGGAATTTTCAATTAAATAAAACCAAATGCGTTAGCTTATTATTCGAATTCATACCTCGTTTATACTTGGTCTATACTTTCGGATCTTGAAATATTTCAATTTTCATCTACCTCTCGATTTTCATTTATCGAACAAATTTTTCTTCCACCGTTACGAGTTCCTCTATATTTTCTTAAATCTTGGCGAAACTTTAACATTCTTGTTCATTCGTGATTACGTAATGAAACGAACATCTTTGTATCGAAGAACGGTGGTATCAGGTCGGAGTACAACCTGAATCCTCGCCTTAAATCGCGCTGCGTTGCGTGAAAACCGCAAAGTGATCCGAACAAACGGCCCTGGTTAAAGTAAGTATAATGGAGAGCAAGATTCGAGCGCAGATAGCGGAACAGGTTAACCATATTTATTGGAACGCTGGTGCAAGTGGATAGCCTGGTCGCTTTGCATTATGAAGAGAGAAACGCGGTTGGATCTGGGGTCGCGTTTCTATCGTGTGTTTCACGAAGGGATTCCGGCTTGTCGAGGTTCGATTAATTAACAAATGCTATCGCATCTTTGTTTCTACGCTTTGTTTCCTCAAGAAACAATGTACAGTGTATTTTTGAATACGTAGAAAAATTCATCAAACTCTTGGTAAAAAATATTTGAAAACTGCAACTCGAACTAATTGGAAGTTTGTACAGACGTAGAAACCGAATATCTTCGCATCTTTTTGCAATAGACGCAATATTTTAATTGTAACAGAATCTGCAAGCCAGAATTGAAACAGCAATTTTTATTTATTTGTAACTTTTGTTTCTTTCAAAGGTACTTCAGGTATATTAAAGTTTATAATCATTTCGATTCTTTTTGAAAGAAGCTATTATCGATATTATTATATTCATTTGCAACTTTTTAAACTATTCCATATTTTAATTGTATTTCACTTTATCAATATGTGAACTTTCTTCGTAGATGTTAATTAACATCGGTATGAATCTGTAACTTTTCATATTTTCTAGAGTTACTTTAAAGTTACATTAAAGTTAAATTTACAAGCACTCTGATCCTCTACGCGAATTTCAATTAAACGTCGATATTCGCTAAATTTTTATATTTTCGGAGAATTTTCTAAAGAGAAAATTTCGAATTGAATTTTGAAATTCACGTGATTCATAGATAGCGCGCATCAGTGATTTTTATCATACTATTTGGTAATCTCCATCAAAGCATGTTGCATTGGCGCTCGATTATTTAGTAGCTGTATTTGCAATGACGGATATCACTTTAATAAATTTGCTCGATGTTTGAAGCGGAGAAGCGTTTAGGATAGCCATAGCAAGTAATTAGTTATACGGTTGATGGTAGATCGAAATGGATGCCGGATAAAACGTAAAACGGTTGCTTCAGGACGTTTTAATTAAAATCTAACAGGAAAGTATTGACTCACGGATCCGTATTTTGCGGTCGGACCAAGACTTTGGTTAAATCTCTCCATAGGAGTCATAGACATGTGACGCTGTTCTTTAACGTAAAATTCTGTGAGGGACATAATAAATCACTAAGTTAATCCTTTTGCTGTCGGGAAACGCAAGTTCGGCGCAAAGCAAAAAACGATAATATATCGTCGAGTCTGTAGCAGCGTTTCTTGACTATGCACAATACGTATGATATGTGGAACCGAGCAACAGAGGTAACAAATCGTATTTTTCTTTCGTGTGAAAAATTCCTCGTTTGAAACAGTATGTATTATATAATATAAGTAATATATTCTTAAATTTTCGTATTAATTTCTTGATTGATTTTTAAAAGGTATAATTTGTACGATATCTCATTGATAAAGTCTCGATACTAATTTCGTTATCTTCTTTAGGCTTGAAATTACCTTCGTCTAATGCACTGTAGAAAATGAATTAAAATAAATTGTTCCAGTTAACTTCTGACACTGAGATTTCTGGCTCTCGTTACCGTACCACATAAAGGAGCCTAAGTGTTTCCAAATAACACTTTGCTATTACAAATTAATTAAGTTTGTCGAATCTAGATAACGCGATTAAAGATCCACGATGTAATAGCGCGTTATAAATCTTAAATAATTAAGTATAATTCCCAGAGCTTCTTAAATGAATAACTTAAATAATTTAAATACGAATCATATGAAAAATAGGCTAAATGAAAACTTAAAATAAGTAGAATAAATGAGAATGCATATGCGCATAGTACAGGGAATCGCAATGTCTCTTAAATTTAAACGAGCGCGCTATTGGGTCGCGTTTAAAGCAAATTATATTTTACTCTAGGATAGTAACAGAGAAAATGGAAGTGTTACGGTTTCGGCGCGATTTAACGCGCGCTCGCGCTCATAGCGAGCATCGTTCATTAACAATGCGATTTAAATTAAGCGATATGAACGTTTCGGATTCTACAGGGGACTTGGTGAATGATTTAGCATAAATAGCAGCGTTATACCTTCTCCCGGTGGGGCGTACATGTTCGTCGTCCAAATTTCGAATATAAATTAACAATACGGTGTTTGTGTAACGTGACATCGCAATTGATACCATCGGGTAATTATTAGTAACCGCGTTTACGCTGAACCATGAATGAAAAGCGATCCGTTATAGCCGAAATATGAAATTAATTAGTACGATGACTTTGTTTGTGCGCCGAATAAAATACGTACCTAATTCGACTGACTGCGATTAATACGAATTTCATATATATGGTGGAATTATGCGGAAAATTTAGAGCGGTACGCGATGCGTATCTAGCCTCTTTTCCAAGTACGTATGAAAAGGGAAGATCGAAAAGATAGAAAAATGTTATATTATTATCTGCTGTTAGCTCCGAATTTCTGATCGCGTTCTTCACGAGCGTATAATTTTCGACCGCGTTAATTAATCGCGCGAAAATTTCGACAATTGCGACAATGGAACGAAAGCGCGTTGAAAACCGATCGATCGATCGAGTGAAACGTGAGAGAAAACGGATGAAAAATGACCAGTTGTGAATTGCACGCGTGGGAATTAAACGTGAGCCGGTTCGCAGCCGGTTGGAAACGGGGAAGCGTGGTAACGTTTTCTGATGCGGTAAATTCTAATCGTATCAGTGGGATATCGGTCTCATGCAAATGCGGAAAGTTTTAAGTCGCGCGGCCAACGACGAGCAAGACGAGCGTGGCGAATTGCGGCTAAGTGGAAGTCTCTCTCAGGACAAGTGTTAAATTGCAATTATGCTAAATCGTAGCTCGTAGCGGGTGAGAAGAGGAACAGACCGTTACGTTGCACGTTGCACGTAGGAAAGCCGTGTTAACGATACCAGAGTAGCGTCGTAAAATTTCCACGTTCCCTGTGTCGGACGTGGTTAACAACCAGCCATCCTCGCGACGAATTGCTGTCTGTAATTAATTGTGTCCTCTAGTTGGCTGATGATTAAACGGTAAGATTGTCGTTTACGCCTGGACACCGCCTACTCTCGAAACATATTTAATCTGAATTTATTTGTTCGCATCTGCAAGGGTTTGCGACGAAAATTTAAAACGCCTTCTACCGAAACGAAGTCAAGATATACGCACTTTCGTTCATAAGTAGGATTAGTATCGGGATGACTTTGTACGAAATACGATAATTGATGCAAATTATCCAAGAAATCGTTCAAATCGATCATAATTTTGTGTTCGTTCGATCGATGAATTTCGAATTCAATCTCCGAAACTAAATGGAACTCGAATCCGATCCTATTTCGAGTAGCAAAATAGCAGCCCCTTTTTTCGGTAGCAGAAAATATTTAAGCGTCTGTTATGGTCATTTAAATGATAAATTTCGAATTGACTGGTTGTATAAAATATATCTTACATGGATTGATAACGATATTAATTAAATCAACGAATAACGAATAACGCAAAGCTACTCTGAATAACTTAAGCTTCTTATGCGAAGTAAGTGAACCAACAGCATCATGACCGAATGAATATCGATCGCGTGTTTTGTGCATCAAGCAAAGAGGAATATCTGCATTTTCAGTAGCGTACTTTGCAATTTTACCGTCTCTCGTTCTTTCTAATTGAAAGGTACCTATATTCTTTAGAATCGAGATATTTAATATTTGTATCTCAAACTCGTCGCAGTAATTAGGATTAATTAGTGATTAATTTTTATACGTATACGATACGTTTCGCGACATTGGCATTAAAAAAAAAAGAGTAAATCTAAAAATGTAAATTAAAATTGTAAAATTAGAAGCACAGGATCGTGTGCGTCTTTGACGTTCAATTACGCGTGTATGAATATGTCATTTAACAGTAATGCAATATAATAAAGAATTGCTCTTATACCGAAATATACTGTTCGTGAACATCAAAGCAACGAGCAAAATAGAAGGATAACGATTCTCGTCCACGTGAAATCAGCATGAAAGCTAAACAAAATACACGAGGGAGATATTTCCCTGGCTTTATTTAAGTTAGACCTGCGTAGAACTTTGGTTGACCGCTAAAATGAGGAAAGCCATAATTCCGAATGTAGCTCGAACTATGTCTTTATCTCCGACAAGCAACACAAATTTCAAGTATTTAACGAATCCGCGATGAACCGTATAACGATACGATATATAGTTGTATTTGAAACAAAAGACCGAGATAATAATTCACAGAATATTTTTCCGCCGTTGAATAATAATTTTGCTTTTGTTCAAAGGTAAAAATATAAAAATATAAATACATATGTACGATGGTCTTCTAATTATCCACTATTTTTCTGCTATTCGAGCAGAAAACAAAGAACAAAGAAATAAAATATAAAACGGAGACATTTTGCGATATTTAAAACAACGGTCATTTATCAATCGAAAAACTCGCTTTAATTACGATCACGTAATTTAGGTGAAATAAAAAGCCATTAGAGTTTAGTAACGAACACGTAATCACGTACATACTCGGATAGTACTTGGAGTCTCTATAACTCGCAACCACCTCCCCAACGTCGAGATCTTAACGTTAATGGGATAGCGTTCGAGCTTGAAAGCAGCTCGATTCGAGTCGACTTCGTGTAAAGTAATTCCGTGCGAACTCACGAGAGAGGTTCGTTTCGCGACTTCGTCGTCTCACGTTCGATTCCGTTGCTTTTTCGTCCGGTTACGTCAGCAGTCAAAGTCAAAGTTTACGGTCGATGAGATCCGATTGTTACCGATCGATCCGTTAACTTTCGTCGACGAATGTCGTTTCGCGGCGAGATTCGCTCGATCGAGAACGCGTTATGGAAAACGATCGAGAAATGAAGAAAAAGACGAAGACTAGGTCCAGCGGTTGGAGAGAAAATAAAACAGAATTCAATTACCTTGACGGTATTTTTCGTAATGGGAAATTTTACGTGCTAATTAAACACCGCAAAAGAGACGAGCAAAAGATAATGCTTTTGCGTTATTTCGCTTTGCGCCTGTAAGTTGAACTCGCACATTCATGTACGTTCAATTTCGTGCGAAATCAATTTAAGTAAAGTGGATTTGTCTTTTTTTACTTTTACTTTCGCAATTCGAATAATTCCTATTCATAGGTTGGTCTGTATTATTCGATGCTAACTGGACACGCTGGTTTTAGGGCAACTTCACTCCTATCAGGGATAACCCTCGAATCGAGAATTCCTAACGTGCTGTCCACTCAGGATAATCCGTTCAAAGTCCCACGATCCCAGGGTGTTTCTTCGTTTGACGTTCCCTGATCCCCAAAATCATGAATATCAGAAACACGTAAAACCAACGAAACCGCTATATAAGGAAAGCAAAGTGTCTATTTACGAGACATATTATCAAACGGAATTCCATATCGCAGCTATTTAAAGCGCGCTCCTATCTGAAAAAGCGAAAGACGATAATCCTCGTTGTTTCGTTAAGAGTTCATCTGTTTTCGGTGATAATTGAAACGTAGATGCGAGAGAAATCTAACGTTCCACGAATAGGTACGTTATCGATGTACGTTTCTCTGCTCCAACAACTTCGTTTACCTACTCGTTGTTGTTCTCTTTTTCTTTGTAATCGTTTAAAGCCCGCGTCTCCCTGTGTTTTTTTGCGTATCGTTGCGTCCAATAGCAATTTCCTTCAGTTACATAACTACGGTAGCTGTTCAATTTTCAAAGAATTTCACGAACCGAACGAACAAGCAATTATCAGAGACGAAAAGTTGCTCGCCGACCTTTTGCTCTTTTATTCGACCTGTATTTCTTTCTTTCTTCCTTTCTTTTCGGTAAACCAATGAATAATCAAAGCGTGAACGTTTGATCGCGAGAACGTCGAGTTGCGGAGAAATAGAACAACGTGTGGACGCACGCTCGAAAGAAACTTTTATTTCTTCCTGTTGAATCGACGTTTCGCGAATGGTTCGATGGTGAATGTCGAATAGTATACTGTGCCGTGCAACAATAGTCGTCCGCAAGAGTGACACGTATTCGAAACAAAATTGGAGCAAGCAGAGGTTGCTCTTTCGAGGATCATTACGAGCGTAGCTCAGTCAGATAGACTACGCTTCCTTCCTTCCTTCGATCTTTTTCCGTTTAACGTTTTTAGGTGACCGTTTAACTTCTTTTATGATGTGATAAAACGACCAGGAATTCGCAAAGAATCGGTCAGACTTACTTCTTTGCTTATTTATTCATTATCAAGAACTTGTGCATGTCTAGTGTCTATGAAATAGACCTTAACGCAAAATTCCTCTGTTTGTCTCTCTCCTTGGAAACATTTTTTAAGACAGACTTTATACGTCGCGATACGAAACATCGAAGGGCTACAATATAATTTACATAAAAATATTCTCGCAGACATCTCGTTATACACGGAGTTGCAAGCAACAATTGTGCTACTCGAAAATACGATACTAATTAACATTTTTGTAACCGTGTGAATTCATCTTTACGCCCACCGTAATAGCGAAAGTGATTAATCGAATGGAAATCGTAAAAGGCCAAACGAGAGAAAGTCCATCGATTAAGAGGAGGTGCTTCAGCGATTGAAAACATTTCAATTTTTAGAAACGAAGATGCGGTTGAAAAACACGATAAAAGCGCAGAATTTCTTCCAGTGCATTTCCAAGCGAATCGATAGAACCACTTATCGCGAAACGCTAGCCATTAGCGGCGACATATTTTTAGCGAAGCTTTTGCTTCTTTTGACAAACATTTGCCGTATAAACAATGCATAAAGCTTCGGTTTGACAGTATTTGGTGCGATGCACGTCCACGCTTAGAGGATTAATCCGCAGTGAATGCGAATATCGTTTTGTCCTAGCGAACAATCGATGGAATTTGTCACGCGGATTTTTAATTTCGCGATCGAACGATCATACTCGACAAATACGACAGAACAATGGCATGGTAATTACCGTCAGCCGACCGAGTAATACTTTCGCGTTTTGCTCGACGAAAATGCGACGAAACGCAATTTCAATTGCGTCCAGTCGAAGGAATAATAAGTGCGATCGGATGCTCGAATAGGAAAAATGTGGAAGATTTAAAATCATGTTTGGAATGCGGACCGAAGCGTGGCCTTTCCCGCTTTTCAAAGAAACTTTCTCTGGCAAGATTAAAGCGTGCAATCGAACGAGTTTCGTGCTTTTATCTCGCACGATCGTTGGCACTAGTTTTCACAGCGGCGGTCAATCCATTTTTTTCTTTTATCACGCTGACCAACGGATGATTCTTCAAAGCAAAAGTTCTATGCTATGTGACAAAGGAAATATGAAGTATGAATTCTCTACAGGAATTTCTTTATCGTCGTTACTTCATTTCGATATTTATTTATCGTCGAGTTTTTAGCATATTCGAAGGAGGATGAAAGGATGAAACGATTAAGAAAGAACGTACGATTCGTTTGGCCTAAATCTTGTATTCTTGTGTTCGTTGTCAGACACAAATTGAGAGAATTTAGATACATATTTTCACAGTAATAATAAAAATTAATTATTTGAAATATCATTGGAAAAGTAGCTCGGTGTTTCGTTTAATTATCTCCGTGTAATCGCTTGAAAGCGCGCGCCGTATATAAATACGTACGTACGTATGTATGTATAAGTTGCCAAAGAAGATTCGCGGATCCAGACGCAAAAAAATTGAAGAGTGCCGCTTTAGTTAGAGCATGGTCGAGCTGTTGCTGCGAAAACATTGTTCCCATCCACAAAGCCCGTGGAACTGAGTCAAAGAGGAAACGTGTAGTTCCCGTGTTACCTTCCTCTGTTTGCGTTTCCATTGGCAAGACCAAGAACGCATAAAACAGAACGAAACAAAAACTGGGAACAAATTAGGACGCGTTTCCTTGTCCGTAAGAGGATTGTCTTCACAGAAGCCATACACGTGCGCACGTTCAAAAGAAATTTAAATTTTCAGCTCTAATTTCTAAGCCCTTTAGTCCATCCTCTTCGTTCTTTGTACAGGATTTATCGAATCGCCGACGATAATTCAAACGAAGATTTTGACTAAATGGAAAAAATACTGTTTTACATTTCGCATCGTTAAAACTTTTATCTTCGAACGATCATGTAAATTGCCATGGAGCATGAACCGATGGAACATTCCGCATCTATTCGTTGCGTACAATTTCGCAAAGCATTATTCAAAGCATCTTTGCATCCGGATGGATTATTTAAGAAAACGTGGCCGTCGTGTCTAATTTATTCAAGCTAGGAAGAAGGTTCGAGTCGTATCGATCGAATTTCTTGCAATGAAATCTCTTTCTTCCAGGGAAACTGTTGCCCCTTTCAAGGAAGAAGGCAGCAGTATACGCAATATCGGAAAAGAGAAAGATAAGAGACGCGATTCGAAACGGTGGCATGCTTTGATTTGCGATAAAAAGGGAGCCTTAGGTCTCGCGTTCAACTTGCATTGTTATCGCTGGCACTGTTTCCTAGAGAAATTAATGCGCGCACGGTATACCGATGCGAAAAAGAGAGAACAAAAAGCAACGCGGCGCCGCGCCGCGCCGCGCCGTGCCGTGCCGTGCCGTGCCGCCTGAGGATAAAGGATCGTTTTATAGGATAGCTGTGCTCCTTTAAGAGGAAAGGATTTGCTGGAAGGTTCGCTTTAAAATAAAGATCCGTGATATTTCAGAAATGTATTTCCCGCTGTGTTTTTATGCAATTTGCATTTCTTGCGCTCCTGTTTCCTTTCTTCCTTTCTTTAATGCCTTGTATAAAAATGGTATTTTTCGTCGTTTTCGGTAGTAACGAGTCACGGATCGGTTGAACAAAAATTGGTAAGTTGAACGAGTGTATTATTGATTAATTCGTTAATGACGGAAACGTAGTTTATAAAAAAGTCCAGGTATTCTTACTTTTATGGTAATTTAGAAAATATCGCGAGATACTCTGTGTATCAATATGTGCAGCTATACATATTTATGTTTCTACTACGCCAGAAATGTCCTATATGATTTTACTACATTTACCGTTTTCATTCGTAAAATGGCGTATTCCATTTCGAAACGTTCTTCATAAATCGTAATTGTATACCGTAGACACAAACGCACACGTATACGGGAAAAATAAACATCGGTGATAAATCGCAAAAATTACACAACACGTAGCATAACACAACGTGCTTTTCTGCTTGTTTTAAAATACATCTGCCTTGAACATTTTAAAGTTATAAAATATGCTAAATTAAATACAAATAGGTACATTTAACTTCCAAACCCTATCGCGTTCGGTTATTCGAATTATTTTCTTCATTTTGATAATTTCTTCTTCCTTTTATCATTCTTTTTATATTAAAGACTAACGGCATCTCCTGACGAAATATTACAAATTTGATTATCCTATGCAAAGGATTCAAGATTGAATCTTCGAACGTAGAAGCCTAGCTGACTCGGATAACCCTAGCTCGCTATACATGTATATTTATATAGATACGTATATTTCCCAAAGCACCGTTGAGAATCAGCAAAAGGGAATATCGAACGAACGAATCGGTCCTAGTCAAAACCAGGACTGCAGTCGAATACGATTACGATCTTGCGTAAGAATCGATGGCGACGGGCCCATTTTTTCACGTTGCTTTACGCCGTGGAACAGGAAGTTGACGGTTCATACGTCGATTAGAATCGCGGCTTTCGAAGCAGAGTGCGCGAAAACAGCGTCGAGATATCGATTCTATCCGACACAATTTCCAAGCGGTGGCCAGTAAGCGCGCGGCACGTTGCACTTGCGACCGGAAACGTAGGATACCAACGAATCGTAGAAATGAATCGCACACGCGCGCCCTGCCAGCTTCATCGAACGAATTCTTCGTTTTGCATGTGGCGTCGTTTCACGGTTTGATTGGCAGGCTTGTTTCCACACATAGATTTCACCCCGTGTATTAACCCTTGGAGTACTCGTGTTCTTTTATTTTCATGCAATTTTCTTTGAACACTGGTGGTACCTATTAATTTTTTCGGCTGCGGATACAAAATTTGTATTTTTTCTTTTTTTCTATTGTCCGTTCTCTTCTATTTCTAAACGAATAGTATATTTGCTTTTGAAGAATGGATGCTGGTAAGCGTGTTTAGCGAGGTGAACGAATAGTAGAAATCAAGAAGCTGAGAATTTAATTTATTCGTGTATTTCAATTTTTATAATAATGTCTAGTAGGATACATATTATACATGCGACAATTAATGGGTGTAATGGGTTTACAAATTACGTAAGAAGTGCCTTCTAATCCCACGATTCTAGGAGAGAATATAACGTTAATTAATAGTAACTTTGATAAACAATCGAAGTAATTTATAAAGATCTGTAGAAATAAATAGGTAAACAATTCAAACGAGTTAAAAGAAATTTAATTTCGTATTTTTACAGCAACGATAATACATATTTTCTTCGTCTCTTCCTTCGAGCTTTCGCATGGAACAAGCTCGAACCAAATTCTTCCTTTCCGAATCCAAAGTCAATTCTCTTAGCGAACTTCTACTCAAACTTTCTATTCACAAAACCAATCCATCTTCTCTCTTCAGACACGTATATACGCACACAACCGTCGTCCTATTCTATTCTCTGACACTCGAAATATATATATATATATATATATATACACCCGACGTTCCTCGCTATCACGTGAAAACTTGTCTCGTATTTATGAATAATGAACCGCCGCTTTTACGTCCCGTCGAAATCGATTTCATTTCGCGTACCACTGGAAGGGATGCTCAAAGCCGGGCACAAAAACCGTTTGTCCGAACACGATTGTCCAGCTGGCGCGTACCAAGTCAACGAAAGGATTATGTCGACACAGCGTTCGGCGTGCCCGGGGGGTAGACTTGTCGCGAAACTTTCGGACAGACGCGCACAATTTCGTCGTTCACAATATCTACGCGCACTCAGCGATGAAGTGAGAGGGACTTCCGATACCAACCAGCGGGGACCAGGATAGGGTCAGCTAGCCAACGAGAAAGAGAGAAATAATACAGAAAGACGGATACAGTTATACGTACGAGTTATACAACGAACGAGCGAAAAATACAGGCAATGCAACAAAGACGGATGGTAAATAGAGAGCCAGTTAATGAGCGAACAAGTGAGACAACGATAGAGAAGAATACGAGAGAGAGAGAGAGAGAGAGAGAAGCGAGCGAGTAATCAACGCGTGGCGAGGGTTAATAGAGAGGCGAAGAAGGAAGGTTGGGAGGGAAGAATGAGTTGGAAGTTGGGAGAGAGAAAGAGGCAATGGATGGGGCGGGAAAGACACGGAAACCCGTGAAGCTTCCGTGTGTAGGTAAACGGACAAAGGAAACAGACAGAGGAAAGCTGGGAGAAGCAACAAAGAGGGGAAGGTTAGGTTAGAGAAATAGGGGTGGCAAGCAGAGGAACGGAGAAGGAAAGAGAATTTCACGCCAGAGGCCACGATCTCTGAATTCTGATTGCAACTATACCGTGTCCCTTTTGACTTCCGGCCAGTCGCGATAACGTATGACATTATCAGCGTTGCGTCCGATATTGTCCGTAGTTCTGGTATTTATGGACTGGAATCTCGGTCGCAGGCTAGATTCTTAACCGCCATCAAGAACGGTATCTTCCAGCCACCCGCTCCTCGTCTCCTGCAGTTTTACGCGGCGGCGTCCCTGATAAAAATGCCGAAGTAAGTTCTTAAGCTGGGAGAATGGTGGTATTGGAGGATTAGAATAGCAGCCAACGTCGAGCTCGTTCGAGCATTCTGACTTTTTTCTTCAAGAAAAAGAAAAGCAGAGTTCGTAGCCTTCCGGCGACATTTACTTCGTCGACTTGGAAACCTTCTTATCGAATGTTTTTTTAGTTTCGTCATTTCGTTACAGGTATTTTTGATACGTTCGAACAGGATTTTTATTCGATATACGTGTTTCTTATTAATAGTTATAATTTTTTAATTGACGTTCGATTACGCGGTAATTTAAGATTTTACGTTAAATTCCTATGAATTTCATCCCACTGGAACTCTACGACCGGTCAGTTTTGATATCGCATACGATTTTCTTGATTTTCTGTATAAATATACCGCTATGGAAGAAATATTAACGTCAAATACCGTTTTATCGAGTCATCTGACAACGTTTTCCTTTAAACTTGTATCAAGCTTTTCGATCGAAGTACCAAAAAAGTACGACAGAAATAGGACAAAAGAATAATCGATCACCCTGTACACAATTTTCAGAGGCTGAAAATCTTAATTTTGCTGAGAATTCTATTTCTTCTTCCACGGGAAATTTCAAATTCAATCAATTCGATCAAGCTGCATCGGTAAAGATGCCCAAAACCAACTACCCGAGTAACGCTCGAACTGATTCAACACTTTTATATTACGAGACCGAAAGAATCCTCTGTCTTTGCAGGTTTCATTTCTGCCTCTGCTATCTGGGTCGTTCTCTTTCTTTTTGTTCGGACGTTTTCTGTCTCGTTCGTTTGCTTCTAAGGAGCTTTGAAATGCGATAATGCCTGTCGTCTACTTTCATGCGTGTCTGTGCGCGGTTAAAGAAGTTGAAAGAAGTCGGGAACGTGTCCTCTTTAAATTTACTCCTCCTGCCCGGGTGTCGCTCGAGAGCGTTACATTACAGACGTGATGTTCCACGTCGTCGATAGCAGCCCGGATTTCCGGCTTTCCTGTCGCACGTCCGTCCATTCCTGCGACACTTCTTTGGCCCACGGCTGGAATTTCTACGAGATTCATTCTCTTTCTCCCCTCTCTCTCTCTCTCTCTCTTTCTCTGTGTCTCTTTCGATACTTGCCCGATTTGGCTTGAAATTGAACGAAGTGTAATCGTTCCTTTGCGACTTGGAATTGTGTTACGTGAGCAGCTTTACCCCTGCGAGAAGAAGTTACGAGTTTGGAAATTTGTTGCAAAGCGACTGTACCAACGGTAGAAGGACAAACGGATTTTTTAAAACTTCGATCACTAAAGGAGGAATTTGCATACATACGTATTGGATTGAGTTGGTTCTTTCGAATCGAGTAGTAACCAAAAGAAAAAAGAAAAATATATATATATATATATATATATATATATATATAAATGCTAAGTGTGATGGATTATTTCAGACTCTTTTAATTTATTATATTTCATACATAGAAAAATTTAACGACGTTGTTACAGTACATGGAAATATCATTTTCTTCTGAATAGACGATAACCCGCGATATTTATCATTTAATACGTGTCCCTTCTCATGAATAGTCCAGAAACGATTCAACAATTTGCTTTTTCTCTGTTAAATAAACGAGGTTGATTAAATTTCTACTTGATGAAATAACATTAGGTTTCTTTGACGTGAAGCGGAACTACCGAAAGTAGACTTATTCAAAGAGCAAACGTTGTTTGTTATTCGATATTTCTTTCCACGATTTGATTCAGTAATGGGGCAGCAAATTGGTTCTCCACTTGTTAATTATTTGCCAAGCAAGTTGAACATAAATCAAATAACATTACTGGTCTTAGCCAACATTCCTTGCGTTATTACAGTTTGAACGAAGCTTGAAAAGAGAAACGTTGTTAGATCCTTCAACGCATATTAGGTGTATTAATTATTATATAGGTACATTATAGCGAGATACTTTAAGGTTAACGCGTTGAAGGAAAACGTTGTACGGTTAGTAGGACGTTAGTTCGAAGCGTATCTTAAAATCTCTTTGGAACGACTACGCGGAAAATAGTACTCTACAACAGCTAGATGGAAAATAGCATTGTGAAATGCTTATGCAGAATACGTCTGTGGAAAATGGTATCTGCTCGATTTGCATTTCGAAACTAGCAAAGATGGTTTTCAGTTACATTTTAAAATCGAGATCTCATAAGAGGACTTTCGCGTCATTCCCGTGCAGAATGTACTTCGACAAATGGAATGGAAGTTGGTAATCTGGTTTTTTCTGCAACGAAACGATCATAAAATGCATTATCTCGTGCTACCTTGGAAGAACCTAAATTTCTACGTGGCGAGAAAATACAAAAAAATCAACCAAAGAAATACATCGTAATACAGAGCAAAACTATACGTTCTCCGGATAAAACATTCCAATAACAATAATTTATTGTCATGGGACCCAAGCATTTAGC
Source organism: Bombus soroeensis (assembly GCA_014737365.1). Lineage (NCBI taxonomy): Eukaryota > Metazoa > Arthropoda > Insecta > Hymenoptera > Apidae > Bombus > Bombus soroeensis. The sequence goes on along the minus strand of JACXIL010000219.1, from coordinate 1,571,407 downwards.
CCCGACAATAAATCGAACGTTACGACGAACCTCGATATCTCCCTCACTGAATCTACAATATCGTCGTAGATATTACTGCGAAGCAAACAAATAAGGAAGCATTTTTAAGAAGAAAAATATCATGCAGTCTTTTTGTTAGTCTTGTCGAGAAAAAAAATTGTCGTTTTTCCAGTAATCTGCGTATGGATTCTTGGTGGTTGCGAGGAACAATCTGACGTCAGCAACGATAACTTCGCATCATAATCGGAGACTATTTATCTGAAAATAACTACATCGGATAATTTCGAAATTGTACGTACTTTTTCAGTCCAAGAACGTATGCAAGAAAATTCACTCGAGAACATTGAATAGTAATTCTAAAAAATAGATGCATATTGTTTAAAAAATCGTTGAATGAAAAGAGAAGGGTTGTTTTGTACCTTTCGACAATTATACCTTTTAATATTTCGCATCGTAAATTATCTTATATCGTCGTATGATTCAGGACTGTGATAGCGATCATGTAAATCTCGAGTACGGTATCTGATGCATTTCGGATTATCTTCTGCGATGTATCCCGATCGCCGGAAATATGGAGATGGAGTACTTGAAATCGGGCTACCGCAATAACCGCCTGAAATTTCTCGCTGTTTTCTGTCTCCACAATGGAATAAAAAAAAAAAAGAAAAAAAAATGCAATCGATAGGCCAACAGACATTTTCTTTTATCTTACGCGATGGTGACGAAAGTGAATGCTTTATTTCAGACCATTTATCGAACATTCCTAGTGGATTTACCTTCGACGTTTGTTTCTGTTTTTTGGGTATTTATTAGCATAGAACGTCGATACCTCGGATTTTATTGCAATATTTCAGTTTTCATGTATTTTAGATAATCGATGAGAATTGTTTTCTGCGAACGATAAATTCGATGAACGGAAAAGATTATGTGCTCGTAGCTTGGATTTATCGAAACGAGATGCGTACTCGTTTCGCAAAAATTCAATTGATAGTCAACGTTGTGCCAATATTTCCATAAATTAGCACGCTTGGAAAATATTACGAAGAAGAAGAAAATTAAACTGTAAAATAGAATAAAACTATTTTCCTTGAAATTTTTAGCAAAGTAATATCGCATTTTTAATCGTGATATAATATGATTGCGCTGCCGCTGTTACAACGTTAGGGTAGTAGTAACTTGGAAGTAGACCACTACTCTCAGCTTTTAAATCTTTCACTTCCCGCACATGTTATTTCCATCCATCTTTCATACTCCATCACCTTACACAGCAATCCACTTTACCTTGGCCACGAAAAAGCTCCCGTTTTGTACCCAACATATCCCAGGATGTTTCCCTCTACTCCAAACGATTAGTTCCTTCTTGTAAGTCATAATAATAATAATAACAACAACAACAACAGTAATAGCAATAATAATAATAATAACAATAAACTTCTATTACGATTGATACGATCTTCGTAAACTAAACTACGATGTTCAGCCTCTACTGCATTTTAATCTGATTCGGAACATGAAACCGTCTTTAATTCGCGAAGAAATACGAAGAAACATAAAGAATCTTCATAATTATCTCTCACTTCGTATACATTAATTAAGTGGAATAATAGAACACATTTCTTCTTTGCTTTAGTTTAATTTTTCCTCTAAGAATAAGTCGAGTCGTATATACTTTGCTTCTTGTAACGTTTCATCAATATCACTTTGCATTATTGCTGGTATATTTCGTATGTGAAAAGAGCAAAAGAAAATTAAGCAATTAAGCAAATCTTAATGAAACGTATTCATTGTCTTTCTTCTGATTGAATTTTTGTTCTAACAATAAGTCAAATTTCATATTTTTCTTGCAACATTTCGTCAACTTTTCATCATTTATTTGTCTTGGAACATTCTGCGTATACGAGAAAAAAAAGTAATTAGCCAATCGTGTCACACTTTCAAATTTCGAAATTGTTTCACGATAATTGGCCCGTTTTGATCGATGATTAATCATTTAATTGCGTCACTCGTTTCGAGGCAGCTTGTCACCGATCAATCGAATCGTTGACACTAATTCGCAGTATTCGCAACTTGAACGAGAGTATTCGCGACGATTGGTCGACTTTATCCGAAACTCGTAACCATTTCGTGCGTCGTTGTGTAGATTATTTTCGACGTCGCGTCGACGCACATAATTTTGTCGAAGCTTGATAATTGTCGTTCGATTGAAAATTGCAAGTTAATTTCGTTATCGTCGAAGACAACATCAGTCGCATTATCGACGAAACACGTCGTTTAATTAGACAGCACAAAGAATGATTTATTAAAAATTTGCGAGCGGATTTGGAAATTAACGTTGATTGTCAAGTGCCTCGTGTTGTTACGACGTTCGAATAAAAATGTTCTGCTCGTACAAATATATACGCGTAAAAGCTAATTTTGTTGTCAGCTTATAAACGTTGAAGATTTTGAAGTTGATATGCAATTTGTTGCAATGATATGTTACTAACAAAAGCGTTATTCCTATAAAAAACATACGGCTAAAAATTGTCAATTGACGATAATTATTCACGAATAATTATTTCTACTTTGCGAGAAACTGTTAATAATTTATCAGAGAACTTTATCGAGCGAATGTCGTATAGAACTTCATCGGGCAACGGATAAAAATGTATAAGTGGAAAGAAACTCTGACAAAGGAATTTGCGATATTTCACAATATATCGTATGGCGATGACTGTCAAGAACATATTGCGAGCAACTCCTATTTCAAATAAAAACTTCCATATTCACCTAATCTGTTTCCCGAAGATTATTATCTATCGTTCAATTTGAGGACAGCGTTACGAGGGAGAGAAAACTCGAGGACAATTTTCAGCCAATATCACCTGCTGAGCTTTTATATTGCGAAAACGGAATTGGAATACGGAACTTATAAATTGGCTAGCAGGGAATTTATTTGATAGAGAAAAACCATTGCTTCATTCGATTGAAATAAAAATCTTTTACTCTTATCGTATTAGTCTATGTTAGGAAGAAAAATATTTAATTTCCCCTATTCTGTAGTTTCTAAAGATTATTACAGACGAAACGATTATAGAATATCTATAATTTATTAATAAAATAACTCTCAAATTCTTAAATTCTTTCGTTGGAAATTTTTCTTCTTGAAATACACATATTGCGAAATTATTGCCTTTCATAAAAGTACGATCAATACTTGTCAATTTAAAATAATAAAGACAAAGTTATAATCTTCTACGAAGTTTGAAAAACGAATATACTTAATTTAGGATAAATATCAGTTTATGTTAATCAAATTATATTTCGCTGTTAGTTTCTTCGTATTCTTGTTCTCTCGAATATTTTGTATTTCTATCAGAATTTGTTTCTATATCTTCGACTAATAATTCATTAACCGTACTTGCATCCTTACAATTTTCTCTGAAATTCGTTTTCTTCTATGAAGAATCCTAGCCAAACCATGGATTGTACAATTTTCCGAGCTTATTGTTTCATTTAGTTGAATTTTTGCATACGTAACCACATTACGAGCTAATGATAAGTGCTATACATATACATTGATCACGAGCATGGTACTAGGTAATTCATGGTTATTAGTATCACTAAAACATAATCAACGTACAACCACGTTCGGCGAGTTCAAATGCTTGAAATGCTAACACGAAACACAGAGAATAATTTAGTTAAACGATACATACACTCCAATTCTCGGTATCGGCTGAAATTTCGTATGATCCACGAAAAGAGACGTTAACACGAACAATCATTTCCGATTTTGAAGTAAATTTTTCATCGTACCTCTATTCTCCACCTGACCGGTCGATCATTGAATCACAGACTTAAAAAGTACATCCTGCATTATTGAAACGACCAGCAGGAAAATTGCTTGCATCTACCACTCGATAAATGTAAAATTATGATTCAAAAGCTGCATTACGATTCAGTGCAGTGCTTCAATTTTGCATTTTCGCTGATGTCGTTTAGCGAATGATGACGTTAAAAAGGTGGCAGAAATACAGTACGTATTTCGTTTAAATATCGTAATTGAAATTCCGATATTTAAAATGTAAAAAATACTGTATCGCAAGTATTTAGGCTAAATATTTTATTATATTCCTTAAACTTTTCCTCGGCTATGCATACAGACACGACTGATTTATGAAATTCGGGCGATCGATTTTTTCAAACGACGCATAATTTTCTTTATCCTGATTTCTCTCCAGGACGATAAGTAAAATTGAAATCCTCACACGGAATTCCAGACGATATAAATTCTCAATGGGATTACTTTTTGACGTAGATAAGAGTGCGTTTGAATTCATACGTATTTTACTACTGCAGCATAGATAATACGTGTAAAGGTGAGTCATGTTGGATCATTTTTCTTGGAAATTTCGTTAAGATTTATTCAGAGGAGAAGCCGGAACTCGTACAAAGTACGTTATCGTCTTATCCGAAAGAAAGTTGCGTGACAGAAGAATGATATTTATCGTAGGAGAAAGAAGATACAGAAAATATAGAAATTACATGCGAATAGCTCTAGTTTAAAAAACGATCGTTAGTTGAAATATCGAAGGGTGACAACGTTTCCAACGTCTTCCTAAGGTTATTAATAGTAACGTACCTTTCCATTCCGCCCGATCCCTTATCAGAACGTTATTTCGCGTAGCAAAAAATACACGTGACGACTAATAAAAAAAACTTCATTCCATCGACACGTATGGCGTGCAGAGAAAACCGTATCACCGAAATAGTTAGTAGCGAAAAACCAATCACGGAGTGTCTAATAAAACGTAATCGAATCGTTTCATTCATGTAGTGGCGTATCCATTACAACAGCCTAGCCTGGAGCACTTACAAAAAAACAAGTGTGAGAGAGAGGTAAAAGTGGAAAAAGCGATAAAAAAAGGGGCCATTAAAAAAGGGGAAAGAAAAAAACTACAGAGCGGCGTCCGAGTGGAGAATAGGAATATTCCCTTGATACGGATAATAACCGCATAAACGGATATCCATCGATCTGAATATTTCCAATGTAGAATCGAAACAATCGCATTTTATTCGGCACGGATACGTATTTGGAAGGAAAGGCCGGGGGTATTAAAAAAATCCGGATTATTTCCGGTGACCTATATCGCGGGGCGAACAGCCGTGCATCGGCTATACATATCTAGCATAAAGGCGAGCCAACATGCGCCGTGAACCGACCGAAATAAAAGGACAAAATGCCTATAGACAGAGGAGATATGGATTTAACGAACCGCCCAGGAATCGAGATCCCCGCCGCGTTGAAAATGGAACCCGTCTCGTAGACCGCAACGCGCCATCGGAGAACAAATATTTTTCCTCCTCGAATATCGTTAAATTCGGTAGGGTGTGAACCGATTTTTTTTTTTTTTTGGTGTATATCGATGTTTGTTGGAATGACGATGCGTTTTCTCCGTGCTGGAGTAAACGGCCGATTTTCCAGCTGTCTGTAATTCGTTTTCGATCGAAACGCGTGTTTTGGAAGCGTCCGGCCCGGCTCCGGCTTCCCCAAATTGGATGAGAATATATCTGGAAACGCGCGGCTGGTTAGCGCCCAACGAATCGTACTTTGTTATTAGAAACTACACGCCCTATAAAACGTACAAGTTACGCGACACGTAGCCGACCGACAAATAATACGCGCCACATTGAATGGATATTGTCGCGGAACCAAGTGGATTCGGATTTTTCGATGCAGGCACTTAACGGTGATGAAATTTTGTGGAATCGTACGACCGGAGATCATCGCATCGCTAATCTTGTCGTCTTCGAGGGTGAATCGTCTATCAGGGACAGGAGGAGATAGTTTACATTTTTCTAAGAAAAATAATGCACGCTTGTTTATCGGGTGTTAAAGTTAGTTACTCGTGAAATGATTTTAGTCAGGAATATATTTTGTACTTTTTACAATTATGCTTGAATCGAAGAAAGATCAAAAGTATATGTGTGTGTCATCGTTTAAAAGTAGGATTACCATTGGTTATTTTTAGTAGAATGGAATTTAGTTCGAAAATTATAATTAGAAAATGTAGTTTCGCTAGCTGTACGGTACAAACGAAATGTTCTTTATCTTCGGATAAGCTTCATTCCTAAACTTCGTTAAATCAGGAAAAATCCATTTTATCGTCACGAAATATCTCGATTAGCGTATGATCAATATTATTTTTAACAAAATTACGTCTATCAACGTTACACTTTGATCTCCAAATCAAAATATAATATCAATATGTGTATCGAAAGCATAATTGAGAATTTATGTGTTCGGCTATGATACGTTCTATTCATCACCTTCTTAATATTGGATTACCAACGAATGGATGTCAAATTAATTGTTACGCACAAACGATAGAATTACTAATTCGTAGCTATGGTGCATACGTAAATGATTGATCACCGCTCTAACAGCCATTAAATCATTATTGGAACATGGATGTATTAGTCAGTCCTACTTTAGCAGTCTCTATTTCCCAATAAATATTAGACCAACGTGCTTGTAAATGTCGTTCGTGAACCAGGGTGTTAGTGGACCCGCAGTGTTATTAATAAAATTACACTGGCCAAATAAAATGCCGAATGAACCATAACGCTGGGAGCAATACTTGTGACGTTATTGATCGAATTATTTTCCATAAGGTACATTCGTTACATAATAATTTGACACGGTGTTTCTAAAAAATACTCGTACATGTAATTTACAATTTTATTTGCCACCTGATGAAAGAAAGAACGATTATATCGTATTTATTTACAGTTGAAAAAATGTTTAATAATTTCGATGACAATTTACAAATATTTGGCTGTAATTTTGAAAAACGACAAACCTTTTAACATAAATTTTCTAATATAAATTTCAACATAACGTTAGAGATTTTGCGAATCTTTTGCATCATGTAAAAAAAAGCTTTCAGCGAAATTGCAAATTTTAAAATATACATTTTTTAATGTACGTAAATCTTAGATTCGTCGATTTTTGTCAAGATTACTTGCAATTAGTAATTTTATGTTTCTTCGAGTTTCATTATCTTTCTTACGACGTTTGTTTTACAGTTTTCCCAGAATAATTCAAAGTGAATGAAATCTTTTACTGGCAGTGCTCTATTATTTGACTGAAAACTTTCTAATTTACAACAAACCGTAATCACTCAAATATTTCAGAACCGGCAACTGTTATTAATTACGAATATCCAATTTTTTAAATAGAAAACAACCATTTACGTACGTTCCCAGCCAACTTTTATATCACGTACGCCAGCATGTTTGAAAATTATTGATTTGTCAGCCAGCAAGTTTCAGAGTGTAAGAAGCAAGCGCTAGCTTTCTGCAACGTCTTGCGGTTTCCGCGTCGTGCATCGTGTAAATGCGCTGGAAAACGACGTTCTTTTTTAAAAGAAATAGCCGTAGTTTCTTTACGAGTACACTCGTTCGAGTCATGAGTTTCTCGTCGTAATGACCGACGAACTACCACGAACTCCTCATCACCGATATATCGTTTAATCTAATTCAAAGTTGCCTTTCACCGTTGAATTTCAATATTATCCGAACGCTATTTATTTGGATCGTGTTGACGAAGAATGTATCAAGTACGAACATATTGAGAATTTTACTAAAAATTATATGAAATACAGAGTTCGTAATCCGTAGCATATAATGGATATTCAGAAGGGAGGATGAAGTGGAAGGACAGAAAAATATTAGCAAGATTCAGATGTGGAAACGAGACCGAAGCAAGGGAATACCGGAAAGAAGAGGGAGAAAAAAGATGCAGGCTATGTAAAAGGAAAGAAGAAGACCTGAGACACGTAATAGAAGAATGCGAAATAACGAGAGGACCAAAGGACACAGAAGAAATACTAAACGAGACTGGAGAAGGACTAATGGAATTGAAAAGAATAATGGAGAAGAGAAGGGCAATACAAGACGGGAAGGAACGACAATAAGGAAGCACAGCAATGAGGCAAAAGCCCAAAAGTTGCCATAGTTTTAAAGATAAATTATATGAGTGCAATATAACAGAGTGGACAGAGGGGAGATAGATAGACAAGGAAAAGAATTTAGATAGATATAAGGGAGGAGGCGTAAAACCGAAAACTCGTCCAAAGTCGAAAGGCACGGACTAAGTAAAAATAAATGAATAATAATAATAATAGCAAATAATGGAACTCGATTAAAGTTAAAAGGTATTATCGCAATACTTGCGAACGAGGATGTATACATACGTTCGCTTCTTAAAGTCGAGTTAACTTCGAATAATGTTTCGTAATCCGTGTTTTAACATCACTCGTAGTATATTTCTATTCGCTGACGCGAACTTTTACTTTCGCAAAACAGAATCGTTACCTTACAAACAATTAAAATCCAACGCTGTCCATTTCTATTCTTCGACGAAGCTCGGAAGACAGAGACAATGGAGAAGAAGGAAGTTATTTTTTCGTCACGTTGATATCTTAGTTTTAGAGACCGATGAATAACGCGTTCATTATCGCACTCCTTTGTCTAGTTGTCGGGGGATCTTTTTATTGGCTGGTACGGCTCGATATTTCTCGGTAGAAAGCTTTCTTCCGGCCGACGAGACTGAACCGTAAACTTGGCCGGAGAGAAGAGAGTAAGTCGACCTTTGTCGAGTTAATCGAATTGAAAGGAGCGAGAAATTAAGCGGTAATGTGTACGAATTATGGATCCATCTTGACTTTTATACGATCGTGTTTTTAAACCCTTCTAAACGAGTTTGTGGAAGGAACTACTTCTCTGAAGTTTAACGTAATTGAATCGAGAAAAGTACAGTTTTAAATTGCATTGGGTATTATTATTAAGTTCTACGATTTACACGAGGACTTTTGCGAATTTATTACATTGATATATGAGCGAAAGATTTAGTAAAATATGTAAGTCGAGGCTTTAAGAGATAATTAACGTTATTAACGGATAATAAACATGTATAAAGTTTTAATGAAAATGCAAAAATTAATATTCTAGAAAAGGATCTTCCCTTGTTCACGAAGGAAAGCAGAATTTATTAAACACGCAACGTTGCTTATTCTAATAAAGAAGAATAAATGGTAATTACTGGTACAGCGATACGATAACAATAAATACGACAAGCAAACATTAGGAATAACCGCAACATTTATTATTCCATTAAGGAAAGTATAATAGCAAGTATATTTATATAGCATAATTGCTTTGAGATAATACACGTTACATCGTAGCAGAGTATACATAGGTTAAAGATTCTGGATACGAGAAGCACTTGGCTACCTTTAAATATTTTACCGTAATTTTAACGAGACATATCGGGTTTTTATAATAATACTATCGTCTTATTATAACTATACACAGTCTATACACGTCTATACACAGATGCTTGTTCCTATAACAAAGGAATCTCTTTCTTTCATTCGTTTTGCCAAGGAAATTTGTACAATATGGTATTATCGGAACAGCGCATCAACAGTCTCAATTACCGTGCAACCAGAGCATTAACGAGCAAGCTATTCGAAAACGTTCGATCCCTCTGTAACCAAATCGATCGAACGGAAGAACCGTGCGCTATTAAGGGAAAATACAGCGTAATTACGTAAGGATAGTTAGTCGAGTAACCGTATGTGTTATTGCGGCAATTGAGTGCAATGAATGCGGCAAACGAACCATTAGGGAAAGCCAGGAGAAAGAAACGGTCGCAGCCGACGAGATTCGACGTGTACACGAAAGGAGATGTTGCGTCGGCTGAAGAACGCTCTTCCCAGTGAAACCGGTTAATTGAACCGGCGCGACGCGACGTTTGAGCCTGTGGAAAGAAACGGGAACCGCGCACCATGAAATTAATATAACGATACCCGGAGGGAAGGATGAATCGAGCTAAATGAATCATCGTGAACCGAGGAAAACGTGGTTGGGGGCTTCTTTGTCTAACCACGGGGTTGAAGCGAGAAGAGAAGAGACGAAAAAGGCGAGCAACAGTCGAGGAGGCTCGTTTGCAAGATGCGCTCTCCCGCGATGTGCACGCCAGCTTGGAACAGGAAAGCGGGTCATAGCAAATGTTAAACGGCCAGCTATAACGGCGTTGCTGGTTGCTGGTACACTCGTGAATGCACTTGGAAACTCAGAACCCTCTGCTACCGCTGCTTCACTGCTGCTGGTGTAGCCTCGTAACGTCGAGGCTTAATGGTACTTGTCCAGTTGCCGTTATTAATTGTCATTGTGATGCACGCAAGGTAGCATTAACAACGGTTGCTGTTGGATACGCGTACGAGTGCGTCGAGCACGCCCCCGAAAGTGGTATTTTCACCCAACAGGATTGCGCCATTAAACGCAAAGGTGCTAACTGGCGTTGATCGTACGGCGATAATTATGTTGCCGGTTTTGTCCCAGCCACTGCACCCCACGATGCTACGCTTTGATAGTTGCACACCGCCACCGCCTCGCTGTTACCCGACTGACGTCGAAATTCCTGAATAATTTGACAGAATCCGTCGGTTAAAGAAGATGAAGCGACAGTCCCGTGACTGTTAATGGATTGGACACTGGAAGAACTAGTAGCGGAATAAAGCTGGGAGTAAAGACGATTTTCATAAAAATAATCGCATTATTCTGGATCATCGATGTATTTTTGATCAAAATTCTTAATTTTGATTCACTCGGTACGATTAAAGAGAAAAGAAGGCAGGGAAGAAATGAGAAAAAAAGATGAAATTAGGACGTCGTTAAAACGTAAAATAACGGCCGGAATGTTTTTCACGAGTGAACGGTCAAGTGGCGAACCCTTGACTTAGAAACAAACTGACGAATAAAATACATATGACGTCCGTTCGCTATTTCCGAGTTAAATAAAAGTTGGAAGACACCGAATTAAGCCTGAAACATTTGAGCGAACGTTGGACGAAAATTACTTTCTTAATAGATGTATCGAAGCTTGGTTTAATTATAACGCTTTTGAAGCGCCGGATGTCTCACGAGATAAGATGGAAGTTTCTTGCTCGATTACGAAATTCTCCTTTGTATCGTTTCGTCGGAACGGCGACAGACTCCTTAGCAGTTTCAACAAGATTTGATCGATGAATGGTCCTATTTTAATAATATCATAATTACTCGTAATTACAATTTTAATACGAACGCCGACACACTAACGATTTTTATTACATTTAACGTTTCAATATAATTGTTATTTTACTTTCGAGGAAGTGTAGTCTCTCACAGATTGTTTGCTAATTTATTTACCGAATCATCGTCTCGCTCTAACGTAACTATTTCGTTTAACGATATATGTCTGTTATACTCTCGTATAATCGATATAATACATCGTGATGATGAAATAAAAGACATAAGGCTCTATTCTTATAGATTGCTGATATAAAGGAAACGAAGCTTCCGTAGGTCTCTATTTTCTTCGTCTGTTCCAACTTGAAAGAATTCATACGTTGTAACGCTAGAACCTTTGATGGAGCTTCGCGATTTGAGAAACAGGTCTCTTTCAGAAACGTATCGTAAGCGAAGTACGATGTGTAGCGTTGTTGGCTCGTTTGATTATGAAATCACAGCCTGTGTATGGGAAAAGGAGGAATATTAAGGTTCCCCTCGCGAGCCATCGTTTCATTTCATCTTGAACGATAAATAACAGAGTTTGGTCGCTTTCATTAAGTACGAGAAGAATATTTTATTGGAAATTTTCATTAAAATTCGCCAGCTCGTTTCACTTTCCATTAAAAGCGAAAAACTGAATAAGAGCCACTTTGCATAAAGCTGCGTGAACACGCAGCTCGCAAGAAAGCTCTATCATTTTCCCGTCGCTTCGCATCCAAGTATAATCTTTCTACATTTTCGCTCGGATTTTGTTTCCAAGCATAATTTCTGGTACCAACGGATCGCCACGTTCACTCTTCTTCCGTGATACTCGATTCTTCGTTTGTAATTATATAAATATCGTAATTGATCGCCGACTAAAATACACCAAACTATAATTTAGACACGTGTCATTTCTTTTATCGATAATTCCAATTATACGAAACATCATTTACGAAACCATCGAAGTTACCAAACAGTTGAATGGTTCAGTGTATCGCGATTTCACAAGATATTTTCGAATAAGAACCCGATTATCAAACGAGAATAGAACCAAGTCGTGGATGGAGAGAATTTGGAGCGAAGAAGAGAATGAACGTTCCACTTTGTTCTGGTGCCACGCGTAAACGGATTTTCCAATTTTCGTGAAGAAGACGATACGAAGTACAGACGTTCTGAAAAAATCGGAAACTCAAACAACGTCGGTACATATTTCCTTATGGTAATACTCTTCGTTCTTTCGTTTTATTTTCTTTCTCTCCCCTTCTCGAGGTTACTCTTCCGTCTCTCGCTTCTTCTTAGATATTTCGCGAGATGGGCTGCGCATGCGTTGGCGAATACGCTTTTAACGCCCTCCTTTTCTCCTCTCTCTTTCTCTCTCTTTCTCCCTCTCTCTCTCTCTCTTAACGAAGAGAGATGAAAAAGTAATTTTCTTTCACGGCACGAAAGAAATTTTACATTAACACATTCAGGAGAGCACTCGGGGATTTTCGTCTCTTTTCAACGTTGCATACCAGCGACTTCGCTCGGAAATTCCTGTCTTCCTTTTTTCATCCCTTGCCGGGACGCAACGGGAACACCACGCGGAAATTTTTCACCCTTTATTCATCGCGTACTGATGATTCGTTCTGCGAATGTTATAATCTCGGCTCGTTTTTTTTTCCCTTTCCCTTCGCGTCTCATCGAAATGTAACGTTCGCGTGAACTCGATCGTTCTTACGTTTCTTGGAAATATAATCAAAGAGAAACCGAGCCGTTGTTCTCCGACCCGAGCTTACGTGACGTTTATCGTCTGTGAAATGTGCTTTAGGTTTTATTGTTCAGATCGTTCCTCTTTTCGATGACACGTTTTGATCTACTGGATGAAGAGTGCAATATCATAGGCGATTCGCAAGAGTTTGGATAACAAAATTATTCAGCTTTACAGCTCCTTTCGAAATTTAGTTGAATTTTAGAAGCTTCGTTGGAAATTTCATCATCGTTGTAACAAGACACGATCATCGCGATTCTATTGGTAAAAATTGCAACGAATCTGAAAATGTACATGGAAGTTAGAAGGTGATCGTTGCAAGTATACATATTTTACAGATATCGCGAAAATAATTGTTCATTATATTTTCATACTGAAATTATGTTAGTACAGTGGATATTGTGCTACATCGATGTCATAGAAAATGTGTAGATTAGAGCAGGCAGAAATCGTAGAAACAGTAATTAATTTCGTATAAAGTAGCTTGTTTACGCCAACTCGATGTCCATTCGATGCATTATCAAATAGCTGTCACGGATTATTACCGATTAATGTCAGGTGCACGGATCGTAGGAATAAACTATCTACGGTGATGGTTCTCTGCCAGATAGATCAATGGATGGCCGTCGCTATTAGTTGAACATCATCGGGTTCGAAGTTTCGCAATGTCAGTTACACGTTGTAATTGTACGGTGCGTTGTCAGGAACCACAGAAACAAATTACGTTCGTTGGCCGTCGAATGTGCGTCACGCTATGAATTTCCTTTGGAATAATTAATGAAACAACTGTATAGGACAACGATGAAAACACCTTGTCGGAAACAACCTGGTGAAACAACTCGACTCTCATAGGATGCGTTCCTTCCTCAATAACGTTCACGTTATTAAACAATTCCGTGACACGTCGCTATTTACACGTTACACGTTCTTCCTCTGATGCAGAAAATTCGAAAAATACGCTTGACGAGGATAGAATTAACTGGACGTCAACATCTGATAATAATCATCGAAAATATGTATATTGACTTTGTAATATGAACATTAATCGTAATTTTCATTTATTGAAAAACACTGGGCGTTGCTTTCATACGCTTACGGGATAATATTGTTCCATGTTTCGTTCTGAATTTATATTGTCTCATATTGTTTGTCGAAATACGTAAACTTTATAATGTTCATCTAGAAATCGACGAGTGGATTCCATGGAAAAATGGTGTGTTATATGTGTGCATGTGTATATAACGATTAATAGATATATTCTTGAAATTGGAATTACATCTACATCAGAAATAACATTATTTTTCTTCAGGCTGATCAAAATTTTCAGTAATTTTCTTGTAATTCTGACCATTGAAATTTGTAAGTTATTTTTTACATCATTTTATTATTAATTTCATAAACGTCAATCGATTCTTTTTTTATTCTTTTTGACAATCACAAAGCGACATAGGATTTTATGTTTACGACCAAAGTTTACAGCCAAAGATGACAAATATCAGATGGTAAAAATTAATCGATATTTAAAGCGTATGTTTAATTTGCGTATCTATTCGTGCTCGTTCTTCCTACGACCGATAATTCTGTATTTTCCATTTGGGATTTTAATGTGAAAGAATAACGGCGTATCCGCGTGGCAGGTTTTATTAATCGGTAATACAGAAAATACGTGTTTGCGCGGATTTTGCAAAGATCCGTGCACAGATTGGATTTCGTCAGAAATGCATAAATGCATCGTACCGTTCGAATTACTTCATCGTGTTTTCACGCGAAAATTCACGGGTAAAGTATTACGGAGAATGGCAATTCAAAAATAAAAATATATCATACGGTTATTAGCATTGCAAAGTTTAATCCAAAGAAAATAGCAATTTAGGAGAAAATCCCTCGAACAATATAGGAAAACATCGCAAGCTTACGAGGCAAATAAAGTTGTCTTGGAAAGAAAAAGTAATGATATTTTTCAATTAATCGCGACAAGGTAATAAAGGGAGAAATTTAGATACATCATACGACGAAAATTATAAACTAACTAAACTAACGAAAGAAAATTTTTAATTATCTGATTCTATAAATAATAATTTTAAATATTTCAGTTCTTCGGTAAAGAAACAAAGTTCGATAAATCTTGCATCGCATTGTTCGTAACATAAAGTTTAGTCGTTACGTTAGCTTTAACTCTAATTAGATAGCAGAAAAAGAGGCAAATAAATTTCATAATCTCAGTTGTGACCAAGAAAATATACTATTGCGCGGTAAAATCAATGTAAATCGATCGTACGATAAAAATTGAGTATTTTCTGCTTTTCTCCTTATCCATCGCATAAGATTTAATTACAACGATAGATATAGAATTTTACGGCGTTGCAATTCATTAGGATATCAGATATAAATATTTTTAATTTCGCATTTAAATACAACGACAAATATAAAATTGTATACCTTTCCAATTAATTAATATAATAGTTACGAAATTTGATGGCTACATGAAATTTTTATCGTCCATTGAAACGACGCTCGGCATAAATCGTTAAGCTTGCACGTTAAATGCCACCCCAATTTTATAAATATAAAAGGGCCGAGTGGAGTACGCTATTACAAAAATTTTAATCAATCAAATTTGTTCGTTCTGTTTTGAAATCGCAGGGTAAGCGAACGTTTAATCGGAACTTTGTCAGGAAATGAGATCTGACGCGAAACGTATTTCGAATTTTCGATAATTAAATAGAACGATATTAAACATTCGTGAATCGCCACGCTATCGAATCGAATGTCGAGTATCGGCGATCGAATGAACAAAAAGCGGACGTAAAAGACGAAGTTTAGAACGGTTTAGAATTTAATAGAATAGTGTACGGCCCGTAAACGAAACTCAAGACCAACAAAACGAGAACTCTGTCAAACTGAACACTGATTGTGAAATATTGCCTTGCAAATTTAATGCAATGCCTCCATTTTTTCGTGGTATCGGTTTTCGTGAGACACGCGACGATAAATTACGAATAAACTCCATATTAAAAATTTACAACATTCTGATTTATAAAGACGTCAAAAGCTTTTCACCCTTAAGTATAGTTGTAAAACTTGATCGCACGTAAATCGTACCCCGTCAGAGGATCTATGATCGCGTTTTATTACGGATTTAGGAGCTACGATAATAAAAATTCGGCCATCAATCCTTCATATTGAAAATAAGTTCGTACTGTACGTTCCTCTTGGCTCTCGGTAAATATACATATTTACCATGATACATGCGGTTTTGCCTAGTAAAATAATAGTTTCTTGTAAGATAAATGTTTACTTCCTAGTACTTATCTTTCGTCGTCTTATAAAATACGTTTTGAAATCTTCGCTGAACTATCGTTCATTCCTACAAGTACGTCAAATTCAAAGGAATTTAGAAAAGAGTTTACCTAGCTAAAAGTACAGCATGCAAAATACTCATTTGGCCAAGATAAAGAAAAAAAAAAAGAACAGAGTTTAATAATCGATACCAGAACATTATACTTTCAAAATAGCGTGAATAAGTATGCAACTCCCGATACCAATACACTGGAATCTGTTTTGCACTTCTACGTGATGTTACATTGTCTGTTTACAGCCCTATTTAACATAACAAAGGCACAACTTTAACGTATGCATATCGAAAACATGCAGCGCAATGTATAACACGACGACCGGCATTATTCCACGCATATTCCACCGATCAGTGGAGGGTTCTACTGTCGAGTGGAAAGTGGAACGACGTCAGTTTATTTTTCCATCAGAAAATAAATTTTCTCGACGTATTTTAAATTGCGTATATCTTGTAATAATTATTTCTCTTAACAGTTACGAGTCGAAAGTTACACCGAGCACAATACTAATTATTCGTATTACTGTTTCCTATAAAGAAATTACACATTAAAAAAACGTTGGGAGTGAATGCGATACGATTTGTTCGTAAACATGGAATAAATTTATTTCAATATGAAAACGATATCATCGTTACGCAATAATATACAATTATTATTACGAATGTCTATCCGAAAGAAAAAAGAAAATAGAAATATAAATGGAGATTTGACATAGAAAAGCTGATAATAGGAAAGCGGTCGAATTGTGCGTAGATCTTCGTGGCTACTCGAGGTTAAATGCGAAACCTTTGAAAATAATAAGACAGCAGACAGAAAATTATACAAACTTACGATATATGATATTTGAGAAAAAAATATAGAGTAAGATGAGAAAACATATTAACACTGATACATCTTTCCGAGCGATACGATAAATACTAGCTGCGAAGTACAGTGCTGTTCAATTGTTTACTCACTTACGTACGTGCTACTTACTGAAAGTACTGTTTGCTCGTCCATTACCGTGTAATGCTGTGCAAAGAGAATCCATTGGAAACACGAAGAGCGAGTGAGACAAATCAACGCTAGATAATACTAACGTTTCATCTATTGGGTTGGCAACTGAGTGATTGCGGATTTTGTCATTACCACTTAATGATAAACCTTGTTTCGAAATCCAATAACATATTCCAGCGTCATCGCGTTGTCAACCCAATAACAATGAGATATTATCGAATACATTCGACGAGTCATTACACGATGAAAGGAAGAAACGATGAAAATCGATTCAGTTTCGTTGAATGAATAACTTGAAGTCGTGGATCGAAAGTTGGCGGCATATTATAAATGTAAATTATAATATAAAGGTTAATGGGTATAACGAATTATCATATATTCTGTGAATTGTTCCTGAGTAAAGCGACGAGCGACAGAACGGTAATAGTCCCATTAAACACATACAAGGTAACACAACCAATTTACAACCGTAATCACCCGTAACAACGTTGAATTTAATGGAACTTCAACTTTTGGAATTAAACTTACCGACTGTTCTTTTCACCGCCCCTCCCCCTTTACTTTCTTCCGAATTTGCAAACCACCCCCGAGGTAGAAACGAAATTACGTGAAAAATTCGAGCGATTCGCGTTTTATGTCGGGAAACTCGGGAAATCGTAACCATTAGGAATTCTTGTTTCGAAATCCAATAACATATTCCAGCGTCATTGTAAAGCCGTTTTGCAACGTTTTTATTATTATAGAAAGCGCGACAGGAGCGGGAATATGGGTCAGCGTTTGTACGCTCATCTTGCGGCGTTTTATAGCTCGAGAGATAAAACCAGGTATTCCGGGATACGTTTTCTGATATTCGTTTTTGATAAAACGAACTGGCACGTGTGTTTCCGATCGATGTTCGGCTCGTCGGTTCGTGGGAAAATGATTATATTTCAATTTTGTATTTATACCAAATCAGCTTCGTTGTTGGATGGGGAAAAAAATTATTTTCTTATAAAATTCCGCACCAACGTAAACGGGTCTCTTCAATGTTGATCGTAAACTCTCCGAAAAATTACATTCTTGAAAGAGAATTTCACGAAAACGTGGAACAAAACATAGGAGGTAACGTGAATCTATTATGATATTTTGAATACGCGAACAAATTACATTTTATTCAATTTTGCCTACGCATACGGAAACGTAACGTCAGGAAATACTTCGAAAATCGATATGGAGCGCCGTTCAAAAATAATCGAATATATTCGATGTTTGAAATTTACGGCGGTCATACGGCGTACACGATGTGTCGACGTATCTTTTGAAAACGCGTTCATCTATAGTAACGAGCTGAGACTAAAGCAGCGCGTGAGACCGGAAGTGTAGCTAGACAGGTAGTGCATCGAGCGAACGACCACGAAGAGCGGTCAGGTTTCGTCGCATATTACATTTCACCTGGTCGAAAATTCGTTTCTAGCTGAAACGCGTTCGCGGATTCGCGCTGCCTGACCGGATTAATTTCTGCGAGTTTTTGGTGTGCCCGAGCGATGTCTCGTGGCCCGGGTTGAGAGGTCCACGCGAATATCGGTCGGATGGCGTGCAATTCGGTGACAAAGCGAATTCCATCGACCGGGACCCCTTTAGGCTTTTCATTTGTAAGCCTTAGCTTTCCAGGCGTGTTCTATCGCTTTTCAATTGAAGCCCACGCAGCTGGCGAATGCGAGCTACGAATGATGGGGCGCAAAATTTTCTGATGGTATTTTCGCAGGATTGCCGCGGCATCGGTGCAAGAGTGGTCATTTCCATAACGGGAAAAACAGCAGTTTCAGATTTAAGATATGCGACAAAGGAATCCTTCGTTGATCTTTCTTTCTATCCTGATTATTTTTTTGTAGCTTTTTAATTAGCCATTAGTTGTAATTTTAATCGTTTATTTCGATAGGATGTTTAGTTACATGGAAACGAAACGAAATTTTTATGATTTTTGCGTTACTCGTTTTTACTATTGCTTTATTTACAAGCTATTTGTAAGTCGTAACATGTTTGTAATATATAACAGGGTAATCTTTCTATTACGTTTGTATGCCACGCATTTGTTACTTTACACAATGCCTACGAGAAAGGGCAATTGTTGTCGGAGACGTGTTAAATTAGTCAGTGTCACGTAGGTTGTTCGAAACAATGCGACGCTTGCAGTAATTTTAAAAGAATACTAAGATAAAGTGAGACGTCATATATTCATTTGAAACACTCGAAAGTGACTCTATGAACGTAAAAGTACTGCGTGTCACGAAGAGAGTAAAAAGTACGCGAATTAAATCTATCCTGAGAGAAATTTACATCGTATACGTATTTCTCTCTATCGTTGTCATTTGAAGAAATTAGATTGATAAACCTGATCTTTTATTCATGAAACAATAATTCAATTTTAAAGAATATTCAAACGAAAAAGTTTAAGATTGACAAGTAACAGTCACGTAACTCTCTTGTAGTAAACTGTCCGTATTTTCTACTAATTTTTGAGTAGCTTTGCTACTCGTCATTTTATAGAAATAGTAAAATGATATACAAGCGTAATATATAAAACTATAGACAAATTTGAGATTTCTATTCCAACGAATGATATATGTATCTTCATCGTGGAATAACAAACATAATTAATAATCCGTGTCCTGTTAACGGTACTCCTTTACTGTAGCGCAAGAAATTTAAGCTCAGACTTACTTGTTATCAAGCAGCTTCCAGTTTTGGCGACCTGAAGAAATTACTAGTTACGAGAGTGTTAAACTATTAAGGGTCAAATAATGGAATATTTTGTGAAAAGTACTTGAACGTGGTATCAGTGAAATATTTATTATTGTTTTATATAGAAAGAAGATACTGTAGATACTGTCCATTACACAAATTACAGACATACAAATAAGATTTTCGTGATTTAATAAACTATATTTTATCATATTTCTAGAGACAGATATTTCAATTTCTTCGCGCTCTATAAAATTACGAGTAAAAGAATGAAGAAAAAAGTAGCGATGGAAAAAATATGAAGCGCATAGTTCTTTGTAACTCGATAATACGATGCGGATGAAGCTAACATTGATTTCTCCTAAGACAATAATAAGACTGCCATCTGATAATTAAATAACCAGAAAGAAATACAAAGAATTTCCATTAATAACCGGCGAAGCAACATTAATTTGAATAAAAAAATCATCTAACTGAAATAGCACGCAATTCTTAATGCAAACGCACGTAGGAAATTGAATAAAGCGCGCTACTGGGAATGTATTTTCTGTCAAGCCGATATTGCGATTGGTTTGCCGAGACACGAGGCTTTAAAATGTCTCATTTAAAATATACAGATTATCGAGTGGCTATTGAAAATTCCGGAGACAGTATGACCCACTTTTTCTCCTTGGAAATACGTACAAACCTGTACCAACGCAACGATAGTAAAAAGATGCTTACTCAGCGTCTGCCACTGACCACCGCACGCTGGCCGAGTTTGTGGTGGATCATTGGCAACGTGCAAGCCAGAATGTAAAGCAAAATGCTTGAAATTATGAATATTTTGCGAAGAAAACTCATATCGAGACTGTAACAGAAACTGTTTTAAGAAATAGATTATTTCGTGTTTAGTGGATTCTATTAGAATATGTTGCGTTAATTTATAGGGAAATTTTGTCATAGCTCTTCTATTTTATCTGATTCTTATCACTGATTACCTAATAACAGATTTATAGAGATTAGAATAGAGGTTTAGTAAGTTTTATTAGATTTATGGTTAATTGAGAATTTATGAATATGCAGATTAAAACAGATAAAATTCGTTAAATTGTTAAATTTATTTGGGACGAGGCAATACTATACGGGTAATACTGTATTTTATTAATATTCAATTTATGCATCCGAACGCGTACAGGTGTTTTAAAGAATCGATGGGAACGTAAACGAGACAGTCTGGGGAATTCGTTGAATATTCTTTTGTTGTTAAATGGAGAGGAACGAGGGCAAACAAAAGAATGATAATTTAAGTGAGTTCTCCGGCATACACAATGAGATGAATACAGCTCCTCTTCTTTGTTACGCCGATACCCATTACTTATGTAACTTGTGAGTGTACAGAGCAAAACGGTAACTAAAAATTGCGAACAAGTAGCGCTGCCTACGATATATGTAACAATGCCAATATGTTTGATAAAATACGCGATCTCTGAATTTCACACCGCGTAAAATATAAACTTAGAATTTTCTGTTAGATTTTTCCTTGCTTACGTATAAAGGTAAAAGAATTGAAAAATACGTCGAAAAAATTGTACAATTTATTTATTTAGTCTACACGTCGCATGTAACTGCTTCCTGATTCTCAACTAAATCATTCAACATTTTTTCAATTAAATTGTTCAACACATTCGTTGCTACTAAAATACAACTAATCGTACCATAGATCTGCATTTTCTTTCTTAGCAGAAGATTAGAATTCGTGTTTTAAATTATCTCAATATACTGTCTTGTTCTTCTCCTTAATTGTTTTCGTCATTAGCCAATCGTTGCTGGTATTTCCATCACCTCCTCTTTGTACACTATTTTCACGAAGCTCGACCACAACGTGTTGCTTTTCAATTTTTCACCAGCAACGTTTCATCGAAGTGGACGCGCGCGACACTCGAAACGACGTCTATCCGTACTAAACCGAAGCAAAGAAAATATTTCCACTAACTGTCAGAGCATCGAGCGACGTATCCGGATACATCGTAACTGTCGCGCTTCCATATCGCTTGCGCAGCAAACCGCAGCCATTGTGTGTATCCATCAACCATTTCTCCATCCAGGAGAAAGGGAACCCTCTGATTATCGACCTGGCAGCTTCGTTGACGGATCGCGTTATTGACAATGCACGTCGTTCCCGGATCCAGACAAGTTTGCGTTACCTATGGATTATGTCTGATGAGTTAGAGAGCAGTCCAGCTTGAGTCAATCTCGCGAGAACCACTGACTACATGATTTTCTGTGTTCCATCGTGCCATTTACACGCGAGAAGTCGCTCGTTTCGGTATTTAGATCACGTGGATTGCGTTTCGATTCGAAGTCGACATCGTGTCTGTATATCAATGATGAACATGAGCGACGAAAAATATGGGAAGAAACGCTTCTACTGTTTCCCGTGTACGCCACAACTATGTGCACGATCGCATTGAAGGATTTGTATTGTTTATCGATCGTATACTGAAACAGTACTTCGCGTAAAGTTTGAAAATAGTAATAAAATGATAATAATAATAATCTATTCGCTTAGCGATATTTCTCCGTATTTGTCCCTATTATTTCGAATGATGTAGGATGTGTGTGTTTATCATTGATTGAATTTTACTCATGTATATATATGTGTATGCGTGTATGTATGTTTACCGTTCTGTGAAAGTGGTTTGTTTAATTGTATATCATTTGTGGCCAAGATATGCTTTCGACGTGTTATATTTTCGACATTTTCTGCGTTTTTACAAAATTACACGAATGTTGCGTAAAGAAGCGATCATTTTGATGGTGACGAGGAATACTTTGATAGGAAATTTGTCGTCTGAGAATTAAAAATATTTCTGATAATAATAATAATAATAATAATGATAATGATAATGGTAATAATTCCTTTCATTAAAAGGTATATGAATCCAGAAGTATTATAAAAAGTTACTACTTGATGAAATACCTAGCAGAGCTTTTCATTTAAGTTTCCATCAGATTTCTATGTATCGTATTCCCATAAGCGAAAATGAAGAAATTTAACAAATAACATAATAATAACATATCATAACATAACATAAAAATAACATAATAATTGCACAAGAAAAGGAAAAAATGAAAAGCGTACGATGATACCACGACTCGAAGATATCGGCTCCAGAAGCTGCTTTTTCTTGGACGATTACCCTTTGAATCGATCAACTTTTATCACAAACTCCTTGCCGCCTTTTAAAGCAACGAACGCGTGAAAATGTTTCAATTAGGCAGGGTGTTCATATCTTTGCAAAAGTTTAAGGCCTTACAGTTTGGTTGAGCGTGAAGAACGTCTAGGCAGCAGCTTTTTCCTAGACGCGATGTTCTCGTTGCACCTCTGAGAATTTAAGTAGGTCGCCGTTTCCTCGTGGTCATTCGGTCGAAGACGGATCAGCAAATTTTTTTCACTCGTTCAATTCCATAGATCACCGAAAACTATCGATAAATCAACGCCGTGCTTTGGAATCTTTGCGCTCGAAGCTCCCCATAGAATTTTAATGATTTCTCCGATAACGCGAATATGTTGTTTTATACGTACAGTTTCGAATATGCGTTGGAACGTACAAATAACAATTTGTTTACCAATGTGCAATAACAATTTGTTTATTGAATCTTTTCAGTGATATGAAAAGGAATGTTTATTCTCATATGGCAACGATTTCGTTTAAACAAAATTGAAGTTAAATATAAATTTAAATTTCATAGTATTTTATATACGGTGCAAAATCACTTCCTTTTTTCAATCAAACAATTTAGTTGGAGATATGAAATTGAAAACCATTTTCAGCCGAATAATTTGATTCATGTTTTAGGCATTTCGTTCAATTTCGTACAATTTACAAAACATAATCCAACTTAATTAATATAAAAAGAGGAACTATATTTTCAATGATCCTAAATACACTGTACATAGACATTTATTCTCGATCATTTGCCACAATAAATGTCTAAAGAAGTGCACGAATTTTTTCCCCATATGTCAAACACCTTTTTAAATAACTGTGTAAAAATAATAAAATATCATAAAATTTCGTACTCCAATAAACAAATCCCATTTAAACTGTAATATTATTTACTATTCCGTTGTTCGCTTCGTTTTCACACGCTAATAATCCTATTTGAAAAAGAAGTTGCAAAACACTGGCAGCTCTTGTAGAACGTTAGCAGAATCGGAAACGCGGCACCTGGGTGCCAGACACCTCGTCAATTTCCTGAGAATTGTCTCACAGGTTTAGAGATTGTCTCACACTTCAGCTTCGCCAGATAAGCGGAAACAGTCGACCGACAAGCGTCCGATACAAATGGAACGAAATCTAGAGGCACCTTACAAAATTGAATTTTATCCCACCATAGAGTCGAACAGACCAG
The DNA here is from genome assembly GCA_014737365.1 of Bombus soroeensis. Lineage (NCBI taxonomy): Eukaryota > Metazoa > Arthropoda > Insecta > Hymenoptera > Apidae > Bombus > Bombus soroeensis. The sequence goes on along the minus strand of JACXIL010000219.1, from coordinate 1,547,110 downwards.
CGTCACGGTCCGATGTTCCTTATAACGTGGAACGTTCTCAAAGAGTATCCCAAATATCGTACACCTGCTTGGCTCGAGAGACCTTTCTCGGCCAGAAATGGAGATCGTTTGGTATAGCGATCTTTGGCAGGCGTCGCGGTTAATATGTCTGGGAGTAGTCAGCAGCAGAAAACTACGAAATCCTTCAAACGTCTGCAAAATGCTGTTTCCATCGATAGAAAGAATTCTTATAGTTTGGAACCGTATCTCGTTGGTCGGATGCGTGGGTAAAATTCCGTATTTTCCAATAGAAGCCTCTCTATTCTGCAGCTTAAGGTACTGCGGTGCTCAAGAGATGATAACCAGGTGAAAAATGTTCCTCCTTTTGACGTTTATCGGCTCGATCGATGTTACCACGTTGATATCGCCACGTAAATGGTACCACTGACGTTTTCTCTGCAATGGTAGAATAGAAGTGACATTGATTGTCAGAATTATGGAGTGTTAAAGTGAAACGTTGGGCTTAGAGTCCGCGACATTCCGTTTGAAAGGAAAGTTGACATTATTTTTAAAGGTGGACGTAGACGAAATATCGATATTAAACAACTTTCGACCTGTCTCGAATAAAATATACACGAAAAAGAAAAGTACATTTCACCATTCGAATGAATATTTCATATGGCACATAGTAACGATTAGGAAAAATCCACGTGTTGATTAATATTTTATTGGCACGTGCATAGGAGATAAATGAAATTTCCATTGTTGTATTATCGCATCTTCCTATAAATTCTGAAAATTTTTAACTAATGGTCGAGTTAGTTTGTCTTATAGGTAATCATTAGATTCGTTATTCACGCGTATAGGAAATTTTAGGATGTTCACGCAAATATGAACAGCAGTAGAAAATGAAAATAGATATTATTCAATTGTTTGCGTAATAATTACACAATGATTCCAAAGCATTATTTTATCACGAAATAATGCAAAGAAAAATTCGTGTAGGAGCAAATAAGTCAGTTTTTATTAAATCGAAAAACTCCTGAAGCTTACCGATCAATTTATAGCGTCCATAGTATGAAAAATCCTCTTGTGTACAGCAAATCGTAAAAGCATCAGTTTATTATACGACGATGTCTTTTTTTATGGGTCTTTAGAGACACGAAGGTGGAAGATGTTACTTTCGAAACGAAAAATACTGCAGGGATCGGGGTGAATGTCCTTTTTATTTGAATTAAAAATTTATGCCTTTATGGTTGCACGTTTCAACAAAGTTTTGCATTCGAGTCAATTCACGCGAGAATATGACCTCAAAAAGAAATAAAATATATAAATTTAAAAAATTTAGAAAAAATAGTTTTTGTTTATATGGCTATTACATGGAATTCCTGTGTATTATTATTACATTCAATCACAATGATATCTGATCAAGACGAGTATGGTCTTCCTTTTAATAAATACATTTTTAAATACAAATGATTTTTTGGAATGTTTTCAAACGTATTTATTTTATTTTTTACTTTTTACTCGCTAACTATCATCCGTCAATATACATCAAATTCCATTACGGGATAAAACGATTTTTTCAGATTTTATCTCAACTAACCAGACAATCATTTTCAATAGAAAAGTTGTCAATTTTTTGAAATCATATCGTATTGTTGCCGGAAATGAGCATGCGTTCCGAATTTCATCTATGTTGCTCCTCGGGGAGAGGGTGAAATTTCGCTTACAAAATTCCAGCCAGACAGATAGACAGACAAACAAAAACGTAAGCTGAAATAGAAAAAAAAGGTTGTCAATTTTGTAAATTTGTATCGTATTGTCATTGGAAATGAGCATGTGTCCCAAATTACATACTCTGTAGCTGGTCGGGGGGGTGGGTGAAATTTCGCTTACGGAATTTTACCCAGAGACAGACAAACAGAAAATCTAGCTGAATAAAAAACATTACAAAACGTGAAATATGAAAACCATTTTTCAACTTTAATTATATTATCTTACATTTCACGCAAAATAACAACTAATAACATAATATATACTAAGCATAAATTAAAACCTAATAATAAATATCGAATTTTATTCCTTTGCTAAAGCTCGTAAAAGTAATCAATTAATTGAAAAAAATATATGCATATGTACCGCTGATTATAAAAGTGGTCTAACAATAGCTTAATAATAAAAAAAATGTGTAGCTTATTTTACGTTGTATCGATTTACATTGTAACAACGCAAGCACGCTTCCGCAAAATACGTAATCGTAAATTGAACCGTAAAATGCAGTTGTTATACGTATAAAGTAACTACTCGTATTTACACGATTAAATAAAACTTATCGTACGCTTTCTAATTATTCCATTAATTTGGAATTTAGGAAAAGGCATTTTTTCTGTAATGTACTTGCGAGAATTGTACAATCAGGTAAAAGCTTGACGTTACAAGTGCAAATATTTTATTAAATACCACGTTACGTAATAAGAAGACATCTTTTTCATCGACCCACGTGCGAAACTCTGAATACTTACGAATCTAACAATCATTAAGTTATCAGTTCAACTATTTCAAAATACAAAGTTCAATAAACGTTTCACAATAACGAGAGAAGCAATTTTTTCGAGTTTGTACTAGCTATAGCTAGCCAAGTATCGCGCGTATTACGACTCAAGTTAAAATTCACGACGCTTGAACGTGAAACGAAAACGCGTAGTATCTCAATTTAAATGGACGTCAGCAACGTTGCAACTGGAAAGCCTCGAAACTCCCTATTTATTTTTCAACCCAGAAACAAGAAACGAGCAAGTTTTTTAATTCGAGTTTGATTGGCGTCCGAGAGATTTAAAAACATGAATTGAGCATAGAAGAGGACGCGGATGGCGGCGGTCGCTAGGGGCGATCAGGGTACGAAAAACCGTAGCTATTTAAAATATACAACGTGGTAATATCGATACGGGGCCTTTTGCATAGCGATTCGGCTGTAACAAACTGCCTCCAGCGGGTTTTCATTAAATCAGTGCTCTACATGCGTGTTACGTATGGAAAAAACAAGGAACTGGAGGATGAAAAAGGGCTATAGAAACCATGGTTTCCAATAAAGGAGTAACAAAGTTATAGTTTTTGATGCGTCGAATGCATCTATGTTGACACTTTCACGAAGAATTAATTTAGAAGGTGGAAAGTTCATTATACGACGGCATTTATATGGATTCTATGGCAAATTACAGTAAATGAAGCGTGCACGAGATGAAAGCCGACGCCTCGCGCGACCGTTCAACTATTTAACTCATTTTGATCGTGATTGGTAGTTAATGAGTTTCCCCGGGGCAGCTACAGCTACGAAACAGCGTTGCCTCCCAGAAATCGTAGCTTAACGGGAATAATCGTTTCCGAACGTCGTTATTCGTATTCGCTCCATTAAAATTGGACGATGGCGCGTCACTGCTACGCGACCTCCCTTCGTTGCTTCCTACATCGTCGACAAATTAATGCCAGGGAAACGGCATTTAGGTTAAATAGAATTTACACCAAGGATCTATCAGCCGCCATTTGACTTGTCGTTAAATTCGTTTCAAAAAGCGTTAATAGTCGAACGCTTGCTATTGTTGGAGGAAATAATTTTTTTTTTTTATTATCTAATCTTATACTTTGATTATATTCCACGTTTATTCATATGATGATATTCATCGAGGCTGGGATTTTTCACCGAATTTTCTAATAAAATTCTAATAAATTTGTTGAGAATTACGGATCTTAACTGCCGAAATAATGGTGTAAGAACACTAAATTTACACTTGCAATTTATATTAAAATAGTAATATATTTATTTGGTAAACGATTTCACAGATATTCATCGATACACACTTGCACGCGTCTCAGCACTCTCTTTGTCTCACCATCTTCCATACTAGACTCTTAGCCGACGCTTAACCGACTCTTAACCGACGCTTAACCGACTCTTAACCGACGCTTAACCGACGCTCAAGCAACGCTTAACCGACGCTTAACCGACGCTCAAGCAACGCTTAACCGACGCTTAACCGACGCTCAAGCAACGCTTAACCGACGCTTAACCGACTCTTAACCGACGCTTAACCGTGCATCGGATTGTTTACATATGTGTAACTGAATCGGAGGTACAGTGATTTGTATATATAGGACTGTGAATCCATAAAAACTAATAGGATGCCTTTGACGGGGACCGTAGTTGACATAGAGCTAATAAACTGTTGTGCTCAGTATATGACAGTATGTGAGGACCGTAACGCGCATCGGATAGTCTACATATATGTCATCGANCGCTTAACCGACGCTTAACCGACTCTTAACCGACTCTTAACCGACTCTTAACCGACTCTTAACCGACTGAACAGTTTACCTTCATCTGTTTTCGGGGCGGCACGCACACATACACATATACACATACATGTATTAATACTACGCGCTAATCTAGTCTAGCACATAAAATTACACATATTTCAATAAAATTAATGCAATGCAATTTTAGCCTGTATCTCGAAACGTTCTAATAAAATTTTTTAGAATTTTTTAATGTTTACCCGTATTTCTGGTTATAGCGATGGCAAAAGATATTATAGTCGCAATTTTCAGGACATAAGATTGCACTTGAACGGTTAATTAAGTGTGATCGCTCTTAAATGCTAAACTTCCTTAGTTTGCCGAGGAAAGATTTGCCGCAATCTGTCGGCGAACTTTCGCCAAGTTAATGTTCGACCGAATTCGAATAACTTGGTTGCACGCGATAAGCGGCACGCAAATTGCGATCGGGAGAAAAGCGAGCGAAAGTGGTAAGAAGGTTCGTATCTCGGGTCCGGACGAAGGATCGAACAGTTTAGGAAACAGGAGGTCGGATGATCGAATAGAATTGAATTAATTCAAATTGATTCGAATATTCGGGTAAACAAAACGAACGTGGAAGAATATTTTTCCTATCTGAAATGAAAGAAGAAAGAAGGAAGGAAATACGAAATATTAGCAAACCGCGTTATCATCCTTCCTAGTGCAATGTTATCAAAAAATTTATACAATTCTATGGTTGCTGTAACTTTATTTGTTTTGCGATTTTAATTTTACGTTCAATAGTGTATCGAACATTGTGTGGTTTACTTTTTCTTTTTTTTTATTCAACACTGACAAGTGACATCGTGAAATATTTTTGGTCGACTGCGAATCAATTTATTTACACGTGGTATAATTCTTTCGGCCGATTAAACTTTAACGTGAAATTGCTTTTTTCAGTGAGGTGTTCTTTTTTTTTTTTTTTGTTAGATCAAAATGACAAAACGTGAAGATCTATTCATCCATATAGCGAGCCTATGATATTTCGAAATGATATTTTAACGTTTCTAGAGGTAATCTTCTCTCTGTTTAATGTATAAAAAGGAATTGCGCAATTGCAGATGTAGGATAGTTAGATGTATTTTATTCTTAGAGTTTGCAACGAAAGTAATGGCAGGAAGAGGCAAGTTTCTCGGGACTCGCGTATTTCACGAGTTCGATAAATCGATGCAAATTTTCATCGCGAGGGCCGTGGCCCAGTTTTTGATCGGCCTAGAAAATCTGGAATTAATTCAGCCGGCGATTATCGAAGTCTGTGGTTGTCTGTCGGCGCCAGCCGATTGCAGAGAACTACGCTCTACGGCTCCAATGATTTCCAGAGAGATGTGCCAACGGGACGATTCCTCTTATTGCACGTACTTCCTGTCACCGCGTATTGACCTGGAAATCCATAAATTCCGGCGACAATATCGATGCTGATCGAGCGTGCGAGAGCAAGACAGCTAGCATACGTGCGAAATATAAGCGCGAGCGAGAAAGAAATGTTTCTGGTAACGTCGATATATTTCCAGCTAACGCTCAGATTGCGGCTTTATCGGCTGTAAGATTTAACGTAGTATTTTGAATCGACGAATTCCCTATCTGTATCGCGGTTTTCGATTATTCGGTGATCGTGTTACGGCCGTCGATTATTTCGCTTTAGCTCGAAAATTCTGGAATTTGATGTGTTGGCTGGAAAATTTAATAGGACGAGACAACGACTTTTTCGAAAGGAATTTCTCTTTTGCTATATAGTTAAATTTTTATAATTTCTTATAAATATGCAAAAAATTTCATCGTGTTCCTAATGATCACACGTCGAAGAATATTATTATGCGATCTTATATTTCCTATAATATAAAAAATACTGTAGAAATATATTCTCTGTCAAGCGAAAATAAAACAACAGCTTATAGCTAACTATAACGGTACATCAAATTGGAACCAGTTATATAGCGAAATTATAGCGAAAACCGAGGATGCAATACGATCGGTATAAAACGACTACTCTCGACGATTCATACGTACGCGATAAAACCGTCAAGATCTAATTTATATTCTGACAATAGAGAACGACGAGTACGCTTATTCACCGCGATGGGCCATTAATAAACAGCGTGCACACACCAGCGACTTTCAAATCCATTTTGCCGAAAAACCGTTCCCACGACACAAGACTGTGGATGCGCAATTTCGATCAATTTTTTATAAAGAATTTATTCGAGTCACGGCTTTAAACCCGTAACACTTTTCGATTCGACCACCAGCTCCCTCGCTGGTATTTTCCGCCAAGCTGCAGCTCGGGTGATTTTTAACCCGAGATACCGTTTTGTTTCCCGTGCGAAAAGTAATCGAACGCGAGAGGATATCCGGCGCGCATAAAAAGATAGTAAATTTAATTCCGGCAAAACGGACATCGCCAGGAAAAATATTACATTGTAATCACCTGGCGGAGATTGAAGCTGGCCTCAGCATCAACGTGGTTCTTGTACATCGTTTTGCCCACAGATTAAAATCGTGTTTTTCCGCGAAACGCCTTTTTACGGATTATACCTGGAAGCTTGGACTCTCGTTGTTTTTCACACGCAGACACGCAGAGCTTTGTGCTTCGTTAGATGTCTGCTGTTTCTCCCAGCTGCTGTTCTTTTATTCCAACTCGTTCCACTATGTTCGGGGTCTGTTCGACCGTTCGATAAATCATGCAGAGTTTAACATGATTTAGAAAGATTCTACTTGCCACAGCATTACTTGGTAAGTTCCAAGATATATTAAACGCAATATGATAAAGGAGATACGAAGAATACGCAGCGAAAAAGAAATATTCTATTAGCCTAAATACAGTTATTTGTGAAAATATCGTTGCAATTATCGTATTGCTCCGAGTTAAAGAACAATATACGTGCTTGAAATTAAAAATTACGTAATAGTACATATAGCGAATTGTAACTGTACCATTCTTTGAATATGGTTCCTTTCGGTAATTTGTTTCCATGTTCGCTTGTATTCGAAACTTATTCGGTATGAAATACCATTAATCATTAAGTTTTATTTTTTGTTCGAAAATGTAAAACTGCTAGAAGCTAGTGTTGCAGATAATGTCAGAAATGTATAAAAATTTTGAAAGTTTTGTTAGGAAGCACTGTATTAAAAATGGAGGCAGCGATTTTTAGCAAACAGTTTATTTCGACGTACGAGGAACTGCGATAATTATTCATAACAGTTATTACACGACCATTTTTTACGATTCTTGGGTGCATGCTCGCGTTTCAATCTGTTTTCTTTTTTTTTTTTACGAAGACTGCTCAATAATGCTGTTTTGTAAAAAGAGATTAATTATTCCACGTAATATGCCGAGGTATTAAATGACAGAGAAGAATGAATAATTGAAAAAGTGCAATATTTCCGTTGATTAACTGTAATCCCACCACGGCAACTTTAATTCTCTGAATATCGGGACTAGATTATTGTACATGGTACGGTATTGAAAATTAAAACAATTATAGATAGTAATATTATAATAACCTGTCTTGTATCTATTCCATTATATTTTAGTATCAAACTAGATAGATATAATAAAATATCGCAAGGACACAAAAACATCCGAAATATAAATTGTAAACGTATTATCAACTAACTTCTTATTTATTTATTTAAAGGATACTAGATTCCAGTACAATACAAATATTTATAAAATATGTATTCACGATACGTATCTAGGAATATTTAACTATTATAAATTACACAATGACTCGATATTTGCCAAGTGTCTCTTAAATGAAAGACAATGTTTCTATTGGATTATCGTAGAAATTTCTATGGTTTAAACTATTATTCAGTTCGATCGAACCTAAAATCCAAAGTGTAAATTTTTAACAAGGTAGTAACAAGCAATTTAATAATTCGTTCGAACACGGACGAAACACATAAAATTTGGAAAGGTGTGCAAAAAATTACAATGTAAGTGTCGGAGAACAAATTTCTGTTGAAACGCTGGAATACAATAATTTTCAATAATATCTGAATAATAATGTAGTATCTTTCGATGTGTGGTGCTTCTAGAGTAAGGATAAGGAAGGATGTTCTATTTAAAGTGAAGTTTAATTCTATTTTAACAAGCAATACCCAATACAAAAAACAGACTACGGTATCTCCGTACGTCTTATTCTAACACTCGGCTCACAGCTTCTGCTTCTGCTTCTCAGGTCAAAAATGCTGACCCTCGACCCTGGCACTCTTCTCCCACTTCTTTACTCATTTAGCTTTTATGTCACCAAAGCATACTCTCTCTCTTTCTCTCTTTCCCAGCACTCTTAAGACTCTTAGTTTATTCCTTAGACTCCTAAATATATAGACTAAGCGTATATCCCCCTTTTTCCATACTACAATAATAATAACAATTTTCCGTCATCTGTTCGAAAGGCAAACACAGAAAAATTGAGAACGTAAGCATCGAAAAGCAAAAAGCACAGCAGACACGAACAGCCTAAAAAGGACGAAAAGCCAACGTATTTTTTTATGTAGCAATTTTATTATCCCGTTATCCGAGATCTTGTTGGCGATGTCGGTGTCGCGTCGTTATTTCAGGACTCGTAACAGTATTGCCCTTTTGCGCGGATCACCATGACGAAGCAGAAAAGTAAAATTACGAGGCGGCTCCACTTTACGACCAGATTTTAATCCTGTCATTGAATCTTATGAAGTGTAGAGAAAATCTAGCCTTGTTCTTAAAAGATCTTAACATTGCGATTTTCTCTGCTCAAACTGCTCGTTCATCTTTGACAAGTACTGCCTGCCTCTTTTCCATCCTTACAGATGTTTCTAGCAGTTAATCTTACATTGATAGATAGAGGAAGATTATCGGAAACAATTTTGTTGGCCAGAGAGAAAAAGAACATTTTTACAAAGAAATTTGTAGTTGTTCGATGAATTTTCAAATACATTTACTTACTTTACGATAGACTTCTTTGGGTCTCTTTTTCGATGGAATTAGTTAGAAGTGCACTTATACATAGTTCTAAATTTAATCCTTTTGATTCGTTTACGCTCCAAATGATGAAATTTTACTCATAAATGTCGAAGTTCCTTTCCTGAAAATGCTGTTACACGTGTGGCTCGGAAGCTGATTGTGAAAGAATTCGATAAGCGTTTTAGTTTTTTCAAATTTTTAAAATTAATTATTTCAATTGCTAGTTAGATTAATCAATACGTTTTCATTGAAAGATATCATGTAAAAATTCAAATAAATATAAATTACATTAATTCGTTTATATCTGTTAACAGCGCGAACGTTACCATACAACGTTACAGTTAAATTATGTAACATTGTAAATAATGATATACTATTATATAATCTCTTTATGTTAAATCTGTATTTAACGAGATGTAGGTTAAAATATTTTGCATCCAATTATTAGGAACGGACACAAATGAATATTAATAAATCTCAATTATTCACGCTGAATCTTTAACGTTTCACACGAGAAACACATATATGCATAAATCGTTTGAAAAATTTATCAAACATTTCGTCATTTTATAGATATGTTAACGAACACAAACGTATCATACATCCCTCTAAATTTCTACAACGTATTACACAATCGATAATATAATATGCAATTCATATTTTAATTCTTTACATAATTAACGCGCAATCACTGACAGAATGTTATCAGTAGCTCATTATGGAAACAAAGTTTCTTCTAAGTAATTTCTCTTCGAAAAACGGAACGATTTCTGATATATCTACCTGGTCTATATTCTCCTAAAAAATTTGAAAAATTCACAGTGACACATAGAAATACGTTCGTTAATTGCGAAGGAATCGCAATGAAAAGACGTTTCATCAAAGACTATCGCTACAAACGCGAAGAATATCGCGTCGTTTGTGTCTCAGACGTTTTGGAAACTGTCCTATCGGCTTCGTATCGGGTAGAGAGAAACGGAAGAAAAATCGATCGAAGAGCAAGTGGCTTAAGGCCAGTTCCCGGAGACAACTACCGGGGAACATTCGTTGTTCTGTAACGGCCTATACGTTATCCAGTAAGCCTGGAAACAACTTGTTAAAACAGTGAATAGCGGTTTCATCGCCTGTCTCGTGAGTTAAGGTGTCTCTAACTCAATGACGTTCTATGGCCCTTCGTTTCACACCCTCCATTCTGCTCTTCCGGCCATTTCTGACTGTATTTTCGCACTAGCGTACATTGTTACAGCTGAGTTTAAACCAGGTGATTCTATAACTTTTCCTGCGGCTTCACTGCCAGTTTTATAGGAATATAGCGCTCTAGACGAGCACTGTAACGTCGAAAGTGCGCGCGTTTCCAACTTTCAGTTCAATATTTAAAAGACTATGTAAGATCAAAATGAACAAATAAATTATGTATATATATTAACTGGAGATTACAGTGTAGCGTAACCTAAAATTTTGCTTATTCATTCAAATCTATATTTACTCGTAGTACAGAACAAAATATTTAATCATCGTTAATACATCATGAGGTCTCTCTATTTTTGTGATAATCCGTGTAACCGTCGTGAATAATCTCATCAAGTAGAATAATCTTCTCTATAGTTTATTTATATACTATATTACGTTCGGAAAAATAATCCATATAAATTTTTCATATATTATATAACAGTTGCTTCTTATCGGTATTCTCTACAGGAGACCATACAGGTGAGAATATAGAAATGAACAATGTTCATCAACTTATCTTTTAGTTGGATTTTATAAAAATATAATTGGAAATACTTCTCGTTCCCTCAATCGTGTACCATCGCAATGTTTTATTCATTTTTTGTTCTACTTGCTTTTTATGAATATATCGCAAAATAGTTTATTGTGCTAACTGGGCTGCCCAGGCGATCGACAATTTCGAATATATTTGCGAATAAATTTGGAACAAACACAGGAAACAACGAACTATGATTGCAATTTGAAAGTTTCAAGCAAATAGACGATAAACAGAGTTTACCCCGTTTGCCGTACAGTTTTGAAAACTGACAGCTGAGGCGCATAACTTCTCCGCAACGATATTTTCGGAACACCGTATGCAATTACGAATAACTAATTAGCTTGTCGATATCGGAAAAATTACAACATAGTTTCGGAACTAAGCGAATCGGCAGAGTACGTTTACGTATTTCAGTCAACTGGATTTTAATTAAAAATTTCGTTCGACAGTTGAAACCCTAGTGTGACATAAATAAAAAATTGTATTAAATTCCTAAAAGATCGTTTGAAAATCTTTCCCTTCGTGTATCTTACGCCCCGAAACTATGAATCTTATACGTAGACCTTAAGACTAGAATTATTGAAATGCAAAAGAATATTTATGCAAGTATTCATTTTATGTTCCTCTGTAGCGGAAGGTAAAGCTGTAGTCCAAAGTCTAAAGTCGTCTAAAGTCTAAAGTAGTCTAAAGTCGTAATCAAGTACTAAATGTTAATAAAGTGAAGAGGTCGAGTAGCGCAATACTCTATGAAATAGAAAAGTTGGTTACATAAGTGAGAGACAACACTTTTCATTTTGCGCTTTATTTGTGTAATACGTTGTTAGAGTACTGCGAAAAAAAAGGTATATTTCTATTACACCGTTTCTTCATAATGTTCTTTGATGTAAAGAGAGTAACAAAGAACATGCAACTATTGCTTCCTCGGATAGGAATGCAACAATGTAGTTGTTGAACGTGAATTGTATTATCGCTTCTTTTTAAAGGGTAAAGAAACGAATGTACATGGTTGCTGAAGACGTTGTCTTCCGCCGAGTTTTCCTATACGATCCGTTTCCTTTCAATTCCCAGTTTATCTCTGTGCAGATGAAATTGACAAATTTGAAAGGATAAGGAACAGAATATACGAAAGTTTCGAGACTTTCTATTCGCTTCGTGGAATAAGGATGTTATCCTTACTGTTTATCTTCGATCTTTCCACCAGACGATTGCTTCTGTATATTTCCGTAACATTTTGTTACAGCGAATCTGATGAACAAAGTACACAGGTTATATATCGGAATATATCCGTAAATGATGAAAAAAATATATAGAAATCGTTTTGGAAAAAAGAAGAGGCGAAACCTAGACGTAAAAAGAAGGAATCTTACGAAAAGAAATCGCTTGTGAGTTAAACAAACCCGCGAAATAAATAAAAGAAAAGAAAAGGAAGAGAAGATAGAGAAAATCTCGAATACGAAGAGAAAGAAAGACAAAGCAGAAGACAAAGTTCTGCGACGTCTTGAACGAAAAGCTGTGAGTTTCCACTTGTGAATCGCAGCTGCAAAGCCGACAACGATAATACCACGACGCTATAATCTCCGCTGGACAAGCAACAGCAGAGAAATTTAGATTCGAAAATTTCCGTGTGCTAAGTTCTCCCGGGCCGGTCATACAGCAGTGGTTCTTAGCTGCTTATCCTGTCGGCACGTTAGCACTTTTAACGCGTTTATCGAAGCTGGGATCGTGTAACCGGATTAACAGGTTCCCTCGAATAAGGGAGGAACTTTTATTTCTCGCCACCGAAAACGAGGTAAACAACGTTTTCCTATTATCAGCGTTTCTCCTCGTTTTGCGGGCGAAATTGTTTCTCCTTGTTGTCTAAATACATTATTAATTCATGAATTTACGTTCTTTCCCCCCCCTTTTTTTATTGTATTAAAAGTAGTAGAATTTGTCGTTAGGGATAATTTTACGATAAGATCCATTGGTAAGAATATTATTTAAAACGTATTATCAATCGGTGAAAAGAAGAGTGAAATATTCGTATCGGGTAGATTTGTATCGTAACGAAAAGGAATTTTATATGACATGATTTATTCAATTGTACAAATGAAAATGGAAAAAAGGTAATTTTTCAAAGATATTGTAACAATTCTGTGAAATCAGTTGATAGACTGCAAGCTTTAGTTGAAACTGAATCGCAAAGTCCGTTCCTTGTTCCATTTATTTACATTCCTGGAATTAATACATTAGCTAGTAGATAAGCGTACTATCAGGTTTAAACTTTCGCGGTTAAAACGTCCCCTGAGAATTTACTGGCTGTGACGCAAAACCCGGCTTATATACTTTAATTAAGACTCGCTAATCCAATATGAAAAAGCGTAGCCAAGACTAAGAATATCATACTGGCAGAAAATTGAAAAGTTCCACATTTTCAATCTCTCGCCTATAGCTACATACTTCTCCAACGAAATTATACCTATCAAAATCATTCGAAATCTTAGACGCGTTCAATACGTTCAATTCGAAATTATTACAACTCTCTGATAAGTAGTGTCTTAGGAAAAATCTATTCAATTATTAAAATCATAATTTCAACATTTTAATTTCTGCTAACGTTTCTGATAAAATTAAGTATTCACATTTTAATCTCTCTTACGTATTCTCTTCCATCATCCAAAATTCTTCAATTTCCCTTTCCTTTCATTCAGAAGGAACATCTCGAATCTCTTTTTCCTTTTCTTTCCTTTCCTTTTTCTCTACATTTTTACACGTTAGCCAGAGGTTCACGAGAGCCGTGTAATTCGGAATAATAACTTTTCGTAGAGCTATCGTTACGTCGCGTCGCGTTGCGTCCAGAGAATATCGCAGTCAAACGATGCTGAACTTGGTCACAAAAGCTCGAAGTTGCCACGGAGAAAGACACCGCTAGAAACTTTTACTTCTTTTCACCTATACACACGTGTATTTATAATACGTACACGTACGAAGATGAGACATGGAAGCTGAGAATAAAGTTAACAGAGTCGCGTTTTGCGAGATGGATCTGCACGCTTTCACCGTTTGTACAAATGAACGGTCCACCGTGTAATTACAAGAGTTCTTCGGGAAATTGAAATTTAGTCTCCGGCCAGTGTAAAGTAAAGAGGAAAAAGAGGAAAATACGAATACCGTTTCGTTCGGTAAAAGTTGCTCGTTTCTCTTCAACGTCCGGAAATAGAGTCGCAGACGTCGTAGTTTCGTTTCGGAGTAACTGTTCTTCTTTGACTATCGCCGCTTTAACTCCCTGCACTCGATTCGCGTTTCATGCCGTATAAATAAAAACGTCGAAACTCGATTGAGATTAATAGTCGGTACGATCCTGCTTTTCTATCAACTTGTCAGATATGGAAGGTGCTACTACACATTTTGTACATTTTCCGTTAAGCTTTCTTTTTAAGGGTGACATTTACTTTTTAATTCCACTTGTTGATAAAATTGCATTCTTACTTCATACACGTTCCACACTGTGAAAAGCGATGGTACAATGTTCGAGAAGTAAATTCGAACGAATTTATTCGAGAAAAGCTTTCACCTTCTCTTGCAGGGAGTGCGTTGGCTCCTGAAAATTTATGTCCACGCGTGTTAAATATCTTTTATCGCGTGAACATCAAAGAGAAAATTGTTATCAAAGAGATTAATATACCGAAGCTTGTTATAATATCGTTCCAAAGAATTTAACGTGTAGATCATTTGTGTACACTCATAGATTAATTCGTAAAATTGCTAAAATGAAAAGTTTACAGTAATTTGTAACGTTTACAAGTTGCCAATGTGATATATCCTTTATTTTCTTGAATAATATTTGTTAAATTACGTGTACATAAACCAACACGTTGACATTTTTCCAATTTCTTTATTTAGTTATTGGAATTTTTCACAACATTAAACAAAAACATATTTTTTTTTTAGACACATGGCATTGAAGAGGATACAAAATAATCCTCCCAAAAATTCCAATTGTTTTAACGTTGTTAGAATGAAAAACTGACTCGATGCCATGATGTTGATGTCATTGAACAACATACGAGTGTATTTGTACAGACTCGGTATGACACGTGTTAATTTACATCGGTTGTATACTGGTTAGTGTACATCAACGTCAACGTCTGTAAACGTTGTCTGCCGGTATCGTTCGCCACTTTGTTACAAATAAAACAAGCCACCCCCTCTGCGACGTGGCTTCTATCCTCGTTCCGGCACGATATTGCCGTAACGAGTCAGTTACAGCATCACAAAGGGACAGAAATGAAAATTGAAGCAACCGTTGCGAGTTAACCTCACACAAAACAGAAACGCAACAGAATAGGAGAAAAGAATTAAAAGAAAAATACGAATGGAAAATATCAAATAAAACCATATATTCTTAACGAGGTTGTCCAGAGAACAGCTTGGTCGTTGTTTTCGAGGATCAACGAGGAAATGCTTTGTCTTTTAATTCTTTCCAAGCTGTGGAATTATTCTTTCCGAGGGACGCGTTTCCATAGAGACCGCTGGACTTCCTTTTTATACCATTTGCGAATGAAACTCCTTATAAGATTTCGTCAATTTCATAATTATTTCACGCGAGAAATTAAGTCAATTTTCAAACCTACCATCTTCAAAGGAACACGAGTTATCAATTTTGAACGTTCGAAATTACGTTTCTACGTGATACTTAAGATTAGCATGATTTTAGCTGGACAAAGAATGTTTCAAACTTATATACGTTACGCGAAAATATTTTTGCAAATGCTTTAACGACTTATTGCCTCCAATCATAAAATTATAATAAGTTATAACTTGAAACGATTCGAACTATTTATGTTCTCCAATCTCGGACACCCGATTCTCCCATTCATCTTCGACATCCAAAACTCATTCGTTCTCCGTAAAAGGTCGCACCATGTTCCTGTTCGCACGGTACCACAGCTCACAGTCGATGAAAAGGTTTCCAAACGATCGATCGATCTGAAACGCAAAACATTTCGGGAAACATCGGAATGTAAGAAGGAGAGACGACGGTGACCACTAACGTAAAGAGGAGAAATGCTTTCGGTTATTTGTTCACCCGACCCATTTTACCGGATTCGATGGGCCGCGGACTTATCCGGTGAGTTACGTCGCGAAAGTTCCACGCGATTTTTCGGTTCAGCCAGTTTGTCATTGCTTGTTCTATGCGCGCGCGACTTTCAAGCCAAGTAACTTTGCTGTACACCCAGTGAAATTCGATTTCCAAGCGAGAAATCTTTGATCCTGATCGCTCTTACCAACTCTCATCGCTTCTCGCGCGAACTTTCAACTCTGGGAAACTCGAGATGCTTCGGAACGTTGTCGGTTAACGCGCGTTTCTTCCTTGTCGGGTCGCAATTAAGACCGCATTCTTGTGTCAAGATAAGCGCTAATCGACCTCTTCCTTTTCGCGTTCACTGCTTTTTCTTCGTTTCTTTGTTTCTTCTTCTTCGTATAAATAATACAAACTGTCCCTTGTTAATGGGAAAGTCGAAATAGTAAACGATGTTTACTGACACGAAAATTCGTAGCATAAATAAGAAAATGAAATTACTCTTCCATTTAATTGCATCGGACTCTTAATTGAGCTCTAGCGAATAATTGGTCTGAAAGCTAAAAGTAAATTATTTTGACACTTGTACACAGATTGTATACAGATATACTGTATGCTGTATCGTAGCGAGTTGTTTGCTGTTGCTCTATCAATATCGAGGAAAAGTATTATAAAATACGAAAACAATATCGGTCGTACAATTTGGTTGGACTTTTTTTTTTTAAATCAGCGATTTATTTACTGTATCTCGGCTGCAATAGCAAATACAACTCAAGTTGCGTAATCAGGGTTACACAACTTTCTCGGTGTTACCGTGAACTTTGAAAGTTCGTAACATGTTTGGTTTGTAGAAGCAGGGTTTATAGCTTGATACTTTAGAGAAGCTACGCTACAAATTGCAACCGGGAAGAAGATCGTAGGATCATCTTATCTTGTATGTTAAAAAATGGGCGATGGAATAGAATTTACAACTTCTCCAACTTTTGAACGATAACATATGCACTAGTAACACGATGTGCAGAAATATCATAGGCTGATTTATGTTTGCGTATAAAATATCTTGTATTTACTGACAATTTTACGCTCTGTATTTGTTTCGTACTCGTATTTGTCTTATAAAATCAAGAGCACGGAAATATTAATAGAAAGTGATTGCAACAACTCTAATTACCACTTTGTATTACGTACCGAACATTCGTCACAGAAAACGGCTCGTTCGAAGCCGCAGACGATTCCAATTAACAGATCCGCTAACAACTATTAACAGTTTATAGGAAACAATAGTTAAATGCTCGTTTTCCATTGGATTAACTTTTCTAATTCACGTTTCATATATCTTCGCCATGGCCTCCAACTGAATTCACTAAAACTTTGCTGAAATTAAGCGAATTCCACGCAGTAAAAAGTATAGTTTGTGGCTCGGTGACTTTGTGATAACGCGAGCGTAACTATGGTAGAACGTTTCTCCGTTATTTGGACATCCAATTTTTTTTCGATGCGAGAATAAAGTATCGTCGTGATCCAATTTCATCCTTTTGTCCCGTTCTTCCTCAAGACTCAGTTTTTTTTTTCTTTTCTTTTTTAGAAATGATCGACTGTATCGTCTTACAACGCTGGTAATATCATCCGTACAAATTATACTGTGTTTCCTTTATGATTTCCTCGATACTTTTTTTTATTCTTTTTTCTCATTTTCATGTAAAAAGTGAAAGAAGCTTACTTCGTCTTCGAAAGATGCTCTCGGTAACTAGGTCTTCGTTCCACAGGGAAGAAATAAGACTGCTTAGAAAAATTCTCGGCAAGTATGTCCACGGTATAAGCGACTGTTCTAAAATAGCTTTCTTTAACAAACACTACGCTCCTTACGATATAACGTAATTTACAGAACAGAAGTAATACAAAGAAAATCAAACAGTTGTGATCATCGATCGTAAAATAATATTATACGTATGTATGTATGTAAGGTCGTAAATCTCGGGGTAATTCAGCTGATCGATTCTGAAGTCTGAAAATCGAGTTTATTGTGAAAATACTTAAATAAATAAATACAGGAATAAACAACAATTAATACCAATCGATAACAGTAAACTAAAATAAGTTCTGTACAATGTCTACTTGAAAATAGACAATCGATTTTCAACGTCCTGAGCTATCGATCCTTCTCCGACAATCTTCAATGTTTTAAATAATTATCTTTCTTCTGCGATCTTGTCTATCTCTGATGTTGCTCTCTGTTCGTCCGTTTGGCTGTCCGTAAAACAAAGAAAGTTCCTGTGTCCGTGAAACAAAGAAAGTCGCGCTGTCCGTAAAAAGAGAAAGTCCCTATCACACTTGAACTCTAGGGAATTTACATGTATATGCAAACGCCGGCTGCTGTATATTTCGATTCATTTCCAAAAGTATTGCATCGCCGATAGCCCAAGCCACAAATGTTTCGTCAGGCTTTGGACTAGATAGCAACTTTGAGCGGTGATATTTTTGAGGAATACCAGGGATATATTTTCGCCATAGTTTCGGGGTGCCGAGAAGGGAGCCGACGCTCTCTAATACCTCACAATCCGCAGCCGAGGATCGTGTGCACGATGCCCATGAATCGAGGACAGTCGGCGTCGCGATGTCCGATGGTACGTGGAAACTAGATAGAGCGATAAGTGTTTTCTAGAAGAATCCAGCTACGCAGGGGAGGATGATGAAGCCTCTGGCAAGACGACTGAGTCAAAAAGTTCAGCATTTGGAATCTTCGATATACGTATTCTTTAACATATGTTATTCGAACTGATTCGTAATTATTAATTACTCGGACAATATGAAGAATACCCGATGAATATTTATTAAATAATTTCAATTTACGAAAAGTGCAGTTTCGAATTGCTAATATAATTAAAACAATGTTCGTTATTGCGACAAAGAATCATATCGTCGTCTATCCTTTGTAATAGAAGCGAATATTTCGTTAAATAAGAATCATTATGATGTAAAATCTGTTCGTTCGCTATTTTTCGTAAATTATTGTCATTGATGTTTTTGTTGGAATAGAGCCGCACGTACGCATGCTTATTCATACAGTGGGTAAAGTAACTGTGATATGACAGGTAATATAGCAAATAGACAGGATAAATGGACACTAACGTAAAATAACGTTTTAAGTCGTAAATTTCATAAACATTATCTTTTGTTGCATTGCGGTGCACTGCAATTTTTTATCTGGAATCCCGGGAAAGCCTTCATTTTTTACGCCCGACCAACGAAACATTTCTGACATAGTGCTTTTTATGATTTCCATTGTAAGCCGAGGAACGACCCTCCATTCGTCGCCAAGAAGTTTGTTTAGTATGAATGTCGAACCAAGCAATTTATTGCGTAGTATTTTATGCTTGGAAAGCATATTTTACGGTATCAACCGTACCTACAGCGGAACAAAATTTATGGGTTTTGTGAGACACCTCGTTGCTTCTGCCTAGACGCGTACCTTCCTTTTCTGATGCAGCATAATTCTTAAGGATATCATTGCAGTCAGCGTTCAACGAACAAACAGGATTATAATCATCCGAACTTTAGCACACGAGGAACGCGAGAAATTAATTAAAATTAGTTTTAATTGAAAATACCTTCGTACTATGTGGAAAACACGAAATTCACTCTGTATCACGTGCAGTACCACTTTTCTAGTCCTAGAGAAACCTTATGCACGTATTGACGACATCAAGTATCGTATTTGGTACTCGAAGAATCCAAATACTGGTCGAGGATGCTACATTCACTGGCGGTAGATTTCAAGATGGTATTAGGCGTTCTGGATTCTCTCCTCATGGTCTTCGTTAAATCCATTAAATTTATTTCGTGCATATCACGTTTTAACGTCGCCTTTAATATTTTGACGCAACATAATTGCACAAGCAAGTTACTATCTTTCGGTGAAATCAAACGTGACATCCTCGATCTCTTAATTTACGTCTACGTTCTACCTATCGCTGAACTTCTCGGATCGTTCCAGTTTCTCACCTCAAATCTGCGATAGAGTGATTTAACACGAGATGTCAGCTAATAATTCGCTGATGTAATTCGTCTGAGAAGTCATTACTCGATTTAAAAAAATGTAGTCTTACTGTCCTATCTCAAACTCGTGGTAAATTAATTCCAACTTGTAAAAAACTGAATCTAAATATTCGTGAAAAGTTCATCGGACTCGAGAGATTTCTCAAAATATCAGTCGTTCGACAAAGTAGACTTTAACGTACGGTAAATCTGAATACGATGACATTGAACCAATTGGAACGTTGAGCTACGAACGGACTAAATCACACGGGTAACACGCGTATGTATCCAATTTCGCCAATGACTGCTGTCTCCTCCCAACTACATTTATCAAGCGGACAACTAACAGTCTGCCAGCGCGCAGTGATGTGCAGACACGATAGACAATTCCTAACGTTTGTAACAATGCACATAGAAGCGTCGAGTAGAACGCGCGACCGCTTTCTCCGAAGTGTTATAACTCAAATATCTAAATGTTTGATTCCATCCTCGACTTTGCACTAGTAAGTGTATGTATCAGGTACAGGTTCGAAGAAACCGTTTACGGGCAAATAGTTGCACAGCCAGTGTTTGAAGTGTATCTTGAATGCTCACAAGTGCACAGCGAAGCTTAAAATAAACGAAATGCAGCGGATAAAAGCGACTTTTAATCTCGATTGCCAATCTCGTTCTGTTTCCTTACGAACGATAGTTCCATTACTGTTCGTATTTACAATTTTCAAGGATTAACTAATGGACGCTTGATTATCGAGGGAAAAGCTTCGATAAAACCAGTTTTTGATAATTAAATCAGGTATCGACCGATTACGAGAGTGCGACTGTAACATGTACGTATATCAGACGAAGAATTATTTAACTTTATACTCAAATTGTTATCGATAAATTGTATCTATTCATTAGTATCAATTATTCACGTTCTATTTGCTATACGAGTGAATAAGCAAATTGTTGGAAAACGCGATTAATTACAAAATATCGAATAGAGTATTACGTGATACATAATTTGGCAGGCAAAATGAGGACAAAAGAAAGAACAAGTATTCGTAATTTGGTAGAACGATGATATTAACGTAATGGTGGAACGAATTCGCTTTAAATACGATTTCGAAGGATATCCGATTTCGTTGTCTGACTACCGGTTCAGCATAGTTTACCAGATAATTCAATTGGGGTCTATGCGATGATGAATCAGTATGTAAATGATGCCCATTAATCAAATGTCATTGTATTAGATTGGACGTGGAAACAAAATTGAGCATATAATGCGTAATAACGCGTTATGAATTCAACGATCAGAAATGAAAAACATCAGATTCCATGTAAAAACTAGACACAACTTATTTAATGTTATTTCGTTAGGATTAAAATCAAAGAAAGATAGACTTGTCGAGGATCTGGTCTTTAAAGAGTATTCTCGTTAACTGTATCATTTAGTGCATGGTATCGTTTACAAGTTTTCAATCTACAACAATATAATTTCAAATTATTCTCCTTTATTTCGTCTGATGTTATTTCCTCTACAGAGCCGGCTACTGACGTAATAAAACAGAATTTTTTTCCAACGCACGGATATTAATATAATATATGGTAATGCAATCGTTGACCATTTCCACCAGGCAACGATATCGCGTAAGAAATAACCTGATATGTCAGAAGAATGAAACGGGACGGAGCAAGCTTAGAATCGAAAGCTTTTATTTACCACTTTCAGCGGCGCTGTAGTCCCATAACCCCGGGCTAAAGCACACATTACTCAGGAAAGTATCTGAGCCGGTAGCACAGAGCAGCCTTCGTCTTTTATCCCCGCTGTTAATCTATATTTGTTCTGAGAGTTAAAACAGTTTGTCCAGCAAATTTCAGTGACCGATTAACCAAACCACGATTCAAACATTCGTCGCTATTCTCGACTACTTTGAAAAATACACGCGACCAAATGTCCTCTAAATAAACTACGTTTTACTTGTATTGTATCGAGATTAAATCAGCTAACTGTAAAATCAGGACGGTTTGGATATCGGAGGGACATTGGAACATTCAGCGTTTCGTTTACGCGAAATCTCTTCGTGAGTCGTGACGAGCAATCGGTGCTCCATCGCATCGATCAAGTTGGTTCCCTTTTGTTCACCTTATATAGGTCATCGTGCTTGTACGTAAAATTATTTGAAAATTGGCCGAGGCGGTTAAACTCGGTTGTATGCTATTCCGAACACGTGTGCGTCTTCCGAACTTGAATATTATTATTCCTGGTACTCGCATTACCGAGCGAGGTGGAGAACCTCGGACCGGGATACAAATCCCTCGACGCTGGGACGAAAACGCGCGTGGAAAAATGTGTTTCGTCTATAAGTGTGGGTCGTTTCAAGCTGCTCGAACACCTCAGCGCAAGGCCATGGCAAAGCGTTTCCAACGGTGTGGCTAAAATTGCCTGGAGTTGCTGGAAAAGTTGCACCTGCATCTGCTTTCAACGACGTCGTTGTCAAAGATAGGGATTTGTCTGACGCGCGAAATAGAAATTCGGACGTTTAGGAGAATGAAAGATAGCGCAGCTGCCGCTTGCGTTACGTATAAATCGTGTCGCACGGTTAAATTTCGCAAAAGCGCGAATGTTTTGACAAGCGTTTATTGATTTTCGTTGTAGTTGCGCTGTTTCAAGCAGAAAGTACGACGCTCGATATCATTTCTTGATAATTCAGTATATCGTGGTCTCTTAACATTGACAGTTATGTGCGTATAAATAATAAAGGGCTGGATAAACAAGTCATTTGCAATTTTTAAGCGTTATTTTTTATATAAAGCGTATTCGTAAAGTGTTTGATGTTCCATACATGTTGGGCGATTATTATTATTTATTCAAAAATCTTGATTTGCTAACTTAGTCTATACTACAAGAATGAAGAAAGTTCGTAGCATTGTAAGTATAAGCTTAACGCGCTGGCTGCGTAGTTTTAAGATTAATGCCATTTCTTGATGAAGTTTCGTGATTCATTGCGGAGCAACCTCGCGGAGTAATTAAATCGTTTGACAAGTAATACGTAGCACTTTAGCACTTTCAATGCCTGACGTTCAATCGAAACATTAGTTTCCATATTAATTCCAGTTCACTTAAGAGAATACTCAAGCAGCTCCATTCACAGCGAACGGTCAATTTACGTTGAAACGAACAATCTTATGATTACTCTACATAGAACTACCGTGTGTACCTCTCGTAGATATATTGTACATAGTATGTATACGTATATATGTATGAAATCTTTCGCAAATCGATACTATCATGTAAACTACTGGAAATAATTTTTCCTTCCGATAAGATCTGTGGCAGAACATTTGTTGCTATTACAATTTGTCCATTAACGAAAATATTTGTCTTAATGCAACTGTTTGCTGTATTGTTCGCCTTTCTCTTCTCTTCATTGAAATATATTAGGTTGTCCGGAAAGTGTCTTTCTTTCTCAAACGTGTTTTTTTTACAACCGTGCAACTTCATACAAACGTGAAACCAAGTCTGTGAAATGTCGCGGTGTTTATCTGAACAGAACAAAATGGATCGTACGTAATTCGACAAAATGATATAAAACGAAAAATGTTGTGCGTCTATTATTTCCTTATAAAACGAAAGAAACTTTTCGGACAACCTAATATAAAATCAAGAACAGCTGAGAGTGTAGCGACTAAATTTTATCCAATTAAGAAGACGCGTAACATACGCGTGAATAGCAGCGAATGTATCAAAAGGCGTATACTATCTCGATTGAAATGGTGTAAAAACGATTTAAATCGAAGACTTTAATTCAATTGGCAAATTTATCAAAATCAAAATTGTTTATTTAGAAAGATCGTTAAGGTGCACTCATTTCTTCAATTTTCGCTACTAGTTTTTCCAGCAACTATCGATATTTTTTCTTCACCTCCTGCAAACTTATTCCTTGTCAACTTTCGATACTTTTATCGCAAACAATATCTGTCGGCAATCGTATTATCTTAGCATATAACGATCGCGGATAATCACCGGTAAAACGCGATTTTGAGACAGTCTTAAACCCAGCAATTTATTAGGCTCTTCTCGCGAGAAACCCACTTAAAGCCCTCTTCAATTTCTTATTACGTTAATCCTCTGCAAACGAAGCTACCTCACCATTTCGAACCTTCTTATCTCTCGATCAGCAAGAAACCGTGTTCTCGTGTAGCTCAGATGACACCGTCTAATCTATCTTTTAGATGTCGAGCAATCCTCGACGAGACTCGAGATGCAATTGAATTCATCTCGACTAGCTTCGACTCGTCATGTCAGTCCATTTAAGAAGAGAAGCAACCAGGTTCATCGTTAAGGAGAGAAGCGAATAAATTGTTCTTAGGAAGGATTGTTCTAGGATTATCGTTCTAAGGATAAATTAAAGCTATCGTCGAGTTGTTTTTTCTCAAGTTTCCGATCTGGGAACGATGTTCGATTCGCCAGAGTCTATCGCGACTCTCTGATACCCCGAAGCTGAGATTAAGACCTCGAAAGAAAAGTAATCTGTAGCTGGCGGCAACGGCATACTATTTGCCTAAGTGGTAGTTAAACGTAATCAAATCGTTCAGACAAACAACGGCCCCGGAGTTCTCGGATTAAATAGAGAACGATTATTCGAGCAATCGTATCCTACGGGTCGGTATCCGATTACCATTTGTCTGATAATCACGATACAATGGCTAATTCTGCTGCGCCGGTGTTTCGATGCACAACGAAGCGAACACTGGCGCGTAGACGCGGCCCGAAATTGTCTGGGGGTTGCGTAATGGAGTTTTGGATCAGTTGGCTCGTATTGTGTCGGCAGTTGTTCTCGTCAACGTCGTCAGACGTGGAAACCGCATTCCCGCGATCCGCGGTATCATGCACTCACAATCAGTGGCGCAGCAAATTGAGCGATGACGTTTACCATTGCGCAGAGACGAAACGACGTTGCTTCACGCGATCAACCTACGCCGACCAATGATTTTGTTCTAGTTAAAATTAAAGGGTTGCAGTTGCAGGTCAGCCTCGTTATTGGAAATTTTATAGGAACTTTATATCGTTAACTTACTTACATCGGAAGAGATTCTTTTTGCGAGAGTCTTTCAGTAATTCGAGTAGGTGGAGGAAAATCGTATTATTTAGAATCGTTTCAGTGACCGAAGAAATTGGAAGGCTGGAAAAAAATTGATGAAAGTTTCTTCTTTTATGGGCACAGCTGAAATATTAGAATCGAGAAGACAGATACGTGTACGTGAGTTTTGCTTTTAATCTGGAAATCGCTAAACGTAGCGTTCAAGTAATCTATCCTCCCTTTTTACGTAAATTGAATTTTATGTCGCGATTTCGAAATATATAGAAAACAGTAAATCCAGAAATACCGGGCGAAACGTTTTCCCGCCTCTGTATATATCTGTGTTTATCTACTAATCTACTTTATCGAGAATGGTAGTGGTGGCAGTGGTACGCGCTACGGATGACTAAATATTTAAACAATATAAATTTTCACGGAAAGTAGCTTTTAACCACCTCTGATCGTAAATGTTAACAGTGATTTTGTTAACACAATTTGACCATTCGTCGAAATGTTCTGATTCTAAACATATTACTTGCTCGTTGTGATAATAGATCGCTATTCAATTTCGAAACAATAGATCGCTTAAATCCATTTAGATCCTTTAAAGCCCTAGACGTAAATGACCATTGTACGTTGCGTAATATCTAAATTAACCACCGTTGCACGATATCGAACACTTTCCCTTCAGAATAATCGTTCCGCTGTAATAGGTTGGAAAATTCGCGCAAACGAATTCTACGAAACAATAAGCATCGCATACCGATTGATTGTAATTCATCGTATCGACGAATAATCACGGAACAGGGAACGATTTTGTACAAATGTGTTCTAAAATCAGCATCGTTATCCGTCAGGAAAACCCATAAATCGTATTGTTTACGTTCAGCCGTGATACAGCAGCTTCCAAAGCAATTTTACAATGTACACAGACGGATTTACACAAATATGTTTGTATTCGATACAACACGCAAACCAATGTCGCTAGTGTTTCATTCGATTTTTCCCATTTTTTTTGCCTTCCTTTCTCTTTCTATCGTATCTATTTTCTTTCTGCTTCTCTCTTTCTAACCGTATAGAACGAAATTGGAACCTACAACAGGGGTAGAGCTAGTCAGCTGCAAAATCGAATATTATGATATAGACATTGAAAAGAGTTGCGTCGAACGATTTCTTTTGCGAGAGAAACTTGCGTTAACGCTTATCGAGCATATTGAAAGTGTTCTCGAAGCTTTTAACCGAGCGATATTTTTATGAAACTATTTTACAACAACGTAGCCAGTCACAGTGAACGAAATCTAGCATTGGAATAAAACGATTGCTCGATATCTAATATCGTGATAAATTATAAAGAAAGCAAGCAGGACTGTTATATCGCGTTATTCGGTTCGATATTTTCAATAAAAAAGAAAAAAAAAATGAAAAGGATTATTCAACGAGATTAAATATTCCATGAATGCGTAAAGATCTATTTGTAAGGATTTTTTGAAACTTTACAACAATTTTAACCACGGTATAATTGCGAATCTCTATTTATCCTGGCGATGGAGACAAGTTGCTCTAACGAGCGGCAGCTTTCTTTCGCAACAAGTCTATTTCTGAATAATAACAACGTGCCAATGAAGCATGGTTAAGTATCGGAACAACTACGCTTCACGAGCTATCGCTAATACGGTACCGTCAGTGCAAACTGTTTCACTGTAAAAGCATTTCAAGTATAGCAGCTTCCGCGATGATCATTCATAAAATGAATCGCAACGTATCAAAAGCATTACATTCTTTTATAAGGCAGGCAAACCTTTTTGCAGTAAAATCTTCGTAAAGGAAGAGAGCATCACGTCGTTGAAAAGATATCAGAAGACGACGATTATCGCAAATATAAAGGTCCTTAGCCAGTCATCTTCGGAATATCATGGCAGACTATACAGAGTGAACGTGGCTCGCAGTGGTATTCTTAATACCATTGAAAACAGTCCATCCGTCACAAAGCGAAAAAGGCGCACAGAGGAAAGCTCTCTCGGCGAACAGTCAAAAGTACTTTCGCGTCGGCAACGGACATATCCTCTTAGAAACGGTCGAAATTGCCGCACCGGGTTACAAAGAGAATCGCTAAATCCGAAGCCTTGAAAGCTACGTCGTGCCAGCGACCCAGAGAGTCGCTCGTTTAGCAAATGAACTAAACCGGTCACCGGTTTTGCGTAACTGAGTCAACAAATAACGGAGATGTGGTTTTAAAAACATCCTCGAACCATCGTCGTGATCATCCGAGTTTCATAACGTTCGTGAAAGATTCTTTCGCGGTGGATTTTATTACGTACAAAGAGGATAATTAGGAACAATAAGGTTGGATTAAAAGCTGTTTGTTTCAATGCTTGATTAAATTTCAGTTCAAATTGTTGCGTTTGCTTTGACGGTAGTATGCGTATTTAGATACTTTGATACGTCTAGTTGAGTGAAACTATTACGATTTAATGATATTGTAGAAATTTTCACACTTTTGCGTTTCTTTGAACAACGAATATTCTGAACATGAATGCGTTCTACAGATAACATAGGAATTGAAATAAATTGTACGTACTGTACGAAATGTTGAGCGACACAAATATCGATTAAATATATATTTAGGTTAGCAGTTTGACATTTTTGCATTAGTTTGGCTTTTAACGGCAAAGTCCTATAAAATAGATAAAACGCGTTGTTTTACTTCAAATAATATTTTTAGAGATATTTTCTGCAAATATTTCAAAACTGACGATTTTTTACATGTGTCACCCTTTCATAAAACTCACGATATACACGTTCATAATCTATATACTGATATAACGTTTATCGAGAACGACAGTAGCATTGACTGCACATGTGCGTCCAGAAGAGTTAAAAATCCATAGAAAATTGTATTCCTATGAACTTTACAACCTTCAACAACGTATTCTTCGCATTATCGTTCAACAACATATTCTTCGTACTATCGTTCGACAACATATTCTTCGTACTATCGTTCAACAACATATTCTTCGTATATCATGAATTTGAAACGAATATTTCGTCACTTTACACAAGCTCGCAAAAGTATTCCAACGCTTGTACACAGCTCTTCCGAGTATATTACGCGTGTTACACGGAACATTTTGAAATTTCATTAGCACTGTTACGAGATTCGACTGTGACGATTATATTGGTAAAGTTTGAAACGAATCTGAAAATATACATACATATAAATTGCAAAGTATCCAGTATGTATTTCGCAGAGATCAGAGACGTATTTAAAGAGCCGGTAGTCCATTATATTGAAATAAACCATGATATTCAATGGGATCATATTTAACATTTATCTAAGATTGCTATTTATGCTGTGTATTCGTTCGTTTGTTAAACACACGAATGCAATAATTGCAAGTATCTTGTAACTTCTGTGTATATTTTCAGGTAGATCTCGAATTTTATCAATATACGTAAACACGACAGCCGCGTTTCATTATTACGCGAATGAGATTTCAAGATATTTTAGCGTATACAGCCATTGTATTATCCATTATCTTCGCTTATCCTAAACGCGACAGACTACATCTCTCGATCCGCCTACATTTTCCAGACATTGCTTGTCAAGAAATCGCGAAATGCAGAAACTTACTTATCGAAATTTCTCACGAAACATTGCCAGCATCGATCAATTTTGCCATAGCAGCTACGGATCGGTATTTCCATAACTCGGCAAATTTTACTCCGAAGGCAATGTCTTGCCTTCGCAATAATCAATTCTATGGCATTCGGGAGTGGTCAAAGTGCACTTAAGTATGCGTCCTACACGGAGTTCGATCAGCTCTCGACAGGAAACGGCATCGCGCACAAGGCGAAACAACACTAGGCATAATGTCTGGCTACGAAACACGCGCTGGTCAATCCATTTCGCCATGATTTATGTGATAATCACAGACCATAGCCTGGGGCTATTCCACGTGTCCCGTCCACATTGACTCGTGGTCGTGTATGAAATTGTTGGCAGGATAACGTAACAGGGCGTCGGAACACCCGGTTCCTCGTCGGCTGCATCGGCGTCTTCGCTGTCAACGGATGTCACGGCGCGTACTGTCATCCGTGTCATATTCCAAGTACAACGGCTCACGAAATCCATGTTCGTCTATTCGCGGTTTCATAAAATTTAGGCACTTGCGAAAACTTAAGCAAACCCGTAGAAACATTAGGAAACTTTGTTATTAAAACGTTTAAAAATTCTTATCCCAGTCGAAACGAAGCTATAGAGTTGTATCAGAAAATAAAGCACCCGTGTATTCGACGTTATCATAATCTCATAGATTTCACAAAATACAATTTTATCCTTTGCTTCTTTTACGTTTATCTGTTGCGTTTTCTTTTTCGTATCTTGAGATTTGGTTTCACGAGCGCTATAAGTGACTTTACAATACAGATTCAAACTTTCGATAAATTTCTTGGAGTTTCCTATCCAGTTTGGTTACAATCTTTTCAAACGGATTCAGATTAGACGCGTAATTATTACGATTTACACAAATTATTTTAATTCTTTTAAACAGCTTGAACAGATTTTTGTTTTTTACACGTGTAGGTATACTGGCTCGCAACCTAATCGTTTCTTTCGTAACTTTATATATATTTGTTTTTATATATCGCATAACATTCGAGAACACTTTGATATTTTATTAGCACTGACTCGGCTATTGCGATTACATTGATCAAATTTTATAATAAAATTCGACGTTTTCGTGACAGTCACTTTCTCAATAATTTCCAACTAAAATTGAATCGAACGTAAACATGGCGAGATATCGAGTAAAACAGGCCTGGCGATGGTTTAACGACGTGGATAGATAGACTCTGGTCCTACTAGCGACGTTTATTCAGTTACTACAGCGATCGACTTTCGATCGAATCGGAAGACGATAGCTGGCTAACAACGCGGACTCTAATACGCTTCGACGATCTTGTCTGGCATCGTCAAGGAAGTGGAACGACGACGAATAAGATGCTGATAGGGGAGCAGTCTGGCTGTACGAGACTTTAATTCCTCGATATTGCGGTTGCATCGTTGGTTAAAAGCTTGGATTTGTCGGATGAATGAAAACGTAGCAGTGGAGTTTCTTGGATCGTTACAGTGCATATGTTCGATCCTTATAGATTCTCGTGTCGCATATTGATATAGAAAAGAACGTAAAATTAATTGTAAATAATAGAGAAATAATTAGACATTTATTTATAACAGGCAGTTCCCGACGTTTCTTGAAATAGCTGTATAACTAAAAGTGTAGGAATAAAATTCATTGTCTACAACTTGCTGGAAACATTGTTATCGCGGGTATTAATATCAAAAGAAATTTTAATTATGATCTTTGCTGTAAATTGATATAAAATGTTCCATCATAGAGATCTCTGGAACGTTTGTTCGCCGACTGTTTCGTCTCTATCGATAACTCGTATCAAAGTTTGGACTTTCGGCGGTGTAACGATCTGTATAAATCTCGAAAAAGTATTGGCAAGAAATGTACACGACCAATTAGGAAAGAGAAAAGTCATAAAGGTTGAAAGAATTGACGAGAAACGGATGAAACTTCCAAGTAGGAAATTCATGATCGTTTCTCAAGTCAGTAAACGCATTTAACGCCGATTCGTAAATAAAAGATTTTGGAACCAAGCTTTTCATTATTCCTTTACGTTTAATAGGTTTTAAAATGTCACATCAGTGACTATGATCTCAATACATTTTACGTATACATTTTGAACAGAAGATTGTCCATCACGGTTGGTAGAATATTCTGTAGAAAATTTTGCAACCGTGCGTTGATTGCTTTCAGCGAATGTAGTCTATTACGGTTTTGAAAGGAAAACGAAGTAGCTACATGTATATAGTTGTTTAATAGGAATTTCTATCGGAGCTTGAAGTCCTTCGAAGGAACGCAATTACAAACTCGTACAAAGGTCCATTAAAATACGTTTTATTAGGTATATGGAAGTCCATCAGCCGGCTATTATCATGCTTGTTTTCCTATTGTATCTCTTCTATTGTTACAAACATCGATAAAGCGAACGGGCATTTGTCTTTCCTGCCATTAGACGCGTTTAAAATATACTGTTGTTGCCAGTGAAACTCTAAATCGTGAAGAAGATAAGTGTTTTCGCATAGTGAAATGGCTCGAGAATAGAAACGTCGAGAATCTTGAATATTGCGTGTAACAAAATTGTAGGACGATAAGGAGAACTATCAAATAAGCTCTGTTGTTTTTTCATTGCGTATATTCCAATGAAGTACTGTTCTCTAAGAAGCTATCCGGAATATCGTCGAAAGCCTAAAGAATACAAAGGGAGAAATTGGCCGTGGAACCATCTCTTCGACGCGAAGCCGAAATTCAACGATGGATCCAGAACGATAGGGGCTGTGCCGTCCTTCTTTGCTTTCAAGAGTAATAAAATATAAAAATATTATGTCACATTCTAAAAAGCTCGTTAGGTATACAATTAATGTCGATTGAATTATCCAAGCTACAGTTTCGCAAATTTTCAATCTTGCAAAGGTAGTTTCAATGTTGTACCTATGTAGTTTTAGACATTTTGCCGCCTCTCCAGTCGCTTCTGAATTCGCCACTGCGGAAATTGAATCGCGATCGATATATTCGAACCGTGCTCCACAGAATCAACTAATCGCACTATTGCAAAACAAAATACCGAATAGCCAGACCGTACGAAAACGATAAATCAGCGACGCGGGATGGTTTCGGCCGTAAAAGCGAGCGAATGAAAATGCGCGAAAGAGGCGAAAAGACGCGCGTAGTGGTTTAAAAAGACGAGAGCCGCGGTTTGGGATAGGCGGTCTGTGCAAACGCAGCGATCACGTCGCCGTTGGTAGTCTTGGTGTTGCGTTGGCGCGTATCACCGGGAACGACGATGTACCGGGCGTCGTATTCGTGAACATCGCGATGCCACACGTCCCATAGACTATGAACCGCGTTCCAACGATTCCACGTTTCGTACGCGGTGACACAGTGTATTGACTGAGCGTGGATTGTGCGCCGCCGACTGATTTGCCGCGGCTGCGCAAATCTGAGCTCGGAGCTGCGGCCTCCGTATATCTACTGGCCTGGTGGTACCGCGTACTCGGGTACTGTACCCTCGTGACTCGTTCCGTACCCTTAGTCCGTGCTCGTGGCACATACACACCGCGTTCGACTCTCGCGTACAATCTAGCAGCCGCGCCGTCGACGCCGACGCCGACGCCGACAATCACCTTCTCTCACGCTGTGCTCCGTTCTCCACGCCGTCGCTACCACCACCAACTCTCACCCTCTCTACTCTCTCTACTCACTCGCTCTACTCCTTCCACTTTCGTTCGACGCTCGGACAACCACAGCCGCGCAACTGGCTCGCTCTCTCGCACCGGACGAAATATACCGCGAGATAAAAACATGTCGATGACAGGCGTCGTGCGGAACGTACCGAAACGTCAGTGCCGGTCCGATTCGGGACGACGCGTCGCGATATAGAGGAAGAGAGAGAAAGAGAGAGGGAGGAAGAGAGATCATCGCTCATCTGACAGATCACCACGGTCCTTCTGTCTAAAGAAATCGTTGCAGGACACTGTGAAGAAGAATCGACAAATTCGATCGGAATTCTTTTGGTTGAAGAGGAACAGAGTGGTGATTGAAAATTCGCGTTTGTTACCGTGATTATCCTTCTGCCTGCAGTTTGTTTCATTTGTTCTTTTTACTTGTTGGTTCGTTGGTAATTTATAGTGTACGGCTTGCTCGAATTTGTTATTTAACATTTTTCTTACACGGTGATCGTTATTTGTGAATCGATTTATTGCACGACTGGTGGACCTGGAAGACGAGTATCCGGAATATTCAGGGACATAGTGTGTGTCGACGCGTTAAGCGGTTACGGTGTCCTGTGGTTGAGCAGCCACGGCAGCCGGCTACGCTTCTCCATTGGAACGTGTTGTTTATGTGATGAACGTGGTTTAATGGTTGATCCGCTAAAACTCTTCTGGGTTATTACCAACAGCACCTATTTAGGTACGTCGAGTGACACGCTTTCAATATAATATCGTTGATAATCGTTATTTGTCTTTTACACGATAAGATCACGTACGACACGCTCTCTAAACCGAGCCGAAAGAACAGGGGAAATGAGATAAGGATAGAACCGGGGAAGAGTCGCGGTAAAGTAAGTCTGGCGATAAAAAGATACGAAGGGTTTGTTTCTTCCAATACTATCTATCAGGATTTCGCATCACGGACTCGTGAGACTAGCTCGATCTTGAGAAAATTCAACGAGTTCTAGGATACTCGAGGACTTTGCGAGTTCGTTACAGGATCGCCCTTCTTGTAATTAACGAGCTTTGTGTCGGGCAAATTCGTGCGAACGATCCGCAAGTTGCGCAACACGGATTCCCCTTCGCGTATCCCAACAGGTGAACGGGATATTTAACGCGATGCGAAAGCTATATAGAGAAAAGAAAGTTTTCACGGTCGAGAAGAACGCTGGAGAAATTCTTTCGCATCAACGTTAGAGTTTTTCGGAAAGCAATTGCAATTTCCGCGGCGAGCCGCCTTGTCCGTCGCTCCGTTCTATTCAATGCTTCTCTATTCGTCCTCCGGAATATTTGAAACGCGATCTGTTTCCCGCCAGCGGACAAACTTTTCGACGAAAGCTTCGAAGGACGAACCGTCACGAAGGAAGGCGAAAAAGGGGGCGAGAAGCGGTGGAAGATTTTCGACGAAACGGTGGTCATTCGGCGACAATCAAATTCTCGTTACGTCGTTGCTCGACCAAGTACCGGAGAGGCAATTGGCGAACGTCACTCCCGATACTACAAGCGATATCCACCATCCTTTCCGCGTGCAATCATCGATCGAGGTCGCTGTTATTTTCAAAGGATACGATGTGTACACTGTACGTGTACAACGACAGCTGGCCCAAGCTTGGTTTGCTTCGCACAATTGGGATATCGTTCCATTCAACCGACGGAAAATCAATTCGGCCTGGTAATTACGACCCGCGCCGACGGAGAAGATATCGGCGACATTGTTGCGTTTGCATCAAGTTGCCATTCTCTCGTGTACCGATCGTTTGTTTTACTTACGTTTCGTCGATCGTGCGACGCGTTGCGGCTCGCCAAACGCGACATTGCCATCTAACGAAGACTTTGCTCGTACCATTGGAAGCGGCCAACGAAATATTCTATGGTCCGTTTTACGATTCAGCGGTTCCATGCGAACAGTTTAGCAGGCAGGTTCGCGAGAATATCGCTTGCCAGCTTATGAACAGTAGCTTCGCAAGATTTAACGTGACCACGCGACGATAAAATTGGGAAGTGTTTCTGAACGGTCGAGTCGTAGGGCTACGGTTTATCGCGGGATATCCCGGTAAAACGCGTCCTGTTTAAACAATGAGATACACGTTTCGTTACATTCGACGGACGAACGACTCTTGGCCGCGGTTTCTCACAGAAATTCGATTAAGAGTCGGTTCGTTTGATACTATCGTTCTTCTTTGTTCGAAGCTGTTTCTAGCCAACGTTAAATTCTAATTGTAAGTGCTTCTCCGAGATGAATTCTTTAATAGTTTGATATCCGGATTCATTTTGGATATCGAAAACTGGGAAATATTTTTGGGCGATATACAATTTCCATGGTATTTAAATAGTACGGGAATCAGTATTTTTTCGCGATTATATTGGAATTTTTGGTTTCGGAATATCATCATCCCGCGATCAATTCTTTAATATACATAATAGTTCGATATTTCAATTTATCTCGCACGTTGAAAACGAACGAACAAATTTCGAGAAGAGATCTTATCGTTTTTAAAATTAAATGAAAGTAAAGACATGTTCGGTATTTTCTTGCGATTGCGTCGTAATTCTTGGACGCGGAATGCCATTGGAAACGTTAATCTTCAAACGCTGTTAATGTGTTAATTTGGTAGGTTATGCAGAAACAAGGTGTTTGGAGGGGAACTCGTGTCGTTGGGAGAGATAGATTGGACTGCTGTCAATTACGACGGCTGAAAATTTGCACAATCTACCTTTGTGCAACAGTGTCTTACTAATTATACCGTGCTGTATTTGCCGCTTTGAAAGATGATATAGTTTGAATTCCGACATCGTTTCAAATTATGTTTCAATGAGAAATGCGAAATAAAAGATAATTCCGTCTCAAACGAATTAGATCCACCGTCAATTTAGTACACCGAAAAGTATCTTTCAGTTGACTCGATTTATATTATAAAATAATGCCAGCTGCGGTAGTGTATTTCATCTAAAAGAGCCACTAACTACCTGCTTCATGCCTGAACGTAAAATTTAGGATAATCAGTGAACTTGTTTGGAAAGTCAAGTACATTTGAATTTCATTACTTGCACATACGCGTTACATTTCATCATAAAGTGAAGTTTTGTAACTGGCGCGTGTAATAAAGCTGAAAGTTTGACATAAATCTGTTCTGAATCGAATATGTGTTTGTCAATGGAATTTGTATTTGTACAGTTCGTATTCGTATACACGCAGTTAGTGTTGTGGTATTTTAATTAAAAAGCTGGTCAATGTTTAATAGAATTGACTGGCAATTTATACCGCGAAATTGTATCGTTGCATAGTTTACTATGTAGCAAAATTGAAAATTAAATAATGAAGCAGCAAATTTTGCCATTGCAGAAATTATACATTTTTATTACGTTATTTTTACTTGACTTACTTACGAAATTACGGAATCAAGATTACCAAATACATAAAATTATAAAAATTATAATATTAATAACAAATTATAGCGATGTAATCGTATTCTATTATTACTAACAAATAGAGGTGTAACGTTATAACAATTCATTTCCTCAAATACGACATTTGAAACGAGTCTATTAAAGAGTCTTCATTGGCGAAAAACTAATGCTCAACTAATGTGATACAATGTAATTTTATTCAATTTATGAACGTAGATCGTCTCGCGGCAAACGCTTAACTATACGTATACAAATTTTTATGCGAAAGACTTATTCGCGATGACATTTATTATCAAAAAATAACTACGTATGTTGTAAAAAGAAAAGAAACGAGAAAATGAGAGAGGATCGAGTAAGATAGCAAACACAATCTCGACTTTTCGCATACTTTCTAATTAGCAAATGTAGGTTAACCGCTTTAAATTTTCAGAAATAAAATTTACATTACAGGTTTGATAAAGTCTCGGGCAGATTTACGATGAAAATTAAATTATTGAATGTAATGACGTAAAATGGTTGCGCGAAAGTGCTGATGGAAGCAATTCTTATCGCGTCATTTCTTCGAATCTTTTATTTTCGAAAACTTTCCTGACACGCGTTCATCGAGAGGAATAATTTAGGATACACCACCAACTTCGTGTTTATTAATTATAAGCTGCTGACGTGCTGCTTTTTACAATAATTAATATCGTCAACTTTAATAAATATCCAAAATCATCAACAACAGCGTTGGTGTTACTGCTTACTCATTCTAAATTCATCTTTCATCGTACTGTAAATTCAACTATAAACCAATTAATTTACACGCTACGTTTTATTAACATATACATATACGAGCAAGACTCTTCGTTTATATCTGTGAATCAACATTTCCAGGAACGTTACAAATGTCGCATTATTGCAAAATTTGTTCGGTAAAAGGAAGATATAATATTCTATCACGTTCGTTGACAAGGAAACGCTGCTTTTATTCATTCCGTTTACATACCAATACATGGAAAACTTACACCGAACAGAGCGAAAAGGCATTCAATCATTGCGTTTGTTTCTCTTTCGCCATTGTTCGAGTGATTTAATCCGTTACGAAGCATTTTTCAGTCAGCGCACGTTGAATCGGCTCGATATCGTCAAATACGTGGGTTGCAACGCGTTCCGACGCAATGATCCTCGCCAAACAGCGAAGAAAAATTCTCCGGAATACACTTTTGTAGCTGAATTACGGGCAAAGATCGATCTTGGCATGCGCCAGGCATCGTCGAGTTTTTTTACATTTGTCAGCATACCAAAAACCACGTAGCTTGCATCGTTCGCCGACTGAACGAACAAACCACGTTTCACGCGCTTCTGTCGGGTTCTGTTGGTCGAACCAGTCGTTTCGTCGCCGAAGACACTCGCTGTTTGACAATCGACAAAAGGGTAAACTAGACGTAGTAATCGTCCCATGACTGGACAGTGTGAAGCGAACGACAATGATTCGAGAGAGACGAGGAAACATCGAGTAGGCAAACGTACGGGTACGGTTCGGTTCGCTTCGGTGATCTTGGGGCTACGTCAAAGGTAGTGTCCGATGGTTTCTGACGAGATTCGAAAATTTCCTCAAATTCTTTCAAGGAAACTCGAATCTCACAGATACGCGACAAACATCTGCTATCTAATGTTATCACACCGATCAGAGTCAAGTTTCTAAATCTCCAAGGAACATCACTTTCTCCGCTTTGCGTTACCCACAGGACTACCTCAACCTTTATTCTCTAATCATAGAAACCATCCATTTTACTGCAACCACGCGATCAAGTCTGTCGACGTGAAAAACGCAGCGTGTACGATAGTATGTATCGTCACGCTTTTCTCCATTGTATCTGCCAAGCCTTACGAAATATCCTCGTCTACAAGAGATACTTTTCCTAAATTTCGATATATTAAAGAAGAAATACGAATGAAAGAGATATCAGGTGTTGACAAAGGAACGTCATCGAATACACGCGATATTAATAAAAAAAAAAAAAAAAGGAAGGAAATGTGAAAAAAGGTAATGCCAAATCGAGAAGATGTTATCCGTCGCCATTGTGCCTGAGGTATATCACGGAGCAAAACTGCGTGGACGTTCATGAAATTGGAAACGGTGCAGAGCTCCGGCATTCAACAGGAGATAATACGCGCTCCAGTATCGTTGGTAGCAGGTGAGATCGATGCCAGTTCTCGAGATGTACGTGACGGTGTGTAGGTGGCTACTCTATAGGTTGCAGAAAGCTTGTACCTTTTTCATCTCTCTCTCTCTCTCTCTCTCCCTTTCTCTCTCTCTCTGTCGCTATCTTGCATGTTCTTGCATCGACCATCTCTTTCTTGTTGGTGATAAATCGACGCGAAGTGCTCTCGGAAGATCTGTTGAACGACTTTCAAACGACAGGATAAATCATTCATATACTCGCGTTTGTCCGGAAACGGCTGGGAGCAGGCTTTTCGTGAAGAGAGATATCGGTTTAAAGGTGGATCGATTCGGTTTTCCATCCTTTGCCGTTGAACGTTATTCGTGCGTCGCGTCGCTTGCGTCGTTCGTTGCGTGTGCTGTCGCTCGCATGGAAAAGTAACCCCCTACGGCGCTCGAACGTCCTCCAGCTTCTTTATGTTCATATTTCACACTTGACAACGCTGATAATTCTCCGTTTTCTAGGACAAACGCGAACGAGCACGTTACATGAAAAATACGGATTTTTCTGCCAATGAACAGGGAAAGAGCCATGTGTAAGGAGTTACGCGGTAACATTCGAACGAAAAATGTAAATGCCCGGCCAGAGAGCTGCCACGAACTTAAATGATAAGGCGACCAACTGATTCGGAAAGAAAGAATAGAAGGTACCGACCCATTTAGACGACTTTTTTCTGTTTCGTTGCGGAATCCGTAGCAGCACCGCTTGGAAATATTCATGAGGCAGATTTATTTAAATACGGCAATGAATTGTTATTGGATGATCAGCGAAAGAAAGGAATATGAGATCTTCCGCTTTGTTTTTCGTGTTTGATGACAATGCGTAATCGAGCGATATATAAAGATATTTGCTCAGAAATTATGATTTTATATTACTTTCGTATGTTAGTCTAAGTAATGTAAGTTATTATTAAAATTTAATCAAAGAGCATAGATCGAAAATAATAAGCAGACTGCTAGTGTTTATGCAAATTCATAGTTTTATGAACATAGTTAAAGAAATGAAAGTTTAGCAGAGATTTTCTGTATCTCCTCCGTTCCCCTCCATCTCAATTCGACAAAATTGAACAAATTTCCTGCACGAAGATTTCAGATAATTTACATCAAGATTCTAAATTATTTTCAATTTATTTCAACATCGAGTTTACCTGATATAACGATTTTCCAACAAATTTTGTAAATTTCACTTCACCCATTAATCTAAAATTCACATAACATAATTATACACCGCACTACGAATGATCTCTGTTTATCACATACTCTTCTCACGCCAATCTCGTCTGTGCTAATATCATAAAATCTCCAATTACTAAACGATGAAAATTTAATAAAAACGTACCGCTCGAAGGCGGTACAGTTTCTCGATTAACCGCAACTTCCCTGTACATTCGATAGGTTGCGACGCAACCGCTTTCTCTTGGATCGTTATCAATTCCAAGTCTTAATTAGCGCGAATCTGATACGCGAATCCGATTCGAAGGTTAATTCAGGCGAATGCCATTCGATCGGTTAGTTCTTGTTGGCGTACGTTACCCACGTTTCGACGTCGCGTCGTCCTATGTACGTGGCGTCAATGGTTTAACTACAAAATCCCAACCAATAATCCGGTTACTTTGATCTGGATTTCTATATTCGAGTACGGTGATTCTAGCCGAGGCCGATACCGAAACCGTGCCATCGTGAACATCCGGTGATTTCATTCGTGAACCACCGGTTCTCTCGGTGAAATAATGCTTCGTATACATCGTCGCGATTCTCCAGGCATCGTACTTACGTCCGCTGGAAACCTTTTCGTCCCCGAAACAAGTCGAAGAGAACGCCATTTCTAGGGCGCACGATTCTACAATCGATTCTTTACTATCCGACGAGAAATAAAATCACTTTTTTTTTATTCGTATACATTTCCTGCCATTCGCGTGAAACATTGACGACGGAATCGTTACGTAGACACATCTGTTTGATCGGTTAGAATTTGCCATTTCTCGTGCGAAAATTTGCTGATGCAGACAATTAGCGAATTTTATGAATTCGCTGCCAAGTAACACGTAATACGCATCATTAAAGCTGCTTCGACTGTTCATGCTCAGTATCGAAGGAATATGTTTGTTCAATTGCTAATTTAATAAGGACGAATGCACTTGTTTCTTTCTGATATTGTAGGAATCTCTTTTTATTAACAAAGTCGTGTATCCATATGTTTATCTATATGGTGTCCTGGTGTCTCTTAACTCTCTCACAGCTAAATTATCGTTTAGTTTGTGAGAAAAATTGCTTTTTACCAAATTGTTGGTAATAGGAGCACACTAGCGTTCGTAAAGAAGATTATCGAAAATAAATATGAAATAAATATCACTGGAACATCTTGTACAGAGTATGAGATTATAACGAAAGTGCAAACCGACTGAGAATTCTAACTGTACCGATTTTCGATTTAATATACATATAAGGTATACGATTTACCCGTTGTCACGACGAGCCTCTTTAAAGCTATCTTTCTTTCCCAAAGAAATTAAAATTTCTATTAGGTTGTTTCTTGGTCGAGGGAGCAGGTGTACGCACTCGAAAGACTCCGGCCGAAGGAATTCTTGCGAATTGTCCGCGATTTGCATAGATATTCGTCGTTTCGCGCGTGTAATCGTAGCGAGAATTACGAAACGTTTAAATTCGATGCATCGTACCTGTTATGCGCGCTGACTGACGTGAAAAATTTCTATCGATCTTTTCTCGCGACTCGTTCCTTGTTTCGCGGTTTCGTACGTTTCTCGAATGTAAAAAACGGATCGAGAAAATACACTCCTCTAATTGCAACGTCGTTTCTTTGCGCAACGAACGCAGCGGATTCGAAGTATATATTGGGTTGGCAACTAAGTGATTGCGGATTTTGTCATTACCACCTAATGACAAAACACGCAATCACTTAGTTGCCAATCCAATAGAACGTAACGAAACAAGCTGAAATCTATTTTTTTAATTTAAGTTGAACTCGTCTTAAACGACTAGCCTAAAATTATTACGTGTATATTCGAAATTTCACGGTATTAAGCGATGACCAAGAAATTTCCTGCGACTAATTCTGCTTGACCAATGTACGGAGAAGTCTTTGAAATCGGAGCTTTTGAAAGCTGTACTGGCGCGGATGTCAATAACGCTAATCTGGGTCAGTTGGAGTGGACGGTGCGCTAAGCACGCGTGTATATGTATGTGTTTCGTAAATAATGCAGAGTATACTAGACGATAGAGAAGGCGAGAGGGTTCCAACCGCGTGGAAAACCACGTTGTTCGTCCACTGAGAGTCTGCTGACCAAATTTCCGTTATTGTAAGAGACACGACGAGTTCGTTCAAATATACAGGATGCACCCGGCTTTAATAGTCAAACTTCGCCGGTGTATTTTGTGAATATAATCCAACAGACGATGTTATATATATATATATATATATATCTATACACATGTATATTATTAATTTTTGCCTGCCGGCTACAAAATGAGATTGATTTACATAGACTTTTTCAACTAACGTTAATATATACTATAATATACGCATGCAAACGATGTTGTATAAATAGCGATTATTTGAAACTTTGTTGAACAAATTATAATAAAAATAGGAATAGCAAAGAGAGTAATACTTCGGTGTCCAATATTTCACGATACTGGATTTTTATGTGTCAATAGTTTTAAAGAAGGAAGATGTATCAAACAAGTATTCATACGCGTGGCGCTGATACAAAGAGTCTATCGATTCATTGAGACGAAGCAAAATGAGCTTCATAGAATAATAGATTTTTAGACGTTCGGTTTGTTACTGTCGTCGGTTTCATTTCGACAGGAGCGATAAATTTTTTGAAACGGGGTATCGATAGCTAATAATTATATCGATTGCAAACCTATTCTTGTCGTATAGCATCGTAATCCTAAGTTCATTACTGTTTTTTACTCCCTCGCACTTCGTATTTTTATTCTAACTTGTTTATAGAGTTCCAAATAACCTGTCGTTAGATATGCAACATTTGTCACTTGGTTATATCTACAGAATATATTTACGATATTTGGCTGTTAAACTTTGGAACACTCGGTATATCTAGCATCCACATAGCGAGGGGAGTTAGAAATATCCTCTCTGAAATTCGTCGCCTTTGACCATTTTTCGGTAAAGCGCGATTAAACGAGACAAGTTATACAGTTAGATTATAATTATTTGGATCGTTAAAAGAACGTGGAACAGGTCCGTTCGTCCGCTGTTTCGTATCGTCTCGAGGAAATTACAGCTACGATGAGACAGTTCTCCGCCTGTGTTCGTCCGCCACGGAAACATTTAAATAACGAACAGGGATTTCGTGACTTATTACAATTATTATTTACCTACTGTGACGAAGAAACTCGAAGATGGAGACGGTTCCAAGGATACGGCAGCAGATGATGACTGTCCTCCTGGTTAATATTATTTCAGACTGTCCTTTTTATCGTTTCCTCGCTGATGTGTTTTCTGAGAAATTGCTTAGGATTGGGGTGATGCCATTTTTATTTGCAATTTACAGGGAAATTCCTCGAATACTAGCTGTATTATTTTATATTATTAATATGAACGTCTTCCTTGGGCCAACTATCGAATATAAATGTTATATCGTCGATCGCTAAAAATCCAAACACCATTTCTAAAGATATACGGTACTTTCTATGATAATATCAAAGATTTGAACTAAACCCGGTCCTTACCGTCGGATGATAGAGCGCTAACTCCTTGGCCAGGTAGCTTAGTCCGTATGAATATCTCGAACAGAAAAGCTATGCTTTAGCATAAGCTCTTGAAAATCCGGAAAATATGAAAACCCAAATTAATAGAGCTTACGAGGAATTCACAGCGAACGTGCCGTGACTTTATGGGCACGTTGGAGTACGGCTCGTGCCCATCGCAAGTTATCTTTGAAGTTTTACAGATTTCGATTACTTCCGTTCCAATCACGTTCACTCGCAACCCTCGTAGTTCCTTTCCGCTTAATTAATTAATACTATCGGACTTTGCGTGTAATTCGACAGCTCGTTCGAATTCGTACCGCAAAATATTCTTGAAACTCGGCCAGTTGGACGGCTTAATAATGGGAATATCGAATTCTCATAAAGAAAAGTTTATTGTACCATGCTTGGCCGAATATAATTTCCTCTAGCATTAGTAATTTAAATATTCCCGAAAAACAACTGAGAAAATTCGCGAATCATATTTCGATGAACTTTGTATTCACAGAATACACGCGAGTTGTGATTTCTTCTCAACTGTTTCTTTTCTTTCCTTGCTTTTCCCTTTACCGTTCTTTTCTTTAATTAACACACGTGCTTTTAATGTATGCGTGCGCGTTGATATAAATCAGAGACGCGACTCGCATTCCTGTACCGTAATTTGCAAAATTAAAAATTCTTGCCGTTCGTTGTTCTCGTCCAAATCGCGTCACGCTGCGACGGTGAAGTAGAACATTTTTCAACGGATTGTTCGATTGCTTTCGATTAAATATTCGCGATTACTCCTTTAAATATCGAAAACTAATATTTGATACGACAAATTATTTCTGTTACCGTTGTTTGATTATTTCGTAATCCAAGAAGAGAATACAACAAATTGTTGCTCCAGTCATAAACGCTTGTGACATTCGAAATCCAGTCTGATATTTTACGATTGTTCTCACGGAGCTGTACAATTTACCAAAAGAAATACTCCGTCATGATAGAAGCACAAAGTATTATTTCCATTACTACGCTCTTTCATTTCCAGGGATTACTGTCTCGTGGGCAAATGTTGAAAATATCGATTAAAAAATTACTGTGTGCGCCATTCATTGCCCACCGTACAATTACCAAATAAATTACCAGAAATAAAATCAGTGGAAAGAAGTTGGCGAAGAATTTCAGTTCGTTAATTAATTCAAACTTTTTTAATTTAACCTCGAAAATGAATCTCGTCAATTATTCGCGATTCAAACAAGGCGCAGAATAGAAATTTACCGAGTCCAAAAGCAATAACGATTCGGCCAATGAATATAATTCATCAAAATTTTCCTCTGATTGTCCACCGTGTGTATTTCACTTTCACAACGCTGTTACTTCCCTTTTCGCCGTGAGTTTCAAACAAAAAACCGGTCAAAGCAACGATTATCAAAAATTCTCGCCGCATTAATAGCGGAATGCATTTAGTGGTTGGCGAGATACGAAGATTTCGCGCGAAAACATCGGTTCGTCTCCAAAGAAATATTTGATATTTCTTTTACGTAAGCGTGCGCACGTAGATATTCGCGAAAATAATTCCTAACGGAATGGAAGTAAATTTTCACAGTGTTCACTTTGTTGCTTTCAGTTTGCTTCGAGTTGTTTTCCTCCACTTTTTTTTCTGTATACGTGAGACGTGTTTATCAGGTGGAAAGGAGAGAAAAGAGGAAACGAGAGAAATTTGCAATCTCTCATAAGTTGACAGCCACGCGAGGAGAAGAGACGTCATCGTTCAAAGCTTTATTCGTTGAGATTACGCAATGGAAACAAAGTTTCCTTATAATCTCGCTTTTATGAAACGAACGTCGAGATTTATGAAGCGCTCGCGTTTTTAATGGAATTGCGGGGAATTTTTGTAGTTTGTTAACGTTTTGAGAAACGTTCTTCTATCAAATTTATGGAGTGA
Source organism: Bombus soroeensis (assembly GCA_014737365.1). Taxonomy (NCBI): domain Eukaryota; kingdom Metazoa; phylum Arthropoda; class Insecta; order Hymenoptera; family Apidae; genus Bombus; species Bombus soroeensis. The sequence goes on along the minus strand of JACXIL010000219.1, from coordinate 1,502,291 downwards.
TCGCGTGTTCGATGGAGAAAATCGTTTATGGATTTGTTAACGTTTAACGAATTTATGAATCTGCCGTTAATTTTGAAATAAGGCTTGCGATTAATAACGAAAAAGCAGAGAGGATAACTATTTACGCACGATAAATAGTATACGTGATTAATCATTAAAAAAAATTAATTTACATGCACACGTTTGTTTGGATAGATTAATATATTTACGAAAGTATCTATAATCTCTCTTTGAACTATTTTATTGCAATACGTCTCGATATGGAAATATCAACATTTAATTTTTCATAACTAGACCATGAATATTTATCCACTTGTGGAAAATATATAAAATGTTCGAAATAAAATTCTCATTATTTTTTCCCTTCAGTATTGTTCACAAAAATGTAAATTTACATAAAATAGAAATTTGCATCCGCAGTCTGTTTATAATATATATTCTTCGACTATTCGTTTTTTCGTTTCATTGGATTCGACATCACGTCCGAAGATATCTATGGCATCGCTTGTTCAGTTTCCACAATTCTACATTTTCTTTATCTCTCTACTATCGGCATAACAAAATTGTCGATTTTCTTTGCCACTGAAGCTAACTGAAAATCTGGTAGAAATAATTCTACTCTACTATTTAGCCTCTTAGTGGACGTGATATCTCATTTCCACGTATTATTAAAGAAAATTTTTTATTCTCGAGCATTTTTCTCTTACGTTTGGAACAATGGGAACCATCGTCTCACATTATCCGAAATCCGGATCTTTTCGAGGCCATATTGTCCGATTTTCGCAGAGGAGAAGGAAGTAGACGAACGCCGGGAGAAGCTTTAAATCGTCCGAAAAAGGGGTAATCGAGGATTAAAATTCAGAAAATCCGCAATTATAAAAATGCTCGAAATTAGAAAGGGCTTAGCCTTTTTTTGGTCGCTCGATATACATTCTACATCCGATATATTATATTAAAAATATAATTACAGATAACGATGCTATGAGATGTGTGTGGACGAGTTGACTATATATAAAGGATCGAAGAAAGTTTAGACAGAGGTGAAATATTTTCCAAGTCGTTGAAACTGGTTTATAAAAGTTCCAACGATTGAAATAATGGGTAACTTCTTGCAAGTATCAGAAAGTTAATTTCACTCGAGTCCCTATGATTACTTCGGAAAATCTATAAAACTGCTACAAACCTCCAGTGAAAATCATAAAACTGTCTTGAAAAAATAACCCTATTAGGCCCTCAGGTATTTTATAGGGCAAAAATCGCGTTAGGCTAAACGTTTTTTCATTTGCACCGCGTGGTACATTTGTACCACGAACATGATAAAGTCAGTTTACGATTCAACCACTACAGAAGCTATTAAGCCCGTTCTCAAGGAACATTGTGCTTCCGTAATGACACGCCCTTAATTATAATCTCGTGTAAATAACCGCTTTTTCCGCGATTTTCATTTTCCACGTAGCCGTCTTGTCCGATAGTCGGCCATTATTCTCTGAAATTACGACAATTCCTCAGCCGCATTATCTTCTCCCATCGATTTCTCATCATGTCCGTGCATTTAATTCGCCATGAAAAAGGGGACTCATTAATTTCGCGGAGTTTTCGGTTTGTCGTTCATCGCGCGTAGATCGATCGGTCACCGCTATCAAACAAAACGTTCCATAATATTAACCAGTTCTGCTACACGAGTTGACGTTCGATGAAATTTACTACGTCAAAAACGACGTTGAATAGTTTGTTTAACCGACGATTTTTCTCGGTCGATGAAGAATACAGAATTTATATTTCGACGAAAAGCAATGTAATGGATTCAGATTCGTTCTACTCTGCCCTGTTGCTGAATAAAAAACTAAAATGGAAGTAAAATCCAGAATATATTCTCCTACGTTTTCCGTGCTTCAGCTTCCATTTTGACAGCGGCAATTTGCTACTTCGGTTTAGCGCTTCCGTTAATTCCCCTTGATTGTAACGGCAAACATTTCGCTTACGTGTTTCCCTGCTCTTGCTCGGAATTCTTTACCGGATTAAAGCCCGTAATTTCGACTTATCTTTTCACCTGGATCAAGCGGCGTTCCATTCGTCTATTTTCGCTAGTACGTTAGGTCTCAACTGGTGTCGTTACGTTCGCCGTGGAAATAAGAATCGGAAAGTAATTTGAAGTATCAATAAAATAAAATTAGAAGAGAAACAACAAGATAGGAGGATAAAAAAAGGAACGAATAGCAGAAACAAAACCGGTTATAAATCTTTAAATTTCTTTTTCTTATTTTATCCGATCTGGCGAAAAGAACATGATAAGCGCATCATGGATAGCAGAATCAGTTACTTCAGCTTAAAATTAAAAGCAAATTGTTCTAAATTCGCTATCTTCTTACTTTCGCTTTTAATAATTTCGCTTTCAGAATTGCCGATATCACTTTGTAAAATAATTTTTCTCAATATCTAACAAGTTTAAATCCAAAGTCAGTTTGATGGTGAAAAAGAAGAAACTCGCGTGATTCTCTACTGCAGTTGAAGGAAGAAGAAACGATCGTATCAAAGTTCTCCAGTTTAACTACAGCTGAACAGTCTTTCTGGTTTGTTACCAACCGATATCATTCTTCTTACGAAGGTATTACAGCAGAGAAATCAATACCCCGACGGACCTATAACCAGAACGTTACAAGCAACTAATTTTGAGAAACTACTCTTGAAAGTTTGAATAAAACAATCGTATACGATCGCCCGAACACGATCGAGTTACGAAACGACTGGCTCCTTTATAGATTTCGAATTCAGTATTCCCTTTAGAGATTCCCCGGTGCACCAGCAATTTCCTCTCCCCCGAGTGAGGGAAATACTAGGAAAATTCCGGGAAATTCGTGTCCTCTAAAACGTACCGATAACTTCACTGTTCCAGTTTCTATTGCAAGATTTGTCCAGTGTGCTGAAAGAAAAAGATTTTATTACATCGAAATGTAGAAAGTTGAGAAGCTGACGGAAGATCTTTTTCATTTTCGTGTACGATTATTGCTAATTTTGTTTTCGACGAATTATATTTGACTCTTTGCTAAACAAATTTTTCGAATCAAACAAACCTGCTTTGACGTCTTAAATATTGAATAAAAAAAAAAAAAAAAAGAAGGAAATTCCTCCCTTGCAAGTTTATTAAGAAGCTGATGAATTCGTCGTAATTTATAATCAGTAATCAACTGCTGTGATCGTAAACAATTTAAAAAGGAATTCGTATCATTTCGATCTGAGTACCGTCCTCCAGATGTTTACGAATAAATGGTACCTGTGTGTCAATATGTATGTAAAATTCAGCAATTAGCAGCATGTGAAATATTAATATCGGTATCGTACTTTTACGACAATAAATATCGATATGTGAAATTAATTGGTATTAAAATAACTTCCTTTTTTGTGAAAGCATTGGTAGAATCCTTGTTTCTTCCGCAGGACTATTTATTAATTCTGAGCTCACGGACGTTGAACATGAATGGATAATTGCTTAAATAAGATTCATGGAAATGATATATGTACATCGGGAATAACATTTAGCGAATTTAAATGGAGATCGATCGAATAAAACAGCGCCAGCGATATTCATAGTATTTCGTTGTTATTCGATTTTCGGCGTCGGGTTAACGCGAATCGAATCAATTTTACCGTGCTTATAATAAGCGAATCAACGATCATGAATTGACGGTACGAGATAATTCGAAATAAGAGAGAAAATAAACATTTTCAAGATATTAATTGTTATAACATCAATTACATCTTTAATAATTTTATCAAATTTCGTGCACTTGTATAATATTTCAGTTTCATAATAAATCTACTTCCTTTCGATCATCCCAATCGACGAAGATCAGAAAATCAAGAAACGTGGATTTATCGTGTTCTTCCTACGTTGGTGATCTTCGTTTGTAGTTGTGTCACTTTTAAAACACGCTTGCTATATCTTACGTACCATGAACTCTATTTAATAAGAGGAATATTTAATCATACTTTGAAATTAATCTCTCCAAGTTATCTCAAAATTCAATATGAAATTCGTTTCTTTCTTTCGTGATAATTGTCTAAGTATTTATGTCGCGACTCCGACGTTTAAACGAAAAGAGGTATTTTAATTTTAAGATTTTACTGAAAGTGATTTAAAGGTGGAAGATTTTGTTCGTTCGCTTCATCAAGCAAACTTCTCTTACGTTTCAAACGTTATTTACCTCTTCCAACGAACGCGTTAAATTCACCTAACTAATTTCAGAAATCATCGTTCGAGGGAGCCGCGTATAAAACCGCCGCGATATTCTTGCTTAACTTTCTTCTTTTTCTTTCTTGATAACCTCTAATAAATTCCTGCAATTCGTCCTGTAGGACAATCGGCATAATTGTTATATTGTTGCATAATTGTTACTGGTAAATCGGACCGACACTATTACAAGAATGTATTTATATTTCTTCTTGCGTCACCTGGTTCTGTTTCTTTCTCAGTTTCCTAACGGTACTATCAGCGTACAGTGTATTGGCTAGCGCGTATGGATGGCTTATCGTTCTTGTTTCGTAACTGTCTGATATTCGCTGAATTTTCTCCTTTACAGCGGGGATTTGAAGATCTTGGCGTAATTCCATTTCGTATGTGCCAATGTGCGTCTGATACTTTACTTTCTACTTGTATCCTTTCGTGTATGTGCCGTGTCCATGTCAGTTTTGAGTCTGGACGGAGTCCCAGGAGTTTTTACCCAGTTTTGTTCGTGCTATTTCATTCCCTTAACTTAGCAAACAAAATTTCTTTTCGGTATTTTTACGATTCTCCCTTTCAATGATTCGGTATCATCCTCGTTTAGAAACGTTGCGGAGTTCTCGTCGCAACGAGAGAAGAGCGGCATGCACGTACAAACAATTTCGCGGGATCATGAGCGAAGGTTGTTCGTGTAATGAGCGTGTTTTATTATTTAATCCCCCTTAAACTCTTGCAGATTATGGCACTTACGGCGACTCCTATCTACTACCATCAGGCCTGCCCTGTTTCCACCGCCGGTGACATCTCTGCGCTAATTAGGATTCCACGTTCGCTGGTTTCACCTGTCTGCGAATTCTCGCGTCAAAACCAACCACTTCATTCGCCTGTTTTTTTGCACTTTCAATTTAGTTTTCGCCAGCGTGTTTCACCGACTCGGCTTTATCGTGGATTACGTGACTCTTTCTTAGAATTTATGAAACTGAAAATGAATCTAGCGTTCCTTGCTTCGATTTTTTGCTTCTCTTTTCACATTTCTCTTACTCTTCTTTACTTTACGGCTGCAGTTACAGTGGAACGTGTTCTGACAAAGTGTTGTTCCGACGAATGAAACATCTGGAGACCGAGATGCACTTACTTATAAGAACTTATATATGTACATATGTATGTATTTGATTGCTCGAGTGTATATATCGAATTCGTCAGAACATGCATCTACCACAACCGTATCACGACATATTTCGTATAAGCTCGTTATTTCGTCGCATCCGTTTTCCTTCCTTCGTCAAAGTACTGCGTCAGCAGTTTACGTTTTAATATCTCCTTTCTGCAGTTATTTAACAATTATTTATTTCTTATTTAGGGAAATCGACGTCGAGTTACTCGAATCTGCGATAAGTGAAACAACGTTTGATAATTTAATTTATTGAACACCCGTTATAAAAGTCGATTACGAATCTTTCGCTTGTCTATCTATTTTTCCTCTGCCATAAAGTACCTGCAGTCTTCTAATATCCCATTTTGCGTATATTCAAATGAAACTCGTCATTTCGATTCCTCGAGCATTTCGCTTTACGTGTAATTTCGTTATATAGAATTTTCTGATTATTCCAATTAATGGAGTATGAATTCTTTCGTAATTTTTATTTTTCCCGGAGAACGTATTAATGAGTTATACAACAACAGCAGGCAACATATTTGGACAGGGACAAGAGAGAGAGAGAGAGAGAGAGAGAGAGAGAAGCGTATAATACATCGCGAGTAGGGAAATTTTATTAATTTCATACAAATGAAATCCAGCATTAAATGAATTCTTTCGACAGATACGCATTTATAATATTCATTAAATAAAATTCGGAGATTCGTCGGGTTGGGAACATACGCGAATCGACACGAAATATTCGTTATATTTCTTTTAATGGAAACACATATTTTTAATTAACTTTTAATAAATGCTTTCAATACGCATCTCGATGACGAATGAGCTATCCAAGTTTTAATTGAATTCCTACATCATTTTCTGTATCGTTTCAAGTTACAATAGTATTTTAAGGCCTGAGATACTTACTTCTTCGAACTACAAAAACCAATATTTAAGTATTCTTACGAAATCAGATATATCATCGAGATCAGAAACCAAACACAAACGTCGTACATATTTTCGACCAGCACGCCAAATGGAAACCTCTCGATCCTCTCGTGTTTCGAGCAGTCATATCCAACAAATATTCGATTAAAGCTCCGACAACTCTGGAATAAACGCCGTGGCAGGTGTTTTAATTCTCGTTACAGCGAATCGAATTTGTAACGAGAGGCGGATCAACGAAACTCAAGTAATTCGCTACGGACTTCTATTACCAAACCCAATGATTTCCTTGTGTCGATAGAACGTTTGCAAACTCGCCAGCCTAAAACTCTCGCGTTACTACGAATTGAATTATCAATTAAAATTTTTCATTCGGCTGCGATGAAAATAAATTGAAAATTTGTCAAAGATATACGAACTTAACTAATTGCTGATTGAATATGAACGAATAAGCAATGAGATGTTCACTTAGCGCATTCTCGGTGAATTTTCATATTTAATTTTGTCGAAAAGGGAATTTCAAAGGGAAAATATCTTATTCTATATTTTCTACTTATTCTCATGTGTAGGTTAATTTCCTTCCTACCTTCCTTGTTCGAAGAAACTGCTTTTTTCTATAACTATGCCGTTATATCGCCGGTGAAAAATTATACTTTTATAATTTCTTGTAAGCTATAGAATAACGTTATATAGATATTTTTGGTGTCTGGGCTACACAAGAATGGGCCACTTTCTGTCATCTTCCTCTACCAATATAATAACTTCAGATGCTTCTGTGAGTCGTTGTATACTCGTTGTCCCGTCTATCGAGATCAATTTGCTTTCGGAGCTTAGACTGCGTTTAATTTCTCGTCACAGTAACCTCGAGCCAGAGCATAATACACGCGAAGCACGCACTTTGTCCCTCTTTGATTTCGGATTAATAACGTTCCGTACATTCGGCTATCACTGTTATTGACAACATCCTGTATCGCATTGCTTTGTTACAAGTTAATTAGCGACCGGTTTCATCGTGAACGATGTGCAATGAACTGGCAAAGAAAAAGAGTAGCGTTTTTGTTTAGCGACAACGCAAGATATGCAGCAATTACACCGTGAACGCGGACTTACGTAGTTTCGCTTCGATAGTTATGTGACAATAAATTCTTCTTCGTTTTCAATGAATTAATATTAATTAAATCTAACACGTTAATTAAATCTACGCACGTTCGCGTTGGTAAGACCTCTCGTGTATTAGGTTTTCCGAAAAGTTTCTCTCGTTTCATACAGTGATAATAGACGAACAATAATTTCTGTTTTATATTATTTCATTGAATCAGGTGTGATCCATTTCGTTTTATTTCTATTATTACGTTCGTGCATAATTCAATAAACTAATATAAAACAAAAAACATTGTGCGTTTATTATTTCCTTATGAAACGAAAGGAACATTTCGGGCAATCTAATACAAGGAAAGATGAGTAGAGGATAGAAATCAGGAAGAAAGAAAAATATCTGTAGCTTGTAATTCCCCTACCTAAAATGTTATCGTTGTTGGATTTTTCTATAATTCTATAAATCGTTATATCAGTAGATTATTTCATAGCCTACAGTATTTTAATTGAAATATATTAGTTTGTTTGTAACATTCGGAGAACTTACATATTCAAATATTTCGATATCGAAACGTTCATATACAACGTATACCAAATAGTGTGATACTACTATACATTCGCCGTTACTTGTACATAAGTTAGTACATAAAAATTAGTATATAATAGTATATTAGTTAGTATGTAAAATATTCATATCTACTAACCATATAAAAGTCTTAATTCGCTGTGCAAATTCCTGAATATAAGCGACTTTTTCACGCGGAACAATAACATTCGCTGCGGTGTCCGGTAGTTTAGGTGTGAAATCAAGTTGTTTCACGAGCGAATTGTATCCCGCCAATTTTACACTAGCATTGCAGGCACCGGTGTGTCGAATCACCGCGTATTCCACGTTAGTTCGCGCCAAGTTTTCGCGAAATCTCGCTGAGACTACGCGTCCTATATACATCGTGTATACGTGTACGTACACCAGGGAAATTTCACTTTTCACAAGGTTTATCGTTCCTTATACGTGTCTATTGTCTCTATTTTCGTTCGCTCTGGTTGGAAAAATGCCATCAGCTCTTAATCTGTATCGAAAATTAATTCCCTAGGAATATACACATACACACGTAGGTACATATTTATATTATATACTCGTTTACAGGAATTTTAGAAAGAAAAACATACATATGTAGTAAAAAAAAAAAAAAAAAAAAAAAAAAAAAAAAAAAAAAAAAAAAAAAAAAACGAAACGAATCAACGTTCTTGTATGGCTTTTGCGGATCTGGTTAGGAGTGGCCCAGATTTCGTAAAACCAATCCTCGTTTCAGCGCAGTCGCCTGTGCTGTACGCAGCGTTGCAGAATAAAATATAAAAAGAAGAAATCGTGTATAAACGGAGCGTGCTGTGGCATTTAATTATCGTCTCGGTGCATGGATAAATTCCTGTGAAAGGGCACAGTAATAACGATCTCAGCTGATCTTTCGAGAAACGCCTATGCGATAAGAGGTAATATTTATTCGATTCATTGTATGTCCCGTTATCCGATTAGAATCTCTCTTGTACGCCTTATCGCGCGATGAAACAACGTCTCGTCGTTTCAGCGACCACGAAACTACGTGAAACTGCGATTGCTTCTTTATTACGTACGATCTTTGCTTACGAGTTTTTCTAACGAAAATTACTTTTCCTTTTCATTACGAGAAGGATTTTATCCGATTAAATATATCTCTTTTGATATTCAGTAATATATAACTCGTAAAAAATCAGACACTTTGTACGGATCAAACCATCGACAAAACGAAAGAAAACACTTCCGAAGCATCGCCAAACGCTGTACAGAGATACGTGGCAATTTTGCTGAAACGGCTACGCCGTTATTTTCCACAATTCGCCGTTATCTCCATAGAGGGTAGCGACAGGCCAACGAGGACCAAAATTTCGTTGCACTACGCATTGCTAACTTTTAGTTGCCACCGACTCGTTCGCTATTTATCTCCGGCAACTTTTAATTCTCCACTTTTCCGGACATCTCCTCCGCCGCGTGCATAAATTCAATCCACCCGGTTAATTAGTCGTCGTTGCGGATGTGAATTTGCAGACGATTACAAAACGAATTTCGACGCGTAATTAATCATTGAGAAGTAAGTAAGTAAGGGCGGTAAAGCGGGGACGATGATGATTAAGGGTTCCACGACCCAGCTAGAGCTTAATTAAATTATCGTTGTTTTAATTTAATCAGTCGGCCGTGGCTGACGTCTCCAGCTAATGCACTGTGGAAAGTTGACGAACGATCCTTTTCGATCGTTGGTTACAGCGTTGTTGAACAACGTTACGGTGAATGGCGAGGAACGACTATGACATTGGACTTCTCATCGGTCTAACGTTAATCATCGATGTTTGAAAGCGTTGAATATCAATGAGGATAATTTGATAATACCACGATGAAAAATTGATTTCGGCTGAGCGAAGTTCAAATAGTGAAATATTCCAATTATTTTATCCCAATAAAACGATCTATTTTTCTTTTCACAATTTCTATATTTTTATATATCTTATTCTTTGGACTAGATGATGAATAAATGAAAGTAGATTGTGTAGATTAAATAGTGAAATAGTACGGATATTTAATCTTAGTTAAATCAATATTTCAATAAGCAGCGAAATGTTTAAGCGTGGTTAACCTATATTTTTAGCGGCATGTACATGGAGGTAATAAGAGAAACACACGATAAGCAATTGAAATGTTACTTTTATCAGAAATTTGGATTCTCGTGAAATATCGTAAAATCGCTTCCGATCTTCCTTCTACAGATATTTTCACGTCCAAGTTTATACAAAAGTTTCAAATATCGAAAATTTTAAACTCACTTGTAGGCTTATACGTCTACAGCCTGAGCGATAGCGTAGGCTCGAAATCTCCAAACGTCGAACATCACGTGAATGTAATACAAAATTTCAAATCTGGCGATCGCAGCGTGACTTTCACGTCGGCTCGATGTCCGCAGTTATTAAGTTTGAAGTAGAAAAACCGAATAGCCGGCTAACTAATAGGATTCCATCGATCTCTCAGGAGCTATTACAAAGAACGAGCAGCGATTAAGTCCCACGGGGGAAGAAGATAGCGGCTTTGAGAGAGTCGATGCACGGAGGATCGAAGCTTTGCAGAAAGAAAAAAAAAAAAAAAGGAAAGAAAGGGTAGTCGCGAGGAAGAAGGTAGCGAGCGAGGCTCGAACAAAAACTACAGAGGAGAGGAAAGAATTCTTCGGATAGCTGGTCGTCACGGCAAAGTGGAGAGATCCTCTTGTGAATCTAGCGAGTAGTAAGCTCGCGATGATCGTATCCAACGTTATGAAAAAAAAGTAGAGAGGCAAAAAAGAAGAAATATAAGAAAAAAATATGAATAGAGAAGGGTGTTGGAGTGGGTGGATCTTAAGGATCGCGCTTGAATCCTATGAAGTATAGAGAGTGGCAGAGAAAGTGTGTAAGAGAGAGAGAGAGAGAGAGAGAGAGAGAGGAAAAGAACTTTTTCCCTGGAGAAAAGGCTGCCGTTACGTTTATTCGTTATTGGATACGGCACCACGGTCGATTTTATCATGCTTCGGCACGATACTAACGTTAAATCCGTCAGCTCTAGAACCCCTTGCAGAATCTGTGACGGTCATTAAGGTTGGCGCGAAACGCGCATTCCGTAATATATATAGATATATATATGCGGCACCACGCAAGTCGATAAGATACTCGTCTGTAAGTTACCGGATCTGGCTTTGCTTGTCTATTTTTATTTATGAAGCAGATCGTCGATATCGTTGCGAAACACGTTCCGTGAGAAATAGACGATACTAGATTACCGTAGGAGAAATTTTGTTTCGGGTAGAGTGAGAAATGGCATGGATTAGGTAAATTGTGGAAATTCAGCAGCGAGAATTATCACATTCGCCTATTTAATCGGAGAATTAAAATTTAATTTAGCAAAAAATGTATTTTACGATCAACGATAAATTATTAACGAACGCAATACACGAAATCAAATACTATATCTAATCATCGCCGATACGCGCCGAATTACATTCACGTTTAATATCGCGGCGAATAGAGGATCAGAGTTCGCGAAGTTTACCGGAGCTCCGTGTTTCGCCTTTGGCGCGAGCGTGAAATGGACGCTTGAAATTCACCGTGTCACCACAATTTTCCCAGTTGAAAATCAAATTCCGGTTTTGAGGCGGCGGAACGTGGTCGCGACCACAGGCAATGCCAACCATCGAGCCAAGGAAAGTTTCCTGCTCGACGTTGATAAACGACCGTTCTTTCTGACTTCGTCCGTTACGAACAGTCGAATTTTTATGAGCAAAGCGTACCTTTAATTCTAAATAAACGTTACGAAAACACAAATTTTTGAAGACTCAAGAAAGTTAAAAAGATAAAGTTAATTTTATGAGTATACGTATAACGATGAACGGAATTGAACGTGCGCTACGCGTGTCTGACCTAACACGTGCTCGTACTACTTGCCTGGCAATAGTTACTAGACAAGGTATTTACCGATAATTGTTAAATAGTTGATTACAAGAAGAGAACGTATAGACACTTTCTTAATCGTTTTTCACGCGGAATACGACGACTAAACTTTCCCACCGTAAAGTATAACCTAACCCGAACGATTTGAACAAAAAGTTTGCCACGTGTCGCCAACGAGAATTCGTGTAACTTTCCGATTTTAAATGGAGGTTGTAGAGGTAGAAAGATTGATCGTGGTGTACACGATTCGTGGACGCGTATCAAAATAATGCGAATTTCGAGGCCGATATTCCCGTGAACTTTTTCAATTTCAAGTTTCGAGCAGCGGTCCAAGTTCTTCCGGTCGCCGTCGACAACACGTGAGAAAGACGATAAATGGTCACTGGCTTTTCGAAATTAAACTTTACGCAGCTTCAACCCCGAGACTTTGTTGATCTTGAATGCGTAAAGTTCCACGCGTTCCATTGAAAGAAAATCCAACAACATGTTCGGCGTGTGCCAGATTTCTATCGAATTTTGAAACCTTATCGAACACTTTGAACGAAGAGCGTTACAAAATTAAGATGAACGAAAAGCCGCGCGAAAGTTAATGATATTGGCACGGAAGCTTTGGAAATTTTCTCGTTTGAACAAAATATACAAAACTGTGAAACCATCGTTTCAAACGTTATTCGTAATAACTCGGGCTCGTATAATTGAATCATTAGGCGAACAAAGATCTTTCATCTTTCTCTTTGAATTCGTTATACGATCTCGTTCGGACAGTTTATAAACGCGCGTATTTATTAACCAAATGACGAGTGTCTATCGACGCGAGAATACGTCCGATTCGACGGCGCTTTGTGTGTGATTTAATCATAAAGACTCGTTGTACCAACAACGGCAATACGTTTCATTGTTGCCTGTTTACGCGCGATCATTAGACACGGGTCAACAAGCGTCGTTCAACGTTTTAATTAAACGCTTCTCCGAAAATTGGACCGGAATACGATTTTCGGGCCGACCATTACGCGTTTCTCGTATTTTCACGGAAGAGCGCAACGCATTATGATACTTAACCATCGAATCATTTTATTCAAAATACGATACAAGTACATATTTCGAATCGTGATATAAAAATAGATATGTTTGACGTTTCTTTGCTTCTACTTTTACGTTACCGTCTACTTTAAATTGCTCATATAATAAGTACATTGTTACTTAACTGACAGAAGCTAAAATATTTTATTATTATCGTAAGATTCCGTAAGACGAACAACTTTTTCTTATAGAAATTTAACTTCTCGCAATATCGATGTTTCGATCGTGTAACGCTTTAATCTTGTTCAATAAGATTTTTCTTACATCTAATTGTTTTCAAATATTATCATTTATCACCTGAGCATATAGAATTATGTTTCTCAATTTTTTGATAAAATAGCTCCTTTACTGAAACAACGGAATCTTCGATAGAGCTGAAAATGTAAATCGGAAACTGTAATTGTTTGAATTAACGAAAAAGCTGAACCCTCCGTTAGCAAATACAAAGGAGAACGAAAGACTGGTTCGATGTTAAATCAGAGGCCGAATTCCCGTTCCAATAGCCGATTGGCCGTGGAATGAACACGATCCAGATATCCGAGGTATTTACGATCGTGAATTTAGGATTTTGTTGAGTTAAGCGTATCAGTTTTGCCGGAACAAATCGGCTTTTGCGAATGAATGTGCAATAATGCCATCCAACTGACGCGTCCAACCAAATTTGTATACGCTATAATTTATTGTCACTTTATTATTCCGTGTCTAATCCTTCTCTCGAAACGGTTTATTTTCCTGTATAATTTGAAATGTCATAATTTATAGACGTGAGCGATTTATTAAATATTATTCGCATTTATCGGTACAAACTGTTTGAAACGTTAAGAGTTACTTATCCATTCTTTTTTCATAATCTTTTTTTTTGAAGATGTATTTTAACATTTGTTAAAAATTTGTACGAAACAATCTATATAACAAAGTGCGTGGATGCGAAGGAAGATATAAACCTTTATCCACGTATCTCATAAAAGATCTTTTAAATCGCTGAGAATTCGCGAAAATCTATAAAATCGCTATGGAAATTTATGAATTCTATGAACTACGAGCTTTAACCTTCAATTAGTCGCGAGATCTGCGATGGGTAAATTATTTCATATACCGTTACTTAGGATGATAAATTTACATATATCGAAAATACGTCTAATTTCTTTTTAACGTGATCGAATATTAAACGAAGTTAAACACAGAACTACTCTTAGAATTACTCTAATAATACATTGATTTGCATAAATTTCCATTCCATCGTTTCTTCAAATTTTAATAAAATAGAGCATTTCTATATATACTCTTTTTATTTAGCATATTTTAGCTAACGTTTCTCTTCCACCTTTCCAACCGCACATTTAATCTTCTCAAAAACAATCCAGTTTCCAGCGACCTGTGTCAATGTTTATGTTGCATAAAACATGCAATGCGAAATCGTTGTCATATTTCCTGCTCGCAAATATCTGTCATAACGGGGGTTACGAGGTTTCAAGTTTAAAGAAAAAGGTGCTGGATCTCGTTAAAACGAATTTTACGCAAATCATTTTTCAACAGTTTTCGAGCATACAGATTCGTGTCGCATTTCAAATGCGTGGAATATCGTTACCTCGTTTTTCAAGGAGGAGAGCCGTGTTCGTGACAGTGTCAATACGTCAATCACATTCTATCTAATAAATAAAATATCTGTGCTGTTTCGTTTTTCCATACAGGGTTTACAGATCGATACAAGGCTGTCCATGGTTTTCAGTACTTTGTGCGCAATTTAAAATACCAAGATTAAAATTGAAAAATGTATAATAGCTCGATATCGACTTTCAAAACTAGTTTGAAACCTCATTACGTTGCATCGTACAAGTTTCAGTATAGCCTGTGGGACTCCATTTAATTAATTTTCTTCCTTACCCGTCTGTAAATATGTGTTACTCGGTTTCTTAGTTACTTGAGAACACTTTACGCTATCAAAATTTGTTTTCATTCCCTGAGACATAGTATTTAATAGGGATTTCTAGTTTATAATTATACTAATATTGTGATAATACCGGGTGTGACGAGTAGAACTGAATTAAATGAAACTATTGGGTGCCAGGATACGGATCGAAGAATCAGATAGATTAATAATAATATTTAAGCCACACGATTATGATTCACGATTCATTCCTCTCGTTCTTATTCTGTACACGACTAGCGGAAAGTTTTGGAAGAAGAAGATAAATCTATCGCATCGAGAACTGTTCAATGATTGACGGTTTTGCGCAATGAATTCCTTAGAATAGGAAAAATAAGAGAGGCAGGTGTCTCTGGTCTTTGTTTCGTCTACGGGTGTTCAGTTCAGTCAAGTGTTCGTAATGTTCGTCTTTAAGCAACGGTTGTAAAAGTTACCTTGGTGAAACAGCGGGTCGACATGGCACGACATACGGTTCTCAGATTTAAGGAAGGCGAAAGGCCAGAATCTAATAAAACCTTGAAAATTTATTTCGCTCGGTTCGTTATAAATGTTGGAAAATTCTAGAAAGGTTTTCAAATAATCTAAAAAGTAACTTTTACAGAAAATAATTACCAACAGAAGTAAATGTTATTAACAAATTCGCAAAGCTTTATAAAAAATTAAGGGAACAATCAACGTAATGGCGATCAATTTGTTTTTTAATCTTCAACTAAACGTAAAAGAATTTAGAAAATTAAAGTACTTATCTAATTACAAAATGCAACAATGGATCGAACGATGGTTGGTTGTGCGGTATCTTTAAAATTGTTACGTAGAATTATATTAAAATTAATTATATTCGTAATTATGAAATTGTGAAATATAATCTGTAACATTATAGCTTTGAACTTATCGTTCTGAAGAGACGTGACTTGTCAAGTTCTTCTCGTATGGTGATAATAAACAGAACTGTAATACGAAGACCTTGTCGATAGTGTAGGTGGTAAAATGATTTCTGTTTCATGTCAGTATGACTTTTCGTTCCCAACATTTGACGTTTAACTTCTTCGATCGTACGACGCTCGGCCGTGCGGTCACATTCGACGGCTGTCGACTATAGTAGACGCTGGCACTTTCAAATCTCTCAATTACAACTCTCTCGTCGCTCGTAATGGTCAACGACAGACGTTAATTCAGCATCCTTTTTGTTACTACCACGAAGCACGACGCATTTCCCGGGGAAGAATAGAGGTCACGCTTTTTCAATGGCCACTCAACGATCTGTGAATTTTAAATGCCTGCACTTTGAAGTCACACATCTGCACAGTTAATTGAGATATCGACTTGAAACAAAATGCATTTTAAAGGGCATGCTTTCGTCTGCGTTTCTGAGTTCGTCGAACGAACTTTATTCGCTCTATTATTTTTCTTTAATTTTTATTCGCACAGTTGCCACTCTTTTACGGATATTTTCTGACATTGTAATTATGTATTTAGAACATTCTTTAGAATATTTATTTATTTATTTAGTATTTAGAATTATATATAAATATAAAATATTATATATGAATATAAAAGGAATTGTAATGTGCATTATAGAATACCTTCATACATTAATAAAATAGCCAAGTAACTTTTTATTTCGCCACTTGGAATAAATCTACCGAATATTTCTCTTGCTGTCGCTATTTTAAATATTTCCGTTATATATCATTCTCGTCCCATAAGTATCGAGAGATAGATAAGAAAAATAGCTGCTTAGGAATTGAATGTCGAACGTCATTTATGTTAAAACGGATTTGGGAGAATAAATCAACGTTTGGTAAATCGGGTGGAATGTCGTCATGATGGCGATCGTCGCAATGAAACCGTCAAAGGAAAAGACACGTTTACCGATAAATCAAGCCACGTTCACGAGCCAAGAATAACGATTGCATTGGCGTCGTGGAATATTAATGATCCAGATTTGTATCGATTTCTTCGCGAACTATCGCCACGGACCTACTTACAGAGTAATTCTTCACATAGTTTTACAACGAAATGTCTCTTTCGGTGAATTAGCGGGCTACGTAATAAATAGATAAATGTTTCGTAAAGGCAGAACAATTAGCATTTGAAAATTTACATTGCTAATAGAAAGAAGAAATAAAAGTCAGCGTGTGTCGCAAATTAAATTATCCTATTGCTTCTTATTATTGTAAAGATTTTCAATTTTATGATATTAGAGAAAGTAAAAAATTATAAAAATTTGTTTTATCGACATTGCGTAAATCACTTGCCTCTTTTGTACGATATATATTTGTACAGTTGCAAGTGACTGAAGATTTTTCCAAACTACAGCGTTACAGATAAAAATGAAGAAAATTTCATATAGTTTCGCCGAAACACGAGTTACGCTAGTTTTTTTAGTTGGATTACGCTATATCTTTCTGTTTGCCGAACGAAACTAAGTAAAAGGATATTATTTACTGTATCCAATTTTTATTTGTAATTGAACTTTGGTCGGACCAACGAAATTCTCCTTCTATCACGTTCACTGAAAAATGCCAGCTTTATTACCGGAACGATAAGCCGAAAGAATTGAAAATTAAAGAATCTTTTTCTCTAATCGTGTGCTTGTGTGACGAAATTGAAAAATCTAGAGAAAATGCAGTACGCATGTAATATAATTTTCAAATTCTCGTTCAAGAATCTGGCATCTACACAGTTTTATTCATCCTTGTTCCACATTTTACGATAAATTGTTCAAGTAATCCAATTAATAACAAAAATGTAATAACAATATAATTTTCTATCGTTGCGAAAATTTGCGACAATATCGCGCATTAAAACACGTTAAGAAAGTGTTGCATCTTGTTAAATTTTACCATCGATTCGCTTGGCGCAGTAGCTTTACGGATAATTAACGGCGCTATTTTCGCGAAAAGGTATAATTGCGAAACCGAATAATTAGAGCTGGCTAATTATAATTCTCCGGAATGCTTGTCTCGCTACGCAAAGCACAGTTCTCCGAGACTAAAATCCTTAATTATCTTCTTTAATACATCTGCCAGAGCGAAGGAAGCAACATAAGCCGGATGTAGAAGTACGTGGTCGCTTCCTTGTACTCTCTACCCTTCCGACCGCTTTTTCCAGTAATTTATAGGAAATTTTCCGGCGAAAAGCTAAGGCGTGTCAGTTTAGCAAGTTCACGCGCTATATTTTGCTGCAATTTCCTTCTATAAATCGTCGTAGTTCCGTGGCTCAATCTCGACTATTTCGAAATTCTAGAAATCTCCCCGTAGCACAAGTGTGTCATGCAAAAATAACTGCAATTTGTCCTCTTGTTTAACTGCAGAGCAAGATGAACACGAGATCCTCGCTAGAAAATGAACAGATTAGTTCATCTAAGCAGATGGCAGTGTCTTGTTCTTTTCTTACTTTGCTTCTCTTTTGCGAAATTCAACTTCTAACATAATTTCCTGCATATATTATCTTTCAGGCAATATTCTAATTCAAATATCGCTCGCTCGATGCTAAAGTATTCTTTGGAATGGCGTATCTTAAACTTTCGTAGTCGAATTATCGGAGAATTTGAATCGTAATACGTGAGACTTTTATATAAGGAGCGAACGTTGTGAAAAATTTATATTCCTAACATTTCGAGAAATATCGTACTTTGGCGACGATACCGTTAAATCTCTGATTAAGATAATAAGAAACGAGTAAAAGGCGGCCAATATTCGTAACGAATGTACACATTTATAAACGTTTCTACCTTTCGTATTTTTATTCTACTTTTCAACAAATTTACACGCAGCAGAATCACAATACGTTTATCCTTTTGTATAGCGTGGACAACAAAGCGCTAAAAATTCCTCCGCGTTCTATGTTAACGTAATATGCACTTTGACATATCACGTTGTTTCTTCGATAAACGTTATTCATCTTGCGTCGTTAATATTTATCGATGGGCTCGTCTCATTCACATATAGAAATATATTGACTTCGCGCATTATGTAGCCCATTTCAGACCGCTATAATTCTATCGAGATATCAATGTCTCCATAAAATTTAAAAAAATTAAAAAATTAAACATTAAAATACAATTGTCAGACTACAACGAGTGGTACTAGTTCTGGATCAACAGTATTTTGTTGAAATCGTTGTAAGAATCGAGATAATCTCTATGTCTACGGTAAAATATTTTAAGCTAATATACAAATACGAATATACACAGTACAAAATTAATACTAAAAATCTAAATTTCGTTCAAAAAGATAACACAGTTGTTACGTTTCCTACGTTCAACGTTCCAGCAATCATATTGGGTCACCATAAGGCAACAGATTGACACGTTGAACGAAGTTAATCCGTAGCCACATTCCTTCGCTGTTAGCTGATAGCTTTCGAGATTACGAGATTCCATGATGCAGTTGTACAAAGCTATCGATCGTTTGATCGTTTTATTGACAAGCGTATTCGCATAAATCATCGGAGAATTCAAAATCGTCGATAATCAAGAGTGAAAGCTTTAATTTCTTCCTGTTGCTTTGAGATACGCATTGCCAAGATTTGTTTAATCCGCGTTCCATCACCGTGGAATTTCGCTCGTACTATCGTACATCGCATTTGGAACTTGTATCGTTGATAGCTTATATTAGACTCGCGTACTGTAAAGGCTTCTTCATGCAATGCAGAAATTATGGGCTCGTTTGAATAAGGATCGCTAATTGCTTTGATGTGTACTCATGATTTCGGAGGAAAACGAGACAGATGAACTCGGTGCTGATGGAAGTAAACAGATATCCAAATAAAATAGTAATTATACATACAAGATTATTTCGTAAATGTTGTTAAAATGTAATTTACAGTCTCAAATAATTTCTCGAACCTTCAGTATAACATTCTTTATGATATATTAATATTTATACAAATACCTTCTACGTGATATAAAATATCATTTTTTTTTTTTTAATATCATTTTTGTATAACGTAAAACCGTAACAAATCTCTATATACGACAAAAAATTCAGAAACGCGACTTCAAATTTTGATTTAAAAAATACTTTAACGCTGTATAGTGTCGTAAGAATATGTGAATTATTTCGTCACATAATTCTAAGAGCTACCAATATTCTTCAACGTTAAAGACGTAACATTTTCTTCTCCTTTGTATCAAACTTCCATATAGAACATCGCTAAATATTGAATTCTTCATAATCAGAATTAACCGACGCTCACTAAGCAGGAACATGATAACAAATCGCAAATCGACCGTTCTATGTCGGTTACTTACACAATTAAACGTTCTCTATTTACATTGAAAGGCAGGTTTGCGCGATTTTCCTCGCGCACGCTTGCATACCGGGCAATCTCAGTTTCACGTGGCACAGACAACGCGTCGAGCAAGTTTGAAAGCGTCTTAACTACTCTGGAAAGACGCGTGGTCTTCCGTCTGTTGGTTCACTTCATTATCATACATACTATATCCAGGTTTAAGGTGGCCCTGCGAATGTCAACCAACGCAAGCAACGAAGTATAACACTTGCCCGTTAATAGTAATTTCGCGAGCTTGCCGGATGACGAAAATGCTTAGCAAAGTGCTGTATGCACTCTGACACGAATGGAATGCAGCTGATGTATTATATATATACATACTTACTACTTACTGATCGAACGAACCTATGCATATATTAGTACGAATTCTTACGTTACTATCTTTGGTAAGAAGGAAGTACGACATTGTTCCTAAACTAGTCAAATAACAAACGATTTTGAGCATCTAATTCGTTGATAATTTCAGATAAATTGCGTCTTCGTAGACAGCTGGGCTTTGGTGAGCTAAACAAAAATGAGAATTGTCAAGGAATATAAATTTTCTGTATGCAACTTTGTCGCTTCCTATTACGAGTAAGCGAATTTATGAATTTTTTTATCTATTAAATTTATTGTTACGTTTTATATACTCGTACAGAGTGTGGTCTATGTGTCTAGGCCTACATAGGTGTATTTGTGTATTATATATTCAATTATCTACCAGTATTGTATAGTTTAGAACATGAAATTATCATTAACGAGCTATCAAATTATCATAGCCTACATATTTATAGCATTTTAATTTGAATATGAAAGATTCATGTGAAACTTCCACAAACATCTTTTCATTTGTCATTGCCTTCATATTACTCCCTTCCTGTGATACTAGATTTTATGAGAGTCGTATCTCATTTTGTATTTTTCATAATAAATCGATTCACTTTTAGGTATTTTATCCTGTAAAAGGCATATATGTATATTCTATCCAGTTTACTTTACATATGTATATTCCCACAGTTCATTCAAGAGCAAAATGCATGAACGATGTACCGAATAAAAAAGTACACCGTATAAACCAGACCGCAATTACACGTGAATTGTGATTGATGGAGACACCGGAAAGCTTTGCAATGTAAATATCAAGGCATTTTTATTTGATCGATCGGTATACCGGGTAGAGTGTACGATTTACTTTGGTTTATTCGTTAGATATTAGTTTATTCATCGATTCAACGTTCATCCGGTGCTGTCCCTTTAAGAAGCTTACATCATTCGTGTTAATTTAATTTCCGTTGATGATGTACGTGAATTAGGTACTTACATTTAGTTGTTAGAATATTTAGTAGAGAAAACAAATTTCCAAGCTGCTTAATTTCCATTTCCATAATTCTATTCGCAAATATATGAATTTCCACAAGCATTTACGCTTTACTAATAAAACAACGGAAAAAATAAATCAAACGTATAAAGTGAAAACGAGTTATTTAATGTAAATTTTTGGGACGAAGTATAAGTCACGAGGTTTTCGATTTTAAACTTGGCTCTTCACAGTGCTTCTTCCGTGAATAACGATCAACTTCAGAATTAAAAGCACTTGCTCGGCTTATCATTTTTTATACTTTGACAAGTAAGGTCCAGGGGAGTTGGTCGAACTAGTTTGCATGTTGACAACCCTATAACCAGGATGGATGGCCAAGAGGCTTCTAAATAGCGTGCAAGTACGATAACTTTAAGTCCGCAGTGTATACTTTGATGTTGAAACCGAACCAGAAATAACGCGAAATTTTGTATGCAATGATCAGCGACGAAGAAAGATCATATCGAACGAAATCTTTCCGTGAACAAAGTAAATATATTTGCTTTTTAAATTGATACAGTTGAATATGAGAAATCAGTAAATTTTGTTGTTAAATCATGAACAGTTATTAACAGTGTTCGATTAAATTAAATTCTAGCGATTGATCGTTTTGTTTAAAGTTCCCTCTCCCTTGATACGCATTCGAACAAGTTGTAGCGAATCTGTGACGGAAACTTTCAACTAAATTGAAAGCTGTCGGCAACAACTTTGGAAAATGCACTTCGAAGATTGGAGGGTTTCTCAGATTCTTGAAAATTCTCTTGTAAGTGGCGAAAAACATAATGTTTATTAGCAAAACAAAACTTTACGATAAGAAAGAAAAGTAGTAGAGAGCTGAAAATATGTATTCAGAATTTGTATGTTAAAATGGAAATATCATGAGTTTAAGAATTTCAGATTGCGCTTTTTGCTTCTTCAAACAATACACTGAAGCTAGATTTTAGCAATTATCGTTATTCCCAAATCGTTACGCAAATAATACGTTCGTTATCCGAATGTTTCATCGTGAAATCAGAAAATTTATTTTCAGAATATCATTTAACCATTTAACATTTTAATATTTCGCGTCTTATCGATCAAATTCATAGCACTGGCAGAGTAAGAAGAACCTATAGAACTTTTTCCGACTTTCTAGGAGCTTCATCCGGGACTGAAAAGCGTCGTGACGTTGGACCCTTCAAAGCCTGTCCTTTTCACGAATACATTAGTTGGACGTAATGTCTGCCTTTCGCGGACGAAAAGTGGATGTGACAGTTTTGTCTTCTTTCTAAAACTTACTAGTCGCTTAGTAATTCTCTTTTCTTGTTCTTTCTGCCTGCCAAGATGCACGAAGAGGGGAAGACGAGGAAACTTTCGGCGAAGACATAAATTTCTCATCGTTGTCAGGCGATAACGCGAACTGGACGATCTAACAAAGATACGCGGCAGCGGTTTGCGGTTTTCCGGTTAATTCACGGGAAATTTCGAGGCAACCGAGCAGCGAAGTCGCCTCGGTTTCCACGGGTTTCCCATTCTGGCTCTTTCCAATTTCCTGCGGGTTACGGGATAGAAACAAAAGTTGCTGCGCGCGTTTCCTCGCCGAGCTGAAACATGGCTTGTACGGTTTCCGGTCTGCTAAGAGACCAGTTTGACACTTTCAACTTGCCAACAGATCGATAAGTGTTGTCGACGCCGAACAATTTGGTAGTTTGACGAAAGCTGCGAAGCGGTCTTCCAGAGTTTGTCGACAACGTTTTGTCTATCTCTGAGGTACGAGTTGCGAAAATATTCGTACCCTTGATCGTTCATTCTCCGACAATTCGCCAGAATATCGTTACGAGTTCTAGCTTTTATCATTAATCGTTATTCTTTATTTACAATTATATTCGTCAAGTTACATATTCAGTAAGAGCTATACCACGTTTGTTCTTTGCTCTTCTTCCAGCGTCTGCTCGAATCGAGTATTTGTTATTAGCCTATTTTGTATCCTTTAATATTCGAAATTCGGTAGTTTGTTATAAACGTCCATAAAATATATGTCAAGTAACTTTTTGATACCACTTAGTAGAGTAAATTGCTTTTTCTTTTTTCCTTGAAAGAGAACAAGATATCAACAATTAAATTCGACAATTCTCCTCACTGAGAATCAAACAACACATTGGTCATAAACTTTATTTTCGTATTATCTCAAAAATACTAACGTACATAGCTCTTTCGTCATAGTTGAAGAACACTTTGACGAAGGATAACATTTTGACGTAAACTTGAATGGCCTTATATTACCAATTTGCTTCCAGATCAATAAGTTTCACTGAAACCTAGCAACCTGATACGTCTATGATATGCAGAAACTAGTTGCCGAGTTCGCAAAGCACGCCTCATTCCAATACTTGTTAGCTAGCCCTTCGCTAATTGCTGCGGATAGTTTGATATCGAGCTGAAGGAGCATTGAATTTTATAAGAACGTGGATAGATAAATTCATTTGATGCGAATGGATATGTTTTCTTGATCGTTGAATAATTTCCAAAAAAATGTTAAAGAATAAAAAAATCGAGACACTCGGTATTTTTCCACAATTATTCTGAATATTCTAGTACAACTCCTTAACCTGATTTTAAAGCTTTTACGGCTTTTAATTTTCGCCTGGCCTGGAATACATTAAGAAAAAGTGTTCAACTTTCGTTTCTCGCATACAGAGAAGATTGCTTTTAATTTTTGGAGAATGTACCTTCTAAAGTTCCCCGCCATCGGATTTTTAACTTGGAACATTACAGAGATCTTCCCAAACCACGTCGCACTCGTTCTATAAATTTCATATGCAACAAAATATCGTGAATGGCAGTATACAGTTTGTAAATTGTTGTTCTTACATTCGTTTGCGATAAGAATCGTCGAAACTTTTTACCGGAAGAAAAATTCAAGAGCTTTAGAAGTAATATTTCGATATCTCGGAATAATCTCCGACAGAAGGAAGATTTATAAACTTGCCAATCACAGTAGCATCGTTGCGCGTACTTTTTAAATATTCCAACTGTTTAAACCTTTTGTTAATTACTAGACCGAGACCGTTCACGCCGATATACATCGTTTACAGATGAAATTTGCAGAGAATTTAATGGAATCGAACGTATAATAAAAATTATAAATATGATTCACGTTTATGGATAGTAAAATTTCTAGTAGAAGCATGGATCGCGCCATTAGATCGTTCACTAAATTCCTCTAAATTCAATTTCTATGCAGAACCATCGTAACTAAGCTGTGCAACATGAATTTCGACAATCAGAACAAGCTGTCGTCCGCATCAGCATTCGTCGAACAATTTCCACGGTCAAGATCCCTCCTTTCTTCTCAGACTATCTCAAAACGTTCAACATGTTTCCCCTTCAACTCGCGTTACTGCATTCTCTGCGCGTTCACGGAAACTACATTTTTCATCGCTGCGTAATCTCGTCATCCCAGGTTCAAGGGGCTGGGTCAAGAAGTCCTTAATAACACGCCTGTAGAAATCATCATTTTCAACGACGGCTCAACTTCTGACACTCGACAAACTGAAAGAATCTTTACCTCAAGCTGATTCGATCAACGGGTAGGAAAGCTTGTCGAATATACGACGAGAAGATTGGAAATATGCCTGTGATGTATTAACGTCGTTAAACCTGATGGCCAAGCAAGCAGCAATGCTTCCCGGTTCTTTTTTCCTTTATTTTATTATCGATGGTTCCTCGTGTTTCTCGTGGTTTCATAATTAGTTTAGGGGTAAGTTGATTTATGTCGTTCTTTCTTGAGGTTTTTGTTAACCACAGTCCTCTTGCACGATACATTTAGCAAGCGACAATGTCACATCTATATGTTACAAGTTACAGATTATATGTGTCGGAGATGAAAGGACATCGGGGCCTTTCTTTTGGAATATTCGGGAAGAACCCCAATACTTTAGTCTAGACTTTTTATTATAGTTGTACTTAAATAATGAAACTTAGAAATAGCTGTTTACGATTATGGGTGCCCGAGAATTATGGCAATTATTACAGAATTATGACAATGGGCTTGGGCTCGAAGTGACGTAATTGGTCGCTGAACGTAGCCACAATCACGGAAGGGACCGTGTATCTAACAGAGGTATGGAGTAATTATATAGTTCCCCTTAAAAACAACGATTAACCCGAAGGGTACAGGGAGGTACAGAGAGGAGTATATAAAGGCAGTTCCACTTAGACTGAGATTCAGTCAGATAAGTTCTACTTGTACTGTGGACAAGTACGTTGAATTACACCCGAATCGTGCATCAGTAGATTCAGTTCGACTTAGACCGTGGAAGAAATCGCATTTGTCATCCCGTTGACCGTGGATTCGTTATTAAACCTAAGATCATTGTCATTAGCATCTCGAGTATCTAATCGCCACGGTTACTTGTCAAATTCGCTAATAATCATATTCGTTACCAGTAAAAGTCATCTCTATCGCATAACAACAATGGCTAATCCAAACGAAGATTCGTTATACGCCCCTAACTCTGATGATAACTCGACATATGTATAGTTCAATGCCAATCCATGACAGATGCCAACGTGAATTATAAAAAGTTTAGCGTCGAAGTTTGGTAATCCAATAAAGGAATGGTTTGTTCTTAATCGTGAAAAGTTTTCGAGAAATACGGTATCCGATCGACTGCATAATTGAATCTGAAATGATTCTTCTGGTAGATAAACACCGAAGGACTGTCATATTGTTAACTGGAAATACAAATATACGGATCGTAGTGGAGGAATTTATAAAGCATCTTATGTCGAATCACAGTTATTTCGAAAATCCGAATAAATATTGTTATATCAGTATTGAGAAATATGAAACTGGATGAAGAAATTGAAAGAGTATCTTGTCGTTGATGAAATGGAACTGTTTCCGGTTGTTTTAACCACTTTCCTATACGGAGAGCCTCCGACAAATGGTAAAAAAGAACCTCTCGATAATTGCGTCGTCATCGTCCTCACCACAGTGTGGAGGAAGCTTAAACGTATTTAACAATTCTGAAATATTTTAGAAAAACTTCCCAAACATTCCCAAGTATTAAAGTATTGAATTAATAATTTTTGATTAAATCATTAAACGGTATCGTTCCTGTTCAATAATTTCTGATAGAAGAAAGTCACGAACTTTCGATTATTGGCGAATCAACCCTTAAAGTAAAAAGTCTCGTTATACTTTCTTCTTCTCTGTTACTTCGTTTTTACAGAACGCATAATACAAATTTTATCGATTACTTTGTCCGATTGTAACGAAAGCACGTGGTCGTCCAGTACAGCGCGTCGTCGAAAATGTCCACTGCGTTCTCCGATCTTTAAATCTACACCTAGAAAATTTGTCGTAGCCAGGTAAATTTGTATCGCCGAGGTGGTTATCCTCGAAGAACGCTCTACTTACATATTCTTTCAAGTTGTCGAGCAATATCGTTAAAAGCATCGTTTAAGAAAGTTCGCAGTTGGATCGTAGAGTTGCCTGGAAATTGCAGGAGCGAATTTTAATACGGCTTCCTCTTTTCGTAAACTGGCTTCGCGCTCTAAATCGCGTAGAAAATTTTAATATCTTGGCGAAGAATGAGGGACGTGTATAAAAAAGCGGCGATAAAGTTTCGATCGGCCATCGTTGGACGCTCGAACGAGCTCCAAGTTTAAAGAGTTGGGAACAACGTGTGCCAAAAAACCGTAAGTATCGGCGCGTTCCACGTTTTATTCGACATTAATGGCCGATCGATAATCCTGTTTGACGCGGAGGCAATGGCAATGGCAATTTACCTTACTTAGTTAACACCGGTTTGCTTACCGCTGAATAAAGAGATGAATTCCTGAATACTGGTAATAAATAGCCGTAATTAACGAGACGTCTGATCCGTAATGGGCTTTGTAGCAAATTATTATATTTTATTCGTATTACGAAGCAACGTAGTTTTAAATCTACCGTCAATCGATTCGTCGCAATTGTAAGTGGACAAAGTTGTTAGAAAAAGGTGAATGATCGACTTTTTCTTCTTTTTGTTTCGCTTCATTACGCATTATTCTTGCGTAATTATCTTTCAACTTCCATATTTCTGCTGGATTTCACTGCGATATTTAATATAAAAATTAGCAAACCTATCAAACCTATCGATTTTTTATTTTGCGTAATTACTGAAAACGTGCAGATACTTTTGACGAAATTAATATTACTAACAAGGAGCATAAGTATTGATTCGTACCGCCAGTATATGAATATTAGTATAAATTAATGAGAAAATAACGATCGAAAACGATGCTTATTATCTTCTTATAGAATCAACAAATAATAAACTTTAATTCTTTGTATAAAGGTTAACACGTACTTGTTCATTAACACGTGTACTTTTAATTTCAGCTTGGTTTAAATTTCAAAGAAAATTGTTAATATTTTTAATACGCTTCGATGAAATATAAATGTGGAAAAGTCAGTCGTTTCAAAAGTTGTGAATTAAAAGGCTTTGCTTATGCTTTGTACCTCTTAATTGAATTTACGTGTTATCATAGAAAATATCATGCTTCAAGTAAGTCGAAATAAATTTTAAACAATTCAACGTGACATCACGGATGTTGATTTTATACAAACAGTAGGGAATATTGAAATTTTGCAAACGATTACTAAATTGTTTTATTGTACATCGAACTGTGCCGCGTACGTTGTATCGGTCTTGTTGAATACGCTGGGAAAAATTTTTGGTTCCACTCTTTTACCGAATAAGTGAAAAAATTGGATTCGCGAACGTAACAAATTTTTTTTAGTTTACGTTAAAATCTAGGATTTCCAGCAGGAAGAGAAAATTTCAGCATTTCGATTGTAAAATCGGCTATAAATTTGAAATATAAACAATAAAAAAATATTTAACATCTCCAACAAGTTATTCAACTGTTCGACACAAAACGTATTTTTAAAGGTATTGAAATGAAATTGAAAATGCCTGTTTTTCTTTTACAATAAAATTCTATATTATTGTTACTAATAACAAGATAAATCGATTGTTCTCAATATGAATAATATAAAATCTAAAGAGATTAATTGGAAGACCGAATCGGACTACGTATAATCTAAGATAAATTTAATCCAAACTATGAAATTAGGTTACTACAGATTTAGATCTAAACAAATAATATTTATGGTTTTTCAAGATTTCTTTAAAATCTCGCTAACTACTGCATCATCTTTTAGTTAGTGGTATTTTTCCGTATACAGTGATCGATATCGCAATTCTTTCTGTCGGAGCAAATATTTCTATACAATTTTCACTGGCAATTTGCTTACGATGTTTAAGAAATTTATCAATAAAACGATATTTCTCAAATTCGTCACAAAAATATAAATGGAATCATCCTTTATTTACAACTACATATGTACCCCTAAATAAGGAATAAATCGATCCTCTCGAATTCTTTCGCCATATCAATTATTCAGAGCAATATTTCGTGTTATCATACTTTCTGTTTGCTACATCGAACCTTGTTACGACTCTTTCGCTTCGAAAATAATTAACCCTTGATCGATCTCGTCGACGATCGAAAATAGAGAAATCCAGATCATTTTGCAAACAAGGCTGATAGATAGGTAAGACTTAATCGGAAATTCTTCGTGCTACTGGAATTTCATCCAGTTATCCACATTCCTCGTTTTCTTCGTCTTTCTTACGTACGAGCAAAACAAACGACCTATTAAAAAAGAACGCGTGATTTACGAGAGGCCTGCGTTGTCCAGATAATTAACCGATCGAAGAATAAATCTGAAAATCGATTTGGAACAACGTGACTGATGTGAATTTGTGACCGGTTATTTATTTATCCGTTTAGACCAAGAAAATGATTTTGTTTTCTATAAGATTTAAGTTATATCGGTTCGTAGAGAAGAGTGGAATATTGTTTTTGATTAGGTTTTGTAAATTTTACAAAATTGTATTGAACGTTTTCATCGAATTTGTAATATTCGAAAGCTATTACTTTTAAAGTAATAGATCGTCCGAAAAGTTTCTTTCGTTTTATAAGGAAATAATGGATGCACAGAATTTATCGTTTTATATTATTTTATCGAATTACGTATGATCCATTTTGTTCTATCGAAATAAAGATCACAACGTTCGACAGATTAGGTTTCACGTTTGTATAAAGATGCGTTGTTGTAAAAGACGTGCCTGTAAAAGAAAGACACTTTTCGGACAACTTAATACTTTTCATTGCTTAAAATTATTCGATTTACAGTAAAGTATTGTATAAAGTAGCGCTAGTTTTCCCAAAACAAGGTAATGTCGGCCGCAAATAATAGTTTACTATTTCTCTCACGTTACATGGCCAGATCTCGTTCCCAGTTTCCAAGTTGCTCTGCTAACAATCCAGATCCTCGTAAAGTACGAGTATGCAGTTCACAGCAGCTGATTTTAATGACCCCGTTCAAGTGACAAACTCTGGTTCGTCTCTCGAACGATTATCTAGCGAATCGCGAACAGGCGTGGTTCGCAGATCGTCAGATTTTATCTCGCGTATCCCAGAAACATTGACAATGAACGAATCTCGCTTAATATTTTAAAAAGTTTCATGAAAATACCTAAAATCCTTCAGTGACATAGATGTCATTATTGACGCCATCTGGTTCTTCGGCACTGCGAGTCTTTTGTAAATAAGATGTTTTTATATAAAAATACATTGTTGTATCCTATGCAATTGTTATACTTTTTTTTACTAAAAATGATTATTCGTAATGGATTGCGAAACTCGTGTAATTTCTTTCTTTTTTTTACCACGAAGAAAATTATCTATCTATTTATGTCAGAATAAAAACTCCTTATGAATTTGAAAGACGTATCGTAATGAGTTATGATGAAATTAGTATACGCCCGTAGTTTACAGTGAATCGTGAATAGGCGTGGTCGAGAAACATTTTCTGTCGAGAATTTGATATATCGCCGCTGTTTCCTCTAAGTTTCGTTATATTCTTTCGAAGTTTTTTTTAGAAACCATTTCTTTCGCTACAACTTTTTAACTCTTCGCTCAAGCAACCAAGTTTAAAGTGTATTTATTTATTAGAATGTTCTATTGTATTTAACGTTACCGGTGAGCAACTAACTCGAGACGTAAAATAATAAAAAGAGATTAACATGTTCACTTAATTAACATTAGAATATTTTCTGCTATCACAAAATTGTTTGTCTACAATTGTCTTCTCGTTTATGGAACCTTACGAAACCTTGTCATTTATGAGAAAGCATCTTAAATTCGACGAATGTCGATAATGCACGGTATTTACCACTTATTAGATCTTCGCAACAAATATCTCGTAACTTCTATATTTTTAATATACTTTTTCAAATTGGTTTCAAATTTTACCAACATAATTACAACCGTCTCGTTGTAGTGCTAATAAACACATACGTATGTCTTCTGAAGAATTAAATTATCATCTGTTAACCGAAGAGTAAGAGTCTGTTAGTCAATTGTTAATATCGGAACCAAGTAAGATTTAAATAAATTGTTATATTTTGATAATTATTTTCGAACAACTTTAATCCTCTGCCGTGTCAGTATTCCTGCACATAGCAGGTTAGTCGAAAGTGGAACTTATTGCCAGTTGCATTGCCGAACGCAGCAACTAAATAAAACGTGACAGTTAATTTTGACTACATAATATACACATAAAAGTTTTCTACGACAAACGTTTAAACACCTTCGTGAACTACTATCGCGAAGCTCTCACCATCCGAATATGAAACTGTATGCCAACTCACCCTAACAAATTACAATAAAGAGCCATTAAGCGGGTCGCTAATAACGTTAAACACGCTCAATGGAGGATTGAGAATGAAGAAGGAGCGTGTGGTCCCTTTAAGCTGGTATATTTCTTGCGGCTAAATCCTGTCACCCTAACTGTATATCAGCTGCTAGTGTCATAACGTTCCATACTTTACGATGAACAATTCGTCCCCAACGCTTTATCGTCGAGTTTCGGCGTTTACCAACATCACACACCGCTTAAATTAATTAAGTTTACGACATGCTACGAAGTCCCTGAACGGCGACTGTAGAAATTTCGTGGCAGAACGGTGAATCTCCCTTTGTAGAACGTCACGAGGGAAGCAAAGAAAACGTTGTTTATGAGAACCGTGTCCGGATTACGAAATTTCTTCCCGTCGGTACATTTATCAGCGATAACGAATGGTCGACGGTCGCACGAGCTACGATTCCCACTGGAACGATTTCTCATTAACATCCTGATGTTCCTTATTAACGCAATCATCGCCGTAATAAGAATCGGTTACGTTGTTTATTCTCCCTTTCGCGCACAAATGTAATATCCTACCGATGATAATATCTAGCGAATAAATGTTCCCGTGTAGATTTTAAGAAGGTTATAGCTCCTCCTTCTGTTGTAATATTTGTTAAGAAACTATGACTTTGCTATCGTTTAATTTAGTTTCTTTTTAGTTTAGTTAAACTGCGCGTATGTTCGTGCATTTGCAGAAAAACGTTGCGAAATGTAAAAATCTTGGGTTGGATTATTCTGACGTTCGAGCCGATGTTTCTCTTCAAATAGCAAATTATCTCTTCAAATATGTAAGAAGATCGTTCATAACTGTTTTCGTTTAGGTATTTAGACTATAGATCTGAAAATAGGACCTAGTTTGAAAAAAAGATCCTCGAAAATAAAAAAACAACGTATTACTTTCTGCCTACAGAATAGGTATCTTTTCTGTTTTGCTTTATTATTAAAATTCATTGGTGTGCAGAAGCAGGAGTTTTTAAAAGTTGCTCTCGCCAGAGATATATTTTTTTCGCTCGCTACAACAATTTATCATTCTGTTGTAGCTACTCGAGATTAAACGCTCGAGATTATACTCGGGATATACAGAATCGAAAAGATAATGTTCTACGTTGTACAAATGGCGTTCAACTGTGACTTATTTTCAAAATAATCGAGTAATTTTTGTCCTAAAACTCATAAACCACAGTCGACTTTAGAACTCTCCCTTTTCTGAGTTTTAAAACGTTGTACACTGAATTTCACTAGTATTATCAGTAATATACATCGTATTTCGATTTATATATATATATATATATGTATATATGAAGCCCAAATTACTTTAAACAAACATCGGAATTTTAATTCCTGATTCGATTATATCAATATCAAATAGTAAATTACGTATCGATCGGCGTCTAAATCGCAGCAGCAGTCAACAACTTCAACAGGCAGTCACTTTAAACCCAAGAGTACGCGGCTTAAACTAATATAAAGCAAACTTTAATTACCGCTAAGTTGAGTAAACATGTTAAAGATGAAAGGTTTGATATTCGTGAGAAATTAATTTTCCGATGACGAAAACCGGGAGGTACCTATTCTCGTCTTATATCGTATCCATAACTTGTTATTACGTTTCTCTATATTAAACGTTTCCCACACAATATGAAACAAGTAGAGTAACTTACGTTTCCCTTCTTCTTTCGCGTTCTTTTAGATTTGTTTCGTTCTAGACAGAAATAATTAAAATAACAAATTATGAAAAGTTACAGGATTTAAAAAATCTCGTAACAGATTAGTCCGACTTATAAATGAAAATTGAAAATATCTCCCTGTTGACTTTTCGCATTGGCCATCATTTTTCTATATTTTCTTTCTTTCCTCTCCACGTTATCCCGATATTTATCTATTTCCTTTTGTCTTGTAAATTAACATTGGACGTTTAACATTAACGAACATCGCGTCTCGAAGACACAAAGGATCTTGCTCATTTGTTCCGGTACATTTTCTGACGTAGCCGGAGTTGTTCTTCTTTGATGAAAAGAGTCCGTCTATTTTTTTCCCCCTTTTCAACGAAACGCAAAATGAAAGCGGCCAACAGACGAGCGGATAGAAAAATTTATTCCACCGGCGAGGAGAGTAATGCCATGGTTTTCGTCTCTGTTGAAGTTAAAATTTGTAGCTCCATAGATATTCATAAGCTGCGGCGCGACCAACGAAATTGGCCGGCTAACTGTAAATTATCGCCAGTCTCTCGATAACAAATTTCCATGTTGTTTCCAACACGCATACATTTTCCTCCGATCGCGTTTTTCAAGAGATCTGACATTTGTGTTTAGTTTCAGTTATTTCGTGTTCACCGTGTCACACGGCCGTACCCACCTGTTTCCAACTGACTTTTCAGTTTTTTCAGTGATATTATTTTTTCTGTTATTAAATGGAAAGTTTATCGCATTCACCATGATTAATGTTGACGAAGATGGAATTTGTTAAAAATTATTCCAACGATCTTCTCTCCGTTACTTTTTTCTGTTAGCTAAAATAACGCTAATATTCGAAAGGATGATCGAAAGCCATCAAACGTTTCTAAATTGTCACACATCGTACAGAATCAGAGCGCGAAGAATTATTCAGCGCGATTAAACAGATTGAAGCTTCGTTTAAAGCGATACGTACTATAACGTCATTTGATGCGTTTTCTCTCGTAACGATAATTCATCCTTTCAGGACGCACTTTGTTTTGTCAGGTAACCACAATACGAGCGGAAAAATTCTGTCTGGAACATTTCTCAGTGAGCTACTGCTCGTAGTCCCGGTAATTGTAGATCAATTAATCAACGACAATGGCAATCCAGACGGAGAGACCGGTTACTGAAAGCCGGCAACGATTCGACTTAATTGGCTGAATTTTGCGTTTTGTCGAGCTGGCGACAAAGCCTGGCTGAATTCGCGCCAACCGGTAAATCGCTAATTTAAATTCTTGCTTATTTTCTTCGGGTTTGAATCGAGCCTTCGCGCTTTTCTTTTCGCGTCGAGCTCCTCTTTTCGCGTCGAGCTTTTCTTTTCACGTATGCGTTCCCTTTACGAATCGCAGCGATGACTCTTTAATCGTGATCGTTCTTCCAACCTGATATTTCTTCTTAATTTTTCTTCTTTCCATCGTCGAGCTGAACTACGATCGTTCGTTATTTCGTCACACGTTTTTGAAGCCGGCGTTGAGTTGCGAACGAAAGCAGCGATTCAATCGAGGAATCGACTCGTTGCAGGAACAATCGTCGTTCGATTTCAGTTCTGTCTAGTTGACACGCTTGCGTCTGACAGCGAGCATGTGGGAAGCGAACTAACTGCGAAATGAATTGTTCTGGTTCGTGGACAGGTTGTGTTTCGTGATGAACTATTCAATTTCGGGTTTCGAAGCTGAAATCTTCAGATCACGAGGACATCGTACCGAATCTTTTGGAAAAAATCATTAAAACTGCTAGGAAAACGATATTCCAACAAGACTGCGTAAACACGCGAAGTAGCCTGACGAAAGATTGTAATTAAATTACCACCTTCCGACGTCTCGTTCGACGTTCTTTCTTCTAATTTCTTTAGCTCGCAGTGAAATCCGGAAATCTTTCCACAGGACGTTTCTTTATTGACAGACATCGGTGGCAAAAATCTCACGAACATCTGGCAAAAAGCTCTCGCAATGCCTTGATTTCTTGCGCCATTCTCTTTCGTGGAAAACGGCGTAGACACCAGAGACCTAAACAAATGAAGCCGGAACAAAAAAAATCCGCACCGTGGCGAGAAAGGAATTTCCGGGACGAAACGCGTTTACCTGACATTTAATTTTCCTGACGACACGCAGACCCGTCCCATCCTACTTCCCTCTTTTTCTTTTTTTTTTTTTTTTTGCTTTTCCCACTTTTCCGACGCGCGAACTGTTTCCCCTGAATAAGAGCAAGTGGAGTGGAGCTAACTGAGGGACATACTCAGGGATGGGCGCTTTAAAATCGCTCGTCTAAGCGATGATAAAGATCGTTAGATGAGCGCAGTCGTGTAACACGTATGAGCGCAGATTTGGAATGTATTAGGTTGTCCAAAAAATTTCTTTCATTTTAGAGGGAAGTAATAGACACACAATGTTTTTTGTTTTATATTAGTTTATTGAATTATGCACGAACGTAATAATAGAAATAGAACGAAATGGATCACACCTAATTGAATAAAATAATATAAAACAGAAATTGCTGTTCATCTATTATCAGCTTATGAAACGAAAGAAACTTTTCGGACAACCTAATGGACACGTCTGTAAAATAACGCGATCTTCTGATACTTTCTCTTCTCTGACATTCTATCTCGAATTGTATGACAAATGTAACGAACAAGCTATTCCAGATATTATGGACTAAGGAGTTGTTCGATTACACCCTCGGGAACTCGCTTGATCGAAACGGTTCAGCTGAACGAACAGAAAATTCGAGCCTCGATCCAACGAATCGGTTGGCCAATTCTTTATCCCCCTTTTCAAGAAGAAGAAGAAATTTCACTGGCTGTTGAACGGTTCGGGACAGGTAGAATTTTTATTTTTGTTTTTTTTTTTCTTTTGAGTCGTTCAGTGATAAAGAATGTGCGAAAGAAGTTGACAATGGGAAGAAAGAAAAGGGAAGAATGAGAGTAAACGTTCGAGTACGTTTCTTTCTTCATTAATGCGAATGGCGCAATCTGCCCGGGGCTAACCTTTAGAATTGATTAAAATCTCGCCAGGAAAGTACATAGTATTATCTTCAAAGCTATTTCCAGTAAATACTCGATATTATTTCTAGTTTTTCGATAACATCCGTTTGTATAATAAAGAAAAATGGTGTCTTTATACTTGTAACGAAGTTTCTTATGAATATGGATGACTGTAAAAGCCAGAGATATCAAGATAGTTTAATTTAGTACGTTGAGAAATAGGTTTGTTCGCGTTTATCTTATAAGAGCACATCAAATATTTATATATATGACGTGCTCTTTTAAGATAAGTTTCATTTTTGAATTACTAATTTCTCTCTGCAGCTATATAAGAAAATAAATTCATTTCTTCTGTGTTCAAAACGTTAAAATGTACGAAGCGGTTCGATACGTAACAAACACCAAATCGTTACACGTTACACGTTTACGATAGAATAGACGAAATTTGATCTAGAAATAAAGAAACGAAGAAATAGCGAAATATAGTAGGCTAACTTCTTCTGAAAGCGGCGAAAAGCAATTTAATTTTGAAGCTTTCACAGATAACACAACGTTACAAAATAAATAGAAACAGTGAAAAATTGTACGAACGATGAAAATTTCTAACCAATCTGCGATACTGTATTTCCGTTAAATATTTACCGGCAAGTTAACTATTTATCTTAAACGTATTCGCAATAATTGAACGGCCTGATTTTCTGTTCCGGAGTTTAATTAAACGTCACGTTGAAAATTCTATTCGTATTTTCTGTCTTCCTGTAATAGCGAGATCGCAGAATTCGCACGGCGGAAGTTTCACTTGTTTCTATATAACGAGCAAAGCTTCGCGCGCCCTATTCATTGAAGCGCACCTCTCACAAACAGTAACAAGTTGCATCCGTGTCATGATACCATTGCTAATGCTCCGATGTCAAAATCTGGAGTTAATGACTTCGTACTGAATATTTGACGCGTAACGATGTTTAACGACGGTTGAAACATCGGAAATTAGAGCAGAATTATTATACGTAGAAATCGCTAATACGTTTCAAAATCGTAGAATTATACAGCTATATTTCATATATATTTTTCAATTTTTAAATAATAAATATTTTAACAGTTACACGTTGATATAAGCGAAAGTCAAGCAATGAATTTTCCCTAGAGGAACTTTTACGAATTGAATTTTAATGATCCCCAAGAGAAAATGTAATAAAATACATGACGATTCATGTTCTTGTCATAGAAAAACAATGCCAATCTGGGATATAATATTTTAGACTGACAGCCACAGAAAAATAATAACGATAATTAATGAAGGAACGAGAACAGATGTGGCTATAAGTTGGAAAACTGTCTCGACTGTCTTGCTCTTTTAGGAAAATGTATACTCCTCTCGTTTAATTTATTAAATTGTACTGCTGCTCCCGGTAAACAAGCAGGCTTTTTAAAAGAAAACAGGTTTATCGTTGAGACAATAACATGTGACGAACGGTAATGGAAAATTATAATGCTTCGAGAGATAAGCTTCCAGTAAAATTGATTTTAATTGTCAACTTAAATCATATGTCGATGGCTAAGAAAAGAAAAGATAACTCTGAATAAAATTAACGCTTAATAAATTCTTACGAATATCAAATTTTAATGAAAATAAGGAAATTTTAACGACGTTAAATACGATGAAATTTACAATTTAATATCCATATATTATTATCAAAGAAGCAGAAATTGGAACATTATTGTAACGAAATTCGTATACTTTAAGAAGCATGCAATTTGCTATTCTTAATTGTACAATAACATCGATAAAAGTAAGATTGACAGAAAATACACGTGACATTATAAGGTTTAATACTAATAATAATAATAATATAGGAATTAAAAAATTTGTATCGTATTATAAAAATACGAATAATACAAAAATATATCATAAATGATTCAAACATTCTAAGATACATGACAGCCACCATTCGCAAGCAAACGATGTCGTTGCAAAATAAGCTTCATCGTCATGTACAAGCTTCTAAGTGCTCTCTAAATTATGTACCAATAAATCAATTGGTCCATGAAACGTTAATTTACGCAAAGACCATTCGATTTATCTTATCTTATAATTTATCGCGGCCAGAAACTTTGTAGCAACGGGTTCCAGAATTTTCATTGACATTTTCGCGCACCGGAAACGTCGCGTACGCAAACAGAAAAGAAATGTTGCGCTCCAGTTTCGGTGGAGGACGTTTATAATGATCGTATAAAAGCGTTGGGCGTCGCGACACGTTTTGTTCGAGAAAACGTTAAATTCTCCTCGAAAGGTTTCCCCATGACTCTCGTGGATGTCTTCGACCGGCGCAACTTAAATAAATTAAAATGCAACGCTCGTTGGGCGAAACAGTCCAAACGCTTTACGTGCAAACTTCGAGTGAACGAACGTGCACGCACCCGGTGTGTTCTTCCGTCCAATAAAATTATTATGCGAGATATGTCGTTACTGAATGGCTGATAAAAGAAAAATAAGTGTATTTAAGAAAATACAAAGTTTCAATAAACCCTGTGAAAAGATTAATCTTTATCCGTTTATAAATTAGTTTCAAACGATTGGGTTTTTCGAAAGGTATGTTTCACGTTGTTGTAGGATTTTATTAGTTGTAGTCAATTTTTACGATGCGTAATGCTCCGTTTAAAATGGTAATAATTCACCGAGGCATCACTTGTGCTTCTCGGAAGCCACATTGATCAATTCCATAAATTGAAATGTAGAGAAAAATAACAATTAAAAATATTATTTCCCCAAATTTATCTTAGTATTTCGTGTCATCTCTTGGTGTTAAAGAAATCTATGAAAATAAATCCTCCGTTTTTTAAGCTGTTGAATCCTAGCCGAATCCTAATTCCTAACTATGTATTATACCTGATCGATGAAAATAAGAATTTCATAGAAAGCAGAGTCGATCAGTTTCGTACCTAAGAGGCTGGTATAATAAATATTAGCATCGAATGGAATGAATATATCACAAACCGATACGCGTTTTATCCTGCTGCATATGCATATAAACAATTTAGTGTTCTCTGTTTGTCAGACACGCAGTCTAAGAGAATTCTATTAATACGCAATTTCGTGCTATCTCGAATAGTAGTAAGAGCTCCTCGAGATCTCGAAGCTCTCTAGTTGATTGGGACATCGAAAGTTGTGCCGGCCTCGGAAAGATGGAAGGTCTTCGAAGTCTTTAATAGGATGAAGGATCTTGAACGTTTTGAAACCTTCGTGAATAAAGTCTTGAGAATCATAGAGGGCTTCGAGCCAACTAATGCCCGATCCTTTGATACTCTTTCCCTAGAAGTCCAGGACCCGTTAAAAATTTCAAAAGTTTCGGAACCAAACGTGTCAAACGTTGGACTCTGTGCTTCTGGATCTAATTTTCTGAAAGTACTTTATGACGTTACTCTCTTTCCACGCATTAAAAAAAATTCTTTCTTTAGAATGCTTTTTATAGCCATTTTATGCTTTCCTTCGGCTATGGAGGCGTGAGAGCTTTTAATTTAATTCAGCGAAACGAGTCGTACGATAGCTGCGATGGAAACTGTAAAACTTTTTCTTTTATAGCAGATAAACGATTAAAGCGTGCCTTTTTACATACAATTACGCAAAGTGAAGGAAAGGACGTGCAAGAGTTTATCTTCTACAATTTAACTACGAAATATCTACGTAAAGTTCCTGGATATCTTAAAACTTTCAAACACTTTCAAAGTGTTGGAACTAACCACGAGTCTGAAAACAATTTACATCAAAGGTGATTATTGAGAATCATTCTGGTTCAGAAAGCAGTGAAGCTTCAGTTGACACTGCTTAGGATAGTTAAAGATGAATTCATTTCATAATTTTTGTCGAATTTCACTGTAATTATAAGTATAATAAGTAGAAATTATAATACAGAAATTAACTTTTCTAGAAATAACGAGATCTCACGATCTTTTTTGTAGTCAAATTTTACGCAAAATTATTTTCAAAAACCAATTCTTATGCGAAAAGAAGATAACAGACGTAACATTTGTTTTTATACTTTACATTTATGTTTAGAATATACTTATAATTCTTCCTACTTTTAACAGATAAAAAATTTATATTAAAGCAATTACCCTGTTGTTTCGAGCATCAACAATTCACACAAATTTTCATTCAGAAATTTCAATGAATGTAAGAATCGGTACCAGATAGTTATCCTATTTCTGTCATACCTTTAATTCCATAAATCTTAAATCTCTTTGCTAAATTGTCCCACGGATGTACCGAGCAAAGAAGCAAAAAGGAAACCATTGCAAATTAAATATATTGCTTCGCTTATGCTCTAGTTGTAACATTCACTTAAAAAAGAAAAAAAAAAGAGAAAACGGAATAACCAAAGGGAGTTTGATTTTTGCGGTAAATAAAAATTATTGGTGATACTGACGGTACAGTGGTACGGTTGCCTCTGTGGCATATTCGGTGACTGCGCGAACAGGATTCGGCGAATACAATGTTTTTCCCTTGAACAGCTGGTGGGATCGATGCTCCATGTTGACTATCTCCGAAGCCTCTGTACCTCCACCAACAGATATAACCAGATTACAAGGCATCGATCTGTGAATGGAACTCGCGTTATCAAATTAAATGTATCCTGGCGCTCGTTCGTCGAATTGCACGTCAGAGATCGGTGTATCGCAAAAAATGCAATATCATCGAAAAAAAACATTTTTTGTAGCGGAGCACGAAGAATTTCATTTCTGTCTTCTGCTTTCATTTCGTTTCGTTTGTTCTTCTCCTCTTGGTTCCTTCTTTTTTTTTTTTTTTAATCTGTGTTCTTTGAGAATGGATGAACCGGGAAATGACATGTTCAGTGATCGATTTAATTGTATCGCGCTGTAATCAACGCTTTTAACGCTTTTAACGACACTTTTAATGAAACACCGGTGCAGAGAATATTTCGAGGAATCGTAAACAATGATCTGGCGTGAAGCACGAATTTCCAAGCTTTACGAAGCGGAACATCGATTTTAGTTGGCACGGTATTATGCGAGACACGTGTATTTGTATTTACGTGTATCACAGGCTGAATATGTATGTATGGAACTAGGTAATTTGGATTCACGTAGCTAAATACGTCTTTGTAAAGGAGATCTTAAGTTCATAGTTCTTGTATGATATCACGTCGCAAACGAAGTTGCTCGAACGTAAATTTGAAGGTCCTGTCAATTAGAAAAGTTGTATTTAACGTAATGGCGATGCAACGAGTTGCGAGGAAAAATAATAATTATACGGTTTTTTTCAATTATTTGTGGTTTGTGATTTTTCATAATTCATACGATAAGCTTCAACTTGTAATTTCTTAGCATCTACATATCATTTTATACGATCCATCAACAGATGTAATTTCTAAACGCAATTTGAAACCTTCTATTTTATAATGTACTTTTTCATATTGAGATTATTATACCGTAAAAGATCGCTAATTTATACCAACTATTATTTCAGAATTTTTCATTGAGATTACCTTTTTATCTAAATAATTAAAAAATTCATAAAGTTTGAAGAATAGGGTTTCCTTCGCATTAATAAAATAATCAAAAAAGAGAATTTCCTTGTACTTTAAAAGAACGAGAGTTAAAGAAAAGCTCTTGGATATAATATAATGTATTGTTAAAGGAGTTACTATTGTTGCACGTTGAATGGAATCGTAAAAATGCAACTGATTCGTCGGTCGATTTCAGTCGGAAAATCATGAATTATTCGAGAAGGTACTTTGTAAATGACAAAGACTCTAGGCGGCTAACTTGAGGTTTGAAATTGAATTGGCCATTTAAAGGTTAAGTCGAAATACACACCGTATATAACGTCAGCTAGAGTTTCATCTTTTATTCGTAAGTCTTGGAACTGTACTTTTGCAGACATTGAAAAGCATTAAGCCGAAATGAAATGTACTTTTCCTTGAATTTTAAAGCATTCGTACCTTCAGGATGACACACGATTCTCGAACTTTTGTAACTTTTGTTACTTAATGGAAAAACTTTTTCCTAGAAAAAAGGATAACTTTTTTAAATCTGTTTTACTTGATAAGATGCTTCATGGTGCAAGGATACTGAAATTTTATCCAAGATTAATTACGTAAATTGTTTAAAGTAAAGAAAAAAACGAGCAGAAGTTTATGAGATTACTACATGTAAAGTAATTAAATCCAAAATTCTTTGAAAATTTAACAATTATATTCATCAAAATATACATTAATAAATTTTTCATTTAAAGTTACGTTTAAAAGTCAAAGATATGCTAGATATAATTTATATCTAATTTTTTTTTATTAAACTATTTAAAAAACAGATAAATATTTCAAATACTTCAGGTCGAAATTTATATTAATGAGAGTATCAGTTCGTTGTATAAGCGTGCCATAAACTGAGGAGTATAGCCTGCGGTGCTAACGCAACGATCGCAATTTCATGGAAAGTGATTATCTACTCCATTATAATTATTCCAAGCGTGTACGACGACAGATTAGCTACTTCCTATTTATGCCATATCACAGGTAAGCATGATTAACCCCGTCTACTAAACGTTTGTATGTACAACAAAGAACTGGTAGTCGTTTACTCTGAACGAAACAGTTCTTTATCCACATAAGCCTTGCATTAGCAGTTTATCCGTTATCCGTGTCTTTTCACGATCCTACGAACACGTGTATCTTATAATTAAAAAGATAACAAGAACTGTAATACCAATGGAACTGGAAGTTTTCGCGGAAATAGAAACCTGAAGATTGAAAAAGCAAAAATGACTGGTTCATAAAATAAGATTTATACAAGTAAGAAAATAAGGAATAAAAAAGTAAATGTAAGTATTCCGATTGCAGTAAAGCGTGTAGTTTTTTAATCGAAAATATCTTTACAACTTCTTTCGCTTCTTCCTCTTTCTTTCATATCTCAGAAAACACGAGTCAAAATTCTAGCACGAATAAATAAGACTTCTTTAATCTAAATTACTTGCAATTCAAATGACTTTTTTGGGATGATAGCCATTACGAAAGAATCGCTACATGCAAACGTTAAGAGTTCACATTTCCTTTCGTTGAAAGTCAGAAAACTAGCAACGTTAGAAATGTAAAATTACGGGAATAATTTTCTACGTTGTACGGTAAGACGAACGTAATAGAAGCTCATACGCGATCACAGAAAAGCCGTTGCCAATATTGGTCTCGAGATCGAACATCTTACCCGAAGCTTCTTAGCAGTGAAAACGGATATATCGAAACAGCTTCCCGTCCCGAAGCTTCTATTTCCCTTGGTGATGGTCGGTGTCTTCGGCAATTCCCATCGCGACGACAGTATGCGTGCTTCTGCGTGGTTATTTTCTCGATTAGAATGTGAATATCTCCATGGCCTAGTATCGAAACCAACTTTTCTCCAATTTCCTTCTATTTGCCTCGAAAGTTTCGCGAAATTTCACGTCCTATGTATCCTATTGATGTAGCAAATTTTCATCGTTAACGAAAACCGATTCCCTTTTGCTTCTTCACTGACTTCCCTTTTGTTCCCGATACTGTCTATTTTCTGAATATTTCCTCCTCTCCATCAGTTCAACAAGAGAACAGGATTCCACTGACTTTCTTTGAAAATTTCGATTCTTAATGAAAGGAAACCTTACTGTTGGGAGATTTTATCAACAGTATTTAAATAGTGTTATTTAATTATTTATATAGCGAAGAGAACAGTCTATTCGCGAATAAGTATGACGTTTCCTGTAATAAATAGAATATAACAAAGCTACAATTTATTTACACACATATTTAGCAAGCGTTTAACAAATAGTTGGAACGCAATTCTTGAAGCTTTCGTTGTATTACTTCCGAGTGCTCGTTCATTCCCGACAAAGATACACCGGAGTGAATAAGTTTCTTCCTTTCTTCTCATCTTAATTCGCAAAAACAGAGACAGGTAGAATAGTTGATCGTACCATTCCTTCAGCGATCGAACGATTCGATAAAAATGTACCTGGAGCAGGTTATCGATGGATACGTTTAATAGACAAACGAGAGGCTTAAACATAGGCCTTCACTGTTAAGGAATTAACAACGACGCCCAGAAAATCTCTCTCCGAGTGAATTTTTCTTTTCTCTTTCGTTCCCCTTTCCTTCCTTCCTTTTCACTCCATTTCTTTCATATCTCTGCCCACCTCCTACTCGCTCATCTCTTCTCTTTTGCTCTCTTATCTCCAACTTTTCTATTTCTAGCTCTTCATCGTCCCTTCCCACTTTTATCCCTTCCACAATCACATTTTTCTTTCTGTTCACGAATATTCCGCAGAAACGCGATCCATCCGTGTAATTCCAACGAAGTTGGGAAACGCTGCGAGGTCAGTGCAGTGGTCATAAATCTCGTTGGTCGACTCCTTTCGCGACGTGCTATGAGGATCGTTTAAAATTCCAGATTGCTGCTGTTAAAAAGTTTGCTCGTAAGGCGGTGTCGGTAACCGGC
The DNA here is from genome assembly GCA_014737365.1 of Bombus soroeensis. Classification (NCBI taxonomy): domain Eukaryota; kingdom Metazoa; phylum Arthropoda; class Insecta; order Hymenoptera; family Apidae; genus Bombus; species Bombus soroeensis. Next base: position 1,457,784 of record JACXIL010000219.1, on the reverse strand, counting down.
GTCAATTCCTCTCGTTCCTTTATCCCCCATCCTAGAGATTCAAGTTCGCTGGAGAACCGCACCCGTGGCTTTACGACAGCGCGCCGTTGACACTTTTACAGTGTCCTAATTCATTGGATCAATGCCCCGGTAATTAGGCTCCATTATGCGGCAAGATGAGTCGTCAAGTTTGTAGTTGAACTTCGGCCCCGTTCTCCGCCACGAAAGAGTCGAACAGCCGCGGAAAACGAAGTTGCGGGGCGGAGACCGAGCTTCGAACTTGCGAAAGTGGATCCCGAAGGAGATTGATGGCACATGCCCGGGAAATTCAACGGCGAACCCTCGACGAATCGTCGACGATCTTTGTCGTGCGATTCCCGAGCTGAATAAATAATCGTCTCGTGAACGAGAGGGCTGTGGCCGCAATTCACCGGGTTACCAGCTGCGTTTAATCAACCCGACTTTTTCTTCGTACTTTTCGTCCGATATCTGTTATTCATGACGTGTCCTCCAAGTTGACTGGTATTACCGGAATATGATTTTAAACAGGGAGCTTCTTTTTGTCGTACGTTACGTGAGACGTAATAACGATCGTGAATAGCCTTTTTGAGACTTCGTCTAAAAGTGTTGGCGCTAGTTAACGTTATTTTCGTTCATATTTATACATAATAGTTCGTTCTGTATCTGTATAGTACAACGCTTTACGTAAGTAATTGTATAGTAGTAGATAAATAAATGCAGGTAACGAATTTTGCAATTTTTCAATTGCTATTATCCAAATGTATTATTATTAAAATTGAAAAATAGTTTCGAATTTTTTATTATTTAGAATAAAATATCTACGAGCACATAATGTTACGTTAAGCGTTGCACTCGAGATACAAAACAAATTATTGTGCATACGAACGAAGATAAATCATTACTCCGACAGGAGCTTTAAACACGTTGCAGGTAACGAATTAGTGTGAGCTTTAGCTTTCCTTGAAAGTGTCGTTCATAAATTGTGCTGTTACTGTTCTCAACACCTTAATTACGACACTAAGCTTGAAATTGTATCTCTTAGTAGCGTTCCTCTATGTTACATCCGTTTCCATTAAATCGTAATTGTCGTCAAATTTATCCGCTTCCTATCAGTGTCTCTAACGTTTGCCTTGAAATTTTCTAAAATATAGATGTAGATAACTAAACTGCAGTTATATTCGCCTTTCTATTCGCTAAAACGAAAATACAATAATTTTAAAGGATTACGACATTAACGCAAATTCGTCGAAGAAGTACATACGTATATAGACGTTAAGTATCACTTGAAAATATGCCATTAAAATACAAATACTATTTTGAACGTCAATGAACAAGTCACACTAGTTTTGCAAATTTTTCATATGTCCAATTTCAGACATTTATCACGAATTCATTAAGAAATAATGCAACTTAGAGTGGTAAAAGTTGTTCCGCAGTTAAGTCATCCTCTTCATAATCGTTCACTTTTGTATTCTTCAAACTACCACAATGGGAAATTACTGGCCTCTACTTATCGTAGACTTTGAAGATCAAATAACAATGGTTATATTAACTTTCTAACAGTCTGCAACATTTATCAAGAAAACAACATCAAGCAAATTATCCTAAAGCGATATTGTTTCATAGTCAAATCAAGTCTTTTCTAATTCACTCATTCACTTTTGAACTTTGCAATTTATTCCAAAGCCAAGTTACTTTTCCAATCTCATAAATTAGATTATAAAGTAGAACCTGGTTTTTTACAACACAATTTTTCGCCTCCGCTTACACCGTTCCACGAGGAAAGCAAAACGAAGCCAATCTTCACGTATATTCTGCGATATAACTGTACCTTTGAGGCGAAAAATTCCACGAGAAATATCAGAATTTTGCGGAGCAGGATGGACGAAATTTTGCGGATTCCAGAATTTGCCGATAATTCTTCCTATAAAATGTTACCTCGCGATAGGCTGCTGCTACTGCAGAGGAGCCACATTGTGTGTCAAAATGGTTGGAGGGTTCGAATTTCGTGTTCTCGACACTCGAATCATAGCAGCTTCGCCCGATGCCACGAATTCCGAGCAAATTCCTGACATACAGGGATGTGTTGCGAATTCTAGATATCACTTTGATTCCACGATGCCTCTGATTCAGTCTCGGCTAATTTCCTGTCAGTACGATGATTCACGAGAGAAACGCTGATAAGTATGAAACAAAGCGTACATTCTTTCAGAGAACTTCGTTAAGGTTGTTGGAACAAATTTTTCTGTGATTTGAATTTCAAAAGATGTAACGCAAGAGGAAAAAGGGTGGTTAAGCAATGGGATGCAAAATCCTTTATGCAACTTTATTAGCTCTGTGCGAATACTTTATGATATTACTATAGGAGATGAGTTGCTGGATAACGATGAAATAAAAATTCTTCTATGAATATTAAATAAGTTTTACAATTTTTTAAAAATCCAACTATTATATAATATTTCTGTATAAAATATACATAAATAGGTATCCTTGATCAATCAACGATACGATCTAAATATAAAAGAAATCTACCAACTGAAATTACATAATAACGTTAACGTCCACGTATATTAACGTACGAAACTTGTAAGTAACTGATCAAATATTAAATTGTAACATTCGTTATGACGTTTTCCATTCTGACTTTCATAACATCCTATCTCTTTTATTTAACGTTTTCTCTTGCGCGTGTTATTTCAATTATAATATAGAATAAAATATCTGTGTTGGCAAAGTAACTGCACAAACCTTTGAAGGCAGCCAAATATTTTTCCCTTTTTTATGTATGAATAAAGTTTCAACGAAATTAAAACGTTACAGTTGCTACGGTCTTCTGAATGATTAGAATACACGAGTTTGAACGTAATAAATCAAGCAAAGAGTATCGAGTGAGCGGACAAAGGACAGAAGCGAACACAGCGGGAATGACCATTTCGTAAAAACGTGAAATAAAGGAAAAGGAACGGTCAACAAGGTCCTGATTGAAGTTTCCAACAGAACAAAAGAATCTTTATTACGAGGTCCATTTTATTTCTGCATATTTTCTTGTAAATACGCAGGATAGAAGTAACAATACGCTACGAACTAACAATCTGGGACACCTGTATTCGATATGACAAATTTTATACTGAATGTACAGATCGCTATGGAATATTTTCAGTAAAAGATTCGATACTTTTATCTTTGATCAACCACGATAAAAGCTATTAATAGGTATTCTCTTGAAAGAAAACTAGATATTTTTCTAGGATCATCGTAATTTTTGAAAAGCAGATACTTGCGATAAGACACGTTCCGCTGTAGTTCGAAAGTTTTATCTAATTTACTAGAATACTTTATCGAAGTTCCACATGCTCGTGGACTTTATTATAGAAATAGAACGAGAATTTTGATGTTAGTAAGATCGAAGTGGTTCGATAAGACGCGCTAACCACAAAGTCGAAAGAAAGTTCTTACACAAAGATGTGGGTCGAACAAGTTTCTTCCTTTCTTCCGTATTTATTTTTTTTTTTTTTTCTGTAAATTCCCCAAGGTTCTAACATTATTTCGGAAAAGAATCGCTATGTCACCAATATTTCGTAAGATAAAGTTGATCATAATATCGAGGTATTTAAAAAATTTAAAATGATGTGTAAATTATTTTGGAAAAATTATAGAAAAAGTATATGTCTCGAAAAATTTTTATTTTTTTCCATTAACAACATTTTTAATATCAAATGTAACGGGAGAATTATTAATTTGGAAAATAAAATTTGAAAAACACTGTATAGTAATAATATGGCATATTGTGTTAAAACATATAGAACATTTCCTTGCCGTATCTCGTAATAGGGAACGGTATCTTTAATCTCAAATATAGTCTCTTCTATCTTACAACGCGGTATTAACCAACTCTATTCTGTTTCAAATCTTCGATATCACGTACAAAAGCTAAATCCAACAAGAAATAATCGTTTTTCAAATCACATTGAAACTATCTTGTATTCCGTTGTTTCCTTATACACGGTGGTTCAATTGATCCACAGGCGAATAATAATATTATCTAAACGAAGCTAACAATGTTCAAATAGCAATTAACTGCAATATTATATCTATCAAAATATTTCATATTAATAAGTTTTATCCCCTATTTTTAGCCCCTAATTTTTATCTTTCTTATTTGGATATTTAAAATCGCATAGAAACGTCTCGAGTCTAGAGTTAATAACAACTATTGTTTAAACTAACATTATTGGCAGCTGGGATAAGATATCCCTTCTCTTCGTATGCTTTTTATTCTACGATCCTGAGAATTAAATCGAATCTCTAAATTCCTCAAATTATCGCAAACCCTGGAACCAGCGAAAACTATCAAGCAAAAACTTGCCACTGTCGACTACAATACCACGACAAACCATGATTAAACTACAATTCGTAAAACGATTCGTCTGCAACAATCGCCCTTCTCCGAAAAAAGGAACAGGATAAAACATGGCGCGCAGTAATAACTTCACCGAGAACCCGCCTCGTTGCAGAAACAAGATCCGGTCGCGACGAGATTTTACGCAGAGACAGCACACGCCGGTCCAGCTAGATTTTATCTGAAAACAGTTTTACCCATGCAAATGGCAAGGCGATCGAATCGACCGGTCACAGGTACACCCTATATATACGTGGCATGTATGAACACACAGGTGCACGGCTCGTAAGCGAGGACGTGATATACTTGGCTCGGACGGCACGTGACACTATTTTTCCCGCGCAATTTATTACCACGGATTTATCACCGGAGATTTATTTCTACGGAAAACAGGAAGGAAATTAAGTCAGGAACCCCGTTTTCTTCTCGTTGGCTAAACTTTATGTACTCCTTTTTTTTTTCTTTCCCTTTGTCGGCGGTTTCATCTTCGCGCGGTGGATCGCGGGGTACCGCGTGTCCCGACACACGTGCTCCAGGGTTCATAGTTGAACAAACGACCTTACAGAGGCTATAAATCTTTCGTTACGCTCGTCTTATCTGCAGGATTCGTCTCCTTGCCACGTTGCACTGATTTACGACCGGGGATTAATATGTTACCAGAGGCCGCTTCAAGTGGTTAGCGTATCTAATTGTATTTTTTACGCCACTTGAGGGATTTAGGTCAGGAATTTGAGGAATGATACTTTTACAAAAGAGATTTTCATGAAAGATGCCTGGGTCGTGTTTTATACCTTGTACGATTGAATGGCTTTGATATTCAACCAACGATAAATGTGAATATTATTTCAAAGACTACCGTCCTAACGATGAGAAAGGTGTGAAGAAACTTTTGCAAAGCTTCTGTAGATTTATACGTAATAGTACATCTTGTTAAATAATACAATAATATAATAATTGTAGTTATTAAACGTTTACACTAATGGATATTATAAATTAGTAATATCAATCAGTATTATTAATGATAGTGCCGTTAGGCACAAATTCTATTATCGTAATTGATTTATGAAAGATATCGTTAAATTGCAAACCATTATGACGTATGAATAATTACTGTACGGTCGTAGTAATAGAAAATATAGATAATTAATGTCGCCAGTACGAATATAACTAAACTTTGAACTCGTTAGCCGTGGAAATAAATTAAACGTTATGAGAAGTTATTTGAAATTATAATTGAACAAATAATTGAAATGTATTAAATAAGTGATTGCTAACGTATTGTATGTTAAATATGTAACATAATAATTATGTTACTATCTTTTATAAATTTCCAAACATCCGTTAAGCAGATAGTAATTGGTATAAAAGCTTATACGTATCTCTTGCATCAAGCTTAAGGGAAAATATAACGAATGCGAGTTTTGTGAGAAGCAGACTCAAGGACACAATCAACCTACATTTCTTCTTGATTCGTGTGAAAGGGAATGGTCGTTAAATACGTATCACTTCAAATGAACTTTAAAGCGATGTGAACCAGCTCTCGGAAACTGAAACCGTGCGATTAAAAAGTCGAAACTCTTCCGTGAAAATGTGAATAAGTCGAGTTATATACCTTGGGTATCTCTTTACGTTAGAATATTTTCAATGCTAACGATAGATGCTACAAGACGGCTACAAGATATTAGAACGTGGGAAAGTTTTTTTTTGTTATTATGTACAGGGTGGGGCGGAAATCGTTGAAATCGACAACCGGGCAGGAGGTGATTCTACGTGAAAAAGTAAGAAAAAGGTTTGGTATAGCACTCCTTCGTACGAGGCTTCGTTTTCGAGAAAATCAATTTTGAAGATTTGACAAGTATTCTTTAACATGGTTAATTCTAGACTGAACAAAAGTAAATCGTCAACAAATAACGAGTTATTGTTTATTCGTTATTTTCACTTGTTTTACAGTTTATTTGTTATATTTTGTAAATATCAGGAGAAGATATAATAATGGAAATGTACTTATCAAACTTTTTCCTATAATCTTCATGTAGAATCTTTTAATCATCTTTTAATCTCTCGAACAAGTTAGGCGAAAGATTGTAAAAAATCGCGTAGATTCGTTCATCATCAAATTATCACAGTTAACTTAATACAATATCGGTTCTGTCGGATCATCGTGCATCCACTTTTACGCTTTGAATATCCCATTTTTTTTATCTCTATTTCCGAGTACGGACGAATGGGAAACGTGAAAATGATTTCCCGGTCGGTGAAACGCGAGAAACTTCACGGGCAATCGCGTCGTCCGGAGCGACGCTAACAAGACAAGCGAAAAAAATTCGTTCGCACCTCGTTCAACTTCTCTGTTCTTCCTTTCGTTGCGAGCAATCTCCGCGCGATTGGATACTCGATTACATCATTGTTGCAAACAATTCCAATTAAGCGAAAAGCGCGGCAATCATGTTTCGAGTTCGTTCTTTTCAGAAGTCTGTCGCGAGAGGCGGCGAGGCGGGAAGGAAAAGGGTAGGAAAGTCAAGAGGGAGGGAAAAAAGAAAGATCGATGAGATCCATTAGTCTTCATTCAACCCTGGCCCTTCTCGTGTCGATCGAAAGTTCACCTAAATTCTAAACCGTGCCTTAAATTTTCAATCTCGAATTTACAACTCGGGTGCACGCACGTACGATTTAACACGCTTGCTTCCCCCGTTATACGATTTTTCACGCGATTCAACAGCCAAAATTTTCTCCTAACGTTGGAAACGATCGGAGAAACAGAGAAGAGCCCGAACACGTCTTTGAGAACGCGTATAGAATTTACGTGGAAGATCCAAAATCTGTGTTTTCGAGTTCCAGACATTTATCCCGCGTTCTTAACGATATACAATTACGTTTTCTTTCTTTTCGTTTGTATTTGTACTTTTACATCGTATATGTGCTGTTTATCTATTTTTAAAATTAATCCTGTTTGTACGTGATACGAGAAGGTATAGAATTTGCATGAAGTTTTAAAAAATGGTATCAGAAAACTTTTAACAATTTTAATATCTTGTATCCTGAAGAACATATGTAATTTGTTTCTTAAATATCCTGAAACAATGGAATTATTTCAAACAATAAGTTTACGATTTATGAGAATATCCGAGATCTCGCACCTTCTACTTGATGTTTAACGTACATCCGTACGTTCTTCCTCTTCACTCGTTTCTAAAATACATTACATAGAAAATTTTACGTAAAATACATTACCTAATATCTCCTGTTATCTCATGCAACATCAAAGATACTCCAATGAATATCATTGGTATTATTAGACTACAAACGTTCATAGCTGGTCGAGTGGTATGTGACTAAAATTAGCCTGAACCTGGTCTGAACCCTAATCATTTACATTAATCGTTTCCTTGGCCATGATCCAACCTCGGTTTCGTGCGAATCGTTTCTAAGCGATTGCTCGGTGCTCACCCTTTGTGTAAGCGTGCTCCGTCACCGTTCTTTATTTCCTCGACGCACACATTTCCCTCGACCTCGTATTGAATGAACGATGGCGAGAGCGAGTCGAAGCAACAGAAATCAAGTATTTTCGAAAGCAATCGAGTGATCCGAGGGAGGGCGCGGTTAAGGATAAGCTTCTCCGGACCGTTGGAGCTTGGAAAGTGGTTGGAAAGGGGTTAGAAGGCGAGTGGGATTGGGGGCTTTATCGATTTCTTACACCGTAGCCCAGTAACGCGTTTTGTACGTCCACAGCGTGGCGTCATTGGGTGTAGCTATTGCTGGTCACGCTACAGAGAAAACAACCCCCGACCATCCTGTGCAACTCCTCGATCTATCGGCCGATAACCGATGGCCTCTCGAACTCGTTAAACTTTTGTTCTGTCGTTCCTCCGTGAATTTAATGGGCGACACGGGACGAGGCAGCGCGTTTCCACGATTTAAGTCCACCAATAAATTTGTAAACTCGCGCCATGCCAAGACGACATCCAGCTTTATTGCCATCGGCCGCGACGAGCAGCTTCGATGCTTTCATGTACGAGAGACCATTAACGTCGATGGAACTTAAAGAGAGAAAGAGAGAGAGAGAGAGAGAAAAAAAAAAGGGTAGAGAAAGATAGAGAAAATTGATTCTATTGTAATCGTGGAATTTTTGTTTCATTGAATTGAATGGAAGTGAAATCATAGCCATGAGATTTAATTTGATCAGTCGATCGTTATCGATATTGAAATTTTATTTTTGCCCGTATTTGGGCATTTTTTTATTTTTTTATTTTTTGTTTTATTCCTAGCAATTGATAGGCTTCGTGTTCGTATTTTTATATCATTTCGTCATAGAGTTGCCGTAGCATGGTTATTCTTGTAATTGTTTGAATAGTAATTTTTTAAAAGAATCATTGTTGGAAACAAAATCACAGTCGTCGATTTGACTGATCAATTATTTGATCAATAATAAAATTTGTATTTTTACACATACTCTGATAGCTTTGTAATAAAAAATAAATAAATTGTATTATGACATATTATAAAACAAATTGATATTACGAATATAGTACATTATTTTACAACCTTGAAATTCAATTATTACTTGATTAAAATTAAAAGAATTGAACTAAATTTTAATGAATTAAAAAGATACATAAGAGCATCCGCTTGTAATATATTTGAAAATGCTCGCTTCATATTTCGATGGAAGATGGAAAATTTCATTTTCTCCATTCTCTAATGTCCATCAAAATTGTGGAGCAGCTGTGAAATCATAGAAAAAGAATTAATTTCACGAGAAATCCGATAGCTCGCAAACGGAAAAACATTTTTACAAAATTATTCGTAGAGAAACAAGAGAGCTAAATCGAGTGAGCTACGAACGTATACATTAGATGATTTCTGTGCTTTACAGCGTGCAAGCCCGCGCCGCGCTTCGATTTCAATTTTCACATCGGCCCCGATTTCGAAGATGTTTACAACGTCGTAACTTCCTTTCGGGAATCAATATCGCAACGATAATAGCGCACGATTGCAAATTCCAATCTTCTCCGTGGAATAACAGTGACTCTGGGTTTAGCATGGAATTTGCAAATGGGCGCCAACGGAAATCAAGCTTCGTCGAAGCGTTTATCGCGCGGAACATTTGAATAACCCGTTATGATTTATGCAGAAAACTTTCCAAAAAGTAGCACGATCCCCGTAGTACGACCACGCAGCTGACTTTCCGCGGAAATGGTGAGCGAGAAAAACGGGAAATCGTCGTCCCTCGAGGTTGAGCGCAGTTCTGTTAGTTTCCGATCAAGTCTCATTTCATGAAAACAAAATATATTTAAATGTCACTCTCGATATCCGGTCGAATCGAAGATTAAAGGCAAAGCTGCTTCTGGCTCTGGATAGTTTAAACTGCAGAGTCCAGTTAACGATACTCGTAGAAGATTTTACGCAGCTTGATCGAGCTATAGTTGCAATTGCATTAAACTTTGTATCGTTTGAACTGTATACCGACATATTGTGCACCACCTCGGACGTTTCTTAAGGAGCAAAATTTAATATTAAACGTTAAACGTGTAAAAATGCTCGTCGGATCGTTTTAAACTTTTAAATTAATTTGAAATTTCTAACAATTAGCGAGCTTACTGAAGACTATATAAAAAAATTAAAAATTTATCGTGACTCATAAAAAAGCAAAGCTTTTTAAGGATCGTGATAATTATCAATTCGAACGTACCTCATACTAAATAACTGCAAGTATCATAGTGATCATTTTACCTTATGAAACTCTTCTTCCAAAAAATTCTACAATTGTTTATTCGAATCGTTAAGGCGGAAAGATTTTCTGGTAATTCGGTAAATTATGACTGCACGTGTTGTAATAAATTTCAGTTTGTTATTAGAGAAGGGACTAAATGTCGTAACGAAGAGCGCGTAAATTCTACAGAGGGATAGAGTCGTTGTCTCACAGGAACAGTAATAGTTAACGATCGCATTTGTTAAATCCAGGATCGTTCACTTTACAGATCACTGACGAGTGATTGCAACCACATTCGAATGCCGATGACGTACAGCGTTGCAAAACAAGAGCGTTCGATCGAAGAATAATGAAAATTTAAACCATTCGTAGACAAGGTACATATGTCAGGTACCTTTTTTACGATATTAAGAAACTAGTAATATCTCGTGTCGTTGATATATTTTACTTGAAATATTTGTTTCAAATAAGAGAATAACTCTTTTATTAAAATTAATTTTCTCATTTTAAAATGCCTCTTACTTTAAAATTCTTCTTTCCTTATTAGTTTGCTAATAAGTGCAAAGAGGAAAATATTTGTTCGTTGGAAGTCTGAGATAAACTTTTTCATTCATTAATAGGATAAAGCTTTATGACTACGTAATTTCATTTTTTATCTTTTTCGTCTAAAAGAGCAAACTGAAAGTTTAAAAAGTAAAATAACCAACTAAAGTATGTTCGCGATATTTACTGAACAAATAGTAAAGATGAATCCGCGGTTTCGTGTAGTGTTTATCTTAAAATTCATGCTAGTGTAGTCAGCAGAGCATGAAGCAAGAGAAAAATTTCACAAAAGCCAGAGTTTCATATTTTTTTTTATCACAAAGAATTTGTATTTGAATCAACCTTTTCAAACCCAATATGTAATCAATCGCCTGTAGAATTTAAATAAAGAAATTTCGAAACAATTCCGGCTAATATTATAGATTAACAATTCGATAATGAAACGAACAATATAAAAAATATTATTTCATCCAAATTAAAAAAGAGGAAAATAAATTTGAAACAAATCAAATACTACTTTTGTCGATACTTTCGAATATATAAAACAAATTAATTGATATTGAGTCGATAACTTACCAGTTTTTTAGTGAAGTGAGTGGTCAAATGATAACGCACATAAAGTGTTAAAGACTATTCTAACGAAAAGATATAACTTACGTACGCCTATTGGCAGGAATCGATCATGTTATCAGAACTAAAAAATATTCTACAGATAAATTATTTGTTTAAATAAATACAATAAAAGGTATACACATATCTTGCATATGGTTTTGTTTGCCACTCTATCTAAATCTATCACATTTCTTATTTCAATTTACTAAAATTTACATCGCTAAACGATAACTTTTACAAAGCTTGTTTATTACCCGACATATCATATAAAGACTATTATATTTGATTTTGAGAAATTTGATTAGACACATAGAAGAGATACGATATATAGAATATTATTTGAAAATCAGCAAACAATGAATAATATGATACAAATATTGAAACAGTACATCATTGAAATCGTGCTGTGTAAAACTTGCAATATTTATACATACATATACTCCTTTTCTATGAAATGTTAACAAAGAAATTGAGAACATCGGATGATTAAGCGAAGATTTATTGTCCTTGTTAACATTTCGCGAATCAGTCATTTTAAATCGCAAATAAATTTCAGGAGAGCTTGTACGTCTATCCAAACACTCACTGCCGCGAATAGATAGTCACGTAGCACGTTGGCCATTTAGTTATCCACCGTATGGATTGCCGTATCGTTAAAAGTTAACGCGTTCCTCGCCAACGTCTGTCCCTCGTAAATTTTAAATTGCACACGCCGTGCGAGAGGCGAATTTATTTTACCGCTGCATCCGGCATATTTACTGCGAATCACAATTCACGATCAGAAGAGTCGCGATTCCATCAGCCCTTTCTGTTGAATTGTTTGGGTCATTAAGCTCTTTTGACTTTTAATTATTAGATGCTCCAACGAAATTGTTATCTGTCGATGTTGCTATCGATCGTTAGTATATGCAGCGAATTCAAACGGCACGAGCTTGTTTCAAATTTTATTTACGCAAAAATAGGTTCCGCTGATTTTTATAAATTTACTTAAATACATATATATGCTTCTAATTGTTACTCTGATTATCAAAACCTACTATAAAGGACATTTTAAAGGATCGCGAATCGATAGAAGAACTACTAAATTACCTGCAATGTTCTAAATATATCGACATAGATATATTTTCGTAACGGTACTCGAATATGTCCGAAGAATTAGAAATCAGAAAATTAGAAGATTTTATAATAATTAATACAAAGCGCGCATGTAGAGTTTCGCAATAAGTCTTCCGTGAAAGTTATTTATTAATATTTAGTACAAGGATCTGCAGTGGACATATTGAAAATACCATGAAACTTTAGTGTCACATATACGAAAAATTCGGTCATACATTTTTCTATGAAATATTGGAAGAATGAAATATTTTAGAAAGTCGATGCTTTTATGAAATACAAGAAAAATGGGACATCTCTCCAAAAATATTTTTTATGAAATTTTGATTATAAAATACTAAGTTTAACACGAAAGTTTAGCCTGTTGCATTATGAAACATACTTGCATTATTTATTTCCGTTTTTCTTCATTAATGCATAGATCATAATAATACAAATTGTGAGTAAAATTGCATAAAAGTAAAAAAAAAGAAAAAAGTAAAAACTAATACAATTGTGTGTAAAATATCTACAAAAGTTTAAAAATAGGTACTATGTTATTTGACTGAACGTATACAAGAAATATCAGCAATGGTATAACAACATAAATTTTAATACATCCGTTTTAATATTATATCGCTTGTGTAATACATTCGTGAAATGTAGTTGCTATACCCATTTGATTTATAATTACTAAACGCTTAGATGCACACATAAGTATTACTTATTACCATGGTTCCGTGGTATTCGTATAGATATAATAATCTATACATAGACCACCGTGCACTGGTTTAATATTGTTTGTGGCTAGTGTTGAATATATGAGGTATCTGGTCATTACGCTCTTTTGATGTTTAATTACTAGATACCTAGGTAAATGTTACTTATTACCATACTTGTTAGGTAGATTATAATAATCTGGCTTGCCACACGGCGCAGCGCCGCTCTAATATCCTTTGGAAGATAGTAAATGCATTTCATAAATTTGTAAACGATTTTCCTCTCGTATTTATATCGTTAATATAAAAATAAAATTGCTTCGCAATTATATTTTGTTCGCGATAACTTGGAACGAAAAATGTATTTCTACTATTAATACTTCATAAAACTTCATTTTTCCTATTTAGACATATTCGGAAAGAATTTTTTAATTCATTGGATATGTATTGAATTACACGTATGAATTATTCCAATAAATATTCTTTAAGATAGGTTTAAGGAAAAGTTTTAGAAAAAAATTAGTTTACAGCGTGAAAGTTACTTCGCAATTCGATCTCAGGTTACCTCATTTCCTAGAACAGTACATACAGTTTTTACTCCACGTCATTAAACAGATCGCGCAGTGCAACTAAAACGGAATGTACCAATGTACTACTACGGCAAACTCTAATTGCACGCTTAACACTAAACCAACTGTGATACTGTTTCCTAAAGTAACGTAGAAAATAAAACGAAAAAGATGGTACCTCTAATTAAATATTAGCTGTATGAAAATTGGAATAAATTTTGACAGCGTCGTATGCGTCACTCGTAGAGAATATCATTTTTCTTCGCTACAAAATTGACATTTAATCTTCATCCTACAGAAGTATTTTTATTTTTAGATCACTATCGCATTTTATTTCGAAGTTTTCGCTCTAAACTAAAAAGTAAACCAAGGCTATAAAAAGAAACAACGTGAGAAAAGAAGAGCGAAGCTGTTTCCAATAATGTAATATCCGTTTACAAGTCTCCCTTTGCACATTGGCATAATTCTACAACCAATTCGACCACATTTTGAAACTACATTTTCATGAACATACGAGCACATCGATCAACAATCGCTATCTTCCTCTCGCATGAAATACTCGGTCGAATTCGACCGAGAAATCCGGATATTGCAGGCGTACCCGCATCCGTCTCCTCTTTTTTCACCACCCTCTCGATGCTCCTCTACCATCCCATCGCCTCTGGTTAGCAATAAATCGTGGAAAGCCGCGCATTAAGAATTACGGTCGAGCGAAAGTGGGTCACGAATCAATCGAGAGAAGAAAACCGTCGAATTGTTACGGCCGAGTCGGGCTGGTTTTACCCTGCTGGAAAGAGTAATCGCTGCGGAAGGGCCTCGCAGCATAATTAATTCCTCAGCCTTCCTTCAGTGCCTGTTCTTCATTCTGTGTAAACGTTATACCGTGTACCTCAATTTTTTCATCGCTCCACGACGGAAATTAATTTGATGAAACGACAACAAAGATGAAAGGCTATGAATAATATCAAAAAATCGGTGAAAGGACGAGGAATTGGGAACGCGTTTGACAATGTTCCTCTCGTCTTTTTAATGTTATTGCTGCCTATCGGTGGAAATGGATTTTATATCGCTTTTTCTTTTCTTTTCTTTTTTTTTTTTTTCTAATTCTGATGTAACGATGCTTTTTGAGAGATTGCGTTTGTTTTTGTGAAACACAGATAAAAGGACAATGGTGGATTACATTTGACGAGCGATGCTTCATTTCGCTTTCCTTTCTATTTCACCTCGAGTGTATTTATTTCTTTATTTTGTGTTTCTGTTATTACGTTTCTCTAACTATAATCATCTACGCAATATTCGTGTATACATTACGAGTCGATAAATGTAAGATTAATTCCACGTTAATATAATCTAATAAAACTCAAGTATCGTTACTGTACAAGACTAGTGATCAAACTATGTATACGTGCTAGTATACATAAATAGAATAGAAATGTATTCAAATCGTAATTTCGTAATAATTTAACAAGAAACTAACAAATTATTTTTCATTTGATCGTCGTAATCAATTCGTTTACGAGATTTCCTTTACGAAGTTCTAAAGCCAACATACCAATCACAAACTCCTGTCCCATCCTCCATACGCTCGCACGATATCACAAATTCCACGAACAAAGAATCGCGCGAATCTTCATCGCAACAAAGACAGCGTTTTCTCAAAGAGATTCCAATCCTTATCAGCCTGGTTTCCGCAAAAGGTGAGTCTTCTTGTTGCACTGTCTTATCCATCCAATGCCATCTAATCGGCTGTGAAAATCCTCAAAAAAACGATATCGGTTCGCGTGAAATTCAGTCAGTTGAGGCGAATAGTTTTTCTAGCGGAATTAATTGCAGATGGAATTTAGGATTTCCAGCCACGAATGACAGGAAGACAGAAGCACGATTTCGGTATGGTGTGGCGCGCTAATTGACTTAATCAGACGGGTATTTGTCGAGGAAAGAGAATCGAGGGAAGTTAAACTCTCAAAGATAGGCGGAGGCAAATTGCCTGGAGCGATGCTGCATCCAGGGCGTTCAGCAAATTGACGCGAGAATTCATCTTAATAATCCGCCTATTAGTGGCGCGCAGATATGAGATATGTATTTCGGATACATCGTTTCGCTGATGGCAGCCAGTTACACTCTGAATTCTAGCTCGGTGAAAATCAACGCTGGAATACGCTCGAATTTGTTTCGTTCTCGTGTAACGGTGATTCTGTCGATGTGCTGTTAATCATGAAAATTAAACTTCTGCGACGATCATTTTTGTAAAACATGCTATTTCTTTTTTTCTTTTTTTTTCAAACTGTTGTGAGAACGTTGTTTTCCACTGTGTATTAGGTGCCTGTATTTAGAAAAGTCTGCGAATGTTAAAGTCTGCAGTAGTTAATTTGTACAATTTGTACGGACAGCAAGGAATTTTAACGAGCGTGTTTGGAGCTGTTAATGATGTCAAGTTGAAAAAAGTTTGAATTTCTATGCAATGACGATACGATGACAATAGGGCAATTTATTACGAAAACATTCTTTTTTAACTTCATTAATTTACTGCAACTTTTTACATACCTAATTATATTATGAACTAAAAATTTAAGTATGAAATTGAGTAATTAACGAAACAAAGTTACCATTTAATAGCATTTAATCGGAGATTTTCCTCGTCTACCTTAATTTTAGAGAGGTTAGTAAAATGAATAAAAAAAAAAAATCAGCTTCACTGATCATATTCTGCGATTTCGTGATAAATCAGTACCCGTCGCTGCTTTCGTAATGAACTTCTGTCTTCGTTTAACTATTTTATCGTGAAGATCGATACCCGGTTTCTCAAATCTCCGATCCGCAACGGAAGCTAATAAATTACCGAACATGAATTTTCCATTAAATTATCTGCATAAATTAACCGTGAAATATCAAGCTCTGGGAACAAGTCGAGAACGCCACGCAATCTTGTTCGTACCCGAATGAAAATCGACAAGTAGGAAATTTCAGTCTGATGTATGCGTTTCGTTGACCTACTATCTGCGCTAAACGTTACAGAGATGAATTACTTGTTCCACGAAATTGAATTTTGGAATTAGTAACAAATGCAAAACGCATGTGATTTTCGAGCAACTTGCCGATCATTTAGCAAAATCGATTAATATTATTTTTTAATATTAGCGTGCCTGCAACGCGTTGACAAGATGTTTCTTTCGTTCTTGATAGTAGATATAATTTTTACATTTCTATTTGCCTAGAAATATAAAAGATTGTAGAAATCGTAACTATTATAAAAATAACAACGATCGTAGAACTTGAAACACACTTGAAAATTACTCTATAAGCCAGAAACGTATTCTTCGTGCAACATAATATTTAAATATTTACGTAAGACGAAGAGAATGAATGAAATGAAATGCGAAAAATTAAGCATTAGGCGAAGAGATGAAATTTTTCCGGCGTAAAATGAAAGTTTGATTGTTGCAAAGAACTCATCTATACACCTAATATATGTAAATGACATCCGAGAGGGAGAAAGAGTACACGTGTGCGTGAATGTATGCAAATCTGGAACGTAAAACGTAACAACTGTAGAAATACGTGACATATTTTCTTAGTTAAAAAAAAAAAAAAATTAACGACGTAACATCTCTTAAGAAAAATAGTAGACCACTATCCTTATTACTTGTAACGCAAACATAAAAAACGGTATAAAAATGGAGAACTCCTGAGACAAAGAGCACCACGAATATGCACGCAATATACATGGAAATTACTTGCGAATTTTCAAAGTAGATGTCATGTTATTCTACGTATGTATATGCGATTTTATCCAGCGAACAAAATAAACTTTCCACTCGATGCACAGGCTGTTCGCTAGTTTTTTATCGGCAAGTATATATAAGCCTTCGTAAATGATATGACGAGTCTTAGGAAAATCTGGATGGAAACGAATTTGCATCTTGAAGAGACGTATCATAAGGAAATACGAGAACAGGCTTTTGAATCTTTCAGAGGGATTACTTTGCAACCCATATTCACTGACTTTCATATCGTAGCGAGAATGGAACGAAATCTAAACGTGTCTTCCTGCCTTTTGTCTGTTTCAGTGACGAAATTCATCCGTATTGGAATAGCTGACAAGAACGACAATCCGCCTTACTTCGACAAAGGCCTCTACGAGGCTGAAGTAGACGAAAATGAGGATATACAACATACAGTCCTCACTGTCACCGCCAAAGATCACGACGAGTGTAAGTGAACACATATGCAAATACGCGATCATTTTTCACTTTGATGAACTTCTAAAGCTTGTAGCTCGTTAAAAAAGAAAAACGGATGCTGAGGCGTGTAATCGTTTCGTCTGAACGCTAGGTATCAAGAATAAAGGGAATTTTTAAGAAAGAGAAGTAATTGAGATGTTTGCCACGTCAATATTTAATTAGTTAATTGTTTGTACTGCTGGTTTTATAAGTTTTCAAAAGTTTTTGGAGGGAAGATTGTTTTTATGGTAAAAAAGATGGAATGGAAAAAAAATTCTGGAAAGTTTGCTTTACTTTTCTAGTGACAAAACAACGCTGTTGCAACGTAGTAAAGATAAATACTGCTGTATGAAAACAGCTACAATTTGTTTTCTTTCTATTTCTCTATGAAAAAGTTTTATAAAACAACGATATCGTAAATTGCAAATTGATATTTCGCACATGAAAGTAAGATGCGATTCAGTATATTAAATTAACGATATTTCGTACATAGAATAAAAAGTTTTCAGAAAATTATAATCCGTAAACGTTCCAATTTGTATAAAAATATCCATGTCGTGGTAATCAACTCAACATATATTAAACCACGTATCTGGTACCATATTTTCTAATAAATGAAAATGTCGTCGTCTACCAAACAATTGGAAAAATTATTTTCGCCTTATCGAAGGTATCAACTCTGACGGAGTACTGATGAAGTTCGCGTCGTGTGTCTTCCCTTTATTCCTGATAATGATTTTATACTTCGTCTCGAAGTTCTGTATCCTTAACCTGGCTAACAAGTTTCGCTAAAATCCATCTGCCCCTTCGCGACTCGGATCCAAAGGCACATAAACTGCTTACAAAACTTTAAATACCAGATGGTTGGAGCAAAGTCACGAAACATATTTATCCGATGGACCTCAATTAAGAACTTAGACGTATGGATTTATTACCATCTAATAGAACCTGTTTAAGGATACAGTCTTCTTTCTTTTTTCTTTTTTTTTCCCGTAAATGAGAAAGGACGTCAGAGGGAAACTAACGTTGCCGCTACTTATGATTGAACACGGTCCCTGGGGAAATTTTCCCAGTGAAAATTTAAAGATTAACCATTTTAATAAATCGTGCTGTTAGAATCGTAAGTTACCGTAAGTTCGTTGTAAGACAAATGAAATATTTTATTTCGTAGTTATTCTAAATTGTTCGATGGTAGAATATATATTCTTTCTTGTGTCTCTGGCGGTAAACTCGTTGTTCGTTCAGCGAGTTGCTAAACAGAAGAATTTAAGACGTTTCCCTCTGGCGTACACCGATCGTTTTATAAACGACACACGAACGACAGAACGGCAGGTAACGGAGTCATCGCAATCTCCTAAGGAATTTCATCTGAAAGGATCTTTCTCTGCATTTTACAGCCTCGCGTATTCGATATGAGATTACGAGCGGTAACATAGGCGGTGCATTCGCCGTGAAGAATATGACTGGCGCCATTTACGTCGCAGGTGCATTAGATTACGAAACGAGGAAAAGGGTTAGTGCATCATGATATCACGAACGAAAAGGATAGACACTGACAGCGGTGAAGAAAAATACAGAAGAATAGAACAAGGAAGTGACAAAAACATAGGGAAATAGATAAAACAGAGAGAAAGAGGAGCGAGAAAGCCTTCGATACGTCCCTGTTTAATCCTTTTAACCGTGTCCCAAGCATCGCGTTTTATTACTCGCGGTCCAATAAAAACCGTGAAATAGTGCGAAAACTTGCGCGGTTATTGCACGTTTCCTATCCGCTCATTTGTCATTGCTTTAATAAGTCTTTCGTTTCATGTGCTCCGACGTATCGTAGCTATGGCATTATCGTAAATTTTGTTGAGAAATCAGATCACTCTGCGCTTCGTTTTAATCAAATTCCCATACCCTGGTGTGGGTCGCGTCGTGAAAACAATCACTTCGTTTTGGACGGTTCTTTATGAATTCCCAACTTTTCGCATTCGACTTTTATCGTTTTCGTTTCTCCTCTAATTTCCTTTCTTCCATTATTTCTAATCAAGTCAATCGGTTGTATGAATTATTATTAGGAATACAAAAGAATAAGAAATTACACGAGATCGCGCGTTATTCAATAATTTTGAAATATTTTAGATAATTTTATCGCTATTCTGTTCGATTTATCGTTCTTTGCCGTGCGTGTTATTTTGTAAAATGAATTCGTTTTATTAACACGCTCTATCTAATATTTTATCGCGATTATAAAATAATATAGGTATATTTTATATTCTTAATATTCAATTTTACGTCGAATTTATGTTAGAAAATTAGAAAAGGGAATGGTCTCTCGCGAGGATTAAAGCACCAATTTACTTGATTAATCTTTTACTTTTTGCCTTGTTTCATTAAAGCGTAAGGTTGTTCAACTTCGTTCGTCCACTCCATGTATTGCTGCAAAAAAAGACTTTCATGCTTTAAAAACGGTTTCATCAGTCCACTGTTTTTATAACTTCCATTAAAAAAAAAAGTAATCTCGTTTTTATGAACTTTTTTTGGTCCATTAAATAGACAGCAGCGCTCGATCTTTATAAACTTTTTTATCAGAACTTCCCGTACCAAGCTTCTCGCGTGCCGCCGGTCTTTGATCTATAAAATGTAACCAAAAGATAAGTTTCGCTGTCAAACATATGTTTCATCGAATTCGTCCGAAATTTTGTCGACAATTTATTTCCTCCGTTGTTCCTACAATAAACTGCTTATTTTTTTACGATCCGTAAATTGTTGCTCGAAAGTACCATTTCCATTATTCCCAGAAAGAGACCGCTGTCGGTGCAGTAACTCGGGTCAGCTGCAAACACTGTTATCCGCTTGTTCTGCTTTAATCTTACAGTACGAGCTTCGCCTGACCGCGTCTGATAACTTGAAAGAAAATTACACGACTGTCGTGATACACGTGAAGGATGTAAACGATAATCCGCCTGTCTTCGAGCGCCCGACTTACAAAACGCAGATCACAGAGGAAGACGACAGAACTTTGCCTAAACGCGTCCTCGGGGTAATTATTCCACCTATTCTAATATTGGTGTATAATTTACCAAGCGATTCGTACTTACTTTATAGTTGAATCTTATACTTTGAGAGTTAGAGAACCGACATAAGTGACAAATATTACAACGAATTCTTTGTGTTTCGACGATTTCTTCTTGTTCGTTACTGAATATACGATAGTAATTCAAAAAGGAGCCGCGACAAATTTTTATCTTCAGAAATGGCCAACGTAATTAAATTGTCTAGCTAGTCGATAAATCCTTCTCTTTTTAAGCTGCGTATATTTCAATTGCCTTTACGTATAATTCGATCAAGTGTGATCGTCTTAAATCAGGTAAAGAAATAGAATAATAGTAAGAGAATGATCTTATTCTGGAAAATTGTTAGCTGGAAAATTGATGGAATCGATTCGTTAAAACGTTGGACATGAATTCGATTCTTATTTTATCCAATTACGATTAGGCTATCGTTATGTCTTCCCTGTATCTCCTTTATCACGAACTTCTGGATAAAGGAAAATTATAGTATTTGGACACCAGTACGTTGTATCTACGAGCTAATATAGAATTCAGAACGTAAAATCCCGAATAAAACAAGGTATATGGGACATAAAGTATAGATTGTGCAATATGGAATACATAATACGAAATGTAAAATATGCAGCATAGAATATAGGACATAATGCATAGAATATAACATAAAACATGAAATCTACAAATCACGATCAAAGGCGTATAAATTTTCGTCGTATATGTTACCTACGTATGACGAGACGAATTAATAGAAAACAAAAGCGAATATGACATTTTTATTAAACTCGTCATTTTAAGTATACATATTTATGTCAAATCCATCCGCAAGTATTTAAAATAACGCGAGTAGAAATTATCCACTCTATTCCATCAACGAAATTTAAATTGATTTTATATAGTTTCATATATTTTGATTGACAGAATAAGAAATTTAACACAATGGCAGGCCTCAATGTGGTAACGAATAACAAATATTTTATATCCAAAATGTTAACTAATTCTTATCAGAGAAATCGAAGAATAATAAAGAGAAGAAATATAAAAGTGTTCATTAAAAAAGCCTATAAAACTATTAAACTTAAATTTTTGTAATATTTTCAAGTTACATATGTGTACAAGTGCGACATCGCTTACAGAACCACGTAGCGATTATAATACTAAATTGCTGAAACAATGTATTTATCGATAATGAATTTTTGACACAGGTCACAGCGACTGATGGGGATAAGGATAGGCCACAGAATATCGTCTACTTTTTAACTGGTCAAGGTATCGATCCTGATAATCCAGCGAATAGCAAATTCGATATCAACCGCACCAGCGGAGAAATTTACGTTCTAAAGGTTTGTTCCATTTGCCAAATTTAATTAACGCGAATCAGTATAAAGATTAGTGTATGTACAAACTTCGATCCGATTACTAATTCTTTTATCACTAACAAATACTTTCTGTCTTCATTAATTTTTTATTTATTAATCATTTTAATACTTGGATGCCAAAAAATTATTGAAACAGGAGAATACTCGCCACAAACTCTACGTACCAAATTAAATATTTCTACGTAAGCTCATAAATTCATTAAAACACCTCTCTAAGTACCTTAGAACTTCTACTTCAAATCACCTCTTGCTGCTTTTATACAAAAGTTATTTAATTCGTTCAAAAGTTACGATTTAAGTTTATTTAAAACTGATACAATGCAGCAGCGAAAGAAAGAAATTAAATTTTCGACGATAAAATCGTGTATTTAATTCGTAATTAAAATGAATTTTGCATTTTGTCGTCAAGAAGTATCGTACAGAAAAAAATCGTGCACAAGTTTCAGCAAAGCTCCTTTTATTAAATTTGCCTGGCATCCTAAGTTACTTAGGGTCGTAATCTCGGTGTTACTCCACAGCCACTGGACAGGGATCAACCAAATGGAAGACCACAGTGGCGATTCACTGTATTTGCTCAAGATGAAGGCGGAGAAGGTTTGGTCGGATATGCTGACGTTCAAGTGAACCTGAAGGACATCAACGACAATGCACCTACGTTCCCACAAGGCATTTATTTCGGCAACGTCACGGAAAACGGAACGGCAGGTAACGTTAGATTACGTTTTCACTACGAAGGAAATATTGCTTTTTCCTTCACGATGTGTTAACATAGTCTTTGCAATATATGATTTATTCATGATACATTGTTAGAAATATGAGAATGGACAGACACGATTTACATTCAAATAACGTTTAATAATCTAGATTGGCAATCTAGAACAAATGGACATCTTTGAGTATCAATTTAAGGTTTGTGCGAAAACGATTATTATTAATCATGGAAGAGCTCAGTGGAATGTATTGATAAAAATACATTGTTTCTAACAAAAATGAGATAAATACAGAAAGCATAATATGTAAGTCGTGTATTTATCTAAAAAAAAAATAGTGCATAAGTATTTTAGTATTTTAGTTTTCTACAATTAAAGATTTTATCATTTACATTGCTTTTTGTATACAAATAATTAAGATCAATTTTTTCCTTACTTGTTCCCAGGAATGGTTGTAATGACCATGACAGCGGTCGACTATGACGATCCGAGTGAAGGTACAAATGCAAAACTAATTTATTCTATCGAAAAGAATGTCATCGAGGAGGAAACTGGCTCGCCAATTTTTGAAATTGAATCGGAAACCGGTGTGATAAAGACGGCAGTATGCTGTTTGGACAGAGAACGCACGCCAGATTATTCTATACAAGTGGTAGCAATGGATGGAGGGGGGTTAAAGGGTAAGTTAAAAATTAAAATGGAAACTCTCAAAGATCTTTGGAAATTTTAACTTATTAACACATAAAGTATAAAGTATTTTAAAGATAGAAATATCAGATTTATTTGATATGTGTTGAAAATGACAACGCGAGTTCGCGCTCGGCATTCATATGCAGATGAGCTAGTTACAATAAATAGCAACTAGAAGATAGTTCTAGATATAATCAATAGATTTAATCGATAGGTTTAAGGTATTCTTTTGTTCTTATCCCTAGCCCATGTAAGAAAGTGCAATAAAGGTTTTTCAGCTCAGAACGGTGTGATAGATTTATCCAAAGAATAAAATAATAGCTATTGTGATCCTACCTGTAAATACAGAAATAACAACAATATGTATTTCAGTATCTAAAAATATTAAGATCTTTTTGTATTTAATATTTTAAATACTTGAAAGAGACAATAACAACATGTAGGATTATTTGTTTCCTGCTGAGATTTCATAATCTACTGAGATTTTGATGGTATTTTTCCAATATTTAGGGACGGGGACAGCATCTATACGAGTGAAAGATATAAACGATATGCCTCCGCAATTCACAAAGGAGGAATGGTTTACGGAGGTAGACGAAACGGAAGGTCCAGATTTGCCGGAAATGCCAATTCTTACGGTCACTGTACACGATGAGGATGAGACCAATAAATTCCAGTATAAGGTACTGTTCATTGCGTCACTCGAGTCGTTCCTTCTCGTATCTTCCCCGAATTTCTTAAAGAAATCATGTTAATTGATTTAACAGGAAAGTTTTATTATAACGGTTAAAGAAAAATTGTACAAATATCGTTTATCGTATTAATTTCGAAACGCAGGTGATCGAAAGCAGTGGTTATGGTGCTGATAAATTCACCATGGTAAGAAATAACGATGGCACGGGTTCCTTGAAAATTGTGCAATCGTTGGACTATGAGGACCAATTACAGAGCAACGGATTCAGATTTAGGATACAAGTTAACGATAAGGTATTTAATTAAAAAATTATACAATTATATAGATAACTTATATTTTTAAATCTACTATTATGTTCCTACTCTACGTTCCCATACACATTCTCCATAAATGATGAGATCATTTTTTAGCACATTTAGTACATTCTTCGTCTTGTTGTAAGATAAAGTACGAGTTACGTTATTTTCTTACATTTTTGTATTACAGTCTTTCAGAAACATATTTCATTCTATTTGTATTTCTATATTTTCAATCAACGACTTTTGGTTTGTGATACTATGCGGTAATATCCTCTACCTCGTAGGGCGAAGACAATGACAACGACAAGTATCACGTTGCCTATTCCTGGGTAGTCGTGAAGCTACGCGACATAAATGATAATCAACCGCAATTCGAGAAGGCGAATATCGAGACCACGGTTCCTGAAAATGCTCGCATTGGAAGCAGTCTCGAAACATTCACAGCCACCGATCCTGATCAGGGTGGTAAAAGCAAAGTGTTCTATTCGATCGATAGAAGTTCCGATCGTAAAAGACAATTTTCGATCAACGAAAATGGCACGGTATCGATCCAGAGGAGTCTCGACCGCGAAGAAACCCCAAGGCATCAGGTAAATCATAAAACCATATTGCTTTTAAAATATTGATCAGATAATAACTTGTATTATTTATTTAATATTTAGATTATACTACTGTACACTGTACCTACTTTCGAGACCAAACAAATTAAAAATCATTTGTTTCAGGTGAAAATCTTGGCCATCGACGATGGAATTCCGCCTAAAACAGCAACAGCCACGTTAACAGTAATCGTACACGACATAAACGATAATCCGCCACGATTTCTGAAAGATTATAGACCCGTGCTACAGGAACACTCGCAACAGAAAAAAGTAGTAGAGATCTCAGCGACGGATGATGACGATCGATCGAAGAGCAATGGACCACCGTTTACTTTCAGGATGGATCCAAAGGCAGACGATGTGATTCGTGCCAGTTTCAAAGTTGAGAGCGATAACAGTGAGTCTGGATCCAATCCTATTACGTTCCCGTTTCAGTGGAACGTTGTTAGTCGTAGTTCGATAGTTCTCGCTAACAAACGCCGGTTTTCTGTTTCCTTGCAGAGGGAGCGAACGGGGATGGCATGGCTATTGTGTCATCGTTACTATCGTTTAATAGAGAACAACAAAAGGAGTACTTGATACCGATCGTTATCAAAGACACAGGAACTCCATCGATGTCTGGGACCAGTACTTTAACGGTTATTATCGGGGATATTAACGATAACAAAATGCAGCCTGGATCAAAGGACATTTTTGTATATAACTACGCAGTATGTATTTCATCTCTATATTTCAATTTTATATAATTTTCTATTTAGTTTGAATTTTTAGAAGTAAAGGAATTCATGCTCTTTAATATCAATTTTTATCCTCGAAACTAAGATGTAAATAAAATCAAAATACTATTTTCATACATGACTTATGTGTAATATAATTACTGTGCTATAATTACATAATTACTGTACTTATTTGAAAACTCAATACTATAATACGTTAGAATGAAATAGCACATTAATCTGGCTAAATGAATATTCAAATAGTTGAAGATTATATTTCAAAGTTATTATTCAATATATAATTATAATTAAAGGTTCATATAATTTGACTTGGTCGAGTTCGTTTCACAGGGACAATCACCAGACACGGAAATAGGCAGAGTTTACGTATTCGATTTGGACGATTGGGATTTACCGGATAAAAAGTTCTATTGGGAGGGTTTAGAGCACGCTCAATTCAAGCTAGACGAGGACACCGGTATGATTTATATGAAATCAGGCACTCACGACGGTAGATATCATCTACGTTTCAAAGTCTACGATCGGAAGCACACGCAAACAGATGTCCCAGCAAACGTGACAGTCACGGTGAAAACGATTCCTTTCGAAGCTGTATTAAATTCTGGTTCGGTTCGAATATCTGGTATAACAGACGAAGATTTCATTCGTGTTTGGGATTATAAAGTAATTATTCTATTTAATTATAGACTATTAACTCGTCCTTTTTTATATGAAACCTATATTTAATGAATTTTTTCTCTTCCAGTCACAAACTATATCGCGTAGCAAAGCAGAATTATTTAGAGATAAATTGGCGCATTTGTTAAATATCGATAGAGAAAATGTAGACGTGTTTAGCGTTCAATTGCGTAGAATGCATCCACCGTTGACTGATGTCAGATTCGCGGCCCACGGATCGCCGTATTATAAGCCTGTAAGATTGAATGGAATCGTCCTAATGCATCGTGAAGAAGTAAGTTAATATGAATTAATTCATGGCATTTCAATTTGTTATAATGTAAATAATTACAAATTTGCAATATAAATCTTTTTAAGACTCTATATCTTCCCATTGAATATTTTTGAATATTTTTATTTCATTCTTGCATTAAATTTGCTTCTAATTAAATGAAATATCAGTGAAAATGTCAGATTACTACAAATATAGGAATATTGGATTACTTCAGCTTTTAGCAAAATTTTGTATCAGAGATACATCCTTTTCAAGACTCTTTTACGTACTATGGATGAATCCTATTATGAAGGAATTATCAACAACATTCAATCCGATATTATCACATAAATTAATACTTAATGAAATCAATAACAATATTTCATAAATTGGATATTGTTTTTACTGAAGCAGGAATTTCATGAAATGACCCGTTTTATAATTTATAGTAATAAATGAAAGGTCTCCAAATCGCAAAACCAAACAAACTTAAATAAAGACTAAAATATATTTCACACGATGTAATTCACGCTTAAACGAATCAATTTGATTAAAAACTAATTTTAATTCAATTAGATCGAGAAAGAGGTCGGTATCAACATAACGATGGTCGGCATCGACGAGTGTTATTACGAGAATGAAGTATGCGAGGGTAGTTGCACAAACACCTTGGATATTAGCAGTTTACCATACATGGTCAATGCAAACAGAACCGCGCTAGTGGGTGTGCGGGTGGATGTAATCGCTGAATGTACATGCGGAGCTCGGAACTTCAGTAAAGGGGAGTCATGTAGAAATAGCCCTTGTTATAACGGAGGCCGTTGCGTGGAAGGCCGATTTGGATTATCGTAAGTCTATCGACTCGTGAAATTTAGCATTATACTAGCATATTAATTTTATTTGATGTATTTTTTATTGCGTAGATGCCAGTGTCCTGCTGGATATAATGGTCCAAGATGTCAGCAAACTGCAAGAAGTTTCCGTGGAAATGGCTGGGCTTGGTATCCTGCACTAGAGATGTGCGATAACAGTCATCTGAGCTTCGAATTCATCACTAAGAAACCTGACGGTTTACTATTATACAATGGGCCTATTGTTCCTCCTGAGGCTGACGAAATTATGGTTTCTGGTAAGGAAATATGGATCATAAGATAATAATAGATTTCTTAAGGTAATAATAGCTTCCTCTATGATATCTTTGCCAGAATTTAAGTCTGATAAATCAGCGATTTTTAGAGCAACGAATGAAATAACATACTATTACGTAATGTACGCATTTACAGATTTTATATCCGTTGAACTGGAACGTGGAATACCTCGACTGTTGATAGACTTCGGTTCTGGTACTTTAGAGTTAAAAGTGAAACCGAAAAGAACTTTGGACGACGGAGAATGGCACAGACTCGACATCTTTTGGAACACGGAGGTCAGAATTATCTTTTAAATCACAATTTAAATATCTCTATATGTGTCAAAATGAGAAAATAGAATTAAAACTATTAAAATGATTTCCTTCTTCTAGAAGGATGAGGTTACAACTAGATTACATCCAGTTTACAACGATCGCTTATAATT
Source organism: Bombus soroeensis (assembly GCA_014737365.1). Lineage (NCBI taxonomy): Eukaryota > Metazoa > Arthropoda > Insecta > Hymenoptera > Apidae > Bombus > Bombus soroeensis. Next base: position 1,429,253 of record JACXIL010000219.1, on the reverse strand, counting down.
AATTCCACGGAATCCTATTTCATTTTACAGACAGTGAAATTAATCATCGATTATTGCAAATCCGCTGATATCTCAGAACCGGAAGACGGCACGCCACCAGAATTTAACGACACCAGTTGCCAAGCTCAAGGCACCATACCACCCTTCAACGAATATCTAAACGTAAACGCACCACTTCAAATCGGTGGTTTATATGTCGAGCAATTCGATCCAACTCATTACAAGTGGAAGCATATGCCAGTTGGTAAAGGTTTCGATGGCTGCATCAAGAACCTCTTTCACAATAGCAAGCTTTACGATCTAGCACATCCTGGATTATCAAGAAACAGCGTAGCTGGCTGCCCTCAAACCGAGGAAATCTGCAACAACCAGGAATCCACCTTCCGTTGCTGGGAACACGGTACTTGCGTAGGAAGCTTCACTGAAGCTAGATGTCAGTGTAACCCAGGATGGACTGGTCCAGGATGTATGACATCCACTATACCAACGACATTCAAACCACAAAGTTACGTCAAATACGCGTTGTCGTTCGAACCGGATAAATATTCCACTCAAGTACAACTGAGATTCCGCACCCGAGAGGTCCATGGTGAATTGTTTAGAGTCAGCGATCAGCATAATAGAGAATACGCTATTTTGGAGGTGATTATTCGCGTTATCACATTTTAGAAGTGAAAATAATATTCATTTAAATAAAGAAAGGAAAATAGCTAATTAAGTTAATAAAATATTCAATTATAATTATTGTATCTTTTAATTTCTAGATCAAGGACAGCAGACTGCACTTCCGTTACAATTTGAACAGCCTGAGAACTGAGGAACGAGATATATGGCTGACTGCGATAGCTGTTGATGATGGACAGTGGCATACAGTTAGAGTATCGAGATACGGATCAGCTGCAACTTTGGAATTGGATGGTGGCGAAGGAAGAAGATTCAATGAAACCTTCTCCTTCGAAGGACACCAGTGGCTATTGGTTGACAAACAGGAAGGAGTTTTCGCGGGCGGCAAGGCTGAGTACACTGGAGTTCGTACGTTTGAAGTGTACGCGGATTATCAGAAAGGTAAACATTTTATAATTTTTGGTAATCAAGTTGAAGAAGAATAGAAATAAAGACTGTGGAAAGTGGTATATTCAATTATATATAGGCAAAAGTGGTTGAACAGAAAGGTGCAAAATTAAATAGTTAGAAAGGAATTATTTGTTAAAATACAAAAAATAAGATGCATTTATAAAAAGACTTCAGTGTTCACAGGATGATGTGAGGAGGAAATTAATATAATTTTTCGTTTGAACAGGATGTCTGGATGATATAAGATTAGAGGGCAAGCATCTCCCATTACCACCCGCTATGAATGGAACACAATGGGGTCAAGCAACAATGGCCAGAAATTTGGAAAGAAACTGTCCTTCCAATAAACCCTGTGCCAACGTCATTTGTCCAGAACCATTCGAATGTATCGATCTTTGGAACGAATATGATTGCACGTAAGTATTGTAAAATTTAAAGAACACTATCTTTAATTTACATATATCTATACATACATATGATTTGATAAATCTTATTCTGTCTATGTTCTTAGATGTGGAGAAGGAAGAATTCCATCGCCTGATAGCAAAGGATGCATGGACAAAAACGAATGCATAGATTATCCTTGTTTGAACGGTGGTAGATGTATCAATCAAGATCCACGCTTTAGATATAGATGTATTTGTCCCGATGGTTTCTGGGGAGAAAATTGCGAGCTTGTTCAAGAGGGACAAACATTGAAACTCAGTATGGGAGCTTTGGCAGCTATTTTAGTTTGTCTTTTAATTATTCTTGGTAAGTATCGCGTTGACAAGATGTATTACACGCGTAAAAAGCTACAAAAAGAAACATAATTTTCTAGAATGAAAAATTACACACTAACTAAAAGAATTCTACTTCTATAGTTAATCAGTATCGTTCCTTTAATATCCCTCATCCATTAAAAATGAAAAGAAACTGTATCTCTGCGAAAAAATAATTGGCAGGAAACATTAAAAGAATTTAAAAATAATACTACTATTACTAATACAGAACTACTACTATACTAAAATAATACTACTATACTAATACAGAAAGTGATTAATGATATTCGTATTATGTTGTAGTTCTCGTGTTAGTATTTGTCGTCTATAATAGAAGAAGAGAATCTCATATTAAGTACCCTGGACCTGATGACGATGTGAGAGAAAATATCATCAACTACGATGACGAGGGTGGCGGAGAAGATGATATGACCGCATTCGATATTACCCCGCTTCAAATTCCTATTGGTGGCCCGATTCCAGAAATGGGCGGGAAGCTACCGCCATGTAAAATACCCTGTAAGTAATTCTCGTTGTTGTATATATCCAAGATAACGGATAATCGGATACTGATACGATTGCAAATATTTTACAGACACACTAGGACCAGAACCAAACGTGGGCATCTTTATAGAAGACCACAAAAAAAGAGCTGACAGTGATCCAAACGCACCACCGTTCGATGATCTACGAAATTATGCATACGAGGGTGGCGGAAGCATCGCAGGTTCATTGTCATCGTTAGCTTCCGGTAAGTACTTCTGTTTTCGTTTAATATTAAGAATGAATGAAAATTAAGATTACCAATTACAGATTCTTTGCAAAAAGGATACTCGACTGTTGCTTGATTCACCTATAAGAGTAAGAAAAATATATATGAATAATTATTTTAAAATCAACAGGAACAGACGACGAGCAGCACGAGTACGAGTACTTAGGTGCTTGGGGACCGAGATTCGACAAGCTAGCCGACATGTACGGACCGGCGGAAGAAAGCGAAGAAGAGGACTAAGAATATCGTAAAAAGTCTCTACAATCTGTAAGCTCGCACGATTTGTACACCCTCGGAGAAACAGTGTTTGCGTGAGCTTAAAGGAGAAGAAGGAAGAAAAGAAAAGAGGAAAAATGAAGACAGAGACTATCCCCTAAAAAACGTGTGTGCTCGAACGAACTAAGACGAGAAAAAAGAAGACATACGACAGAATCGAAGAAACGGTAAAAATCAGTGTTTTTTGCGTTATTCGAGCAGCAAAGACGTTCCGTTTTGTTGATGAAACAAGTGCACGTTTCCAGGCGCATATTTTTCGCCATGTGCACACGCGAACAAGAACGAGGCGGCCACACGGTGTGCGCGATTACGAGAAAATGAAAGAAAGAGAGAGAGAAAAATTAATTCATCCTCTGGTCGAAATTTTATAAAAATGAAGCTACTCGTCGATGTTGATGTCGATTTCACGTAAAGAGCTTTCTATCCACTTCCCTCAGCCGTAAAAAAAGAAAAACAAACGAACGTTATTGCAATAAGAATCTCTATCGAATCATGGTCAATCGTCACGACACACCGTAGGTGGAGCATAATTCTCGAAGGGTGTAATACCTATCTGTATAGCACGTTACGCGTATACGTAGTGAATTCGAGCGTGTCAGCCTGCACGCGAGACTTTTCTATTATAATAAAATAAATCTATATATATATATATATATATATATTATATATGTACGATTCATTATTTTTAGTCACAGTCATAGTTACTATTTCTCGGTACAACCGTTCTCGATGTCTCGGTATTCGATCGGTTAAAATTATCATCGGCGCGACAGCATCGGTTCTACTGGAATTATATTCGTGAACACGTTACTACTGCCAGCCGTGCGCGTGATAAGGTCGTTTCTGTTTTACCTCATCTACATTGGGTCATCAAGTGGCCGTATATGATACCTTCAAGGGCATTTCTCATTTATCCGTCTTCTAAATCCCACTGAACTTATTCATCGTATTTAGACGTTAGCTGGCGGGAATTTTTTCGTTTCTTCCGCAAACGCGCACCGGCTAATAGGAACTCCCCGTGTAACGTACCATGAATTCGTATATTGACGTTGTTGAGTATAAGGGAAAAGAGATCTTGAGTAAAATGGTTCATTCGCGACGCCTTCCTGGTTCGCGCGATGCGAACGATCCTAATGTGGTCTATCGTACTAAAAATAGGGATTATTTAAGAGAGAGCGAGAGAACGAGAGAGAGAGAGAGAGAGAGAGAGAAAGAGAGCGAGAGAGAGAGAGAGAGAGAAAGAGAGAGACACGTTTAGTTGTTGTTCGCGAGTCGTGAACCATCCTCATCGTTGTCATCGTCACCGTCACCGTCACCAGCATCCTCATTAGTTATTGATAGTATTATTATTGACATTACGATAAATATATATATTATAAATATGGATTTATATAAATAAATAAATGAATAAATATAAATAAATAAATAAATAAATATATATATATAGAAAGAGAGTTAAAAAAGAGAGAAGCGCACGGCGGAAGACAAAGGGTACTGCAACGTGTGCGGCGCATGAAAGTCCGCATAAACAAATTGAGAATTACCGCGCGCGTATGTAATTATAATTAATATTATATAGCGGTATAAATATAAATATGAATATAAATATATATACATATATATATATATTATATATAAATGAAAGAATCGCATACAAACGAAAACACATTGAAAAGAAGATTAAAAAGACAAAAATTAACAAAAAAAAAAAAACGAAAAACAGAGAAAGGAAGAGAAAAGAATCGTAATGGTACGATACGAGGGGCCGGTTGTCGAGAAAAGCTCACGATTCAAGTCTCGACGTAGAATTAATATTTATTTTCTGTCGATGGTCGAACCGGCCAACAAGTTGCAATTACATGAGAGAAAACAATGGAATGAAAAAGTACAGCGAAAAAAGAAAAAAGAAGGAAGACGAGAAAAATGAACAGGAAAAAGAATGGAAAGGAGAAAAAGCGGAGAAGAAACGAGGGAAGAGAAAAATCGGCGAGCCTGCGAAAAAGGAAATGACGCGAAAAGTCCCTTCTACGTCGCAGCATTGATAGCGAGTTCGATACCGCCAATGATTTCGTTGCTCGATCAATGCCCTTGATTGATCGTAAGCGAAAAATCGTTTATGCTACGACGATAATAAGGATAGCGTCAACCTAGTGCATCTCCATGCATGTGTCTCGACTGATTTGTAAAATTCTCTACGGAAATATTAATAGTCAATTTATCGATTAGGTGAAGCCCCGTCGGATCGAGTGATCCGGGCGTAGTGTTTAAGCACTTGTACGAATATTGTAAGTAACGTCGTGTATTTCGGTGTGCCGGTGCCGCTCGTAATGCGCCGCGATCGGTACCGAGCATCTCTGTATAATTGTCCTACCAAGATTCGTCGTCTTGCGTATCATTTCCCGGCAATATTTGTGATATTACGTTTTCCGCACCCATTGTCTTCAACGTCCGTTTACGTCTGTTCCTCATGAGCCTCTGAGAACATCGAGAAACACATCGAAATCTCACTTTAAGCTACGTTCACATTGCACGTACATTTATCCCCATATCTCTTTTTTCATTATTTTTCTCTAGATGTTACCACCCTATATGTTCGCCCGAGATATTCGTTTTTTGTAGATACGATAAGTTATCGCTGTTCCCTCTTTTCTTGTGATTATTAAGATTACTTGATTTGAAGATCACGGAGGAAAAGATTGATAAGTCACAATTTGTTTTTCATACGAGTAATTTTAAAATCCAGTACCTTCTCAACTAATCACATATCTATAACCTTCTCTTTTTAATCCCTTTTTAACCACTAAATAACTTCAAGATCAGAAAATTAACAAAGTTGTACTTATCGTATTTTTCTCCTGTACTTTTCGCTTCTAAGTATCGCGAGACTTTCTGCTGATTCGATAGATTGCAACAAGATTCTAGATATTGGTAAAGATTCGTTTTCAAATGTTCAGCCGAAATTCTATACTCTCCAAAATGTAGCCGAGTGTTTCTCGAAGATTGTTAATCCGAATTCGTTGCCTCTTTATCAAGCAAAACAGATTTTATCCTTCTCGACATACCGAGACCGCTACACTTCACGTTTCTCGATGTCGATAGGTTCTTTACCATTGAATTATCGTTGTTTCATTATCTCACCGTCCTCCTTCGTAGTACACCATTTCGTTTCTCCGGCCATTCCTATCGTCGATTTTACCCCGCCAAGTAGTTTCTAAGCAGAGACAGTATTCGACGGACTGGCGTTATAGGAGGACGAACGGTTTATCGTTGAGTAACTGATAATGAGTTGAATAGCGCGCATAAGCGCGCACGTGTGTGTACAGTGGCAAAAAAGAAAAAAAAAAGAAGAAAAGGAAAAGAAAAGAAAAGGAAAACGGTTGTCGCGTGATTTTTGAAATGAGTAACTCGCGAGATTAGAACAATCCTCGATTTCTTGGAGATTGGCTTTGCAAGAAGGAATTAATAAGTCCCCTGAAAATACATTATTCTAGGACACCTCCCTTTATTTCATAAACAAATCCAATTAGATGTATACTTTGATAATGTAAAGCCTTATCAAACATTTATCGGACATCTTTGAAAATAATAGATACGTTAAAAGAATAATAGGAAATATTATATTCGTTTCCACATATTGTCGAAAACATAACGTGTATGTACATTCATTTATCAACATCAGGCAGTAGAAACGTGGGTATAGTAAGAACGTTCTTCATTAAAACGAAGACTTTAATTATTCTTCATTACGTAATTACATATAATTGTAATGGTGTAACATAATTTTAAAAAGATCTAAATGTTAGTAAAGTCAACTTCCGAGACTCACTTTTACGATGCGCAAGTTTTCAGCGTCATTCGACAATTTGATACGAAGCGTCTATCTCCATTCGCTTGACCTAGGCACCTCGAAAAACTTGCGCGATACCAAAAAGGACGCAGAACCTTACGAACAGCAGATCAACGAAAAATTATGCAATTTTTTCGTTCTTATAAAAATTTCATGTCCTTCCTCGTATTACGAAGCGAAGTAAAATTTATATGTAAAATAACGCCGAATACATTCACTTCGACAATATGAAAACATCTCATATTTGCGATCGAAATGAAAGAAATGGTACATCGACTGGCTAGCAAGCTGTGTTTTATCGTAACATCTTCGTTAAAGTGAAACTCTCGATATCGTATATTCGTTAGTATATATTTTTATATAACTTTAAAGCGAAAGCAGTTCGTAAGGTGCAAAGGAAATATTGTTAAGAGCCCACTAACCATCCGATGTAAATATATAATATTTGCAAAACGTGTCAGATTCGTTGAAGAAGTATTCGTTACGATTTCATTTGCCACTGATGGAGCGTATTTTGTTGCGAAACGTACAAAAGAGAAAAGAAGCTGTTGACGCGAGTTCGAGGAAGGATCGAGTAGAAAGAAGAAAGAAAGAAACGATCGTTGCGACGAAAACGTTCCTTATCCTCATTCCATAAGATCGTTTTCGTAGTTGGTCGAAAACAATCTCTATTTTTAAGAAATAGAAACTTAAGTAGCTTCGTTTTTAGTAATTAATACGAAATTCTGTAGTCAGCGAATATTTATAAATCCTTCTGTTTCTAACGTATATTTAGAAGCGTTTTCTTCGTATTTTCTGTTTATTTATATTTATAAATAACGATTAGTAACATAGCTTGAATTTTGAATAATAGCAATAACGGATTTCTTAATACATTGTAAATGTTCAAAGAGTGTCAGGAATGACGAGTAAGTGAGTCTAGAAAAAGGAAATCTGTAAATTTTGTAGAATAATTGTGAATATTTAACGTTTCTTTATGTACGCAGTAATTACCAACATTTGTGTCATTTATATTTTTAACGTCACGACGTATATATTAACCGATGCACTGATCATAGAAGACAATTCATTATACGAAACGAATTTAATTTCATCGAATCAGCATATCTTTTTTATACGAAAGAAAGAGAGAAAAAAGGATACTCCTGACAAGACGACAGCGTTCTCAGGATCGATTTACTTTTCAAGCAATATCGTTTGTATTATACACCAGATTTCATGTATTTCGAAAATGATAAACTTTACAGCCGTCGAATTGCTTGAACGACCCAAAAGTCAGCGTCGATCGAACGTTATTAAGTTAAGGTACCATTTGAGGCACACACGGCTCAACTTTTTTACCGAAACCGAGTTAGCACGTGAAGAAGAACGTCGAAATGTATTTAAGAATAAACCAGAATGAAAAAACAAAAATCGACAAAGAAAGAGCGAAGCGTACTTATGTTCGAGAAGATCTCAAAAATGTTGAGATCGGAAAATGACGAATGTAGGTATCGAGTTTTCCGATCGAGGCGAATAATCTGTACAAGAAGAGAAAACGTGAAGAAATGGCAGCCACGCGAACTCACGTTACATATCTGTAAAACTTTTTTCCAAGCACTGCCTAATCGTGCACAAAGAACCGAAGCAGCTCATGCCTCGATCTCAAACTAATTGAGATAGAAACGGAACGATGCAAAGATAATATCTACAACGGCACTAGTCCGCTTTGATCGAATGCTCAGCGACGACAGAAACTTTTTCTTCCGGGTTTGGAATTCTTTCTAGCTGTCTTTGTTCGTTTGTCGTCATCCAAACGCTTTTCAACGAACGCAGTTTGTATTTGCGATGGCGAGCGAGTGAGACACGTCTGCGTATATCGAAAAACGAAACATTGCTCACGAGGATGAGAATATTCGGTTGCATATGCGTACTTGATGTATCTTTTCCTTCCTATTCGATATGAAGTCAAGAATTTGAATATCGATATCGTCTTCTCTTTTTTAGCGTATTTACTTACAATAACTTTGAAAGTAATTCTAGTCAAAGAATTAGAATATTTTTAATTAATATATCCTAACATTTTTTTATTGATAGATTAATAATATTTCAATTAATATGTTAATTTTTATTTCAAAATTTCTTTCACATCGGAGATATATACTTTAGTTTATATAACGTTGCTCTTAACGTTATAATTCGTTTAAATACGATTTCTGTTCGATATTGTGATATTTAATATACTCGTGAATATTGTATTATCCTGATTTCATATTACAAAGGATTAAATTAATGTCGCATTGCATCCAACAAAAATATTTCTCGACATCGAGCAAGCAAGTACTTTTTCACATTGTCTTGGTCACCGCTCCACCCCACTCCGACCTTCCTCCCGAAGAAATCGATAATTTATAAAAACGAAGAATCAGTGTGGCGCGACACAGGAAACAGAAAAGAAAAAATGAAAGTATATCGAGGAAAATGTAAAAGCACAATCGAGGAGCCGACTTATTATCGTCGGTCAGCGATAATGGATAAATCATTGTAATATATACACTTCGGTGACAAAATGATTGTAACGCTGCCACTGAACACATCCCGTGTAGTACAATTACCGTATATATAGTATTCCACAGTATACTGGTACATACCGTATTATTAATTGAATTGATATTTATTAACGATTAATTATTACATTATTATCACTATATTATCTATACCATTTGTACTTTGCATTTCAGTTGGAATGAAATAAATGCCTTCTTTTTCATAAAAATAAACCAACCGTCGTATTTTAAATAATACAATAATATAGTAATACAAATCTAGATAAATCCCTAGATAAATTTTGTTAATTTTCTTTTTTTTTTTTAAATCACGCCCTTCGACTCGATATTTTCTTTCGCCTAGTCAGAATGCAGAATGCAGAAATCGCTAACTAACGTTACCTCGTGATCGTCCTCATAGAAGATAAATTCCATAAATTCCAAGGAAATAGCAGCGATGGAGTATGAAAAAGTACGAAGAAGGAATAGATTTATTTGACACAAAGAATACCTGTATTCACAAACATTTAATTCTTTTTCACATCTGAAATACATCGTTTTCCATTTCGAACAATATTTTTCCTATACTGTGCATAAGTCTGAAAAATTGCTTAAATCGTCGCTTCTAAAGATAGACATATAATAGCGTGCAAAAATAATGAAAATAAAATAAGCTAGCGATGTACAAACACTTAATATCATACAGATACTTAACTGTTGCGATGTTTCAATACAACTATTTAACTGTTAATTCTAAAAATAAATTACTATCAGCGAAAATGCGTGTTTAGAGGAAAAGTTTAGAGGATATGACTGTGAAAGATAAGTATGACGTGAAGATAAGTGAAAGGATGAAACGCGCGCTCGAAAGTCGTCAAGAACTGGTTGAAATTACGTCAATAAGCGTAATATACTTGAATGATTGATTTACCGTTTAATACGTTTTATAATTCTAAAAATATTTCTTACAGTTTCCTCTCTTAGAGTTATTTCTTTCAAAATATTAACTATTAAAATTATCTACTGCTATTAACGCGACTTTTACTATTACTTCTTTTACTGCTTCTCCTACGAACTTTACAACGGCACGCTTTGGTTTCTTCGATTAAAAATGGAAATTCTTGTTGCACTCTTGCCCATAATTTCTCTTGAATGTGTGTCAAGAAACACATTGTTCCATAATCTCTGTAGAAAAACAGATTCAATTTTAAAGTGATATATTTTATCCAGCAATATTTCATTCGTTCGATTTTTTACAAATTTTTGTCGATCCTCTCGCACTCGACGTTACGTACGTATAACATTGTATTTTAACACGCTACTTATCAACTACATTTACTGGCCATTTCTTTTTTTTTTTCTTTCTTTTTTCAGAAAAACATTAGAACAGAAAATTTCCTTGTACGAGTTACTTTTATTATTAATAATCCATACACGACGAAAGATCGTCCCATAGTTCTAAAGCAATTCGGTCCTACAAGGGCACAAATCAATTTTTCATTTCGATATTAAACCAATTTACTTGCAACGAAATATATGTAGAAATACTATCAATAAAATAAGATTTTATACGTTATATACTTTTATACGTTTTATACGGAGTGCTAGGAAATTGTACGTTAAGAAATTTCTTAATAGCTTTTATATTTAAAAAGGTTTATATATCTGATTAGTGAAGACTCGGATAAATTGAGGATCTTATACAGACAAGACAGAGACAAGACTACAGAAATAAGAAAATGTAGAAAAATAGTGGAACAATGTAAAAAATGATCAAATAAAGGAAATTTGAAAAATCAGAGAAATTAAAAAGTCAAAACAGACCAAGTAAATGAAGCAAATGAATCGAACAAATCGATCAATTGGATATAATGGACTTAATCGGTTTAACTTGGTCGTAATTATAAATGAAAATTGTACCTAAGGATAATATAATCCACAGCATCCACAACGTGAAGCGTAAGTATAAGAAACGTAATTGACGCAGTGTAAGTTAGAACAATGGTCCAAGATTTATTTGTTAAAAACGAAACCGCTGCATCTTCCAATCCAAACCGTCGAAGTATCTACTTTTTCAAAATCAAATACATGCTCGTAAATATTAATCTAATTTTATAAAATGTATATTCGTTTCAATTATTTTTAATCTATTTAAACCATTATGTTTATAACTATTTTATATTTCTAAGGTGTTACTCTTTTTCTAATATCGTATGGAATATTGAATCGTAATATTACATAACAGATACAGGATGGTAACGTTGTCGATAAGAGGACGTCAATCGGTGTCCAAATACAGGCCAATGCGAATTCCAAGATAAATGCAGTGGCTAAAAACTAAAAATAAGCAAGTGAAACAAAAGTTAGGCAGATAAATAAAATTGTTACGAAAGGTATTGTTTGAGAGAATGAATGATAAAAATTGGTTATCACACTAACCTCGTACAGTATAAGAAAAACCATTTTTGGCGCGTGAAAAGATCGTGGAAAGAGTGTAGAATTTACGATAATAATATATATACCAATGCTGAAGAAAACCGAACTGAACGGTGGTCCTGATAGAAGCGATTCGCAATCTTCGTCTTCCATAGCATTGGCGAAACATGTTCGGAAAATCTGAAGTCCGAAAATATTTAGCAAGAGCGCCCAAATAGTATGAAGCAACTTTGCCATTTTTTTTTTCTAGTTCTCTTTCTCAAAATAAATATCTCAAATAGATTATTAAAAAGAACTCGTTAAAACGTGTTTCACAAATTAATCTACAAGACGTATCGTACGAATTATCTTTCGATTATTGGTGTTCGATAATCGAAAAAACAGATGGCAGCTTTGATCTTTAAATATTTATTCCACTTAAATAAAACTGTAAATGTAATAATTGCAAAAACTTTTAACATTTAATATGGCGATATAAATTTTTCAGGAATATTTTAAATTGAAAAGCATTATATCTGTACGATTCATGAGAAATTATTAAAATTGCAGTATGAAAAGATAGACTTTATTACAAATATACACGTACATCGATAAATGTAAAAAGTTATACAATAGACAAATACAAAACTACGAAATTCGATAAGTTACATCCCTGGTTGCTTGTATTTACTTAAGGAATCTGTACTGCACATAAATTTATATACAAACCAATCTGTCACTTCTGGATTTGCAAAACTGATCCTTTTCCTTTTACATTTACAGAGAGCCAATAGTCCATTAGTTCTTTCCCTAAGTACAAACCATGTATGATCATTACGATTAAATTATTCCTATCGGAAAAATTGTCGACAACTGTACAGTGTAGACTTTCAAGTACGCGATATTGGGACACGTTTTAAATTCTCCTCTTTGTATTCGAAATACATCGTGTTACATTTATATTTGCAGGTTTTGAATAAAATTGACTCACGCTGATTAATTTTGAATTTCGTAAACTAAGGAGTTTCTGACTAATTCTAAGAAACTTATAGAATTGTGTCAACGTGTACTAATTACTTAGAAATTAATACGTTCCTCCTAGTAAGCCAGAATAACTATTGTACAATAACAAATAATATCCTCAATAAAATATAATAAAGATTGGGCTAATACGGTACACTGTTGAAACTTCGTTTCCTGGAAATTTAAATGCGTAAAGTTTCAATTTGAGAAATGAAATGAAGAATCGCAGAAAAAAGAAAAAAGAACAAAATTACTGGACCGTGTACGGTGCATGATAATTTTAATTACTTAAATTCTTTAAATTGTCTGGATTCCTAAATTGTAGTCAAGTTAAATACCTGTACTAAATAATTATTTCGTCATTCAACTGTGAAATTTTATGTTTAAATCGTTCTACGACATAAGTGTCTTATAAAACTAAACATTACTGGTTCACTACTTGGCCCAAGTGTCCAAAATCGCGTCCAAGGATTCGGTGGCATCCAGCATCCAAACAAACGACAATACGGACATGCAGAAAGCCATATGCGTTGCAGCACAATCTTTCGCCATATAATATGCAAATTCAGTTAAAAACGAGTAGCGACTTAATCCCAACACTGTATTCAACCATAGCAACTGAAAAAGCAGTTCATTTTTGCGATACAAATGCGTAAACTACGGAGATTACGGAGATACGACAAACATTTCGAACGTTGCCTAGTTCCATAGAATTTTAATAACAAATAACTTTTATGTTAACAAACTCACACATTTACTGGATTCTTGGGTTAAACAATAGATGACGTGCATGAGTGGAACCCAGATAGCACGTGTGGTTAAGTTTGTAGTCAATGCTGCAACCAACATCTAGACAAAAATTAATGTTTCATGAAGTTTGTATAAAATATTTTTATATCGTTTACTATCTTTTTATGTTATTATTATTATTTTCGTTATAATCCAAGATATAAAATAATGTGACTGATCTTACGATCGAATATGTAGTTTTATCGCTATTTATAGATAAGAAGTTGAGCAGGAAAATGATAAGTACAAACGAACAAAATCTTTAGTTCGACAAAATCATGAATAAAGTTAAACTCTAATGTAGGTCCTTCTAAACGTTAAAACAATTATAATGCAACGCATAGAGAGTTGCTTTTGGAGGACGATAAACTTACACTATTTTTCCACTGAGCTGCTCGTATGTGAAACATACGCTTAAACGCGTGTACAAAATTGTAATTAAAACGTCGTTAGAATTGTTAAAGCAACAAATATCGATACTTACTTCGTAAATGTAAAGAAGTTGGATAGGTGGTTCTTTAAGCGTTCTAGGCCAAAGTCTATATTCCGCTAAGAGGCACAATACGGAAAATATGAAAAGCACGGACGCGTAAGACGGATCGAACGGAGTACTTTCTTCGTCGAAACATAAGCCAATTATGCAAATTTGTCGAAGATGAGTGTACATTCCTGTTACTACCACCGCTACCCAATGAGGATTGATGTATCCTAAATATTCCTTCACCGTATCCATGTCCTGATAATAAACTTTATAGCGTTATTACCGTAAATCGTATTAATTTCCCATAATCTTTCAGGATGAATCTTGTCGTTTGAAAACCAAAGCTGAAATGTAAAGAAAATTTATCGGAAAGCAGAAAAATCTTTATTCAAAGCGAAGTTCTCCAAATATTTTCGACTTATGTTGAAACTTTTTCCTTGTAAGAATCTAGAATGACGTCCTTTTCGATCAAACTCGAAAATAAGTCTTAAGAAATATAAAAAAAAAACCATTGAGCGATCGTTGGACAAAGACAAAAAGCAAGGCAATTGAAAGAAGGAAGAGCAGAGAGCAAAGGACGACGTACCATTAAGTATTTGTCTGTAAAATCCAAGAACGCATCTGCCACGAGGAAATAACGTGCGGAATATAATTTTTTCCTTATTGTTCTTCTTCTTGACGTGCTATCTCTTTGAGAAAGCTACATATATGCGAACGACGCGTTACATTAAACAAACTACTCTCCTTGACCCGTGGAGAGACAGCGACTGTAATTGCTCATAAATTAATTTTCTACACCGTCAATTTAACATTCTCGTACATTTCTTCTCTCATCAACGAGGTAGGTTATGACATTTATTCTACGGAGACAACAAAATTCAATGCCTTCTCGAATTTGTTGACATGGCAGAAAACGAGCGATGACAATTTCACGCCGATACTTTGCTACAAGAGAATTACGACTTTCGGTTTAAAAGTATACTAACTTGGAACGAAAGATTCGCTTATCATTGGAAATTTATTAGACAATTTCCAAGTCTTCCGTATCTTACAATTCTATAAATTTATGACAATTTTTAATGTATATATGTAGGTACATACGTACAGATTTAGAGATGTGAGAGCACGGTCTACGTTTCAGGTTAATGGGATTTCCTTGTGTTAGAATTTTCCTTATACTTGCTGTCAGTTCTAGATCATAACATTTTTCTTGTTTCTTTCTTTTTATTTTTATACCGTACGTAATTAATCACAATCACCATAATGCTACTTGTAGAATTGAATTTTAATTTTATTTTGAATTTGAATTAGAATTGAAAGGACATATAGTTCTTGTAGAATTAATAACGAAACGGAGAAATAATATATTTCGAGAAAAGAAATATCCAAACGTTCTTTTTACCAAAATAAGTGCAGAAAAGAAAAAGTCATTCATAGGTATTACCCTTGACTGTGGTGATTCTTAAAGAGGCTTCATTTTCTGAATCGCCGCCGTTTTACTTGAATATCACGCACTCATACATAATGCATTACATTTGCCGATAGCTTTTCTTCTTGCCAGCAAGAAAACGAATGGCTGCGAATAATACACTATTTCTTCCGCGTCATGCCTCCCCTAAGCATAATCGTTAATCATGTTAACACGATTTCAGTAACAGAAAGTGTAACGCTAAATACATATTGTTTAACAAAACTTCGGAGACATAATTAACATCGGACTTTCTCAAACTTGAAGCGTTCAAATTGAAATTTAGTGAAAATATAAAAACGATGATGATATTGATTTTTTAAAATTCTAATGTTACATTGAAAAGCAAGACCTTCTTTATTTATAAAACAATTTGACCAATTACTTTGATATATTTTATTTCTCGCAATCTGAATTCAGGTAAATTTCAATGTTCAGTCAAAACGTTGAAATTTACGTTTTAACTTCCATCGAGCTTTAATTTTAATTTCAATTGAAAATAATTATCGTATGAAATATTTCATGCGAACGTACATTTTTTAAATCTGATTTCTAACATAATCGCTGAACAAAAAGCATGTTATACAATTTTTCCAATTATACGAAAGAGATATAGTAACGACTAGTAATGTCAAACAGAGACATATTAATAGCAGTAGAGTGATCAAAGCTGTTAAGAAGGAGCTGAATATGATGACTCAAAGCCCGTGGATTCTTGTGGTACAGAATAGACGAACAACTTTAGTCAAAGGAAATGGTGAACCATGAGACACCAGGAAATTGTCTTTCCAGTCTTGAGTCCTTCTCTCTGTTAATGACATTTTCTCCGCTATAAGAATTGACTGAGGGAATCCAAAAGGGCAGTTAGAAGAGAAAATGAAATAATTTTATCCTGAAATAAAAGAAACCTTTCAGATAAAGGCAAATAATAATTTGATAATTGACTTTAAACGAGTCATAATTTCTAGAATTAAGGTAGAACATTGAAAACATGTATCATCATATCCTTAAAGACATCCATCATTTTGTGAATTGTGCAATGCCAAATTAACAATAAATTTATCCTGCAATAAAAGAGCTATGTAGACAGCAATTCGATATAAAATCCAGTATAAAGGACAATTTAAAAGATTATAAATCAATACAAAGGCTGTTAAATTTCTCGAAATGCTGCCAATTATGTAACAATCTATAATTGTAACTTTCTATTCTTTTAAATAAGCACTAAGTTGTTGATGCGACGAAAAAGATTCTGTGATAGTTATTTTCATGGAAACACCTGCTTTTTAACGAAACTCGAATTTATTTGATCTTGTTAATCGATACAAATTTTCGAAATTGATGCCATCGATCGCCAATGCTCGTACTTCTTGCGTAACTAAACTACTAGCGGGAAATAAGTTTGTCGAAATGAGAAATAAAATGGCCTGATATAACGGAGAACATGTCCTTAGAGGCAGAAGATTATCCAAGACGATGGTAGCCATGACGACGGCACAGTGTATCGAGGAAAAGTACATTCGTTTCTTAGCTTTTCGACGACTGAATAAGAGTGGCGAATCGAACAGGGAAAATTGAAGGTACAGAAGGAAGCTTGCTCGAGTAAAAGTTGGTAAGAAGAGAAAGAAGAATTCTCTGCTGTCCTCCCTCGATGAGAACTCGGCCACTTTACCCTCTTTTCTCTTTCAACCACCCAGAAACCCCTTTGAACAAGCGCCCAGCCATTCCTTTCCCGCATTTATACATTATTCTACCACTCGTCAGATCATGATTTAACCTCATGATCTATTATTCTTCGTGGGAATTAATACGTTGTCAAGGTAATGATCAAAGTGGATGGTTATAGCGAATTTCTGATTTGTAATGAAACTTTTTCGTTGCATGTTATATGTTATAAGATTGATGTAAGTTTCTACTGAGAAGTAGAAATAAATTCATCCTTCGATCTATCTATTTTTGGAAGCGTAGATATTAAATAATTGAGGAAATACGAATTATTATGCATAAATTCGTTAATTATGTATCGGAATATGTGTCATATATCAAATATATATAAAAGTATGAAGCAAAAAAAGAACATGAAATCTTCTGATCAAATACATATTTAATTAAACATACAGAATAATACAATTATCGATATTAATGTTATAAATAATAATATTAAGAGATACTAAACGCTAATTTTGAATATATACGTTCAAACTACGTATATAAAATAAAACTTACACACATTGTCAGGCTACTCGCGTAGCATAATTTAATTAAACATACAGAATAATACAATTATCAATATTAAAGTTATAAATAATAATATTAAGAGATACTAAACGCTAATTTTGAATATATACGTTCAAACTACGTATATAAAATAAAACTTACACACATTGTCAGACTACTCGCGTAGCATAATTTAATTAAACATACAGAATAATACAATTATCAATATTAATGTTATAAATAATAATATTAAGAGATACTAAACGCTGATTTTGAATATATACGTTCAAACTACGTATATAAAATAAAACTTACACACATTGTCAGGCTACTCGCGTAGCATAATTTAATTAAACATACAGAATAATACAATTATCAATATTAATGTTATAAATAATAATATTAAGAGATACTAAACGCTAATTTTGAATATATACGTTCAAACTACGTATATAAAATAAAACTTACTCACATTGTCAGGCTACTCGCGTAGCATAATTTAATTAAACATACAGAATAATACAATTATCAATATTAAAGTTATAAATAATAATATTAAGAGATACTAAACGCTAATTTTGAATGTATACGTTTAAACTACGTATATAAAATAAAACTTACACACATTGTCAGGCTACTCGCATAGCATAATGATTTCGCTAATTATTTCTTATTTTTGTCCTCTCAACGTCTTAATCACCGATCAAGGTATTATTAATAAACTGCTATTTTTATGAAACGACATTAGCAATACACTTAGGTAGGTTTTAATACAAGGTCTCAATGTGAAAGTAGATCTGTAACGCAGTACCATAGGCTATAACCATGCAGTCAGTTAGGTATGCTTCTATACTGTCGAAGAATTTCTCAATGTTATTGATATTATCGTAGGATGATTCAATCTCTATCACGTATGCTTGGTAGTTATTACGTAAACTGCAGTATATTGAAGTAAGTAACAATAAACGAAGATAATTAACCACTATTAAAATAACAAGTATATAATAAATAGATATTTTTAGAAGCGCTCCGTAATTACTACATAAAATGCAACGAATTGTAATGGTTAAAATAAAATAATATATAAAGTATAATAGTACAATAAAATAATAGGAAAGTAATAAATTAGAAACCATCATGTAATAAATTGGAACAAAATTTAAATTCCTTAGATTTCCATTCATCTAAAATTTGTAATGAGCAAAAATAAAGAGCAAGTATATAATAAATAGATATTTTTAAAGGCGCTCCGTAATTACTACATAAAATGCAACGAATTGCAATGGTTAAAACAAAATAATATATAAAGTATAATAGTACAATAAAATAATAGGAAAGTAATAAATTAGAAACCATCATGTAATAAATTGGAACAAAATTTAAATTCCTTAGATTTCCATTCATCTAAAATTTTTAATGAGCAAAAATAAAGAGCAAGTATATAATAAATAGATATTTTTAAAGGCGCTCCGTAATTACTACATAAAATGCAACGAATTGTAATGGTTAAAACAAAATAATATATAAAGTATAATAGTACAATAAAATAATAGGAAAGTAATAAATTAGAAACCATTATGTAATAAATTGGAGCAAAATTTAAATTCCTTAGATTTCCATTCATCTAAAATTTTTAATGAAATTTCCGGACCATAAAACATACGGATTGATAACAGAATATCTTTTCCTCGATTCAACACAAATCCAAACACAAATATTGTAAAACCTTCGGGATATCCCAGTTATCCAGTCAGGAACGTAATTCACAACACATACGTACGTGCATCAAGATCTTGGAGTGGCGCGCACGCTTTATCTCGGTCTTTCCGTTTCCATCTGAATGAGTCAATGCTGTTTCGTGTGAAATTCCAGGGGACATTTTTGTGCGATACGTGGAAGGGAAAAGCACTGGAAGTAGAAGTGGAAGTGAACGAGACACGATTCCGTATATGCCATTGACGTAGCTCTAAAATTAACCAGCTACCTCTGTTTCATTAATGACCTGGTTTCATGAAAGTCACGAGTATACGATACTAATAATTATCCTAATTCGGGGAAACAGTTCGTTGACAAGCAGCTACACGATCCAATGTACACTCTGAAGCTACAGGTTTTCTCCTATTCGAACAACTTGTTGATCGTCGACACATTTTACGTCTTACATAATCTGGGTCAAGAGTAACTCTAAAATAATTTTGTCTTAGGTTGATCGTGAATTCGTTATGGGTTGATTTAATTTTATAATTAATTTTAAAGAAATATGCGAAGAAAATCATGACTCGATTGAAATAGGAAAGTTGAAATAATTTTTATATTTGATTTGATCGCAAAAGTTTTTCTGGCATAAATCTCATTACGAGAGAAGGAAGAATTTAACAAATTTTTGTATATATATAACGCTTAAAAAATCGTACCTTTATGCACCTATATATATATATCAACTTACAATTAATATTTGATAATTATTATTTTTGGACACTTTGATATTTGATATTACATAATTACCTGTTGCTATATTTATTACGGCTATGTTCAAATATTAATTTGCAAATTTTTCATTCGAGAATCATTTTTTTTATTTGAGTGTCAAATCATGTGTTCATTATGCCGCAGCTTTTACATTTCATATTAAATATTCATCTATTAAATCATCGTTTTAATTAATTCCTATTAGGCGTGGTCTTTCGTAATCCAATTGAACAGTTTTAGTAGATAATATAAAATATAATTTCACGTAGGATACAAGTATTGTAAAAGTTGAAACTACTACGAACAAATAACTGTCGCATATCGAGGAAAACTAAAAATCTGGTTGCGACACAATTTTACAAGATATCCGTTTCAACGAAACAGCGCCGACTTTGAAAGTATTAATTCGATTTTCCTGTCTGAATGGCGCCTTGATTTCGAACTTGAAATCAAGTTATAATTCGCCTCGGTACAGCTACCTTTGAGTTGCAAAACGTTATTATGCTATTAGGTCTTACTAAGACACCTTCTCGTTCTATGTATTTCGTTCAACTTTAGTTCTGATCTTTGACCATCTTTTCGAAAACTCGCGCGTAACAGGAAGTACATGAACTATAAATATTTCTGAAATTTGATGATTCAATTTTATAGAGTTTGGTATTTAAAGTAAGAATCTTTAAGTATATATTCTGTTTTTGAACTAACTGAGAGTAAAATCTTTTTAATAAGCTATTTTTAATAAATATATTCGTGAAAAGATAAGAATTTTTAACAGTCCATGAAAGGATATGCTAATTACAAGGAAACTTAGTATACCCGTATCAGTGTGATAAAAATGAACGAAGATCTCCGAGGAAAGAGAATTTAAAAATGTCATAACGTACTACGAGTCAGTGCTATATTACCAAAATTATCTTTTCATGTGGTTCGGTATTACATACGTAACTTTTCCAAAACACTAAATTACAATTTATCAACAAACGTATGTCAAATGAATAAGGAAGTTAATAAAAGCCATCGCGTCAACTAGTGGAACATAAAAGCCGATAATAAAATATTCCAACTAATGAATCTTCGCTTTCTAAAATAATTCTTGCACTAAACCAATAAAAATCCACAGCAACGACGATCACTTCACCAACAAAACCCATTGTCAGTCCAATAAAACTCGTCGCAGAAAATCTCCCTCTCCATCGACGAAATCCTCGGCGAATACTTAACAAAATAATTCCAATCTTCGAAAGGTATGATTACACGATTACGAACGACATCCTCGATTAAATTGTAACAAAATACTCCAACATCCCTGAAGCAATCCAACCGGCAATCATCGGTTACAATGGTCCGGTCAGAAATCACTCGACTGACATCGAACAATTAACGAAGTTGTTAATTCTGACTTCGCGTATCGCCGCACCAACTCTAATCAAACTCGACAGACTTGGTTTATCGATCCCCGGCTTGGTGTCCGGATCGATCGAATCGCCAATTCAGGGACGAAGTACGCGGATCTACCTGCGCAGTTGGTAATCGCGATCAGTCGAAAGGAACCGACGAGCGGCGTGGCTACTTGGTGGGGTGGTACATAAAGCAACAGGACGTAGACGACAGACGGCAATTTCACCCGGACATTCGTAGACCGTGCAGCTGCTCGAACGAGCTCGCGGATTTCCCCTGACTCGACGCGACCGAATCCACGTGGATAGTCAACTGTCAAGTGCCCGTACCGCAATCACGTCTCAGCCTGGTATTTTGCTCTTTGATTTTTATTAGTATTCGTAGACTGTGAATGTTGGAAATTTATGTTCGTATGCATAGAATTGAAGAATACATGAAGATTCGTTTTAGTTTCTTCATTTATTTATTTTAATATAATTTGCTATTAACGTTGCTATGAGAAATTTATCCGGATTACTATCATTGTCGTTAGAACTGGCAATAATGTTGTAACGAGTGGATATTCTTTGTGTTTCTGTACATTTACATCTACATAAATGGATAAACATTCGCAGTCTCGTTATTTGCTTCGAGGAGAGGAGTTTTAGATTCGAAGCGAAAGGAAAAAGGATGAATTAGAAGATTTTTACGCGATAATTTTGAATGCTGTATGTTTTTTACGCTCCATAGGACAATTGAATCTCTGGTGAAAAGTAAGAGTAGAAATTTCAATCGGTATATTGGAAATAGTTGTATATAATCGAAGTATTATTTGATATTTCCTTGTAAAAAAGATGAAAGCAGAAATTTAAATCAACACGTTCAACTATATTACGACTAGTCAATTAACTATAATATTCAGTGTAAAATATTCAACATTGAATCGTTTGCTTTGATATTTATTCAAATATAGATATCTACAGAGAGATAGATAAGAAATCGTTTTGATGTAAATAATATATATATATATATATATATAGATTGATTGTGCTTAAAAAAGATTATTACGTAAGGCAACAGAATTCTTACCGAGACAAGTATTATTAATACAGGATTGATTATAATTATTAGCATGCAGGTAAACAGTAAAATTAAAATAGATTCGTTCGCCATTAAATGTCAAGAATACCACGTACAATGTTAAAGTATGTTTTAATTTACCGTGAGCAATTTGAAGAATCGGCGGTTGTTATTGAGATAACACGATTTTCTTCGCGAGGCAACTTTTTAACAGATACGAGCACTAATCGTGCCGAAATAAGAAATATTACGAAATGAAATCACGTTGCTAAAACTCGTAAAAGTTGTTCTATATCTACTGTCAAGTTTGTGAAAGATTGACTGATAATATTTTCGAGATCTTGTAAAAATCGTTTAGAATGTACTAACATGTTATTTTGCAGATCAATATTTGAAAAATGTTCAAACAGTGATTTTTTTAGAACACGTATTTATTATGATCTATGTAAACGATAATTTAAAAAAAGTTTCATTTAAAAAGTTCAATTTTAGTTTTCACGCCAGTATACGCTATAGATTTATTCAAGTAGTCAACTTTCGGAAGATTCGTGTGCAAAACTAGATGCGTTAAAAATTGAAAATGTTGAAACTAATAGAGAAAATTGTTTAAATTTTTATAAAAATCAAAATAGCGAAAGAAATGGAAATCACGTGAAATCAGTTACTACATTATTTGCAATCTACTCTGTTCTTGAATAATTTGTCGACATACGCGCATTACCGCATTTGCCTACGTACACGACAAGTTATTGAACTTGTCATTATCTTTTTATTCTGAATGGCTCCTATTTTTTTCAAATTTATTATGTTTCAACTTTAGCAATGTAGTTGTTCGTTTCGTAACATTGTTTATTTCAAGGCTATTATGGTATAGCACGTTCGTATCTTTTAAGAAATTTCACCGCACTATTATTTGCAGCATTCAAGAAGAAACCATTTCAATAGAAATTTTGCTGTACATATTTTCTAACATTTATGATCTAACAACCACTGCGTGGCAGATTTACTTTGCAACTGGTTAAAAGATCTATTTCAATGAATTGATTCTTTTATCGAACCTTTTTACACGTTTGTGAGATATCTTCTCCTGACTGTACTATATTAGATTATGTTATATATTATATTATATATATTATATATATTAGATTATATTACACAGTCAGTTCATTAAAATTCATAAGATTCTATTCTTCTACAAGAAAATATATAACAATACAGTGGAGTATTGCACCATAGAATGTAAAAGAATTTACGCTATTTGAGATCGTTGCGTAAAGACAACATCGGTGGATTTCTCCTTGTGAACATAGTAGAACGAAAAAAGTTTAGAATAAAACATCTTCTGCAATTCTTTATACTTGTAATTAAATTAATAAGTCAATTAAGTGACAGATACCAAACTCTTGTATGCTTCTTGATATCCTAAGAAACAAGCTGTGAAGTATAATTTTAATTATTCGTCGTTAACTAAGCTATGAATGCCAATAATCGAATTTTTAAAACTTGTTAATGACACTTTAAGTTTATTCTCAAAAGTATACGTGCTAAATATCGAAGAATTTCTTGCTTTAAATGGCAGCTGTATTGAAAACATATAAATTTCAATTCCATTTTCATTTTTTCGACTTATGTGAAGTGTATTATATTAATAAAAATTTATGAATTTAAATCTATCCAAAATGTCCCATCGTTACCAAACCGTTGACTTTCACCCGAACAGCGTAAATTGAGATTGGAATTAAAATTAGAGATTGGAAGGTAGAAGAGTTGGGTAATTCTCGTTAGGCAACTTGTAAGAAGAAGTAAAAGCTTGATTTCTGTACAAGAATATAATAACAACGACCTTGTTCGACCGCGGGAATTGAAGAAACCATAATCGGTCATGGTTGATCTAGATCAAATATTATAAAGATATGAAATGTTTCAGAGTGTCAGCTGATTTATAAATCTAGACAACAATTAAATAAAACCAATCTGTCTTTTTCATTTTCTCTCGTGATCAAACTTTAAATTTAAAAAGAAAACAGAAAATTATCACGTACATAAGATTGCAATAGTAAAGCACAATCTAACAAAGATACAATTTCCTGGCTTAACATGCAAAAGATGATTCGTGAACCTGTTGACGTCACAGCCGAACAGGGAAATACCCAGGGGATCCCTGTTTCCTTATCGTTCAAGAATTCCTTATAAAATCTCGACCAGTTCCATCACTCGTATGCCGTGGATTATTAATTTCAATTACAGTTCGTAGAAATTCAGACGTTAAGGAAAATTGTTGATTGAGCGTTACACTAATTTCCAAACAAGTATTAGAATAGAATGAACATCATGACATATATACAGGTAAAATTTGCTTTATGATTATTATTGCCTGCTATTTGATTATTATTATTATTATTATTATTATTATTATTATTATTACTATTATTATATCATTATTACAATAGCATTATATTAAAATTGCAAAATACAGTCAGGAATGATTATTCTGAAAATTTGAAGCAAAAATACTTCCTATTCATTGATTAAAACATTTTTTCAAATTATATGTCTATCGCAAGATTTTTGCAACTATCTTGTAGCGAAAATATGAGTAATAACATTCCATAAATATACTGACATTTCTTATCTCTATTCTTAAGTAATCATTCCATTGCATTATACATTTTATATATATATATATATATCTTCGAGTATTTATAATTTGTCTCGATATAGACATTCGATAAATTGATTTAACGATAATAGATGACTGTAGCACGTAGAGAATTATCTCACGAGACAGACAATTGCATAAATGTAATTGCATTATATGTCTTTTATGTAAATTGTGAGGAATTAATAGATAATCAGGAAAAATACAAAGTAGAACTAGTTTTCCAGGTTGATCAAATGAGTCAAGTCCATGAGCTGTAGTATTGGAACGATGATCTCGTTTTGTCCTTATTATGTAACCTTTTTATTTCATCAAAGATCGGTATCGCGTTTAAATCATTGCAATTTTCATTATTTCGAACGTATCATGGAACATGAACGACTATTCTAAGTATTATTGACATTTCATTACAAGTAGTTTACACCTTCTACGTATGTGTATTTTATAACAACATAAATTACGAGCAAATTATAGCAAAGACAGAATCTTGTAATTTCGATATTCCACTGTCTCGAAAAATATTATATTGCGAAAGCAGCTAGTGAAAAACATATTGTAGGATCGGGCCTGTAATACAAAACAGCGTACAGTACAGTGAGTTGTAAAGGGGAAAGGAATCGAACGGAACTTGCCTCACGAAAATGACTCATGGTCATTATTCCTTTGCGAGTCAAGTTGTCCCCGTTCACGTTGATTATTATGAACAGATCAGATCTCTTCCTCTCCTTCTTACTATCCTGCGACGAAACACGTGTCACTGTCTCCCATTGTCTCGATTCTAAAGACCCACATTGAGAAGGCTAGTCATGCCAATTGCCACTTATCGTATCGTATGTACAGAGCTGTCAACCATTGTAACTTCGTAACTCAGAGATCTGTACCGATTTTAAAAAGCAATGCCTGATGTAACATAAAAATTTGTTCGTACTAACTAGCGAAATATTGAAACATTACAGGGTACATGAAATGGATCCCGACGCTTTCAAGGAGTTCGCCAAGGAAATGGCAGAATATATTACTAATTACCTGGAAAATATCAGGGACAGGTGATTTATTTACTCATTTTCGTATTCTGCTTCGTCGTCCTTATTTCTTTTTTAAACCATACTTGCCTTGATTTCGCTGATTAGTAACGCAACGTAATATTTTGTAATAACTTTTTTTTTAAGCTGCAAGTTAATCCGAATCCATTCTTCCTTTTGCAATTTTATACTCTGCGTACAATTTTTCTCTGATTTTAAATTTCTTGAATTCTAATTTATGATGATCTAGTTCATCCGAAGGATATATGAATGAAAAATATCGACCATATATTTTTTAACTGCAGTTATTTTAAACAAAACAAAATACAAATACCATTTATTTTAGTTTAACTAATCACGGTGTATTATAGTTTTCATTAGAGATAATGACACTTAATCGAGATCTATTTAAGCTTAAAAGCTTCTCCTTCGCGTTTGTAAATAAAGTAAAATTTATAGGCGAGTGCTTCCGACAGTAGAACCAGGTTACATCAAATCTCTTTTGCCTTCCGAGGCGCCGCAAAAGTCAGAAAGTTGGAAAGACGTTATGGCAGATATCGAAAAAGTGATAATGCCAGGAGTAAGTACAAGCTGTAATTCGATAAACGATATTTTCTACATATATATAATGTGTCATTGTTCGCGTTACAAATGATACAAAACTATAGCGTAGAATATCGCAATAATATTAA
Source organism: Bombus soroeensis (assembly GCA_014737365.1). NCBI lineage: Eukaryota > Metazoa > Arthropoda > Insecta > Hymenoptera > Apidae > Bombus > Bombus soroeensis. Next base: position 1,402,306 of record JACXIL010000219.1, on the reverse strand, counting down.
TTCCCAATTATTAGATAATTTTGGTATAAATTTTTATTGAAGCAGAAAATTTGTTCGTCTAGGTTACACACTGGCATAGCCCGAAATTTCACGCGTATTTTCCTACAGCCCAATCGTATCCAGCGATCGTTGCTGACATGCTTAGCGGTGCTATCGCGTGCATCGGGTTCACTTGGGTAAGGGTCAACATTTAACTGAAAAATGTTTCAATCATTATTTACTTTTTTGATCGTTTTTCTTTCGACGTTTTATTTCATCGAAATTCGAATCGAATAAAGAAAATTTCTGGTGTTTATTAAAATGCAATAAATCTCTCTGTTGTAGATCGCAAGTCCTGCTTGCACCGAGTTGGAGGTAATAATGTTGGACTGGCTAGGAAAAATGTTAGATCTGCCCAAAGAATTTTTAGCCTGTAGCGGTGGAAAGGGTGGTGGTGTCATTCAGGTAAATTTATCCAAAAACTGTTTTAGTGAAATAACTGACATTCCTAAGATATGGATGTTTATACAAATTTATAATTTTATGAACAGAGATGAGAAAGTGAGAGCTAAACAGAAATTTATTTCACACGCTAGATATCATAATCAGTACCATAGTTTAGATATTTCGTGCCTTTTAAACCTTCACCTTCGAACGCATAAATATTTATTGATAATTTAGTGATTTAAATCGTGAAATTAATGTTATTCGTAATGTAATTCATATTACGAAAATCTATAAGTACTTTTAATCTTTCAAGATTCTTTTCAAAATCTAGATAATAAATTTGGTGCGCCAGGAAACTTGGATATCTTTATTTCGTATATGATACAATTTTGCGGAATATTACGCCTAAAGAATGATCAATTAACGTAAATGTTCTGTGTTAAATTCACCTGTTGCTCATCCATTCGGCTGTTTATCTTAAGCCCCGTCGCGTCGTCTCGACGAAATCGATCGATATTTCACGAGTAGCTCAGACATAATTGACAGCTTGTAAATAGTAGTTAATGATCAACTTCTCATTATAGGGAACCGCGAGCGAAGCTACTTTAGTCGCACTTCTTGGCGCCAAGGCTAGAAAAATAAGGCAGGTCAAGGAACAACATCCTGACTGGACGGACAACCAAATCGTGGAAAAACTAATCGCTTATAGTTCCTGTAAGTAATTGTTTCAAACTATTTGATTTTGGCAGAAGTATCGGTACGTTAATCTAACGCGTTCCAATCTTATTTATGAAATAATTAAACTTCATACCCATACCGGAGTAAAATATATTTAACCTTTAAAAACAAATCCCTTATTTATTACTTAAATTACTTAAATTACTCGAAATATCGATTTCGATAACAGAATCGCACTCTTTTAATCTTAATATTCTTAATATCTCGTCTCCGAAAGGTACGAACTTTCGAAGCCACTCTTTAACAACCTGGATCAATTTCGTATAAATAAATTTTCTATCTTCCCGAAAGGTGAAGTTAATATTCCACGCTTTTGTCAAATATTCGAAAAATATAGATGGATAACGTTGAAGGAATTAGATCATCGATTAGCCGTATAAAAATTCGAGGTCGCGCACTACCGTGATTTCCCGTAAACAAGATTAACGATGACGTTGGCCGGTGCTCTTTAATATTTGACAAAGGCACGAGAGCCAGGGATGGGATGACAAGCCGAGTACGGGGTTGCGGCACTTCATCAGCCAGCACTTTGTCACCATAGCAACGCGTAATAACCACTCGAGTTATTTCAACCCTGTGCCACCCTTTGCCACCCTTTGCCACCCACGCCTAACCGCCTTCGCTGTTCTGTGCTCCTGTTACTGCGTCTCTTTGTTAGCACGTCGAATCACGTAGAAAGCACGTAGAAAGTTTCGTAAAAGGCGTTTGCTAATTTTTCTCCGTTCTAAGTTATTTTACGCATCGATGACGCGAATAGAGAAGAAAAAGAAATGTCACGAATATCCCATGGGATTGCGATTCTTTTATAGTAATGCTTTTTCTTTTTACATTGATATTCACTTCGATTAAAGTAGTCGTTATTGGTTATTCTACTGTCGAGATTAAAAATTGGAAAAGACTTTTGTTTTGGAAAGTTTAAAGCATATTTTGTTCGGCTAATGGATTAACGTTTGAGTGGCAATTACGGTTGGATTGTTTGTATTCAGATCGAATAATAAAAAACGAAAATGATGGATGCATTGATTCCGTGTTAAAACAAACGAGAGGGAGAGAGAGAGAGAGAGAGAGGTCTCGAAGTTTAGCAATAAATTTGGAAATAACAAATAGAGAATAATTCGAGTGGTAATTGTACAGAATTTAGCATTCCATTCAACGATTTATCAAATTCCTGGTTTCTTTCTTTATATTTGCTTCCTTCCCGATGAACTATTTACTAAAAACTAGGTATGAAGTAAATTTACTAGACTAGATTTATTTTAGATGAAGATAGAATATTTTATTACAGTTTTGCAGTTTTGCAGTTATTAATTTGTTGCTCAGGTCAAGCTCACAGCTCTGTAGAACGTGCTGGTCTTCTCGGAGGCGTAAAGTTCCGATTGCTAGAAGTCGACTCGAAATATAAACTTCGCGGTGAGACACTGGCAGAGGCCATTCGTAAGGATAAAGAACAAGGACTGATTCCATTCTACGTAAGTTCATTGTATTCGTATGCAAATTCGTATGCATGCGATATCAGCACAGCTTTTCCAAGCACACATTGTGTACGTTCCCCTAGTGATAACGAAACGATTCCTGTAATCATAAGATAAAATATTTTATTCCAGTTGAAACATTTACGACAAATTATCGAATGTTTAACACTTTGAAACTTCAACTAAAGATCTCATTAACGAATATAAAGTTTATACTCGTCGAATAAAATCGACTTTCATTTTATTTTTATTTTACAGGCTGTCGCCACTTTGGGAACCACTTGCTCTTGTGCATTCGATCGTGTCGATGAAATGGGTGTGGTTGCAAATCGTGAGAATGTTTGGCTACATGTTGATGCAGCTTATGCTGGTATTTTAAACAATTACACATACAATATATCTAATAAGTGTTACGAGGCTAGAATTTATTACCTGTACTATTTTCTTCGTTAGGTTCGGCGTTTATTTGCCCGGAATTCCGATATTTAATGAAAGGCACCGAATTGGCGGATTCCTTTAATTTTAATCCACACAAATGGATGTTGGTAAATTTTGATTGTTCGACAATGTGGTTGAAAGATCCGACGTACGTTATCAACGCTTTCAATGTGGATCCTCTATATTTAAAGCACGATATGCAAGGATCTGCTCCGGACTATAGGGTAAAATAATTCGTTAATGACAACTATAACTTTTTTCGTTCATATAAGAGATCATTATCTATTGAATATTACGAAGGCTGTAAGAAATTTCTTCACACATACGTAGGAAAAAATACTATTATAAAATTGTCATATAACAACAGTAGAAGACATTGTATCTCGTTTCTATATTTACTTATATTTCTGTTGGAAATTTGAGAATCGTTGTTCATTTTTGTAAGAAGAATGTATTTATTAATATTTGAAGAGAGTGAACGTTTACCTTTTATACAGCATTGGCAGATTCCATTAGGACGAAGATTCAGAGCGTTGAAACTGTGGTTCGTGTTGAGGATTTATGGCGTCGAAAATCTTCAGCGATATATCCGAAACCACGTTGCCCAAGCTCATGAATTCGAAGCGTTGGTTCTTTCGGATCCACGATTCGAAATTGTCGCCGAAGTGATATTAGGACTTGTCTGTTTCCGACTAAAGGTAAGAGTAGTCTTTCAATCATACTATTTTTATCGAATGTCACGTTTAATCTTGATACACCCGTCATAGAAAGATAATTATTACGGTTCACGATTGTACGACGTTGTTTCTATCTACGTGACACACATCAGATTTATCGTTGTTCTTTTAATTAGAGTAATAAACGAATAATATGCAACAAAAGTGCAATTTAAACTCCAAATAAAGGAAAAACGCCATTATTTTAAAAGGATATCGTGAAAAAGAAAATCGGGGATACGTATCTGGGTTTATTTTAAATATTGTTAGTATCACGATTAAATTGTCTAATATCGTAAAATATTTTTATCTCTATTTTATCAATGCACAATATCGTCTTAATAAAAGTCATTTCGAAACACGATTTTCTGATTAACGACAAAGGCCAGTAACAATCCCAAATTTTCATTGCGAATCAAAAAAACCAAACGGGAGAATCTCGATTAAATATTCAAAAATAAAATATACCAATATACCATTGCAGGGATCGAATGACATAAACGAGACCTTATTGAAAAAGATCAACGGCGCCGGAAATATTCATTTAGTGCCATCCAAGATAAACGACATGTACTTCCTACGGTTCGCAGTTTGCTCGCGGTACAGCGAAAGCAAAGATATTCAAAACTCTTGGAAAGAGATAAAGCTGAGAGCAGACGAAGTTCTCGAGGAACAATCGGTTTCTAAGTGATGGCGGGCTCAGATAGCTCGTGGTTGTCGGTCCTTGACACCTGCAACCTGCAATCAATCCTAACTTTTAATCGTTTTTCGTGTTAGCGACCTTGGAAGAACGAATGCATAATCGAGAGACAGGGATTTGTTTAACGTATTTCGCGATTCGATGTATAATTGCTAAACTTTTACAAATGACGAGTCAGATAGAAATCGAAGTAAGATCATTAGCATATCATATAATGATGGAAGTATTTCCTTCATACTTTTAATTAATTAACACGATCGGTTACACAGCTCGGTATTCGCCTACGTTTTTATCGCTGGACGACTGTTAAACCTTCCGCGCATGGTTTTTTTCCTTTCGGCGATTCGATTCTTACTTCTCGATTCTCTATTTTGCCGATTCATCTGTTTGTCGCAGATCGGCACAGTGACACGACGTGACGACAGTTACACGGTACAGTGAAACTCCCTCGTCGAGATTTAGGTTCGGAGCAGACATTTTATCACGCGACACCGTTGCAGGGCTGTTCGAACGACAGGGAAATGGAATTCTTCGGTTTTACGAAAGAGGAATACATACGTGTTGTTCGAGACGGAATTTCTTAAGCAAGGGAATAAGTGTTCAATGGCTTCATAAAGTTATCGGTGCTAGGAAAGTCAGAATTTCTTGGGCTCATAGACGTAAACGTATAAAGACATAGAAATATAAATATAAAAAGGTAAATGTATAAAGATATAAAAGAAATTCTGAATTGTGTGCACAATTTTGTAAACTCCGATTTCCCGTAAATCGCTCGTCTGCACCGAACCTAAGTCGATTCAGATATTTTTTTCTCTTGCTTTCTTGCGACGGTCAAAGCCGTTGCACATGCACTCACACACACACACACACACACACATACACAGGCTCCCTTCAATAATATTAATAACCTCGAAATATATTAGACAAGTCCCATATAAGAAACACGCCAAAGATCGTTATTCGACTGTCGTTTCACTTCAGTGAACGCATAATTCGCTGTAAGCGCAACATTACATGTCGCCTTGTACTAGTTTTCGAACACATACCTGAGCAATAGCGTTGTGTAGGCCCGTTAGATCGCTTTCTTCAAGCAGCAAGACACTCTATACATACGTATGTATCTTTAGCAACGCGTTACGCAACTGTTGGCACCGGAACGTCTTGCAAATATATTTGTTTCATTCAGAACTCCTGTCAAACCTAGCGAGTATCTTAATGTAATTTCAAACATTTTAGTTCGCACAATTTACTTCTTATTGGTTTTTATTGGCGATTGTGTTAAGTTATATGAAATTAAAATTATTGTATTAAGTTAAAGATGTGTGGAGGATTAGTCGTTTGGTTTAGATGGCGAGAGTACGAGATATTGAAACGGTCAAGGCTAACCGTTCGAAACTAACTGATTCGCGGGACCAACTCACTTCTGGAGAACATGGTCGTCTGTTTATATTGGTCGAAGCAGTACCGGAAAATTGAAATTCGTTTTTGTTTGACGGTTACACGTAGCGGAGACGTTGTTCTGCCCGGAGTTTACTTATTATTACATTATGTATATCCTAACGATATTGAAACTCCGAGGTAAAACAATATCGTGGTTTGAATTGTTCTCTAGCTCATGTGCCGCTATAAAGTTATATCAGGTTAAAGTTATTGTATTCTTTTGATTCCTTAAAGAAAATAATATTATCACGATCACCTTTACCATGCTGATAAAGAAAACAGTTCAATGTCCTACGATTCAATGTTGTTCGATTTGTCTGCATTTGAAGAAAGTTTTGTGAATATTACGAGGAAATTGGAAATTTTTGCTTAGGACAAGAGTTAGTTTCAAATATCTTTCTCGGTCTTTTCTATCCATAAATACCGAAAGAATGTGAAATTTTCCGCGTGTACGAATAATACAACATTCCAGACAATATCTTTTTAACGCGTAAGAAGTCAAATAAAAAACAGACAGAATGTGAAAAGTAAGATCTTTCTTTATGACATTAATATTTTTCGCGTAATTTAAATATTTTAACAAAGTTTGTTATTGTTTCCTGTTCGAAACGTCTACGTTGCGTGTATTAAATGTTTGGTAAATATCCTGAGCAAATAAGTTATGGAAAATTGAGTTAGATGTTCCAAGTGCATAAAATATGTAATTATATAGAGATGCTTTAATTTATTCACAAACATACTTTCATGTCCCAGCATGTACGTGGCAGATAATGTCACATAAAGTAATTATCGTAGATCTGTGTGTTAGACGTCAGACAAGAATATTTATGTATGGGAATATATTGATTTTAGTTGTATAAAATATACGAAAGTTTTATATTTTATTAAATTATTTAAAGATTGTGCTATTGAAACGAACGTGTAAATTATATTTTTATGTTCTATCCTGTCGATCTGATATATATATATTACTCTCGTATATAATCTAATAATTATTAAATTATATGTACTATATTTATGTTGTAAATAATTTATCAATACGATAGTTATAAGTATACAGTATGTATCTATGTAACATATCTTTGTCTCTTCTACGCAATTCACCTTTATTCCCCGATAATTACTTGCCATAATCGTACTCGAACTACTTTATAGTTATACTCGAATTATTTAATAGAACGTTCAATAAGTTTATATATATTATTATATATTTATAACTGCAATACTAGTTACAGAATTTCTAACATAAATGCAAGAAGCATTTCTTAAGAAGCATTAAATCTATATTATTCAACAATTATGCAGAATATTTATGAAACATATACAATAGATGCAAAATGTATTTTTATCAGGTTCCACCTATTGTATTCATTGTATTAATGTATTAATTTTTGCACTCGTATGAGAATAGTATTAAATGATATGAAATTGAATATACTTCGAGTCGAATTGATTTAATATATTAATTAATTGGTGTGTAAATACTATAATAGATATAATGGTGTATCAATATGTTTTAAGACACTTATCTCTTGAAGATAATTACGGATTAATTATTAAGCGATTACGATCATTATTTATTTATATTTAACAATTAAGCGTTACAGTTTATTTTAGGTACACTATACTTTAATTGTTCGTCGTTAGATCGCGGATATTTGTATGTCCGTTCTAAAATCGAGTATAATTATGGCATTCTGAATATAATGTAGTGCTGCAACTGGGACAATAAATAGATCTAGAATTACTTTGCACTGTTTGGTCTATCGAACGAGCAAACGTTCTTAAAAATAATGAAAAAAAGTTTTGAACACTACCATATGCACTGGTTGATACAACGCACCTAATAAAATTTACTTTTATACACATTTAACCACAAGTGATAGATGGATGTTACAAAAGTAATAACGGTAATCGAAAGCTGCCTAATTTTTGTTCATAAATATATATTTCAAAATACATAGCAAAACCAGCAAAATGTTTGTATTTGAAAAATAAATGTGTTTAAAAGGATAAATTGTAATTTTGAAAGACAAATATATGTAGTTAAATATTACTGTTATTACTCATGAAATGTAAGAACGTTTTCTCGAAGCGATAACATAAATTGTTGTTAAACGGGACCAACGGAAAGTAATAAAACAAAAGATATATGTACGTACGTACCTGTTAGGTCGATATGTAAAAGGTTTGTTTCAAATATTTATTTCCGTTTTTGAGACTCGCAACTCACTGTAATAAATATATAAATGTACTATATTATACATAAATGTTGAAAGTATCATATATTGTCATCGTTATAACAATGCCGATTCAATAAACTATATATGTATGTAATTACTTTAATCAAACTCACCTTAGAGTTCTTCAATTTATTTCCAGAAACGACTTTCTCAATAGTTATGTGGAGGGACACCAGATTCAATTAGAATCAAACACACTTTATACTTTCAATCATGTTGTAATACCACGTCAGAAAAACATACTAAAAATTCTCAATGAGAGAATTGATCGTAATGTGCATCCAAATAAAATAAAAAAAGAAAAATGTGGAGGAAGATTGGTCGTGTGATTTTAAACGACGAGATTGTCGCGTCCCATGCCCCGCACCATCCGTAACGTGGAGGGTCGATCAAAAACAACCCGCGATTCGAAACATTTTGGTAGACAATAACTGGTAATTTCATCCAAGGCAATTTAAAACGTTTATTCGAAACCGTGTTTGTAAAATTTGAAGTAAAAGGCAGTTAAATCTCCTATAAACAGATATCTTGCGATAAATTTATAATTACGCTTAGCTAACTATGTTTTTATAATTATCCAACGATATTTTTATAATGATATTAAGACAAATTTAAATTATAAACAAAGTTTGAACAAACATTGGGGATCTTCCCAAACATTTTCAAAAGTAAAACCCCAATGTCTTTTCATCTCCGACAGTTATAATTAGCGACTCAGAGAAGTCAATTAATATCAATTCGTCAATCGGAGAGTTGATATTATTTTACCAACCGAACAGTCAATATCATTTTGCCAATCGAAAAGTTAGTCTATAGGAGAGTGAGTTATCATTTGTCTACTGAAGAATCAAATTCTCATCCGTTAACCGAGCGTCTGTTAATCAATTGTTAATTTGGGAACCAAGTAGGATTTAAATAAATTATTATATATATATATCGATAATTATTTTCAAACAACTTTAATCATCTCCCGTGCCAGTATTCCTGCACATAGCTGGTTAACCGAAAGTGGAACTGATCGCCAGTTGTCTTAACGTCAATTAACGCTACCGAATGCGGCAACTGAATAAAAAACGTGACAGAGATAACTCTTTGTTAAAATCGTCGAGTGTATTTTGAAATAATAAATAGATAGAAAAAATGTTCGCTAAGATTGTGTATAACTCGCTAAAGAGATCGCACGTGATCGCTTTTGTTAGACGGTTTCACATAGCGGCGACATTGTTTCTGCCCGGGATTTAGTTATTATTACAATATGTGTCCTACGATGTTGATACTCAGAGGCAAGAACACACGTGGATCGATCCTCTAGCTCGTGTGCCGCTACAGTTATCTTGCATACTAATTTTATATGTTGTCATCGATTGATATTACAATTAATTCTATCTACATGTACGTAGATGAACCTTCTGTGTTTACTCTTACGATATGTTGAATATGTTGGAGTCACTAGGTTCGAGAGATACAGCAACGAAGAATTATTTGCCATCGGAATAATAAACTGACAAGTATTGTCAGTAAAATAAAATTATCGACAGAGATGAATATTTCCTACCGGATAAAGGGCTATTAGAAATAATTAGAAATAATTAATGGCAAGGATCATCTGCTAGTATAAGGATTGTAATATTTATTAGAGTGGACTGTATTGCAAAACATTTGATTTCACCGACATAGCAGGGTAACAAAGGTTACAAGAATTCAGTATTCCTGTGCTTGTTACAGAAAAATTGAAATCTTACTATAAGAAAATGAATGAAACGTTAAGTTTAATAATATGCTAAAACGTATATTCTGTATTAAGATTAACAGTGTGTGGTATAAGAGTACAGCAGAAGTATGCATTACAACAATCAAAGATATAATTATCAAATGAAAAATGTTTAAACGTATCTTTCAAAAAATTTAAGACAATTCTCCGTTTCGTGCTTTACATAAATAATATAAAATCATCGATATTCTAGTTTCGTCAAATTTCAAATATAAAAGATTTTATTCGAATGAAATAAGTTGATCGGTGTCATCTTGGACAGAAGACGGCCACGTTTACTATGACGAATACCGTTTATGGTAACTTTTTACTTGCACGAAATTATATGCGAACTCAGCTGTTATCGGATGTTTTCGTTGGTGGACCACCGAACCGTTTCGTTAATTGAATTATTCTTTCCGCTTCGCGAATACCACTCAATCTGGCGCCGTGTACTGTACTGTAATGTCCTGGAATCGTAGCTTCTCCAGCGAATAAAAGAATCGGTGGTATAGGCTCGCAGGTACCTTGAAAACAATAAAGTAAGTGTTGGAAAAAAATATTGTAGGTGGAAAATAAAAACAGACTTCATAGTGGTCACAACCGCTATAATTAAATTAATTTCAATGTAATGAGAATAATTTCGCGATCTTTACACGTTTCTCGAATGAATTAGCTTTAAAAAATATTCACGTCTAGAAATTACGCGTTCGCATACCTGGCAATGGACTGGCTAAATCACATTGATGACCAACGGTACTGTCCATCCCCATATAACTACACGAACCAGCAAAGTATTGATCCATGCACCATTTGCTTCTGAGAAGATTTGCTGGATAGGGAAGTGTAGGATCACCGGTAAATTGTCGAAGAACTCTTGTTATCGACTCCACGACCTCTTCGTCGGAGCACAATTCCATATCTGCCGCCTCTCGGCCACAAACCCACGCACACAAAACATGTTGGGAAGTGGATAATTCTTCCACTATGGAAATCCCTAAGATATATCAAAGTATCGATCGGTTATTTAGAAAGAAATCTAAAATAAATCTTTAGTTTATCCAATGGCTTAGAAATAATTAAGTGCTGATTTGAATTTAAATTGAAGAAAAAGTAAGTAAGGCATACGTACGCATATATGTCGCAGTATCCTTCAAAAATGCAATTTTATAGATTATAAAGAAAAGACACTTGGAAAGCAAGATACCGATGAAGGTACAAATAGATTTTATTAAAATTAGTAAATTCTAAATTAATATGTTGATATTATTTCGATGGGAAATACTTCTCTTCTACTTTTATACCGATAAATAATATTACTTTCTTGGCTGGATTGGGAAAAGTATAATGAATGCGGCAAATACGCCGAATGTTTTCAAAAGTATATAACGATTTCATAAATTTACGAAAGGTAATTGAAGCTACAGAAGATAATTTGCATTTTTATTCAAATTCATTCAAAAGATAATAATTGAAAATGTAAAACTTACTAATCGTATATTTTTTGCCGTTTCAAGTTTCGCTTTCGATTCATCATAATTTCACAATGAATCGATAATATTCTCAAGTTTCCAAACAACTCGTCAGTGGCACGTTGAAAAACAAGCTTAGCGTACCTTTCACCCAGTCGCATCTGTCAGCGAGTTCATCAGCCGACCAAGCCAGTTTAATGCCTCCTTCCTTCCAAACCCAGAACGGCCTTGCATATTCCAGGAATATTTTATTTACGTATCCGTATCCTAATTTGCAAATAGCTTCGACTTTTTCCGCAGGTAATGCTGGACAGAAAAGTTTATCGTGTTGATGCTTCAAGACACCAAGGGACACTGTGACGATCACGTAATCGGCTGGAAATTCTTCGCCATCGCAACACTTCACCACTGCTCGAGGACACGAATCGCTTATGGCGCCCCATCTAATGCAACTCACTGGCTTGCAGTATCTAATATAAAAATAAATTTCGTACAAACGTAAATTTGATACCTGAAATGTATCACTTTTGTACAGTAGTTTACCGATTAATAATGCTATTAGTAAATTGATAAATTGCAAGTTATTCTTGCAAGCATTTTTTCATAATAATAATAATATTAGTTCGTACTTTTGCGAGATGGTCATGATATTTGAAGAATATACAGCGTTTACATTTATTACGTGATATTTGTGAATGGCTAATAATATAGTAAAATTTTTGGAAGTATGATCAACGTATTTGTCTTGAAGAATTTATAGCTTTTTAACAGCGCAGCAGCTGATAATATCGCTGCTAATAAATCGACCTTAAAAGTTCATTCGTGTATCTTAAAACTATAAAATACATTTTATACTTTAACTACTACTTCAGTGCATTTTACATATTCTGGTAAGAGTAGCAAATTGATATTGATCAACGAATAATTATAAGTTTGGGTGAAAAATATAAAGAAACTAATTTGTGTACTGGAAACGTTATGAATAGATTTTGTAACAGAGATGTTTACGATGAGAGTTTACGAATTTCACTCTTGCGTAGGATTCGCAAAGAAAATTGAGTTTTACGATTAATAAGATGAATTTTAAAATAGACGTCTATCGCTAATGATAATTAATAAATCTAAGTCTAATACGATCGTATTTCAGGTCGAAATTCAGTGCATTCCGAGCTCTGTCAATCAAATTTTCGGTAATCTGTCTTAACACGTTTTAATATCAAAATGAGGAACGATTGATCGATAAAAATTGCCAAAAATAATGTCATATTTTTTAATATGAAAATACACTAAGACGCGGAATTGTGTAATAAAAATAATGAGAATCAGATTAATAAAGTATTTTTACAAGGATTTTATCTTCAGAAATAAATAATCCAAGGTAGAAATTTTTACGACGGAGTAATTTTCACACGAAGAAATAAACTTCTCTCGCGAAAATTACATTTATGACAATGTTTGTTTCAACCAACTTGAGAGCACAACTCGGCAAATCTCGTAACAGAGGTGCAAGCACTCCGACGTATCCAAGGGGCACTCTCACGTTACCACCAGGTATCTCGATATAACTTCCAAACTGATCTGCAGAAACCAGCGACAGATCATCTCCGCAGCGACATCTCACGCAGTTTGTCATCCCGTACATCACCCTGGCCGCGTCATATCTGAAATCGCGAGATCACCGATGGTACCGAAGCAGAACAATCAACGATATCGTGTCGTTAAAAACGCAGTGATGTAACGTAACGTTGATTAATTACAGAATCTTGCTCGCCACGTTTGTATAAATACGAATGCAAATGAACGTGAAATAGTCGCCAAGACGAGTATATAAGTGAAAAGAATTACTTGCAATTGAAAGGTGCAGAAGAACCAAAAGTACGTATGATATAAATAATAAAATTTGATTTGAGAAATTCGATATATTCTAATCAAATGGTGTGCCAAACGTTACTTCCATTTCTTAACGAATATTTACTATCGTAAATAACGTTTAATAATTACTAAAAGACCACAACTACTTTTACATCGCTGCTGATAAAGTTTGCAGTTGACCTGGGCAACTGTACCGTTGCTCCTCCGGAAAATTGTGGAGCTCCTGCTGAATTCGAACGCCCATAAAATTCAGCAACGTTCCATGGGTGCGGCCACAACCTAGAGAGAAAAGAGTTGCCGCCTGTTGCTCGATCTGCCGAAACGTATGATAAGCCGTAATGCTGACAGGAAGATCGATAGCGCGGCCATCGCTTGTACAAAAAAGACCACGACTCGGATCAGGCCTGAAGAGCGGAGGCTTCAGAAGACCTTCTTGAGCAGCTAACGTGAATACAGGATTCGCCACGCACCCTCCTTCGATCCAGGTTGCACCCATCTCGGCCACCACATCACCCAGCCAACATGAATGAATCCGACCTCCTGGTCTACAAACAAAATTCATTATAGATACCAAGTAATTCGTTTTTAAACGATGAATCGTTCGTTTGAAATTTTGATCTTTTATTTCTTTCAATGACGAACGAAAGTATTGATGAAAATTAGGTATCCAGAGGTATTTAGAAATCAGTGACTCGACATTTATCTTGAAATGTTAATTAATTATTTGAACGAAGCTTCTATCAAAAACATTTCGAAGGCATGAAAGTATCTTCCCTACAGAATTTGACTGCTAAATAAAAAAAGTGAAATTAATAAAGAGTTTGTGAGAAACTATGGAAATACGTCAACTCGCATGTTTCTATTGGACAAAATTTTATTTTAGATAACAATTATAAATGTTCGATAATACTCTCGCGCAATTATATTAATTTCATATGTTTGAAATACCTATCCGTTGCCTCTAATATTGTGAAATTTTGAAGGCCACATTGCGCCAATCGATGCGCCGCCGAAAGTCCAGCCATTCCTGCACCGATGATAACAACCGTTGGTTCTGGTTTGCATGGATCCAGCATACAGGGGTCCAACTGACACGTTTCGAATCTGGCTAATTTTGGACATGGTGGTATATCTTTTTCTTTTCCTCCTTTGCTCGATGCAAAGTTTCTACATATGCATAGATAATACGAATTAATTGATTTTACATTAGTACGTTTCACTGCTTTGTAGAAGTCTGTTACTTAAATTCTTTTTGTAACAATTATTCGTAAGTATGTAAGATATATGTCAGTCGTGATTTTTTAAACAAACTTCTTTTTCTTCAATTTAATTTTATAAACGTGTTAACGAACACAAATTGTTAGAACACCGTCGTATCTTTCCATCTACCGTACATTTTTCTGCAGTGTAAAATTAACAACTGTCGTTCAATTTAATTAACGATTAAAAAATATCAATAAAAATGCAGAGAAAGAAAGACATTCTAAATTAAATATTAGAATCTAAATTAATTATTAGCATTCCCTGTCTAATCTGACATAGACAGTAGATGGAGTTGTTAAACGCGAATTCCAACCTCGCATAAAATTTTCTACAAAATCATACGTATCTTCGCGGTAAATAAAATAAAGAGACTTTGTACCTATTACTCGTTGTTTCAGTTAGAAATTATATGCGGAGCATGATTAAGAAATCGAAGACACGAGTTTCACGGTTAAGTGGAGTGACATACGTAGGACTGTCTTTATCTACCTTACTAGAATTGTTCGGAATATTCGAAACGATAATTTGGCCCTCTTAAGTAGCATCTCATTGGACATAAATCGGCGAAATCACTGAATTTGTTCATGAAGACGATGAAAATTAATCTTGATAAAAATTTAGATGTAATTAAGGTGAGTTCCTTATTGGCTAACGTTGCTATGAAGAGAGCATATCACACGCGCAAACAAACGATCCTTACCGTCATGATGTTTTACTGTCGAGAATATTTATCAAAGCCAACTATGATAAAGATTTTACTTAGTCATTGAATTACGTTTAACAGATCAATGAAATCGTAAGTCATAAATTACATAAGCGCATACATCTGATTGGATAAATGGGATAAATCGTTGAAACGAAAAGAGGATGTAGCAGGTATTTAAATTTTCATATGCACAGTTTCTATATTTTTATGCGTAGCATTGTTTATTCGCTTTTGGATTTTAATTATTTCGAGCTGTTCAACTTGCCGTAGCTAGGTGCGTACGTAATATTAGCGCAAATATAAATCTATTTATTTTATCATATACTTGCTTTAACATTGTATCTTAGCATTTGATAAAAAATCCTTGTTGTGGAGATAGGTGGTCGTGTGAGTTGTCGTTTAAATGACGAGATAATTCGAAGTTAAAAACGACAAGTGTATTTTAAAATAATAAATAAGTAAGTAGAGACAATATTCGCTAAAAACAGTGCGTAAATCGCTAGTAATGTAGCGGCGACATGTTTTGCCCGGAATTTATTTATTATTACATTATGTGTATCCTAACGATAGCGATACTCCGAGGCAAAACAACGTGATTTGAACTGTCCTGTAGCTCATGTGCCGCTACATATTTCTACATATGTGTACGTGGGACGTGAGAAAGTTAAAGTCATCCACGGATTTCGAAATACGATAGGAAGATTCAAATTTTTGGAATTTAATTCTTTTACTGAAATTGATCATTTCGTTATCGGAAATATAAATGTTAAGAATGAAACATAATTTGTATGGACTTAAAATATTTATTGTCGACGAAGATACATTCTTATAATATAATTCAAGTTTAAATTAAATTACAAATTATATTCTATATTTTCTGTATAGGCTATTACCGTAGAATATCTCTGTTGTTGTGGTATATTTATATGGTCTAACACTCAAACAATAATTATTTAAAGCTGCGATATATAATTCTCAAAAATCGAACATCAAGCTTGTACTATTCTCTCATTAATTTATTTAAACAACAAAAATTTAAATTTAAATACATATACTACTATGTAATTTTACTAAACATCGAGTTTCGTACAAAATGATTCTTTTATTCTTTCTTAACGTTGTCTCTGGTCAAAGAATGTTTTTACAACTCATTGAAGTAACATTTATGCAGCACAGTTCTACGATATCTTTTGCGTTTTTGATTCGATGTTCAAACTTTTTATCCTCGACACGATATCGCCTTCTGAATTTTTGAAAGATTCATGTACCTCTCTCTCTGCAGCAGCAGTCAATGATTGCAGAACTTCTGTCGCTTGACTCGTAATTTCCTTCCATGCAAACGTAATATCTTCTTCGCGAGTAATACGGGAACCTACCATAAATCGGATGATTAATCTTCCACGATGCGTTGCAGCTATTACATAAAGCTTTTTCCGTTCTGTTAGGCGATCGATAAGTTCCTTAGTCAACCGATCGTCACCCTAAAATAAGAAATATATTCTAAATTCGTCATGAAGAATTTTTTTTTTTTTTTTCAAACATTTCAATTGAAAATGTATTTCTAATTCAAAATTTGTTCTTGTTTAATTTCTCTAGAAGAATATTTAAATAATTGCATTGTACGCATGTCAGACAATATCCCTTGAGTGTATTTGATATATAGTATAAAGTTTTTGATATTCTTCAGGGATGTCTGAGATTCTCCCTATAAAGAGAAATTTCTTGGCCGTTTGTATTTTCTACGCGCGCACCATAACAAAGAATTCAGAAACGCAGAAAACAGAAACTACATTATAATATACGATATTTTAAACACCGAAATTACCCATGTTGCATATTGCACATTATTGACGATTTAAGATTATCATCAATTTACGATACGGACAATATTATTGCTATTTTTTGGGAAGATGGAATTTCTTATATTGTACGTTACAAAGTTTACAACTCGGACCTATTCGTCGACAAGTTAATTAGCATCTTAAGCGGCGGACGGGTCCGCTTAAAGCAAACGACGTGTCACTAATTTCGATATCGCATGAAAACTCGAGAACAGAGCAACGGATGATGTCATCTCGACTGAACATCTGAACATCTCGCTACGTATCCTCGATCAGGTGCACACAAGACGCACCACTCAGGATGGGACTTTTGTACAACGTATTAGTAGTTCAGCAATTTTGTAGGAACGATTTTTCTGTAATTAATCGAAAAGTCATTTTTGCAACGGTTTGCTATGGGACGTGTTAAAATTTACGTGTTCAAATCGTTAAATTTTAAGCTGAACATTTCCATTTCGGCGTGGCTAGTCTCTTTAAAGATTGAATTATGTATAGATAATATACTAAATAACGTATCGTCGAGATTTCAAAGAAATTGTAAGAAGATCAATCTGTGGTACAAGCGTCTTCATTTTTTCGTACATACCCTCAATCTGAAACAGACTAAAGCCATAGATCTCTCTGTGGCTATTTCAAATCTACTGTCAGATTTAACATAATTTTCAAACATCTCCGCCATTTGTATCGTATATCGTATATACTTCTCGATTCCTTCGCTTCCATATATGCGAAGTAAAAACCAGATTTTTAAGGAGCGAAAACGGCGACCCAAAGAAATTTGCCAGTGCTGAAAAATAATAATTACGGTATTAAATTTTTGTTCAAATCTAAAATAACTTTAAAACATAACACATTTTACGATATAATGGAATAAAGTAAATCGATATTTTTAAGAAAAGTACGTACTCTGTAATCTGGAACTGGTCCTTTTTTACTATGTTCTAAGTAAATTCTTTCTATGGTAAACGTCTCGATAAGTTTCCTAGAATCTTTAACCCTGAAATCGTTTTCGATTCTTTTCTGTTATCCAATTATCATTCGATTTTAATATCGTGAAATAAAAGTATATACATACCAAAAAAGAGAACAGTCGAAATTAATTAACATCCACTTGTGTGCGTTGACAACAAAGGAATCACTATATTCAACGCCGGACATTAAATATCGATACTCGGGACAAATGAAAGCAGCGCCTGTAAAAAAGAAAAACAATATATTCGTTCACAATTAGTCGTAATGTTTGTTCGATATGTTTGTAAATTTAAATTTTAAATTAAAAAATTGCAATATCCCTAAAGTATTCCTATTTTAACAAAAATATACGAAAACAGCTACTACAAAGATAATATCTTATAAGAATAGATTTACCTGCGTAAGCTGCATCAACGTGCAACCACATATCGTATTCGTTACAAATAGGTCCCAATTCGTCGAGCTTATCGAAAGCACATGTACCAGTAGTTCCCAAAGTTGCTATCACGCAACACGGTATTAAACCTTTCTCTAAATCCTCTTTGACCGCTTTCAGCAACGTTTCACCACGTAAGACACATTTCTCATCGGTAGGTAAAAGTCTCGTAGAAATCGATGCCAATATTCCCCCTTTCTCTACGGACGAGTTCGATTGATCTGTGGAACAAATTTCGAAAAACGTATAAAAATAAAGAAACTAGAAATTATATTAATTTATACGGTAACTTTCGTTTGTCGATTTATTTTACCATTTTATATATGTAATTAGCTTTCTGGCTTCTAATCAAATAATAATATTATCGACAATACACAGTTTAGACGACAGACAATATTTTAATCTGTAAAAACAGGATATAGAAAACCAATCGCAGGCTAAATTAGGAGTATTGATATATCAGAAATTAAATAATTTATATATCTAAGATGCACAGATGTAATTATTATAAATCATGATCATAACTATAAATCACGTTAAATTGTAATTTATTATACTGATTAAAACAAGAAGATTTAGGAAAATAATTAAGAGATTAAAATGGAAAACAAGTATTGCATTATATGATACATACCAGATGTGTACGCAATTAATTTGTTCTTGATGATAGCATCATCCAAATCTGGGTGTAGATGTTTTATACGACGTGTTGTTTGTTCCCTTGCTGTTAACAAAGCTATTAACGTAGCCTCGCTGGCTGATCCCTAATTATTCGACACAAATAAAAATTACTGTATTAACAATAGCCCAAATTATCAACGGCAGTTTGCACACAGAATTTCTAATTCTTTATTTACTTTAATGCAATTAAAAAATATGCGTGCTTATAATTTCAAGTTACCACTGCGTATGAAAATCATGATTTATTTGAAAGATTTTAACTTATTTACTTAGAATAAATTGTATTACATATATTGCGATATAAATTTAAATAAATTAATTTAATAACAAATAAATTTGACATGGTGTAGTACGAATGAATAATAAACCTTGAGGTAAAAATAAAACATTATACTCGTAAAGTAATGTATGAAAATTACGTTACAATAATTTTTAAAACTTATTTCATTTTGTTAACATTGTTATACAATTATTTAATTTTCTTAATAATCAATCAGCGCCTGTACATATCGGTTCGTTGGTCTAGGGGTATGATTCTCGCTTAGGGTGCGAGAGGTCCCGGGTTCAAATCCCGGACGAGCCCGATTTTTTTTAATTAACGCTGCGATTATTAAAAATTGCTAAAATATCACATAAAAAAATAGTAAATAATTTTGTTATTTACAATATTTTACTTAATCATTCGCATAACATTTCCTTTTAATAAATACTAAAAATAACTGCTTCAATAATAACTTCAGAAATGAATTGCAGATATCTCTTGTTATCTAACGATATTTTGTACATTCGAACATATAACTTTTGCAAATTACAGTGCGTTTTTCAACGACGATGTGCAAGAAAGTTTTTAACAACTGTCTATCTGTTAAGAGAATACTCTTACAGTTACTACCGTTCAATTTCCTGTAAAATTTATTATGTTTTTCTATTATAAATGACCCAACTTGCGTTGGGTACAACAAAAAATTGTTTTACAGACTCATCAATTGTTCCCCTCCACGGAAATCTTTAGTAAAAGGCGAAAGATTTATACGTGATTTGAAGGGAAACCAGAGTACCGATCCGCTCGTTCTGCGGACAGTTATATTATGCCAGTACCTTCTTCAATAGCGAGAAGCCTATCCCTCTGGCGTCGAGTTTGTGTACTAATTCGCGTTCATTCGTCAAAACCTTAGAAGCGTTATTGAATAGTATGTACCGTTGTTTGACTTATTATTTGAAAGAATTTTATATATCTATCTTTTTGTATATTTGTATATATTTATTTTTATATTATATATATATATATGTAAAATTTTATATATAAATTCTAAATTTATTTGAGTAGATCTTTATCCGATTCGATAATTCGTTCATAATACAGCGTTCTGTCGTATACATAAATACTACTTCACAAATTAAAATATTATTTACAAATGTTTTATAAGAAATAGAAATATTATTGCAACAAGAATGAAAACATGTTTAATGTTTTCCTGTATGAAGAATATTTTTAATATTCTTCTACAATATCCTTACTTTTTTATAATTATTTACCTGTATAACACCTCCTCCAAACCCTTCGTCACTGTGCAGAAACTGTTTTGGTAATCCTAATAATTTTCCCATCCAATTCATTGTTATTACTTCTAGTTCAGTGCACGCAGGAGAAGCTATCCACGATAATCCTATACAGCCAATGGCGGCGCTTAGAATATCAGCTACAATCGCGGGATACGAGTTTCCCGTTGGATAGAATGCGTGGAAATGTGGTGAATTCCAATGGGTCACCTATAAAAAAAAAACAATTCATTCAATAAAAAGGTTGTATTAAATATTTATATGATCGGATAACAGCTATCCAAGAGAAAACGATAATTCCACAAGTAATAAAGTTCAAAGTCTTTTCTGCTTATTATTTACTATTTATTTTTTAACATCAATTCGCGATAAGTAAAATTTGCAAATTTCTCCAGAAATTTGGCAAACTGTATTTTATCTGTTGAAATAGTTATGTATGTGTTTCTTAAGATGCGTCTCCACCAACTAATGAACACATTGACGAACACTGCTCACGAACATGTTACAGCTGCTGGTGGATTCTTCGCGAATATGCTTCTAACGAGTTAAACAGTTTCTGGACGCGAAGAAATAAAATCGTGTCCCTCCGGATCACTCCATGTACTTAGATTTACTGCACAAGGACCAACGGTAAAAAGTAGATAGTGCAAGCGGGACAAAATAGGCAAAGTGAAATAAAACAGTACAGAATGGAGGCATTAAGAATTATAGTAAGGACTCCTAAAATTAGTATGAAGGTTAATAGAAATATTCTTCGTACGAACCTCCATAGGATGCGAGGGAAATTCTAAAATTACGAAATCCTTTTCTTTAAGGGAGAGAAAAATTGCACGTAATAAAATGTCTTACCCCTGGTAAAATATAACGTTCGACGTCTATAAGCACTTGTTGCCAATCTTCCGGTTTCTGTGGAGCTTCTTCCGGTAGCAGTTTAAAAAGATATCCTGGTTCCACATCCGCAAGGACATTTCTATCTCTTATGTTGTCCGTATAATTAGCCACGAAATCGATCATTGCCTTGCCAAAATCGAGGAACTCCTTGCTATCCATTGTTGGCAACAATTTACGAAAATTAGAACCTTCGGCTGATTATTTCTGTGTCTGTAAATAAAATAGATAAATATATAAGACTTTAAAAAAGATTAAAAAAAAGACAGCGAAAAAAAGTTATTTGATAATGGAAATAATACTGATAAAAATATTCAAAACATGATAAAAAATAATTGTAGACAAATTTTAATTATTTTTCTTGAACCATATAAAAAATTTGAATCGCTGTGCTGATTCGTCTTACGGCTAAACATCGATATATTTTACTTTCATCTGAACGAATAATCCTTTCTAGCAGAAACTATTTGCACTAACGGATCCGATACATGCGATACATTCGCAACATTACCAATGAAACGTAATGTGTATATTTTCATTTATCAGCACATCACATACAAAACATTATTCTTTCTCCAAATGAGAAGAGCTAATATACATTGCAACACATTAAAGGTACATTTTTTTATTCCAAGTTAACAGGTACACTGGTTTCAGGAATTGAAATTCATTAAGGAAATATTCTCCACTACATTTTCGATAAACAGGACACATTATTACTTAAAACGATAATTAAAACAAAACACAATTATCCGTAATTCTTCACAAAGAACATCAAACTAAAATACATAAAATTATAAAACTTGTTTGCTTTTAACCTTCACAGATTTAAAATGACAATTTGTGAATAACAAAGCACACTTCTTTGTTTACGATACTGTGTATATCAAACTCTTAACGAAACGTTTCGAAAAAGATATTTTGCTTAAAACGCGACACTCGAAACAGATACTCACGTAACATTAGCACCAAATAACATACGAATCTCAAATTTCAAATCGAAATCGATCTTGACAATCGAATGGAATAACACGTAACTAAAAACTATGACACAGATATCGAATCGAGAATGGTCCACGAGTAACTGACTTTTCTTGAACCGCGCTGGATAACTTTAAATACCCACATATAGAAAACTTTCTCCTGCTTTCTCCATAATTATTCAAAAAAAAAAAAAACTTAATCAGCGTGTAACACCAAGGAAACGGAAAAGATTCTATTTCAAGAAGCGTTTCGAAGAAATTCGTGAAAATGTCGTAAATGGCTAAACAGATCGACTAACGGGATTCTAATGTCACAAATTATAGAATTCCTCGATGTTAACAGGTGACCTGTTAACCACACTTATAACGCTAAACGCGGAAATCGGATACCATAAACAGTTGCATAATTGAAGCACGACGATGTTACAAATTAGATTTATACAAATTATTTAGAGAACAAGCTCAATAGTTAAGAAACTATTGATTGTTTATTATATGAAAGAAATCATTTTTTTCCTACTTATTACTTATCACTATAAAATAACGCATACGCGTATTTGTTAGTTTTCACTGTATCTTAGGTTCTTTTATGTTATCAAACTATCGATTTACGCACAATTTCAGCCTATTACTTTAATTAAATGACCCCTAATATACAACCGTACAGGGAGAAAGTAGATGCAAAACGATTACAAATGGTGGACTTGTTTACTTATTTTACGTTTAAGATAGTAATATATGCTCTTCCAGCTCTAATATTTTCACATACACTTTCTAAGATTTACTGCCACATAGTGTTTATACAGTAATCGTGTTATACACGTGCGCGGTATTAATTTTCTGATCGCGTAATACGCACCACGAACATCACATTAAACGGACATCTACTGTATAAAAATGATATAAAGGCATAAATTTAACATAAAAATATCATTATGAAATGGTGGTAACATTGTATGTATGTGAATAAATAATTAGATATATAAATTCCTAAAATCTATGTAATAACATTGAAAATATTATGACACTTTCGATTAAAATTATTTCATTGGTAGAAGCTGCTTAAATTTGTAATTAAAATAATTAATGCGATGTACGATAACTCAGAATACATATTACGAGTAATTCTGTAGAAACGATTTCTGATAGAAGAACCGATCGTAATATGGAAAAGGAGTATTTAACATTTAAAAACGACCAACGTTCTAATTTTGTTCGCTGATGAAATATAAGAAATTGTCTCTAAATACTCTTATCTCTTTTTAATAAACAAAAAGAACCTATAAAAATTTAAAACATAGAAAGAATGTCCTTGAAATAATCCAGAACACACGGAAGAATATAAAATCGAAGCGTCCAAGCATAACGGCCTTCGTTTCATCAAAGAAAATTATATCAAGTAGAGAAAGGTGTTAAAGATAAAAAACGAATAAATAATAATCGTTCAGATCGCTATTATCACATTCTCTAATCTTATATTATCTGTCTAAATAGTATATATCTTCTAAGTTTGGAAAATATGTTGTATTTCGTATAATTACTGGTATAACGTCATTTTATGTTAAAAAATGATATAATTTGAAACATGCGAAACAAGTTAAAAAATAATAACAAATGAAAATATTCGGCAAAGTAAATAAAACTAATTATTTTCTCACTTCTCGTATCTTCATAAATTTTAATCCGTTAGCAATTATAATTCATTAATTTACCAAAAAAAAATAAGTTCGCATCTCGCTATATTTCTATTTGCACAATTCAATTAATCTTCAATGTATTTTCCAAGTAGACTTTAATCGCATTCCCTACTTAAAAAACAAGATATTTAACTATTAACTATTTCTAAATGTTAAAAATTAATCGAAGCGCGCAATTTATGCAAGCAATTGACTTACGTTTAAGATTCGCTACAGATCGATCACTCCACTATGGTAATGTCTATAATTTACGATAGAATTGCAATAACATTGTATGAACCATTATTTTCCTAATGAATTAATACACAGAACGATCGATAAATCATACGACTGACCACTAACGTTCAATAAATCCGTGAATTCACGAACATGAAATTAACATTAACAATAAAAGTTGAGTCATTGAATAAAAGTAAATTTACTTACTTAAAAGCGAAGTTAATTTCCAATTTGAAGGAAGAGAAAGCAGACTTGGAATTTTTGCGACGAGTTTCACCTACGATGAGAATATACCCCACTGACTATAATAGTAGAGCCATCCCCTTTATATAGCTTCGGCTACCTGAGACCATTTCCCATTTACCGATTATAACGGTGTTTAAATGACCGATGTTTCTGTGCATACTATCAACTAAATCGATTTTGAATGCTGCGGCCAACCTTGGTAGATTACGACAATACATAAAAGGCAAAGGCGATTTTTCCATTCATTTCCTGCATATCTTAGATTCTATTTGCATCGCCTTACGTATATAATCGTACGTAATTTTTATGCGAAACAATACCAATCATGATACAATAATAATTAAAATTCAGGATATTTCCATGAGTTTTAACGACATACAGTATGATTTCTGTGGATTCTGTGATGGGGGCACCTGTATATTAACATATAAATTATACATAATCTAATAATAAAATAGCCAAAATAACTTTTGCTTATTTTAAGCAATAATTGAGGATAACATTGAAAGTGACGTGTAAGGTTCGTAATAAATTTGTATTCGTTGCAATATTTTTTCTGTACATAAGTATGGTCTTTGTATCATTTTAAATGGGCTATAGTAATGAGGGACTTATTTCTACTAACCTTGTAAGCTGTCTTACACGTGAGCAGATAAAGGCTAAAAATTTTAACTGTTACATTTCTAACTAGAACAATTTACAACATATCTTCGACTACTTCAGGCTGCAATCGTATTACGTGTTGCGCTTTTTCGCCAACATTTCGTGAATATTGCAGACCCGACCAAATGGAATGGAATAAAAAATATTGTGAAATTAATAATTTCATATCAAGGCTTCAAACTTGGTTACGTTTTATAATCCATAACAATATTTACACGTGGATAATATAACACAACGTGTGAATAATACAATGAATGAAATCAATCTGTTAATCCTGTTTTACAAATAGTCCATTGAGGTTTAACCGCCAACTGACTGATACTCCTTTGTCTACATGTATAATGCAGCCAAGGGAAAAGTAAATTGTACGTTACATAATAGTCTGTATAAAATTGCTTAAAACTACTAATGTAACCACACTTGGTACATTTATAATTTAACTTTATATTTTGTTGTACATTCCACGTAAGATAAACTCTCCAATCATCGACTAAAAAGAATAACGGTTAAATGGAATATTATACCATTAAATCTATAATTATCAACCCTATGAGTAATTAAGAAAAGAATAAAAAAAGATTTACAACCTTGGGCTCGTCCGGGATTTGAACCCGGGACCTCTCGCACCCGAAGCGAGAATCATACCCCTAGACCAACGAGCCGAGTTGAAAAATTTTTTTATGTTAATCATTACCAAGCTCTTGATTAAATAAATAAAGTTTAATTATTAATACGTTATTAAAAAAAGGAAGGATCAAGTCATCATATTTTCAGAAAGTTTCGCTTGTTTGGAAACAACGGAAAGTAAGAATCTTGTCAATGTTCTTGCCTCATATTTTATGTCCCAATCATTTAGCTCGTCCCGATTGTTTTTCTAACACGTGGAAATGGTGTTCAATCTCGTTCGGTAGTTTGGGGTTAGGTTGGGGTTAGATCGACAGATTCTGATCTTATCACGGCGAACAACGAAGGACGGTAATTTCTTATTCCTCCGTATCCGCCGTTGACTTTTCTGTATATTAGCCGTTCAAATAGCTTAGACTTCTGCATGTTCCCCGGAAAATTCAAGGAAACCAATGGAAGAAGAGCACGCAGAGGTAGAAATCGGTGAGCCGATCTTTGCTCGCGTTATTGTTAATCAGCTGATCGGCGAAAAATTCAGAAGAGTCAGCATAGTCGACTCTGTTCGGGATTTGGAGTGGTCGTCCGTTTATGATTCGGACAGCACCTTTGCCTTTGTTGGGAAAGTCCAAACCTCTGGAAATTTCCTACCTCCCAAATGATGCGGACCTCGTTAAGAGGTTATAATCATTCTATGTGCCCGATGATAATGCCCGATAAAGACTAGACTAAGTTTCTGGAAGCATCGTCAACAAAATCTTACAATAGTCTTCGTCAGAACGTCAAACTCTTCGTGTATACTAAAAGGTGCAAATAAATAACCAAATCATACTACTACTCGGCATATTTAATTTATCTCCACCTTGAGCGTTAATTTTGTTCAAGGTTAGCGATATCAACCGATCGGTTGCAACCTGACTGATGGCCATTTAGTTGAGAATTAGCAACAGACTTCACTTTTTAACAATCGGAAACATGAGTCGCTCTCGAGTCATCGCTGCTTTTCGTTTCATATTCCGCGCTCGGTTTGTGCGCAATCCCATCGCGATCTCGCATCACGATTTAATCCGCGTCAAGTACGTACTCGTGCTTGAGTTTTTTATTGTATTGAGAATTATTAATATTCTACTTAAACTGTGATATTTTATAATTTATTTCATAATATGCACGTATATTAGTATTAACTCGTACTCGTTTTTTCGTTAAAACGTAAGGTTAAAAAGGTTTGTATCTTTTTGTATATCAAAACAGAAGGTTGAAACTACTATTTTTCAATGTTATCATTGTATATGTATTTCTATGATATACAATGTTAAATTTTTAAACTGTGAAGATTACGTTTGAACTATATTAACAGCGAGCGAATGCAAGTTGACCTGTAATTTAGACAACGTAAATGTGGCTTTACGTTTCATGGAATTCATAGTAAGTAGGCACTAATAGTAATAGATACAGTAACGTAGGCCATTTACTAAGATTTTTACTTGCATAACGCCGATGGTTAAGAAGCAATGAATAATATGACCATGAATATGTGTGGTGATTGTCACGGCCAACATGTTTAATTGTATCACTACCATGAACCAGAAGTGTTTTATGTTTCTTATACAAATTCTAACTTGAGCATGTTTTAACAAAAGAAAAAGTTAGCATTCCTTTATCTAGAAACATACAGAAATTAAATTTGATGTGAAATGTAACATTTGTACAGTCCATAACAAACATTTTAATACTATTGCAATAATATTGATTTAGATCGTTCAATATATACATTTCATGCATTATTACGCGTTTTGTAATGTGAAATAAGTAAAAACTTCATATCATATAAAAGTGAATGAATATAAAAATACAAGATAAAAATATCGTAAAACAGTGGGGGGCGTAGCTCAGATGGTAGAGCGCTCGCTTAGCATGCGAGAGGTACCGGGATCGATACCCGGCGCCTCCAGAAGAAATATATTTTTTTAAATAAATTTTATAATTTTACATAATAAAATTTACAATTTTATTTTATCCTTAAATGATACTACCATTAATTAAATACAAAATAGACGTGAAGTTATATGGAACTTCGTATCTCGCATTCTAAAATACCGACCTCGAAAAGAATCAGAGCTTTTATTACGTCCACTTTATTGTAATTAGTTCGTTTGAACGTGCTCCGTTTATTCAAACAAGACCTTAGTTACTACCATGTTAACGCTCAATTAAACAAATTTCTGGTCATTATATTCGTTTATCTGAACGTAAACTATTATTATGGTACATTTACACTAGGCGAACGGATGCTCGTTTGTTCTTCATTCTAGTATAAATAAAAAATGAAAGTGGAAACGTACATCTGTTCGTGTCTCCACGATGTACACGTAAGAAAGTGAGAACGAATGCTTCAAAAGCGCTTCCGTTGTTTTCATTGCAAAGAGTGAGCGAATGGTTTCATGGCCTGTTGCAAATGTTTCTTTATTTTTAAACGACAAAAGGAAATTGATGGACAGGGGATCTCGTCTGTGGTTCTATTTGTACTAGATGCGCAGATAACTTTTTCTTAACATACAGATATAATTAAACTTTTTAAGTTTTTTGAACTTAATAACTACAATTTTTAAATTTTTATTTTTAAACAATCGGAGTACGTACACATATACATAGATATATACATGTACTCGACAAAATGTTATAAATTATAAAGAGGCTAATAAGACCTTTAAATGATCGGTATTACAGGAAATGCGACGCGGTGTTCCGTAAACCACAAACGACGAGTATCGTTCGAGTTATCTGTCGTGTGTTGTACGTTTTAACGAACCGTCATAGAGGGCAGTGTAGACGAGAATTGGCGCCTTCTTCCCTTTTATCTTAAAATATTGATAAAATACATAAATGTTATATTATTCTGGGTTGGTAATTTTTTAATTTTAGTAGTTATTATTTATCCTTAATTAATAAAATTAGATTACTAAATCGCGTTAGTTTTGGTACAAACTACATGGTACATAATGTTCAAAAAAAATTATTAATCGATAGTTTGACAAATTTATAACCTTATAAAAATAGTATAATTGCTTAAAATTCCAATTTCTTTTAATAATAATATCAATTTATGACCTTTTCAAATGTAATTCATTTTTTGTGGTAAAGATTGTATTTCTTTTATTTCTCTCGTTTGTTTACTATTCCCTCGTACATGTTATTGTCCTTCTTAGTTTGTTACTACTTTATATATTGCTATTTCGTGTTGTTTCGCAAAAAACGTGTAGAAATAAGCGAAACAAACTTTCCCGCGCAATATGTTTCGCGCCACAGAGTACCAAACTAACAAAGTCGAAGATTTTTTGCGTATATCTAAATCAACATCCATTCTTTTTATATAAAATAGTACGTATTTCTTCTGTAGGAAATTTTAGACTTTAATTTCAACAAATATGTTCTACAAAGGGAATTTATATGAAGATATTTCGATGTAATAGGATTGAATTAAACAGCGAGTTGTTTACGTCATGGTCAATTTTAAATAAATAGAGCTTTGAAATCTATCAATCGAATATCATTGACACGGTTACTTCTGTATAACTTTTTCATCGAATTTTCAAA
Source organism: Bombus soroeensis (assembly GCA_014737365.1). Lineage (NCBI taxonomy): Eukaryota > Metazoa > Arthropoda > Insecta > Hymenoptera > Apidae > Bombus > Bombus soroeensis. Next base: position 1,372,669 of record JACXIL010000219.1, on the reverse strand, counting down.
TTACTTTATCTTCTACATTCAGCTTGTTTATATCTTATAATTAAATCTTACAACTTCAGGTACATTCGACCTAAACCAAATAGTATTGTACTATATATATATATATTATACTATTGTACAATAATATGAAAAATTAAAAAATGTCTCATAGAACAACTAGTATTAAGTACAATAGCGTATAGAAATATTGTATCACGGTATGGTATTTCTCGTAATATATAATCCCTTTTATTACACAAAGATGCAGTTGTAACAAATTTTCAACTTATTATCCATAGCTAAAATAAGCAGATAATATAACTAAGAAATTCAATTTAGAATTTGGATTACAAGATTCTCAATGAAATTCGAATGAATCGATAATTGCAAGGTTGTACGTAAAAGGTAATTGTTTCGTGGATTACATGAAACTGCTTAACTCGTAACCGCACGAGAAGAATTTCTATAGCCAATGATCAGAATACTACAATGAATATTTACAAAATAATGTGGAATTATTTTAATGAGAATCAGTGTCAGGAAACTGTTTATTCGTATATTAGAATCGTAGATTAAAATTTGTACGAAGAAATTAATACTAACTGAATTATAGAAGATTTCGTTTGAAGAAAGAAAATTTTGTTTTATGATAAATACAAATATAATTTAGGTATTAGGTATTATATATTATATAATATAGTTTAAGAATAATAACGAACACTGTGTAACAGTATGATTATATGTATTCAATTTCAATAATTAAAAACGTCGAAATAAATTTTCTGGAAATGTATTTTCCGCATTCTCATGAGTATTCATTATGAAGATATATGTACGTAGATATAGATTTAAGGAAGAAGGTGTTGCTATATAGCAAAGATATTGCTTTTCAACTTGATAATAGATCATTGTAACATACACAGGTATCTACTGCAATGGTGATAAGACACAAGAAACATATAAGTGTTATCGCACCCAGTTTAATCAGCTGTTTTAAGTGGTGAATTCATGGTGAATTGAAGCGATGAAACTGATGAAACCTCTTACGAACTAATGAGTATCGTATATCTTTCGTATTCGAAAATTATACGTGAATAATTCCGCATCCAACAATTGTTACGAAGCGCGTTGTAGGTTCCCAATCTATAACGAGGATTTTCTTCGGAAGAGATATTGATTTATAATGGCAAAAGGAATAATGATAAATTTCGAAGCCCGTGAAGTCTTCGGCGGATCGACAGGCTTCACGATACCTCTTGTAAATCGTTAATTAGAAATGATCTGTTCGAAGCATTTCTTGCCCAGAGTAACGAAGACATCGCTTTCCCATAAAATCCGAATTGAAATTAAATATCGGACGAAGAACAATTTGATAAGCTTTCACGAGTGTTATCGAGAATATCGAATAGTCTACTAACCAGATATTCATTTCCGAATATCAGATTCTCCAACTTACTTGATCGGGATAAGAAGAACCAAATTGTCTGGAAAATTCTTCTATCGCCGACGAAAATATTTTATTCGCAAATAAAAAGATCGGTCACCAAATGTACATTGATCTATCTGATTTTTCATTTTATTCTAATACGTTGTGCTTCTTCTACGGATGTGTCAAAGAAGAGGATAAAAACTACCTTTAGACACCTACAATGTTTTTCATTTCTCTGAAATCCGATCTCGAGCGATATCTTCTTTTCCCATAGCCCGGTTCGATTTGTTAAAGTCCATCGATAGCTGGCGGAACCATCGTTGTCCAACGGACGTCCGGGATTAATGTTCGGCGGACCGACAGGCTCGCGTGTCGCGTGTTTGAACGAGCGCGTGAAAAAGCGTGACGAACGATGTATACGTGCGCGGCGTGGCTGCATCATGCGGCCGCGTCTTGCAACAGGCAACAGGCCACGCATGCAGATGAACTCGCGGGCTACGTCGATACTCTAGCAGCAGGGGTTCCGTCGATTGAAAAAGGGACAGCCGATAACAGCGCGAAGGGTAGATGAAATGGGGGTTCGTTTACCCCTGGAAGAGTCACCCTGTCCTCATCGATCCTCATCCTCCGCCTTCTCCACGGGCGTCTCCTCTTTTACCCCCTGCTACACTCCCTCTCTCGCACCATCGCTGCTACACCATCCTGGCGCGTAGCGCCTCATTCTATTTCTACTTCCATCCCTGTTCTCTCCCTACCGTACACTCGACGGTATCATCTCTGTCTCGCTGCTTCCTCGCCACCGTGCCATACTCTCTCTCGTCCCATCGTTTCTCCGCGTGTCTCTCTGTTGCGCTTGGCCCGGCACTCCCGTTAGCGTCGCGAAGAAATTCACTTTCGCGAAAAAAAAGCCCGCGAAAAATCGATGCTAGCCGCCTATTGGCCGCGTGGCCGGTGGATCGTAGCTGCATTGGCGCTCGTGGCCTCGCAGGCGTGGCTTAAAGATGAGCTCTCGCTATGTCATCGTTTATATTGATCCTATAGTCGAGCAAGCCGGTGTGGAGAACACGAACGGTGCGTGGTGTGTGGCGTGGGCGCGCACACCGACGTCGATTCGTACCAGCACACGTTCATCCCACGCGAGCTGGCCCGTACACGCGCGGCCAAGCACACGTCCACCAGACGCGCGTTCCATTTCCGTTTCCACGCTCACCTGTCCGCGGAACGTCGCGCCACCAACTTATGCCGCGTTTCTACGCACCGAGAAAACGGTTTGAAATAGAGGGGGCCGTGCAAGAATGCCTGGCCGTGCCTGTACTCGAAGATCTTTCTTCGAAAGGAACTGCAGGTGTTGCATCACCGACGAACGCGATTTTCGTTTAGAAAAGGCTACGCGCTTTGAGTTTAAAACGCACTCTCACGTATACGAACTGGCACGACTGTACGAGACGCTTCTAGTGTTTGTACGCTTAAGAAATATTGTTTTTAAATAGAGCGACGTGCGAAGATAGACTATGAAAGATTGTGTTTATTTTATGCAAGTTTGTTGGATGTACACGCATAAATATTCATCAATTTCTCCTCTAGTCTACTTTTTGGCGAAGAAAATTCTTTTTACAGAAAGCGTATAATTTATTTCCTTCGCGCCACTAATTTCAAGCACATCGACACGTTCATTATATTTCAGTCTAAACACGAAAATCTAGTTGGTGTTTCGTAGATTAATTTATTTATAGAAGTTGAAAATTTAATACAGGTGTGCAGAAAGAAATGTTCCAAATTATAGAATCCTTCTTGGAAAATCTGTCACCGGTTCGTCTAATTACCAATCAAATTATTATATATATATATATATATATATCGAAGTTATTACAAATTCTAGTTTTATCGAAGCATTGTATTCATATGCTTTTATGTGCGTATATGTACGTACGTAGATAGCGTGGAAGCAAACCTCGGATAATACTTTCTGTCAATACCTGAATCTTTCATTTACTGGTAAATTATCGAATCGGGGAATTCCGAGGTCTATAGTTATAGAAGAATGCATGGGGGAGTTTGTGATTAATTTATCTACTGGGAACTCTCTTCATTATGAATGGCATATATGTATGTATATTTGGGTTAATGGTGCCAGCTGGTTTGAAGCCAGAATAGTCTTCGAGGTGGGTACGTGGTAAGAAGTAAAGCTCGAATCTTCATATACATAAGTTCTTCTTCATTTTATATGACAGACAGCTTGCCTTCTCGGTTCTACCGAAACATTTGAATATTAGAAAAACGTAAAAAGTTCGAAAATTCTCTTTCGGTGATATTGAACGAATTTATCTTTGAAATACGTTCCATCCTTTAATTCGAAATTTTTATCATTTAGATATTATAACCAAGAAGATTATAATGTTTTTCTTTTGTTAGGAAAATGAGGAAATTGAAATAATTTTCTGCAATTAAAACATCGTCTTTCCAATATTTTGATTTGGTCATTTTTAAAATACGAACGCACAAATATTGTATCATTTTAAATATGTCCGTAAATGACACGGATTACTAGCAGGCTAATGGACGTTATAGGTCGTAAAGTTAAAATATAGAGTATGAGATCTATGTATATCGTTTAAATAAGTGAGGTAACGATATGGTAATGATATTAATAATATATTGTTCGTACAGCATACAGTTATGATCTACTATTATAATCCATAACATTCACATGACTGAATTGCATTAGCAATTTCACTATCGATATTCAAATAATCCTGATGTCAACATAATATAAATAAATTAATCACTAAAACAATCATTTTCTAAATACGAAATGATACAAAAAATAAAAATATTACTTAGATGGTTCACATAAATTATCGTTGTTCGTTCAAGATGTAAAATTCAGAGAGGCGTTTTAAACTTCGCAACGAAATCTTCGTGAGTCGATCAATGACATTATAGGAACGACGTAACATAATGACGCTATTCACGGAAGCGGTACGATCTTGTACTCGTGATATCTAAAATGAAAATGAGCTAACGTTGTACATTTAAGGCCAAGTTGATAGCGGTGTAAGTAATAATTTTTGTCTTTGACATGAAACTAAAAAAAGAAAGAAGCACCTGATAATGTACAGCTGATACATGTATTAAATTTGAGATGTGTTGAGCTATACCACTACGATACAAAACAGCGAACTTTGAAATAAATTTTTCAAATTTCTCACTAACACGAACAAATCGAATGTTTAACTCTTTGCACTTGGTCATCCCCTCTCAGAGGACATCGTAAATCTAACAAAATAAATCAGACGTGCCAAAGAGGACACAAAGATATTATCGGTGATCGTATAATACGAAATTACACAAGCCCAAAATTTTGTTAAAATATATGTTTCCTTGTAGTCTTCCCTTCACATTGCAAGACGAGGCAAATAAAGAAATGAAAAATATGCTCAGATATACGTAAGAGAATATTAGCTAGCGATACGTAACTCACTGTGGTGTCTCGACACTTCTTTGTAACAGACGATAGCTATAAAGAGCGGTTCTCTTCCCGAAAATTGGCCATAACGTTTATGCTATATGATGTGAAGTAATACTTGGTTATCCGAAATGCACAAGCTGGTTACTGTAGCATTACAAAAAGAATAGATTCCGAAGATGATGACAGACAGTGTTGAAAAATCGAACGAAACACATCCGATACAATTTCCTTACGTTTTTGTTTAATTTGTAAAATAATGGCAAAACGAGAAGACAGAAGTGAGAGTTACGATATAATACGAGTAGCGTTGCGGAAGAAAACGAAAGTAGAGATAGTGACATTGTTATCCTAGTTAAAAATAAAAAAAGGTGTGAATATAATTTCGTTTTTCACAAATTTCGTACAAAGTGTGTTCGAGTTGTTGATAGACGATCAAAGAAAAGTCACCGAACGTCAGAGGAATAAATACAGTGCATAATTAATTTCGAAATTTTAAAAGATAAAGAGACGGGATGGTAAAAGCTGGGTGTGAGTTATATCGTGACCATTTTGATGGATTAATTCGCAAACCGAATGGAAAGCTACGAAGACTAACTTCGACGTGTTGCGTTCGTTTCATTTTTTTGGAGAGGAAGGGGCGAGTCGGCGAAAACCTATTACAAAACGACTCACCCAACTGTCTATTGATCTCATGTCTTTGATTATTGTTTCCTAATAATAGCAGTGCTATCGTCGTCTCTTTACTGTAGTCGAATAGCAGGATACCGTATCATTTGCACTCACTGTTTGAGAGTATTCAGAGGAAACGCATAAATGCTCACAATCCGTTTTAATTAATAGTTTTTGAATGTGTACGATCTTTATTCACTTTTTGAATTTTAATTAAAAAAAAAGGGAACTTAAAATAATAACATTGGGATTGGAATGATCATTTAAAAAATTGTTTGTCCGTTTCTATGATTTTCAATTAATTTTCAAATTATCTATCGATATCGTCTCAATATAGAAAAATCTGGACTAATTCTCCTTTTTGTAGTTTAGTAGCGTTTGTTATGGGTCCGATGTATCGACAAAATTATTGTCGAATGATGTTTACGAAGGAAAATTTAAATTCCGAAGGAAAGCGTTATAAAATAAATATTTATATATCTATAATTTTCAAACGCATATCGTGTACTATAAGATAAAAATATAAAGAAAAATATAAAAATACAGATACGTAAACGCAAACAATATGAGTTACAATTTATAATATAAAACATAATTTACATACAATTAACAATTATAAGACATAAATATAAAAGTCAAAAGTTACTCTAAAATATACCATCCACTTGAAAAAGATACGGATGTAGAAAATAGGGAAAAAATTAATTTTCTTATTTCCTAAACGAAAGAAAAGAATTACAATTTTCTATTAAATATGAGATTCGTTTGACAAACGATAAATCAAGCAAGGAGCTGCGAAAGAACGTAAACAAGTTATCCGTGTCAAGTTAGTGCCTTTGAAATGCGTTGGCGTCACAAGAAGTCCCTTTTGAGGGATCCCGTGCCCTTATGGGGCCCTATACACATCGATTCCCAGCCATGTGTGCCTTAGTCACGGTGGCATATGGCTAAGTCATGAAGCCACTAGGTGGTCCTCAGTATATTACTCTACCTGTCGACATCCCTGCCTTACGGGGGGTTGAGCTCATGGCTATTTGTATGACAACAAGAGCTGGTTTTCGACTGCCCTATGTCAGTCATTGATGACCTACGATTATAAAGTCTATTCTTCCCATTATCTGCGAGCTCGATCATTTCTGTTTAATAATCACTCTAAACAAATTATAAACCGTTTGCCATAGAAAAGCGTAAAGTTACTTTGTCATTGGACATTTAAAGAAACTATAAAGCAATTCTTTAGATAATTAAATCATTTTAAATTTCGAAAGTTAATAGAAATTAGAGATCAAAGCTGAGAAATATATGTGTATTTGTACAGTGTATTTTTTGAAATGTAAATGATCGATTATATCTTCCAATTTAATTTTAAGTTCAATTTTTTTAAATTCCAAAGTACGTACAATTATACGCAAAAATAAAAATATTTGTAATGCGATTAAATAATCATAATGTAGCGATAACAAATGTAGTGTTTCTTTCTTAATTTTCTAACGGAACTCAATGTCGATGTGTACGTTTGTTATATTTACTTATATGTAGGTATCAATTACAAGTTTCTGTAGTATTATGATCATTATTAAATTTAGTATTAAATTTATTTGTTAAATTATATTATATATTATAATAAGAGAAAAGTAATATCATTAAAACACTTCTCACCTTGGGGGTATAGCTCAGTGGTAGAGCATTCGACTGCAGATCGAGAGGTCCCCGGTTCAAACCCGGGTGCCCCCTGACTTTCTTTTTTTCTTTACAAACATTTTAATTTTTCACAATTAATAACTTTAACTTGGTTAGAGTTTTTATTACAATTTTTATTCTGTGTCTTATAAATATTAATCGCTCGCAAATATTATTAGCCAAATGAGTATAATGAAAACGATTGAATGAAATGTAATTTATATTATTAGTATTAGTTAGTATTATGTATTATACACATTATAAATATACAAAAATAATTATAACTAAAAATAAGGTAAACTTTACTGCTCACAACATAATTATATATGTATGTGTATCCATAAGAAGCGAAAATATAAAGTATGTCTTTGAAACAGCACCAGAGAGTAAACGCGAGGCAATGTGTTTTAATGGGATGCGTAACCATAACCACGAGAGAAGGGTCGTCGATCAATCTAGAAGACTTTTAGCCGCACTAGACGAATGTTTGGGGTGAGAACCACCTGCTCCAACGCTAAACGTTAAATCCATAAGATCCTAAAAATATTCGACGAAATCCGTGAAATGCCCGCAGTGCTCCGGATGATCAGGCCAATTGGCCAGTCGCCAAATGAAATGTATATCCGACATAAGTCTCCCCATTTGACCCGTTTGTCGTATTTACGTTCGTACGTTCTCCTATATTGCTTTACATGCTTTTCACTATTACCAATACTATACATACGTACATATGTATCGATATTTATATAATTCTACGGTATATACACGGTATATAGTACAGTAATATATTATGACGCATATCTTTAAAATATAGAATAATAACAGAGAAAATTCTATACACGAGAGATGATAATATACAATATACAGTCGGCTTAAGACATTTTATTAATTTAACTTTGAAACAGCAATAAATAATTCGAAAATGTTTCTGCATCTACGATAAATTTAAGTACATCAAAATATACAAACGGCGCATAATGTATAAAAATATATAATATATTCATTCCATTGAAAATAATACTTGATTCCGTAACATTTTACTTTGCCTTCCGATATTCCTTTCTATTTCTAATCATTTTGCGCGTACGACGTTCTATACGCAGTAGATATCTATAATACAGAATTTAATATAAATTGTTATCGATATCCCACTCTCAATTCAATAGCAATAATGCAAAAATCAGATTGAACACAATCGAAAATGATTTTAAAGAAGTGTGTTAAATTATACGAAGGTTAAAATTGTAGATAAAGACACACTGTTGGTATAATATATATTTAAGCAATTATACTTCCTGAATAACTTGAAACGTAGATATAGAAACTTCGACATTTCTAACACAGAAAACTTATGTTATATGGTATTTTGTTGCGTACATGATTAGAAATTACAAGCAACCAGTGCACAATTTTTCTGTTCCATATTAACTATTCTTATGCGTCTGTTACTTAAAATCCAATATACGTGGTATAATTCTATTTGGTATGGAACAGATCGCATAAAATATCGTTGAAACGAGTACGAAATAAACTAGGAAGCAATACGATTTACGCAAAAATATTTCTTAATACGCTATTTTTTATTCTATGCTGGTTATACAATACAAGTTGTACAGATATCGCGAGTTTCTTAATATTACAACACAACACATACAATTCGATAAGTTAAATAATCAGCATGAATGGCCCCTATGAGTGGTGTTAATCTTAGATAAGTAACGTAAATCATTATCACGAACAGTTATCCTACAATCAAAATACCATCGAAACAAATACTTTTAATACAACAAAAATTTGTTGAACACGTTTCAGTATCGTAGAAAATGCAAAATTTCAAGCAGCATGTTAGACCGAAATCTAAACCTTTTATTTAATTGCAGGTGCATATCTTCGCTTCGTTTTGTTTCACTCATCTTGAGAATTTTTCAATATCGAATAAAAATTTATTCACAGATCATTAAATAACAAACGTATTTTTTGAAATTTTTCTGATAACGTATGATAAAAAGATATATAACTCGAAAGCTAGGAATACTCAGAAATAATATCTTATCGAGATGTGAAATTTTCGCGATATTTTTAAATTCTATTAACTTACGACTCACTTAGAGGCAATCTACTTTATTTCTTTCTTCCTCAATGTATCTCGGCTATCATTGCTACGTGTACGCGATTCTGCGTAAGTCAAATGACAGATGGGACCGTGCTAATCCGCCATTATCGTCGTCAATAATCGGCCCTGTGTTGAATACAGTACTATCGATTCACGAGCCTTAGGGATCCACCCCGTAACAGAGTTGGTTCACTCGTTCGTGAGTAGTCGCGTGAATCACTGTAGGTCGATCTAGCTGTTCTATATAATCTAACGAGCTATGCGTTGAAAAAGAAGCACTGATTCGTGTAATTTCATGATCAGATATTGCCGATTGTTTTTAATCGAGTTGGTTGTCGTTCTCGTTTCGTTTTAGGCTCTGAACAGCTATGGAATAAGGTATTTTTGGACGACATTATTCGCGAGGAACGCTTGGAAATTCTAATTAAGAAGAATATTAAATACGAAGAACAATTTTGACAACTTAATATTTTCGCCTGTATTTATTTGCAAATTCGCAACCCTTATACGGTCGGATAGCAACGTGAAAGACCAATGCAAACAGTGGCTTACCACGTGCGATAGGTTCAAAGAGCAGGATCCTTGCTTCAATCACTGGAAAGGCGGTAACAAAGGGTCTTCGTCCCTAAGGGGTTTCTGCGTTTTGTCCTCGGAGGATTGTCAGTCTCACCCCAGCCAATATTCAAGGTCTAAGCGTTTAAATTATTCATAAACAGTCGAGTGATTTGTAGAATATAACTTACTATTACGTGTTGTAACGTCACCGCTATATTCGATTTCGTTTCGACCACTTAAGATCCAACATTATGCCGTGCACTCTAAAAATAGTTACAAATGTATTATACTTCTAACGAATCGATTCGAACAATCTTTCCAATCTTATTTCATTTTTTAACCATTTTCTATGCAAGGTAAATTTGATTCTTCAGTTTGTTGATTAGCGTTTTCTAATAGGAGAAAATTAATAAAGACCATTTATTTTGTGGTAATTTAAAAATTAATAACGTGGGGAAAGTATAATTGCAAAATCAAAAACTACCATTCAAATCTGCAAAAATACATCTCCAGAAATCTATCAAATTTCTATGAAAAATTACGTATTGATCATTCTGATTACTTCAATAGTACTATCGAAGAAAAATTGATCGTATCAATGAAACTGTTCGCATTATAACGACATTACTAACAAGCAGAGCTGTAATCTCGAACTTTATTCTAGACAAATATAAAATTGGAAAAGTTTATTTGTAGTAAGATTATTAAAATTAGTAAAGATTGACTTCTTAACCTCTCGATATAAGAGAAAATTAGGTTCGTGTCGAGAGAATTATAGACGACGCTAATTTAATTTTCCCTCGTTTCCTTACGGTTCGCGAAAGTCTCTTTGTACAGAGGGAATCCAAGATGGGAAGCAATTCAGGATTCTGCTGACCAGAGGTAACGAAAGAGAAAAGTTTCTCGAAAGCAAAAGGAATAAAAGGACGTAAAAGTTTGTGGACCAACGTTTCTGAATTGCCGAATGTCAGCGTTGCACAAATATCAATCGTCATTAAATTTTTACGTAATTTCAATTCTTCTATTATACAAACAATCTGATTCCGATTCGTAACATCAACATTATTTTTCTTAAAAACCTCTTAAAGTATACATTGCATAATAAATTTTCAACAATGATATTAATTAAAATGTCCCTTGGTTCGGTGTGAATCGATACATTGCTCTTTTCTGGTAACCCATTTTTCGCAAGGAGAACCTATATGCAGGCTATATATGTGACATTCTATCAGTTAAGCCACCCCAAGTTGTCTGGTGATCTAATTTAATTGACACCCTAATAGCGAGCCTGCACGACTGCTAAAGTTCCGGGTACAGTGCTCGAGCGTTCGAGGAGAAGGATGAAAATATAAGGGTGGTTAGCTGGGAGACGCATGGGGCGAAGACAATTGAATTTCATGGGGGTTTGGCCGCTTAACCAGCTAATTGGTTTGTTCATGTTACTGCAAGTACATAACTCATCCTCTATCGGACGTATTCGAGGTCTCGCTACATTGTATATCTTTTATTTATTTTTTTCTATAATTTCTTTTCTTTGTAATAGAATTAGAAGATATAAAACTCTGATTTTATAGCGGTTAGATATAGTAGAATAATATTTGGAAGAGAATATTCTTCAATCTACGTTGTAAAGTCTTAGCTAAGTTTAAAATTACATGTTTCAAGTAAATTTTTATTGCCAATCTTGAACAACTTTCTGTCCTTTTCTTTCCTAAGGAACTTTTCCATACTCTTTGTAGATTTTTCTTCTACATTTTCTATATCAGATTATCCTGCGAAATTTATCATTTATACAGAGACGAAATTTCATATTGTATTCGTCGCGTCATACGTAATATTTAAATAACTCTTTTTAAGTAGGTAGATACTTTATATATATATATATTTTGGAAATTTGTACATCTTTAAATTTTCCATGCATGTACAGCCATTCGCAGTTTACTAGATAATGAATAAAGTATAGCAGTAGAACTTGACATTGTGTTTCGCGATAAATTATTCGAATGTCATCGTATTTCTCGCGACTAATATTTGCAAGATTTAAGCATAGATTATAAGAGTGAAGCATAGGTTATAAATATGAAGAGAGAAATATAAATAGAAATTGTAAATTATGCGAATCGGGCTTCGCTATGTTTTCGCAGAGAGAAGTACATAAATGAATTCCTCGCCGCTATTCCAGCCAGGCAAGCCACTAAGAAGAGAAAACTGTGCCCCTTTACGGCACTTTCATGAAGTGAATATTTAACTTTACGTCTTGCGGGTTAAAAATGCTGACCCGCCGGCAGAGGTTTAAAAAGTTGGCGAAGTACCGAGATAAAAGATAACGGCTGATAAAACTTGCTCAAAGTTCCGCGACAGACTTTGTGGCACTCGCGTTAGGCACGTCGAAATTACATCGTATTCTTTCAATTAAAAAGTTCTCGTCGCCTTTTTATAAGCAATCATCGAGGGTTCCTCCTAAAATTTCCTGTGACAAATACGCTTTTATAGAAAAGTTGTCGTTTTCATCCACGAACGAAAGAAATTTATTATATATTAAATATAAAATATAATAAATACATGGTTATTATACAAGTACACAGTGAATGGTGTTCTACCAATTAATCAATTTTCATCGCCTTTTCACAACTAACGGTCGATGGTTTCCTCTCAAATTTCTTACGATTACGTATTTTCATAAAATCATTTTCACCATCGTATAAAATAATTTCAATTGTTACGTATAAAATATTATATATGCAGATTCTAGTTATATTGCCAATTAATTAAACGTCGATTAATCTTGTTTGAAAATAAATATTTTAGTCACTTATTATAAAATATTTATATTACGATGTTTGCTATTAATATTTATATACGTGCAAAGTTAACCTTCAGAAATATTAATACTTTATGGATTTTGATAGACGGTATTTAATACAACATTGACTCAATTATTTATAGAAAACATTGTGATAATGTATCGTAGATAGATAATACAACAGAGTAGAGTTCGTATCTTGTACACAACGAAATACGACTATTACGAATCATAATTAAAATTAGAATTTAATCGTTATGCATACATAGAAATACGTAATTCTTATTAGTCATTTAACAAAATACATTTCTCTCAAAAGATTAGATAGTAAATACATTTGAAATATTTATTTTATATATTACTAAGTACAAAGAAATGTTTGCATTATCGTGTTTTATACTTTTTTAATAGAATAAAAGGATACAAAAAAAATCCCTAAACATTGTTGTTTAGGAACAGGCCCCGGAGGGATTCGAACCCTCGATCTCCTGTTTACTAGACAGGCGCTTTAACCAACTAAGCCACGGCGCCGTTGAAACGCCTTGGTATTTTTATATATTTTACAAAACGATAAACAATTTGCGAATGAATTTAAATATTTATATTAATTTAGAAATATTACTTATAAATCGTTAGAAAAGTTCTCAGATGGTAAACACGATTGAAATATAACTTTCTACCATTTATTTTCCTTGCAAATTTACGAAAGTGATAAAAGTTGAAGATTTATAGATATCAAAATTATGAAACAAACGCATTTGCTCATGCTGAAAATCTTCACGCATCACGCTATATCAGTTATTATTTCAACATCAAATATTCAATTGTTAATTGCTATTTACTTAGATAAAATCGAAATACTATTGGGAGTACCTATATACGTGATTCATTTTGCTTCTGAAACGAATTTTTTACGTTTTTTATTATTAGGTTTTTTGCGCATCTTGCGCACGATATATCGATGAATCGAAACTGGAACGTCTGTCACCTTCCTCCTTTACGTTTATTGTCTCCTTCTCTTGCTGATGTCCCCTGCATGTCCCTCCATTTTACAAAAAGAAAACATTATTAAATAAAATAATAGGAATTTGAAAGTTTGTTAAACAATATACGCAAACTCTAACTCTCATTTACTTGGACTAGCTACGCTTATGCGTTACGCTGGTTAATCGAAAATCTGCTCTCTTCATTTCAAGGTCTCTTCACTCTTTACTTACAGGAATTTTAATATTTACATATGTAGACGTATGTATAACAAGCGGTGACTCAATTTACGAACTATCGTTATGAATCGTCATGCTCGGTTCTGGCATATTCTATTTACCACAATATTCTATAATATAATATGTAGAAAATTATAAGAAATGTACACGTAAATTGCACAGAAAGTGATACGTAGGGTACATAAACACAGCTTTCTATATAATAACTTTCACGCATTTTATATTTTATAATTAACTTTCCGATTATATTTTCACTTACATCTGTCATCCACTTATTACTTATTAACTTATTTAATTAACTCACTTCTCATCAAATCTAAGTCTCTTCAAAGTTAAAATCATAATTCACTTTCATCCTTTGATATATGTATGTATCTACGTTGAATCATCTAATAAAGTGATATATAAGTACGCGATCTGGTTGTACTTTCTGTTTCTTCAATTTGATTGCCTCCTTTGTGAATAACTAACACGAAATTGTAATCAAGGTTTCTCGTATCAAAAGATTTCCTCGTGATTGGGTCGAAGGAACAGATTAAACACTTAGCTCGGGGCAAAAGAATATTTTCTCTTCGACGAGTTATCTCGCTTACTTCATTAACTGCTAATATATAATCCGTGAAACTGGATTGGTCGAATTGCGATGCATTAATTTCGCACTAATTCGGCCATTCATATTGAAAACATCGCGCAAGTATCTGCCTCAAGCTTTCTAATACATTAAACGTTAAGTCAGATTCCCCCCGAAACTGGTTTGATTTCATCCGTGTACCTTAAATTACGTGCTTGTTTTGTTCTCGAATTAACATTCGACTTTATAGCACTACGCCTGTTTCTTAAGTTTCTAACGTTTAATAAACATCTGCAGGACTTTTTTTGCCAGACTTTAATCATTTCTATTTATACTTTTATAATATATTATGAATATTAATCTTATTATTAGGTATACAGGAAGCTTGGGTTTTAAACCACTTCACCGGTTCATTCTATGAGCGGAAACAAAAAAAAATGTTATGTAATCATAAGTCCGCAAATGCTCCACGAAAGGGCTATAACAAAAATATGAAACCTAAAGGCAATAGACGAATATTATCGTGAAAGATGGATCGGTCAGGGGAGACACATTGTTTGGCCCGCGAGATCGCCAGATCTTACACTGTTGGACTTTTATCTATGAGGAACGATAAAAGCGATAGTGTCTCGCACAAGAATTGATTCGAGACAAGAACCGATATAAAGGATTCATGGTGCATTCAGTGATCTGAAGCAAAATAACCATCAAACTCGGAGAGTGACAAAATCAATCTGCCAAAGATATGAAACGTGTATTCGAAACGAGGGATGGCATTTTGAAACGTAAAGACCTAACCCGAATTGATTAGTTTTCGTATCGCGTAACTTTTTTATAAAGTCTTTGCAAACCTACGTTTATATAATTTTTTTTCTTCTTCTTTCTGCTCGTAACACAAACTGGTAAAGTTTGATCGTTTAAGATTGAAACATCCTGTATGTTTAATTTAATATTTTTACTATATATTTACTTGATGCATAGAAAGAAACGTGTGGGAAACATAAATAGAGATTTGCCTTTTCCTACAGATCTGGGTTTTTAGATTTTACCATTCTAAATTTTTATAACAAGTACTTTATTCCGGATATTTTATACATTTCTGCATAGACTCGTTCCTGTATGCAGCGTGAAAAGAGAAGCTCGTAGGAGCCAAGAGATTCGAGAAATATAGCAAGGAGATAGATGTATGGATAAAGAGTAGACGAGGGAGGCAAGAAGACAGAGAGAAAGAGAGTATCGGGGGTTCCTCGTAAATTCTCGCGAATAGCTTCAAGTAAAATATAGAGGTGGCTACGTTCCGCATATGTCATTCCTGCTCTTTCTCTCTCGCTTTGCGAATACTCGCGGACGATCACGTACAGACGGATAGGTGTGCAGATGTGTTTTAATCCAGTGCTTCTCAAATTGTTTTACGACTAAAATCGCCATTGTTGTTCCCTGCGATCATTATACCATACCACTACATAAAAGAGAAAGAAATACAGTAAAAAATAGATTTGGAAGGAATAAAAATACGTGTAAATATTGTACGTCTCGATGCAATGCAAAAATATAGATATAAAGCCGATTTTAGAAATTTTGATCGTTATTTAGAAACTAAAGAAGGTATTGAGAAAACAGTTTCTATAGTTTGACAAATTTTGATGTTCTTACGTCGAGAATTTTGTAAATTAATTCTATAACGTGATATTTGGAAAATTTTATTTTTTAATACTAACTTAGACGAAACACATTCGCGCGCTCAGTGCTGAAATCGGTACCAAGTAGTAACACTCAGCGATGGGATTTCATCACCACGCAGTATATCGAGATATTAATCGAAGCAATTAATAACAAGTTTACTTGCGTCTTCTCATAATTAGAAACCACAGAAACACAAAATCCCGAACAATAAATTTCACGCGATCTTACGAAGCTTAATTGGAGGCATTCGTCTTCCTATTCTCTCTCAAGATTTACGAAACTTCGTCCAAAGATAATACGCGTTTCTATCGATACGTCAGAGATGATCTCGATTTGAGACTGTTTGAGAAACGCTGTTCTAACTTACGTAAACGACGATGCCGTTTGGAGCAAGGCGCATAGGTCTGCGGAGAAGGAAAGAAAGAGAAAGGGCGAAAGAGCGAAGAGCAAATCGTGGGGACATTTCACACGCGAGAGAACACATGCTCGAGCCAGAAACTACGAAGTACATTGGAAAGGACAGAACAAGATGTGTGCCCGATGAAAGTACATTTTCCGGTTGTATACCAGCGCCGGCGATACGTAGGATTCGCCAAATGCGCACTGTTCTTTCCTATTTTACTTTTCAAGACGGCTCAACGTCGTCGAGTTTGATATTTTCATTCCAGTATTTGTTCTGCTAATAATTATATATTACGATTATCGTACATGTATACATTTTTATTTTCCAAAGCAGAATAAGTTTTATTGTGTTATCGTGTTGTTTGATTAATTTTATTATATAATTTTATTATATACCATTATTGGTTCATTAAAAAATCGTTTCTTCAACGATAAACATAAGTTTGATACTTCATACATACGCAGATATACACATGTAAATGTTGTACTTAATATAATTGACGATATTAATCAAATCCACCTATTCTACTTATTCGCACCAGCACATCCTCCATTATGTGAAACCTCAAATGTTATTCTTCGGACGAAAATGCTCTTTTTCACGTATACGTATGTGTCTACTGTATATACGAACTACGTATATAGGTACAATGTTTCCACACTATCACCTATGCAATTTCAATGAGATTGGAGACGTTCGTTGCAATTGGAGGTTCCAAGAATAAAATGCTAACAACGTAAACGTAGAGAACCAATGGAGATTCCTGAACGTCAGATTATCGTACAATGAATTTCTTACATCGAAGTAGACTGCGGATATTTACGCAATTTTACATTTCTATGAACACAACTACAAAGATTTGTTTCGTCTACTAAATATTGTAATTGGACATTTTATATACCTCTATTATGCGTATTTTGTACACCTCTGTTCCTTTGTGTTTCCCATTAATCCCTCTCCCTGAAGCCCTAAAACATTTGATACTGTGAAATGAAATACAAAGGCTAATTAAAAAACTCTTCATTGGAAACTGAGTGTATGTACACGTGTACTTGCGTACAAATGCTTTTCGTAGCTGTATGTACAACTCTGTTCTTCAAGTGGAAAGTATAATATTTTTAACGCGTTGACTGTCACGCTGGTCATCGATAGCCAATGTCTTTTATTAAATTTCTTGGCGCGATCGAAACATCGACTAAAAAATTTTCAACAATGTGGACGACTTGGATAATATTGGCAGGCGACACGAGGGCAAAATATTGTGAATATATTTCAATCTATCGTAACTTGCAGGTGGAAATATATAAAATTCGCGTGACAGTCAAACGCGTTGATATCAGTAGCCTTATAATCAGTGGGGTGTCAAGTCCGATCGTCATTTAGGAAACGATCAGTTGAATGGACAGCGAGGAGAAGCGGCGTTTGAAACTCGGAGATGATCCAGTATCGGAGGTAGCGGAAAGAGAAACGACGCCATGGCAAAATAAAACTTGAAAATAGAAACTGGCCGGGGCTGCGATATCAGTTTCCGCGAAACCAAATAATTTTTCCCTTCGGTTTGAGGAAAATAACGGGAAATATCGTTCTTTGAAGGCGAGGCCGATCCTCTGACGCGACGCGGCGATCCTGCGGTGCCGATGCGCGCGGGGAGTGAAAACGGCGAGAGAGAGAGAGAGAGAGAGAGAGAGAGAGAGAGAGAGAGCAACCATAGTAAGCTCGAAAAGCTCGAACAGCTCGAAAAGCTCGAAAAGCCCGAAAGAGAGTGTCACGTTTCCATGGAAACCTGGTGGGGCAACTCCGCCTCTGGACTTGCCGGTTCGATATCCTCTCGTCTGCTCCCTTGCTCCAACGTCAACGTGCTCCACATTTTTCCAAGCCGGCCTCGCCAAGCATTTTCCCTGTTAGTTCACCGAAGAAAAAAAGAGAAGTCATCGATGGCGGAGTGGCGATCTGAAAAACCTCTTTTTTCCAACGAGACGCTCCGATACTTTCGAGTCGTTCGAGGATCCTCGCCACCTAGCACTTTCGTGCTCATAACCCAATTTCCATTCCGCGCTACTTTCAATCGCATTAGCTAGGGAATCAAGTAAAAGGACGTAACCGGTTCGTTCTACGTGGGTGTTTGAAAGTATATGTCGGAAGGGCTGATCGGTGATCCAGAGATCGTTAATCGTGAACGGTATAACGGAGCAACAATTTATCGCCGTTTCTCTTGTTTGCGATTTTTAAGAAAGAAGAATTTCGTTCATTTCCAATGGAACGATTCTTTATCGAGACGACATTTTTCCACGTTGGAACGTGCGAAGACACGCGAGAAGTGTATCTTTCACAGGATTTTTTTACTAAATTTCCAAAGCTTCATACGTGATAACAAGTTTTGATGTTTAATTTCCTATTAATGCTTTGCTTTATCAACGATTCTCCCGTATTAAGGATGTTCTTCCTTATATCACTTTCCCTCGGAGACATTCAAACTTTCACAGGTATAATTTCTAATACATGAAACGTATCTGTCTAATTAGAACGTAATTTCAAATCTTTCTTTTTAAACAAGCAGTCCCAAATAAGAAAGGTACTTTAAGTATCGTCCAGGTAAAGGTGGAAGTTAATTTAAAATAGGATCGACTGCGGATTAACGCGAACATACGTACAAGAGTAGGTGCTCTGTTAAGATTCGTGGCCGCGAAATTTCGCGGAAATAAGTTTGAAGTGGCGCGCGCAAAACGTGGTAAAAGCTAACGTTGCCGATATCTCGGCTGGACGTGACTGCGACGTCGGCCCGAGGTCGAGGAACGTAGGTTTAATTTCGTTGAGTGCATCCAACGGGTGATCCGACGGGTCGACGCTACCCTCTGGATATGTGTCTATTCAGGAACATGTGCATGTAAGTCGCTATGCGCGCGCGCATCACCGCCAACGCTAGCGATGGGCATTCAATGCACCCTTCGCTTGCTTTTCAAGCAAATCCACGACTTAACGTTCTCGGTGTCGTTTCGACATTGTCTACACGTAACGCGTAAAACGAGTTTACGACGATTACGATACACACGAAGAACGCTCAACTTTTTAGATGGTTGAGTCGCCTGATGGGTACAGTAGCGTTTCTGTTTTTGGGTAAATTCGTCGGTTCGATGTCAACGACGAATCTTATCTCGAATCCGTACGCTTCTCGTCAGACTAGAGAGAACTAGACAAGAAAAATCGTAACCAACGACTACACGAAACGATTTATCGCTCCTTACAGCAGAATCGAGCGCTTGCTTCCATCGCTAGTGGCGATTGTAGTGTGCATAGTGTACGATACTTGACCGAATATCGCGTAGACGAAAGGTCCGTGATTCATCTAGGTGCAATAAAAATATGTCTCGCTCTGGAGCCACGACTAGACTCAAACTCTGGCGATTCTAGAGGGGCGAAGTTCCGGCTTAAACCACCCCGTACATGCCCAACACCCGAAGGATAGGTTGGACTTGAATCCGACCAACCCGTGGCCGCCATTATTGACCATCGGTCTTGATTAGCACGCTACTATTCTGTCTTGCTTCTTTCGAATCTTCCGACATTCGTGAAATGTCGCAAAGCTTTCCTTTCCACGTTTTCGTTGCTCCTTTTCGTCTGCCATTTATTTCTTTTACTTTCCAGCGAAAGACGTTTGGAGATTTTCTGCTCGACAGAGCGGAAGGACATCTTTTGTTCATGAAAGAACCGAACTCGTCACTTATTCAAGACCATTATCGTAGTTTACTTCATTGATGAAAATTCCTTCTCGTAAATGAGAAATAAGAAGGCTCCGTGCGAGAAGCTACGCTTCTTGAATATCATTCAAGGAACTACTGAATCTTGGAAGGGGATAAAAATAACGAATAGACATTTTCATACTTACGATGAAACTTGATTCGATTTTTCGATTCATTTTAGCTTATGAACGGGAAATTCCATTTTTGTGATTCGGTTAAGATATCCACAGACCTGGATGATCTGTCTATCGATATAGTAAAAACGAATACTCGCGAATGATAACTCGAAGCCGGAACAGTGTGAAATTTAATGAATTTTGAAAAGTCGTCGAAATTTTGGACGACAGCGTTCCTTCAAATTGGCTTATACTCTTATTTAGATGAGATACTATTTCTAAATTAGATTACGTATATTTAGAAATCGGAACTTCTGTTCGGATCGTTCTACTTCCATAAATCTACGCTATCGTGGGTATTAATCCCGCCTTAATTCGGATACTGCAGGCGCTTAAAACATTTTGTATTATATCGAGTTTGATCGAGTTCGAGGACGCTTGTAAATGAAACTAAGACGCGAGTATCAAATTTTTATAGTCGTATGAAAAAACTAGTAAACGATACGAAATTCGATACAATTGGAGTCGATCGATCGACACGCAAATGTTATAATAAATATTGTACGATATTCGTATACTTTTGGTGTTCTCTGTACGTTATGTTACGAGCGTGGTTGCCAAACGCAAATCTTTCTAAAAAACGACGCAAATTTTTTTAAAGAAACGCGCGTCCTTTCGAAACCGAAACTTGGCGAGCATGTAAACACGCTGATCGAAAAGCAAGACTTTACAGCGTTTTCACGTTCGATTTTCCATTCGATTCGGCCGCATCTACCGCAAATCATTGCGAAATCTTGTACTAGGACGCGGCAGTGTCCCCCGCGCGGTTTCTCGCACGAGGGAGACAGGTTGCGGCGCAAGCGTGCCAACATCGATACCCCACCAGAATTTCCCCCCTTTTAGGTAGCAGCTAGTGCGAGACGGTTCGGTGGCGACCGTCGATGGTAGGGTGGAAACCTCTCCTCCGACAGGGCGATGCACGCACAGTTTTAGAGAACGTTCAGAACCACCTCCACCTTTCTATGCGTCCCTCCAAGTTCCCTCCAGGTCCCTCCAGCTCTCTGATCCTCGAGGTTGAAGCGAAGAACCCCGCGAAACCGGCTCCATAGTGCCGCGGTACCCGCTAATCAAATCGCACATTCCGAGATCTCGCGGCAGTGTACATTTTTCGGTCGATCAGGCCTAACTCAAAGACAATCGTTAACATTCGCGAAGAAATTCACTACCACCGGTTGTCGTTTATTTTTCAATCGCACACGCAGATGCGGATGAGATTTGTAAAGCATCGGTGATCGCTCGTCGAATCGGCCGACGATCAATCATAGTGGACACAGTGAGGAAAGAAAAGACGAAAGCGACGAATTAAATGCAGGACGTTACCAAAACATCGACGTGGAAGGTTGCACGGTATCGTAAGCCACGTTCTTCATTTACCTCCGAAAGTGAACCGATCGGTGCACCTTTTACGGTCAGTGTCTCCGCAGGAGATCATAAAAGGACAACGGAGAGATTAATTCGAGCAGGACGGGCCCATCGACGTGGAAGATCGGTGGCCGAACGGAATTCGGAGGATTCCCAAGAAAAGTCGTACGAAACTCAGAGACTCGGGAAAGAAAGTCATTGGCAGTGGACAGAGCGGGGGATAATCATCGTTGGGTGAATGGAGCGGACGTTTGCGGACCGATGACGAACTCGAGACGAGTTTGGTGCAGCCGATACCGGGGAAAAAACAAAAACAGAGCGTGGCAGGACGAAAATCGCGATTCAACGGCCGTGGAATTCGCCGTTTCTTACCGGTCGCCGCGGCGCGACTCGTATTCGGCTTGGAATCGCCGGACGAAAAGAAGACCCGCGACGAGCAGCGCCGGCCGAATCGTCCCAAAGTATCGCTGCTACGTGATTCATTGGGTTTTTCTCTCTATTGGCATTCGGGATTTACATCGGTCCCGGCCACGATTTCCATCGACACGCGTGTAAAAACCTCACGACCGCCCGCCGCTGATCAAAGACGAGCAGCCGAGATAGACGCGCGCGCCGCGTCCAACAGATTAGAGGATAGAACTACTAACAAAGCCTTTCCTATCGATGATCTTCTTCATCCTATCTTCCTACCGGTCGTCGTTGTTGTAATCTTCTTTGTTGATCGTTATTGTCGTCGTCGTCGTCGTCGTCGTCGTCGTCAACGTTGTCGTCGTCTCCATCGAGCTATCACCAACCGGTACGGAAGGAAAGGACAAGGAGACTCGTTCATTTCGACTGCACCTTGCCGAAACTCGTATTAGGACTGGAACGCGAGGAATAAGAAAGGCCATCGCCTTTAGAGGTGGAGTTGTATTATCATTTTACTGGTTGAACGTTCGATGTATTCGATGAAATATATCGATTACAAAGAAACGTAGAATCGAAACGTATAAGAGACGTATTTCAAAGAAATCGGGAAAACCTTTGGGTTTTCCGGTCCAAGTTATTGGGGATACCGTTTATCGCTTCCATATGGATGTTTTGGCGCTACGTCTCGTGTCAATTATAATGCAATCGCGGAAGTTTTTCGATGTACTTTGTAACATAACCGACTATGAAATTATCGAGCGTGATTCATGAAAGGCCTATTGGATAGAGAATCACGGAGCAGTCAGAGATAATCGCGGTGTCACTGGAGGAGAGCGACGAGCTGCTGATATCGTTTTAAAAGAAAATCTATAGCGCGAAAAGAAAAACGAGACAAGAATTAGTCTAATCGCGAACGCGATTTTACAAAGAAAAAGTGTCACGATCGGAGTAGAATAGCCAAGGTTATGGTCGAGATAAACCGAGACCAGTGAACAGCCTGATAAGACGTGGACCGTCGCTCTGGGTTTCAGATTGCGAGAGGGACGCAACGAGTACGCGGCTGGTTTCAAGTCCGCTCGGACCTCGTCTCGAGGTGTTCCCTCTTCCCGTCCTTACGATTCTCGATTTCGATCTCGATTCACGTGATCCGATCGAACCGCAGGGAAGCGCAAAAATTCTGTCGGAGAATTTCAGTGATGCCGATCATCCGCCGCGGTGTCGTGCTTCGCCACTTTGAAGTGACAGTTTTCCACGAAACGATTTAACTATCGCGTCTCGACAACGACCGCACTTCCATCATTCTGGTATCGTCGTTTCTTTTAATCATCCAGTGTCGACAAGTCAATTCCAATAATATAATCTTCTTCTCGCCGCTACGAAGAGTTCGAAAAATAATAATTGTTACATTCACGTGTCATCGCAAAAGGATAACGCGATTGTTAAACAAATACAAACGTTATTTTAGTCGGCGTTCATTGATCATCGAGAACGCAGCGCAAATACGCGAGACACGCGCGCACCTCGTGACTATCCCGCTTTATTAATGACAAATCAAGGTTTTTCTTCTCGGAAGAAGCGCGGTCGAAGCTATTTACAAACAAACCGTTCAACATCAGCCTCCTGGTAACTGCGCTCGTAAACATCTGCCAACGGTTGGCGCTCCGATGATCTACAAAACCGCGTCGACGTTGCTTATGCACGTGATACGCGATAGTTGAACCGACGAGCGAAGCTCGACCGTTCTTCCCTAAACAGGCAAAGTCATCGGAAGGTGATAGAAATAAAGAGCCTCTCGACGATCGATCGCCATCGACGTCTGCTCCGCGACAACGCCAACGAGATTACAACGGAACTTTGGACGATCGAACGATCAAACGATAAAAACATTGAAAACCGATCGTTCGCTTGGAACAGTTATTAAAACCGATCAGTCGGCTTCTCGAGTAATATCCGGAAGCTACGAACGGCTTCAACGAGCGACGAAAGTGAGTGTTGATTTCGCGCGAACCATCATCGATCCGCGCGCAAAGGCACCAGTGTCTTCGATCGAGTGCAGCTGTCTGTAGTAGGTCCAGTGAACGGACGATCGCGGTATAGAATTTCGTCTCGTGTAACAGTTCGATTAGTGAAAACGTTAATCTGGAGGACTCGATCTTCGAGATAAAGACTCTCGTGATAGTGAATCTCGCGAATGAAAACGATCTACGAACTCGTACGATTCTCGACGGAAGAATTTGATGACGAAATTACCGCGCCCTTTTAAACACTCCATCAGCGTGTGATCCGAGCTCGCATAATCGAACCGTCGATCTTCCCGAAGAAACGACAGTGCTCGCAAAGAATCGTAAGTAACGCTTTTAACGAAGGAGTTTCGCGTCGAACGAAATCAAACGATCGCTCTACGACGACAACGCAGGAGCGTTATACGTAGAAATCTGGTGTCGATCGATGCCGAAAGGAAAAGATTTGGGACGAAGTTGAGCCGATTTCGTTAGAACGAAGAACATCCGGCGTCGGTCAGTGTTCCCGTGACAGCCACTTCCTGGTTTATACTGGAGCTGTACTTGCCGTACGCACCACTGCCGGGGGGTGGCGGAATCCTCCCGGCGGTGAGCAGCGGACCTGGTTCTGGAGGGTGTCGTCCGGTATTGTTGGGTGGCGTCGATCTGTCCATGTCGGCGGCGGTGCAACCGGTCGCGACGCTGCCGACGCTACCAAGTAGCGGTCCGCCGCCGCACAATCCGCTCCATCATACACCCGGGGGATTGGCGTTGCCGCCGTTGGGCTCGGCGCCGGTGATGATGCCGCGGCCACCGACGACCACCATGCCGTCCTTGGGCCCCTCGTTGCCACCCTCGCACCAGGACGCTGCCGATTTGGCCGAGGCTGCGCCCAACCAGGACGTCCTGTTGGCTCTCCTCGCCAGGAACAAGAACTTGGAAGGTAAGGATTCTTTAAATTTGCTATGTTTTTGCGCGACGCTCGTCAGACCCATAGTCTCGAACATCGAGGCGAATTTGTTGGGTCGAGAAATATTTTATTTATGGAGGGAACACGGGGTCGGATCAAGCTGGTCACGTGGTCTTCGGATGTTTCAGAAACGTTTCAGACGGATGTTTCCTTTATTCGTTCGATAGTTTAGACAATAAATTTTCGTGCAAGATGCACCGACTAAAGTCGAGGATTCTGTTGCTTATGGAGGTGCGTTACGGTTTACGTATTTGGTGGAAATGTCGCGCGAGAAATGGAGAAATTGCCATGTTTGTTGATATTAATTTGTTGTTATACTTACGTTATGAAAGAACGCATAGAGTATTTTGTTGAGTATTTGGAAGTGTGAGTATTTCAAGTGGATTTAGAATCGAGCTACTTACTTAAACACTTTTTGATTATCGTTTTAGATACTCTGGTTTGTTTATCGATAATACGATCGGCTGCCAATACACAAAATGGAATATTAATCAATACTTTGTTAGAATATTACGACTTTGACATACGCATTCTTCGATTCTCATACCGCGATAGGAATTACAAATGTAAAACTACTCTGTGAGAAATAAACGTACCACTGTTTTTCGTTCGAAACTAAGGGCTCAAGTTTGTAACTGTTGTAATTGTAACAAGTTGTAATTCTTAATGTTGATCGCATTTGTACGAAAATATTTTCCTAATCGCGATAGGTCTCGTTACACGCAAGTCGATCTTAATCTTTTCGGAATTTCGAAGGTGCAACAATAAGCCAAACAATAAGGTCAAACAATAAGCCATTTTATTTCGGCTTTTTTTGGTAATTGGTCATTCGTGGACTTCATATTTTGCACGTTGCTTGTATCTGTCACGAACGGTTTTATCATTTCTGAAGAGTTCGTCGAAATTTTCGTGTTAGGTAACGGTTATCGTTGTCGGTAGGTTGCGTAGTAATGCGTAGATCTTGTCTCGAACGCTGGCCACAATTTGAAGAAGGAATATGTGATGCAATTCGTTGCAAACATTAACATTGTTGACACGAAGATTATATTATCTGTATAAAAAAATATATCTGAATCCATGAAATATTGTAACACAGTGTAACGCGTTAAAATGTCCAACAAATTCAAATTCAAAGGAAATCAAATTCAATTTTATCAGTGGTCAATTTAATTTTTGCAAAAGTCGGAAAAGTTAGGCGGTCGTTGAAAAAAAAAATATGTCGCAATTACCTTCATAGTTTTATAGAAACGTTCGTAGATAAGGAGGCTAGCAATGATAGTTCAGTCGCTATCGCAAGTTCTTATAATATCGGGTCAGGTTAAAATTTTTGTGCCACATTACGCGAACAGTAGCGAGTTCTCGATAAGAATGGTCGATCCGGATGATCGATAAGATTAATGTTCAGCTCAAGAGTGAATGATTATTACATTTGGGCCACCTTTCTATCGATCTCGAAATATTTCGTTTTTATTAATAGGAGACACCAACGCCGAAACATTTAATCTACGTTGGAAAACTGATATTTTGCGAAAGCATCGATAGTTTCGATTCAATTAAAAAACATGATTAATACAATTTAAAAAGAGATATAAAATAATGGGAACATATGTGATTGTATTCGAAAAATAGTTTATTACGTTGCCGTACTGTTTGCGAAGAAAGATATATTTTGTATATGTACATTTTATCATTGTAACGAAGATTAAGACGAATTAAAAAGTTGCTTACGATTTACTATTGATCTATTTAATTAAACGATCGCGGCTACAAATTGACTATTTCTGAGTTGTTGACAACAGCAACGGTAGTATCTACTTAGGCGATTTAACTTTTTATAACTGTATTAATGAATTTAAATATTTAAAATATTATTTATCGATGTAGGTGTTAGATACAAGTTAACGAGAAAAACTGAACGATTTGTATATATAATTTTTTATAATTCTTTTTATTTGAGTTCGCGTTAATTTATTTTTATCGATATTATTAGTTTAATACAAAGAGTTTATGAAATACTCCAATAGAAATGTCCATAAATGAAGATTAAATTTAAACTCAAAATCTGCGATCAATCGTGAGATTTATTATCGACATACTTTTTTTCTACACGACATATTTTGTACTTGCTATCTCACAATTCTTAAAAACTTTACGTTATTGCTGTACCGTGTACGTAGATGCACGAAAGAAATTAATTATATCGTAAGAAAAATTACGAAAAGCGCGATTAAAATATATATATATATATTTTTTTTTCTTTCTTTTCGACAAAAATTTATTTTCAGAAAGTAACGTGATCCGTCTGTTGAAACACGCAATTTTACAGAATATTGCTAATTCATGATGGAATATTTTCCGTCACGTTATCGGTATGTTCTATGTGTAATCTCTTAAATTTGGACATGTAGGCAGGACAAGGTTTACAGTTTACTGTACAATTTTCCACGTACTTTGAGAAACATATTCTAAAGCTTTCGGTTATACGTAGAAATTTAATTTAAAATTTCAATTCAAATACTAAAACTTATTTACTTATAAGTTTCTGTATTTTGATGGAAAGCGAAGAAAATTTGTCGACCAATTTTAATTATCGAAATGTAAAATGAAATAAAACGTATGTATCAAAGTAACATAAAAATAGTTATATAAATCAGTATAATTACCAATAACGGTCTGGCGAAACTGTAACTTTTAACTAAATTAAAATAAGATGAGAAATACCTTCTTTTTAAAGTCTGACAGTAATTTCTGACAAGTAGATTTATCTATATGTCTTAAAATTGTAAAGACGACCAGAGACATTAATGTTTTATGTCTCATTTGTTTTTTCATGCCTGTCTTCGGGGAAGATAAACGATCCTCTGCATTAACGTATCGAAATGGCGGTAGCCTTTCGCGTTTAACAAATTACTCTGTGCAAAGGATTCACGTACTTTGCCATACACTTTTACTTTTTTTCTTCTTTCGTTAGAAAACTAGGAAATGCAAAATATGAAATCGTTACTAACACAATATCATATTTTTCATCCTATAGGAATCAGGATCATTCGATTCTCTTAAGCAACGATTTTAATGAATTTTCGTAATGAATATTGCGCTATACCTACGCGCGTACTTTTAATTTGCACGTATCAAACAATAAGTAAGTAATAATAAATAAGTTTTTAGTTAGCGCAGAAAAAACTGTTCTTTAGGCTCGTAGTTATTTTTTACAGTTCCTTTCGCGCATCTTTTACACTTGTTCCGCAAAGCAAGGCATCGTGTGTATTATTTATACAGTCGATTTCGGTGAGTGAAACAGGCCGAAAAGGTCGAAGATTCTTGAATTATGAACGCGCCTGTTTAAAGATTCCTTCGTTTCATCGCTACGTTTATGAATAACAATTTTCTATTCTTAATCATGCTCAATTTGTAATTTACTTATGTAAATATATTAAGCTGTGTAAAAATGCATTTTCGACTATCTTCGCGTAATTAGTCTTCGTTCGTTCCTCTAATTTGTTTATAGGAATCAAACTCGTTAGATTTAAAAATAAAATATTTTTAACGCGACAGCTTTTGCGAATTTCTCGGAAATAATAATTTTAACGCTTCGATAGAATCGATTTAGTTATTTCTGTACCATGCTTATAGGCGATACTTGATGACTCAACTAACATCCTTGAATGATATTTAATTAGTCGCTTATTTTACTTTTATACGCACGTAGAGTATAGAATTTAACACGGTGGTTATATTTGATACAATTAAGGTATTCATAGAGAAATATCTCGCCAACTAGTTACTAGTTGAGATCTGTAATTCTAAATTCTTCGTAGCAAGTAAATTTAAATCGAAATTTACCTTCTATTAGTAAGATTAAACGGATTAAATTTAATATTGGTAGCGGTAAACCAAATTAAAATATACGTAACTTGTATTAATATTAGAAGTTACGAAATTCCTTCGAACGTAACGTTAGTTAGATATATCGATTCTCTCACTTTGCAAATTTTTCGACATCCCATAAAATGAAATTTACCGCTTCTATCGTGTTTTATCTCTATTCGAATTCGAAAACGTTCGTTAAACATCAAGCAAGAAATATAAAACGCGTACAAATCTAACAAAAAATAAGTAAATTATCATTTTTCGGCAGACATTGGCCAAACAGAAGTTTGAAACGGTCGACTTGCTCAAACGCTTCTTGATAACAAAAGGTAGGTGTTGGAATAGTTGGCAGGTCCGCGTAAAGGTTTTGTTAAAAGAGCGCGGTGAGGGTGGTGGATATTTTAATAAGGTAAGTGCTGCAAGGCCGGTTGCTATGCCATTGGGGCGGTTTAATCATGTAATGTGTTCGGAGGCTCGGCCACCCCACAATCAATACGGTATTGCTTCAGCACGATAGCGAATGTGCTTAAATCTAAACCTAAATCTAAACTGAGGCCCAAACAACAGGACCTAAACTACACGTCAGTTATTCTTCTCCACGTTATAGCCATCGATTAAACCTTTCCACCTAGCTAACCGTTCGTTATTATATTCTTTTCCACCCGTTATACCAATCTTACGACACCGATAAGCGTGACACCGTGAATAATTGTCCGTATCGTCAAGAATTTTTAATCACGCGTGTCGATTAGATCCTTTGTACGTACGAAAGACAAGAAAATGAAAACTGTTGCGTACTTTCCATTAGTATTCAATATTTCCAATAGTACTCTCTTATTTTGTATTTTTCTATTTTGCTATTTTTCCATTGGACGAACTAAGAAAAAAATCCTTAGCAGCTTGCACATGGAATTTTTTCAACATCGAACCTCCTTTCTTTTTTCTAACTAAAATTGGAGATAATATGAGAATTGGAGAATCAGAGTGGGAATAAAAATGAAATATTTTTCGAGCCAATCGTTTGCAGACTCGAATAATCTAATATTTCGCCCGTAATATTGACACGGTTGAGTCATTTAACACATTTTTATCCCGACGTATCAAAGGAACAAACTTTGTCCATTCCTCTGACGAAATTACGATATCTAGAAAAATCTTGAAAAAGTTGCGGAAATCGGTAATCTTCGCTATAATACCGGAAACGAGCAAACAGCTTGATAATAAACCACGCGAAGGGAAACACGCGGGAGAAAACAGGTGAAACGGAGTCAAAGAAAATTTTGACTAAGAAGACGAGAACAGGAGAGAGTCGCACTTTGACAAGGAGTAGAAAGCTCCAATGAGGTTGTCAAGCATCCCTCGGGTAACTGGTAACCATAGGAAACGGTGGCTCATGGCGAATAGCAGTCGGATGGAGACGAGGGTGGAAAGAAAATGGCGGCTGGTTAGAGGGCGCGTAGTATTCACGTGCAGGGGTGGAAGAGTCGGCAGGAAAATGAGGACGAAGGTTCGTATCTTTGTTGCCGAAGGACGATGTATCGGCGGCTTTGCCGCGTTCAAAGAGACGCCGTACCTTAAGATTCCTGTCGAGCTGACGCTCGTGTGCTCGCGTTCAGACGTCTTTTTCGTTTAGAGGTAGCCAAAGCCGATGATTGGAAGACTCGATCGTATTACGGGTATAGAGGAAGCTTTTCCGCTAAAGGGCTGCTGAATCCGCGTGCCGTTTTATGGGATTCGTGGAGGTTTTCCTTTTGCTTGGTCTCTTCTTTTTTTTTTCTTCGTTGATCGTTTCGTTCGGATCTTTCCATTTTTCGTTTGCCCATCGTGACGAGAGTAGTTGTGCATGAATTAACGTTCGCGGTTCCGTTGAACAAAGTATTAAAGATCGATTCTGTTATTCGCATTTTGTCGAAGAATTTATTACTCCGTTTCGTGAAATTTGGAATAACGTTCTATGCGAAGTTCGTGACACAGTTGGCAATAAGACGCGCAGAGAATTAAAAGGAAACGCATATAGCAAACTTTTATGACGCGAAAATTAATACAAGATTTCAATCCTACGACACTTACGAAGCTTATACTTTACGTTGAAATGCTATAAAGCAGCGATCCAACGTGAGAACCCAATGCTCTTGTACTTGGCGCAATTCCTTTCAAGTTCAAGTTAATCGAAACTTCAAACATCCATCTATGTACGACATTGAAACAAGACGTAATAAAAATTGCAAATTCCTGCAAGTACATACGCACTAATGCGACTAACAAAATTGTAAATCTTTCGAACGATAAAAGGAACAAAATCACGAAAGCACAAAGAAATTTGACTTAAGAGCAAAGAATCGACACGTAACGACCGTACTACGGGGAAGAAACGTTCGTGGTAGTTTCAGTACGCATCGATTAGAAGCGACAAGGCAAACGGTAAATTTTCTGACGTAATAAAAAGTTGGTCGGTCCTTTTTCTTTTCGTATAAAAGGAACAGGAGCGTTTTCCCACCTACATCTCTCTGCCAGCGAAATGCTCGCGGGCCGGCGAGAAGGGAATTGCTTTCCAAGTCGAAAGTTTTCTGCGGTGGCGGTGGTTTTTCCTATTTTTTTATGGTATCGCCGCATCTCCTCTACCCAGCCACGGCCAGAAGCCCGTGGAAAACGAACCTCCGACGACGGCTGCTCCGGTACGGCGTTTCCTTCGTTCTATTCGTTTTCTCACCACGAGTTCGCCCCCCGAGTGACCACTCCACGTGATACATTGGCGTGGTAACGTCGTTAAAACAGCGGTTATCGACTCGCTATAGCTAGTTTCTGTCTTTATGAAGAAAAATTATTGGCTACTGCACACCCGCTTATCGATGGCTAATCCAATGTGTCATTCTTACGAGCCTCGTTTCATCGTTTTAGGATTACGTTTCGAGAATTACGATTTTCCACTTTTTGGAAATAACGATTAGATAAAACAACTAACGTATATGGAATTAAACGATCGGAGAAGGTCGGATGGAACATTTGTTTGTCACATCGTATTTGATGCGAGTTGAAAAACTCTTTTAAACTCCGCTTGGAAAATGTTATTTTCAGGTAAATTTGATGCCCGCTATTTTTTTAGCAACGTTAACCCACCAAGGGCCAAACAACAATCTGCTTTAATATTACAAATATTTATTTCAATTCCTTTTTTAATTTCATCGAAAAACGAAATTTCATAACGCGTATCGATGGAAAAAATATCGCAAACGAAATGTTGCGTGGATCCTTAACGGGTTAACGATTTAAGAAAATTTCTATTCCCACTGGAGAGTTATATATTCAGTTATTAATTTATTTTGTTACTAATTTTATTATTAACTTTCGCTTGTAATGAATTCCATAAATGAACATTATAAAGGTAGGTACTAATTTTCAACTATACGTATCTTTGTTAATAAGTTACATATCCAGCGTACGATGAATCAGTTGATTCGTATAGAAACCTCAATACGTATTAGGTATGTATTAAACAATTACTTTCTGATATTGTTATTAATTGAACTTTAAAATCGAAGGAAATATTTTTCCTATTTTTATGTTTCTAAGTTTCTATTCATCGTTTAAAGAACTTCTATCGTTCCAAATATTACATAAATTCGTTAAATATTTGTTCAATCGATTTGATAAAGGTCTTACATATCATCCCCAGATTTAAGATAAACCTAAAAGCAAAAATGTAATAGATTATCTAGTTTAGAATTCTTATACCGCGAAATCCACTATCATTCAGTCGTAGGTATGCTTGGCAATAATAATAAAATATGTAATTCATCTATAACTGTAACGAGATCACATATATCTTATATCTTATAACGTTTATAAGATACATGCTCGTATGGAATCTGTGGATCCGTAAGATCGTGATAAGTAGTAGGCGAATAATAAATTTTAAAGTAAAATTTAAAGTAAATTGTAAGTAAAAATAACACGACAGAAAAGTTAACGCAATGTTGATCCTTAACTGGTTAGAGATCCGAAAGATCAAGATTTATAGATCCGCAATAATGAGATACGTGACTCGTAGATACAACTTAGAAAATTTACGCAAATTCGTAGATCCGCAAAGTCCAGATCTGTTTTTCTGGATCTAATCGTCGATCGAGCGTATAAATTGCAAAGGTTCGCGCGGATCGTGAATAAAACTGGATGCCGGTGTTACGGCCTCGTAACTCGCTGGCGAATAAGAGGGCAGCGTAAAAAGTTGGTAAAGTCGAGAGGCGGCTGGCATTCCACCGCTAGCGATCCTGTCGCGAAAATTAATGCGACGATAAAACACGGCGAGAACACGGAGAAAGGCAAATGGCGTGTAAAGTAGCGTCTGGGAAAGGATCCGCTCCTATGTCCTTCAGGCACGCGTCAAACACCCAGGCATCGAGTTACCGCGTCTCACCCTGTAGCTATTACGTCGCTGGTAACTTTTTTCCTTTTGTGACCGATCGAAGTCCACCCATTTCCAACTTGACGTTTCAAATTCAAGGTTTGATCGATAGTTCTTTTTTTTCCTCTCTTGGATCGCTTTTTTCCCGTTCTTCTCGTTTTAGTTTTGTTTTTCCATTTTCTTTTTTTCTTTTTTTTTTTTTTTCATTCTTGAAGATACTCGTGGGATCGCGACTGAAAATCTGTTCGACCAGATGATGCTGTTTAGTAATACGTGAACGAATGTTAAATGTCAAGACTGTTGTTATTATGATAGACTTTAAAACACCAGCTCGATCTTTGATTATTTGTGTAAACAAGTTTACTCGATCTAGGTACGCAAAAATCATAGTAGACACATGCATGTTCTAACTTATAAAACTTGTTTAACTGATAACGCTCCGCGACGAGAGCCGACCTCCTTTTCAGAGGCAGACATCCACGCGAGTTGGCACATTTACTAACATCGAGATAACGCTGTTATACTATAGTCTATAGTAAGTATACACATGTCATTGATTCGGCCGACTGACTGAAGAGTAGGTACTCCTGTGCGATAAGATTAAGAAACGTCTCCGTCGTTTGCTACAAATGCCGAACTTTGGCGAATTTATGTTGATGAAAAATGTTGTTACGTTACTATTAACTATACGCCGATATAAATGAACGTTGACAGGAATTTGCTATCGTATGGAATTAAATCGATAGAGATGTTTGCACGCCTCGCTATACGTTTTGCAACTACGAACTAACTATACTGAATGCTCCTATATACATTAGGTATTTCGTTATATAACAAAGGCGTCGTCGAATTAACCGATCTTCCATTATAAAATTATTCGATAAAACGGACGTGTAGAAAAAAATACGAAACCGTGAATCGTTAACATCAGGATTTTATTTATCGTGGTGATACGAGCCATTATACATTTAGATAAAATTAAGATGTAGATAAGGAGGATAGATTTAAAACAATCTAAATGGATTAAAATTAGCATTAATTCGATAACATTTTTAAAAATTATATAATAATATACCTCGGCATTGATTTTCTAGCTGTTTCATTTACAAATAGAAAATAAAAAGGTTATTAAAATACTTTTAGGCTGTTAAATATACAAATACGTATTTATTATTATTGTTGTTGTTGTTGTTATTGTTGTATTTTAATAGCCTTTAACATTCAGTGCAACTGTCTTCCACGTTTATCGTTGTCCAGTCTGCATATTAATCTTTTATTAACGTCTATTTGCGGTAAATATCTTGTAACTTCTATGCCCACTTTCCTATTAGTTTCTTTAGCTAATATCTCGCTACACCGCTAATGAAATTTCAGAATTTCAAAATTTCGTTATACACTCTCACTTTTGTACAATGTATTTATAAAAGTATCCTATGATAAGAGTGTTTAAATACGTCAATAGTTGAAACATTTACTTTCCATACCAAACTCGTATGTGAATTTATAGAAATCGGTCCAATTTTCCTCCACCTGAAAGCACCTCAACTTGTTTATAAATAACCCGAGCAGAATGTTCGCTTTCTATCATTCGCAAAGTCAAATTATACCACGGTATACGGTATACACAACGAGAAACACCTTCTCATCGAACCAGCAACTAACCAGTTGAGCAAACTCCGGAAATTTTCACTCAGAAGAGCATCAGAATGGCGAACAAACCTTTCGAAGGGATTCGATCGCGAGTCCAAGCAAACATCAAGCCGCAAGAGCAATAGGCAACAGTAAAATACCGTGTAATCCGAAACGTTACGCCGAAAACTCGAGGGCTCGAGGGGGTTGGTGTTTCGTGTGGTTCGCGTTTCGTTATACGTGGGAACGCATGACTCGGGGTTATTTTTCTCGTAGCCAGTGCTCGTGGCTCCTTTCGGGCTTTGCGGTTCGGTTTTTCGACGGCGAACGCCGAGCCCGTTTTTCCAGCGCCACGTGACTCCACGATGAAGTTTCGACGAGCGTAATCACGTGCGCCCCTTCTATGCCACGCGTTCCCCCATTGTTACGCGAGTTTACGCGATCGCAGATTAAGTAGCTCTTGATGGGAACTAAACACCGTTTAAACCGCACACCTCCGATGCTTGCGTCTACTTTAGACCGCGTAAATTTGTTAATGACGTAGCGATTAAAAAATGTGGTTTAAAAAATAATTGAACAGACGGGGATACGGTGCGAGAGTGTGGAATACTGGCGGTGCTGCGAGATTAGAAATTTGATCAAGATTTTAGTCGATTCTTCGGGATAATGTGATACACGAGTATTCGTTTGACGCTGGCAATTCAACGAAAGATGAAGGAAGATTGAAAATCTCTAAATTTCATACGATCTTGTATAAAAAATAGCTAGGTAAAAAAGATACTTCATGCCTGAATTTGACGATCAGATTTTCTAATTTAATGTAGTGTAGCTATAGCTACTTATTAAAATATACAAATATGTCCAGTGTAAAATTATGAATTATTTCTATCTTGAAAGATAAAACACAATGGATATTCTTATACGTTGTATTTGCATTGTATTTACCGCGCTAACATTTTAACAAATACCAGGTACAATCTGTAATCGTTATCGTAATTTTGTAGGTTTCGACTTTCAAGTTTCCTTTCTTTTTTTTATTTTTTACGAAAGTTACGTATACGTATTATAGCGTAGGCGATCATTGTGTTTGCATACGAAACAAGAATTTTGCATACCTTGTTTCTAAATTCTATGACGATTCTAATTTGCGATACGTGGCGAAGTCAACGGTTTGCGATTAAAAGGAAAAAGACACAGATTAAGCTTTATATCTCATGTATCTACGCATATACGTGAGTAAACGAGGATGAAAAAAGTCAAACATCGACCGTTCTTTTATTTATTTATATTAAACATACACGAAAATCACATAGCGGCGTTGCTTATAAATAATTTTACTGTAAATCCACAAACAATGGAATGAAAGGTGGATGATAAATCAGAATATTGTACAGGTAAGTCCGAGCTGAACGAACGTAGTACTTGTTTGCAGGTAAATTATTTATGATCGTACCGCGAGAAAAATGTAGTCGAGTTGAAACACGCCTGACACAATGTCCCATAAAAACGTTATGGTGCTTGCCAGGCGAGCATTATCTCAACGTTTTTACGAAATTTTACAATAAAACCACGAACGAGACTATAAAGAAAATGTGTTCGTCAGATTGTCAACTGTTAACAATCTAGAAGAAATACTTTAACAGACCTTTTTATTCGTTTTCCAATTTACATGATTTTTTTCAACATCGAATAAATCTTTTCTTTATTATTATTTTATTCCTTTCTTTTTATTTTATAAAGAGTACGTTATTTTTAAGTTTGGTCTATGATTTTCTTTAATAAACTTAATTAGTTTATTTTTCTCCTTTTGTTTTAGAACGGAAGATCAAAACACCAAGCTGTTTTCCGATCAAGGAAGAACGTGAGTCTTTTTTAATTTGATATTTCTTTTGACTTCTGTTTATTTCTGCCCCCCCCACCCTCTTTTACGTTTCTTTAGTTTTTTATTACATATTGTTTTTCTTGTTCATTTATATATAATTTTGTACGTTATTACGCGTTATATAGGTAATGTAGTTTACAAAAACGATTTAATCATCAGCAATTTGTATTCCAAGCTATACAGGTTATCTTTTATATATTATATATCGTAAATTAAAATATGAGAGAAAGACAAGATGTTACATTCGATACAACATACATCTTATAGTCTACACACTTATTTTTCAGGAAACATTCGCGCTATGTACCTAGATATTCGCATAGAAATTCTTCATTTTCTAACGAGTTTCAATAAGGAACGAAAGAAAATAGATTTATTTTACATAAGGAAAATTCTTTTTACCTGCGTACATAAACCATGTTTAAAGCTGATACTAATTTCAAATATTTTAGGGGCAGTAAAACGTTATAATAATTTTATCTTTGAAACTAATCCATTTTAATATATTTCTTGTTAATGCAATATATGACGAAAGATAGGAGTAGCAAAGTACTTAATATTCAAAATAATTCTAAAATATACAGATACAACGCAACCCAAGACAGTTCAAACGTAACTAAAACATACTGTTGCACGATTCGCTTAAATCCAAACTTTTCACACGAATAACATTCGCGCATTCTCTCGTTCCCCGTTTTAAATTACGCGGACATTTTCGGCACACGTTCTATAACGACTACCCACTCCGTGACAACCTAATTTCAAGCGCTCGATGATTCGATTTCACGTATCTCTGACACTTGGAACTCCGCCACTCGCTGTAAATAATAATCGTACTAAATTCCAATTTCTACGTCACCTACGAACAATTTCAACTAAATTTTGAAAAAAACCAATGCCATCGATATCGAAAGCTGAAGAAGATCCCTCTCAAGCCTCGACCCTTACCTTTTTCAAGTGGCTATCAAAGTTGGTTCGTACAGAGGGGTACACGGTACAAGCACGAAACATTTAAGTACTAGAAGGCCATCGATTCTGTCCCATATGTCGTCAAAGATATAGTGTTAAGCACGGCAGTTGGTCGCACTCGTTGGTACAATGGAATTGTTACGTGCGATTAGCAGTTACATTCCGAGTTGTTTATCATCGAACCGGGGCCATCGTACCAAGTTTCAAAGTCGAGTGACATAGTTCTCGTGAAAAATGCGGGTGCCTCTAGTGCAACGTCTACTTACAACCCTTCGTATATCTTCAGGATCATCAATGACGATTTATTCGACGCTTTCGAGCATTATGACGGTGAATTTTTGGAAATAAGATCTTTATCCGCGAGCTTAACCGATACAGGAAATAAATACGTATTCTATTCGCACGTGTTTTCTATTCAGTTGGCTTTATCAATGCGTTCATCGTCACTTGGAATTGAAATTTACGTTTTCGCTAAACCATGTGCGTTTACTCGCGTTCCATTACCTGAACGTTAAGTCGAACAAACGTCATTTTTACGTGTATAGAATAGGACGACAAAGTCGCGGAATAAAAACGCGTAAGTCGTGACAACAAGGAAAAGGGTAACACGTACGAGAGAGAACGCCATCTTACGTCGTGAAAAGAAGACGCGTGTACAGTGCACGTTCATTGACGCACATGGTGGCAGAAACGACAGGGCACCAATTGTTCCGACACGCTCCTGGCACGTGCAGCTCACGTGGCGGTTCGGATGAGTGGATTGTTCATTCCAACGTTTTGTAAGCCACTTTTGTACCAACCCGAAAGAACATCGATCTCGTTGCCAATACGTTTACCAACACGATAATAGAAAATAATTGACAAAACAGGCAACTCACTGTGCTCACCTGCAGATATGGA
This sequence comes from Bombus soroeensis, assembly GCA_014737365.1. Taxonomy (NCBI): domain Eukaryota; kingdom Metazoa; phylum Arthropoda; class Insecta; order Hymenoptera; family Apidae; genus Bombus; species Bombus soroeensis. The sequence goes on along the minus strand of JACXIL010000219.1, from coordinate 1,333,787 downwards.
ATTTACTGATTCACGAGGAATTATACTTGCGTTATATATTCGCGCCTACACGGTTCACACGTTTCACACTGGTACGAATTTGGTGAATAGAATCTTTGAATCTAATTTATCGTTATATATCGGATTATTCGTTGTCTAACTCGTGGAAAGAAGAAACTACGAAACAGAAACTTTACGTGCAACGAAACTTCGATGAACGACAATCTACAAAATTTACGATCTACGGATTAGATGGGTAGCTCGTATTTTACCGCCATCCGCGCGAGATATAGAGCGGTTAACTCTCGACTGACATTGATAGTTGGTGGGTGAAGAGGAAAAGTTTTTAATACAACTCTTTTTTCGCTTCTTCGTTGTGTAAGGATTATGGGACAGGCAATGTGGCGTGGCGACGTTTACGCATTGAATCGATAATGCTCACCAGTGTCCACAACTCCATTAAGATAATTGTGCCGCCGCTTTATTTCTCCTTGCATTTGTTCATCTATCCGTCTGACTATCTGTCCCGTGTGCACGAAGAGACGAGAACCACGAAATAGAAAGAAGGCAAACCAACAAGCCAGTCTTATAAGAGCGAGTTGGCGGACTTGAAACTTGAAGAACCGAAAGGCTAGTTTGTATTACGCTACCGTCTGACCAGAATGGTTTCATTATACCGTCCCGACAATACGAGAATCTACAACCTGGGCTTGCTTTGTATTTTCTCAGACGTCCCCTTGATGTTTGAGTATCGTCTAGAAATAATTTAAAAGCAGAGTTTTTTATACGGTTTCGTAATTCATAGCTCGTTTCAAGTTTGAGGAAGGAATGGCTGTTTAATTTAGTTCTTGCTTGCTTTCCGCAATCGTTGGAATCTCAAAGAAATACGCAGATGGAACGCTTTTATAAGTTTTCAACGATCAAACATTTTTCAATTAATAAATATTCCGATATTTCTTTACCGAGATAACGAACAAATCTAATGAAATTGAAATTATTATTTTCTTATGAAAAGATTACAAAGAAACGGTGTAACGCTAATTTTAATATCTATCTTTGCTCTTTGCAATAAGAACTCGTTACGAAGAATACGTAACTCTGTATTAGGTTGAGTAATAAAAAAGTTTTTACGACAAATAACATCTCTTGGAAGGTTTACAAGATAAAACGAAAAGATAACAGGACAGAAAGAATATAACGGTCCAGTGTTTTTGTTACGACATAATCTCGTGAGAAAGCTTTTAAAGGAACCATTGAATATCTTGTATTTTACACGGGATTGAAATAACCATTTTTCATGAAAGGTAAGAGCAAGAGAATCACATCGTGGCAAACGATTACAGTGCGAACAAAGAGCCTTTTCGATTTCATCAAAGAGTCAGTTTGAAGACACAGTGGAAATGGCTGGCAATGGATGGTTAACAATTGCAGTTGTCAAACATAGAAATTAAAGAGCATTGTAGCAGAGGCAACGTAAAAACTTGCGCACAAAGCGCCTTAGCTGCTAAACAACGTTTCCAACAAACGTCCTGGCTGTCTTCATGGAGTGGTCGGCTTAAGAGCATTGAACGGGTCACGTGTCGACCCGTGTCCACCGGATGTCATGGTTTTGTTGCATTTAACGCCTCTTCTACGGACCATTCACTCCGTGGTAAAGCCATGGGCGTTTCCTTTTTCCGCCCAAATGATCCACTGACTGGTTCAAGCCTGTACCATATGAAACGAACGTGCGTGTCTCGGCCAAGACGACAACTGAATTCTCACACAAATTAGGATTTCCAAAGTTATGGAGTGAAACCTTTTGCCAAAGACGTAGGACAGTTGCGATGAATGGAAAATGGAAACGTTAAAAGGGAATTTTACTTTGAAGAAATCGATTGTAACGAGGGAAAGATGGATTTAGACAAAGATATTGTTAGTGAAATTTGATGGGTAACGAATCATAAATTACTAGCAGCGATAGATACTTTTATAGAATTGGAATATGTTTGATAATAAAATTAATAAAATTGTACAAGATAAAAATCTCTGGATTATTCTATTCGATGTGAAATCTTAAGGTTATAAAAGAAAAATCAATCTGCGATCTACATCTTGTCGCTCGTTGTTCTCTACAATGTTGAATTGTTTATATTCGCAAAATATCAAAAACCATAAAGCAAAATCCATAAAGCGAAAGCGTATTATAAAAGCATACGACCAGTATCGGTTTCAATCCGATTATCGAATCTATATCTCTATCATATAATCCAATGAATTTAAATGCACGTCTTTATATCTTTGGAAAATTTTATCGAAGAGAAATAACAAATCGATATATGTACTTGCGGACAGAAGATAAATAATCTTTAACGAACACTTTCACGTTATTCATAAATATATTAAATAAATTTTACAACTATTAGCACACGATCTTGTCGATACAAAAATAGACCATACCTGTGTGAATTATTTCAAGTATCTTCGATATTTCCAATATAGATATCAATAAAACGACGCATTATCGAATAAAATTTATCGTCAGTTCTTCATAAATTTCAAAGGAAAATGAAATTTTAAACGCCATGTAAAGAAACGAATGAAAGGCGGTAAGAATGTGAAAAAGAAACAAAAAGAAAAAAAAAAAGAAAAAAAGGAATGACGTTACTAGAGGGACTATTTACGGAAAAACAGATCTTCACGGACGATTACGCGGTGGAAGCATGGGAACTGGGCTACGGGACGTCCCGATTCGCCCATAAATCTACCTGCAATTTGCAATGCATGCCATGGACACCCGTGAGGCATTCCTCTGGAAACGCCGCGCCGGCATTCGTTGTCGCTCGTATTCGTCGTGTACGTAGGTGTGGCAGGGCGAGTATTGTCGCGCAAAACTGTTTCTGTCCACAATAGTCAGTGACAAAACCGCGAATCGGTGACCGTGATGAATCGCCGCTCTTCTATTATATGTTCGCAATAGCGCGTTCTGAAACTGGGTAAAACCGCCCAAGTTACCGCTGTTTATTTTGACGAATTATTCTAATCCTTAGCCCACAGTCTAATTTATCGATTATTAAAAGATTTTCCAATGACCTAACTCGTGTTCCGTTCTCTTCTTGTAAAATAGCGGTATTTTTCAGGAAGAAAGTTCTCTTATTTCGTCCTTTTTCTGTTTTTCCATCTTTCAATCTCCCTTGCTGCTTTTCCTTTTTCCCCTCCTCTTCTTTTGATCGATGAAATGTTCGAGATTTTTGACTACATAGGTATTTATGTACCTACAGTACGTCGAAATTAAAATCTTCGCCTCAAAAATTTAGTCGTGAGAGGATGACGATTTAGAAGGTTATTGCAAAAGTTTCAGGTTTTAACAAAGGAACCGAGGAAATGAAAATCCGATCGATGTAATATCGTAATCGCGCGTTCTTAGCTTTTACTTAACCACATCTATATCGCAATTAGACATAGTCTTTCCATTGGCAACAGGGGGGAAATAGTAGCTGTGTAAGCATACTTTTGGATTCTATTCACGCACGCACGAAGCCCCGTAAGCTTTTCATTTCTTTTTTTCTCGAACAGAATTTCTCGAGCTTCCAGTCATTGTTGCGTTAATAATAATCCGAAGCGGATTACTCGACCACCCGTCGAACAATGCCACTGTCGATTGATACGGCGAACGAGACGTTACAAAGACAATTAACCGAACGAACGTTAATAACGTTACGAGATGAGAATGAAAGAAACGTACTCATTTTTGCTTTTTAAGAAACAGATGAATCTATCGTTCAATTCTTCTGGAATAATGACAATTTGTAATGCGATGACGGTAATTGTCACGGATATCGATTTGTTTTTCTCTCAACCCCTTTCCACAATTTTAACCCTTTCGCTTCGTGTGCCGCTTATAGGCGGCGCAATATATTTCAAACATCAAAACGATTATATACTGTTTGTAAAAAATGTTTGTTAAACATTAAAATTTAAAACTTAGGAAAACGTATATACACTGTGCGCATTTCTGGCGCGTTGACTGAACTGCCGAAGCGAAAGGGTTAAATGTAAGCAGGTACAAGGCGACCGCTGAGTCCAAATGAATTCACGATCCATCCATACAGAAGACAAGTACCTACTTACGTACATCGTATATCCTGCTGACAAGTCGAAAGTCAACGCATCGGGTAGAAATCTGTGAAAGAAGAAAAACATATCGTCCCCTAATAGCCCTCATTGACGAGAGCACAGGAGACAAAACCGGGGGTGGACTCTCCTGTTTTCATTTCAATTTCTACCCCTTGGTGGCAGGGCCCTTCCTCGACGCCAGATGGTGAACGCTCCTGTTCTCTTCTCTCTTCCACCTCTGTCGTCTTCTTTCTCTTTCCTGTTGGTCTTTGAGCGCGTGTGGTGCACGGGGCTCATGGGCTCGTCAAACGATGGTAGGTGGAGAGATCGAAATGATTGAACATGTCAATGTTTGGCTTGGCTTACACCGGCGTGACTATAGCGTGGTTAACGAATCGGTTTACTTTCCTGCGGCTTAGCTCGCTTTTCCTCGCTCGATTCGTCTGAGAACACGCTTACGATGCTCTTGAGGATTTTCCCGATTACCCGTAAATGTCATTTGGCTTTTAGCTTTAAGATAGAGGTTAACGAAAATTAGCGAAAGTTTAGATTCGATATAAAAATTTAACGAGAATTAAATATTGTCGTAAATATACCGAACTATGAGACCGTTTTACTTACTTGCGTTTCACACGAAAATACATGGAACAAAAGATCGTACGATTCTCGTTGTTCGATGAATTATCTCGTATCTACGTAAAATACGTGATGTACACGTTATCAAGCGTATGATAATAGTAAACGCAACAATATCGACGCGGCAGTGTCATCCGAGGAACTGGTCAAACAGAAAACAACTGAGAAAAACGAGGGAGATATTGGGATCTAAGAGGAAACTCGCCAAGCGGAATCGAACGTTCCTCGGAGCTTCTCCAATTCAATTATCAGCCTTGTGGCCACAGGGGCGTCGATAGGGCACGGGCACGTTCAAGTGTTTAAATTTAGACGAATGAAATAATAAGATCAAACGGTAAATATCCCCGATGAAAGGCAGCGCATGCAAACAAAACTTTTCAGACGAGGGTGTGCTTCTGAAAATACACATCGCGATTCTCCCGGGGTTCCCCTGATGCTTCATATCGATTGTCGACTCCGCGTACCAGCGCTTTTGGTAAACAAAATTACGCGACATGCAAATTAATATCGGCCTGATTAATTAAAACAAATAATCGAACATTTTTCGCGGTCGCCAATTTTTTCGGCCGCTCTATTCTAATCGGTATAAATCTCGTTTGGACACGTGAAACCTACTGTTTCGATCGTTGGCGGAGAGACGCGTTCAAGAGATATCACGTCGACGAGAGTCGTAAATTCTCGTTACGATTAAATAACCGACGTCACGAACTGATCGATCTCCTATTTCTTTTACGATAATACAGGTGGTTTAAACGATAGTAGGCTGGATTAACATATAACATATAAATATAGTTTATTCGAAACAACTTAGTTACTGGAAATATAATCTGAGAAAGGATAAGTGTTGACAAAGTCGAGAATGCGACGTAAGAGTGGACTACTGTTCGAAGAATGGTTTTAGACTCACTTTGTAGAGTGTCGCGACATGTTGACTATTCTAAAGACTTAGAATGAGTGAGGTTCAGTGACGATGCCGTGGCGGAGGAAAGCTAGCGATGGGTGCACAAGATGAGCCGAGTTGCTAATGATTCTTTTGCTAGGAAAGGAAGAGAATGGATTTCATTGTGAATAGTTTATTGCCAGGTTGATGAGGAAGGATGCTGACCGCTTTCAAAGGAAGTTGCTGGTGGGAAGCATCGCTCGTAAAATAAAAAGCCAACTTTCCTCTATTGCAATATCATTCCTTCCCGTAGTGGAGAATAAATATAAAGAACAAAGACGCTTGTTTGATCTGAAGGACCTTAACTATGAAAATGACAAGATTTGTGACAGGTCCTTAAAGTTAATAAGGGTAAGCAATGACGGACCCTAAACATCCGGTTGCTGTTTTTCGAGCGGTGAACGACCTGGTCTAGGTAGAGAGTCAGCCGAGGTAACACCTACTGTAAGGTAAATTTATTTTTGATTTTTCAATCACCTATCTGGCTAATCGAATCACATTCTGTCGAAAATAAGAAAACGTTTGAATATTTGTGAGTTGTAATGGACGTGGAACGCAATATTTGCACGATGTTTCCATTTTACATAAAATACGAGAACGAACGAACGAGTGTGTAGAGGTATTTGAAGTTATACGTACGTGATATCAACTATTCCACCGTGTTGATACGCGTATAGTGACATATTTCACATACGTGTTGCATAATTTTAAGAGATGCAACATATGAGCATAACGTGTCCTTTTGTTTCGCGATTTTTAGGAATACCAAATACGTCGGATGTTCTTGTTTTTCATTTGCTTTTTAATGAAAAGTGATATTTTAGTTGAGACGAAATAACGTGCCACTGGAAGCATGGAATATATCATAAATGAACATTTTTATAAATATCATATATATTATATTATAAATATTAGATATTATTTTGTTATTTGCAATACCATTATTAGATGCTGCTTAGATTTATCGTTAAAATTACTTGGATCTAAATTGGCATACGTTACACCGGCAAATCTGAATTCTAAAAATATTTCAACAATTAACCAAGAATACTTTTATTTATTATACACACGTGTAGATATTACCGTTATTAAATTTGTTTAGATTTACGATTTTAACGTTTCACGTTTTCCTTGCAAACGATATAAACGAAGTAAGGAGGAAAAGGAAAACTTAAAGAGGAAAGCGAAGCAGGTGAATCTCTGATACGATGGAAGAAGTAGGAATCGAAGGAACTTACAAAACTAGAGCTCGGAAGATACATCCAACGTCTACCATATCTTGACATCGATAATTCTTCTACAGATAATCTTGTATCAGTAACTTTATCAACTTCTTTCCTGGTACAAACGTTTTATTCTTCAGCATACATTTTCTAAGTCCGATAAACTCGAAAAGATAGCTTCTAAAATAAATAAAACTCTGCTGTATCTTCATACCATAGGTATTTATTTCTTATTTTATCACATACAACGCCTCTATACTCTAAGAATTTTCTGATATCATTGATCCATTGTATTCCTTTACGTCAAAGTATTCTAAAACAGAAAGTGATGTTTCCAATAGATAAAGATGATAGATCGACTTATTCTTTTCCATTCTTTTTTTTTTTTTTACAATTAAATAGAAAGCCAAATAAACGTTCTTATATTATCAAAGTCGTCATGGCGATGTTAGCGGAGGACAAGGTGTGGAATTACGTAACTCGATAACTCGTTCTAGAAAGAAATCAAAGAACGAAAGATCGCCTCGTTAAAATAAACGAAGGCAGCCGTGGAAAGAAAATCACGCGAGAAGATTTCGGCCGTGCAGAAGCCGAGACGGAGTTGAAAGTCATCCCGTTAATTACACGGATCGTCCTAACAAATCATCACGGGGCAACCGCAAACCCCATAATTGCAGGCCTTATGGTTTCACCCGTGGCACGAGCGCTTCCGCAGCTGACCATCGTGTACTACGAAGTCTATAACGGGAACGCAATATCCCGGAACACCCGTGGACTGTAGAAGCCATAATGTAGAGCAGCACCCACCGTCCATGAACGGAGTGATTCACCGAAATACGCGACAGATGCACGATCTGGAAGATAGTGGATATAACATTTAACGTTCGGAAGTAGCCCGATAACTTCTGGAAGCCCACACCGGGGTTGCGCTCGTTTTTTTGTGTTAGGCTCTTGGCCTGCTTCTTCTTCTTCTTCTTCTTCTTCTTCTTCTTCTTCTTCTTCTTCTTCTTCTTCTTCTTCTTCTTCTTCTTCTTCTTCTTCTTCCTTCGACGAGGTTCCAAGATGAAGAAATCGTTAGTCCAAGGGATTCTCTGCTCGTTTTCTGGGCGTTCGTAAGTATCGGCACGCTTATGAGAACCCGAGTAATTCTGAGAAATCATTACGAAATCATAATGAAGAATTATTATCTCGTTGGAAGCATTAAACTGTAAACGGCCCGTATATTCGACACCAGGCGTAACATCGATCCGATCGATTTGATATGACGAAACGAGTTCAGCGAAAGATTTCACGAGCTGCGCGATTTTAACTCGATCGTTCGTTTCTATCGAAGTAAAGCTTCTCTTGATCAGCGGCTGCGTTTCTCGACATTATTCGCATCGGTTCTCCGCGCGAACAATGAGAGCCACCCCTCAAAAGGGCAATTACAGAAACAGAGAAGAATGGCGGCGCAGACGCGGAACAGGCGAGCGCGTTTAGATAGTCGCAGCTACGTCGATGCTAGAAAATCGGAGCAAAGAGGGTGTCTGGCGTACTTTGCACAAAACACGCTGCTACACGCGGTGGATCGCGGTATCTGCAACCTGGAAATAAGGGAATCGCACATAATCGGACGTGACAAGTGACGTTCTCGCCGGGTAGTAAGTCATCCCCTATGCTTTTCGTCGGAGCGTTACGACGCCAAGGGGAGAGGCACGCTCTTTCTCTCTCCCCTGTTGCTCGTATTCACGGTACACCCACGCACAATGACTGTCCCTAATAGGTACACGCAGCCCTTGATTAGAATCTAGGAGACGAGAGATGCCAGTGACTTTTGTACCTACCAGCCTACAAATGTGTGTTTGTTCGGTCGAGTTGACGTATCGGGGTTGGTATTTTCTGACAGAGACATCGACGGGTTGTTTGAAGAGAAACGATACCCGTGGTAGTACGCAGAGAAGAAACCACCAATTTCTGGGAAAAGGAGGTACTCTACTTCTTTTTAACATAATCGTGTAATATTACGAATCACATAATTTACATTACATGGGATAGGTAGATAGGTTCTCAGGAGAAACTCGAAATACACGTAATAGTACTGGAGTAGTAGCAGTAAGAAAGAGTCGTGAGTTTTTAGAGAAGAGAGTTGTCGAAAAGTCTCTTCCCTGAAGCGGACAATTTTTATTTTAAACGGACGACGTACTTCTCCTAGTTGGGTATCGAACTGCTCGCTTTCTGTGAATTGATTAATTTTGTGTAGCGGCACACGAGTCAGAGGACGAGACGAATCGAGAGCAGCTCGTGCTGTTGTTTTGCCTGAGGATATCGACACCGCCTTTTGACATACCAAACGGAGAAATGAACTAACTCCAAAACAATACGTCAAACGTAGACGAATTCGAATTTTCCGGCACTCCCTCGACCGGTATAAATAAACGGACGCGATCGCGAGCGAATCAGTATTTTTCGAGTTATCATAGGACATTGTCTATATTTATTTATAATCTATTTAATTTATTTCAAATATATTTTGAAGGTTTGCATTAACAAGTCTTCGTCATTCCATTATCAATCCACGACCATTCCTCCACGTTTGTATTATCGTATTTTAGGATTCTCGATTCTCAACGACATCTTCGTGCCGATTAGTGTTATAATATTCAATTTTTTCTCTTACGCTCATTTCACAGATTAATATACGATTAAAGCCTGACAGTTGTATTCAAATTCAATTAATAATTGATAATTAGCGTTACGATCTGTCGCGGACATTCACGATTTTCATTAGAGAAAGAAATATAGCGATCTTGCGTGATTCAATTTACGTAGAACGTACAAGATAAGAGGAAAACCTAAAAATTTCAACCTTCGTACTAGATACATACATATTTAACTTGCCTGTGCAAATTACGCAGCACGTGCGAAATATGTATTCTTCCACGTAGAAACTCGTATAGTAGAAGCTCGTGTAGAAAAAAAGTCACGCGATATTCGCGAGTCCCTGTTTATTTATAAAATGCGCTAAAGAGTCGCGATACACGTAGATCGACCATCGGTTGTCCGATAAGAGCATGTACGCGTGCCACTCACGTGTAATTATAGTAATGAATCGTAATTCATGATTTATAGCGCATTTTTTAGTAGCCACTGTAGCGACGTATATCACGCATGATGTGCTTATGGAAATTTACGTACGGTAGAGCTTTATTAGAGAGATGACCTAAATGTAGCTTGTACGTGTATATAATGTACATGTTTAAGTATATCTTTATATTGAAGATTTTTAGAAAATAGAAATATTAGAACGTGCATTTATATTTCTATGGCAATGTATCGTGTTTGAGAATTGTACGAAAAACTGGACACGAGAAAGTAGGCAAAATATTGATAAATTTATGCTGCCGAATTATTTTTAATAATTACGCCTAGTTCAAACGTATAAGCGTAGAATACTATTTTATATTTTATAAATTTTATATCAGACAGTTAGTTGAAAAATTCCTTCTATTTGACAGGACTTTGTTAAAATCCCACTAATGTCATGAACGCTAAACATTATGGGTCTATTAATAATTATACTGCGCGTTTTGGTAAGTTTAACGATACTCGTCGAAGCTAAAAGGGTCTGGCATTCGCTATTTGCTTAATTATGCAGGCTTCGAAACTATTTTCGTTGAACCGTGTTACCCTTAATCTTTATGAAATTTTATGGATCAATTTCAAGGCGATAATTAACGGGGAAGATTCGACTAAAGTACGCTTACCTACCTGAATTACTTTTAATAAATCTTGAAAATTAATTATTTTCTTAAACGATATATTACCTTGTCGAATGTAAACGATGCTTCGTTTTTTTCATAAATTTACAATTTTTATTACGTTCGCAAATTCAAGGAAAAATCTTGCATGTTAACATCAAAACTATCAACTTACAGCATATTGTATCACGATAAATATGCTACACTACGCGTATATTATCTAATGGATACGCGCAACGTTTTTCCCTTGCCAAAAATACGCATATTTTTAGTAACTTTTAGCGAAAGATCAAACGTTCGATTAAAAATATTCTTACATTAAGCGACAGAAAAAATACTTACGCTTTTGCAAAATATTGTTAAGCCTATTGCTCGTTACAAATACGTAACGAAACAGACGTACGACTACTCTTTTGAGATATTTAGCAAAATCCTTCTAAAAATCTAAAAATGTAAATTTGAATCATCTATTTATACACTATTTGTATCTTTCCTGAAAGCTACGATTTATTTGCAAATAATCTGCAAAGTACGTTTATTCTATACTCTCAGACAGTAACGATACGCGTGCAAGTCCGACAAACTAGAAAAATTCAGATACTCTTCAAGGGATGGTATTTAAAATCGTTGCAAGAATGAAAAAAAGAAAATTACTTAACGATCGCAGCGTGTGTAGCGTAGGAAGGAAAACGAAAAGTTGCGGACGCGCACGCACAGTTTGGATTATAAGCGGAGCGAGGCTCGACATTAGGTCCTCATGGGACGTTATTAGCGTTGGCTATCATGCGTGGTGCAAATAGAGCGTGCTCGAAACACGAAAGCATTACGCTTGATTACTCAACCTGCCAAGCGATGAACTAGCATAATAGGCGGGCCCGTGCAGCCACGTTCAGGACGTGGTTGCGCGAATCCAAGCTTGGAAAGCTAGTCGACCAGATACCCGATCCAAGAACTAAATCCTTTCTTCGTTAGTCGTGGCTTTGTTCGTTACAGCTTCCCAAATATAAACGATTAACATTAAATGTAAAACTTTGTTTTCCGCTCTAACACATTGTCCGATCTACCTGAAACGCTCTGTATAGCCGAAGGAATATTATCGATCGAAATCTCACCAATGACAATTTGCTAAAATCAATTTGATAGTTCCACGGGTATAATCGATAACGATCTACTCTTAAAAAAAGCGACTATTTTCATAATCAAGCTTGATTACTCAACCTACCAAGCGATGAACTAGCATAATAGGCGGGCCCGTGCAGCCACGTTCAGGACGTGGTTGCGCGAATCCAAGCTTGGAAAGCTAGTCGACCAGATACCCGATCCAAGAACTAAATCCTTTCTTCGTTAGTCGTGGCTTTGTTCGTTACAGCTTCCCAAATATAAACGATTAACATTAAATGTAAAACTTTGTTTTCCGTTCTAACACATTGTCCGATCTACCTGAAACGCTCTGTATAGCTGAAGGAATATTATCGATCGAAATCTCACCAATGACAATTTGCTAAAATCAATTTGATAGTTCCACGGGTATAATCGATAACGATCTACCCTTGGAAAAAGCGACTATTTTCGTAATGAATTTCGAATCTGTCCTGCGGCCACCGATAAGATCAAAAAATTGGCACGAGCTTCTTGATCGTGGGATCTCGTATCCCTGGGGGTTAAAGGGAATGATCTGGATTTCATCCGACTGCGGTATCCCTCGGGAAAACTTGGACGTTCCCTTAATTACTGCATTTTACCGTAGCCGGAATAATTAAGACCAACGGGGGCATCCGGCGAAACGATTATCGTTGGAAGCAGAAAAATTCTGTGATTAAAGTTTATGCATGAAACGCGAGCAAGGGTTTAATTCGATCTTGTTTTCATAGCTTTTCGCTGGAACCGAGGAAAACGAGAATGTTTCACCCTTTCTTCGTGAAACCATTGAGAATCGTAAAGAAAGTTGTTGCGGCGTAAAAAGTGGAAGCCCTGGATGGTAAAATTGAAACCCACCGCGACGGAGGAATATTTCTTTGAAAATAATTTCACCGAATCTAATTTCGATGAAAGCATTAAGCAATCTTACCTAATAATAATTTAAACAAAAAACCTTAGTAAACTTATGTTTAAAGATACTAATTGTAACTTTCGTGGCGAAGAAACTGGCAATTTTTACCGCAAACGTATCTATTTCCTTTTCGATGAAGAAACAAATATTTAAAATAGTAAAATTGAAAGTTATTACAAGTTTGCGAAAGTTAAATCTTTGAAAGTTGAATATTATTTTTAGCAATGAAATTAAATGTAGTTGTATTGTAGAGACATTAAATATTTCTTCCTGCGTTTTCAGAAATCAATGTTTTATGGAAAAATGTAGGAAATTTAAAGTTAATCCTTTTTCTTCTATCATTTATAATCGCGTCAATTTCTCGCATATGTTATTAGCTACACGAATAGAGAACACAACGAAAAGTTACTTATATAGAGTTTAGAGCATTGTCATTTTGCAATTCCTCTACTAATTTACGATCTTCTAAATAGCGTTTTAGAGCGAATTTAAATTAATTTCAAGTAAGATTACTGCTTTGTCGAGCTTCAAAGATTCTCGAAAATATACGCAAACATCGCGTTAAATCGCAAACCGAGCAATCGTTACTCTCGGTCATTCGAAATCGCTTCATTTCGAAGGTTAAACGAACAATACGAAACGATCATTCGAATCACCTGCTGTCGATCCGTGTGCGCAACCTGTTCGATAGATTTATCAAGCGTTATCGATCGAGAGACATCAATGGACACAATTATCCTGTCACGTGCCGATTCAAGTGCGTGCATCCGAGGAGAGCCAGAGGGGACTTTGGAAAAAGGTAGAGATAAAGCAGGTCCTTTGGTCCTTTGAAGGATCCGACGTTGATAAATGCCACGCACGTGACACGAGTCATATCATTCTCTCGTCACGAACCTATGGACATTTATGTATTTGCGATGGAGACTTTAACGCGTGAACTATGTTTCTTCTTTGTAAATCCGAATTTTATCATTATCCCAACAGACAGTTGGATTGGAGCATTTTTCGAGTATTTATGAAACACGTGGCTATGAAATGATTTTTAATAAATATTTTACGAATCGATCAAATTTGAGGCGAAGACACTTTTTGTGAATTGTCGAATCAAAATTTAGTTGGAATTAGCTTGTAGAATTTTCTTTCTACGATTATTCTGAGAAAATATATTGCGTATATGTACATGTATATATGTACTTGCATAAATGATCCGCAAAGTGATGCAAGCAATTTAATAATATAATAATATAGTAATAATATATAATGATATAATAAAATAATAATATAATAATGATAATATTACGAATAACTCTTTTCGTTGGGCCAAAATTTACGCGCCAACAAAAGAAGATTTTATCAAGTTCTGTATAACTTCACGCGTGTCGCATACGTGACTTCGATTCGAATCAGTGGATAATGACGCAAACAAATCGAACAAATTGCTTCTATCCAATCATCGTGAAATATATATGTGTATATACTGGTTAAATAAAATTTGCAACGGTAATCTTCATTTCGACGCGTGACTTTGAATAAAAATAACGCAAAAGTCGATCGTATTTCAGATTTTAAAATGAAATTATGTATTTAATTAGCTAATTTGTATAATACTCTCGCAGCGAATAATAGCCAGTATCGTATCATTTCGATCGTAACGCGATATTGAAGATAAATACGCTCGCAAGAAGCATTGGGCATGCGTGTATATCGAATTGCAAATAAGTTTTACTCAACTTATCGATGACAATATAGCACGCTGTCTTATTTTTAGTTTACGTGTTTTAAACACAAGAAATTATTTTCAGAGAACAAATGTATACACGTATATACGACGAAAGTGTGAATAAAAGTGAAATTAGAAAATAAACGCTATTTTCCTTCTCGTTTCATATGCGTTTCGTTCGGCTTAAGATTCGATCACCAGTCGATGCCCATCGATTCCCATGGATCGTTAAATCGTTCCTCTTAAATTTAAACAACTCCTCGTTGCTTTGCAACAAATAACGAAAACGCAGCTAATGTCAACGCTCGTAAACCGGGAACGTATCCTCGGAATGCACAGCCAAGGCGATCCATCCGGTAGTACGTAGATGGGCCAAGTCCCGTGCCTCTCTGATTTCCCGGGGGATTTGCCGCCGTTTCGTTTCCAGAGTTCTACACCCTCGAACGGACCAGAGCCTCTTCCCATACGTGCTCCCTCTCCCATGGAAACCGTGAAACTCGCTGTTGCACAACCCTGATGATTACCGTGGCATGTGATCGCGCTACGCCGCGTAACTTTGTCGTAGAAAAATCTCACTCCTCCTATTTCGTGCACTAACGTCGTGGAAAACTGAAAATCTTGAAAAACTGCGATCCCAACTTGTAGGATTGGAACGTTTCGTTCTGCGTATTGATCGACGTATGCTAAATTTTAGTTGTTAATTATCAATTAAATACAAGTATCACGTCGTTTATCTTTTTAGTAATACTGATATTTATTGTAATTCCAGCGCCCAATGGGCCATAGAATGGGTTTAGTTTACGAACATCACCATCGTACCGCATTCTGTACATTTTTTAGTATTGTCGCGATAATAAATTTTTTACGAAGAGAATTATTTCCTCATCGATCGGTTATTTTAAATTATCGATGAACCTCTCTCTGTTCAATCCCAGGCTTTCCAAACTTCCGTACAATCCCTCGATACGTTATATCCACGATGACTTCCCAAGAACTTTGTCTTTACCATGGAATCCTTCAACGTTGGTTAACTCGTCCGATCTTGGAACGCGTCGTAGCGCCTGCTGCTTAAAGCTAAACGAAAATCCAGGTCGAGCGTAGCTTAGCGTATCGATCTTCGATAATTCCCACAGTTCGCGCGGGCGGTGTTTAATCCATTTACAAGAGTTGTTATCCTTCTGTCATCCGATAATCCACGTTCGATGGATTGACACACGTTCGGCGAGCCAACTCAAGACAGCCTAACTTTTTCTCACAGAGGGACCCGAATCCTGGAATCTTCTTTGGAAATTTTTCATCGACGTGGCCGCGCGATTTTCGAACCTCGGAACAAAATTTTATTAAAGATCCATCGTCGTTGCAGTGTGTTTTATCCCCGCTGGAAATTGTCGGAACAATCGTCATGTTAGCTGGAAAATCCGAGAAGATGAAGTACACCGTAAAGACGTGGAGAAAAAACGATACGCATATGATGGAATGGAAAGTATGCGGGTGTATGAAAACAACTCTTAAGGGTTGAACGCATTAATCTGAAAGCGCCCTTATCTAAACCTATTAGAGTCGTTTCGCAGCGCGGTGCTCGATCGAATTAAAAATTCTCATGGTATCCTGCTACGGGGCATCGATATTTTTTTCGATCTTCACCGTGAGAAGGCAAATCGGCAAAACTCCCTACGGTGCCCATGGGTGCCATCGTATAACGTGTCAAGTGTGCAATAAGAACAGCCATGAACAACGACCGTGAACACAATAGCAGGTCGTAACACTTGCATGCTGCCCCATAAGTGGATCCACGTATTCTCGCTGTCTCTTTCTCTCGTCTTCTATTCCCAAGCTAGTATATCTCCCTCTCTCCAACAATATTTCTCTGTGAGACTGTCGTTCGTTGTCGACTTCTAGCACGGTAAGCCCTACGGGCGCCTCCTGCAATATGCTAGCGAGTACATCGGATACTCTTGGGTTTGGTGTTTGCAGTGCCGTTCCCATAACTCCCCCGTGAATTCGCTCGGCTTGTTACATCTCCAGGGACACCCTGGTGATATAATGTGAGAATCGAGAACGGAGGCTCGGTCGAAACCAACGGAAACCGACTCCGGTGAAGATTAGTCTTCGAGAGGACGCTTTAGAGACGGTCTGATAAAAGGAAGCCAGGATATTGGAAAACGGCCAACGTTGGAAATGTCTATTTACGATTAAGCAGTGTACTCGATAACGAAGGCAACGAACAGATAGAAATTGCTACGTAGATTGTTCACTTAGACAGCAGCCATGTAACTTTATGTTAATCTTTTTCGATCTCTTGTAAGTTACGACTGGAGGAAGAATAGAATATCCGTATGTTCGTCTATTTTAAATTAGACGTTACTTAGGCATAGCTATGTTATTGTATTTTATTGCGATAAAGCTGTATTAATACCGAGCTATACGTTTCAGGAGATAATAAAACTTTGATATCAGAAAGTGAAATGTTAATTACACGTTTATGTATGGAAATAGTACGCAAGTATTTCATGAATCTGATACAGTTAATACAGTGAATGTAATTGATCCCGTTGTTGGTTTACTGATTCGCTAGCGTACGGTGGTGCAAATTAAAAATTGGACTGTTTGTTTACCCTTTCTGAATGAACAGCACGAGCAGCTGAAACTTCAACTACTTTGATAGTTGTTTCCAAGCAGCTGCTTTCTGGCCAGTCATTGACGTTTCATCAGTCCCGAGCAAATTACAACTTCCGTAAAAGATCACCAATTTAAATAAACGTCGATGTACCTTTCTATCGGTTTAGAAATCCGTCAAAGAAAACGTCTCGAAATATTCCGAATGTTATGCATTACTCTATAACGCGATAAGCAACGATTATGGTACCATTCCAATGATTTGTGGTCGGCAGTACTTTTAAAAACAATAGTAAACTAACACGATTTGAGTCAATGATTGATCGACGACTAATCTTCCTATGGAATGGTCAAACTGAAATTACCTAGAAAAAGACACAGCAATGGCATATTTTACTATTCATCGCACGTACATAGAGCTAAATATATTTATCGTTTATGTAAATAGTACCGTTCGCATTAACGTCGTAAGTCTTTCTATCGATTGAATTGCAAGTTAAGAAATCCGAAGACAAACGGTTTGTTAAACAACGCGATAAGCCGAGTCAATCGCACGTGTCAATGGCAAAATTATCATTAAATATTGGTGTTTAAAAGTTGATTTACGTTACGAGCTAAATTTTTTTACGAAGCTAAACAAATGTCCGGATATTATTGCGCGATGGTATGACTATTTAATTTCTAACGCGAATTTAAGCAATCATGAATTGCCTGTATTTAATGAAACTTGGCACGTGTCGATAGACAGATGGTGAAGCCTTTCACTGTTCTCCCTTTCCTTACAATTAGTATCCTTCGTGCTTCCCGTCAGAAGTAGTTGAACGACGCGATGCCACGCAACGTTCCGAATGATGCCACGAGTCAATGAATTGCGCAAGTATCTTGTTACTTCGTTCGACACCGTTGGCTTCTAGGATCTCGCACTACTATACATAGCGTCGTATCGGTTACACTTCCCTTAACCCTTTCATCGCGAAAAGTCAATGGTTCGTTATCGAGTTTTAACGCATTTAAGGGAGAGGACGTGTTAAAGAGTGGAAATATTCTACAAAAGTCGTATCTATCGAATACCGATACTTTTTGGATAAGAAGATATTTTTCTATTTTTATATAATCTGACAAATATTTCCTCGTTATGGCTATACTAAATAACAGGAAGGATGGGAATAATAGGAAGGACATTAATTATACGGCGCCACTTATCGGAAACTATCGATCTTGATAATTGATTTAATAATAACTACAATATACAAACAACTAAGCAATCGTTTTAATGGAAAATGATGAATGGCAATTTCGTTGATTGATACCTGTGTGTCAATAGCAAGAAGCAAAATGATTATACAGTGGTAAAATGGTTGAAATTTCCGTGGGTAATTCGGAATATCAAAATAAAGTCTACTTACGACGATGTAAACAGTCCATTCGCGTTATTAGATTCAAAGGTGCGATCTTTTGAAAAGTACCTGGATAATAGAGTTACAAAATTTTGTAACTAGGTATATAACTATATACGTATAATACATATTGGATTAAACGAAACGATTTAACACGAGTTCAAAAATTTAAAGATAGCTATTTAAACACGATTTTGTATCCTTAGTTACCAAAAATGGTTTTAATGCTAAACTTACTTATAGAAAGCGGAAAACGTGACTTGTCATATTTCTCGCGAATGATTTTTAAATACAAAAACGGTCGAGAACTCAAATTACCGGTTTGTTGTTCTTTCGATAATCGTGTCAGCGTGGCGAAAGAATTTGATGGAAAACGTGTTCCACAGGGGTGCTTTCGACGCAACCACCCCCCTTAATACGCGGCCTCAAAGGAACAGCGCAGAATAGGTTTTCGTTAGAAGCCCTCCTACTAAAAATCGTAACGCGAACCAGTAAAAGAAAATACAGAGCAACGGCAGCTGTGCTCGCTGAAGCAAACGAAAAAAATATTAATAACGCGGTCTCTGCGTCGTCCACCTAGCGGCCCTTTGATTTCCGGCGACTCGACCTTTCCCGGAAATAATATCTGTGTTTAAAAACCCGTAACGTTGCGCTTTGTATGAAAATCACGGTACCAGATTGTTCGTCAATCTCGGAAAGAAAAATGGAAGCAGCCTGACGTCAAAGACATCTGTATTTCCTTTCCGGTTCCGTTATTGCGTGACTATATTTAATTATAAAACTGTAGATGATGTAACAAAAATTCTACATCAAATTGCACGATATTTTCTTACTAACTTTAGACTAACGTTAGAATTGCCTAACAAGGCGGAATACCTAGTGAGAAATTATTTATTTATTTCTTTATTATTTCTCCAAGTATAATAAAACCGCTTACTCCGTTCATTTCAATATCTCGATCCGCGCAGTTTATCGGTACCGCGAAAATGGAAACAATTATAGAGAATCAATTTAGAGTTCGTCTCTTCTAAACAAGCGTGTAACGAGAAGCCAGTTTTACCCAGTCGACCGATAGTAGATTAAAATCATCTTCCCTCCTCGGCCAGAGACGTATATCGTCCCACTAACACCCCTATCCCGGTAGTTTTGCTTTAGTTCGCTTGACCCTACTTGTCCCATTAGGGTCTACCGGTACACGTTCCTCTCTAGGAGACGCTTCCGTGTCTTCCTTTTATTTCTGGTCGAATTTTTATTTCCATCCCTGCCTCTCGTCTTTTGTTCCTTCGTTCCGCATTCTCGTTTGCTTTTGCGGCTGTAAACTTTCTCGCGTTTAGCTTCGTCGTTTGCATTACCCGTTTTGTCTCTGAATTTCTTTTAGTATTCACACCATCCTCGTTCCGTACTTTCACCTTTAGACTCATCTTCTACTCGTTAAAAATACATCGATTTCACATTGTCGTACGTAAATCTTTAAATTACTTTGCTTTGTATTTTCCACGATTTTCCGTACGCGAGTACATTACGTTGTGCGCCATTTTTTATCGAATCTTCCTTTTCTAAGGAAACTGTTCCAAGACCTTTTACGTTAATTGTTTGCGCACTACATAGAATAGAGCGAGACATAGCAACTACCTGCAAAATTACCTGCGACGATAGGTACACGTGACTGCGCATCTTTCTCAGTTCTCCGGATCACAGGGACTGGACAGAGAGATCCATTCGTCCATCTAGAAACGAGGTGGCGCGTATGCAGGAGAGCTTTTCGTGTCGGTTGGAAAGAGGCAACCCTTACTCGGTCCCCTCGCGCGTGCGGTTAATACGGAAGAATGCGAACGCGACCCGACTGTGACAGGGAGCGGTGCGAAGAGTCCACGCAATTTCCTTAATGTACTCGCTAAATGTTCTAACCCCCCTGATACATGTACCAGCCGGCGCGGAGCGGCGTTACGTGGCTACATACTGTACCCTATATGACGTGTGTGCGTGTAACGCGAACACACTTCGAGACAAGGGTGTGCGGTCACACGTGGAACGCTCGAAGCAAGTAGGCTAAGAGGGCACGAGTGGCTGACGTGATAGAGACGATTATCGATTACGGAGAATACGCAACAGCTATCGCGAGGATTACGACCTTGGTCATCCCTTTCCAATACGTTTCCAGCGAAGATGCTATCTCGCTTTGACGAAAAATGTTAACGCGAATGTTGCGTCGATGCGCGAGTGTAGCAGGTACGGCAGATGAAATACAGCGAATTGTGGATGATATTGAGATACAGCAGTCGACTGCGTAAATGAAAGAGCGAGAGAAAGCGACGACACAAGGCGTTATCTTTTAAATCTTAGCGTCAAGTTTAAGTTTGCGACGCGTGTAAATATGAAAATGGATCGTTGATGCATCATATCTTGTACGTGTCTAGTTAGGTAACATAATTGCTTCGACGTTATTGAAAATACAAAATCTACTCGAAAGATTCCTTTATAATTCTGCTTATTTCCTCAAAAATGTAGGTATATTTTTAGGAACAAATATAACAAACGTATATATTATTATTTGGTAAGCAACGATAAACAAGAAAATATAAATATCATAAACTGTAAAGCGACGAGTAGCAGCAAAATAAATTAACTTAATCGAATACACATATGAGAAAACATTTACGAATTTGGTACATTTTCTTCGCACATTTATCTATACGCGTAAATAACTTTTATTCGTTTACCTCGATATTCCTTTACGTTTATCGTTAAAGCAACGAACATTAATCACGTGCAGTTACATTTTGATCGCTGACTGTTCCGTCATGGGTCATTCTCGACCGAGGCAGATTCTAGGATATAGAAAGAATACTCGGATAAAATGGTTAATGGGGTAGCTAATGTCCCCATATGCCTAAGCCAGCGCGTAGATATGCAGGACACGCAATGGGCGGTGCGCATAAATAATTTAAGCATAGGACCATCATCCATCCTCGTGGAGAAGCCCATTTGGCACATTTACTTGCGTGGCGCCTGTTTCAGCCATGCGTAGCTATCTACATTCTGCGTTCGCGCGATAATTTAACGAACGATCTTCTTTGATCGCTGTGTAATCTGTTGTTCCTAACAATAAGCCACGTCGCCGAAATTACAAGATCATCAATTTCGTTTACGCTACACTTTACGCGTATATCGAATTATCATACGAATATAAATAAACGGAATTAAATATTAAAGAAATAAATACATTCTAGGTTGAAAATCAAAGTCATATCGTATGGAAAATTTATAACTTTAGCTACGAAACGATCGCGTAGACACTCCAAAATAAATTTTATAACGTGATTTGCAACTAAACTTTAAACCAGCGCACCGATACGATTTTATTACCAACGAGCGACAGACTGAATGTTTGTTCGCTATTTAAGTTTACGCTTGCTTTTTAATTACATTGCTTTTGTATCATTTCCTTCCAACGACTCGTCAAAGTTTAACAATGAGATCACTGGTACGAAAAATCGCCATAAATGTAATACTTGCGTGGAGACCGAATCAATATCATTTGTCAATCTCGTAATCACCGATAAAACCTGTTAAAGTGACTCGCGTTTTTCTCCAGAGGTTCACCCCACGTAAAGAAGGGAAGGAAGAGGACCGTGGGCTTTTTATCGAGGGTTCTCCGAGGCACGATGAACCATTCGCGTATTAGCCGGCCCCGCGGACACATTGTGCACATTTTATACGTGTTTGCACAATTCCCGATGATTTTTCGTCATGCGGACCAACTGTTTGCCAGGCCAGGATCGGCCAGAAGGGTAGGAAACGAATTCGACGGCTCGGTTGCCGTTTTATCGGTCGGAAGATATTGGATTTATTAATGTCGTTGGTTAGGCACGTTGGATTTATTTTATTGCCAGCCACGATCGCTCCCTTCCTCTGTCGATGCTTATCTCAACGATACTCGATCCGTGCCACAATTTTTCCCTTTTCTCCTTTTCTATCCTGTTACGAAGATTACGAGTGTACAGGTACGTTTTTCTACAAATTGCGTAGCACAAAACATGGAATGGAAATTCGTAGAGCATCTCCCGTAAGAATTAGTTTCGATCGATTCTTACCACTTTGCTTAAAACGCGTTCTCCTTGAAACAATAAATTATCGCTTTCGCGTACGTATATCGGTTTCATGCAGAAAAGAACTTACAGCGAAGGGAAAATTATATTTGTAAGACGAAGAAATCACAAAGTTGTTTAGTTAAATTACACGCGTACATACAACGAGCAAACATCCAGATAATTCAGATTATTTACAGAAAATTATAATTGTTAATTGAAGGCAATATTTCATCTAATAAGCGTCGCTAAAGCTGTAAAATCATGCTGCAGAAATATAGCAACGGGAACAATTACGGTAATTACACAGCTTAATTACGAAATTAACTAGTAGGGTGGGGTTGAAACGAGCCGCGTCATTCCCTCAAAGTACAGTACACGATCGTTTATACCAACTGCATTTGTCGTTCGTTATTAAATAACACCTTGAGAAATAATCGAATAACAAATCAAACAATATATAGGCCATTCTGCCAGTGAACTCTATCCGATAACATAGAAAACGTCGTTCCATCCGATCTCCGCTTGGCATCTTGGCACGGTCCGTGAGGATCGTAACGGATATAAATAAATTGTCGGATTAACGTTTGAAAACGTAGCGAAAAATCAGATTCGCGTTTAAGAGGCTAAAGCTGCGAATAATCCAACAATCGGAACGAATAAAACAAAGCGATCCTTTTCCAGGCGAATTTTCGACCGTGCTCTCTGCACACGCTGTATTACCCCTGCGATTACTAGGCACTAAGCACCCTGTGTCCCGGTTCGATCCGCGGCAAAGTCATAAGTCCGTGGTGCACACGGTATGGTCGTCGATCTCCGGGGATCGCGTTACTTTTGATTATCCCTCTGGCAGGGAGAAAGGGAAAACGGACTTGAAAGGTTCAGAGCGAACGAGCACGGACCGGTGCACGCAAATGCGCGGGCGTATGTCGTTTAAGCCCATTTAACCGTACAAACGTTTGAGAGATCTCGACCGGTGCCGAGGAGACAATGAGAGGGAGCTGTCGTCGGCCTTTGTGAGCGGCTTTTCATAGGAGGGGCAGGGTTGTGCAGGAGGATTGCACGGAGCCGAATTCGAAATGACGAGGTAGCTGGAGGGGTTGGTCGGTGAGTCGAGGTCGCTGGTAGAAGCGACGAAGAAGGGGTTGTGTTGGCGAAACGGTGGTTACACCGCCGCGACGGCACACCCACGCAGGCGCCCCTTCACCCAACCCTCTCTTTCTCTCCCACTTTCTCTTCCCTCCTTCTCTTCCTTCCTCCTTTTCCATCTCTTTCATCCTCGTCTCGTCCCTCTGCTTGTTTACCGCCGCGTCGACACGGTACCGATAACTACGCGCCACATCCTTGCTCTTCTCTCTCCGTTTCCGCATAAGCCTTTTCCATCCTCTTTCAACCGGCTGATTCTCTTTTGTCCCCGCTTTTTCCAGTCGTCTGCTACTCCGGTATACTCGTATTCTCTTTTCGTATCCGCGCTCTCTCGTCTCAGCCCGATTTTTCCCGTTCTTCTCTGTCCCAGCCGACGCTTCCGCACGTCCGTGACACAATGGCACATCTGGTGTTAACTTCTGCTTTTTGGTCGCGGCGCTTGTCGAGAGAAATCGTCTCGCTTGTCCTAGTCCCGCCCGGATCGCGAACATCTCCGCCGATCCTACGCTCGGTTTTTTCGTTTCCAAACGAAACTCTTCCTCCTCTTTCCTTCTTGTAGCCGCGTGGAATCGCGACGACCGTTTGTTTCCTTCGTTCTGCTCGCTGTAGCTGCGTGAATACGACGGCCAATTTTTCCGCCACACCACGCCAAACTGGTCCAACGAAGAACGACGGTTCGTTATTATCTTTTCTCGGTGTTTGAGACTTGAACCGTTCCCGAACCAGGCTTTCGCCCTTTCTCCGGCCCTTTCGGCGGCCGAGATGCATAGCGCGACTTCGAAATGGCTGAATTTCGAAACACAGTCTGTCAGCTTTTATTCGATCGTTCTTTTTCCGCGGCTATAGCGGACAACGATACCGTCTTTCAACGACCTTTTGCTACGCGCAAAGCTCTGTGCAAGACCTAACGTCTGTGCGTTTCAAAGCTAATACGCGATAACGAAACCGACCTTTGTAATTCTCGGATCTTACGGGACTACTTATTTTTAGTTACTCGATAGGCTCTTTATTTTTATTGTGTCTTTCTTTTACAGATCCGTCTTTTACATCTTTATACAAACATGAAACCTAATCTGTCGAACGTTGTAATCTTTATTTCGATGGAACAGAATGCGTCATACGCAATTCGATAAAATAATATCAAACGGAAAATCTTGTGCGTCCATTATTTCCTTATAAAACGAAAGAAACTTTTCGGACCTGACAGATCCACCGCTTAATTTTTTACTTAGACGTCGGATTAAGATGAGCCTTGCAAACTGACGGAAAGGCCTGCATAGTTATAGTATCTACAGTATGCAATTATTGGCACGTTTCTTAATTATTTAGCAGGTAATTTATCACGCACATTTATAGTTATAGTCTTGCTTCTAATTACTAATTCCTTATCGATTTAATTCGGTCAAATTCACGTATCGTTATCGTTGTTAATTTTGCATCCTAATTGCCGAAATAATGCTATAGAAACGCCAAGTTTACACTTAGAATTTATATGAAAATAGTTACATATTTATTTGATAAACGATTTCACGGATATTCATCGATACACACTTGCACGCGTCTCAGCATTTTCTTTGTCTCACCTTCTTCCATACCAGACTGTTAACCGAACAGTTTACATTCCTTTGTTTTCGAGACGTCGCGCACACACATACTTCCGCACACTCATATTCACACACATGTATCGCTGCTACACGGTCCATCTAGCACACAAAATTATACATATCTGAATAGTTGTAAAATGGCAGTCAGATGTCCACGCATCCTCCCTGCATACCCTCAATGGCCTCAAGGACCCGCCATAATTCTTGGCATTTTCCTAGTTAAGGTCCTTCGGACCAAACAAGCGTCTTTTGTTCTATACATTTATTACCTACTAGGGGAAGATAGGGAAAAGTTGGTTTCTTTCACGTTCGGTATCTTCCGTAAGGTAAGACCCTTCCCAGTCCACCAACCTTTTTATTACCAATCAGAAGCAATGTCTATCGACCTGGCTTTCCCAGAAAAAGTGTCCTTAACAAATCACCTCGTATCGTGTCCTTAGACACACCCATCGCTAGCTTTCCTCCGCCACAGCATCGTCACCCAACATCGCTTATTCTCTATCTTTCGAATCTTTTCATCTTTTCTTACCGAGTTTCTACCCTTGGATCAGTGTTATACATACGTACGTGTCGATTCAGCGTATATTATCAAATTTATAATGAAATACGATAAAAGGAAAGATAAAAGTTGCGTTACGGCTCAACCTTCTTGTCCTTCGAACCCTGCGTCTCCGGTTCGCGTGACGATCGAATCATCGGAATATTTACGACTGCCGGGGTAAAGGTGAATACTCTTTACGCTAATGTTTCGTGTATACGTTTTTAACGCCTAATTGGTATTCATTCGCGATTCAGCAAGCGTTAAGGATCGATTGGACGAGGCGCGCGACCTCCGGTGCTGTCGTTGAAACGAGAAGCTCGTCCGCTGAAAAACCATATGCGTAAATGGGGCAAGGGAAGCGAACCGGCCCATATAAATTCAAACGTATTTGCGCGGTAAGGGTGGCGTAATTTATTACCCGTCGATGTAATGGAAACGCCCATAGAGAAGATCTGCTCCGCGCAAATTCGATTATATGCAGTTGTATCTCGCTTGCGATTCCTCTAGCCACGCGGGGAATACAGTTAAATTAAAAAACGCAGGAACCGCGCGAACCTGCATATTTCATCGACGTCGTCTTTTTGCCAGTTGAACCCGCGTCCATGGAATATTCCGTTGGCGGGGTTCCTCCGAAGAAATACGGCACGCCATTAAACGTCATCGTTTCTCCTTTCTCTCTGGCTACTAGAGCAGTAGCAGAGCTATTGCCTGCTGCAAACGCGTTCTGCGATTCACCGTTTTTAGATTTTTATCTACTTCGAGTAGGTGTCCGAATAGGCGATATTTCTCGCCTCGTTGTTCGATTAAAAACGAAGCAATTTATAACGAGAAGAAATTATGCGTGGTAGTTCGGTTCAGGTGTTGATAAATATTAGGCCACCTACTCCGAGTTCTATTTGATCGACCCTAACGAATTTTAATCTCTTTGGCATTTTACGTTGTTTAATTCGTACTCGATCCAAGGGAAGGAAGTATTATTTATATATTTTCTTAGGACGATCTCAAATTCAAGAATCTAAAACCTTGGAGATATCCAATACTGCGTCACTTGTAAGTGAAACACGATTGGAAATGAAAGAACTCGATATAAACCGTGTGAAAATCTTCGGTAACTCGCAATCCCATTTTCCCTGGAAATCGACAAAAAGCCTTGCATCTCGAAAACCAATCACAATGCCAGCATCCTCGAAACATTCTGTGATACATCTTCCAAATACCTGAATGCACTCGCGTTGATACCTCGGTTGGCCCAGAAAAATAAAGATAAAAAAAAAAAGAAGGGCGGAGAAGGAGGAAGAGAAGGAAACGCGGCAGGCTAAAGCAAGAGAAAAAACAGTCATCGTCCCTTCGGGGGATGAAGATACCGGCAGCGCCGATAATGATTCGAATCCGACCCTCGTCTCCCGACCTTTCGCTAGTTTCTGCCAGCGATTCCGACCGATATTTACGAGATCTCTGCTCGCGAAGTAAGCGAAATGAAAAAGAGGAATACGGTGGTTCGTCGGGTCAAGCGTGCACCGCTGCCGCGGGGGTGCGTTCGCAGACTGTTCGCAACCCCCTTTTCTCCCGACCCACCTCTCGCCGGTCGTTAGTCTCGCCACGAGCCAACACGGCGGAAGACTCGTGGACGAACGAAATCTCTCCACCCTTGGATAGGCCGCGATAAACCCTCGTGTTGATGCTTTTTACGGTGACGGACGACTCCTGGAGGCGTGTCGACATGTGCAACGGTACCGACGAAGGGTGGGTTCGCGTGATCGAAGCCCGAGGAGGACGCCCACGGAAATCACGGGGTCGCGCAATCGCAGAGACACCCCCTTATAGCGGATCTTGGCGATGGAAACGCGCGGCCCGTGTCGGATGTATCGTCACGGAATCGTATCTGATTCCAAAAGTTTCGTGACTGCGCTTTTCAACGAATTCAACGGCGGGTCTCGAGAGTTTCGATGATTTCTTCGGAGAGACGATCGAGTTTCGTACCGTTCTAAGGAGAACAAAGATATACGTTGACGGTAGGTGGCGGGCTTCGCGTGGCTCTCCACCCGCTGACTCGAGACAGGTGCAAAAGTTTGTCGCGTAGACTTTGACGAGCAACGATATCGACTATGAAAACAGGATTGTAGGAAAAATCATCGACGCGTTTACGATCGATTATAATCGGAGAGCGATCGCGCCTATCCGAGCGACCAAAGACGCGAAATTTTCCACCTGACGTGGATGGGGCCCGGAGGCAACAGATGGCTCGATACTTTGCATGCACGGCGACCGTCGTGCTCGTAAAATCATTTATGCGAGCGCGACACCTTCTCTGGTCCACGAACGAATAAAAATGTTCGATACGCGAACGATTTGCCAACCACATGGTACGGCTCGCTTTTTCAGCGGTAAATAACGCTTGTTAGTTACGCGCCATTGCATTTTCTGGCTGGTTCTCGGCATCGCAAAGAGTACCAAGTATTTTATTTTATAACGACGAATGCCTTTTTCACTCTTTTCCCGCGTGATAATTTTCCTAACGAAATAATATCAATAACAGCGATAATAGTTCGAAGGTTAAAACATTTCCCAGAAACGTAGGGTAAAAAATGTCGCTACTTTGCTCGCTCCTCGAAAACTCTAATACGCTTGCAGAAACTCATCCATCAATCGCGTTCGACGACAGACTTTCCGGCCAAACTCTAACGCGAACAGCCTCGTGCTTTCACCGAAATATTTCACACCGTTGGCGACTGATTTTGTCCATTGGGGTGGAAATATCGCGGCGTATCGCCTCGGCTATTGTTTCGCGCTAGATACGATTACCCTGTAAGTATCCGTAACTCCGTTATTATCACCGGTCCGAGCGATAAAGGAGCAGGATCTTTATCGCGTTTTAACAACGCTAGCCTTTAAAAACCCTGCCGAACGAAAATACGATATTCTATGCTTCTTGCGCCGCCGATCGCGACATCGACGACGTGGTTAACCGGGAGAACATCGTAACACACGGGGCACAGGAATTTCCATACGAAAAGGCGAAGGGAGCGAGTCTAGGTACAAGGACGAACGGAAAGATATCAGCCATCTGACGCTACCGTGAAACACAAAGACTCTTATCGAGAGTGTACCGTTTCCCGGTGGTGAACGCGTCTATACGTCTACTTATACACGTTCGCACGGGCCTGTACCCTCGTCGAGTTATTCGTTTCGGTGTAGATAGGCGCGCGCGGGCACGAGCCAGCCAGCCAGCCAGCCAGCCAGCAACGAGAAAAAGAGTACATATAGGTACACGACTGATCTCGACTAAGATTATAAAATGGCGACCCTCACCCCCCGGCTCGGCTGTTCTTAATTTCGCTCCAATCCTTTTGTCCCCTTCTACTCAGCCTGCTTTCTCCGCCGTTCCCTTCTCATCTCCTCCGCGCCCATCTTCTTCTTCTTTTTTTCTCCGCTTCTTTTCGCTCGCTCCCTCGCCTACTCCACCTACTTCCTCCTTTGCCTTTCGCAAACGGCACGACTCCCGAGACGATGCCAAAGGAAGTCGCCGAACAGAGGCCAACGAATTCTTTTACGCGACGATTCCGACGAATAGAAACCGTGGCCATCGTTGCGTTGTAACCGTGGAAATGGATCCGCGGATACGACGTCGGATGATCGTCGCGTATAACGCCATCGCGTACTTAAACAGAGGGCTTGCTCTTTGTCCTTCCCTCTACCGATTCGCTCGCGTCTCGGCCGTCTTTGACGAATTTCAGTGTTGCACGTTGGCGAATACCGACCTTCCTCGTGCATTTAACCGCGCGGCATTGCAAGATCCGCCTACGAACCAGCTTCAACCAACGAACGAGAAAGAAACGTATACTTCGTCGTAGTAATCACGCGTCGCGCGTCCTTCGACAGTCGCATCAACTTCTGCCTATTCTCCAGTCCGTAACGATTCTTACCGATTCGGTTGATCCTCCTTTCGCGACTAACGCCGAACCACGCTACGCGTACAATTCGTTCGCAAGTAAACGCTCTCCGATCTGTTACGCGAGTGTCATCGCTCGATACGAAGAGACGCGCTCCTTCTTCGCGTTCCTCCGTGTGTCCGAAGCGATGTGTCTCGAAGAAGCGTCGAGTTTACACATGGCCAGGCAAAGAGAGATCCAGGTTTCTAGAAGCTTCACCGTCGTCCTCGCGGCGCGTCATCGCCACCCAAGCGAGTAGCAAGAAGTCGGAAGAACGTCGCGTCGCTCTCTCGCAAGACGTTTCGCGGTACGACGATCGCCATATTGGAGGCGGTCGATCTTCTGGCCAATCGGCGTCACAGCGTCAGAAGCGTGGGTGCGAGCCGCATCCAATAGCGTTCGTCCGTGCCCCACCATAAGACCACCACACCCACGAGTGTCACGTGCGCACGAGCAGCTGCAACATCGTTCCAACAGTCGTTGGCGTACTCTTGCACCGATCGCGTCGATCGCTACTTCGCCATTCTCTGTGTCGCGATCTTGTCTCACCGACGTTGCTCGCATCGACGTTGCAAACGAATTTCCATTATTCTCGTTATCTTCGACAACGACGATGGTTCGATCGACTGATAGGCAGTGCGGATAATCTATCGCCGTTACCTTGTTCTTGTTCGACCGACGACGTCGGATATCCGTGCCGATCCGAAGCAATGGCATGGCATAAAAATGAATGAACCGACGTTAAACGGTTCGATAAATTCGGACGCTCTTTCTGAGAACGTTTATTGCCAAGAAGCGGACAGCTTGGAACTGCTTGTTCTTTGGCTACGGTGAAAGTGAATTAAGAATTAAAGACGTCAACGAGTTGCAATTAATTGCTCCGTGTAGTTGTTTAGAAATGAACGGTTGGCGCGGTGTTAAATAGAACTTGCGTCTTTGATACTGCTAGGACTTTCGCTTCGATCGGGAACGAACGAACGCAAGTAGCTACTTGAACGAAATTGAAAGAAACGGAAGATACAAATGCGAAGAGAAGGAATAGACGAATAAGCAAAAGCACACGGCGTCAAGAAAGGAGGAATATAAATAGACATAACGAAGAATAGTAAAGGATCATCGCGAGACAGGTGTCCTATTCGGCTGCTAGTAACGTAAAAACGAATAAAGTAAATAAACGTCTGGGTAAGACCAGGTAACGTAAGAAGGAAAAGAATTTAGACGATAAAAGCTTGCGAACAACGATCACGGGACAAGCGTCGAGTAAAACTCATCCTCGTCGAGAACGAAACTTGAAACCTAATTTAGTGCCTACCTGGTCGACGTCGAACGAATGGAACGGAATATTAAATCCAACGAGGATACGATTTCGTAAACCGAAGGAACAAATCCCAATAAAACGATATTTATCGTATCGTGGAGTAATTTCTCGCGATACCTGAAATATCAAGACTCGTTAAATATCGTAATCGACGGTTGTCAAAATTCTATTCAAAGGAGAAGATAATTGTCGAAACGTTTAAAACGACGAAGGAACGAGCTGCGTAAATTCGATCGAAAAACGCAATTATGACTATGATAAGTCTGGAAATGTTGGGCCGCGAGGCTTCACCTCTGGAAGGGATGTATCGGCGCGCTCGTCAAGATGTCTTGACACCGCCACGCGATAGCCCAGAGTCACAAAACGTCCGGGGGAACGGTAGTAGCACAGGAAACGTTGCGAACGTCGCCAGCTTCGACGGCGCTCCTCATCACGAGATGCACCCTCTGGATCAACCGGCCGTGGAACTCGATTTGCCGGCCAATCTTCCTGAAATCCTCTATTGTAAGTGAGGAACGTCGGTTTTTAATCGATCCAGTTCCGTTTCGACGACTCGCGTACCCGGATAAAAGTTGATGTATTTACACGTAATATCGTAACGGTTAAATGTCGAAGCCGATGCGACTAACAAGTGCATGGAGAAACGAGAACGCGTTGCCGAAGAATTCAGATATTCGTACGATGGTCGCATACGTGAACTGAAGCGGAGAACCGAGTAATTCGAAATCGTGCAATTGCTTGATCGAGAAATAAGATTCTCGTAGAAGAGACAAATTAGCATGTAGTTGAATTTAGAAAGATTCGCCGACTGCAACTCGACTGTCGATCGTTGTGCTAATCGAACGAAGACCGGACGATAGAAATTACGTACATAATTGTAATTCGAAGGTTGCACAGATTTCACTTGCGTAATACGGAGTTGATTTTAAGATTACGATATAGTTGTTACGTATAAATCGCAAAGTCTTGCATTATACGACTAGAATAGCTCGTTCTTGAAATCATCGTAACGATGATCGTCACGGTATTATCTTCGCGTTAGAGAGACGCTTGCAGAGACTTGTCTATACAGAAAAACGATACAATATCTATCGTATGCGTAATTTGTATTATAGTTAAGTCGAATCGTAAATAAAGATACAGTTCAGTCGGTGATAACTTAACTTAAAGTTAAAGTGTATAGTCAGTGGTACATTCTCATTTACGAGAACTTTTATTATATCGTAAGGTGCTGTTGCAATTATGATATTTCGATAACCTGTTTCCTCTTTTTCTCCGTATCGATCACGTAATATAGTTTGACTAAATCTGAAACTTTAGACTTTGATCGTCTTTCGACTTTAATTTATTACGATTTCAATTGTGAAGCTAATAAATAATCGCGATTTATTTAAAGATCTTACAGTTGAGATTATATTATAGAACGTACAGTTAAGATTATATCGTAGAAAGTATAGTTAAATTTACAGAATCCAACCTACAAGTACCTACAAGTTTCAACTCGTCGCGTTTCCCACAGATACTTTTAACGACATCTTTAAGTATTGAACGATCTTCCATCGAATGTTACAGCTTCGATACCAAAATGCGGAGGCTGTCAGGAAGCGATTTTGGACAAATACGTTCTGAGAGTTCTGGAAAGGTGTTGGCATGCGAGGTGCCTCACGTGCCGGGATTGTGGTGCAAGATTGACCGATAAATGTTTCGCAAGAAACGGCCATGTCTTTTGCAAAGACGACTTCTTCAAGTAAGTACCAACAATTATTTTTATCACGCTCTACCTGTCGCTCGCACTTTTCTACCAACAGAATTTATATTCGAAAGATCGTCAATTTCGAAATGTTCCAGACTTCTTGTATTTTATTTATTAGAGCACGCGATCGAAAATTATTTTATACATTTGCGATAAAACTCGGGATATAATTTATAATCGGTATCTCGTTCGTTGATAAAAATACACACAGATACTGGTATTTCGATTAATTTTACGTCCAGCCTCGTATATACATACGTATACACGATACAAGAAAATGTTAAAAACGTATGTGTGCGTGTTCGTAGCTTGTAAGACGAAAATAACGTTATTTTAATATATTTTGACCTACATATATTAGGTCTGTTGTCGTTGTGACAAAACGTTCGATTAATAAAATGCATATTTGTCGAACTAACAAGCGGTCATACATTATCAACTAGCAGCTGCCAACCTGTTTATACGATATATTAACAACGCTGTTAATCTACCAACCTACTCACGCGTTTACGACGATCCAAAGTATAAATCGTAAAACTAAGCTATAATAACAACAATTATTTTCAATATTTTCTGTTCCATGTATTTCTTACATAAAATTCACCGAAATAAAATAGCAAGATACACGATACACCTGTATACATGTGTAGCGGCTTAAAGAATTTTTCGCTATTCCCCAAAGAAAACAGGGCACCATACCTGTATACCTGTGTACGTATTCTACGTTATACGCACAAGACTCTCGTTTATTTAACATATTTTACTATTGCGCGTTATAAGCGTGTGAACCATCGGATGATGTACGTACGTTAAATTATTACGTAATGGTATCGACAAGCTGTAGTGCAATATTTTTCCAAGATATTATCTAAACAGATAGCGAAAAGGTATAAAACGCTTATCAACTGTTACTTATCGCTTGCAAAAATTGCACCTACAGAACCGAAAGTCCGCATTATTCTCGCTAGATAATAAAAAATTGGACGTACCTGATAGAAAAATGAGAGACAAGTTGGATCAAACGCGCATATATATCCAGCAACTGATATCGATTGTGTCAGAAAAGAGTGCCTTTTCTCATCTACCCACACCTTCGCGAGGACGAGACGCCATCTTTCTTCTCCTGCCAGCCAAATCGAAGGAACTTACCCTCTTTTCCCTTCGTCCTACCCTTTACGATGGTATTCCACTTTTCCCAGGGTTGAGGAATTTTCAGGAAAGCTGGTAAACTCGTGCGTTCGTGCGTTCAAAGACGTTACGAGCAACGTTCCAGTTTGACGAAACACTCATTCGTTGTGTGTAACGTCGACTGCAAGCTTTGCGATTAATCTCGAACGTTTATATTATTTTCTCCGAGTGTATAGGTGTGTTTATGTTAAAGAAGCGTAGAGAAAAGTAAATTTGAAAAAAATTATAGAACTCGTGTTAATAGGAAACAAAGTAGAAACCTCTGGAAAATGTTATTAAAAGTATTATCAATTTAATTCCAAAGTAATTTCTATTTAACTTTGCTCCGTTCTTTCACTTACTTTTAACTTATTCGCGAATAATTACTAACACGTGCGATATCTCGTTCCGATTTTATGCTAAGGCTGTTCCTCCGACGAGATAAACTTTCCCTTGCTGAGATTAAAATGCGATCGAAAGGTCAAAATTTTAAGAACCTAGCAACGTTCATTCGTAGCAGACTTCGACAATCTCCTACGATACTTTTACATACGTAATTTATCGATCAAATTGACAGACTTTGTCAAAATTGTCAACAGTATCGTTCTAACAATAAGTACGATGGTAAATACTCCGTGGATTGCTTTGTCTCCGTTTCGCAGATATAAAAATTGTATGTATAGATGTATAAACTGTAGTATGACACAAACGATCGATCGTGATCAATCAAACTACTCTAATTATGTTTCGTTATTTGCTTGATATTGCGTGTAATTGCATTTAACATGGACGAATTCTACTGATAATTCTATCAATCGGAATAACATCGTGTCTGTATAAACGCAAGAAAGCGTTTCATTAACAGCAAGATTGTTCTATCCTAAATATTAATACAGCAGTTGCAGCTGATACAGTAGTTTCGTTAATCAACTGCTTACGTGCATCGGGCTGATCGTTTAAATTACTTAACTTAACCGACGTGCAACGATAAAGGAAAAGGTTTAAACCGGATAGATCAGGCGATCATAGGGCCCTCGTGACATTCTATAATATCGGTATTTCAGTTTATATCTCGACCGAGAATCTGAACGGACCTGTTGCGTATTATGTATCTCAAATTCGGAATTATCTGCCTCCTCGATGCACTATCCAAGTTTGCCGATTTCGTCGCAAAACACGACGCAGATCTTTTCGTAATTATACAGTGCGCCAAAGAAATGAAAATCGATCGTATTGGTACTCGCGCGAACAATTTGTCCTTTATTTCCTTCGAACTGACCAATAAAGAATTCCACAGAGCGCTTGCGACGTTCGCGCGATTATTCCACTTTGAAAATTTGTCTGTTTCAACCGCATTTGATTCTGTTCTAATATCCTTACGAATATCGACTTCCTACGTATTAAAAAAGCTGACTTTTCGTTCTTAAGTTTCACGTTGGAAACAAAACGCAACATACATCCGCGAGCGGCGAAGCCAAAGGAGCAAGGACGATGGTTAAGCGCAAAAGTACCTTTTCGAATTTCCTAGGAAGAATGTTGTTATCGCGCCAAGGGATGATATTTGTGCGGCCGCGTTGTTCGCGTCGCGACATTGTCGTCGTTCCAAGCAACCCATATATTTAGTCTCGTATCGTTTGTTCGCGCTAACGAGGAAAGCTAAATCTAAGTTAATCTAATTAACAGAAGGTGAAAAAAGGTTCTTGACCGCGCTTTACATTCGTATTTTTATGAAATATCCTCAAACGGTTATACTTAATATTCCCTGTTTTTCAAGGCGGTGCAACGTTGATCGAACGAGATGTTGCTGTGATTAATACGCGAACGTAATGTGAAAATGTTGTATGTTGTTGGTATGGCAGGCGTTTTGGGACGAAATGCGCGGGCTGCGGCCAAGGATTGGCACCGTCGCAAGTCGTACGTAGGGCGCAAGAATTGATCTACCATCTAACTTGTTTCTCGTGCGCCCTTTGCTCTCGACAGTTGGACACTGGGGACGAGTTCTACCTCATGGAAGATAGAAAGCTCGTTTGTAAACCTGACTACGAGCAGGCGAAGGCAAAAGGTAACGTATATGTACGTTGTACTCGCTTCCATATATTTTTATTATTTTACAATCCAATCTTTTCTTCTACGATCCTGAGATCGCGCGAACAGAATTACTTTCAGACGTATAAACCACTTGTATCTATTATGGATTCTTTTATATCGTAGAATTGGCAGACGGAGGAAGTATAGACGGTGACCAACCAAACAAAAGGCCAAGAACCACCATCACGGCGAAACAGTTGGAAACTTTAAAATTAGCGTACAATACCAGTCCTAAGCCAGCGAGACACGTGCGAGAGCAACTTTCTCAGGATACAGGACTCGACATGCGCGTGGTTCAAGTTTGGTTCCAAAACAGGTACGTATGTGTACATCGATGTATTTAATCAAATTCAAGTTCAATTCGCGAATGATTAAGTATTCGTTCGAGAATTGACAATTTCCGATACTGTGCGGCGGAATATTTCTCGCGAGTATAAAGAAACATAGGGTATCGTAGTAATTACGATACAAGCGGAAAGGGAGTGATTCTACGCGAAAAAGTAGAATAAAATTTCTTCGCAGATATAACGTATCGTTTTCGAGAAGATCAATTCTGAATATTCTCCTTCGATGGTTAAAAGTTCGAACGATCAATGATATAAAATACATTAGAAAGGCTGCATAATAGATTTATCTGCACATTAGTGAGGTAAATCTTAAAAACTACTTGTCTTATTATAGTCGACGGTTTATTTCGCACAAAGCCTGATAACAAATCAACTATACTCGTGATATTAATGCTGTTTACGAAGGACAGACATAATAAAACCACCCGATATAGTTACGTACACGCGTTCCAGAAGAACGTTGGAGACCAATTTTTTCGAAAACGAAATCTCATTTGGAAAAATTCTATTCCGTATTTTCGACTTGTCTTTTCACGTACGATCGTTTTTTCGTGCCACATTGTACAGTACAAGGTATACCTGCTGCACGATTATGGCTAATTTTTTAATCGTTTAAATGTAATTTTCTAAAGTCGTAATATTTCTTTAAAAAGATACTCGAATAAAAATAAAACTTAAATTAAAAGAAAATGTTTTAATCTGTAGGTAAATTACGAAAACGGTACTCATTCATATAGTAACCAAGTACGTACGTATCGTAGTTCATAGCTATGATTGGAATATCGTATTATGTTGATTTTTATCGCACTTTGAAAAACTGCCTACAACATAAGTGTTTGTAAGTTATTATTAAAATCGCTACTTGAAACTGAAGA
This sequence comes from Bombus soroeensis, assembly GCA_014737365.1. Classification (NCBI taxonomy): domain Eukaryota; kingdom Metazoa; phylum Arthropoda; class Insecta; order Hymenoptera; family Apidae; genus Bombus; species Bombus soroeensis. Next base: position 1,296,538 of record JACXIL010000219.1, on the reverse strand, counting down.
TTATAAATTATTCGAATAATTTAATTATTTATCAACTTTTCAAAAACACCGACATCATTCATAATATATCTATGGCAGACATGGATCGTCGGTTATCGCACTAATCTAAGATTTTTCTTCCAATTAGACTTCTTGTTATCTCTATCGAGAGCATCGTTGTGTACAACGTTGCACATAACTTAAGAAAAATTACCTTATCGATCCTATTCGCTCGTATACCATAATCCTATGGCTTCGTGTTGAAAACAGGGAAAACTGTGACAATCTCGGTACAAAGTATTATTATCGCAATTTATGTCATCAATGACCGCCGATAAAACACCGTAAAAATCTTAAAAATTAGCACGTGTGGAATACTTTAACTCTGTAGAATCACTCTCTTAAGGCTCTCTTCCGTGAAATTGAAGTGGGTTTTCCTGCGTCACTTACTCGCTCAGTATATGGCAAAAAATGTTATCGCAGTATCACTTATTTTTGTTTTGTATACATATTAATAGATATTTGCCTTGTGATATCGAGTAAATCTCGTACTACGGATCATCGTTCAGATTCAACGAAGGTACAAGTATTATAATTTAACAGAATTTACTTTGAACTTTATTTCTAATGCCAACCCTCCAAACTGATATGTACTATGATTTCAAAAAATACGTCTTATTTACGTGTAATTTACACTATTACATCGTAATAGTTTACCCGAGTAGTTTCTAAAAAATCCTAAGCCAAAGTTACACGTAAAAGTTAAACGTTCGTCGCTTTCGTACTTGTTCAAGAATGGAGGTTCACGCTCCTTTGCTCTTTTTTCCAGGAGAGCAAAAGAGAAGAGACTGAAGAAAGACGCGGGTAGAACAAGATGGTCTCAGTATTTTCGAAGTATGAAAGGAACGGGTGCAGGTGGACATTCACCTAGGCACGATAAGCTTCTTGATAAGGACGAGCTTAAGGTCGATTTAGACTCCACCTTTGGTCACCATGGTACGTACTTACGATTAATCGCGCTTAATACATCATTGTGTCCAATTTCCTTATCGCTTGTACTTAAACTTTCACTTCCACTGCTTCTGAATTGATACTATAAATTTTATACCGGTTGTATTATTTAAGATACAGGTAATACGATATAATAGAAAAATTACCTTTAGATATAGGCATTAACGTTTGATTAAGGTCGAGGTAGATTATAGTATACATGGATTATCGATAAATTTCAATTATTCAATTACGACTACATAATTAATTTTACTTATCGTCGAATATGAACGTAAAAGTGATAGTAGATGTTCGTGATTTTTGCACGAGATAAAATCCTTGCCAGTTTCGTAGTGCAAAATTGCGCTGCGTTATTAGAAATGGGCGTTGAAAAGCGACCCATAACGGGTTATTTGTACTTCCAATATCACGAAATGTACGCAGCTTTCTCTCTGCATGCACAAACGTTCCTTTCGATTCGCGAAACGAGAAAATGTTACGAGCAATGGTACGCTATCACCGAATAATCCTCCTATACGTATATTTCAAGAGATTTCGTTATTAAAAGTCGCTGTTCTTTGTGCTCGATAAAAATTTATAATAACGAAAATTTCAAAGGATAAAAAATAGGTTTCTATATTAAGAAGAAAGGAACCAGCGTTTACATAAATATTTGAAATAATTATGTCGCTTAATAATTAGTACGCTTACGATCTTTTTCGCGAATAGATTTAATCAACAAATTTATAATTTTTTCAAGCGACGAAGAACGAGCGTAGCGTAGAAAATATTATTGACTCGTCAATTGTACGTAAAAATGATATCATATAAAAAAGTTATAAGTAGATACATACGTATCTAAAGAGATAATACTTATCGCCAAAAACGCAAAACCATACAGAAGCTTTCAAAAAAATTACCTATTCTCTAGCTCTGTTGCTTTCGCTTTAATATTGGTTACATCTAAGCTTTCGTGTACTCGAGCGTTTAGCAAAGGGGAAGACGATCTCGTCAATTATTCAGGAGTTCGTGGAGGCTAACTGCTAGTTCGCCGTGTCCGAGATTTCAGGAAGATTGCGGACCATGCTGAAATTTATGCCGATCGTTAACCATACACGCCGTAAAGTCATATAAACTTCAGCTATTGTTTAAATTTTAAACGGCTTCGTTATCCAATGCCTTTCTTGCCCCTGACAGATATGATACAAAGTTATTCGAATCATATTTACTTAACATCGTCGCTATAAAAAGAAAAATGTCTTTGGTACGGTATAAAATTTTAATTTTCTATCAAAAACAACAAATTTCCGACGTAGAAATTTTATAAGAAAATTTGACTAGATTCAGTTTCACGTAAATTCATACATAAGTACAACAAAGGAAATGATAAAGTCTCCATAAATTCTTTTACAAATTTAAAATACAAGTAGCTATTTTATGTCATTAATCGATTACAGCGTTATAATCTGTTCTAATAGTCGGAAGAAGCTTTCATAGGACAATAAAATAATGAAATTTATGTCATCTTTGCATTTAGATTTGAGTAACGATAGTTACGGAACAGTGGTGAACATGGGATTAGATGGCGAAGGCGCGAGTCCAGGTGGCGGTGGAAATGGGGCAGGCGGTGGCCCTCCACGTAGTTATTTGGGTGCAACAACTCCCCCTTATCTCTCAACGTCCAGATCACCGTCCTTACCACCTCAATTTCCATATCCACCGGATGCTGGCCTCTCCGTCTACACTACCCTTGGTAAGTAAACGTCTCATTTCTATATTATAACATCATTCTATACATCATATCGTAATCCTTCGGTTCCGGTTGGAACATCTAGTTTATCTAAAGAAAGGATAAGTACAGAATCTAGATCTATAGGACACTATCTTTCTTCGATATAAAAAAAAAAAAAACATACAAGTAGATACGTTGCGTATATAGAAAGACAATAGGAGAGAAAATCAAGTTTCATTTATTCGTCGCGAAAAATATTCTCTACGATATGGCCTAACAGATTCTCACGCTTATATCTTCTATCAATTGCAGTCTATATTAACGTTAAACACGCCTTCGTTTAAATTTCACCACCACCGTACATTTGCAAGCCACGGTGTTATAAAAAAAGCCGAAAATGTTAATGGAAAGATTGGACGATGCATGTTGCAGGAGGCACAGGTGGCATGGTACCCGGCCCGGCATCGGATTTGAGCAACGAATCGAGCGGAGGTGGTGGTGGCGGCGGAGGCGGCGGTGGAGGTGGTTACCCGGACTTTCCACCCTCGCCCGATTCATGGCTCGGCGAACCACCACCTCCACACGCTCACCACCATTCCCACTACGCCACATAACCCGGCAAACTGACGCGTTGCCAAGCATCGTTCGGAAGAACGGATCGGCGCAAGGCGTTCACCTGACGATCTTTATCCATAAGGCAAGACTCGATTAAAAGACTAAGCCTTCGATCGAATCATCAACCTGTCCACTTTCGTCGATCGTCGACGATCTTACGTTCACGAGTCTCGATCTCGAGAGGATCTCGGTGTTCTCGGTGTATGACCATGAGATCCGTCTAATAAGAGCGGAACTCGATCAGGATATGCGTGACGATCGAGCATCGTCTCGAGCCACAGGAGTCATTCCACACCGTACACTTCACCGTCCCGGCGGGGTTCCCATCATCGGAATGATGCCATATGTCACTGACGTATAAAGTTACATTTAGAACGCGTATACGATACGCATTCGATAGGTACGATTAATCTAAATATATTTATGTACAAGTTCCTCGTTTCCCGGTACTATGGAGTTTAATCGTCGAATAAAGAAAAACTAGAGGGTAGTTTAAGCGTGTCGCGAGACCGGTCGTTCACAACGAATCGATATCGTTCGAGTGAACGATACTTCGTAACGAACTTTTTTTTCCAACGTACATGTATGTTGGTATTTAACGAAATCATCAAGATATTTGCAAGAATGGGTATCGCGTAATGAACTGACGTTCGTTCTAGGGAATATATACACATTCTTGTTGAACCAACTGCGATTCATAGAGGTCGTACTTGACGAAAGATATCGTTTCATTCGTGAGCATCGTTGGACACGTTTCTATGGTATACCGCGCTTACGTGACGCTACAAGTTTCAAGTGTCGTTTATTGTACATAGTTCAGATTAGATTTTATTGTACTACTGTAAGGGAAGGAGGAAAAATGGGAGGTAGAGTGAAAGCAGGAAAGATGGGAAGGATAGGCGTACAGCGATCTCTAAGGAAGCGACGCCGTCCGTAAATGAAATTTGAAATAAAAGTTAACCCTGAAACACTAATGAATTTTTTCCATCGACGCTCGATAAATCGATTTTCTCATAAATGCAACATAATTACACGAGACTGGTCCGTTATTTTTCATTAGCGAAGCTGTGACATAGCATGGAATCGTGAATGTTCGATCGAGGAAGCGTGCATTGTAAAATCAGTTTCGATTGGTCAAACGATTTACATTTTTTTCATAATGAATATATATCGAATGTCGCGCTCTTGCGATGTAAAGTACATACATAAAATGTAAGTACATGCGAATTTAGTGCTACAGTGTTGGCTAGCTTTGCGACCAATCAGAATCGTTCTACTTACCGCGAACCGCTCAGTCCTCTTTAAGAAACGGACGAGCGAAGACGAGGTGGAAATATTGTCCACGTTAGATCGAACGTCGTCGCATGATTTCCGAACGCCTTATTCAAATTGATTCAAGAAGCGTGATTTTCGAGCGAACGACAGCCAGGTGTGGATTATTAATTGTGTTGTAATTTATTGCAAAAAGGTTTACTTGCGACTGGTGAATCGTGGAGAAGTATGATAAGTCGAGAGAGGCTTGCCCTTATGGATACAACGATCGATGTATCCATCAAACAAAACCAATCGTGTAGTCTACATCGTGAAGCATAACGAAGATGTTTCTTAGCGTGACAACGCAACGAATATCAACATCCATGATTGTCGCTCGAAAGTAAGTCCCTTTTTCGCGACTTATTAGATGATCGCCATTCGATTCCACCAACGTAAACGAAATCGACAAACAAACACGACGCCATTTGATCGAATACCGAATCAAAGTTTACTTTGCATGTTTGTTTATCGTTGGTGAAACCGAGCGTCAGTAGATTACACCTTTGACGTGCTCTGCGTCACTTTTTATCGATTTACAGCATCGGAAAGGCACTGTCGCGAGATATTTCGATCAATCGATTCCATTTGAACGAACGTTCGTTTACGCGGTTAACGCTTCACAGATCAAGCTGTAAATTTACTTAAAAATTTCGTGGATATGGAAAATGAATTACATTAATACCTTTTTTAAATATTAGACTAAAGCGTACAAATGCACAATTTGCCAGGTTCTGTCTGTAAAGCGGTAACAATGTTAAATAATCAAAGTCGTAACGATGTCAATTGTACTCTTGTCTCAACGCATATATGTATATGCGCGATTATGTATAAATTGTATACATATGTATGTACACGCGAGATACATATTCGTGACAGCATGCCTAGATTTATATATAGATGATCGATAATCAAAAGCGGATTCAATTGATCGACGTAAGTCTCCGATTGATGGCTAACTTCATTCGTATATGTAGTAATATGAGGCATATATATATACATACATATATATATATATATACACCATATTAATTACGTAACAAACGTAAAACTTTTTATGTACATTTGTTCAAGATTTACGGCGACATGATTTGTAAATTTATTTTTCAAATATTCCTATATGCCTCATATTATTCGAGCGATATAGTACTTGAAACATAGCGCACATCGTCCGAGAAGGAGCGATAAAAAAAAATATATCATTGTAGAATTGTATATACGTCGCCCCGATTATTTTACCCGCGAAAATTCGATGAACCGAAATTGAAAGGAGAGATGAAACAGAAACATGGTATATTTCGTCGGGTAAAAGAACTGAATGTTGTACAGTTATGAAAATCGAACACACACACTCCTCACCGGGTTTCATAAAGATGAATAAAAAAGATTCGCATGACTAGCGCAATTCATAACTTCATCGACACGAGTTACTACGGATCTTTATATTATTATCTAGTCATCGAGTGATAATAAAAATTCTATCGTAATCTATATCACGTTGTACTGTGTACTTTCAAACTCTTCATTTTTATCCGTACACGAGCTTAAGCAAAATTTATTCTTTCTACATTAATTTTACAGACATTCTATTAACGTTAGCTTTTATCAAGTTCGCATTGTTTTATTCTATTTTATCATATATCTCGTTATCATTTTCTTTTTTTTTTTTTAATATTTTCTAACGATTGTAAAAAACGTAATTTTTAGTAAATTATTAGTCTAGCTTTGGCAATTGAGAGTTACGGATAAGATTTAAAGATACCTTTTTATGTAAAACATGCCCCTATTTATAAAATATTTCTGTTGTCCAGAACAGCGGGAAAGAAGTTATTCTAATTTTAAGTAAGTAAAATTTATTGCCTGCTTTGTTTGCTTTTACTCATATCGCATGTACATCCGACAGTAAATGGAAAATAGTCTTTTAAAATTTTTATTGGGTGCAAGAATACAACATAGGATACGAAGGGAAATATAAACGAAAGTATAAATTGGAACTGGAAGTAAGAAGTAATCTTTTTTCTAACTTTAACGTCATTTTTTCATTTGAAATATCAATGGCACTTTATTTGCGAAGATTATGTACAGATGCTGTGTAATGACTTTCTCGGTGTTCGTATGTACACGCGCGCGAATTTCGGGACGTCGAGAATTCGAAGTACGATAAAATGGACAGCTTTCGTTTCGATGATAAGGTTGTAGTAACCTTCGGAGAGAAGAAACAATCTACAAAAGAATTCGAATACACATACACGATTATATACAAAACTTACATATACAGCTTCGTTTTTTTCTCACGAAGATTCCTTTCTTTCTTTTTTCCTTATCGTCATCTTTTCTCTATATTAATTCATACATCTTCCTTTTTTTCATCCAATGTTTCACGAATATACGAAAATACTTTTTCTTACAAAATACAATAACCGTCGCCGCCGTCTTTCTTTCATTTGTACAAATACGTTGACGATTGTTCGAAATTTTTATATGAATCGAAAAACGTATGAAATACAGAAATATAGTAAAAACGCGATAAAAAAGTTGAGGATAATGTCAGTTTTTTAAAAACCCACAACGTACGGCGACTTTTCATTTGGCTTTCTATTTTCTGGCAAATGAACGATATTTTTCTGTAGTTTCTTTAATTGTTTCAATTGTCCAGTGGTTCCTCATACGTCCTTGTTTTCTTCAATATGCTCTTAGTAATTTGTAATTGTTTCGTTATCGCTTTCTCGACGTTTTTCTTGTTTTTATTCGACGCCGAAAGATGTTGGAAAGTATCTTCCAATGCCCTTCTTGTTTTCATCAATCTTCTTTTCAGTGTTTCATTTTCTTGCTTCAACGCTTCTACTTCATCGAGGCCTAATAAATAATAAATTTTATTTGTTAAAATATATAACGAAGAATTGAGAATGTATGATCGAAATAAAATTTTATAACAACTGTTCTAATTTATAAAAATTAATATAAATCTATAGTTATTAGCATACAATTTTTCAATTAAGTTGTAACGATGAAAAAGAAGTTGAATCTTACAAAGTTACGAGACGAAATATGTACTTTTTTAAAGTTAAGTTACCTTCTATCGGCAAAGGGCTTTCGCTATCGACTTCTCGAACTGGCCTATTACCATTGTTATTATCTTCATCGCTCAATAGATTAGTCATGGATTCGGTGATTTTTAAAGTGTCTTGTAATGGCCTCATAGTTGTAACAGCCGCATCACTTTCGATTCCTAGGTCTGGTGAACAGCTTGTTTTACTGCGCCCACCAATCGTTGAATAGCTTATAGGTAGCCAGTACTGTGAATTCTAAAATAATATAATTTAGCACAATCTTCAACTAATCACAGAAAATAATTAAAATATCAATCGTTATAAAATTTCTACGACGCTTTTAGATTGACTGCACATTTAATTCGTATAATAGAAGAAACTTTTGAAGCATCGATCATTGAACAGTATAATTTAGGTATGCATATTCTCAGCTGTAGTCCATTAGAAACACGGAATCCTTAAATGTGCATTCAATAAATTCTCTCTTCTTGAATGAACCGTTTAAAAAAACAAAACAAGAAAATAAAGATATGCTTAATAAAAATATTCGACTAACGTTATACGCTTGATATTCTTGCATGATATCTTCGCAAGTTTGTTTTAGCATAGTCTCTGTAGGTATCGAAGAAACGCCGCTAGAACTTGGCGCTGAATCGCTCGCTTCACAAACTGCTACGTGTCTTCGCAACTCTTTATTAGTCACTTCCAAATCTTGTAGTCTTGTTCTTTGAGATTCGTTGATTTGATTCAGATCTGATATCTGTAAATGTACACAGGTATTACAAAATGGTATTACGATCGAAGATGGATCGATTCTAATTAAGTCGAGCCATAAACATTGTTTATCTTACTTCTTTGTTAAATTTATCATGCATGGTACGAACAGTCATGTCGCATCTGTTCTCCGTTTTCCTTACTTCTTGCTCTAAACGTAACTTATCGTTCGTTAGCTTTGTATTCTCCACGAGAATCTGACTATGCGAAAGAGTCAAATGGTCCAGTTCTTTCGTCAACGTTGATATGCTCGTCTTTGCAGATTCTTGTTCGTCTTCCAATTTTTTGATTCGTGTCCTCAACTGTAATTATTCAGGAAAGATTATTACTAAACTAATATCGGTAAAATATTAATTCTCAAAGGGCCTATGTTTTCGATTAGTTCTAAATACCATTGAATACACGTAATAGTTAAAATTGTAAAAATTGAGAAAAGGATGATTCATTACCGTATCGTTTTCCCTGTTGAGTGATATTAGCATTTCCGCGGCTTTTCTTTCGGCATTGTCTTTGTAATGGATCAGTTCAGCCTTCTGTTTATTCATTTCTGTTGCCATGCCCTCCAGATCAGCTAGTTTCTTTTCCAATTGCACTCTACGCGTACAATTTTGCTTGCTTTCTTTCCTCAGTGTGTGGACCTCGTGCACTCTTCTGTCCAAAGCTGATTGCAGTTTCTCGCAGTACTTTTGCGACTTTTCCAATTTGATTATCAATGGCGATATTTTTTCGTCGAATATCTGAAAATTAAAAAGAAAATACGTTTAAAAACAATAGTCATCTACTTTACTATCGAATTAAAGACTTCGGAAATATATTTCTATAAAATTCCTAATAAGCAGGCACGATGAAATAGATATACGAAAGTACGAATATACGAAAATTAGAAGAGCAAGAATCAAACAGATTTTTGATATTTTAAGAAATGCATGAATTAACAAACGAGAAAACGAGAAAATTGTATCGAAATCTAAACAACGCAAAGAACGCGACAGGCTTAATAAAACTGTGTAGGTCACACTTACACAGTCGAAAGAAATTTTGGCAGTGAACTCGTTCCTAAGAGCACTGAGCTCCGTGTAGAGTAAAGCGTTTGTTTCTTTAAGCTCTTGTATCTGATAATTAGCTTCGGAATCGTTCAGATCATTCTGATACGACTTATAATAAGGCACATATTCCAACGAGTCTTCGGAATCGGTGAACGTTTTGGTATACTTGGAAAATCTGGACCGGTTCAAAGACTTTTGTTGCGTCTCTTGTAATCCAATTCTAGCCATAGAAACGGTCCTATCAGGTTCGGAAAACGCCTCAGAATCTGACTGCGTGGACGCTTGATTCTTCGTAGCGCCGAGTAAGTTGTCAGATCGACTTTTCTTCACCGAATTGTCCAGCGATTTTACATTCGTTTCATCGGTGTGAATGGCTAAATCATTCGTTGACATTCCCTCGAGCGCATTGACGAAATCGTCGGACAGTATCTTCGAGTTCATGAAAACGTCGAATACGGTCTTCTTATGGTCGTTACCGATGGTATCCGCGTAGTTGGCGTTTTTCAACATTTCTTTCATGAACTTTACCAAGTCTTTCAAGTGTGTACGCATGAGTTCGCAATATTTCTTGGCTCTCTCCGTTTGATTATCACCGTATCCATCGATCTCCGTAGCGATGTCCGGTTTCGAAACTAGCTTCAACCACTTTAGGTAATCCACTTCCTTCTCCAACTCATTTTTCTGGGCTACCAGCTTCTGTACATAGTCTGTCATAGTTTTTACGTCTATGGTCTCGTTCCCGTCGACGTAGTTCAGTTGGATCACCTCATTGGTAAACGTTACCTTGATACCAATGTCGTTTAACTCTTTGATCAGAGTCGATAGCTGCGTGCTAGCGCTTTCTTGCGTCATGTCTAACTTGTTTCGGCTCCTTTCGAGACAGTGAGTGGCGGTCATATGGTTGTGGAGCTTGGCGATCTCCTTGTTCTTGCTCCATAGCTCCGTGTTCACCAGCTTCTGTAAGTTCTGCGTCTTCACTTGCAGCTCCTTCGACAACTGCTCGATCTTATGATTCTTCTCCACGATCTCTGCATCGCGAACTTGCAGATCGTGAATAAGGTCCTCCCGTTTGCTCGAATCCTCCACATCGTTTTTCATCATTTTCTTCAGTTTGTCGAGTTCATCCATCTTGTCCCGCAGCTGTTCCTTTATCGTCTGCTTCTCGATCTCCAGAACTTCTATCTTCTGTTCCCTATCCTGAAGTCGCCCTTTCAATTCCTGAAAATAATATTAATACGTTATTGGTTTGCAGATTTTTACGGAGATCAGAACTCAGATCGATCGTGCAAATTGAACGATTTGCATTATCGCGCGATCATAAAAAAATCTTGTTTATTCGATGTTAACAAATTTAAATGATTAACTACGTTGTTTTATTATTAATTACACTGCGCGAGTATTATGTGTCTAGATAAATACGCTTAGACGCGAAGACAAGAGCAATATATTAGTAGAATAAGGTGTTCTACATACGCGTGATGATAAATAGAGGGAAATCTATGGATTATTAATATTATTTTAATATTCGATCGTTTAACGAAATCTGAAACTAGAGTTTCAACTAGTTCTGATGTTATTTCGCATCCTAAACCATTTAACTTTGCTTGAACTTGAACAAAACCTACTCCACACAATGGCTTAATTTGTTACAAATATTGCTAAATATTTATACGAAGTTGTGCAAAGTGATAAAAATATACCTTTAAATGAAAGGAAAGGAAGAAATTTTCGCGCTTTAAGAAATTAGATTGGAATGAAAATAATTTGGAGAAAATCCAGTCGACAAGCTTCTTTCTATCGCATCTAATATCAACAATTCCATAATCTGCTTCTTAAATAGAAAATGTAGAGAAAAGTATATCCATTCATAAAGGAACTAGCCAGAAAATGATAAAACTTTCAGACATAGCAATTTTTTTGCAGGAATTCACGAATCGAAATATCCTCTTGCGTAATTCGTACTTTTTACTATATAAACAATTTTTACACAATACCAAACACATTCTTTTAACGTATATATAAATAAAATATTACGTAAAATATTAAGTAAAATATTATCGTACGTAAGCATATAGTAGGACAAACGCATCTGATCTTCGAACAAATTGATCAATAATTTCTTCCCTCTTGAATTTCTTCAATCGAATGACAATTTGTCGCGTTGACGAAATATCTCATAGAATTAATCAATTTTGCCAATGAAGTTACGTAAGTTTTTCAAGCTTCTCGTCTAATTTCTCGAATTGATACAAAAGTAGATAGCCGGATTTACTTTCTAACGAAGGCACGATAACGAGGGAAACAATTTTTTCAAAGGGATACGCAATTAATGGAGTAATACCTCTGATTCAACTTGAATCTGCTTCTCCAAACGACTCTTTTCTGCCTTGATGGTCTCTATTTGGTCTCGTAGGTCGTTTATTTTGGCTTCCATTTCGTCGAATCGTTGCTGCACATATAAAGTATTGTTCTCGTCAATAAAACTCGGAAACAAATCGGTTGCAACGATCGGTAAGCTTTATTTGCAAGAACAACTGCGATTACAGAGATGGTTTATGGTACAAAAGTTTGCGTGCGATCAATTTGCATCGAAATCGTGGGAATTATTTAAGCGAGAAGAAAAGAGTTTCGCGGTACGTGGAGGATTCGTATGGAACTCGTGGACGGATCACGTGAAAGGAAAAGCGGAGCAACGTTACATGCTAATTTAACATTGTGCGGAGATCGTTCTTTTTTTTATTTCTTTGTTTGTTAGTTAAGTTTTGCTTTTTAAGTTTTTGTTTGGTAATAAGGGTATTTAGTTTTTCGGTTTCCTTGACCAACTGCGCGGCGAGACAAGGGTAACGATATCTGGTTCCTAAAAGCAAAAAGATACATCTAATTTGTAACTGTAAAGTTAGCCTTAATTTTACCGACTTTTCTTATCGATTTCGACTAGCTAACAATTTTCGTCGTTAGTTTCAGCTTTGGGCACGGTACTGCGGTTTTTTTTTTCTTTTTTTTTTTTTTCGAAAATATAATCGAAAGTGTAGTAGTTTTATGAAAATAGATCTTACGACGTAGTTTTAAGAATGAAACAAAGAATCGAAAGGAATGAAGTTAAAATGTTAACTGGATAGGTAGATAATTAATTCGATGTTTTGTAAGTCGATGTTTCTGAATTCATGTTTTATAGAGGAAAGTATGGATAAGAGTTGAAGCTTTGAGATTAAAGACTTTATACAAAAAAAAAAGATTTGCAGTTTTCTAACTTATACGTTTGTTAACCTTTCCATAGGGAAGATAAGTACCTTATTCTCTGTCCTGCTTAAAGATAAGAAGTAATTTTCACGCAAAATTTCTATCTGTTCGATTTAGTTATATTTTCTAAAATTTATCTGTTCGCGTATACGGATTTGTTATATCGCATAAGATTTAATTGCTATCGTAATTAATTGAAATATAATACATAATTGAATCGCTGTCAATTCATTTTGAAAAAAGAAACCTCTTTTCTATTGAAGATATATGATACTTATAATTTGTAACATAAAAATAACGTTAATTTCTCGATTGTTTTGTAAAGTCATATAATCATTGCACGAAACGTTCTCGAGTTTCTGTAATAAGTTACTCAAATTTCACTGTTAAAAGAAGCTAACTACAACTAACTGTAACAATTATCGCGCTTAATTCGTTAAAATCAAAAGTAAATTATCAATAAGTGACCAATTTCGTACAGATCCGCTTTGATTCGACAGAATAAAAAATCAATTACCATCGTTAACATTTCATACAACTTGGATCGTTTTAACGATAAATACAGAACACATGATCGAAAAATAGACGAAAACTTGATCGATTTGCCCAAAAGTCGATACTTGTTACATCCACCTACCTCCATTCTCACCGAGGCGCACAAACAGGAGAACATTTTTATCGTCTTTCTTTTCTTTTCTTTTCTTTTCTTTTCTCTTTTTCGATTTCCGTTCGATTCAATTACGTTGAATTAATGCTTGAAAGATACTCAACGCAAATGCTACAATTATTTCTAGCACTGGCGAATATCTGTGACAGAGGAAAGGGAAAGGCACGAGAGCGCCGTTTCTTCCCGAATTGTTTCCGAAACTTTTCGATGGATTTTCCGTCGGAAAATCACCAGATTCCTTTTCAATTCTCTCTTTCGTAAAAGAAAACGAGGAAAACCAACAAACAAAAAGAATAGTAAACGGATAAACCGGCGTGTTCTTCGACTCAACTTCGATCTAGAGTCGATTTCTTCGTTTAGACAAAAGAAAAAAAGTCGCACTTTTTCGAATTCGTTTTACTTTCAAAATCTAATCGAACGTTCGTCCTTTTGATCGTGTATAAAACAAAAGAGAATAAGGATAACTGGACTCTGAGTCTCCTCGAATCTCCTGGATCGATTATGTCGATTGTGTCGCGTTCTTAGTCAATTACAGTCGTTTTCAATTATCGTCGTTCGTTGTGGAAAAAACCACGGTGCTTGGAATACGGTCGAGACTCGAGACGAATTTTCGTACGAAGACTGCGAGCCGGCAGCGGATCGCGCAGACTTCGCGAGCGGACTGTCTCTATTATTAGACGAAAGGCACGTCTTCGGTTTGGTATCTCCAAGACACCGTCTCGCCGGGACTTGCTCTACGAAAATTACTTTGATAATCCGATATACGATCACACGTTGCCCACCCGCCCGCACGTCGTTTTCGCTCCATGTCCAGCTATGATCGCTAACTTGCGCTCGTTTAACGTGCAATTCGTGTGTAGGACGCTGCTATCAGTCCGACAGTTTCGAATTAAGCTACTAACTGTTAACGGTCGTTGCCACCAGCGGTAGTCTTGTTTCAGATGTAATTTTCTCATTTCTGAATCGAAGAACGTCGAAATACTCGAGGAACGAGGTCAAGTACTTTGATTTGACAATTAAGTCGACTAACGAGACAAATAGCTCGTGAGATGTGAATCGAGTCCGTGGCTTTTAAAGGTGATTGACTTTACGGTACATACTTCCACTCGAGAAGTCATTTTCTCTATTTTTGTTGTTCGTTATCATTGATTTAGTTGATCGTATCTTGGAATTTGAATGACGCGAATTACAATATGTTGGAATCATTTTAAACCACTTGGCAACTCTAATTTCGTAGCAGAAAATATTTCATGTGCACCTATAAGAAGAAAATAATAGGGGAACGAACTTGACGGTAAATTTGGACTTTGAAACTCCTTGGGGAACTGGAACCTTGGGCCGTAGCCTAATTAAACTATATTTAGATTCTATCCATGTATCAGATTCGAAGTAGAATCGAGAAAACACCGAAATCCTTCAAAATATATGTAAACGTGTTCCGATCCGTTAGTTAATATATAGAAATTCGACTAAAGTTCGCCAATTAGACAATTGATAAACGCAAAGTGAGTAATTAATTTATTTGTTGACAGCTTTGATAACAGATTGCTGATTTGTTAAAAATATGCAAATTTCTTAAGAAGTTCTTGTTCAATTTCACATCTGAGGAAGTAGTTGTATCGTGCGATTAGTTAGTTTAGCTTGGAAAGGTACGTTAGTGCGCAAGTAATGAGATAAAGTAATGTAATATCGTGGAATGATTAATTAGCAGGACCACAGCGACATAAAGAAATTGTACAAAAATTTATTAAATTTCGTCGGTGCGATTTAAAAACCCGTTCCTCGAACGTACATAACAGCGTAAAATACAAATATTCCGTTTGCTTGCGTTTCGACGCTAATACGCATACGTAAATTAAAAACGCGATTTGATCGGTCGTACCTCTCATACATGCCATGCGTTAACGCTACAAATCCGTGCAAAAAAAAAAAAACGTATGCACAAAGAAAAAACCAATAATAGATCACTTCGTAGTAAAAAAGATAAAAAAAAAAGTGAACAAAAAAATACGTAACTCGTACTGAACTCGAAATGTGAAATAAATTCAATTAATTAAATTAAGAATCAAGTAAAACAAGCGTAAGAAAACGAGAAGGAATCCTCTCAACGGAGAATTCCAACTTAAAACTCGTATCGTGAATGTAAAAGAAAATTCTTGAAAAAATTACTAAAACTCGACTCGAGCAACGCTGGATTTGTATATTTAAATCTCATATGCGTACATGTTGAATAGCGCAGAGCTACTTGTGGTCGCAATTTTCGGTGCACCGGTAAGGATATCGAAATGTAACGAACAGTGGCCCAAAGCGATAAGTGTCATGCAGTGAGAGAGATGATGACGATAAAGCAGAAAAGGAGAAGTAGAAGTAGAAGTAGAAGATATTAGGTGAATTCAGTATCTCTGAAAGAAAGAGAAACGTTCGATAATACTAAACCATTCCGTGATTAATTCCGTTTTCCTCGTTAAAAGCGGAATGCGTTACAATTCCAAGCCTTGTCTCCACGTTAGCGAACTTTCATACAATGCCCGTTCATCCGTTAGCCTTTCCGACTAATCATCGACATCCAAATTCGGTTCGTAGTTAATTATTTTTGTATTTTACAATAACGTTAAACAGCTACGATAATATAGAACAACCTCAAGACAACGCTACCAAACCTTAAAAGCCCAAAGCCTAAATTTTTGATATGATGCTTCAAAAACGTAGAGACAAGCATGCAGAATCGAAAAATCATGATGTCGACCTGATTGCTGGCATCGCGTTCTGGATCGTCCGTCATGTCGGTGCTGAAATCTCTCAGAACGAATTGATCGTGTCCATCCCTCGCAGCCTTCGCATTCTCGTACTCCCGCAGCCTGTTCAGTTCTATTTCTAACTCCATGATCTTCTGTTCCTTCCTCAGCTTCGTGTTTTCCAATTGTTGCTGCCTCTCCATGAAACCTTGAATCGTCTTGATCGCTTTCTCGTGTTCGCCTTCTAACTTCTTCAGTTTGTAACTCGTTGTTTCTGCCTGTTTCTGCGTGTTACATAATTTCAGTACCAACTGTTTTCTTGATTCTTCTTGAGCTTTCAGTTCCTTCTCTTTTTCTTCCAGCTCCTAAGCGAGATAAATATTCGATTTAAGCAAATTAACGATAAAGATCGACGTTTGTAGGATCGTTAGTAGTTCAATAATTCTTAGCAAGAGAAAAGAAAAGACGAGAAGGAAAGTTTCTGCGAACCTTGATTAAATCTCTAATGTCTCTGATCTCTCCGTTCAGAGTTCGCACTGGCGACTTCACTCTCGTTGACCTTTCTCGATTTGGTTCCCAATCGAGACAAGTGCTTCCTCTCTTCGTCATCCCTTGCACACAGCTTATCTTTTGTCCCATTCTTGTTTGCAAAGGATCTTCGACTGAATTCATAGCCGACGGACTGCTCGGGGGTGATCTTTTAACATAACCGTTCTCGAACTGTAATATAAATTCATTGAAGTTAATTAATCAAACTTAATGCATTATATCAGAAAAATATTTCTCCTTAAATTCAACATTACTTTAACGTCTAATTTCTTAAATCCAAGTTTTAACTTTTATACCTAGTAATATTATTTATCAAGTGAATATCAAGTGCCTTTTTTCTTTAGTTTTTAATTCTAAAGAATCCTAAAGGATCGCGCATTTTACAATATGTTTTCTTTCTTCATAGTTAACGCTGTATCGCTGGATTTCTTCTTCGGCTGTCGGTAATTCTAAGTCTTTGCGAATGGTTGCATTTATGACGTACCAGGGAGCGTAAAGCATTGATCCAAGCGCTTTGCATCGGAATCAATGTAAAATACCAATTACTGGCAGTCCTTCGTAATTTGTACTCCACAAGTCAACACTGGCTTCAGGATATCTTTACAGATACTTAATTTATCGTAGAATGACAATTGAGATTTCCTACCAATAAGCCAGTACATTTTACCTAGTTTCATCAGATCCAATTCTTTCCTCTTGGTTTTTATATGCTTTGCCTGCGTTAGTCTTGTCTGTAAATGCATTCCAAGCTACTGCACTTTATCCTTGCAGATGGTAAAACTTGACCATACAACTAGACATCAGGACAGTTGCTTTTTCTCGCGGTAAAAGTGGTATACACGGATTCTCTTTCACTGACTTTTATTCGTCACGTATCCAGCGATATTTGTACGTCTCTAATGCCTTTCTGAAGCATTTTTCAGCCTCCTTTGGGATCCTGATTAAGCGCTAGAACGTAAATACCGTCGTATATCTCTTTATATATAGGTAAATCCGCGGTGTACAGCGTTCACAGTGCTAGTCTCAGCACGTTACCTTGAGACGTTCCATGTAACGGGATGGAATATAATTTCGATGGATCACGTTCGTGGCGTACGTGCAACCGTCTATTGTTTAAATGTGATTTCATGAATGAAAAGTACCGAGATAGATTCATTTTAATGTTGTAAAGTAGACGGACATGCGAAACTTTATGGAAAGCTTGTTGTACGTCTACGAAGACGGTATTTCTTCTTCTCTAGTACGTGTAAGATTACCTTATAGACTCTATGGATTTGTTCAACTGTTGAGTGATCATTTCTGAAATCGTACCGATGATCGAGGGCAAGTTTTTCTTTGCTCGTTACGAGTTTCGGTTCTTTTAGAAGTCATTTTTCGAATAGTATACGCACTAGTATAGGCAATAGACTTATACATAAAGCGATATGATGTATGTTTGCCGATGTACGAATCACAATGATTTCTGCAAGCTTCCATTGATTAGAGACATGCGTCGTGCGGATGATCGCGTTAAACAGGATGATTATATAGACGATAACTTTTCTTTTAAGGTAACTCTTTAAGGATCTTATCAGTAATGAAATGATAACCAGGAGACTTCCCGGAATAGATATAAACGAAATTCAAATCTGATAATCACCTGAGAGAGCAGGGCACGATGTTTGTTATTCAGATCTGTGAGGGCCTCGTCCCTGGCTTTTATAGACGTCCTTAATTGATCGACTTGCTTCTTCCTTTTTTCTGAAACGGCGTTCAGCTCCTCGTATACCCGACACCTCTCTTCCAGCTGTGCATTTTTTTCCTTAATGATTCTTTCTTTCTCGAGTAGCTCGGTTTTACACTGCTGAACGACAGTGTCCCTTTTTAGCTGCTGTTCCTCCAGTTCTTTTACTTTCTCCCGTAGCGACTCGATATCTTGCAACCTCTCCGCATCCAAATTTTCTCTCAATCGCGTCTCAGCCTCTAGACGTTCTCTAAACTCATCCCGTTCACCCTCGAGTTCTTGCGCCCAGACGCGTTCCTCGTCCAAGCTGTTCGTCACCTGTTTCACCTACGTTCATTTGCGAATAAATTCACGTTAAAATCGTTCGTGTTATACGTGAAACGGTATAGCTGAGAAAAAGTACTTTTGTCGTATGTATATTGTATATATATCTAGAATAGTAAAATGGTAATTTTGCATTAAGTTTCGCCATTTTGTTAATGATTGCTTATCATATCTTTAATTTAAATCGTTCTCACTATGGATAAAAATGAATAAATGGCAGGTATGTATATGTATAAAAGTCTTAAGCCGCCACTTTTATTTTTTAGACTACAAAGCATAGGGAAATCAAATAGTCGTTTAAATTAAACATTAGCATCGAAAGAATTTTAACAATTTTTCTTTTTCTTTTTTTCGAGAAACAACTGATTACTTCAAAAGTTGCTATGAATTTGAATTCTTAAGATATTTCCTTTTTGTGAGAACTATATCCAACGTATACAATTTTTACTATTTTACTATTTCAAATGTCTTAGCTATTTATATGTAACGTAATGTAGAAATTTGTATTTTCGATAGACCAGTCGAGTATGAAGAATAATAAAAGAAAAGAAGAGAAACATTAGTCCACACTTTTCACATACGCGAAATTTTTCTTGGTCGTGTAGTTATTATCTGTTAATAAGCAAACGCATGTATGAAAAGCTACTGCAAGGATTTGATCAGTGAACAATGTTAACGACGCATACTTGTCCACGGACAAAATCGTACTGATTAATTTTTTCTTCTTTTTTTGCACAACGACGATAACTCGCTTATCAAGCTCGCATTCTTTTCGTGGCTGAAGGAAGTGAACAAAGATAGCGTTGAAACGGTGTAGATACGTAGAAAAAGGAAAAGAAGTAGGGCAGACGAGTATTTGCTTATCAATTGCCACGAATAACGACGTTCTTCGGGGATCAACTTTGTAAAATCGAGTCGGGAATAATTCAATTTCCCTTGAACGATATACTCAAAAGAAACCTGTATCTTCTTCGATGTTCGAAAAAGATCAAAAGGGAATATAAAGGGACAGCATAAATAAAAAATAAGTATCAGGGTTTAATTCTTTTACACAATTTCCTTTAATTTAATTTAATTTAGATAATCTGTCTCATAGTTTACTGACTGTCAGAATTAAAGATCAACCCTCTGTATAATACTTAGAAATTACATAATCATATGCGATACTGTATTTCATGATTTAACCAATCTATTTACAGTAATTACTATTTCCTAAGTTTCAAATGGGAATAAAAAGGTTGCAATCAATTGTGAGTATTTTTCTCATAATAAAGTTATTGCAGTTATAGAGGATCAAGTAAAATGAATTCTAGTTTCTTTATAAAAATCATTTCTGTTACGTATTATCTTTTGTATTGTCTTACCTCGGCTTCTAGAGATGCAACGAGTTCTTCCATTTGACATAATTTCTCCTCATTCTCCAACGCCTTTTCTGGCGTGATGCCGAAAGCTTCCTTATAGAAGATAGATGCATCTGCTTTTTTTTCCTCATATTCTGCTAATTCTATCGCAACAGACAGTAACATAAAATTTTTATCGTATCAAGTATAAGTCAACTTTGTGGAAAGCAAAGGGTATAAGGAAGGAGGTTTACCGAAGCAATGAATAATTATGCAAATGAAGCACAACCTATCGAAACATTCCGATACTTTCTCCTACAAAGAGCTTTTTACAAAAGCTATATCGTAAAAAGAAACGCGTTGAATTATATACGATCTTGAATATTATGAAATTACACCGCAACATTAATAAATCATGGTTATCAGACTGCCGATATTAACGCAAATTTATATTTTTACGAATAGTATTAAAGACAAAACGAATCCCAACAAGCAATAAAGATTTATTTCGCGCTTTATATACTACAACAAGGTACTTTATATTGGATATTTCGTATGTGTTTGCGGATGAGCCGTCCATTATTTGCATATTTAAGTTATTTGTAAATGCATGAACATCCACAACATCCACAATCTAGCAATTACGTACTAATATTTTCGTGGCAAAAAGATTCGATATTGACGAACGCGCATAGCAGCAAGTAGGTTTAGTAGCTGTTAGTATGCAATTTGTGTTTGATAATTGAAAATAATAAGCACAATTTATGAAGTTGTTAGTAAAAAAAAAAAAAATAAAAGAAATTAGCTTTATAATTAAAAAATATAGTTTTCTTTTTACGTAATAAACTAATTTATGATAAAATTTAAACCTTTTTTAATTTAATCCAAGAAAACTGCAAAATCCCCAAAATACATAAATACATAAATAATATATACGTATGCGTAACTGACATAAATGTTGCTAGAAGAATTACATACATAAATTTGGTAGCAGATCAATCATAAAACCATTGGAATCCAGGTATAAATTCTTTTTACCGATTCTTCACTGACAAAGAAAATATGCAGAATTTTGTTTAATTATGACAACGAAGTGGTAAATTTTATTACGTACCCTTCTCCAGTCTTCTGATCTTTTCTCGTTCATTTTCAAGCGACTGCTGGTACTGAGCTTGATTCCGCGAAGAAACTTCTTTTTGTTCTTCGATTAATTCGAACGCCTTGGCCGCCTGGCTGAGAAGTTCCTGCTTCTCCACCAACTCTTTCCTCAACGATTCAATTTCAACCTAACGGTAGAATAAAACAATGAAATCTCACAAATAAAATATATCTACAGAAGTTGATAAAAAAATAAAAATACATATTTCTGATTTTATCTACGGAGTCCGCTATATTTGAATTTTAGTTTGAAATTAAAATATTGATATTTCCAGTCAAAAGCTAAATAGAACGTAAAGAGAATTTGAATTCGCGGAATATATACGTGCTTTTCGGATCAAACGATTAAAATATTAATTAAACAAGAAGAAGAAAAGAGAGAAATTGCGAATAAGCTACAAAGTATTGCAACGATTTGATAGAAGTTAAAGTGGAATACGTAGAAACCTTTAATTCGATATTCTTTTTTATCGCATTTTCATCCGCTGATGTAATTCCCATCCGCTCCTCGAGAAAATAAATCCGTAATTTAAGGTTGAAGTTTTCCTTCTTCAGAGCTTCTAATTGATCTTCGTATTCTTTCATCGTCCTACCAATTCCTGCTCCATCTCTGCTTCCAATTACCCCCGTTGGTGACGTTTTCCCAGGCGATCTCGCATTTGTGCCTAAAACAAAAAATCAAATACATCCTTTGATTATTTTTTTATTTATTTTTGATTATTTAAAGCGTTTTTCATACACCTGTGAAATATTATAAAAAAGACTACCAGTTTTGCTTAGCCTCGTAATACGCGTTTTATATCATAATATATTCATCAACGAATTATCGTAAGGTCTACGTTTGAACCGATATCAGTATGTAATATTGCAATAAAATCATAAAATAATAAGGAATAAATTGTTAAAACTATTTTGATAGAATAAATTTGGAATAAATTATTCATCGGTCATAATTACAATATAAATTGCTAGAAGCATTGAGTATAGGAAGAGATAAAGACTCGTCGTTCAACCGTATTACAAATCGGTTCAATTCAATTTCTTGGTGGTTGATTTGCTTAATTAAAGCTATGTAGATTGTCTACGATATTCCGTATGAGCATAATATCAAAGATGATCGTCATTTACGATTCAATTGATCTGATAAGTCACGCACAGAACATAAAATTCAAAGTGATACGAGAAAGAAAAACGTAGAAGCAATTCTATTTCTGAAAATAATAAGAGGGGAAAATAATTTACGTTAATCATTTTCAATTTTACATTGTTAAACGAAATAATCAAAATCGTCGACAAATTAAAGCTATCGAAGACATTATGGATTATCATAATTTGCGATTCAATTAATCCTGAAATACACGCGAATCAAAGATTTTGTACGATATGTAAATAAATCGGATGGATCGGATGGATCGATACAAGACGTTCGATTGGCGTGTAAACTTGCACTCGTATTATTTTTTCTTTTTTAAACTGAACGTTATTACGCTAAAACCGATATCAAAATTATTTAGAATTATCGCTTTTATTTAAAATTTCTTACAGAAAAATTAAACGATAGTCTGTATAAAAATTCTTACTTTCCATAATTAATAGGGCGATCGTTGACCCAATACCGTAGGGTATTTCGTTAGCAAAGAAGCTGTCTTTAAGCCATTTTTTACGATGACAATTTTCATCAATTCCCAATGTCCAACAGCTAAGATTTTTCTCTTTTCCGTCGCCTATTAAACGATTCGTCGACGAATCCGGTCACAGAAACGGGAAAGACGATTGCATCGATTCGGTTACGTTATCTTTAACATGTACGTGCTGAACATTTGTACCCAAATTTTGTGTTTTGTGTTTACTTTGTGATAGTTCGTGGCACCCTAACCCGTATCCCCCTGACTAACTATTGAAGCTATTCGAATTGCAGAATCACAGATAAAAGACGACCTACCGATGAAGTTACGCACGAACGCGTTCCAGATTGCTCTACGGAAGCGAAAAGCGTGATTTAATAGTTTTCAAAGACTTGGATCGAAGATACGTTTATTTAGAATTTACACTAAAGCGGCTATACGTCTTTTTTCGATTATTCGTGTTCTAAAATTTGCGTCGTCTTTGCGTAAATATCGTATTTCCTCGGAGCATCGCATACAGACAAGCTAAGACTCTAATTATTCAAAGGTAATCGAAAGAATTCTGAGGGCAAACGCTGCAAGACGTAAGATATATTTTCTAATTTCAGTTTAAGTGTACGTAAAACCAATATTTAATTTATCTTCCCTAAGGAGGTTTATTAAAATATGAAATTGTTTGTTCTTAATACAAAACAAAAATATTTTAGCTGCTGAAGTTATTTTGCTGTTGTATTTGTTCTGTATGTTCCAAGATAGATATAGAATAAAGACGTAGCCGGAGATGATTCACCATTTCAAATATTTATGTTTTGTCATTACTTCAAACAATAGTAAATGCTTAAAACTTCGTCTGCAACTTTGTTTTACCAATGACGTGTACATATTGATTTTCTTTTATGTCTATGCAGCTTGAAAAATCCCCAAAAATTCTTTTGAACGCTCTTGCAAGTTTCTGAAATATCATCCGATAGTATTCATCGCCACGTATCACCGTAATTGTTTCGAGCGAAGCAAAATTTAAACAGAACAATGAACAAAATGAAAAATTACTTGAAATTATTGATCGGAAACTACCGACGGGGATGAAGGGTTGAGTCTAGAAGAGGAGCTCAACTTCAAATACGTTAACGCGTTCAAATTCCCTTTGGTTAACAAAAAGAAAAAGAATAGAAAACACGGACTAAAGGAACGAGCTCCACTTACGGACAAAGTTTCTAGTAATGCAAACAGGACTTCTCAAACACGAAACCAAAGATAAGCCCGCCGTGATTAGATCCCTTTTAAGGACACGACCGACGCACTAACGACGTACAGCACGAGCGACGTTCGTGACTAATGCGCGCTATTGCACACAGGATTGCTACAAATTGCTCGTTTTTCTCCAGGTGCGCTTGTTGCAATGATTGAACGTTGAATCGATCCTATTCTCGAATTCATTCGAGCTACGTGACTGATGCCAATTTCGCGATGCTAAACGGGCGCCGCGGTCTTGTTCTCTTTTAAATCTTCTTCGCGCGTCACCAACCGCCATTAAGCCTTTCAGCCGATCTTCGCAAACGTCGTCCTCGATGCTCGTTCGACGCAGATTTTTACAAGCCTCCGGTCCTCCTTTTCCTTTGTTTCAACTTATCGCGTTCATCAGCCCTGTTCTTGGCCGTGTCCCCTCTCCCTCTTTTCTTCTTTCTCGTTGCCAGTTGTCGGCGAAAATTGCAACAAAGAGTCGCGAGGTGCGACGCGCTTGTCGCGCGGTTCAACGACTTGTGAAAATTTGTATCGACCTTGCGAACGATTCCGACGAAACAGCGTTACAACAAACCGCGCTCTGTTCCACTCGAATACACAGCCACGGTCGGTATACGCATACGATATCAAATTTCGATAATCCTCGTTGAAAATATTCGGCAAGTCTGGTAAAATTCCATCGACGTTGATCGAAGGAGAACGAGACAATTCGAAAGCATCGCAATGGCACGTGACCTCGTACGATGCCATTGGCAGCACCAAGCCGTGAAATGAAAATCATTGAAACATAAAGGAAAGGCGAATGAAAATAACGCATGTGGACGATAGGTGCTGGTAACGAAGCAACCAACCAGCGCTCAAATTCACGCTGCCATTTGTGCTTTAATACGGTCTATTAAGCTCGGTAGTTAGCGACCTTTCTTTGTGCCACACGATTCAGCGCAAAGAGGGTCCAGCATTGAGCGCATTCTGCAAGGCCCGTTGATTTTATTTCTCTCTCGATAGGATGAAATCATTCAAGGTCGAGCGAGATGTAAACAGTATCGTTTAAAATGGTAAATTTCTACGATCGCATAAAGATTATGTTTAATTATGACAATGGGCAATATCCGAGTTATCGATAAACGAAGAAGTAACTCGATATCGGTAAATAGGTTCCCGTTTCTTTGGACTAGGAGGATAAAGGATAATAATAGAACGTTTGGCAATGAACATCTAACGATTTATTTGCTAATACATACGGATAGATTATTAGCTAAACTTCAATTGCAAGCAACATTTACTTTCTTTTTAAAAATTGTAAATAAAGGTTTATGACCATATATACGTATTTGTATATATATATATATATATATATGTTGAACAATTCGAAGCAATCGAAACGTAAAAATACTTCTTTTCGAGAAAAGCATAGATAATTTTAAAAATAGCAGTCACGTTATCGACGGAGCAACGCGCTGTGTTACGTAATTCGGTATAAAGTTTTCCTTTCCTTCGGTATGTTTGCTCGTTGAAAAATGGCACGTCGTTGTAACAAATTATTATCCATTTATCGTAACAAAACGATTTTTCCATTTTTCGCTGAAAAGTTTAACCTATTGGAAAAAATGTCAAACATATCGGACCGATCGACCTCTAAACGATTCACGCAATCAATTCGACCTATCGTCGCTTTCTTAGAACACGATATATATTAAATTTAACTACGAAGTAACATTCGCGAGTCGTTAAATTCAATCACACGTGAAAACAACAATTGAAAAAACAGGATCGCGTTACAAAACACTTTAATTTATATACCACGTAATTTAATTTAATTTCCCCTGTATACAAAAAAGTCACACGCACACACCGTTATTGCAATTTTAACCCTGACGATATACATAGCAGCAGACGAGACGTTAACGCGCTAAAAATCCATGATTTAGAAAGAAAAGAAATTTAGCTCGGAGAATATTTCTCGTTAAAATCGTCATATACGCCATATGCGGCGGTACAGCAATTTATCGACAGTCTCGACCACGTAATATGAATTACGATTAATGGAAAACTTTGTGCGTAAGAATTACAAATTTATAAACGCGTACAATCACATTTGTGAGAAATTTAGAACTGAACTAAGCGAACTGGACTGAACAAAACGAAGGATGCTGCTGCTATAACACGCGTGTATTTAGTAGCCGAAACGAATCTCCTCGCAAAGCTCGTAAGAATACGAATACTCTTACGAATATTCGTAGTCCAACGATTACGTAAAAACGATACTAAACAGATGCAAGTAACATGAAAAGTGATTTTTACCGAACATAACGTGAACTTGGATTGGCCTGTCCTGGATGTTGTCAAGGGTGGTCGGAGCGTCAACGCGCGACCTACCACATCCCATGCCACGTAGAATCTTCCGTAAAACATCACATCGTACTGGCTATTCTAGAGCCGAACTAAACGCAGAAATCAAACGAACAAAGACCATTAAGTGTTCTCTTCGTAGGTCTTTTCGCGATGGAAGTAGAAACGCTAACTGAGATAAAATGGCAAAGCAGAGCCAAAGTATACATCGCAATAACCTACGGTTAAAATTATATCCCGAGCATATATCGGATCGCGTATAGCTTACGATATGTACAGGCAACCGTTTCAAGGATTCTCCGAGCCGCAACTGCATGGAACAACGAATCGACAGCTGTGGAAAAATTCGTTGTTCATTTTCATTACGAAGCTACCATCAAGCACGATGGAAGAGCTTCGATTGATTCGATAATAGCGTAAATGACTTTCATAATCTGTATATTTTGTAATGTTAAAGACAAACATATTTTGGGCAGAGGGATATATCGTCTGGATTCTGCGTGTTTGCACAGGTTCGTGGTATATCCAACGGGTAAACGATACCGAGATGGTTAAGTTTTTCTATTTTAACTGCGACAAGCTTCTGAACATCTCTATGTATATGTACCGAAAAGGAATATGTAACGCGTATAAGCAGGATTCCAAACAGGAAGCAGATTCTATTTCATGTTCATACGTTAGATCGATGACAGGAAGTCGTCATATCTTAACCCTAACGTGCATTTCCTCCTCTAGTTTGAAGTACGAGTCCTGTTTCCACTCAAGATCAAATGCCCTTAACGCAGTTCCTGTGCAGCGTTGAACGTCACGTGCTCTCTCCTCACGTGCTCTACCCTCGTGAGTAGAAATTACTATCTACGCATATGTTTTTAGGAAGAAGCGTAATCTTAGAAAAGGAACAAGATAGTGCGTGCTATTTTAATCGTTTAATAATAGCATTATTTAATTTTGGTTCCTAATATGTAGATGGTAGATGATACTTTATATATCAATTCGTAAAATAAAATAGACCGATCGAATTTCGTTTCGATCGAAATATCTTTTTTAAATCGTACGTAAATGTCCGTGGAAACAACGAAGGCCAATTTCAGCCACTCTATCGCATCTTATCTTTTAGCTGAACAAAGTTGAAATCTTTCGAATAATCGATAATCACGTTTTCGATAAATTCGCTTTCCTTTCACCCTCGATTTTTAAATTCAACAAAGCGTACGCGTTGAAACGAGCATACCAAGCAAAGAGGAAGAGAATCTTTAACGGAAGAAAAGAAAGAAAATTAGAAATTATCCATTAAGGAATTATCGTCCGCGTTATCGATACCAAGTTGCCAACTCGATCTTTATTTTTTATTTCTCTTTCGTTAACTCGCATCTAAACTCAATTCCCCGTACAAACGTAAACGTATCTGTCAATTCTTTTCTAAAGAAAACATCAAATAAAAAAACAAGGTTGATCGTTAGATTACCAACTAAAAAAATAATCTTTGACTCTACCAAGCCCCACTTTACCATCGATCGATCAAAGGAGAAACTAAAAACACCAACCTGCGTCTATTAAACCTACTTCTTCGAAGGCTATCCCGTTTCGAGATCACAAACTTTTCCAATCGTTCCATTTGACCCCGGAGGGATCGATTCGAGACGGAAATTTCAGCAATGCCTCTGGTACGTTAAAGAAATATCGGCAAAGTTGCGCATCCGTTAAAACCTCTCTCCGGGCAAACCATCGGTAGCATCCGCGTCATATGCCGCGTGATGATTCCAGGTTTCCAGGAATCGATCGGCAAATCTCAGCGATTTAGGTATCGGTACAAGTACGATATCGACTGTGAACTCTCGGCTCTGTCGGCCGGACGTAGAGCTCGCGTATTTATAGATGACACATTTAGGCCAGAAGCAACGTTTCAACTATCTTTATTTTGGCAGACCACTCTCCAGCTCTTCGCTGTGTGCGTCTGTTCGACCTGACTGTAATTAAAGTTACGAGAAATCGTCTCGAACGTAAGCTCGCGCAATTGTAGTTTCGCCGGTTAACATCGGCCTATTAATCGTAGATCACGAAATTAGGAGCAGAAGAGGTCAAAACGGGCTTCGCGGTTATTTCGGGTCGCTCGAACTCGCCACCGGCATTGCGACACCGTGTACTTACATATTATGTTACCTTTGGTAACGCGCGTGTCGTCGCGGTTTCTGTGTTCGTGACAACCGGAGGCTTCTGTGACCGATATCGAATTCTGTTAATCGACTTGGCCGTCTGAATCGAGCGGAAAATAGAATTGGATTGGATTCACGACGGTCGGCCCGGTTATTAAAGCTCGATCGATAGAACAACAGAAACGTCTTACGAGACGTTTTTCTATCGGCAAGTTTATATCGAATTTCATTTTCTAAATTTCTTTCGTCTCTGCTAGACTGTTTGGCAGATTTCTGATCCAACGAGGAAATTTATTCGCAAATGGGCACATCGGCGATCAAAGTTTAACGTCCCTGCCATGTGCGTTAATCTTAATACGTAAAAATAGCATCAGCGCTTGAGTTATCATTTAGTTCATAAAGACACTAGGTTTTCGCAGACACGTAGGCGTCTGGCTCGATCCCAATCGTGTCAAAGTATAAATGAAAATGACACGGAGTTGGTAGCGGTTCCGAAACGAGTAATTAAACTGAAACGTAAGTATCCCACGTTAGTCATTTAATTATTCACCGAACTGTGTGCCACGCTTAACGCTACTCAAATGAATTATCCTTTTATATTATTGGCAAATTGAACGATCTTGGATCTATCGTGATGAATTATTACGAATTTTCTATCGAGAATCGAATTTTTGTATTGGAAAATTTATGGATCGTTAAATAGACATATGGAGAATTTGTTCGATACCGATTTATTCGACTTTAAGCGATTGTTACGATAGTTCGCGGAGAGACGCGTTCAAAGATATCGCGTCAACGAGAGTCGTAAATTCTCGTTACGATTAAGTAATCGACGCCACGAACTGATCGATCCCCTATTTCTTTTATGATAATAGGGGTGGTTAATTGATGTTAGACTGGATTCACACGTATAAATGTGGTTTATTCAAACAACTCAACTACAGTCTNGTGACTCTTCGAACGATGCTACTAGACTGCCCTTCCGCGAATATGATGCTAAGAAGGAAACCTGGCGATGGGTGTGTCCAAGGAAACGAAAAAGCCGATCTGTTAAAGGCAAGTTTTCGTTGGTAATAAGGGAATAGGTTTTATTGGGGACAATAAAAAGGCCATTCCAGATGGTCAACATGCGTTAGACAGACGGCAAATGCAGGTAGAATTGGCAAGTGATTGTTTTTGGTCTGAAGGACCTTAGGGGTATATAGGCCAAGGTTTATGATAGATCCTTGAGGCTATTAAGAGACCGTGCATCTGATTGTTATTTCTCCAGCGGTGAGTGACCTGGTCCAGGTAAAAAGTCGCCCGACGTAACAGCGATTGTCCAAATACTTTTCAAATCGACGAAAATACCTTTCGTTTTCCTTAGTACACACTTTATACTTTTAATCGTGTTATTGTACCCATTCAGAAAAATTTACTTAAAATCCTCAATGGGAGAATTGATCGTAATGTGCATCCAAATAAAATAAAAAAAAAAATTTTCCTTTTACGAAATTCCTGTTTCTAATACGAAATGGTATTCGTTTCTTGTTTTCAACGACGTTTTCTTTTTCTGCAATCAGAAATATCGATTATCTATACATACGTATGCATAAAATACAAAAGTGACTGATTCACTCGTCAACGTTCAGCCCAAACCGCTGTGCCTAAAAACGTGGAATTTGAGCAGCCTACTTCTGTCGTGACGTGTCGTGAGACAAGGAAGGGAATTGTGAAAATTAATTGGATTCTAAAGTGGTAAGACGAGGATGAACCTTTCTTAAAGTATAACCACGTGGGCCGTATCCCAAGAGTTACTAATGTTGGGGACGTGAAATTCGGGATACGAACTTTCCGTTAGAAACAAACAAACACGTGTTTCAGCGTTTTTCGAAATTCAACCCTCACAGGGACGACGAAGAGGTAAGTTGTTCTTCCAAAGGATAAGCGTATCTCTACGTGTATCCGCTGAAGCTGGGTATTTAGGATTTAGCAAACAAACTTCTCAATTAGAAATAAATAAACGCGCGTTTGAGCGTTTCTCGAAATTCAACTTCTAAATGGTAACAAACATAAATTACGATAAAAAGAAATACCAAAGCCGTGGGCGAGCAGCTAGTTGTTTCATTATCGAATTGATCTACAACTTGACTTATCCCCTTCGTTAGAGAAAACTTAATATTTTAGTACCGTAAATTCTTCGACACTGTAAAGTCTGGTATACTTAATTTATAATTCTATAGAGATAACACAGAGCTTAATCGGAACAAACATCTATATTGTAATCCATTTCACACATACCGATCGAAAACAGTCGTCTCGATTTCGATATTCTGCTTTACGTTAAGATCTCAGCAAACTCTTCATCGCAAAATAAACGTAACGCATTTCCTACAAGTCTCGCGTATTTTCGTAAACTCCTAATTCGACAAATTTCTCACCATCAACGTGCTACGAATAACCAAAGTTAATAACAACGTTCCTAGCTATCCAATTAAATCCAATAACACGTGCAACATAAAGACTCGAGAAATCAGGAAGAATCAATACGCGAGCAGAAATAGTGGCAAGTTTGGCTACTACCATCGCGTCTAACGCTCGAAGCTTGGTGTTCCATGCAAATTTCGCATTCCGAGCATCGGGTGAAAGTTTGGACGATAGGAGAGTTCGACCATCTGGAGAAATAAACAACCGGTTCACTTGGACAATGCAGCGCGATGTGCATGGTGTTTTATCTAGAAGCAAGATCGCGTCGTTCAACATGGAAATCGTTCGCAAAGGTGGCGAATAACGTGCCGCAGGACCACAGGGCAACGTGTTACAGAAATAAATACAGAGTCGCGACACGTTTCTCCTACTCTCTCTCTTCCTCTCTGTCTCTGTCTCTCTGGCCGCGGAACCCACCGAAATAAATGGATCACTGCTTCCTGTAATTTGAGATCGCGAAAAACATTTTTCTAGGATACGTCAAACATCTTTGTTTCGGAGCCAAAGTTACGAACTACGCTACAAACGCATTCTATTAGCTTACGATCTTTGAAACGAACTATAGCGGCTGTGAAAGATATTTGCACATCGAAGGGTTTCTCTTTTATCAATTTCTACACATTTCGTTTACGCGGTGTCAAATTTTTGTAGTCGTACGAACGATTGCTATTAAACGATACGAAATTTAGTATACCGAGCCTAATCGGCTAGTACGCGAATGCTAAAATAAGCACCAACTACTTTAACATCGCGACCAGCAATTCGGTAAAAGCAAGCGATATCAGATTTCTTGCAACTGCTAAAAACATTCGAACAATAGGAAGGATTGTACGCGGAAAATCGTAATGCCACTCATAGGGACGTTGCCTGGTTTATCCGCATAACGGGCTTTGATTCAAATTTTTCGCATCGATGCGAAGAGACCGAAGAGAGTTGGTTATAACGCCAGGAACCCATCGCCGCGAATCTATCGGTAGGAATCGTTCGCTAGCACGTCGAATATTTCACGTCGGTCCGAGGCATCGTTTAAAACGCGGACTGGGCGCAGCTGTTGTAAACGAAGAAGCGATGTTTCGCGCGCGAACGAAAATCAACGCGGCGTATGGAACGCGCGGCCACGTGCGATCTTTATCTATAGATCGCGGATCACGGAAACGTATAGATCGCGGATAGGACCGGGCCAAGATGTCGGTTGGTTCTGGCACAGATTCGTTTACCAAGGGCCAAATTTATGCGTATACCACAAAGCAACCGGGCTGATATAGCTAACTTTTGGCCATTGGCCACAGGTTCCTGGTGCTAAAGACTTTCTTTTGTCTTTTACGACGATACGCGTATGTATATCTGTATTTCGTCGATTTTACCATTCGGTACCAGTTATGCAAGAGTTTGCAAGCATATCGGTCGAATTTGACGCACAGTTTCTGTCATCGTTCGGGGAATAAACAGATTTCGTTACAACGTCGGACGAATTAGGAGGCTGCGTTCGAAACACCGGGCGTGACCACCCCTGTCGTAAACGTGAGATTACGTCTCGTCGGCGCGCGTCGCGGCGCGGCGTCTGCGTGGACGTAAAATAGCAGTAGCCGAGTGGAACAAGGTTCGTTGCCCCGTTTTCATCGCGATAGATGCAATTTGAATTCTTGCGGGCAAGATCTAATTAAAGCGAGATCGGACAAAGAGGTATTTACGATCTACGGTAATATTTATTCCAACAAAATGGTAATCCGCGCATGTCAGAAGGAATTCGGTTCGAGATCAATCTACAAACCGACGGGTATATATTTTCCTACACGAATTTAGGACGAACGATCGTTCTCCGTGAGACAATCAGCTGTTCATCGACTATGACCGATGTCGACAGGGGGTCAATTGCTCGAGGGAAATAGCCAATGAAGGTAGTTTCACTAGGGAAACAGGAAGGTAACTGATCGTTCCATTGTCGACTGCAATATCGGTGACCTCTCATTCGAGCAATCACTTAATTTGCAGGGACATCTGTACGCGATACGTTCATCCGATCCGGGACTATAAGTAATAAATGTAATCGGCTTTTATGCAACGATATCCTACCTTGATCACGCACCGTAAAATTGTATCCGCTCCATCCTGATCATTGATAGACGTTTGAAAATTTTAACGAGTCATTAATCGCTGAATCGCTGAATCGCTGATCTTAACGCTTCATTTACGGAGACATTTGAAAATACCTATAGCTTTATTATTAACCTTTATAGATAAATAAGTTCGATTATGTATGAAAATATGCGTATACCTATACGAAAAGTTTATATGTCGGAAATAATGTTATTTTCGTCTATAATTTTCTAATAATGTATTTATCAGTGATCGTTATAAAGAAAGTCGATATATCGATTTATTAGTCGCTTCAAAATTAATCGAAATATATTCATCGTATTATACGAAACGCGGATAATGTTCCTCCACCCATGCACAGTTTATCTTACGAGCACCAAGTTTCAGTTTGTTGGTATTTTTTTATCTTTTAACAGCTATAAGACATATTCTCTTGAATCTCGATAACGTACGTTTTTCGGAATTTCTCTTTCTTGATAACGAAAAATATTTCTCGCTTCGTTTAAAGATACAATCGCGTTATTTTTGCAAGTTTTATTAAAAACGTAAAATTAGATAAGGAGTTTTCACGTAGTATTCTTACTCGCGCCTATTATTGATTCGTTTCTTTCTAACGAACAGTTTTATTAACATTTGGTATCTTGACGTTGAACCCCGTTCCGCTGCTCCAATTTTTCTATCTTCGTTTCATACTCGTTTTAACAAACGGTAACGACACTCGATATTTCGTAAACATTTTTATGCATAAAATTGAAATCTGATTACTATCTTACTAATAACGATTCTTCTATTTTATCTTCAATCTTAGGAAGCTTTTTTAACATTGTATAGATATATTTACGTACTTTTGTTACACTTTGAAGATATTCGCTGATAAATAATCTATCGTTATTTTAAAGAAAACAGAGAAAAGACACTTATCTCTCTTTAAAAGGTAATAATTTGAGAATAATTAGATTTGTTAATGAAAATAGTAATTTTTTTTTTTTTTGATTCCTTAACGAATCAAATGATTCAACTGGTCTTTTTGAGAATCAAATCAAAGAAAAATATAATATTTAAATGTGAAATTCGAGGTTGCTGCTTACCATTCACTAACGGCAGGGTTTGACTCATCGTAATGTCCTGCAGTGGCATATTTGTGCTGTAACAAACACGAAACAAAAATATCAATTAATCACCAATTAATTCATATATGTACATGCACGCAATACAATTTAAAATTAATTGCATAGACATATGCTAATTAATATTTTCTAATAAAAGAGTAACGCAAGGAACTGTAATATTATTTTAAAATTCGAGAATGCAAAATGAAGAACAGAAACCTTTCTTTTACGGCTGCTGGAGACGATAATGAAAGTACGTCACCGAAGCTTAAAGATAGTTTATTTTTGGAATAGGGCCGAAAATGGAGCGGAGGCACGTGGTGGCTCCTGATTCCATACGAAATAGACTGTACGAACTAGACCGAATTAGATGAAACTTTTAAAAAGGATCAAGATGAAGATCGCGTTCTATTTCCAGAGCGACGATCGGTTCAAAGTAAAACATTCGATCCTAAGGACAAGGTTTGCGCATAGATAAACTATTAATCAGACGACATAACAATCGTCCGAAGAATCTGCCGCTAAAATTTCAGCTCATTAATTTCAACAGACTAGAATTTCAATTACTCGAAACGTCCGGCGAACGCGTTTGCTCGATCAAGATGATATTTAATTGTACTTCTTTTTATTTTCCTTTTCCATCATTTTCTTAAGAACTTTTGATACCGAATATCCACGGAAAATCGTATTCGCAATTGGCAACAACAGAAAATGATTCCTTTTAGTTCCCTTAACAATAAATAAACTAAAAAAATAGTAGAAATTCAAGATTGAAACAGTTAATTTCAACAACTGAAATTACATTCGAGAGTGTGAAAATTCGCGGTATAACGTCCGGCGGAATTTAAGGAACGATTCGTTATAATTAAACGCGACCCAGATTTTGATTGCAATTTTCTTCGTTCTAACGAAACGGCGGGTTAGCTCGATGTAAAACTGTTCGCGTGATGTGTGACATGTCAGTGATTTATAGTTGCGGGCCACTTCAAACCGAGTTACGGTATACGAGTAGTAAGGAAATGCAGAATTTCCAGAAAGGTTTAATTTAGATTTCATCCAAACGCTATTCCTGCTGACCAGTGTTGAAATGTGAAATGAGTAATTAACGGATAATGTCTCTCCAGTGGGTTGTCACGGATCTTAACAAGTTCTAAGAGTTCCGCTATTATTCGCGCGCACCGTGCAGTCTGGAAAATCTGACCTCGCTTCCCTTCTGGGACGTCTCACGCTCAGAAATTCGTCTTAAGCATCGGTCCTCGTAGACAAAGTCTCATTCAACATTTATGAACCGCCTATTTAATTTGAATTTCATACACGAACAAATCCAAACTGATTAATTTCGCTTTTACGTAAATAGAATTCGTAGATTTCACGATGACGCGCTCTAATCATTATCCAAAATATATTACACGAAAATAATTCGACAAATATGGATTAGAAAATAAAACGTTGAAAAACAAATTACAAGATTTGAGTCATTCGGGCGTCGCGTTTGTCAACTCTATAAATTAAAGAAACAGAGGAAAGGTGACGTTTAAACAACGTGTTTTAAATTTACTCACAGAAAATGAACTCGTGGAAGTCGGTACACAATTGGTTTCTTGAAAATCAAACTAATTAATCGCGCACTTAGGTGATAAAACTGAAAAATCGGTCAGTTCGATTTCTGAGGTGCTAAATACTTTGCTAAAGGCAAAAATTATCAAATACGAATAATACAGGCGTTTCAATGAAATAAACTTCGTTCTTCTAAAAATAATACGCTGCAGAAAGACAACAACGTTGCACGCTACGACGCTAATGCTACAAATTAACGTACGCATTTGAAGCTGAAAATGACACATTGCACGCAGAGATCTGCAGCGTGTCATTAGCGTTGCTCATCTTTTTCCATAGTCGCAAAGAGACGAGGGGGAGAGAACCAGTCATTTCTTTTAGCGACGTCTATTTAGAAGCTCGCGGTGCACGTAATCCCGTTTACCTCGCGAACCACAGGCCTGTAACCGTGGCCATCCTCTTTTTCGGCAACACCCCAACATCTGACTCTGATATATTAAGCACTACCCCTTAGGTCCATGTAGAACTAATCCGGATCCAGACTTCTCAGAATCTCAAGACGCCTCAGAAGTTGCTCAGCCCGGAACGAACACGAGGGGAGCGAACGGACCAAAGGGTGACACTATGCTGATATTATTATTGGCCACTTTACGAGACAGGGTTGCTTTGCGTAACGAGAATCACAGCCGCGACATCCGCGACCAGTCACAAAACGCGACTATTAATTGGCAGCGAAGGTGCTAAATTTGAAACAAAATGCAAAGTTCTCTCGATTCTCAGCTAATAAGTTTAGTAAGAGCTTTGGATGTTGTTATTCCTTTGCGCTCGGCACTGACAAACGATTCGAGCAAACGCGACGAGACGATGGAAAGAAAAGCGAATTAAAGACGATGAGTCACCGATGGTTGCGGATCATTTTATTAATTATGCCAGCGTAGAATATTCTACTTAACGTTTGTTCAAGTTCAGTTTTAAAAGATCAGTCATAAGATTAAGTGGTTTAAAAATTAATATTGGAATATTTAGCGAGTAATTAAAGCACTGAGATATATTAACGAAATATTTATTTTGCAAATATTGGCTGAAACAAATATTTGTTTAAATAAGTTCTAATTTTTAATTTTTGTTTAAATACTTAGAAATTAAAAGTCTAATAAATATTTACAGGAGAGATTTTAATTTAAAGAATTTTATTTCCTACGTAGATTCTGAACGTTAATTCGTTACGACTGCTGGAAGAATTAAAAACAATATATCATTGAGGAAAGAAATTTAATTACCGAATGCTTAAGTTTATATACTTGTTGCATCTTACTGCTACGTTTTACCTGTAAATTCTTGTTAGTATTTCGCATAATAAATTTGTATAGTGGCGCTCTAGTCAAAATAATATTTATTATAAAATAAAGTTGCTGTGCCTTTACTAGGTAAAGACTGTGGTTTCGGTGTAAAAATTAATTAGTTGCAAACGCAGATTGCAAGCACATCGTTCGATCGTCGTCAATTATCTACGTCGTTCGTAAAACTACAATTGATCGCAATAGAGATTCGTTACATAATTCATAACGCATTTCGTAACATGCAAACGGTTATTATGCGACAGTTATTGTCGCGTTTCATGCATAAAAATCAATCAGAAACATGTCGATCTAATATAAAACAGTTTATAAATAAATGTTTCTTTGCGCGATATCTCGCAAATAACAATAATTATCGCAATTGCAAATTCTAAATGGCACTCCCAAAATTTGCTTACTTTAATTTCTATAAAATCATTCGTACGAATATCTTAATTAATTAACGCGTGTTAGTAATTTGATAGGAATAGAAACATAAACGAAATCATTTCGCTTTATGAACGCTTCTCGTGAATTTTTTATTAAAATAAAATTGATTCTGAAATTAACAAACTAAAGTTTAATCGATCACGCTTGTTGCTTAGAAAATGTACATTTGTACAAAATCGTTGGACAATTGCTTGCAACGAACTTCGTCTTTGCAACGATTGATCAAAAGATTCAACAACTGACGATAGGTACGTGTTTGGAGTATGTCACCTGTGTGACAAGCCAGCTTGGAAAGAAGTTGATAAAGAGGAAAACGATTTTATGAAATGACCCCACACAGTTGTCGTCATCTGGCAAGATGGAGGCTGGTTGTGTAAGTAATCAATACTGGTGAGCAGATATGGTGGCATGGACCGAAAGAGAGCAGTATGTATGCAGCTTGAGCTGTAATTGCTTTTACGATACAACTTTCTGGCGTATGGAAAATCTGGCATTTATTATTGTACTCGCTTTATCCTATCGCGTAGCGATGGATAAATTTCTTAAAAAAGTGCTAAATATCTAACACAGCATTATTCGAGATAAGAATAACCAACGGATCACCTTGTGTTTCCATCGAAAGTAATTCCGTAAATCGAGCTTTTAACGCGTTATCATCTCACGCATTATGCCGTTGAACGATATTAGAACAAACGTGTGTTCACATCGACGTGCAAAGTTCCCTCAATTACCGGATCGTTAAACGCATTAACTTGCCCAGTTAAACAATTAGCTCGGCCCTGCCGAATGAAAACGTTGTTTATAGAGCGATTCAGACTAGCTGCCGTATTCTTATGGCTGACCGAGTGGGTGTCCGGTGGGCGAAAGAGTTCATTAAGGCTTTAATGAACGCATGAGACACTTGACGAATGTACGCGTATGTAGATTGATGCAATTCGGTCTGATGTGTCGCAATATTCGCTGTGTCACGACCTATGATAGCGGTGGATTCGTATCGTCGGAAGAAAAAATAGAGCACTTTTAGAAAAAACGATTTTGTTTTCTAGTAAAGAGATACGTAGATAATGTTTCTCATTGAACACACGCTCTCCATTGTAATACTAAGTATCGTAATATCAGAGAATTTACATCGTTAAAAAGTACTAGCTTAAAACGAGTTTACATCGATACATAGTTAAAAAGGATAGCAATCGAAAGGAATCTCGTAATATGACGAAAACGTGCAAGGAATTATTATTTATCTACGTTATTGTGCAAATATAATGTCTGGACAAAGTAGTAAATATGTATAATGAAAATGACTCGTATAATCGCAAGGTGCGTTGACCTCCTACAATCTAACATACAACGATGCTACAGTAAGCACAATTGAATACAGCTGCATCAACCGACAATCAGACGAGTTCTACTTTCTTCCTAAGTAATACTATATTTTATAACAAAGTAAAACATTATAGATAAATAAATAGGTTCAGAGTAAAAGGGTTAACGATAACCTTATACCTTGGACTTGTACGACTATTATAAACAGTACAATAAAATTCTATATGACGATGAATTCGATATAATTATACATCCATATTAATAAATGAGGTAATTTTAAAAGACACCTAGTAATAAATCGGAATACACAGCGGTATAATTAATTAAAAGAAACGGGGTTTATTCGTCTCCGATACTTTATTTTGTACAATACAAGTAGCCAGCAAAATACACTAATCATTACGGTTTGCTCGTGACTCGTTTCATAATCGAAACAATAATTCGTGCGATATCCGTACCGGAGGGACAAATATAAACTCTTCGTGGTACTTTTCCTAGCTTAGACCAACTAACAGTGGCAAAGTAAATGCCTTACGATAAACGTTAAAATAAGATGTTACAATAAATTTGTTATATATCGTAATAGATATTCTATATTGAAAATTTCTGAGAGAAAAGCTGGTATAATAAGCTTCTTCGATGACAAAAACACGTTGCAAATGTATTCATTTAAGGAATTAGAATAATTCTAGAGTGATACACATATTTTGCCACGCAAGTCACGGAAATCTGTGTGTTTGTCTCTCTGATTTAGAATATCTGAATCGCGTGTACTATACGACGTGTACTTTACATTCGACCATTCTGTCATTACGATCAATTATACGTATTTTTAATACGAAAGATAGAAAGACAGCAGTTAAGTAAAACGAAAGTGAGATGAAGAACGACACGTTGGACGTGTAATACATTTAAAATAGGCAATGTTCTAACAAATGCAAAAAAATGCAGCCAGTCAAAGAGAAAGTGTGGTAAAAGTCGCGAAGATGTTAGATGCGATGAACATGATACCACGAATAAACCATATTTTTATTGCTCTCTTAAAATATTTAAGTATCTCTTTATGACTATCTTTGAACAACTTTTATAATGTTATTTGCTGCGATGGAAATTTTATTCAATTTCAGAAAAGATTACTGCCGAGAATCTCTTAAAATATGAAATAATGATTTTACAAAGTAGATTAGGACACACAGCAGACTATAATCGAAAAATATGTATCTCGGCAGTCGGATATTTTTGTCGGAGGCCAACGATTTTCAAGTTCAGAGAACCAAAACGACGCACTAGGGAGAAAGCAATTGCATTTGGCGGTTTCTTTGATTTTCCTGCCTCACAATGAAACATTTGACGCTGTTATTCGAAGCTGTCAAACCGAACCCTACCGTCACGCATCGAGAAACTAACAGACTAAGGTTTATCCCAAAATATTCACGATAAACAATCTAATTTTAAGAAACTAAGGGGAGACGGCATCTTTCACGTATGTAGCTTCAATTTGCTTTTGATACAGCAACGAATTTCTTCCTCTGCCAGGCGTATTTTTAAAATGTTTCTCCTTGTAACATATTTCTTCGTATTCCATTAAAATTAATCGCATAAAGATCAGAAAGAGAAAAGGGAAAAGTATCGAGTATCGGTGGCTTATTGCCGTCAGTTAGTTGGCTAAACGCTGTATATATATGTTTACAGGAAAATATAAATATGGAAAAATGTACGTAATACGCGTAATATGCAAAAATATATAAAGAAAGATTATAATTAGAATGAATACCATGTTGTAACATCTATACATATAAGTATATGCATTTTCACATTGACTTTGAATTCGATGAATGCAATCGCGACAACAGTATCCCATTATAATGTTAATGAAATTTCAAAACGTTATATAAAACTCGTATAAATAAAAATTTTCCATGACAAACGTTTAAATACTCTTTCATCGGCCATTGTATATATTTTTGCATGCTGTACGCAATTTGTGCATTTTTGCATCTTCGAATGCCTCGCAAATGCATAAACATCCGCGGTTTAATTATCATGCAGTTAGTAAATTAACGTGGAAAAGGATCCAGGTCAATAAGCGGTTACTTACTTCCGAA
Organism: Bombus soroeensis; assembly: GCA_014737365.1. Taxonomy (NCBI): domain Eukaryota; kingdom Metazoa; phylum Arthropoda; class Insecta; order Hymenoptera; family Apidae; genus Bombus; species Bombus soroeensis. Next base: position 1,255,492 of record JACXIL010000219.1, on the reverse strand, counting down.
ACGGACTGTAAACGCTACCCCAGACGCTGGATCTGGTCGGCGAGGGTGAATTGTTTTGATGTTGATTGGAATATCCGTAGCCGGTGAAAAACATATTGCGGTAATTGTTCCTCATTTGTACACGAAAAATATGGCTTCCCGTACGAATAGAATGGTCCTCGAACCGAATCATATAAAAAATCACGCGGTCATATATATATATATATATATGTATGTACAAAACAAACGTACGTAATAACTATGCACAACAATATAATAATAAACAACGAAATTAACAACGCGAATAATAGTTTTGCGATAATACTATGATAACTTGTACTTTCAATGGGCCTCTTTGGCACCTTTATTTGGCACAGAGCGTCACTGTACTAGAGTTCTCAAGCAAGCATTATCAGCGCAAACGTGATCCAACACCATCAAAAGTCCTCTCTCATCGGTCTTGTTAAAAAGCCATATCGAAATCCAACGATTATTCGTGGCGTAATTCGGTGGCTTGTGACCCAATGAACATTCGAAAAAGTTGTTCTCCACAATTTCGATTCCCAGACTAAAACTGTGTTAGCACGGTCGACCTATATGCTGCTGGATCGATCAATGCAGAGATAACTCTCGCTCAAGACGACGCGTCAGATGATTCGCACTACTGTGTCCCGATGCACTTCCTAGTCGCTAAACACCTTTTCTACGAAACGCCGTTTCGAATCTGTTTAACGTAAAGCGCTGTTCGATACGAACGATCAGAGACAAAAAAAGAAACAAAAGACGAAAACGGAAAACACGCCGAAAACACAGTCTGGCATGCGTTGAGAATACAACAAAATCACCCTGTCACTGAATCAGCAGTTTATATTTTAGCACAGTCCTTTTGGAAAATAGCAATAAGAGCTTTCTCGCTGGTCGTCTATCGTCTTCCATCGTGTCCGACGACCAAAACCACTGTCGATCAAACGTTCACAAACTTTCGATTGAAAATTGTTTGTTTTCTCGAATAAACGATGATACTGAGCGGAATTTCCAAACGCTTGGTTCAGTCAGGCGTTGCCTTTATAGATAACGATTAACGAGTGTACTTTCGACGAAATGAACACACTGTTGTATAGCGCACGTGACATCACAACTATGAACCTACTCCAGCGATAGATTGAACGCAACTGAGGGCAGGCAGGCGTCGATGCGACACGGACGCAACACGGACACGACACGACTCACGTTCTGATCGAGGGGAGGCACGAACGGAGGGTTTAAGGTCGGAAGATTCGTGCGGCTGGTCGAGGAGCAAAACGGAGGCCGACGTATGGACCCCAGCCGAATGGGCTAACGGTGTGCGGCGGCGGAGGGAGTCTACGGAAAGAGGTGGTGGAGCGGAGGAGAGGTGGAGTAGAGATAAAGAGTAGGCGAAGAACAGAGGGAGAGCCGAACGAAACGACAAAAACAGATAGAAAAGCAGGGTTGTAAAGAGACGGAACACTGCGTACATCGGTCAAACACAGTGTCTCTCAATTGGGGGTTGATAAATAAAATTAAATGTAATTGTAATTGTTATGTAAAATAATGGATTTTGAGGATAATCTTCAAGTTGGACGAGTCTGATGGTGAAAATGTAGATAATAGAGACGGAGTCAATGAATAGCTGTGAAATTAGTCTTTTTGTTGTTATAAAACAATTTTTAGATGAATCGTGTGCTATAAGATCAACATACATACTACGTACATATATTTTATAAGAGGTACTCTCTTTTTGTATTGCAAATACGATGACAAAGAATTAACATTTTATGGCTTCAGAAAAACAAATCAAATTTTCAAGATAAAAAATACAGTCTCTATAATATAACCGTATTTTTAGCGAATATTTAATTTATACTGAAAATTGTTGAAAATTGTTATTCTAACTCTTCTTATATATTTCTACCAATTGCGTCTTCGTTTTTGTTTTACGTATTTATATAGTCTATTGAAATATTTAAAAATTTAAATTTAATACATATAATATAACAATCGCCAATAAACTACTGTTTCAGGAAATTTCTCTGTTTATAACTTATTACTAAAATAAGATTATCAATTATAAAGGCTATATCAATTCTAATAAGTAGAACGCATTCGCTAAATATTTGAAAGTATTTATTGAAAGCTTAAGTACTGAATAATTTAATTAATTATTGAATTTTTCAATTGTTTTAAAATTTATTATTAAAATTTATTGAAGATTACAATTATACAAAATTGTTAGGAGAAACGGTTCTTTTAGATCGTGGAAATTTCATGAATTTCTGATGCGTGCTAAGTATTCCTCCTTCGTTTCATCTGTCTTTTATAATTCTCCTTCTCTGACAAAAACCCATCCCACGTGCGGAACATTCGTTGAAACATAAATGCGTTTCGGAGAATCAGCGGTCACAGAAGTAAACGTTTTACAACTGCATACAAAGAACGTAATTGTGACGATATAATATAGTTTGGCAGAAAAGTAAATATTGGGATTTATAACTTGAGAAAATTATACCCTAAGATACAAGATATATAACAATAAGACAAGTATATGCTTGTAGATAACGATATTACTACCTTAATATTAAAGAGAAGTGACACATTATATTTTGTAATTACTAAAATTAGCCAAAATCGTAAACATGCATAATGAATTGTATTTTTAATTTTTAACAGTTCAGAGTAGATTTGAGAAGCATTAAGTAGACAGTGAACTCCATCCCTATCTAGCCAAATAATCATTATTTAAATAAACAGAGAAATATTGAAAGTATTAGTCATAGTATGTATATATATATTAGAAAAAGCAATAAATAATGTAGCGTAGTTTATGAAACGAAATATAAACAATCAAGTAAAATATGTTTTCATGAAAGGCATCGACAAATAAATTTCTAATTAATAATTATAAAAATTTGAAAGTTTCCCCTCACAAGAATTTTTCTCGTTTTACACAAATTCTAGAATTTAATTAATATTAGCAATACGATGTTGTATTTTCAATTACCTTGAAAGTAATCATTCTGCTTATGCATGTTTTTGGTTACAATAAACAGGAATATAATGAAATGTTGTTAAATAATTACATACAAATATAATTTTAACGCTTTATCTCTATATACTATATATTAACACTAATACCATAATTATCATGTATAATAATGTTCTAGCACATTGCTTTTTTTATAAGATTAAAATCATTTGTAATAATGCATGTATAATAACATTGTTAATTAACTTCGAACTTCGGTATTCATTTCTAACCTTAAAATTTAGTCTGAAGAAACTTTATGCATACATGCATATCATTTTTTGGATATATTAATATTTATTCAGGGCGAATGTGAATTTTTTGGGGGGGAAAATGAGTTTAAGAATTTACAATAATAAAAACAAATTATTATGATTTAAAATTATTGACTTGTTTATGAATAGGGTACTTTATGGAGATTTATCGGTAAAAATGTTTTCCACTATGCTTATACCCTATTGAATGTACTAATGATTTTGTAAATGTTACTATACATATTATGATGAAATATAAAATGCAAACAAATAACCAAAATTAACATAAATTATTTCTAATCCCCTTTTTTTTAATTTTACAGTTATTATAAACTATTTTACTAGACCTGTATAAATTATTTCAAATACATCAACAATATGTTAATCTCTCTTCAAGTTGTAAACAATACTATTACGGTATAGGCCCATTATGAAATAGTGACAAACATGTGAACAAAGACCACCAGCTTTGAAAGACAAAAATAACATAGCGCAATATGCAAAGCCATAAATTTACTTACGTATCAAAATAATTTGTCGTGGCAGCCGTTTCATCCATAAAATCCCCCATTTTTTATTTAATTTCACGATGCACATTAGCAACAAACAAATAAAAAACAAGAACCTACATGCACTTTCAAACCGTCAAATTTTAAAACATTAATTCTGAGTATTTCCACTGTACGCGCTAAATGCACGCTCTATACTTTTCTACGTCAGTTCTACCAATGTTACACATTTATGTTTAATATGAAAATAAAAATAAAATGTTCCTAGTATAACGACAATTTTATTGAGTCACGGCGTGAGAGCAAAACGTCATATAATCAAATAGTGACGGCATTATATGTACATATAATTATCTTTGTATACGAGGAGATAGAAGGTGTTGTATTTATTTAGCATACGCGTCTAGGTGTTTTTTTAGATGAATCACACGCGTATCCACCCGCTTTTCAGTATCGTAATATTGTTCTTGTAAACTATTGTTATTCACGTTGTTCGTGGAATAGTGCGGGTTGGTCATTTGCATTTCGCGCTGTACACGTTGTGCTAATTTTCTAAAACAGAGGACACTAACTATACCTACATGTATAATATCGAGCTACAAAACCAGTGATTACTTAAGTAACTGAGTGACTGGACAGTAGTGGACAGTATGGCAGTCGTCTGCACTTAATCCGATAGTTCGATATATGCAAAATTTCTGCGGCCTTGGGTATACAAATTATTTAAGGATGACTCGATCAAACCTAATTGTGATGGATCAGTAAAGAATGAATTCTTGGCACGTTACATTTTTACTCTCTTTCCTTTAACATTGCTCCGGTAGACGGGCACGGAATCAGCACAATATCGACTTTGACAGGTGCTAGTTGTCATTTTTTGCTCGTCTAATTGGAGGTTATAGCATCATGTTTGCAACACTGAAAAATAAAATACGAGAGGAAATAGGGAGTGACGTGTCGACTGTCGTTAGAAATGCCGGCAATGTGCGCGGCATTAACTCGAGGCATATGTCTCAGGTAAACATGTTGTTACCATGTGTAACTTATTATCATTGTGGAACCGATAACGCAACTACATAGCATACTTATTTATAAACGATCTATAATTGCGATGTGTATTTGTAGTAGTCACTTTAAATCGTCATTAATTTTCGAGGAAGTATTGGCGATATTTTAAGTTAGATATTTATGTTTCTTATTAATTCCGCATATGTTTATCAGACGATTCATTAATATTTCATATGTTCGTTATCTGATTTTGATAATCACAAGATTTGCTGGAATACCTACTTATAGTTTAGTCTATTTTAGAGATATTACTTTATAGACACTTTTGCTATTTTTGTACCGTTTAAAATTATATATTTTTAATTAATCTATGATAAACTAAATGTTTAAAATGAAATTGTAGAAAAGACCTTTTATAAATTTTTATCTATAATATAATATGAAGTATTGTTATGATCACGCGTATAAATTAAGTTATTACAATGAATGATATTTTTTTCTAGACGGGATCCACAAGTAGCATCAGTGGATCTCAAATTTCATTAGATGGTTCACGCGAGGAAAATATAGCTTCACCTTTACCACATGTTTCTTTGGAAAAAGATACTAGTTTTGATCTTAAATTAAATGATAATACGCAACTTTCTGCTAAAGATATTAAAAAACTTGAAAATAGAGAAGATGAATGGCGGAAAAGATTGGCAAAAAAGGAGGCTGAACTGATAAAACGAATGGAGAAGAAAGAAGAGGATTGGAAAGTAAGGTTCTTGGAAAAAGAAAAAGAGTGGAAAAAAGTAGTTGAAAAACAGGAAAAAGAGAAGAATAAGATAGAAGAGGAATTAAGACATGTAGAAAGTTCAAAACGTTCATTGGAATTGGCTCTTAAAGACGCGGAAGGTACATTTGTAATTATATGATATAAATTTAAAAAACAAATTAATGTCGCTTGATTTAAATTTTAGTGGCAATTATATATACATATCTAAATTTTCATAAATAATATTGTGTTTTAGAATATAAGAAAAAATTATATAGTTTTCAAGAAGATGCGGAACAACTAGAAGGTTTTCAAACTCAAGAAATGGCAAAGATAAAACATCTAGTAAGTTTTATATATTTCTTTCTTTAAAACCTTACCTTTATCATTTATATTTTCTGTTTAATACGCTTCCATGTTTAATACCTTATATACTTCTATATTTATATTATTTATTTTAATTTAGTTACTGGCAAAGGAACAGGAAGTAGAAGAAAAATCACATCATTTAAAAGCAGCCACTGCAGAAATTGACAGTTTAAAAAGTGAAGTCTCTCGTCTTAGAAGATACGAAGATGAATTGAACAATGTACAGGTGAGTAAATTATCTGATGACTGGTTTCATTTTAATTATCACATGAAATGTATTATAAACTTCAAAATTATGTTGACATAATTATTTAATATAGTTGTGTTAATATAAGTTGCTTTGATGATTGACATCATTTAAGTGAGTAAACATGGACTATACATTAATTTGAGTTTAAGTATATTTATATAAATCTTTATTTTTAAATATATTAAAAAATTTTTTCCATACAAAAATATCCTATGTTAAATATTAAGCTATATATGAACATTTACAAGTACTATCTTAGATTTAATATTTTAGGTTTACATTTACTTTTTATTTACTTACAAAATTTGTCACAACTTTGCAGAGTCTAGCAGTTTGTAGCTTTTAAGGAAAATGAAGTTATCCCATAAAAATCTTAAGTTATTCTATTTCCATTAGATGAGCATTGTATTTTACAAACTAACAGCTTTACTTTGTCACATTTAAGGAATTAGTATAAAGAAATGATTGGTTCGATAAAATGGCAATTAAAGTTTGTTTTTGATTTACAAGATATAACAGTGTTGTTGATAAGATATAATCTAAATTTGTCCTTGTTGTAATAGTATTGTTTCTAATAAATGCAAATTATTTCTTATTGCAAATGAATTAATTTGTTATGTGTATATATATATAGTGTTATATAGATAATTTCATAACAATTTGGTTTAAAAGTAAATATTAGATATTATTTTGTCATGAATTAACATTTCAATAGTAGCTTTTCATATATTGCATTTTGCGTTATAAATTCATTTATAACATTAAACATTTTTTAATGAGAAGGGATAAAGCTGCATGAAAAAGTCAATTCTTTTTGTTTGTCATAATGTTTTTTTTTTTTAATGAATATTTACCTTTATAGTGCCGATTATTTATCATGTGGTCTGCTACAAAAATAATGACCATAAACATATTTTTTAGGTATAAGCACGCTTCCTTTTAAAAATTAGTTTTGTTTTTAAGCCTCCCACTACTTTTCTTTCTCCTTTTTTTATTTTATATATAGCTTTTTGTTTTGTCACGTTTTTGCCATGTTTTTCTGCACATTTTTTGTATTGACACATAGTATCAATCTATGATGAACAAGTGACATTTAGTCAAGAATCTTAATTATTTGAATATTTAGAATATTTGGAATATATTTTAAAATAAAACAAATGAGCATATGTTCCATAACTCTTATTTGTACTCTTAGAATGCGCTTTTAATACTTGATAGGAAGTATTTACTTCCATTTTATTAAACTTAGTTTGGGAAAGAGCAGGCATTTTGTTGAGTACAAACAAATTGTGAAAGAACAATATTCTTTTATTGGTTATGGAACATGAGCAATACCTAAGTGATACTGAAAGTTTTGTGAAAACAACATACGCATGAAGATTGGAAAACTTTGATAAACGAGAGCATTGGAGATCAGAGTAGGCGGTATTTTCCGCTAATTCGCTGCTGCTACCGCTGATGCTAGAGGTACGTCTTCAAAGCTTTGCTGCTATTCTGCAATAAATTATTCTGCAACATAAATAACTTATAGATTTTACTTACATCAATGTTGCTCTTTATGTAATTCTCTCCTTGGTGCAAAATTTTATAATATAGGAGAAATGCATGTATTAACTAATGGAAGTGGTTTAATGGTAAAGAAAAATTTTTCATCTTATTATAATAAAATTTAATTTAAAATATCTCAACTATTTCTACTGCAGTACTCATACTCCAATGTTGTTACTCTCGTAACAGCGTGGAATAATTATTTTGAATAATAAAATGTCTCTTATAAACTTAAATTTTTGTCATATCCAGTTATATAGCAATTAATGGAAAATTTGAAGAGATTTTGAACAAAAAATTTATTTAACACTATTCAGTTTTGCTTCATAAATTTTTTTCTTCATTTTATTCACTTTCAGCATTATTATCATTAACCATCAAATTCATCATTCGCTTGTTCTTGGCTTTATAAGGTTTGGATTATTTATAATATTCTATTCATCTTTATGCATTAGAGCAATGCTTTGGTAAGGTTTGCAATGAAGCTTTACAGAGCAAAATGTAATAATGATAAATATAAAAAGACATTCCTGGTAATAATATCACCATTTTCAGGATGAAATGGAGACACTACGTCATTCTACTCAGCGTGAGAGAGCTCAGCTATCCTGTCAACTGGCACAAACTGAAGAAGAAGTACGTCACCTAAAGGATAAGGTTTTTGTGTTAGAACAAAGAGTCGCATTAGAGAGTAATGATCAAGTGACAGTGGATGAAAGAATAGCTGATCTTATGAGAGAAAGAGCACTGTTAGAAAGAAAGTTAGAAGAAGCTCATCTTCATTTATCCGATATAAAGACTAGTTGGTCAGGAAAAATATCTAGCTTGGAGACACAAGTTGGAAGACTTAGTAGACAGGCTGGTGAAGAAGGTTTGGAAAGGAGACGAGTCGAAGAAGAAAGTGAAAGACTGAAGCAAAGGATTAAGCAGCTAGAAGCTGAAATAGAGGTGAACAATGTTGTCATGGCGACGAAAGACGCCAAGCTTTTGCGCATGGCAGAGGACATCGACGAGATGGCCACGGAACTAAAAGAGCTCCGGGCCAGCGTCGATGATGAGGTGGACGAATTTAAACGACAAATTGTGAGTTACCGCGATATGTAGTCGTGCATGGGCTAGATTGTTTCGAAGAGGATGTCTTGTTAGACTTTGAAATGCAAAAAATAACAAACATTCCCTATTTGTCAGGTGGCAATTTTCAAATGATCACAGCATTGAACAATAGATTTAATTTTTTAAAGAATGTATAACGATAGAATTTCCAACATAGATATTAGATATGTATAATATAGATATATTATAATTCCTGTTTTGTTAATATTTGAAAAAGGAAGTTGATATTTCCATCTCGAATGATTTCTTTCATTTTTAAATTAACTGTGATCGTATAGAGTTGTGTTTATTTTCTGATTTGTTATAATTGTTTTAATAATTTTATAAAGTACTAAATGTTTATGACGTTACACCATTAGTGTAAAAACACTGGACGCGTAAAAATATAAACGTCTAGAACGTGTATACACGAAAGTTGTTAATTTACAATTGAAAACTACATATCGCCTATGTACTTGCATGTTATCTCTATGATGCTTGACGCTTAACGCACAGAACATTTATTTTACGTATATTTACTAGCACACTCTTTTGTTTATAATCTTTTTATTTACTTTTATATGCATGCAAAAATTTATAATGTACATTATATTTCATCAGTATCACGTATCAATAAACAAAAATAATTGTAGTCTACTTTTTAAAACTTCCACATTTCCACTCCGCGTGTATTTATACATGAAAATTAGATAGTACCAACAATAATATTTTTATGTACGATCGCATTTCTGTATATTTTATTTGTGGAATAAAGAAAAGAACAAATAAATTATATCGTTTATTGCATTCGTTTTTGTGCTTGTTTTTAACCCATTTTTATATCCCCCTTTTTCAAGCGGCTTTTTATATATTATTATATACACAAATGTGTACACGATTTTTTTCTTACAGGGTTAATAAATCATATTATATTTTGCTACACCAACGACACAGTCCGATTATATTTACGTTGCTGTAAATATTAGGAATGCGTATCCAAGCTGATACAATTAAAGGAAAACGTATCGTATCCATATTCGTATAGAATAGAAGATAGAATGGTTAAATAGAATCGAAAATCTTGCAGAAAGCCAGAAGATATAACAGAAAGCTTTTTTAATTAATCAAATGTACTCAAATTAAAATTTATTGCAGGTGTGAACTTCGGAATCAATGGCGCGTTCCGACATTATTTTGTTTATTACATAAAATGAATTGATAAATATTTTACATTTTTATATACTCTCTTCATTTAAATTTAATATCTCCATTTTATTATATTTGAATTTATCCATTTTAAATATAATTGTTACAAAGTCGACAAGATACAATGATGTCCTATTTAATTTTTAAAATCTCTGTTCATTAAATATTTTTTGTTTTATAACGCCTTTCACCATACTGTTTGTGCAAATATTGTTTAATTTAAAAATATTTTGATAAATTTATATTAATCTGCAAATTTTAACTTTAGTTAAGATATAAGACTTATGTATCGTATTCTTTTTTGAAAATACCATTATTACTCTGTACTTTTTTATGTTATTGTTACTTGTGTTATTCTTATTAATGTCACTTTTCATAAAACGTTATCACGTTAAATTTTGTTGAATAAATTCTGTTGATAAATCCATTTTACCATAAAGATAGTAGATAATGAAGTACGTAATGAAGAAGTAGATAATGAGGCATATTTTAAATAAATTCAATCATTGCCAAACTACAATTATTTCGTTTGAACATTATAATATTAGATACCACTCACATTGTTTTGTTGTTTGCTTTCTTTTGTCAGGAATCATCGTCAAAGCAAATAACCCGGCTGAAACAAGACTTAGAAGAAGCAACAGCAAAACTTTCAACTGCTACTTCAGAATTAGCCCATGTTCGTCTGACTCTAGAAGGTGAACGGATGAATAATTCTTCCTTACATTTAGAAGTAGCGCGTCTACGGGAAGACCTGGAATCTGAAAGAACAGCATCAGCAACATTAAAAGTGTGCCTAGAAAAGGAAAGAAATGAAAAAGACACTGCATTATTGAGAAACGCTCAAGTCTCCCAAGACATAGAAATGGTAAAGCAAGAGAATCGACAGCAGGAAGTCGAAAATATTGAGTTACAAAATAGGATAGAAACCTTAGAGCACAATTTACTAAGTAAAAGTAAAGAAGTAGAACAAGCAATGACGACGCTAGAAGAAACTAAAAAGAAAATGTTGGAATTGGAGGAAGTAGAACAAAATAGGAAAAAGATAGAGAGAAATGAAAAGCTACTTAAAAGTAGCTTAATGGACCTAGAGGAGCAATTAAATGAAAAGACTAAGGTAGACTTGAAAAATAAAACGATGAAAATATATTTCGATGAGAATAATATTAATTATTGAATATATTTTTAGACAATCAAAGTCTTACAGCAGCGACTAACCGATATGAAAAAGACCCTTCAACGAGAGTTGAGAGTTCCATCTTCATCATTGGATAGCGATGTTGAACCTTCTGCAGCAATTCTCAAGCCCAGTTCGTCGAAAACGGTCACTGCCAGGCACAATAGCACAAGAGACGACGATGTTAACTTTAAATACCTTAAACACGTTCTCATAAAGTTCCTAACAAGTAGGGAGTACGAGGTAAATGTAATGTACTTCCTAAAATTCCAAAACCATAATATGTAAAATAAATTACTAAGCATAGTATGCTGAAATAATTTTATTAAACAACAATGGAAAGAAATGCATAAGATATTTATAATTTTTCAACTATTTTCTAACTTACATTTTGTTCATTTGTTTAAGGCTCTTCATTTAACAAGAGCAGTGGCTACTCTTTTGCATTTTTCACCTGAAGAAGAACGGTTGTTGCAAGAAACTTTGGAGTGGAAAATGTCATGGTTTGGTACACGGCCTAATTTAGGTTTTGGACAGACTGCCAAAGCTATACCGCCTAGCTGATAGCTGAAACAAATTTCTCTTTCTATAGATATCATAAAAGTGGCCACAGGTTCGTGGATAAAATCAAAAAATTGGTTCGCGTCGATGATCGGTCGCAAATGATTATAAATACTTGAGAAATTAGGGAGGACACAAATGGAAAAAGTTTACAAGCTAGAAATTTCATAAATTTTGTAAAATATTTAACCTTTGTAATACGCGTATAATTTATTCGCGTGAACAAATATTGGTTATAGTTAGCTTCCAAAACGCCCACTAAAATATGTAGCATCAAATATTATTTAGGTAAAGTAAGTCAAATATAGAAGAATTTTGACATTCGTCATACACTGACATTACAAAATGAATTAGTGAAAAATATGTACTACATGCAACATATAAAATATCATCTTTTTCCGTACATACATATATACTTGAATATTCACAATCGTTCTGCAATATTTAATATCCAAAAGTCATAGTTAATCTCATTTCTATATACAAAAATCTGACACGAGATACTTTATTATTAAATTGATATTACATTTATCATGTTTTATTATATTCGAATCTTGAATATACGATAATTTTGCATATAAGTATTATATTGCATTGTGTATATTATCATCTATTTCATATTTAATGAATGTAAGTTGAAGCAAGTTAATATGATTTAAAAAGTATGAAATAATTGCGTCATCGTTATATGATGTAAACAAATTAGATCTTTTAAAGGAATTTAGTATCGTTTAGACATGACTGCAAATCGGTTATAAAAATTAGGACACACCTGTTTTAGCTCTGTTAATATCGAAGCTATTTGTAATTGCCATAATTATTATTTGTGATATGAATATTGCAATTGTGTCATGTTCATGTTTGTAAATAATAAGATGACGTTTCTATATGCATAATTAAAGCAGACGGGTTGAAATGACTCTCTAATAAAATGATTTATTTAATTTTTCACCTATGTCTATATCGAATGGTTGTTACCTTCGTCTATAGTACATAATAATTTTGTGCATCTTGTGAAATTATTTTACCAATAATAAAATTTATAATTACATAAATAGAAACTACCGATATTATATTGTATTTTATTTAAGCAGACAAATATGTAAGAAAATTATTTCGGGAAATTAAAATTTTTACTTATTACCAAATTTTGTGAATTTAGGCTTTAGATTCCAGATCTCAGATCGTCAGATTAATCTGATCAATTCACTAAATTTTCAGGACTCTATTTTATTATTTTTTTTTTATTCAGACTGCTATGTTATTATAAAACATTCCATCTCGAACATGATGTTAAATTAGTAAAAGAAATTATCCTCAACTTTGAAGATAATACTTTAATATTATGATGTGACACTAAGGAATAAATCAGATTGTCGCACGTTATATAAAGTGTAATTATTTATTTACAACAATCTATACCAATATCATATTGACTAATAATATACAAGTCGGGTAATATCTAATAAATAATAAAACTAGTAATTTAAAGTACTTTAATTTCCAAATGAAATTCAAATCAGGAAAGTTTTACCACGTATATAATTTTGAAATACTAATTTTTAGATTTATCAGATATTGAATACAACTGCAATTTTTCTATATATAAAAATATAAACAGAGTCTTTGTTCACAAATCGTTAAACAATTATTAAAAAAACAAATTAATTATTTAATAAGATCACCGATAAAATTTTGTAAAATACGTAATTTAATTTTATTAATCGTCTATACAAATTTTAACGTGAATATTGTTCAGATATTTCAGAATTGAGAACATCTATACGATATTTTAAGTATCAAATCTACGAATATTATACATACAGAAAAACAAGAATCTAATATTTCATTAAAATAAAGATTATTTAAAATAATTAGTTGCACCATTACTTTGGTCGAGTATATGGACAATGTAGTGCGCTATTAAAACATATATGTATACAAATACAGACTTTTAACTACAACAAACTATGTATTACTTTTAAGTAGTTTAGAGTGGAAGTGAAATTGTGTTTGATTAAATGTCAATCCTTTTTAACAAACTTATATACATCTACCATATCTTGACGGAGCTAGTAGAATAAGTTGAGCTTACAATATTATGCTTAATCATCGTGTATATTCACATTTTGTTTTTAATCTATCGGCTTTTTGGTATAAACGCAAATGGGACGAGTGCAAATTCGATAAACATATACCTATAAATAATAAATTTGCAAACGATATATGACGTGACAAATTACTTGCAAGCTAAATACTGCAGACGTAAGTAATTTATTTCTTTTTGATCGTTTTATAGTCGCAGGTAGAATTATCTAAAGACCTGAGAAATTTCTATATGCTTAAATAAGGTATTTCTGGTGAAAAATCAGCATTACGTGTTAAGAATGATTTTATTCGTTGCTATCTTCCTACCTACAATGCCAATTTGTCTTATACTACGGACCGTTTCGTTTGATTAAAAATATACACAGTATTTATAAAATAAACAGGAACATGTCACCATATTCGTCTCCCGTCGTTGATGACAAAAATGTAATTTCTTTTTCGCTTATCTCTTTTTCCTATTTTTGAGCCCTCGTAAAAATAACTCTCTCCCCTTCTTTTCATAAGTTCAAAAAACATCCGCCTATAATTCTATGGTTTAACATGCCTGATGTTATTACATAATATCCTATGCATTGTATCTACAAGGCGCGTGCAGAAAGTCATATTCATGTTGTAAAAAAAAGTTATATATGTACTTGTTTTACAAGTATATTCGACAATTGAGTGTCGCTCGCCAAGCGTTAATGTTACAACTAGAACTTTCTCGATCCGGAAATAATTTCTTGATAAAGTTCTGGTGTGATTTCGATGTATTCTTTGTTACCGGATAAAAAGTACATCTTGTCTTGAATTTTGCTCGGATCGAAACCTTCCTCTTGAAGGTTCATCTTCTTCAACTTAAATGTCCCTGTTATTTCCAATTCTTTCACAATTCGCAAGAAAATTGGTCTAGCATATGCTGGCAGTGCTTTCTCTAAACCTTCTGCAAGAGCTTTGAAATCCAGAAGGCTGTCTGGGTCAACTATCGCTGCCATTCCCGCCCTTCCTTCCATTCCAGGCACCTTCGGTGATATCAAAATTAATTCACGTTTTTAGATTTAAAATACAAGTCAAACTTTATATTCGAAAAATTGTGGCACGTTTTACGTAGTAATTAACTATGTCTTTTATTAAAATTATCGATGTATTAATGGGATATTAAAAGCGGATATAATTATTTTTGTTAACAAACCTGAACTCCGTAAACGGTAGCGTCTCTTTTTCCTGCAATATTACTGATAACTCCCTCCACTTCTGCAGTGGCAACGTTTTCTCCCTTCCACCTAAACGTGTCGCCTACTCTATCCTTGAAATAGATATAACCGTATTCATCCTCTACTAAAATATCACCTAAAAAAAGAATTTCAGAAAATAGAAATTATCTTAAGAGAACGTCGTTGGTGATAAAGACTTTTATTTAAATGAACATTTGATTGGACGAAGGTCGTTTTACGACTGCATATAAGTCCCTTATCAGTTATTAAGTACAACTCACCTGTTAGAAAGGCCTTATCACCTTTCACAAACACATCTTGTATTATTTTTCTTTTCGATTCTTCTTTATCCAGATATCCATTGAACTCTCTTAACGCGTCTCCTTCTTTTATTAATCCTATGAACATGCCTGGCTCATCTACGTCAAAAAAAAAAAAAAAGAAGAAAGATAGTTTTGCAGAGAAAATAAGTAGAATTTTGTAGTAAGCGTATTACAAAAATAAATTTAACACGACAAAACTAATATTTCAGCAAAGTTTGCTTTCGCATCCGTTATGAATCGTTTAATATCAAAGTTAAATTCTTACTTGTTTCCGCTCTTATACATAAGCCATTCGTCCCTCTAACAGGCTCGTATGTCTGGTTATTTACGCGGATAATTGCTAGAGGATGAAACACTCGTGGCACAATTAGTGGCACAAAACCGACGGCGCCGGTTCGACCGTCTAAATTAGCTGTAATACAACAATAACAAATTATTTAAAATCTCTACTGTAAGAATTAAATATAAAAATTAGAACAAGAAATATCAGTCTACGATTTATTATTACAATTTTCCAAATGTTTTTATATAACGTTCCTACATATTATATAATTAAGATATTGAGTGTTACCAATATTAGCATTGCCCTCGCTAGACCCGTAGAATTCGGAAATTCGTTTAATATTGAAGCGTTTGACAAATTCGCTCCAAATCTGCGGCCTCATGCCATTTCCAAACATGAGTCTCAAACGATGCGCATTATCTTCCGGTTTAGGGGGTGCATTCAGCAAGTAACGACACATTTCACCGACGTATTGTGCTGCCTAACAAACAAAATTACAATTTGATAGGAACGAGCTATTACATTTAAAAATTGCACAGTGTCCAATTAATTGTTATATTACGCCGTGCACTA
Organism: Bombus soroeensis; assembly: GCA_014737365.1. NCBI lineage: Eukaryota > Metazoa > Arthropoda > Insecta > Hymenoptera > Apidae > Bombus > Bombus soroeensis. The sequence goes on along the minus strand of JACXIL010000219.1, from coordinate 1,239,258 downwards.
ACTTAACAATTAAAAATGCATTACTAATAAAAAATACTCTCTTATAAATTATGCAATTGTTGCAAATTAATCACACTTAATATAATTTGGATGTTTTAGAGGTATTAACGATATCAGTAAATTAATTATCTTTCATAAAGTTTAGCAACAAAATAACCTCGAACATGTAATTTTACTTTTTTTTTTTTTTTTAAATGACTCAAATCTGTATAGCGCAATGTACTAACTTATTCTTGTTTATAAGCCGTTCCTTCTGCTTTGGAGAGACTAATGGATGTCGTGACGAAAATGAACGAATTGAAAATTCAATTTTGTAAGCATTAATTTCACTGAGATCGCTATACAATATAAAAATTTTGTAAATCACCTACGGTACAATTATATTTGATGCAATCTGTCCAATAAGCCGACACTGAAAACTTGGTCCTTAACACGGTTGGTATACCTTTCAGAATTGCGAAACCTACTCCAAGCATTCCACCAGCAGTATGGTACAAGGGATTTGGATTGTATAGGATATCACCCGATCTCAAGCCCACCAAATTAAAGGGCATTACGACCAGCAAGTATCTGTAACACATACGTTACGTTATTATTTTTATTCTTTGTATCATAAAGTACAACGAAATAATTAATGTTGTTTCAATTATTTATAACACAAATGGTATTGTTATATCATAAATAGTAATCACTCAAATCGTTATTGTCCGATTCGATGTAATCTTATCCGACGAGCTTGAAATTGAAATAGTTTTAAAAAATGTGAGCAGAAATAAAATATTTATAAAAAGTAGGAATCTAAAGTGGAAAGAAATTCTTAAAATCTTTCTATATACTTTTTCATTGCACGCCATGTTCAAAATTAATATACGACGTATGATTGAATTAAATTGCTTCTTTATTTCATCCAAAAGAATTAACGATAAATCGAAATGAAAGTTGACATGGACAGGAGCTAGGGTATTTTATTAGTAGCATAAAACAGTCATAATGCAGGCAGACAGGAAGCAGTCTCTAGGTAAAGCGACTACATTTACATGTAATCTCATTCTCGACGAGTCGTAAGGCTTTCCTGAGAGGATTATAGATCATTTATACGTTCAGCAGGGAGATAATTCATTCTGTACACGGAACTCTGCCTAAGCATAAATGAAAGTTTAAAAACCTTTACTAAAAGTTGCTCTAACAGTACAAATCGGGTTCGTTATCTGTTTTTTTTTTTTCTTATATATATTCCATAATGAGCAGAATGGAAAATTACGTATTTTCGATAAAATATTTCCATCGATACCGTTATCCGTAGAAAAAAACTTTGTTGAAAATATTTTATTTGCCAACAATAAATCAATTTACCACACTAGAAATAATAACTATTTGTAGTAGTAATGTACAATCATTTCTACCTTTAAAATTTTATTTCCTTTTCTAAAATAATTTTTCTCTTTAGAGTTTCGTTCGAATTATATTGTTTATTATATTTTAGATAATACAATTACGCAGACCTTAAGTTAATTGCGAATACTGTTGATTTGACTTTAAGTTTTTAAAGGGTTGTCTTAATCTTGTCGTTCAAGACTGACCTAGGTACGGAGGGTCGATATATTTACATAATAAATCAACTTTTGTGTTAAAGATTGTAGTAAATTCTAGGGTATAGTATCTAACAATACTATCAACCTTGACCACTTTTTAGTTAAAGTTCAATGTAAAATAAATTCAAACCGCGTCATACAGAATGTGTTTCATTTGTTTGATTTTTTTTAAACTATAACTATGCTTTCAAAACTAATGATTATATTTAACATAGTTCGAAATAATAATTTTATAAATAATACTAAGTAAGCCAATCACCCTCTTTAACCGAACTAAAGGTAAAAGGATAAAAGCCTCGTCTCGCTACATTTGAGGAAAAGATTTAAAGAATGTGTTCTTACCTCGAATTGAGAACTATTGCAACTTTCGGTAAACCAGTGGTACCGCTTGTGTAAAAGTATAGCAGCTTATCCCGGTAATTGGGTTCGTCTTTTACGACAGGCTCAATTGTGCTGGCTTCCGATATAAGTTTGTTTAAATCGTACACTCCGCTCTCACAGGTTTCAGACTTGAAACATAATTTGTATCTCACGATTCCTTGGATCGAGTCCATAATGTCATCGATGGCTAAGAAGACAATTTAATTTTTATATATTTATCCGAAGTCTCGTGCTACCTACATTTCTATAATCATTGTTATTTCTAATGAAGAAAATTCGATAATTTATACTACGATTTACACACTATTGTTAGAAGAATATACCGAAATATCTCTTCAACTTTATTTTAATGATTTTAATGGTTGAACAATCGCTTGATTTACTGTTCTCTCCCTCATCCTTTGATTTTTATACAACCTTTCATACTCGACGACTAAAATCAACATGTGTAACGAGAGAAAATCACATTTTTAATAACTGTTCTACATCTTAAATAACGATTTCTTTGTGATGACTCGTTCTTTCAATTGTCTTTCCCCTTCTTTCTCACGTCGTAATTATTCCAAGATAAATCACGTCCATGTCATATTTACCAGACGAGTATTCTTCCACGTAAATGATACTCTTCACTTCAGCGATACGAAGACAATGAATCAAAGACTGGAGACGCAAATTTGTGTTAATCAGTGCAGTAACGACACCGAGTTTTCCCAGGCCAAGCCAAATCGCGGCATATTCCGGTCTATTGGGTATCATTAAGGCTACAGCATCTCCTTTTACGTAACCAGCTTTTTGAAAAATATACGCTATCTGGTTGCTATATTTATTAATCTGAAAATTTGAATTTTTAAACATTATCCTCTTATTGTCTCTTATATCTGCAGATGAAAGAGAACAAAATAACCAATGGTTATACTTAGTGTATTATTTGCAAGTTATAAATAATAAATAAAAAAAGAAAAGAGTAAAATAAACAGAGATGATTTTCACTTGAATCTGTAATGATGCATGAAATGCATCTGTCTGACATTTTATAATTCTGTTTGAAGAATCAATTGAATTAATTCACAACCTTTTTATATACTACTACAGATTTATGAACAAATGAAAATTATTTTGAACAGACAAAATTAGTGCAGAGGTATAAACGAAAATGTAATCTTCCTCTGCTTCAATGCTCTTTAAAGAAAACCGAAAGATTTAAAAGATCGACAAATAAGAAATTAATTTCTACGATTTAAACGATTGAGTTCGCATGTTGCCTATGTACATACATCGGAATAAGTCCAAACTTGATCCTCGAAGAAGAAGCAAGGCTTGTTAGGATAACGATCCGCTCTTTTCTTAAATACCTTCACGACGGTCATATTGTTTCGACGTTGCCCTTTTATTTCGATTTCTGCCGTAATAGCACGATACAGGAATCTGAAAATTACAAACATAATTTTGCACGAGATTAAGAGTTTGATACAATTATATATTGTTATCGAAAAACTTCGATCTTCCTTCTAGCTACATGTTTATTGCATTTCCAATGAATTTAATTTAAAGTCGTCGATTAATTTCTTGTTTAACGTTTATCGCGTTTTTTCGGTACTATAATTCCTTAAAGAGTATTGATCTTAATTTTGCACGTCCCTCTGACGCAATTACGTTCATTCAAAAAAATATTTGCATAAACAAGATAACATTTATCTGTTTTAATTTCACGAAGCACGAATCGAACTTTGCTAATTTCTCTAAATAAATATATTTACCTCAAAAATATTTTAGTGGATTTTCAAGATTCTGGAACCCTACAGATCTTCTAATTAAAGTTTAACTTTGTCTATGATTTTATCAAAAAAAAAAAAAAAAACTCTTTTTCGAGTTCCTCCATTATTACAAGTGGAATAGATAAGTGATTACATACATTTTATTTAATTATTAAATTTGATAAGCAAAAAGTAAATATGTATATACTAACGAAAAGGTAAAGATCACTGTCATTAACATCAGTAATGACAAAAGATTTAGATAACGCCGACAGTAAGGTACAATAAGAGAAATGCTTTGTCGTCTTATGTTACGATGTATCGTGAAAAGTTGGTAACAAAGATATTACATCGTATCGTATCTTAGATAGGAAATGAAAAAGAGACGAAAGTAACAGTTTGACTAGGGATCAAAAGATAACGAATCAATTTTCTATTAAAAAGTAAATTTACTCGCATTGATAGAATATGGTACCAATTAATGTCATACTGCTAAACGTATAATTAATATAAATTAGTTTTATTCACGCGTACAATATTGCGTGCTATTTTAAAATTATAACTAAGTTAACAATGCTCGAAACGATTTCATAAAGAAATTGTAACGATATACATATCTTGCGATACGTTGGTGGTCTATATCTAATATACACATGCACGTAATGTGTCTAACGACAAACGACCTATTTTTCCTTATCGCCTTACGAGTTGCACATTCTTATTTTCTAATTTCATTGTTGAATATTTAAAATTGAAAAATTTCTTGTCTATTTTTACGTCTTATATATCTTACTTTCTTTTTTGAAATTCTAAGGATACTTAAACTTAGATAATCTACTTTTCTTGGTTTTTCCACCCCTTATATTTCCAGTTTTCTCTATGAAGTTTAATCGTTAAAAATTACGAGGATACGTAATCATGTCGGATTTCAAAACTCGAAATTTTATACTCGAAACACGAACATAAAGTTAAGACGTTGCTTAAAGTCCCCTATATAAATCTTGATTTTTTACCAAATACTTGTAAACGAAGAAAGATAGGTTGGATTTATTTCTTTTAGACCTCCAGGGTTGCATACTCCCTTCCGCTATCCATCTTATGTCTTAAAGTTCTAATTATAAATACTCAACACCGTATAATCCATTCTCCCTTGTTCGCCCGTATTTTCTATTTTCTATGTCTTCTTCGGATTTTAATCATATTTAGAACTGTCGGTTCATTTCCCTTTGTCCTCGTATGTTTCTAATGTCGTATATTTTTCCTTCGAATTCCCATCATTTAAAATCGAAAATTATCCAGCTTCCTCAGCTTTGATAATTAAGATTGAAACTCTTCGCCTCTCCTCCGAATTCTAATTATATCTAACATTTAATTCGTTCGTTCCTTTATTCCCTTAACGCTGTGTTCTTTATTTTTCAGCAAATTTTCATCATACAGAAAATTATAAAATTCAAAACTGCTTGTGTCGTTTATTTGAAACGAATGGATATTCGAGCTACAAATGCAAGTAAGAAAGCAATACTTAAGATGATACAAGAACTGTGATTATATGCATACATTTACGCTATTATTTATATCATTCACATCATATCATAAACACAACGCGTTTTAATTTTAATGATCATTTATCGGGGTGCCATTGACGGGACATCGTTTATAATGTTTGAACTTTGAACAACCATTGAAAAACAAATAAAACTTACAACCGATTCAAATTTGTTTGCCAGCGATAAGTTAGTTTAAACGACATTATCGCATAATCCAAGATACGCATTAATTGAACTTTGGAATTTTTATCAGTCACAGGAAGTGCGATGCGCGTACGTGCACCTTTTCCAATAATAACAAGCTTTGATGCTCATTCTTCAATGTTAATTATGACAAATAGTTATATAAAATCTCGTGTACTAGTTAGTATGTGTATACGTGTTTAAATAGTCCAGCTGTTTACTGGACGAATAGGAAAATTCATCTTTTTTCATTACGTTGTGTATATCGTATAGAGTGCTGCGTGAACATAATCACTGCTAATTCCGATCAGGAGCAACAAATAGTATTAAAATAGACTGAGGATAGATCCCAAGAGATTTCTACGCTCATATTTACTATCTAAGACCGATTCTTTGATTTGCAAAATATATATGTAATTAGGAAATAATCGCGAAACAAATTCTTTCGACTACTCGAAGAAGACAGGTGCTTTTGATAAAAATCTCAGTGATAATAAGATAATATCAGAAGTATCCTCCTTTTCAAGACATTCGATATTCTATAACGCAATTTACTTCTACTTTTTCTACTAATTGATCTCATATCGCTAGATCAAAAGCTATTAAAAGCGCGATACTAAATAGAAAAATAAATTTTTCCAGCCTCTTAAGCATTGTCATACAGAAAATTGTATTCGATCAGCTTTGTATCAATTTTTACGAATACACTCAATTGACTGATAGTGTTATGCGTCGACACAATGCAACGGGTACAGACAATTCTTGGTACAAAGTGCGAGGAACATATTTATTATGAGATGTAATAGTAGCACAAAGAGAGAGGGAGAGAGAGAGATACGATCCATTTTTCTCCAATAACGATTCCGTACCCTTCTCGCATCTTGTTTGATCTTCAAATATTCTATCAAATCATCCCTCTCTAATCTACCCCATTAACCTTTGTATTCCGCAATCAAAGTTCGTTTAACCATCGATGGTAACGGAACTATGTTTCTTGCATTAGACAAGTAATTTCGCGTCCTGCTCTCGATACTGACACTACCGATACCACTTTGCCGTATTATCGAGTGACGTGTGCATTACTTTTCCGACATATACGTACGGAGATACGAATAGATACAAGCATATTTTTACCCAAGTGAGCATTTCTTTTCTCTAACGGTCTTTTTAGCCAACGAGCGTAGCCTTACGCAGGTCAGTGACCGTTCATGACTGAAGAAACGCATCTGGTGTAAGCAAGTACTTTCTCGTCGCGGACGAAAGCGAAATTTTTGAAAAACAATTAAAAAGGCTATACGAAGATACTGGTAATTGGTTTTGTATAGAGCGAAGCAGGCGATAAGGCTGATAAGGGGCCACGATATGAATGTTGAATTATTAGGATCAAGGGTATAGAGGATCGAGCTTCCTACATTTTTCTTTGTCATTATTCTCTTATTAATAAACTTCTGCTTCTAACTGCATAATGAATACGATGTATAAAGATTATAGGAAAAAATACGATAAGTAGATTTTTAAGTAAATAAATGTCGCAAACAGGGAGAAAATAAAATTCGCTGTTTTACGGGTTAACGTAATAGAAAATAAATTAAACAGTCAGAAACACTACGAAATCTTTGTGTCCAGACTATTGAATATGACGATAAACATTACTTTTATGAATACTTGGTAAACGCAGCGAATGACTTGCACATGGTACGGCTATGAGATAAAGCACATCCAAAGAGATTCATAGTATAAATTTCCAGACGTGCATTTTTTCCAGTAATAAGGCTTGTCGTACAATAGTCTCGCAAAGACCGAGATCAACATAGGTATATAAATAAATATTCATTTTCCTAAAAGCTTGAACACTTTCTCACTGTACTTTTAAGTAATATCTTACTACTACCTCCTGAATAACCTCTGATGCGGACAAAAGAGTTAAAAACGAATACTATATAATTTTCGCTATTTAATACATTCGGCATTCAACAAATTCCAATATTTGGTGAAAAGTTTTCTCTACTTCGATCTTATCAGTTTCCACATGTAACGTTGATAACTTCGTGAAAATTTATATTTTCGCGAATATAAAAAGGATGGGCTCTAGGTAAAGAATTATTTTACATACTGTAATAAATCTTATAACGAGCACTATAATTTGGGTTTTCGCTGTTTTTCTGCACTGCATTGCTGCACTTTCAAATTCTCCATGCATAAAATGCATAAAAATTAGCAGTCAATCGATAATAATAGATTTAGGACTTACTTTAGGTCACGAGGTAGAACTTTGCAAATGATATATAGCTTCCGATGAAATCTGCAGATAACTGGAAGTAAGGCCAAAGCGAGCGCGACCTGGGCAATCTTGTTGAACCCAGGGAAACCGAACCTCGTCGCCACAACACCGAACATCGCAGCAATAACACCCAGAGCTAACAGCAAAAGTGTAACATCCATGATCCAGCGTCACCCAGTCTGTTCGCTGAGTTCTGGTACCCGTACCTCGGAACTGCGAAAGGTAACATGATGATCAGTTCCCTTATATGTATATCGAATATGAAAAGACGAATTATATCGCGTACTGTTCTTCTACGCAGGGTAAGAACGTTTCCACGAGAATAACGTGGCTACTTTCGCACCAAAGAAGATTAATTTAATTTTCTATTTTACATATAGGAAAGTTAACTTCTATGTAGAACGATTGCTCTCTGGCGTTTCAAAATTACGTAAGGTAACACAATCAGTAGCTTTATTTCTGACTCGCACAAAGTGTAGCGATCAATACTTAGCATTTTAAGGGTTGACGACGTAATCGTATCAATTATTCGCATATCGAGCCAAACTTTCTTAAATTTTATTAAATTCTGACGCATTTAAATATCACGGCCAGTCTTTTCTATTTTGAAGCCAACAAAAACACGCCACGAACGATGTTTGCATCTGAGAGTCGTGCTATGAACCACGGTCAGTCTCTTTGTCGAAGAACTTATACCGAATTAATACGACAAGGTTCTTTGTTTCAAAGATGCGCGAGATTGCTTGGACGGCCTCCTTGTCTTGGAGTCGCACGTGATACAGCTCCGACAACCGCAACCTTCCGCTATAGGGATACGCGAGTGCCACAACAACGATCATTTATACCTATGTGCAACGTGTCACGATCAATATTACATCCAGAACCGCGTAAAACGCCCCGATGAATCTTTCATGCTCGAATGTCACATCGTCACTTTCCTCGCAATTATACACGCGATTATATATAACAAAAACCTACGAGTCAATGTTTTAAAAGATAAATACCACGACCATTTTAAGTTATTATTAGATATCGAAACCAGATAAGATATTACTATACTCTAACTATGCAAAATTCGATGCATTTTGATGTTCCACTATCACGACCCTTTATATCCCTTTATATCACAACTACAATCGCGACGATCAATATATCCTATGTTTTACTAATACCACGATCCAGCTGCGACAATATATAAAAATATCACAATCTTCTGATCCAATTCCAATCCAGTTCCCTCACATATATTTTGTACGAAATAGCAAGTGATTTTAACAAAATCGCAGGAACTTTATTCAAGATTTCTTCTGTTAAAATGAAATTGCACGTGGTGCACGAGAATAAATAAGTACCTTACTCGTTTCAAGGGGTACGAGAAGCACCACGGTTGATCCTGAATTGAAAATCGTACGAGACAGCGTGCAAATCAATATCCTGTGCCTCTCGGAGCGAGGCCACTCTCGACGATGCACCAACAACACTAACAGCCGGCAAAGCGACTGACTGGACTGCAGACACCGCGTTCCGACGGCACTTCGCTATTGCGCCACCACTGAGAATAATTCCCGAGCGATAGTGTACGTACAAAGCAACAGAAAATCGAAGTTTTATTTTAACGAGATTCCTACCAACGGCGTTCCTCCAACTTCACGTTCCTGTCGCATCGCTACTAGGCATGCCCAGCCCACTCTGCGAACCTGAGCAAGCGCCGTTTTCTTTCGTGTATGCTTTTTGCTTTCGAGTTTGCCTATTGCGAGTTTTTTTTTTCAATTACGATTGAACATAAACGAGCAAAGAAAATTGAAATGGAAGAAAAGATTCTATTCGAAAACATTTATTAGAAACAGTTTGCTTTTTGTGTAAAGAATGCTTGAAAATTTATATTACGTTTCTTGCTCCTCATCTTTATAAACTATAGACGTTAATCTACAATTCTTGTCGGTCGTCTTCATACACACGAATTTGCTGCAGATATTTCGCCAGAAGGTGATGTAATGTAATAAACATAAGAAGCACGCGAGGTATTTAAAACTTACGGAACAATGTAACTTAAAAATCATTTTTGCCAAAATATGTTAAATATGCTGTATTTCAGTTTAATTATAATTCTGGTAACTATTGTAATACGTTGTTATGTACGATACTTTGCTGCTTTTCAACTGAAAACTTCTGCAACCATTACTATTTACTTTTACATATTTATTAATTATAAATACGATAATACTCTATAAAAATTCGATCACATATATGTATATTTTAAAATAAAAATTCATATTGTCAATGAAAGAATTATAACTTTTAATGATCTGCGTATAATTAGATTGCAGCACCATCTATATGTTAAAGAACAATGAATAATCAGTATTCATATATAGCATAGTATATTTTAATCGAAAATATATGATTTGTAATATACGAAAAATAAACTTAAATAATATTAAAGATTGAGATATATATAAAATACAAATAGGTAATACAATAGCGCATCATTTTGATTTTCGAAACAAATTTTATATTATCTCCAAATGGTTTAAATAAAACTGATTATCAGGAAGCGAAATTCAATTGAAATTAACAAAATCTTGATTATATCTATAATTTTATAATCTCATTGAAACAAAACCTACTAAATTTAAAGTGTTATTTTCAATTTATTAAAATTGATATGTAGATTTGATAAATTAAAGAAGGCAGATATACTTGAGGCTGGTTTGCTCATAAATAGTAAGCTTAAAAATCTATTAAAAATGTAAATAAAATACGATCGTTATTCATTTTATTGAAAAATTAAATAACCATGCATTCGCATGTTACAAAAAGATATATGCAATCAAATTTGATAAAATAATACACATGTATTAACTCTTTTTGTAATTTATATGTCTTTTATATTGAGCGTCGATAAAATCAAAATTCATAGTAGGAATGTTATATGACAGAAAGAAAATTTGATGTAAAACTATTTAATCACATGCTTTATCAATTTGTAATCTTCATACTATTGACCTGGTCACAGTAACTTTATTATTCATGTTTTATCATTTTCAATACATATTTTACTGCTAAACTTCTTTCAGAATACGTGTTATAGAACACGTGTTTCTGCAACACATTTATTATTATCTAACGAAAGAACAAATATCGTTTAAACGTATTTTAATTAGTTCTTAAACTACAATTGTTCATAAACGGGTGAAAGTGTAAATTATTTTTCATAAAAACATTTGAATCCGTGATTTATAGAATCAGTATACGATTTATAAAATAACGTGCTAGTTTGTACAATTATTAGTCATTCGATTGTATGACTATGTATTAGGTGTACAACAATTTTAATATGAATTATCTCTATCATTTTACTAGAACCGTTCGACAAAGAATTTAAGCATAAAATGTAAATAAATGTAGTTCTACCTTATAAATAAGCACCACTGACATTTCACTGTTACTTAAGTTGGATATGTACTTGACACACGTTTATGTAAAAATGCAATAGTTCTGCAACCGCATCAGCCATTTATAATCAGCATGCTACTGAATTAAACTCTCATAGAATGTTAAACAGATGTACAATAACTAACATATCTTATTTTTATTATAGCATTACTGATTTGGAGCTAAGATAGGAAATGATGGGAAGACTTAATGAACGTCCTGAAAGTGAATGTATATTTAAAAATAAGTAGCTCTTCGTGGATTAAAAAAAAAATAAAGTTGGTGGCAATATGATTTGTAGCAATTTACAAAGAAATTACCTAAGTTTGCTGGATTGGATATAATTTTTACATTGATCTACAACGGTAAATATTCTAAAATAATTATAAATTCCTTCTGTTCAATTTTGTGGACTTTTCTTGTTATATGCATTTATATCTTCTAAATTCAAAATGTCAAATTCTATGATATTTTTTCCTGCAAATTGTCCAAATACTCCATTCGATATGCTACGTTTAACAACTGCAAAATAAAGATGTATACATTGATACGATCAATGATATTAAACAATCATTAGATAGTATTGAATATACCGACCATTTGAATTTACTTTTGTCAACATATATGTTGGTAAATCCTGACATTCACGAGCTATATATGTCCCAACAACCGATAAATCAGAGATTGGTGGAGTAACCACTTTCATTGTTTTACGCACAATTTCTGTGTCTACTTCGTAATAACCTGCAAACATTATAGAAATAAAAAATATATTATTATATTACTTATTTCCAAATTCGAATTCATTTGTTTTACAAAATATACGAAAATTACCATTATACATTTTTCTGAGAAGATCATACATATTGCGAGGTGGTAAAACTGCTTGACGATCAAGTGGCATCACAAAGCAACATTGCCCATCGATATCAATTATGCCAGTTTTATTCTATAAGGAAATAAATTATACAGAGTAATATATTCTTTCTATCAGATACTTTCTATAATACATATTTCAACATGCTTACAATGTTAAAATCATGTACAAATCGGCCTTGACGCCCGCCACGGAAATCTGGCACATCAATTTTCTCATAGTGCTCATTTTCCAAATCGATCTCAAATCGTTCCTTGAAGAAGCTTGAAGTAGCTTCCTGATCTGTAGTTCTCCTCAAACCTTTTATAATCAAACCAGAGTCAATATTTTTCATAATATCCATAGCTTCTTGTTCTGTAGCTCTTCTCAAACCTTGTATAATTAAATTAGAATCTGCTACCAAGCCTTCTTGTACTGCATCTTTGGTATAAGGTGTTTTGCTTGATTTTTCATAAGGAATGCTGTACCATCCAGTTTTAAATCTGTGCATTTGTGTTCTAGCATATTGTCTGTATATGTATAATCCACCTATGACCCCAATTATCAGAATCATCAATGCAACAAGGAACAGTAAAAACGTTGCGGTCACATGAATGCGATAAATGCTTCTCCGAGAAACAAAATAATGACCTCCCACATCGGACTTCAAGCATTGTGCCTCTGCATCCCGTTTACCATTTTCCTGTTTAGATAATGATATTTATTTATACTGAACCCTACTTTATGAGTTTCAATGAAAACAATGTTTCATGAAGAAAAAAATATCATTTTAATATTCACAACGATTAACTAAATGGGAACAGTAATTTTCTAGAAACGAACTCTCATCTATCTATATCAATTTTACAATCCCACTACCATTATATCGTCGCTGGTCTGCGATAATGGTGAATACGTGTAACGAACTATTAAACGACGTCATAAAATGTATCAAATACGCAGCACTATGCAAAAGACAAAGATAAAATTACATTTACACACAAATAAACTTATTAAAAATGAATAAAATTCATGGAAAACAATAAATTCGATGACATGATGAATATTTATTTATGAAAAGCAAACTAGATTTAAAATTTCTGCGATTATTTCTATTAATGTGTCATCGTTAACAACATTAAAATATCACTAATGTTGGAGTTTGATAAATATCAAAATAGTGCTAACCGCTGAATTCTCCGCAATAAACAACGGTTGTTCCTTCTTCTCAGTAATGGCCTTTGTGATGATCGTCATCTTGATAAATGTTTTGATTTCAGTATTCTTTTAAATATCAATAGACCTCTAGCACGAAAACTTTTTCCGTGCGTTCGATCGTACAATTACAACGAATAATCACCACACTTCGGAAAATATCGAAATGTAACACAACTTACACAACGTAGCTAAGTATCGCGCGCTATATCCACAAAATTTCAGGATGAACTACATACATACATACATATAACTACACACACATATAAATGCAACCGAGATTGATCGGTGACAACCGCGCCCTCAATGCACTAATAAATACTATTTGCGCATGCGTCAACTCCGTGTGAAAGGAAGTTGACCGCTTCTCAATGTTTTCTACGTATAACAGGTATTTTATGTATTTATATGTGCACATTTTGACTGCACACACACGCGCGCGCGCGCGCACACGCATACAAACAAAACGATATAACTTAGAATATTACATGACTTACACAAAGCACGAAGTCTTAATATTATTATTATTTAATATCTTTTTTATGCATTCAATGTTTACAGTATTTTCAATCACGATATATAGAAATTATGGACAAAATTCAGTGTACCTTACAAAATGCTAAATCAAAAGAAGAGCAGGGAAATAATTTGATTAAGAAAGAAGAAATAATTGATAAATGCACAGAACTTGATCATGATGAATTAGTCAAGCTAACTAAAGGAGCAATTCGTAATATAATTGAAAGTGATCCGTTACTTTCTGGTCTACCAGCGGATGTTACTATTGAGGAACTCAAAGCTCAAATTGCAGTTGCACAAGGACAAGCGATAACTTTGTATTTGAATCGTGGAGAATTACCAAAACTTGGAATTGTGGTGAAACAGTTTTCAAATAACTTTTTATATATTTTTTATATTTTGCATTACGTTATTATACATTTGACATTGTTTGTATATAACATTTACTATGTTTGATAATTAAAATAAAGAAAAATTAGGGAAATGATCTGTAACAATTTTTTAATTATTTTAAATTGATTCTTTATGATTTTAGGTACCGCCTCATCACACTACAGTCCTAGATCTTAAGAAAGCTATAAAACGACATACAAATTTATCTCTGAAGAGAGAGAAGGTTAAAAAAAAGATAAGTTGGAAACATATTTGGAAAAAGTATCATCTATGTTTTGAGAATGTTAGATTAATAAATGACAATGAAAATATAAAAGCTTATGGAATCACAAACAAAGCGGAATTACATTATGTAAAAAGACGCAGGGAAAAAAATAGATTGATAAAACACTCTTAGCTTTTGCGTATAACGTGTAATATGTAAATACTGCAGTTTTAAATTACATAGCAATTTATACTTTAAAAAGTACATTAGGCTATTATTATTAGTTAGATTTTTCATATATATTATTTTTTAGGTAAAGTTTTGAGTTTTGGTTGTTGAATTTGACATTCTAGATATGGATTGACATCTTCTAATAAGAAACAAGTTAAATCGAATGCTGCAGTTCCATAAAAATTAGTTACAGTTAATTTCTTCAAGTTAGGCATTCTATATAGTGCTTCTAGTCCCCTTTCTGTTACATTTTCACATTCTGATATGTCAAGATGCTCTAAATTTGGAAATTCTGCAGCCAATTTATCCAATGACCAATCATTAATTGTTTTACAACCTCTGAAGCTTAGTGTTCTTAAATCATAGAGATTAAAAATAAAATGAAGATGTCCATATTGTATAGGATATCCATTGAAATCTATTTCCTCTAAAATAAAGTTTTCATCATATTCTTCTGGCAATTTTGAAATTTCACTCCTCTTAGTTTTATCTAGCCATTCATTGTGATTTTTGAACCTTACTTTACCATTACATTCTAGAATATATTTAGCTGCTGCCAAATTTGGACCTGCTACGATATATTTTTTATATTGTTCGTTTTCAATATATTCCTTATAATTCTCTTTTTGACGTTGCCACCAATATTGTAGACGGAATGTAAAAAAATCATGCAAATTAGGTGCCTCTGTCCTTATAAGCATTCCTAGTGGTGGACCGTAAACGTGTTTGGCATAAGATTCTGGTTTCGTTCCAACAGTAACTTGTCTCATACGTAAATACTTTATAAAATGAATAATAGCTTCATAGTTATCATAAAACGAATGTTTCGCCTTAACCTGTAACGGTCTATAAACACTTTTATGCTCAAAAGTTTGTTTGAATATCATGTGGGTACAACGTTGACGTAACATTTTTATTATGCAATTTCATGTATGAATGATATCTCTTGTCTCACAAATAAATATTATGGATTCATCAACTTGTTTCAGAATATGTATAATTTTATAATATTCACTTAATAACAATACTTCCGCAAAAATTAACAGTTGCTCACTAAAGTTATTGAACATTAGCGAGTATATATGTCTAATAATATACACATGTGCACTATAATGATACCATCGATATTCAACACAACATATCGGTTTACCGCCGTAATTTAAATTATACAAATTTCACGAATCATAAAAAATCCTCGAACCAATGATTTCTTTTATGTACGTTACTTGGCATAGTTATACATACGTGTCGTAATAGAACAAGAAATACTACCATGGATGATCAGTATGTATATACATTAAAATGAAAATTATTTCAATAGCAATTATAGCAATTATAATAATACTAATTGAATGGTATTGAAAATTTGTATGGATATCTGTAATTTTGCTATTATTATTGTATATTATCTAATTATTAATACAATAAATTTAATACTCAATTAAAATTATTAATTAATTGAATACTGAAATAATATTACGTACTAACACGTTGTATTGTTTGGTACTAATGCTAATATTAATACTAGTAACACTACTAATGCTAATAAATATTTTAATAAAAGTAAGATATTTTAAATGAATCAAGTAGTTTGTGACGTGTAATTATTTTAACCTATACAATTTCTTTTGTGTACCGTACAATTTATGAAAACATGAGTTAATATTTTAAGGAAGGTGTACTTAAATTAACAAAAGAATATAAGATATTAAGTTTGATAAAATACCCTTTATATTTTATATTGAATTATTTCCACGAATTTAAAATTATTTGAAATTAACATGTCAAACATCTGAACGAATATGCAATGTTCAACAGTCGACAGTAATCAATTTACATTCTGCGGTAGTTGTCGCTAGATATTTCTTTGGTGTTGCTGATGAAACTGCAATACGTCTTATAATATACTTGTGCCGGTATTTTTGTGTGCAAAAATATATAAGGTGAGAAAAAATATAATTAATCCAATATAATTTATAAAGCATGTAATTTTTTATTTGTAATAGCGTGTATTATTATTAAAGATGAGCTAATGTTCTAATAGTATTGACGATGTCAGTCTATTAATCGTATTTTGATTAAAGGGGTAATTATTTTTGGATTAATATAAAAAGTCATTGGTGTGCAATTTATTAAAAGTTTGACAAGATGATGGAAGATATGCAAGAAGAGGTTAGTATTTTTCTCTTTTTCAAATAATATATGTGTCTATCTCTGAACTGTCAGAATATGTGAACATACAATATAGATTCACATTTTAATGCTTTTTTATATATTTATTTATCATAAACGATGTTTATTTTAATGACAAAAATTACTGTTACCTTGATATTGATAGCTTATTTTATATGTACATTCACATTTGATTTAAATGACTAATATTTTTATATAATAGTTTAGTGAGTACTTTAATGTTTTAGACCCAATTTGTGGTCGATGATGTAAGCAAAATTATTAAGGAAGCGATTGAAGTATCTATTGGCGGAAATGCTTATCAACATAACAAAGTAAATCAGTGGACCTCGAATGTTGTCGAAGGGTGTTTGGGAAATCTTACAAAACTTCAAAAGCCATATAAATATATAGGTATGTATTTTTATAATTCATAAGAACCAATTTAGTAATTGTAGTTAAATAATTCATCTTTTATTGAACTAAAAAAATTGTTTTAGTAACTTGTACTATAATGCAAAAAAATGGAGCAGGACTGCATACTGCGAGTTCTTGCTATTGGGATAATGCTACTGATGGTAGTTGTACAGTGCGTTGGGAAAACAAGACAATGTATTGTATCGTTTCTGTATTTGGCCTAGCAATTTAACTGACTCTAGTATTTTGAACGCTTCTGATAAACTAAAATCTCAACAAAGAATAAAATTTCGTTTACTAAGTTGCAAAAATTACAAGTATGGTGTAGGAAATATAAAATCTATTTTACACAATAGCTTCTTACTTTTCGCGATATATTATGTATTTTTTATATTGCAAATACATTGCATTTAAGACACTAATTATTGTATTTATTAACTAAAATATTTTGTTTTTGTATGTATATATATGTATTTATTATAATTAGGAAGTGATATTAAAAGCATCTGTTTGAATATTTTGCAATTTTTATATAAATGGTATTTATTATTTACATTTATGTTATATACGAAAAATATTACTGTGTGTGTATTCGTACTTTACAGTACTTAATGATATATTTTACACGAAGGAGAAATACATAGTTACGTTTTAACTGTCGTACACATGTCGAAATGCAAAATATATGAATATTTTTTGAAAACGAATATAAAGTAAGTGTAAATGTTTATTTGTCGATACCGCGTATTCCAACTGAATTGGAACTTCATAACTATGTAATATTGGTTATATTTTTTAAAAGTAAAGTATAATAAATTATTAGCAGTATCAGAATAACGTAACTGACAATTATTATTTTATAGTATTCTATAGCTCCGATATTTCGGATAAGAAATCCTCGTCAAGTAATAAACCATCATGTAACAAAACCATATTTATGTTTAATTCATCACCAAATTCGTCGTCTATGTATAAATCTTCGACGGTGTTGTCTGGAATATCCTGTAATAATATAAGTAAAGTAAATATTTGTCATTTAATGCTTTTCTATTAATTATTGTTGAAAACGTAATAGCTTTTAATATCTGCTTTATTGCATTTTTATATGAATGTTTCTTTTTATTTATATTATTAAGAAATTACAAAATAATTAATTGTATACATGCTTAAAGCATATATAGTACATATATAGCATATTGCAGCTTTTATTGAATAAATAGCTTACCCCTCTGCGTATAGGTAATTTCCCTAAGGCCGAGTTGTTAACTATTCTCAATTGGCTCAATGTCGCTGGTAAAGAACGCCGCCTTGATAAATTACTGTGATGACACGTTTTGCAGTTTCTGTATTTCGTAGTATCGTTCATAAACGTAAAATCAAGATTTTTCATAACAGACTCCTGTTCATTTTCCTTAATTTCTATCTTAGTTTCGACATCGCTTTCCTGAACGGGCATTTCAGACTTTTGTGCAATTTCGGAGGCTTTGGCGTTTTCTTTAATACTAGTTACTTTATTGTCTAAAGATTCAGCCTTTTCTTCTTCTGATATTGAATCAATGTACGAAGCGTTGAATTCATTTGACACTTCAGCAATTGATTCGCAAACAAAATTTCTGTTATTCGTTGCGTCATGTGAATGGCTGTAGTTTTCAATATTGGTAAGGCTAATGGCATTATTATTACTAGACGCGCTTTGTGTTTCATTGCTAATCATCGAGTTATTTACATTAGACTTATCGAACAAAAATGATTTGTCTTTTGTCATTGACCGTTCAATAGCTATAATTTCCTCGTCGTCGCTGTTATTTTGTAAATCGTACAGATTTTCGAAAATATCCTTCTTGGCTTGATTATCACCCAAAGTTACTTCAAAGTCCTGACAAGAGTATTTAAATGTAGGAGACGGACTTGAATCGTTACTATTTGGAGTAACGGAGCGCACAATTTTTGTAGCTCGGTCCAAAGCATCTTTTAAAACTCGCAAGGGTTCGCTCTGAAGACTACTGGCCAACGTTGAATTGTTTATATCTTTGTATACTTGGTCAGATCCTCCCAGGCTAGTTTCTGTTTTAGTGACTAATCGTTTTATCATAAAGATTAATTGTTACACTAAAGATAAGAAAATGTTATAAATTGTAGAACATTATAATACAATAATAACTTTTTAAAACTACTTAAACAGGAATAGTATTATTTCAGCCTGAGACAAGAAGATTAGAAAAATATTTTATTTTTACTAGATTAATTTATTACCTTCCGAGTTTTTCTTTATGACGTAAGTAGTATTGTTGTTGATAGAAACCGATTCTGTTGATTTTTCTGTTTGATTTTTAGTCGTAGCTTCAGTGGAAATAGTATCGCTATCGTCTATCTGTTCCGCAGGGTAGCGTGGCTGTAATTATAAAGTATATAATCGAAAATATTTCTAGGATTTTCAAAAAGAAAATAATATAAATTCTTACAGATTCATCGGTATGCATTTTTCTCATTTTAGATAAGCAAATTAACTTCTCCTTTCTCCATAAAGATGCTTCGAAGAAGGTTTGTGGATTGGAATTCAATACTTGTGGTTGTATTATTGCATCCTTAATGCCCTCAGGAGTATGTAAATAGGGAATCTGTAGCATGTATTAGAATATAATGAAATTCAATGTTACTTGTCGAAGAACGATCTAGTAGAGCCCCAGAGTGTCTTAAACTAATTTTAAAGAAAATCGTACCTTACGATATTGTTGAAACGTTGACTTCAAGTAAGTCGGATTATACTGATTAGGAGATTTACTGTATTTCGGTTCTAAGCTAGTTTTGTGACTAGCTGGCTTATGTGGTTCGTAATCCTTGCTTTTTATTTTAGTGAGCATTTTACTGGTCGGACCTGATTTAAAATGATTAAAAAACTACATAAAATAGTGTTGTAATAATTGAAATATATTATTTATTTAAATATCTTATTAGCGTTATATTTGTAACTTTGCATCTTTTAAAAATTAGTAAATAATAATGGGAACATATATTCCGAAGAATTATTAAACTTTTTTTTAATTTTTTTAGTTGCAGAAAGGAATTACAGCTCTTTTACCATTTTATTTATCAGACTCCAAATGATCTCGAAACATTTTTCAAATAATACAAATAAAAAATGTATACGTACTTATATTTGGAGATGCATGTGACGACTCGTTGCCGTAGAAGAAATTTTGCCTTTTATTTGCCAATATTTCTTTCAGTTGTTTTAAATTAGTTCTGGCGTCTTTGTAGGATTCATCGTCTGAAGATTCTAACAATGGCGAGGAATAAACCGATGTTGTTCTAGACTCCGTCGCTTCCTGCGGTGCTTTGACTTTTCTATAAGCATTGTTCCACGGTTGCGAAATTTCTTGTGCATTAAATTCTTCATCCCGAATATCTGACACTTCTACGTTAGAAGTCGGATGGTTAATCTTCTTATAATTATTTTGTAAATTGTTAAAAATGTTCGTGTTTTTCTCTATATCGTTTCTAGTATTGCCTTTAACATCGTCGGCAAAGAAATTTATTTCTTCGATATCAGGTGTTACTTTTTGATTTACATTTTGCTTGGATATTGATTTTCTTGAATACGAATGTTGCCTCGATGAAGGGTCTGGACTTATCGCGGAATGAGATAACTGTTTGGTTGAAACGCTTTTTATCAGTTTCGAACCCTTATTTTTCGACATGGGAGATTTTTTTATTGGCAAGATATAAATATCTTCAGCTTTGTTATTATTGTTCACGTATTGGTCGACGTAAACTGGTTCTTCACGTTCGTATTGCGTCTAAAATTGATGATACATGTTCGATACAAATTCGTGGCATCTACAAAGATCTTAGAGTTTTTAAAAGTGAAAACTATACAGAAATAAAATTCCTCTATCCTATCTATTGAAATTTAATGGGCATATAAAAATGTACCAAATTAGATCGATATTATATAATTTTTCAAGTTACCTAATAACAAATTTCATTGATACTATATTTTTGAATGAAATAAGATGTCACGAGATTTAATATTTTAATGAAGTTTAAATCTGAATTTCTTTTTTTACATAAACGTACCTCCAATCTCTGGAGAAATCTACGCATTCTATCCATATCCAATGTCCTTTTATTGATATCTAATTGTAGTCCAGCGTCTAGTAAATTATACAACAATGGTGGAAAATCATATAAATCCATAATAACACCACGTTTCCAATGCACGTATTGTCTTTCCACGTCTGCTTTATTATGTCCACTCCATGGTACATGCACTATTTATTAATAAAAAATCAATATTCTCTTATCAACCAATTCATAATTTTACGCATACGGATATTTATTAATGTACGATATAAGGACTAAAATTAGTTCAGAGAAAAGCTTTTATACAAAAAACGAAAGATGTACAAATTTCAGACGATATATATCTAAAAAATCGAATTTTAATTCATAGAGTATGAAGAAAAAATAACGACATAGAAAGCATTAAAGTACAATCGAACATAGACGGATTCCTTATGAAAAAATAAAACGAAAATATACATTTGCAGCTTCGTTCTTGAGTCTCCATTTGCCACGTTCTTAACGTAATCGATTGCACTACAGATTGCACCAATAGATCTTAATTAATCCAATCTAATATAAAATTACGATATACATATTGATTATAAATATAAGAGACACAAATACGGTTGCTGCTATTTCACTTATAATTAAAAAGCAAACGTGCATCATACGCGCATATGTTATCCTGCTTGTTATAAATAAATATTTTGAAATAGTTGAAATAGTTGTGAAACTTCGTTTATCGCGTCTAATAAACGCAATGCCACGAAAATCACACCGCTCGTTTAAAACTATTGAAATCTCAGCGAATGTGATTTCGTTTCCTTATTCGTTCTAAACCTGTTTCATTTTTATATTGAGCTGTTGGTGGCGTTTCTGGTTGAAAAGTTAATCTCCTGATCGTTCAGATTCAGACGAAGAAATCGTATGATGCGTATGAAATTCTTCGAATACACAAAACTTGTTTCGGATTGCTATACGAAGTGTTATGAGAAAAATAGTGGAAGAAGGATCGACGATTCGATCCATCTGATTTGATTGGACACTTACTTGTACACATTTCCCAAATCAATAAAGCCAGTCCGTATACATCGCTCTGTTTATATGGTTCGTAACTGTGAAAAAGTTCTGGCGCTTGCCAGCGAAAAATCTCGTTTCTTAAACGTTCCTCGTATTCTCTCTCTGGTTTTGGCTATAGTAAAATTAAAAAATACAATCTTGTCAAAAGAAAGTTAATAAAAATTGCGTATTCGAGAAGGTACATGTTATATTCGTAAAAAAGATACCGACGTATATTATATAAGATATCTTTATGCGGTTACAAAATATTTCGTGACTTTTTAAAGTCTATTGACTGTTCTTTATTTTGTATTACTAACTAAAACTTTAAAGTTATATTAAGGTATCTTTCATTTCGTAAAGTATCTTTACGTTATAATATGCGCGTACATTGCAACATTAGGCCTTGCTGTAAAAAATATCCGTGGGAACTGTGCTCGAATCGAGACGGAAGATTCTGCAAAATTCACAGAATTTATTCAAACCTTCGCGTGTATGTTAAAGTTACTTGATTCACACATACGCACACGCACATTCTAGTACAATTCTCTTCGTAAAAATATCTGCAACATTGACTTCAGGCATGATACCTAAAGTACATAGTACATAAATGGTAAAATCACGTTTGCTAACACTTTACCACAAAGAAGTATATATATATATATATGCGAAAACGTAAGTTGCTAATTAAGTGGAGTTTTTTAAATATCCAGGAATTCGACGATAAAATATTTTGGAAAAATAGACATGCTCTTGGTTGAAAAATTAAAAGATATATCAAGTGTTTTGTTTATGGTGAAATACAAACACAGATGAGAAAGACAGTATACGAATTTAGATTGAGTCATGTGTTCAAAAATAATGTACACGACAGATTCAGCTATCCGCTACCTATGATTAGCGTGAATTTCCATGTTTCATCCGCTGAACGTAATTAAGAGTGTTACGGTACAGTGACTTTATTCAAAAATGAACATTTGGTGAGAAGCGATGCCGACAATTTCCTGCTACGAAATACTGTTGGGTGCGTCAATGAAAAAACGGATATGACGTTATACTTAATGTCAGCCGTGTGTAGTTCACGAAATGATAATTAGGGGATTTCGCATATGTCGGAAGAACCTTTTTTTTTTCACATTTCGAATTGATCGAGATTTTGTAAGTATAAAGCAAAAATCGGATACAAAGGAGCATCTAATATTAGTTAAAAGATATCGAATATCATTATACGACACATGTGTCGCTTTATAAAATAAATCACACATATTATAATTTAATGGATATGAAATCTAATCAGCGCTTAATCTTTTCACTGAAATAGCCGAAATCTCGTTAGTATACTTATGCAACGTGTGAATTATTATATTTTTCATCAATCCTCGGCCTACCGCATCATAATCAGTTCGTTAACTTCCAATAATGAAACCAACTTTCAACACACGACTTTTTACCTTTATTGTTCTTTGTGACTAGATTCTTTCTTTCGTTAATAACCTGACGATTCAGGCAGAAAAGAATAATTGCTGTTGGTTCTGTGAAAGTCAATTCACATTGTGCGAAGAGGTAACACACCGATATTTGTTCACAAATATTTTGCATGAATTAATTCCCGAGGATTTATAAAAAAAAAGAACTGTTAAGTAGTCACACCTTGTAGAAAACAGTCTGCACAACAGTTCCACACGTATGGATTGTTTTCAATTAATTTCGTCCGATGACAAACGAGTAATTCGCCATGACAATCGATTTCTTCATTGTCCGTGAAAGAATGTGCAGCGCAAAGATTTATTGAAATGCTTTAATGCAACCTGGTTTAACAATTTATTACGAACGTGTTATTTTGTTTGTATAAAGTTCGCTTATGAGATGCACGTTTCGCTGATAGGTAAATTATTATCCTTTGACAATAAATATGAAACAGTTACTTTGTGTGCTTGAATACCAATCGAGAAAGAGCCAAGTGATCGGAGAGAAAAATTGATCGATTAAGATTTTTGTTGACTGCGATTACATCAACGAGCACTGTAAGCGGCTAGAGACTTCACGTTTTACATTTGTAAATCGTACGGAATAGCGATTTTGAAACAATTCTTGATTTCTGATTTTACGTTATTCTATTCTTAGATTTTAGTTCATGAGAAAAGATCGTCAAAGAATAGCAAATAATATCCGTCGAAATAATGTAGTAGAAAATTTAGTATAGATGCTAAATTTTACGATTCTATTTGAAGTGTTACGCATTAGTAATATTAAGGAGACATTTTCTGGAGGATTATTTACGCGCAAGTCAGCCACTAACACTTTTAACTCACATTACAGAAATGTTAGAAACATAAGCTATATTGATATCGTTAAACGTCATTGATGAGATGTTTATTAGTACACTCAATCCTCTTATAACACGGTATTCTGAAAGTACGGTTCCTATATAACATGGAACGAATGAGCCATGTTATAAAAATATTGACTAAGTAATTAATATCAAAGTAATTAATCAACGTATGTCATACACCACCATAAAAAGATGTTCACTTACACTGTTGATATGCATGGCCAGTTCCCATCCACCTAGTTTCACGACACCATTAGAAGCCAAATAGACGCAATGCGAGTTGATGGCACTGTGCACGTATCCGCGCATGTGAGAATGTCTTAAAGCATCGGACAGTCTTCCTCCGCATTTCGCAATGCCTTGTATGGATATTCGTTCACCCTGATCGTGCATGTAATGATAAAGGGTACAATCGATGGATTCGAAAATAGAGACTAGACCATGATCGTCTGTGAAGGTACTGGCCATTAACAATAGCACGTTAGGGTGTCGAATCTCCCTAGACAGAAACATAAATATTACAAAAGTGATAGTGAGAAGATAATGCTATTAATTATTTTTCTTTTTTAAACTGTCAGTTGTGAACGTATAACAATTGTAGAACGTATAACATGTATAAACTGTTTTATGTAAATTCATATTTTTGAGAATAAAATGAAAGAAACTTATCGATAAAAGTCAATCGTTTTATAGAGTATCGATCGGTACGTACGAAAGCACATCTAAATCCGCTTTCACAGCATCTTTGCATTCCGGATGCGAATGCCTCTTCAGCGAAACTCGTGTATTTTGCCATTCTGCAAAAATCAATTCCATATATCTATCTTCCGTGCCCGCTACCCATCCAATTTCAAAAATCTCAGGAGCTAATATATGCGGTACACCTGGTACGATCGATTTCGATTCTCGTAAGTTTCGTTCATTATCGGACTTATTGTTCTTATATTTCGCCAGAAAGTCTGCCCTTTTCTTGTCGGGACTACAAGGTGCTTCGATGTCCACGTCGTCGGAGATTCGTCTTCGATCTATGAAAGCTTGAAGAGCATTACGATAAGATTCGCTAAAAACAGAAGTAAAAATATTATAAGTAACGATTAGAGTAATATATTCGAAAAAGAAATGTTGTATTCCATAATTGTATTTATTAATAATCTATAAATTATAAACATGTTAAAATATACCTGCATATGTCAATAAAAATGAGTACAATAACGCTTTACTAGAAATAATTTCATTAAAATATTCTACTGTTCCGAAAATTTAATTCTTTTAATTCAAGTCACAAATTAATACTACGAAATTATTACTATAATATTAGGCAAAAAGACAAATAAATTATGCAAGCGAAATATTGTATAACAAAGTATTCAATATCTACGGACACTGTAAGAGACACTGCTTTTTATTTAATAAAATCAAGTTACTCGACTTTCTCTACAATTTTAAAATTTCATATATATTTATCGATATTTTTAACCTGTACTACATTACCCATATTACATCACATAGCATGCCGTATAATATTATATTATACAAATCACACTCATATATATAATTAATTGGTATTGTAACAAATATTACAATAGTATTAACACCTTACTTACATTAGCTAAGTTGAGAACCCTTTCACAAATGTAACTGTTTTGAGACAATACGAAAAATTCATACATGACAAACGATAACGATAAAATAAAAGACAGACAATGTTTCTAAAGGATAGTAACAATAACATCATGTGACACCAAAGTGTAACCGATATACCACTTAAATATACAAAGTAAGTTTGTGTGATAATGATAATGCTTAGAAACTAGAAAGTACTACAACCTTCCAAGAAATTAAATATGGCACGATGTCGATTAGAAGAACCACGGTGGATGCTGCCAGTTTTAATTCTCTTTACAATATACACGATAAAATAGGTTAAGACGTTTATTGCTTTCGCGCAGAAAATGTAGCACTTACCTGACAGTCCGTCTGCGATTATATTTCGATCCTTGATGGCTTTTCATCCTGTCTGTCATTTTTTAAATCAAAGTAATCAAATTCTGTTTTACATTAAATAATTATGTATCCTTCAAACTAAATTCGTGGTGGCACTAGTGTTACTGGATCGAATTATCGATCGTATATCGATAAAAACATTCTAAGATGCGCTATTAGTCGTCACCGAATATCTCGTATTGTGATTGGTACGTTGCAATTTTGAATTCGAGTAGTCTTTTCATTTTGTGACGCAAGCTAGTACAACGCTTTAAAAATTATATTGTATTTTTTAAAAAGTGAACGATATTGATTTGAATCAAATGGCATTCGAATAAAATGGTTTGTTACGTGATTATGAACTACGCAGTAGTGGTTTGGTGAAAATTTGGAAGTCCTAAGCAGTAAACAGCATCAATACGGTCTATAGTCGTCGGATAACTACAATTGCTAAACGATTTTCCACGGTAGGTGTGGTGATAATGATCGCTATTTTCTCGTGTTCAGTGAGGTTTAACATATCACAACGAGCCGGAACCTGACCTAACATTGAACTTTCAAGAAGAAAAATACGAGTGCTATATACCTTTGGATATATTATACCATACATTGCAGCAATATATGTCAGTGAGTACCTCTATTCTATCGAATGTGAAATTTTTGCAAGTGTCACATGTTTGTAGTCTTAGATCGTGTAATACATGTGTCACATGTTCGTATTATCTGCGAATAAATGTACAATACCAAAAAGATAAGATGTCTGTCCACTATCCTTTTTTTTATATAATTCAATAAATTAAAAGTAAAGATTTTTTAGGAAGGCATCAAATGGCGGGCTGAAAATCATAGCAGTGTAAGTCAATTTTATTTTTATTATTATAAAAACATCCAATCAATCGTCCTATACACACACGCATACGCATATATTTTTTAAATTAAAGAATCACGTTGCAATACAGAATGAAATTATAACCTAGTTAATTATCAAATCGAACGACCAATTCTTTTAACGGTTGTAAAATAACATGTTCTTAAAATTTTGACTTACATGGTTATAATTCTGAGCCAGCCAAATATGATACAAAACTTACTTATTGAGGCCGTTCTGCTTTTGAGCTAAATTCCAGCCGTTTCGATCTCTTTGTACGGTATCTCTGAAAAAATATATATACTCGTGTCATTGAATCGGCAGTGTGTAATGAAAAAGAATTGGAAATCGAGTTAAGGACGTCAAATTCGTTCGATCGATCAGTAACGAAAAAATCATTATCTCTAGATATAAGAAAGTTTCCGTAAGAATTGAACTACATTGTAGATATCAAATTAGAAATATTATTAGCAAATACCGTAACATTTTTAAATACTTTTCAAATCAGAGATATTAAAATAAATTGTAGATCTTAAATTGGCAATATCATAGGCGATGTTAATTAGGCGCTTTAAAGACATTATTAATAATATTAAAACTAAAATTCGTTCCTCAAAGGGAAGACAAGTAGACAGACCCGTCAATTTTATTCTGTTACGATTCAAAGAGCTAGAGAGGTTAGTGGAACGACTCGAATGGGAAAAAGCCGAAGTATTGCGGAAAGTAAATAGTTTATATCTGTTTTTGCCCGCGAAATTCCAGGCTCCACGAACTTGTACTTTCTCTGATTCCTTTTTCATGGATCGTAGAACAACGACACTGCCGACACGATTATGTATTTCGTTTCTTACTTTGTTCTCTTTTCTGGGCTTCTTCCTTCTTTTCGGTTTACATATCGTTAGCGATGTAGTCGTTAACAGAGCGAAAAACCAAATGACAGTTTAAAACGAATGTTTCGCGATCTAGTAAATATAGAATTTGGGCTTTTAAATTGAATAATTTTATTACTAAAATTTGATTAGGCTATCTTGAAAATTCTCACGGCTTTAAACTATGCACTTTAGCAAGTAATTAATAATTTACAATTTATTACAAATTATACACTTTGCAAGGATCGTCGATGTATTTGAAGAGATCATTCGCTACATTAGTAAGCCCCTATATATGCATACATAGTGAGCTATCGTTAGCGTTAATTAGGCATACGTATGTTGAGCACCACGATTCATGTCGTATGCCAATTTTTTACTAACGCTAAGTGTGTGCTTACGTTAAATATCTCGCAATCTCTATATACATTTTTGGCTTGATTTCAAATTTTATCAATACAATCACGATAACCGTGTGCTAATGGAAAAAGTTTTATTCATAAAAATTTTCTCTGTTAACTAATCAGATGTTTTTTATGAGCCATTGTACTTGCGACATTAAATTCAGATATAGCAAATACCATACAAAAATTTAAAGACCACTCGATAGTTATTATTTAAAATTATTATTATTTAAAGTTATCTGATTATAAGATTGCGTAGCTAGGAAAGTAGACATACTCGCAATTGACGAGATCAAGCGTAAACGGTAATTTCTTCAATTGAATTTAAGTATTAAACAGGATTTCGTTAAGAAATCCCTGCAACCAATTGCTGGTACAATTAATTAAACTCTGCGTAATGGTTACATCGAGTGGTTAAGATTGATCCTAATAGCGCTGAACTTATTCTTCTGTAAATGGTGTTGATAATTATTACGTTGCCTCTATGTTTCATTTGATTAAAATCAACTCGTTATATTTTTTATAAATAATATCTGTATACTTTGATTATTATAGACGATTTAATCGATTAATCAATTTCACGAATCGTTTAAGTCGTAATCGATCTTAAACGAAAGACTAATTGAACGACCGATAAAATGGGAAAGTGAGTGGCGATAACCTAACGAACTTTATCGATACTAACGTCCGTAAAGTTTTTTCACGGTTTTATCGATGAACACAAGTCGAAGTATAATTAAGACTCTCTAATTTACACTCGAAGGTAACCGAAACACTCTTCTTGTGTATCTTGTGGTTCGTACAAGGACTTACATATGGATATCGCTCTTCTTTGAAATTCAATACGAATCGTAACAACGTGCACAATTTACAGAGTAGCAATTTTTACGTCTATTTCTATGCCGGTGAAATCAGGAACGCCGGATGAAGATAGGTAAGATACAGACGTAACGATAATGCAATCTGATAAACTGTAATCTACTAACTAGCGAGAACGCTAGCAAAAGTAGTACGCTTCCGTGATTCACTTCGTTTGAATATACTCGCTTAATTAAAGCTAAATACTAGCGACTGTTTATTAAGAACGATATCCAGTCATTGGACATTATGATAGTTTAATGATTATTTAATTTGATAATAATTTTCGTTAGAAATATGTAATAGAAAGGAATAGTAAATGAAAAGATGAGCAAAATTTATAATTAGGTTGCGGATTTTTATGGAAATTCAGATTTTTATATAACTGGTGAAATTGAACCTGGGTAAAGATTCGTTGTTAATTTTGGTAAAGATCGTTTCACGCTCCAGGTATTATATAACAAAGAATTTACTTTTTCCACGCTTATATGACATATTTACACGATCGTATCGATAAATTTATCGTGATATTATTTACGATATATTAAATCAAAATTATTTAAAGAAATAAAAGCGAATAAGTGTTATAAAATAGGCGATAAATATAGCTGCATTTTTCTATCGAAATTATCGAAAGATATGTGCTCGATACATATTTTGTCTATGTGGTGCAGATTAATCATGACAGAATAAGGAAATTAAATATAAATACTGCACATCCTATGACCGCATTTCACGTATCTTCGGCTAATAAACTAGGTGACGAGTTGTGTCCATTTTCTTTTTAAATTATAACTAGTTCGTTAACAATCTGAAATAAATATTTTGACTTGAAAATTTATATGTTTTAAGAAAATTATTTGTGTAATATGCTGCCCTTTGTGAAATTTTACTTTTATAGTAAGTGTATTGGTGCTTGATAGTTTGAAAGATCAATCTCAAAGACCATCAGCCGTGTTTCATAGCGGTAAAACGAGATTTTTAGACGTTAGAATTGTTAGCTAGTGTGCAAACCTTGTGAAATAATGTTTCGTTTTAATTAAAGTTTATCAATTATATCAAAATACTAAAATTTTGATATACAGAAATTCTTATTTGTACTTTTGACCAATTCGATAAATATTCATTATCAGACTGATTGCACGACCGACGATCACTAACGTTAAACGTAACGTTCAAAAAGATATCAAAACGAATATCAGTCGCTTCCAATCTGCAATTTCTTATTAAGTATCAACGTATATTATGCAATCGTTATCGCTCATTAAAAAAAAAAAAGAAAAATCACCGCGGTGATATGATTTCTTAAAATAATTTAACGCGATCAGCGAAGAAACAGTTTTAGCTTGCGCTTTAAATTAATACTACCGATGTCTATGTACTCCTCGTCCATATGACGACATAACTATTAACAGAGAAAGCATATGGTATATTAGTATGCTTAATAAACCCTTATTGTGTGCTTGTGCAGCGAGAACTGACCTGCCGCTATTCCCAGATCCGCATCGTCACAGTTTCATTAGCAGCAATTATGCAATGCGAATATGTGAAATAAGATGATTCGCGAATTTGTCACAAGACAAACGCAAATACGAACGCTAAAATGAACTTCTAACACGGTGTAACGCGAATACTGAAACCGCTTCTGATATTAACAATTGAAATAATAATATTACAAATATTCCACTGTATATTTATATAGTATATTTTACACTAGCAATGAAATTTTACCATTTCGAAAATCGAGTAATCCTACCGAAAAGAGGAAATTTGATCTCTTACAATTGATAGATAACGAGTAAAATCAAAGAGTTTGGTTTCAAGTTCGAAGATGAATCGAACTTTCGCGAATAAAATATAACAGTTTATCGCGAACATATTAATTATATCATTTTACGATAGAATTTATCACTGTTGGACATAAAATCTCAGTTTCAGTGAAACGTTGTAAAAGAACGCAATTATCATTATAATTTCTCCAGACGTACGATATACAGTATTATCTTCTACTATTTCTCTCAATTTTATTTCTCTGACATTCCGTTAGCTTCAAACAAATTGAAGCCACTTCTACATCTGTCTATCGAACGATACAACGTAATTGGTCGAAATCTTTCGTATTCTCACTTAGAATATTCGACGAATAATGTACGTATCTATATCTTCGTTTTGCTATGGTTTTACGTAGAAAATACTTGGTACCGGTAAGCGTACGATCATTTAGTTAGGAGCATAATGGAGGTCGTTATATCGTAGCAAGCAAAGGTACGTTGATTCTAAGGTAACGGTTTACCTGTGCTCACCTCCAAACCACACAAAAGGCCCCGTTCTTTTCGAGCGTAATTAACCCGTATCTTCGATACGCTTGAAACTTTTCGGGACATTTTCACAAAGCAGAAAGCAAACGGTATTACGGAGAAACTCGTCCGGCTATCTATTTTTGTCCGATCGTTGTCTATTGTTTGATCGAATTATTTATTCGCTAATATTATGTAGCATCTACCTCGTATTTTATGTTTCACGAGACAATCGTTTGATCGTTGTCTTTCATTCACATCGAATCTTCTTATCGTTGTCGTACGTAAGATGTTGAAGCAATCTTTTAGATCAACGAATATATTCATGGAATAGAGTGCTTTATCGACTTTCTTGAAACTTTGTTATAAATACGATAGAATGATATATTCGTAATTGAAAACGTTTGCTGTGTCGTCGAAATTTTCATGTTACGAAATGAGTTTGTGTTATCCCGAATTTGAATATCGTAGGTTGTTGATCTTACAGGATGTTAATTTCGTGGACCACTAACTCCATTGAATTTCAGTAGTACGGAACAGCGGTTTAACGGAATTTTCATTTGAAAAAATGCTAAGGATTTTAATTCCTCAGAGTCGTAATCGTGAGTCCATTGTATGTAGATACTTATTTTTAGATATAATTGATATATATTTGTATGGATCCATTGAAAAATCAAGTAACGAGTTATATAAATTTATTCTAACTTCATAACATATAATGTCAAAAGTTCCTTAAATTAACGTTGATACTAATAACGTTAATATCAGAGATATTTCGTTTTAAACGGAAAATTCTCTTTCAAAGAGTATCGACGTTAAAGGAATTTCAACTTCACAGAACATTAGTTCCATGGGATTTTATAGAGTAATGGCCTTCACGGATATTCCAAGTGCATAGTATTTGATTTTGAACGCGCACTATATCAGATGATATTTCAATTTCAAAGGACATCAACCACGAGGAATTTTAATATCGCTAAATGTACATAACTGTTCATAAAACATCGCGAAACCTTATGAGATACAAGAGTCCTTATGAAAAAAATTTCCTCTCAAGTAAAATTTCCATTCTAAACAATGGTTAAGTAATGTTAAGAAGCGGAAGATTATTTCAACCGTATAGAACTTTGTGTAACAATATCCATCTTAAGGAATCGACTTGCTTCTATTAAATATCACAGACAACTCGCCACGAATGAAACTTTTTTTACTAACTTTGGACAACTTCATACACTGGCAAACATCGTAGAAACTTCGACGACACGGAGCAAACTGCGGAAACATTCCACTTGAGACATTAAGAGTAAACAAAACTCGCACTAAATCGAACTCGAACTATAAATTCGATGAATAACCACGGTAACGTTCACGGTTGTGTGCACCAGTGATGTAACTAATACAGTAGATCGTCATTTCGCCACGAACTATCCGAATGTTTTGGAGCAGGAGAACCGGTTGCAGCGACGTCTATGATAAAGCATAATTCTCTCGTTGACGAGCTGCGTTATAGGCGAAGGTTAGCATGTTCGTGTCGCCGGTTGATGAATGGCATCGGCACCAAAAAATTCAGAGAAAAAGTGTTAGCGTGTGACATGCGTAACGTGTCGTTGAGATCGCGAGAAATGCCAGAGCGAAACGCTTGACTTTTACCTGACTTGGACAAAATGTACGTTAAGATTCTGCTCAAAGTCTGAAACGTTTGGGATACGAGGAATGTTAAGAAAGAAAGTAGGATATAAAGTTTTGAAACGAAATGAGGGACATTCTTAAAGTTAGACAAGTATAATGAAACGACGAATGTAACAAAAATGTACAACATCGAAGATATTTTTACGTTGAGATATTTAGGAAAGGAAAGTTAGATCAGGGTAGGAAAGCTAGGTTTAAAATACAATTAAAGAATATAGTTCAACGTAATTTCAAGGTAGCAAAAGATTCGTACAATTTAAAGACAGAAAGAGGTACGTGAAGAGATATTGGATTAAAGTTAAATTTTGCTTCTCGTTATTTTTAATGTTATCATTCTATTTGAAATATAAAATAATCACTGGAAGAAGAGACGAGCGTTCTTTTTATTAACTGTACCGGATACCGAAGGTTCCGTCATATTTTTATCAAGTACGTATTGCTTTGTGATCGAACTCTAGCGTAGATTTAATAATTCACGTTTTTTTTAGAAGATTATTTTTCCGCGTTATCTCTTCTAGAAAATGATATAAAATAAATAAAAAATACAAAATTGGATCGAGTATTTTTAGACGAATATATAATAGGTACCTGTTTCTTGTTTCACACATGTTTTGCTCTTATATCTGTATTTTTAAATGAAATTAATGTTCTTATCGGTTTTACGTTATAGCAATAAATTATGGTAAATTACGTAGATATTAATATTTCCTCTAATGGGTTTCGTAATAACCGCAGCGTTCTAATTACTCTAATGCTCTCCCGTACAAGCTGTGACGTGAAAAGAAAAAAGAAAAACTAGTAAAGCGAATTCCATATTTCCAACGCTTTTTTCCGCACATATCCTGGAAACTCGATCACTCGTGAAACGTTTGGGAATTAACGCGAAGCTATTCCGCTGGAATTTATTTTTATCGAAAGTTTCCATTGCAAGGATTCCTTGTGAAAGTACTGGCATTTGTATAGTTAATTGGATCTACTTAACATTCAATTACACGATGTTAATTTCAACCTAACGATAAATAGCTCTTTCTATTATTACTTTCATATGCAAAAATCGTTTGGTTCACAGAACCATTTCTTCTTTCGTGTTTTTCCTCGGGAAAATATCTTCATAGATACGTAATAAAGATGCAAATTTATTCCATCTACTTACTCCTACCTCTCTGTGTTAGTTAAAAGTTACTTGTGCAAATTTTTAACCGCATAATTATTCAATGCCAGATATAACGATCTAATATCAGGTATCAATAATTATTCAAATATCGATTATCTTCTTTAACGCCAGATTTACCAGAGTGATTACTGTTTTGAATATTACCTATAGACCTATCATTTTTTTACATTTTTGAGATTCCAATGATTTTCATTCAAGCACATTCTACGCGAACAAAGGTTCGTTTTCTTCTCGATATGTATGTTCTCGGCTTTGATTTCTGTTTTACAAACTTTACGATTCAGTGTTTCAACGTTAAATTAAATTTAATCAAACCTAACCCAAGCTTAGCGTCGAATATGAACGTTTAATTATCGATTACGACGTGCAGAAAATATAAAATATTTCTTCCAAACAAAATTTAAACGTTTCTTCGTTGAAGATGAAATCTTCGTTCGATGCCTGATCCATCGAGGAACTGTTCTATCGAATTAATTTCACTGACTCGGCGTTACGTAAAAGCGGACCATTTTCTCCAAATATAGGTTGAGACACAGAACAATCGTAATAAGTTTCACGCGTGTGATATATTTAGTAACCATAATTATCGCATTCATTGTTGTAACGCAGTGAAAGAAGCGACTGCTCGTTTGTCACTGCGCGCCGCGCCGGTTCAAACAATGCGGTCTCACTTTGTTGAACACAGTTTCCTGTGGTAGATTTGCTCGATATGACAGCAACAGTGAGAATTTGCAGTAAAAAACGTTACCGTTGGATTTCCTACTAGCCATTCTTATCTTCCCATTCTCTTTTTTATTACCCAACTTTTCGACAATTTCAGAAATAGCGAAAATCCAAGCGATACCGAAGTATTTTCAAATGGTAATTCTTTCGTTGAAGAAGTACTTTCTACGATTTTTAAATTACATCTGTTGCACGTAGGATGATAAAGTATTCAAACGTAAATTGTTGGCTCTTTTTAACTTTAATCTAGTGCCATTGTAGGTGATTTGGATTAAATTCTTTAATTTTACAGTACTTCGTGTTTATTTCTACTTTATATTTTACGTGGTAAAGATCGTTAGTGATATCGAATAGGAATTAAAATTAAATACTCTACAGTTGAATGACTTAAATTAAATTTCATTGAAATTATTATGGCCACCTATGATCCCAATAATAGCAGTTCGGCAGTTGTCAACTTACCAAAAATATTTGACGAGAAGATGTTTAATTTAAAAATATCAGATACTTTCAATATTTACTTATGTATATGTTCTCTTGTAATGATCTCGCGTGTTCCACCGAAACTGTATATATCACGGTATTTATCACCTCACGTAAAACGCACAAAATTAATTCATTAATTAATTTAGAGTCCATTCGCTCATACGGAAGGAACAAATAGTTGCGTAATAGAATTCGGTCATTGGATAAACGTCCAAGAAATACGTAATGACGAAACAATACGCTATTATCGAGTAGCAACTAGACAGTCTACTGCGTCATAAAATTTGTTTTCATTTTGAAGGTTGACTTTGTTTTCCTCGACGTCGTACAACGTATATTCGCCAACGAATTACGATTTTCGAACAAATATTGGTTATGACTTGCAGGACATATTATCAATAATCATATGTTATAACATTATTAATGTATGTAAATACACATATAAAATAATACAGTACAGTTTTATTAAAGTTGCAGAGTTTTTAATTTCTTGTAATGGACGTAAAGGTACGTATTTCGTAAAATAATGCACGTGTTACAGTTTAAATTAATATAGATTAAATAAATAAATATCGAACGAACGAGTCTTAATTAAAGGGCATGCACGTATGTATGTGCATAATAAAAAATTACGAAACGATATAATTACTGTATGCGTCTGAACAGAAAAGAAAAGATTTATGTACGTGTCTTTGCTACAAAATTGTTTCTTTTATAGTAAATGAGCGTCACAGGAGGTCGTAGCACCCATTGATTGTAACAAAAGTTGCACAGTAATTACCTTCGAAACTCTTTAAAACGAGTCTTTGTAAACATACAAAACTGCGTCGTGCTAACAACTGTCACGTTAACAATCCGACTGTTAACAGCTTTATGCGCTTACGTTTAACGACACTATTCTATACCTTAAGTAAACGCGAATTTACATCGTTTCTTTAAAAAGTTACACGTACACGAATTTATTTTTACTAAACGGAAGACCGACAAATTTTCTCTATTTTTTGATTAATTCGAGAACCTTTCAAATAAAACCGACCCTCGGTTATTATCAGAACATTAAGATTAACAGAAAATTCGGACGTAGTCTCTTGTAAGAATAATAATTAATAAATATTAATTTATATCTGATATAAAAATTGAAAGAAATTACTACATTACGATAACATTGATATTAATATTTATGAAATAAAATATATAATTTTATTCGTAAAACGATTGATAAAATAATTTTAATTATTCGGAATTATTCGTCATTATTGGGAAAGCACGTATTACGATCAGTTTGATCGGTATCTGTTCTGACGATCGGTATCTGATTTAGAAAAGCTACGTTTCTGCAACAAATGATCGTAGAATGTCTCTAGTCTACTTATTACTCCAATTGATATTCGACTTAGGTCTAGTCTACTTAATATTCTAATTAATATTCGACGCTTTAATGTCGGAGCGTCTTATGAAAGTCAAAAATATGTACGTACATGCATCATGAATCTTTAAAATACTGTGTTCTAAACTTGAAGCTTATGGTACTAAATCTTTCATCGCATCATTCAGGAAAAATACGACTATATATAAGCGATCGTGATGTTTATAAATCTTTTAAGCGTTTGTGTGCAATAATTCTATCTCTGGTTTATTACGATTTAAGGAACCTTATCAGGCCAACAGTTTACCACGCGATTACGTTAAAAGAAAAAGAATTAAAGATCAAACAGCTGTTGGATTAGGTTGTTCGGCGATATAGACTTTTTCAAGCGACGCTGGTTGAGACATAATTTCGGAAATGTTGCAATAAATAAGTCGCGATTTCTTCGTTCTATCTTTCGTTTCGTCGTATAATAATTTTTGTGTTTGTCGATAGAGTGGAAAAAGAAAGAAATCGACGCTTTAATAATTTTACGTTATACGTAATTTTACATTAAAATTCAGAATAATATATATAAATAAGCGTTTAAATTGTAATATCGTTTAAAGAAAAATAAAGCTATATACTAGGAAATTATTTTACTCGTGGTAATAAGGAATCTCGTTATTAGTAGCACTTTTCTTTCTTCGAAATAACTTTTCATTGACGTTAATCAAGTTTTTCAGCCCGCGAGTTTGTTAGTAGTTAATTACTTTTTTCTGTTTTGTGGGAAATATTACTTCCTCTTCACGCTTCGAGCAAGATGTACGAAATGGTTAAAATAAAATCACGCATAAAATAATGTCTGCGATGTAACGTTTTGTTCATTAAATATTGTTAAAAAAAGAGTTATACGACTAAATTCCTATGCTTGAGTAATTAATGAAATAAGATCGAATTGTATCTTAATTGTAATAGTTTCTATTATATAAAATTATAAATATCACGAATATAAAATTACTCCGAGTGTGTAGTAAGCGACATCTTCTACCCGTATTATTATCCTTAATAAACAAAGTGTAGGGTGTATAGAATATGATTTCAATTTATGAAATATCTTCATCTTTGCCATTCGAATAATTTATCTCGTTCACTTGCAGAAACAGTGATATAATTTCCAATCTTTCGAGTTTTAAATTTCCTGAAAGTCTGTGACCTTTAATCGGTAAATACACTAACAGTTGGAATCGTATCGCGCCGAACGTTTCGAAGAATCATTTTCTTTAAACCTTATTTTTTATCTTCTCCGTTGAATTGTTTTCAGTCGTGTCACCTTTATTTCAAATTTATGACAACTACGCGAAATACGACGTTTAAAAGTAATGTTATTTATACATGTAACAACGTACCAGTACGTTTTCGCCTTGACAAGGAGCGGAAAATACTCCGCGTTATGTTTTACTTAAACAATAAATACAGTTACATTACTAGTATGACAGTCTAAAACTGTCAATGACGATGTAATTATGCAAGTACATGTACAAAACGCCCTTCGTTATATTTCATTGCTTCTTTGCGAAATAAGTAGGTCTGTATCATCCAGTGCAACGTTTCAGAAATCACCAATAACCAAGTAATCGATAGAAATTCGAGAAGAGCAGTTCAATATTTGCAAAGTATAAGGAAGTTTGCAACGTTAAAATATACAGGAAACTTGATTGGCAAGTAGCAACAGATCATTTCGTACGTGATTAATTGACAATAAGATGAAAAAGAAAAAAAATAATGTTCCTATACGCTGTCAATAAATACCGAATACGAACGTCTGACAAAAAAAAAAAACAGTACAAAGGCTACATGCGACGACATTCGATCTTTCTAAAATGTTTATCACAAGTTCATTAATCAAAGTTTATTAGAAAGTAGCCAACAAACAATACACGTTTCTAATCTAGTACCATTCTAATTAACATCACCGTTACGAACAATTTCAAAGGTAAAGCTGACGTAAAAATATACAATTTGCATATTCCATTACCAACAGCCTCGAAACTATGTACTACGTGTTTATACATTCTACTTGTCACATTATCTACAGCCTGTCGCAAACGTAATATCTTTGTGTTTATTGCCAGATCGTTTCGTACAGATCAAAATACACACTGTCCCATAAGCAACACTAAGCGACAAGAAAAAATGAAAATGAGAAAAGACTTACTTTCTCAGCCACTTGAACATTCCCATCATACCCATTGCGCACGTGGCGCATTGGCCGACCGTATGCAGATTAGTTTTGACGAAATGACAGGTGATCACCACGATGCCAAATATCAATGTGAACAGGAAATTGGAGCGCGACGCGCACGAATCGGGCTGATTCGCTAGCTTTTCGCAACTGACGACGAATTGACCGGCGCTTGCGCTCGTGCTCGCGCTCGAA
This sequence comes from Bombus soroeensis, assembly GCA_014737365.1. Taxonomy (NCBI): domain Eukaryota; kingdom Metazoa; phylum Arthropoda; class Insecta; order Hymenoptera; family Apidae; genus Bombus; species Bombus soroeensis. The sequence continues at coordinate 1,199,485 of JACXIL010000219.1, read as the reverse complement.
CTCGCGCTCGTGTCGTAGCGACACTCGCTTCTCGCACTTCTGACAGCGCGACTGTCCGCCTGTTTGCCGTTCTCTGTGAATCCTAGTCGTGCAATTACCACCCGCTGAACCCCACTACCGATATCTTGCCACGATTTTTCGTATCCTTGCGAATCCTTGCTTTCTGGACTCGAACAGCTACGTACGTACACAGGAAATTGTATTTTATTTTTTTTATACACGTCGATAGTACAGTTTCGCGATTATATTTTATTATATTCAGATCGTTCTTAGACGGAGTTGGCAAATTTGTCATGTCAGAACCGACAGTCTCGAAGGAAATAAGATTTTTTTTTTATTTTATTTAAACGAACGTTACAATCAATTCTCTCATTGAGAATTTTAAGTAAGCAAAGGAAATAAGACGCGTCGATACGTAAAATAGAAAGTTCGGTTGGCGGAGTTTATCGGATTCGGCAAAAATTTTCAAATTTTAACACCGAGATTTATACCGGACTCTTGAACCTCAGATTTTTTATTTCTGGAATTAATGAAAGATGTGAAAGTACTTCTGGCAAAACTAATGTCGGCTTTTATCGACGTGTTCCCTTTTTGTTATTTGAGCGCTCGAGAATGTGAAATGTTTACGAGTAGATTAATATAGGATATACATATACAAGTTCTTACCATTTTAGAATATAATTAATTAGAACAGATACAAGAATATAATATTGTAAGTCAATATGTTTCGACTGTGTAGAAACTTCTTTACTCCATATGCTCGCTATATTCACAAGATCGTTGTTTCGATCGATCGTTAGTTTCAATTTGAATAAAAAATAAGCTATAGAGTATTAAAAACGACACGTTAATCCGGCGTGAGCAACGAAAGAAAACGCACTTTGCATTTTTCTAAGGTATTAACAACAAAATTGTATTTATATGAATATGAATTAGAATATACGAGCGTCGATAGCATCGAATTGCTACCTGTTCACATATTGTCATCGTTGAAATTAATAGCGTATTTATATTACGTACATGAAAATGTAAACAACGGTCTTCCATATTTAAAATATCATTACGATAATAAACTTACCTACGCCAATCGGATATACCGATCATTTTTGTTATTCGACTGTCCAGCTTGAAATAAATATATTGTAATAAATTACAATATACTTTGTGTAATTAAAGTTTAAAATTGCCCAACAGGTTGTCACAAGTTCGTGAAACAATAGTTTCGTGTCACGATAGAATGTCACCACAAAATGTCACATCTATTTAAGTTCTTCGTCGATCGTCATAATAAATAAAGCAAGTACCAGTTAAAAATATCTACTGCTGAATTTCATAATTTCACGTCCAATTTTACGTATATGGGAATCTCAATATTAATACTCTGCAGAGAGAGCATGCAGTGTCGTGTCAAACGAACCAACTTCCGAAACGAGACTCAATGGCAAACACTGACGTGGGTATGCGCGTTCAAATTTGACAACAACTTTTGTCTTTAGTAGATATACGTACAAGTGTTTTTAGTCTGTCGGTAGTTTCTGTTTAGAACTTGCTAGTTTTTGTTATTATACATACTTGTACCGGTGATTACGAAAGTAGTCGTAGAATCAGTCGAGAATCTAAAAAAAAAAAAATAAAGTTAGTTTGTCGTTTATTTTACGTTGCGTACATTTACATCGGAATAATCTGGATTCATGTTTGCAAAGTAGTAGAAATTGAACCGTTGGATTGAGTTGACTGTTACGCCGTTAAACAGGATTCAAATCGTGCGTCACACGCAAAACTGTAAATACCGATTATCAGCGAAACATTTATGTTCGTTGACGCATTTTGGATTCTCTTAATAAAACTGTATATTTTACATAATGTAAAGCGACGAGATGGTTATTTATTAAGACAGTCCTGTTATCGTATAAAATGTTTAAAACTTAAAAAGACCAGCTTAGTATACGAGTTCTTTCGCGAGTTTGGTTTTAGTCTTGGTCGTTTAGATTTAATTAATCGAATTTTATCGTGATTTATCTGTAAACTAGACAAATATTTCTCATATAAATAATTTGACAACAAACGCTTGTCATAGAATTTTTAGCCAAATTGTATTTTATTTAAAATCGTACGTTAAAAAATTTGCAAAAGATTTGAAAGCGTTGTATCGTATAAGCCACGATATAGACTACGTAATATGCAACAGGTTTCTATCTTTAAAGTTCTTTGTTATCTTGCGATATGGTAATGGTATATCGTGGATGGAAATTTCTGTCAATCGTTTAAGCGTTTTTACATTTTAGCAAAATCTGAATCTATTCTATGAAATTTATGAATATCGTTGCTACGTTATACGTCATTTCGTTCAATAAAGATATAAATTCAAAGGGAACAATTTAATTTATTTGCAAAAATTTAAGATACTTATGTTTCTAAATGATAAAAGCTTAAAAGATATTTTAATTTCGCTCTTACGAATGAAAGACAGGAAGAGATGCAAAATGCTACTTGCGTTTATGCTTATCTAAGGGATTTCATTAATTTGACGACTCGAGTTGTAAGCCAGGACGATTAAACGCGTTTCAGAATTGCATTCCTAGACGATGCTTGTTGATTCGAAACTAGGAAGCCTTTTGCGGAATCATTGTCCACGATGAAGTTCGTTTGATGTGAAGCCGTAGGGAACGAGTAATCACGTGCCTCTTTTCGCTGGCTCAATTCATGAGATGAGCAGACGGCAATCAGTGTGATGAGTGATAACAATAACAATTACTACGTGTAGTCTGTGGTAAAAAGAGAGAAACTGGGCCATTGACGGTGCACGTGGGTGGAATGGCATTTTATAACGTAGAAACGAAAGTGCAGCTCATTTGCTGTTATTTAAACTATGGGAAAGAGTTTTCTGATCATTATATTTTGGAGAAATTGCTATCAAGCAGTGTAGTCGAAACAAAATTTTTTTAGCACTAATTATTAAGAGTTACACAAGTTTGCAAAGATATGATAGAGCGCATTAAGAAAATGAGTGGTGGTTGTTTATTATAGTTATTTACATGATACATTCTGCTTTATTATACACAAAAAGATGGTGCTAATGATTTCAATGAATTTAGTAGCTTATTTATAAATGACTCAACACTGCATCTAAATCCACATATTAGATACATAAGAATTTGTATCGAAGAGTCTTTAATTTAAAGGTAAATACACTGTTTAAGAGTCGATAAATATTTATCTACAATAGAGTAGTAGATTTCAATTAATACTTAAAAAATTTGATAAATGTTATCTGCCTAGAGTTCTAGTCAGGACTAGTGAATTTCAATTATTTATGATATATCATACGATAAAATAATAAATTACACAAATAGAAAAACTTAACAAGATACGTAAAGACTAAATAGAAGTAGAGATTCTGAGTTATAAATATGTTTCAATCAGTGGCAAATAATTATCACAATGGTATTGTACTAACGAAATGAAAGTAGAATTTCAAAAAGCGCTGAAACTGCAATGGCACTTGATATTCTTGAATGCTTCGTATCTGTATTCGCTTTTAGATTCATTTTCTCTGTTTAGCGTCACTTAACGGGATTTCATTTCTTGCTTTACACATGAAGTAAATGCTTGCAAATGCTTGTGTCGTTGTTGAGACTGTAAAATAAAACCAAACTTAGGTAAACGGTTATTTGTTAATTGCTACAAGCACAATGACTATTGCGGAAATTAACAACCAAAGGACTTGTAACAAAAAGGACACTCCTATGTCTTTTCACTTCTTTTCTTTCAGAAGAGTAAAGCAATATTTCTTCGATACATATTAATTTTTTTAAACAAAATATTCACCGTGTTACACAATTGTCGTGAGTGAATCTACATATGTATATTCGTATTGCGGTACAGTTGTATCTAATTATATTACGAAGTCGTGAATCTCATAACAGTAATTGCTTTTATAAGAGTAGCTAATTCTCGTTCGACGAGTTGAATATGATTTGGCATATATTATTTTTCATAATATCGATTTCATTGTGTTGTGAATCTTAATTCCGACTACTATTGTCAGAGAACGTGTTACTTTCTAAAAAATAGAAAAATTTGACGTTGCTTTTTGTCATAAGCCCCTCGATTATTATAAACACGCAAATTATGTTCCTACTATTTCGCAGCCTTTAGAATTGTCTTTTACGTTGTGAACAAAGTTTGCGTTTAATTTTACTTAGAGTAACGTCAACGGTAATGTACATTCACAATGTAATTGTAATATATCGGAGGCATTTATTGCCAAGTGCAATATGTTTAAAAACGGTGGTAACTAGATTTTCGATCGATACCTTGAAACCTCTGTGTAGCCTATCTTTCATTATCGCTATAAATTCCTTGTAGGATAACTGGCCATCACCATCCTCGTCGAAGAGTGCAAAGACAGTATCGATAATATGATCGCTAAGTACACTGCCTGTACAAATTTTCACAGCACGTTGGAATTCATCTGAAAAGAGAAACGCAGTAATATACGTTTAACGATAATATATATCTAAATTTCTTTCACAATGAATATATCTTGAAACCTTTTGATATTGGATGATCCGCCAGAGTGTACATTCGCATAGCAATTGAAAAGTCGTCGAGGCTGTTCAAAAATTGATAAAAACGGCGAAATTCCTCGAATGTAATACCGATTTGAAGATGCGAGTTTACTAATATTCTATCTAAATATTTATCGTATCTGTAAGAATAGAATATATACATAAATTTAGCCATTTGAGATGTAAAAGAATTAAAGAAGTAATTTAAGAAAATGAATCAATCACCGGTACAAATAGAAGAAATCCATACTAGACATTTAATGTTATATTTTATCAGTTCTACTAAATGAAATTTATACGAATTTCCATAAAATTCATAGTTACTTTGAACTTTTCTTTTGTAATTTTGTATTCGTTTTATCACAAGTTTTTAACGAAAAATCCGCATTGCACGTGTAACGAGATCAAATTTTAGAAACGACCTTCTATTTATTTGAAGCAACACGCGCGACAACAAAATCGGAAAAAGGAAAACGTACTCGTCGGTATCGAGATGTGTATATCGTAGCAAAATTTTCGCAAAATCTATCTCGGAGACGGTATCGCGGCCTTTACTGAATTCGTGAAATTCCAGCTCTAGAACTTCTTGCTGCAGGTTTTCCATGAAACATTTGAAATCTTCGTATTTCAGCTCGTTGTTTCCATCTTTCCCAAAGAAGTGTACCATCAGAGTGGTATCGACTGCATGTCGTCGTTGCAAGCCCTGAAAATAATATTATCATAGTCAGTAGCGTCTAATTTCTAATAGTACCTTATACAACGAACTTTTTTACAATTTTGTTTATCTTCACGTTTCTTTGTTTCAAGATTCGACAAATCCTTTTTAATCATCTCTTATTCGTAAGTAGCATTCCTCTATAAATACTTTTTAAGAGTACAATGCTTTGCAATTATCACTTCCAAAGAGCCTTATGTTTTTAAAATAAAATAAATATATATATAAAAAAATGAGTAAAATATCGAAAGAAAAGAAATATGAAGATATATTTAGTTCGAGTGTTTATCGTTAGTTATTTCGAATATTATATCGTATATTACTTGGTCGTCGTCGATATATTGAACTTGGATCGCTTCAGGAGTTGTTTGCCTCTCTTTCAGGAGATCTAATTTTTCTTTGGTCTCGGTACCGTGACGTCCTCTCCAAGCGTGGCTGAAAACTTTTTCCATCTGTACGAATGAAAGAAAAAAATATTTAAATTTCTGCTTTTAACATCTGTTTTATAATTCATCGTAAAGCCTTGGGAGAAGAGTGTTATACACATACGTAAGTATGTAATTTTATTATATCGTTCTAGCTGAAATCAATGTTTACCTACCAAAAATTTGCATTGGAATGATGGTTTAGCAATTAGGATAACATATATTTTAGCAAACATAGATGAAAGTATCCTACAAGACATTCTATCTTATTTGCCTTTTTAACTTATTATTTTTTAGTTATTAAATTTAACCCGGATGTAGCTGAATTTTGAGATTCAGGTGTCCAAGAAACGACGAACTATTGTAACTTTTTCAATGTTGCAGATAAAGCCGCCAATTCTTTATTTTATTTGTAAATCGCATCAACGTTTCGACGATACAAGTAACTCGTTGTATCGATAGAAATTTCGTGATATTATCTCGAGGGTAGTATTAACGTTAACGAAGAATGTTGTTAACAAAGTATCCCGACTTACATTTAGAAGTTTTCTCTTGATAATTTTTAGTAGACACATTCATAAACAGAACCTAAATTTTAAATTATGTAATTTCTGCGTTACGAACTCAACATTTCACAATCATCGCATAATTCAGTTTATTGTTAAATTATCAAATATATATTAAGAAGGATTTTATTTATTAAAATTATAATATAAATGCAGTAGGAAAATCCAAATTCACTCTGGCACAATAGTCAAACAGATAATCACGTGCATCTGCACAACTGAGTAACTTACGTAGGAATTCGAGACAATCTGATTTTTGTCATTGCGCTCTTGGGTATTACGAAGTTTTGGTTCATAAACGAAATCTTCGCTCGGTGGCATTATACGTTTCAACTGACAAATACATCAAAAAGAGATATTGAAATATATCTGTAATAGACACTTGTTTCGAATAAAAAATTAAAAAGATGAATTAAAAAGCAACGTAAAAAACTCATACTCAAGCTTTTCGTGAACCGAAATAACAAAGCAAAATCACGGATGAAGGTGTAAATAAAAATAGCACGATAAAAAGAGATTAGGAACAAACGACAAATACAAATGCATAAAGCATCGAAACGTAAAACAAATGGAACGAGTGGAGTTAGTTGACAATTTCATGAACTTAAATTAAAAATGATGTAATAATGGAAATAATTAGTAATTAATTCAACTTATACATTCAAAATTTACCAATAAGAAAACATAGATAGTACAACGTTTCTTTTAGTTCATTGATAACAAAATATGAAATTATTTCGATTAGTTTTGTCCTGTGAATTATATTATCGTTTACGTTATTTAGAGAAGAATGTTAGATATCCGTAGGAGAGCGAATTAATAATATTATCAAGCAGGTTTGTTAGATGTCAAAGACGCAGGACGTTATTCGAGTTACGATTGCAAGCGCGCATAATGAGTCGCGCGATGATTATCAAGATTGCGAATACCGGCTCGATTTGCTCTTTCATGAACATGTTAAAACTCACTGCACATTTTGTTTCAACGTCGAGATGCCGATGCTTCAGGTTACCGCCAAGCAATCGTCGAATCTGTGAAAATTACAAACGCATCCGTGCAAATTGGCAAATTCTACTCTCGGTCGCATACTACGACCTTCTTCGTCTTCTAGATCGTATGATTTTTCTTCGTTTCTGAGAATCCGCAATTTATTTTCGTAACGAGATCATTGATCGGATTGCTGCGAGTTTCTGCTCGTTGTATGCTTAAATCGAACATGTTAAATCTACATATAGCGTTCGATATATTCATCTTGTTTTCTTATTTTCTGTTTCGTACATTTATTCGATTTAGAGAAGAATATAAAATCGTAATTTCAAGACGAATTAGAAATTTAGAATAAACCTTTCATTCTATATAATTATCGTATTTGTCGCTGCCTATGTACTTGTAATAGAAAGTTAAAACATTTCTGATCTCTATCTGTATGCATCTCATTTACAATTTTCAAATGTTCCGCCTACGTAATTTTATTATTGCCTGCTGAATAATTTAGTTTAAGGTAATACGAGTACGATTTAACGTTGTAAAAGTAATAAAGGAGTAAAAATGCGCAAGTTATTGTGCGAATTTTCTGTCTGTCTGTGAATCGTGAATTACGTGTTTATCGGAAAATTGCGCTGGAAACATCGCAGAGACGTACTGAAAGAAACATTTGAATTGAAAAGCATACTATGAACGTGCACATTTTTGACTGGCTTTAAATTTAGCTTGCTTTGTTAAAAACTGAAATTTTGTCTCTACCGAAAAATATTCAATCGAATCAAATTTGAAACATTTTTATAGGACAAGTACAAAAGCGATAAAAAATCGTGATAATTTATATAGAAGACTCGCGCAAGAAATGTGCAACATTTCAAAGCAAAGAATTGTCTTACCACGAGAAATTCGGTTTTATCCACACGTTCGTTTCCATCCGTATCGAACATATTGAACGCGATTCGGAAACCCGACGTAGGTTCTGCAATAAGAATCTTTGTTACGTCTCATTGAAAATACAGAATAATGAAAATTCATGAAAAATACGCGTGTTATTAAAAATTGTACGACGATACTTACTGATTAGAATCGATAAGAGGAAGAGATACTCCGTGTAAGATATAATTCCTGCGAGAACAAAGGAAAGAATTATTATTACGTGTACATACGTATCGTAAACTATTATTATAACATGGTACCAGGCGTAACAGCAAACTTGAAACGTAATATTTCAACAAAGGAAAGTTTCGATAGTTTACGTATCGCGTTATCGCTTTGAAAACTTTATCAAACATCTACAGCTTTCATTTATGATTCCTCTAGTCGATATTTATAGGATTTATTTAATTTTAACGATAAAATTTCCATAAAATAATCAATCATACAAAATCTACTCGAAAACACACCGTACACGACTAGCATCCGCTAACAATCAGTCATTAATCATTACACAAAAATCCTAATCCCCGGTCTAATTGATTTTCAGACATTAGCTAATCTCCGCGTTCGAATCTCATTCGGTTAAAACGATTTTTCGATCGTTAAATCGTTGAAACGTATACGAGGCGAAACAAGTCGGTCTGGTCTATCGGAAAGAAGCCGGGCCCCCAAGCGGGATTCATACCCATTTAAGAATAAATCCATTTATGGGAAAATGATGTATCGCGCGCGGACGGCCGGTTCTCTTCGTTTTGTTTACGGCGACACGACACAACGATAAAGTGCCGTACTAATTTCCACGATAATCGCGTTAACTCGTAATCGAAGCGTAACAGGTTGCCCTAAACCATGGTGGAGAAGAGGTAGCTGTGAACGGCATTAGATACGCCCCATAACGTTCTAGGCATTCCTCGGAACATCCCTTTTCTTCGTTTAAAGAAACGCCAAATAACTCAGGCTTTTAACGTCTCGCAGCGAGAAATACTACTTCCAAAGTTAAATTTTGATCTTCCAGTCAGACAGAACACATCATCCTCGAAGCGTGTTTTCAGCTTTGTGGCGAACGATCGTGGAATCGATTTTATGTGCCATAAGCACTCCATAAAACGTTTTCACGACTACGAGAGCCGGAGGAAAGTTTACGAAGCGGAAAATGAAGAAAGTGAGTGGAAGGAAACGGTCGACGCCAAAGCTCCTCACACTCGACGTTCACGATCCATTTCTCTTTTTATCGTCGTTGAATTGGAAATTTCCGATTAAAAGTCCTCCACGAATGAAGCTATTCGGCGAGTAAAGTCGGCGAACATCAGAAAAACTCTAAATAAAAGCTGACGCTTACAGCGCAATGTCTTTCTCGTTGCATTGTTCTAGAAAGAGAAATTCCGTTTGGTGAAATTGATCTTTTCTTGGAAATGATCGTCGATTCTCGAAAGAAGAATTTTTCGAAGGCTATCGATGTTTGAAGGAACTTTTCGAACCGTTTATTCCATAAAATTGCTCCGTTGATGCGTATCTTCTTTTCCCAGAATTTATGCTTTCAATGCGATTCGATAACGGTGAATTATGTAAATTTCTTATGCGGGCAAACGAAAAAGATAAACACTCGATAAATCGTTTGCCTTTGCAATGTACCCACCGCTTGGATTAATAGATCTCTGCCAAATTTCTATTCTCTACTTTCATTTGAACGGACAGCGAAAAATATTACTTTGCTATTTTTCACGTAATTCCAAGCTCGTTTACGTACACTCGATAACGTTTCTTACATATTTATTATCGGCCTTCTCTCTTGGTTACTGTTAAACTTCGCCACTCGTTTCTTCGAAACTACGTTCTACGAAGTAAATAAAGTGCCTTAAAAGTCAGACTCGGAGTTGCGTAAGCAACTTTCGCATTGTGTCTTCATTCATACGGTTTCGCAACTCGTTGTCTATGAGCAGAAAAAGAGTATACGTTTCTTGGCTGCTTAGCGCTACACACGCTTCGCGTATACTACTTTTGCGCGACTTCATTCATAAAATTCCACGATTCATTCCGATACGATGTACTACATACTTGGTGCGTGTTGGCGCAATAAGAAAGTATTCCGTTTAGTCATGCGTCGAAATGGTTTCGAACAGCGAACGAACCGATATTGGTAACGCGATGTAGACGATGTAGACGAGTTTTGTCGCGCGAGTGGTTCACAAGCGTTTTAGCATGAAATTATATGGGAAACACACGAGGCGCGAGCGATTTCGTATAAATTTGTATAAATTATACGTCTATCTATATTTGTATCTAGAAGCAGTAGGACATCCGTGTATCTCGTACAAAATGTAGTACATATAAAAGGAATAGCTGGCAAAAATTATAGAAAAGCAAGGAGTTAACGATTCACGAAAAGTTCGAAGCAAAACTGAAAATGAACGATGGCCAATTACTTGTTATATCGGTAAGCCTCGATATTCAATGCGATCACTTCTAGCATTAACGTCGCTTTAACGTGTATTTAGCATAATTGTAGCACGTTTAAGACAGTTATTCGTGCTATATGTTTTATATGTTATTTATTTATATAATATTTTAATAAATGCACGTCCGCGATAAATGTCTCGTAATTTCTGTATACATTTTCAGATTGCTTTCATATTTCAAATTTTTTATTAACTCAAAGTTTTACATTACCTTTTCAAAGAACGACTACGGGCTATAGTATCGACAAAATTCCCAAAAATGTCGTATAGCACACGTGATATGTTAATAAATGTTTCCTATAATAAGTCGACGAAACAGATTAGGTCAGGGGCCTCGTATATTAGCCTATAAAATTCTGGGCTTACTAACACCGTGTTGGTAACACGTGAGCAACCATGGCATCGCGATGGTATGGAAGAAAAAAGAGAAAGTGGGATACACAGAGAGCGAGGGAACTCGTTTATTAGAGAGAAGTGTGAAACTGGCTCCATACGTGATTATTTGCATTTCCATTAGCGCGACAAACGTGCGGTGAACGCACAAAAAGGCAGGAAGAGGCTCGAACCAGCTGCACCAGCGACTCGTTAACGACGCGACGCAGCCCTGTTATTTCGATCGTCGCAAGTCGCAAGGGTGGCGGGATTAATTGCTGTACCGATCTTCGAGCCACGAAACCCGAGAACCTTGCAAGAGAGCAACTTTGAAATTTTTCACACGGGACGCGTCGAATCTAAATCGTTCGTGTCAAATGTTCAATTTCTTCGTGATTTTTCCACGCTACCTGCGACTAACAACTAACCGAGTCGATTAAATGTAAAATCGCGCAATTGCTCTTTCCTCTCCAACACACGCGATATTATCGATGATAATATCGTATTTTACCGTCTATCGCGTAATAAGTCGGTACCGTTCGGAAAAATACGATATCTCGATTCTTTCGCTGGTTTTATATAACTTGCAGACTGACAATGAGAAGAAGTATCTTAATATGGAATAGTCGAATAAGTAGGTTTGAAAATATAAAAATCTTTTGAAAATAGACGATAGATCCGTGATGTCTTTTAACACTAGAACTACCGATAATTAACACGAAGCTATCTCTACCAAAATCAGTGAAAATGACTGGTCCTCAAAAAATACGTAATAACAGAATATTTTTATATTTATCGATTTATTACTTTTTTACAGAAGCAATTCCATGTTATGTAGTACGTTTTTCGTATTATTAATCCATCTAGGACCATGATCCCTAAACGAGAGTTGTTATTTTCACTGCTGTGGTATTTCTAGCGTTAGCATCTAGCGATCTATAGCGATCGATCTGGAATTTTTCTCATAACTGATATCGTCGTATCGAAGGATACGCAGTAAAAATTTGAAAAACGTGTGGCAAGTTGTAGAAAACGAGGAAATTTGTTAATTGGGTATAAGTAGCCTCGATACGAAATTATTTTGGGTTTGAATACATAAAAAACAAAATAAGATTCGTTATATTATTCTTTTGGTTATCGTTGCGAAAGTCATTACATCATTGCAGAAAGAAAGTATAACAGGAAGTAGGAATTTTAAAATAAAATTGTAAAACCAGTCAATTCGATTGGTGCGGTAGTTTCAGTGTTAAGAGACAAAAAGAGCATATAAATCTGAATGAATTGAATATTTACTGCAAGCTGAAATACATTCGGTCGCACATATACGAATGTTTCTATCCTCTGGAAATATTTCCATGCTTGAGAAACAGTCTCGAGGTTCGAAAGACACGTTCGTCGCTCGGTTCTGTACACAAACTGACGTCGTTAAAATTTCTTTCCCTCTAAGCAAGTGTAAAAATCAGAAGCGGTATTTTTTGACTGCTCACCTTTGTCCCGGAGGTTTCTGAACATATGTGGATTTCCATGACGTAGCGAGGGGATGCTGTTTCTCATCACATCCAGCTCCTTGTCACTTAACACGCGTCTCTTCAGCCTTGCTGAAATATCACCGAAAATGAACTTATTTATTTATATTATTGATCAAGGCGCCGCGGTTTCACCGCACTGTCGTTGCCAGTTTGCGTAAGGCTAAAGTGCGTTAAAGAACCGTGACAGAAACGTACGAACGACGTATAAATTCGGATGCTTAGAATGTTTGTTCTATTCGTAGACCGTAGAGCGACATACGTAGCGAAGTACACGTATCTAAATGAAAGGTCGACGAATTTTTTATTTTTGGTTCCGCAATTTTTACGTTCGATTCTCTCAGCGAATCTAAATTTTTTGAAATCAAACAGAAATAATTAGCCTTTATCTTGTTAAAATGATAGTATACACATACCTGTAGCATGTATAAAGTAGTATTTTGATTATTTAAAAATATAATTTCGAACAAACGTTAGATGATCGTGATAGGACCGCGATTGTTAACGGTATTGATCGATAACAAGTTATTTTTCAGCAGTTTGTTTCCGATCTCGCGTTACGCGCGTTACGAGAGCATTTGCTGTTAGAGGCAAAGCAACGAATTATTATCGCAAGTTATCGCTTATAGCCTTTGCGAATTTATTTAATACTCACGTCTGGGCTCAGATTCAACGACACTGTCGAGGAAATCTTGAGGCGTCATATACAGTTGCCCGTCATATTCCACCGATGCAAATTTTATAAATCTTTGTTCCCTCATCGTCAATTTTACTACCTTCTCGTCCTCCTTCTGCGTGACAGAATAAAAAAGAAAAATAAACATCGATTTACGATCTTTGGCCTCTTTGCCTCACTTGCGACTACAAAATGTATTGTCGAATATGACACAATTTCCATTCGTGCTACCGCGACTGCTTACTTGGCAAGTTGCGCGACTAGTCGCAAGTGGAAAAAAGGCCTTCGAGTTATGCGCGTCGAATTTTTGCTTCTATCCTTGCATTTCTATAATTTAATACCATCTGGCGCTGTTTATAGATCTTTTATACGAGTATAAAATTTTATACTCATTTATACGAATATAATTTTTCAATACATACGGACACGCATATATCTTCGTGTTAAATTTATTAAACCTATTCATAGGTTCTGGCTCGCAAGTGTCATTACGCTCTCTTCTTTAGCATTTAGCGTAATGGTCTTTTTCTACGATATCTTTCTATTTCTCTATACACACGTGTATATGATATTTGACAATTCATTGATTTCATAAAATTTCAATCGATTTATTTTATCTATTAAATCACAAAATCGTTTATAAAATCACACGATTCGATTGAACTTTGGTCATACAGTACGATAGGTAAAATTGAACGTTAAATATACAAATATCTACTCGAGTTCTTACTTTACTGCACCGCGGTAATGCGATGCACAATAGCTAAAATTACATATTTCTGTAGCTGGTACGATCAAATATTATCAGGGAACTATCGAAGAATAAGAGTAATTTCAGAGAACATCCGTTTTTAGGTTGTTCCTGTCATATTTACCTGCGAAAGAAACAACATTTTTGGCAACTACTTATTTAAAAAGAATTATTATCGAATTCAGGAGTTCGTTCACTGAATCTGTTCCAAAAATCTATCGTTGTTCCTGTTACTTTGCAATTGTAATTGTAAAAATACTCAGGAAAAATCGTTGATTCTAAAAGGATCGTTTACGTCCTGGATTTGCTTTCGAAATAACCGTACGATTAGAAGATTGATCGGCATGTAATTTGTCGGAATAAAAGAATTTCTTTCTACTGCATTTCTTGAAACGTTTAATATCACGCGTAGGATGAACGCGCAAGTACATGCCGTGAAATTTACACGTCTTCTGTATCCCTACAATCTGTAATCTCGTGATTAAACCGATCGTGCAATATATATAAAACATCGATAGAATTCAACACTTAGGCTGTATAAGCATTTTTCGTTTCAGCCCGCTATCTTTGAAGCGATAGTTCGCTGCTTACACAACTAGGTAATTGTATAATTTAGAATATCCTTAAATCGTGTATCGTTTACTAAAAAACTGAAATTCGCAAGTTTATTGCATCACTTATTGCACATAAATCAATTGTCTACCAGTATACCTACATGTAATCTATGAAATACTTCTTTGTTCAGATTAATAGCTTTGATATTGCAAACGTTACTCGGACAGCTTAAAGATTATAGACTTAACTCTATGGATACAAGAAGGCAGTTCTAATCTTAAAATATGTATGAAATACGTTGCGATCCTCGTGTCATACGACAATATCGCTTCAGAGAAAAGATCATCTACCGCCCACACAGATTCTGAATTTATTTGCATAATACACTATTATTCGATAGCCTTACAAATCGTCAAATTACATACAAAATAAAAGTATCTATTTCTAATTCCAAATTAAAATTGAACGTTTGAACGCATACCACGTGCAATAGAAAACACGATAATTATCCAGGTATTTATTTTTGAGCGTCTATCCGATATTCGTTTACCGATAAAATGAATAAATTTCGACTTTAAAATATCAGAATTATTTTGATATTCGTATAAATATATTATCAGCGACGAAATGTTTACAAATAAAATAGGCCAACTTCTATCCTGCCAAGTATATCATCGTGCCAAAATCCGTACTCTTAAATATTCTTCTTCGAAAAAAGAAATTCCACGCTGTAGAATACCATATCGAAATAGAGTGCGATTTTACCCATAAATATCGTACTTGGTTTTCTAGCTACACGTAACAAATTCCAGTATGCCGGGGACCGCAAATGGGTCTCCGCTTCAGCACGATTCCATTGTTGCTTGCGAGAGCCACTAGAGGTTAACAAACTATCGATACGCGGTTGGAACACGACTATGAAAGATTGTCGAATTTCTAAAAGGGCGAGGCCCTTTTGTTGGCTCGCTTCGTGGGAGCCTGTACGCCCACTTAGTGGCCGGTTACTCTCCTCCCAGCTATCTGCTTACCTACGTTCAGGCAATATGCGTATTTCGCGACGTAAGCTGCAGTTAAGCCTTAAAGGTTATGCACACAATTCTCGTGTAACGACGTGAATTTGCGATCTCACCAGTGCAGATTGAATCGTTCATTCTGTAGACGCGAAATTGCTGGAACGTGGCGACCCGGCGACGCGGCGCCCCGTTCCAAGAGTCAAGTTTCAGGACAACTGATTATGAGTTATTGTCAGCATCCATTCAATCTCTACGATCTTTTCTTTCTTTTCCTTTTGATCGCACCAGTCGTACAAGAGTTAAACAACGTCCTTTCGACGTATAAGTTATTCGTTGCTTAGAAATTATGAGCGTAATAATAAGAAATTGGGCGTATTATTCTTTATAATTTACGCTGTTACGCGTTGACTATATGCACCTTCTAATATATCGTTATTCGTTTCTATTCAAGGAACATCGGCTTCGTCGTCGCATCTCAAACTACACCGCGCACGATATAGTTTACCGCACGTACCGTTCTGCGAACACGTTCCTCTGCGATTTAAAAGCAGAATATCAACACGGTACACCTTGGTTCGTATCGATATCGTTACATCACATGTTTGTCATTATCCGCATGAAACGGATCCTTGGCTTATTTATAGGCGAGCTGCTCGAAGGATCTTTGGCCGACGCCCTCGTTTTTCGTTGCATTTCCATAAGCGTGAATCTCGATCTGACCGTAAATCAGCCTGTTTTTCTGCGACAAATCGTTTTTACAATGGCTCGTACTCGTGATAGTAGCTTCCCGTTACGGATCGAGATTATCTGGCGAAGTAACTCGAAGATTCATGCTTACATGCGAGCAATTTATTTTTCTATTTTTTTTTTTTTTTTTTTTTTTGTTGCTAAAAGGCACACCCATTAAGTGTGAATTTATAGAAATAAAAATGGCATCGTTAATTCAGCCGTCTGTTATGTCTGGTTCGTGAGTAGCGCTCGTTTTCCTACATGTATGTAAATCTGATAATCGTATTTTCAATAAAATCATTTTATTGCAATGTACCCGGTATCCCGCTTATAATTATTCGTATAATTACGCGACCCAGGGAAAGTAACGATTATACGTTCCGTACGAAATGCGTGTATTAATTTTTACTGTTTCGTCCAACGAGATTTATAGTTATAGCCAGCGTACGTGTATAATAGCGCGGTTATCGATGGCAATTTCAGCAAATAAACAATAAAAGAAAATGCATATCTCTGTGTCCGTTTGGTCGTTCCTTTTGGAGTTTGTATCCAAGTGTCTGAAAGATATGTGGTTTCTATCTTTCTTTTTTCTTCTTAATAACAACCTTCGATTTCGATGGCTTCGAAATACATTGGCTCACGGAAGTATTTGAACGTTCGTAGACACCTTTCGCGAATATATTACGTCAGCTGTACGAAACATCATCGGTTCTGTGACGAGAACCGACTGTCGCGATTATAACGATTAAATTTGAAACAAAGTGAAAAATGATACAGTGGTAGCAAAAAGTATTTGCACGCCGTTGTATCATATCGTAACATTTATATGCTATTTACTTACGCGATTGAAATATATTCTAGGCACATCTGAATCATTGTTACGCACAAGGGATGACTCGATTAAACGCTGGAGATAGATACACACGTGCGATCTCGTTCGTTAATTCTGATTGTAAGCATGGAAAAATATTGACATATTCGACTATATAGTGATGTAAGTTTTCCACTAAAACTGCAAATATTAGTTTGGGTTGCTCTCAGCGAATCGTAAGGCGCTGTTGAGAATGCTAATATTTTCTGACGTTTAACATGTTTCCATAAACCTCTTACTGCTTCAAGAACCATCGCGCTGTCTATAAACCGTTAAACTTCAAAAACCATTACGCAACTGAAGTTTACTTCCTCGAGACAGCTGGTATCTACCGCTACGATAACTTTTCAAGGAAACCCAACCAACAGCACAGTACCCTTTTGCGATCGTTCTATAAATGGCACTAATTGATCTTTGAAATTTCTAATTAGCAACGGCCGCTTTGAAAAGACGAAAGTTATACAAGGAAGAATGGTAGAAAATGGTTAACATTTTTCGCGCATCTCTAAACTGTTGGCAAGGCGTCGCGCTATCGTCTCGAGAGATCCAAGAGTTTTCGATTATGTCGTATGAAAATACTATAGCAAGCACGGCGTCATATACATGTTTGTATAAACACGCAGATGTTTGTTTCTAAAAACAAAATAACGAGACACTTCTGAGATCGGTTGGAAACGTATTGGCAGCGTAAAAGAATCTGAAAATAGGTTTCCGGTAGAAAGTCAAGGTACCATTTAAATACGATCATATCTTTGTTTTATTTTATCTCCGATGTTCGCGTTTTCCGAGACCATCGGCCGAAAGGCGAAAAGTCGGTGCCTTCGCGCGCACCAGTGGTTCTAAATTCGTATCTTTAAAGCGCGTTAATCCCTGGTCAAGGTCAATGATGGGACGAAGTCGTCGGTAGAGCTCGAAAATTCTTACGAAATAACCTTTGCTCCACCGTATCCGGGGACACGATCTCACAATTCCTCGTTCAGGAATACATGAGCGACAGAGGAAGCTGAAATCACGGGGGAAAGATATTTCCGCGAGAATGAATTTACGCTACAACACACCCATAAATCGCCTCCTTTTCTTTTCCGTGGTTAATGCGCGCGGCACCGCCGATTTATGGGATACCAAACGCCGTTAGGTCTAATCTTCTGGTTAGAGAAGAGGCCGAAAAGCACCGAAGGTGCCGGTGCCCCTTTGTACAAATTGCTACCGAATGAACGAGAGGCCAGGGACCACCGTAGTACCACGTCGTTTTGGAAATTGGGCCTGTTGTAACGTGGTCAGGTAAATGAAATTCTTCGTCTGTTTTTATTCGGTCCCACCAACAACCGTTTGAAAAACGAAACATCTATCTTCTTGTCGTGTCCTGTTCCAGTCGATTCTTCGACTCGCGTTTGAATTTCACTAGATTTTATTCCGTGGGTCACCACGTGAAAGTGAGTCTGCCGATCGTGATCTTATCTGCTGGCGATTTATCGGAATCTATGGAATCGCGGTATTGTTCGCTTGTAATAATAAATTTGTACACGCGTATTCGTTAGTTACAACTATCTTAAAGGTTAAATTCGCGGGCCAGTGCGTAGGATAAATAGGAGATCTTGCGCTATACGGCGGGCTAAAAAGTGAATTACATTCGTAGTAGCGTAAATGAAAATTTCGAGAATTTGAACGCAGTCACGTATTTTATTTCTTAGAATCCTTTAGATTCCTAATTAATTAAGTTTTACCGTAATTTCCTTAAAATGAATAGTTATAATCGTAAACGCACAACGCTATCTTACAGGAAATAGCAGTGGATTAAGTAGAAAATAATAAGACCGTACTAACGTGTGATGTCTTACGTGTCTGACGTGTAACGTGTGAAATCTTAATATTTTTAAATTTAAGTAACGAATTCGATCGTTGTTCGCAGCAGTTGAACGAAACGATGGGCCATTTTGTATTTGTCTATCGTATGCGGATGATTACGTGTCATATAAAAATGTTGTACAAGACGTGTATGTCTTTATTATTACTATAACGGTTAAATATCTAGAACTTCCGTAGAAGGAGCAGTCGATGCCAATCGTAGTTGGAATAGAAACGCATTCATCGAGCGTTTCGACGGACAACAAAAAGAAATAGTTTCTACTTAAATGTACGTTTAATACGTCCGTCGAAAACCACGCGATTCTAATATCCGAGCACGATAAATCGTGATTTCAATTTAATAAAAGCACGCAAAGAATCGAATTTCCATCTTACACCGATGTATTATAGACAAGTTCGTTGGGTCATCTTAGAATCGTCTCTGGTTTTTATTACAAAAATACCGACACGGTATTAAAAAACTAATCAAAGTCTGCGGAAAGAGAAAAATAACATCTCGTAAATTATCGATTACCGATCCCATTTGCTCTAAACCATGCCGCTTATTCCAGAGATGAAAGTTACGAGATTAGATCCGCCAGCGCAAAGAGAGGTAGCAAGAAACCAAACGATACCCAGTAACGAGGTACACATCGATATTTACAGGCTTTCGCGTGCATTAATTTTCCTAGATCGTTTGGCGTAAACGTGCATGAAAGAACATTCTGATTTATAAATGTTTTTATACGATTTTATAATTGTCCACCTTGTTCACCGACCTAACGAGCAACGGCGTCGGCTGTCAGGAAGCGGAGAAACAGCCACAACAAGAAGAACATTGATCGTTCGAATCTTAAAGCAATGGATCCGCGACCACGGGGGAGCTTCAAATTAGCTATGTACACAGTGGTATCACCTATCACTGTTATTAACCCAATTTTTCACCGAGGCAACCGGTTCTTCGCGTTTTCCTGGAATCAAATATAATGTCTGTCTTGTTCGGGCGTTGAACGACGATCACGCCGACGCCGCTACCAGAACGAGACGCGGTGTTAATTTAACCTGAGATCACGCTCAGCCCGATCAATATTCCGGCCAAGTTGGTTCGTATCTTCGTAGATGCGTGATGCCGCGTTAACTAACGTCTGTTGGCACGTCCTTGCGTGTCTACCGGATCCAAGGGGTGTTAGGCTGGCATGTTAGCGGCCCAGGGTAATGACAGGCGCGGTGAACATTATGCTAAGTGCGAGGCATTCGACTTTCCTTTTTTTCTCTTTTTTACTCTTCCGTGGACCCTGAACGTCCTCTTTTTTCGACATGTTACTGCCAGTGTGGTGTGATTAAGGCCCGTTTCATCTGCACCCATAAACGATCCCCTCTTTATCCTTTACCCTTGCCCCTTCTTCATCGGTTGACCTCATCTCCGTTTCACCGTTCGCCTTCCTCGGTTGTTATAGTTTTCAATAAAGGAGGAACACGCGACCAGAATCGCTATTTCGCAGCAATAATTTTGCGCGAATCGCCTAAGGCAGCGTTTCCTGTAACAGCGTCTAGAATGTAGATTACGCGTTCGGTTCTTTCGGTTGGACGCAACGCGCCTATACACCGCGTACGTTCTACGAGCGTTGAAACGCGTCTTCGCTATTGGCGAAAAGTTTGCGCACGCGTAAAAAGTGTTCTCAAATTTTCGCGCAAATTTATCCCTTAATTTTGATATTTACCGATACTTGGCCACGTAACGCGTACTCTTTCTCCTTCGCATTACGCTTTTTTCTTCCTTTACCTTATTTGTACTATCTCGATTTACGTTATTATTTCAGTAATGGTGTTTCTCGCGACACCTTCTATTCACAGTTATTACGTCTATGTTCTTAATTGCTGTTTACGAGGCATTCGAGGTTCCATGTAGTTCGTATAGATCGTAATGGCGAATCAAGATACCTTTCGAAACTAGGTTAACTCTTCCTTAACTCTAGTTAACTCTTCTAGTTTCTTTTCAGACGAACAGACAAAGACGATAACCACCGTTCTTGGCTAAAGTCTCGGCCAACTCGTTCGAACGCGGATACGTCGCTGCTAGTAGCGACAAAAACCGATCGACAGGTCGATGAGTGTTGGCATCGAAAAGTCTGTCGGATAAGGTTCCGGCAACTAAAGTGGACAGCGGAATACTCGACGCCTCTCGAGTCTCGTATCGTTCTCTTCGCCTCGAGAATGTCACGCAACGACCGGGGTGGCCGGCAACATCTACGGTCAAACGTTGGCGCGGACGTTGAAAAGGAAAGTATACGCGACCGATCGCAAACCACGTGGATGGCAAACACCTGCCTACTACCATCGATGCAGCAACGTGCGCGGCTCGTCTCGGTGCATAATGCAACGATGATTACGGATCTTACGGCGAAGCACGGTGGCATGGCGCCGAGATTGCAGCAGGAAATTGAAATCAGATAACAGACCAGCGTCCAACCAGTATCTTCTTCTCGCTGCGTATTTGCATACGCGTGTTTAGATATGAAAATTTCATTGTCGAATCCTACGCCTTTAGCCCGGCGATTTTACTATCTACTTTTTGCTACGAATATCGAGTACATAGCAGTTAATGACGATAACGATTGCATATCTCTATACCTATCAATTCGATATGGTTAAACCGATTTGCTTCTCGGCGGGGACGGTGTTTTCATTTTCCAACGAATGTGATACGAATATTTACGACGCGAGGCGAGGATTTGTGCTATCGATGATTTGCTCGAGCAGCCGAAGAATCCGCAAGGATAAGATCACGAACATGATCATCGTCAGACCTTTACTTTGAGAGACACATTCGAAGAAATAAAAGCTGAATGGAGATTTGTATGGCGCGTTAAGCGTCGTAACGATGTATTTCTACGTTTTCCTTCGCATTCGAGTTTCTAATAATCGCTAGATTTTTATTCACCTATACGCATATTATTCCGTATATGTATATGGAAAATTGTAAACGTATAGAACGTTAGAAAGCTTGTTAATAAGCATAGCTTATTATAGAAGTACGAATTACAATCAAATAATGTTTGGCGGTAGCGCGAGTTATTTGTTTGCTTACCACTTGCCAAGTCAACTTTCTTTCACGAAATAATTTAAAGCTATTTATTTTATTACAGTTATTTATATAACAAACCGAGCTATTTATGTTTATTACGGCTATTTATATAACGATCTAAACTGCGCACGATCGAAACTACATTTCATCGGATCGTTTAAAGATACTTGGGTGAAAAAGGGCCCAAGAGAAATCTTTGATCAGCATCGATGTCTCGTAAAACGGTTCGCGGTTCACTGAATCACGCCTAGTAAACTAATGAACTTAGATTTATAGGCGCGTAAAGTCGACCGGTGGTCCAAACGATTCTAATCCTAGCAAGGTTTAAGTTAGTTTAATCGATCGCAAAGACACCAGTTCCAAGAGTACGCGCAGTTTCGGTTCATGTTTAAACTCTATAAATCTAACGTTTATAAAATTACACGTCTCCTTACGAAATATTAATGGCTAACCACCGCTATTAATCAACATTTCTTATCCGAGAAAATTATATTTTTTATCCGATACACAGGATAGAAAGTGGAACGTGAAATATCTTGAGATTCTTAAACGGTCTGCGATGAGATTGCCTTTATTACAGCCTCGCCCGTGAGAAACCAATGCGTTTGTATCTTTACGATCATAATTTTATGGTTTCACGCTGAAAAGCCAATATCAACATTCACCTAATTTAACGAATGTGTCTTTAATGCACTCTAAAATCCGCGTTAGAAAATTACGCTCCAACAAAATTTTTATGCGCCCGTTTAAATCATTTCCATCCAATCTATTCACCCATTTTCTTCCACGGTTGTTTTAATCATTGCACCAGTTTCTCCAATTCTTTCATTTCTATCGAATTTATCCCGTTACGTTTATGTCGTAAATTTTACAACGTTCAAACCTAAAATATTCTTTATACGTCGTTTAATCTAAACGGAACACTCGTTCGAACAATTTTCTCATTTGGTAATACGTCCAATCTGAGGAGCTTCGACACGCTAGATAAGTTAAACGCGTTCGCCAAAGAAATTTATATTCAGAGACGAATTGATCCAGTGATCGTTGGGGATATTTCGTGTCAACTAGATGTGCCGTAAGAACGAAATTATCGCGCGGGACGTGTCCACGTCGTCGTTGTTACAATTTATATGCGATATTTGCAAATGCTTCTTTTATACCTATCGTCAGTTTCATAGCACGTTTATAAGGTTATAATGCTCGTGCGTATAAAACTCGTGGAAATTAGTTTTTAGCAATTGCCAATTGGAAAAATATACACGACTCCCTCTTGGAAGAATTTCTGCAGTCGTATAATTCCTACATCAACGCATTTCCTTTATCCTTTTTATATCGAATTCTTGGGTTTTCTTTCTGTAAACGTTATCTTTTTATTCTTTCGAAAGACCTATCAAATTTCGTTCTCTTCTACATCATTATTATTATTTACGTGCATATTTATATTTATACAAGTGTCATCGGATCCGAATAGTTCGATACTGCGTTCAACTCGCTTACATATTCTTTAAGGAACGTAGCTCGCTTATCAATATCTCTCGGCGCCTCGTGAATTAGTATCGTACTTCTATGTGAATCTTATTTTTAATTAACAGCACTTGAGATAATTTTACGGAATGGGGCTGGTAATAATCAATGCAGATATACGATCGGCAAAATACGGTATGATATCAAAATTAAGAGATTACGTCACGCGAGCTCGCGAGAAAATCAGGTTCACCTTCGCGAGCAAATACTCGGGTATCCATTACAACGCGAAGGCTCATAATGGTCCATCTGATAAACGAATTCCAATTATATGACCATATCAGCACAGATCTCGCGGAATTTCTCTTTATGGGGTTTAAGCCTCTATTTATGACTATTCTTCGATGTCGTTCGTTCGACCAAGAACAAGAAGATAACGCGTCTATAGGAGTTCAGTTCGATCTGATGTAGTTTCCAGCGAAAATACGCCATAAGTACTTGTTCTTACGGGGACTTGCTATGCGGACTTGTTTCTACGTTTACGTAGAAGTTTGCGTTATTGTAACCTTCTGGTGCGCGTTTACAGATTTACTGTAACTCGACGCGGCGGTCTCAGTGACAAATCTTTTCAATATCTTCAACATCGAGCAACTGTTAACGGGTTCGAGGAGATATCAGCTTCGCTATTATTAGTTCTATCGATTCGTAGTGCGTTTAGTTACGTATTAAAACTATTTCTGTAGGAAAGTAGTGAAATAAATGGCGAATACCGATCGAATTAGTTAATAATCGGTAATTATAAATATTTATCGCGACTAGTTGTATCAGTTGTGTAGAAATATTAATCGTTGATCGTCAATCATCGATTGTCAGGTATTAATTGAAATTTAATTTAATTAACCGTTAACGATCAAAGGTAACTGATACCAAGTCCGATACGACGCACAAGTATTAATTTCACTGAAGAATTCTAACAGTTAATCGGTAATCGTTAATTCCAATTCGCGATCAAGTAGGTTTCTTCTTCTTCTTTAACATTAACGATAAACGATAATTTGATAAATTCAAATTTCGAAGAAACGATATTTCATATTCACCGATCTGTTATTTATATAATTTCCGATATTATTGACGTTGATAACTAACGTAGTTTCAATAATCTTCCCTTTCTCGACAAGGACTAACATTAAACTTTCCAAAGAATATTCCACGTACCTATAAATCAAATTGATTGTATGCATATCTCTCAACCCTACGCTTCATCATCTACCCCACACTTGTCTCAAACAAATAGATAACAAAAGAAAGTGGATAAAACGAAAAAAGAAAAAAAAAAAAAGACACTAGAAACGAAGCATCCAGCGTTACCTCTTTTTAATCGTGTTGTATTAGCAAGAAACACCAGGCCGCATTAAAATCTTCCTTTTCGTGTTTCAAAAACTTGGTAATTGGTTTTGACTCAGTAATCGACCTCTTAACAAATTGTACCTCATCCGACCGACTCTATCTTGCTTCTCATTATTCATCCTATCTTTTAATAATCAATTCCCTGCCAGCAGCAAGAAGCATAATCGTATCGAGATAGCTGGAGGGTAGAAGGATGGGAGGGGAGACGTACATAGCATAGCAAGGTTCGCGAATAATCGCGAGTTCCAGGTGTGTTTCGCGATACACGTTCGACAGCTTGCGAAGCTTTATCGTTTCTAAAATCATGATTTACGCCCGTATTGACTCTTAATTCCGGACGAGTTCCTCGAAACCGTATAAATCCTATGTGGTAGCCGCGTATTATCGTCGAATCACCGTTGGCTAATCGAACCAGATGGAAAACGAGCATCAAATAGATCGCTAGCGGTATACGTAGCTACATAGATCGTTATTTAAGCCACAAATTGAGTTCTTAGATTCGACGTAGACGAACGATGCAACGTTGTTGCGATTGGATACTGGCGGGCAACTAGATAGCTCATAAATTTATCTGGTCGTTGGTCGTAAACACACATAACGTTTTTGATGATGGGATGCGAATATTTATGCTTCTATGGGAAATTTAAACGAGCAGAAATGCACGGAACGTACGTAATGCGCAGAAATGTACGAAATATCCAAAGTATCTTTCATATCGTCAGGTTGTTTGGGGAAAGTTGCGAAATTGTAAAAATAACTCGCGTAACACGCGATATATAGAGCGAGGAAGAGAGAGACAGAACTGTTAACGGTTTCATGACGAGCTGTTCAAGTATTATCATCGGTCGGGTTCGATGATACCGTTCGCGCGTTGGTTTCTCGCGTCTGCCGGAGCCATGTTCTGGATTATCACCAGATAGCGTATCTATCGATCGTTGTATCGCGATGCTGGAAACAGTCACAACCAGGATCGAGGATAAACGATGCGGTCGAATCTTGGACGATTGGAGCGATAACGGCTGCCAGTCTGTGGCGTTCGCAGGACGCTTGTTCGGGTCCGTGATTTGTGAGTGTGCAAGCACGGATCGAGCACGGATCTTCCCAAGATTCGCACTTGTTCTGCTAGACCGAAGGACGATCCATGTCCACGAGAGAACATGTGGCGGGAAATGTGTTACACGGACGCGTAAACGGGTTGTCTTCTAGATCGCGAGATCTTGGTCCTTGTTCTGCTCAGGTTTTCAACTTTGGTTCTACTATAGTGGATTACCTAGGGTTTCGAATAGCGTTAAATTTATTGAACGTATGTATGATCGCTAGATTTGCATTTATAATCGTAGACGGTATTAAGGTCTCATTGAGCGGCAGACTTGGATAATAGAATTTATTTATATGTTTTCGGCAAAAGTAAAGCTCTACTACAATGAATTTAAGAGAAACAAAAAAATGCGTTGCTGTACATTTTGGATAAAGATCTTGCATATATCTATGCAATTAGTCGTAATAATAATAATATTCAGTTAATTATTAAATTAATAATAAAAAATGCAATTGAAAATAGAAGATCATAAAGTGTAGGCCGTTACCACTAGACTTCTATAGACTTCTAAAAACGTGTTTGACTACTTAGTGCTATCAAGTTGTGTCGATCGCGTTTTTGCTTTTACGTGCGGAAAAGTATCGGCTAGAAGCTTCTTGTAAACGCTAAGATTATATACTAATTGAACAGTAAATATGATAAAACATTGAATAGCGATATGAAAAAGTAATATTAGTGGCAATTCAGATGTCAATGTCATGTCAAGTGCTAATTCTGGCATTTTTTGACATTAAACGTGCCTCTTTTTGTAGTTACAGCTGTATTTAATATGTACTCAACTTTTTTGAAATAACACTATCTGCATATACGAACCTATTTAATATTTTCCAAACTATCGAGTATTTATGTAAATCGTCCATATAACTTGTATAATCTCTTCAATTATAGTCGAAATATAAGAAAGTACGTATGTTAACGAAATTATATGTGAATATCTAGCTTTTCTTTAATTTTTCTTTATTACAGATACAGAAACTTCTACATCTGCTATGAAGATCTTTACTCAGATTTATTTATTCGCAAACAACGTCTCCTGTATTCCTTTCATTAGAAACGAAACATGTTGAAAACGATTTGATTAAAATTTTATTTATCAAAATACGGTAAATATAGATTTCTGTAAATATTTCCAAAATCATATAAAATATTCGCATAGAAAAATTTATTCAAATAAAGTTTTCTTTCTCCACTTATTTCTGTATAATATGTATCTACATACGAACATATATTGCTATTCTGCTATATTTCCAGTAATTTATTATTTACAAGAATTTACATATTATACGTATGTATATTAAATTACAATATCTTTAAGATACTGTAAAAAGTAACATGTTAAGTAAATAGATGGAACATCGCATCGTGCAAACGATGTTTCTAAAGTTGGCTTCATTATAGACAGAATCGAATTCTAACCTATAACCTGTGACGGCTATAACGAATGTCAGTGACGCCTTGCGTAATATTTCTTCCGGTCAAGGATCTTATCAATCACACAATAAAATTCAATCAAAGTGAATCTATTTTATTCGATGTCAGTGTCAAAACAATCATCGAGGAGTATCTAGAAATAATATATTGAAGTCAAGTACGAAAACATTATCCATTCCTATAAACAAATTTCTTTCCACGCTACTTTCGCTATTTAAATTGTCAACTTTTGTATTTCGAACGACGCGTGCATCGTTTAAAAAGCGTATATTAATTGTACAAAATAATAAAACGAAAATCTATATTTACAAACCTTTCGAACCTTGGCGTACACCGCATCAGATCGGAAATATTTGTAACCGTAATAAAGCGTAATAGAAACTGTTGCAAACAATCCGGTGTTGAGACCCCATCTTTTCACTTCACTGTTACTATGCCACGAATTGTAAGAACGTGTGACACCACAAGAATGTCGGACGAACGATGATACTCGTCGTGACAACCTCGCTACACTCGCCATGTTCTGTGCAGAAGTCAAGAACGCGCGCATGCGCTGTGATCCTGTCGGCAAATTCAGTTGCGCGCATTACGAAATTGAGAATGTGTTTCCTGATGTTAAAGAATTTCTTCAATATTCCTGAATATTTGATTATTCAATAAAGCAATTCCTTTAATACGGCTTATAATATCTAACAAAATTTGAAACTTAACGGATTAATCAATTTTACACCAGGATAATAAAATTCTACTTCATATCGCTTATACTCGCATAGAAAGTATCGGAAAACCGGAAAGAGATATCGCAATCAAGTTAATTAATGACCACGAATTTAATGACGATGAATTCTGAATGCGGATGTTTATACCGTTGATAAAATTATATAAAACCGCTAATAATAATTATAGTAACAAATAATTAATCCAGATATATTTTATAACAAATTAATCAAACAATATTCGGAATAGGTTTCTAGAATCCACATTTAGATATTAATACCTCTTCATCGTTATAGGTAAGCAATGGATATTTATGCATTTATGAGAAACTTAAATTTGGCTAAAAATACAAAACTTACAAAATACGTAAGAATATACGAAATGTTCAAAGTACTCGTTATAACGTTTAAAGTGTGAAACGAATTTCTATGTTTTATTTTTTTTTTTTTTTATGTATTTATAAATGTATGAACTCGTATAAAAATCCACAGTCTAATTATAAGATTATTAATTTCTCTAATTTGAAAAAATCTCTATTCCCTTTTACGATACTTTTATACTTATTACCATCTCCAAACTTTATTCTCTCTATGATAATCACTTTCTTATTAACTCATGCTCTTGTAATTTTCCGAATCGAATGTACCCATCTCTGGATCGTCGCAACAGGTCGCAATATGAACGCGTTGATTTTGCAACGTTGCTGGCTCGGTGATCGCATTCTTACGAAGTACAAGAGAGTAGATAGGAGAAATAGTAGTCTAATAGTAGTCTAATAGTAGTCGCTGGACGGCATGAAATTTGTAGGACGAAAATAGAGTTAGCGTATAAAGCAAAGATAGCATTCGAAGGACGTTATGTAACGAAACGGTGCCATCTTCACCCACGATATGCTATGACGCAACGGGCAAAGAGTTACGTTGAAGCGCTAGCGAGTGCTAAAATTATGCGGGCTAATGTACTCGTACTCTTACTGCCGGTTACTCCGGTATAATAGTTTATTAACCGAGGTTACTAGCTTTCTTCTTCGTGGCTGTATTATTACTTATAAATATATCCCATCGCTAGAGCGTGCAGTCGAGACAGTCTTTCGCGTAATCTTTTCTCCTTCTTGTTTCTGAAAAGACGAAGTATCGCGCGCGATGAGTGAGTGATAACGAACTTAAAGTTTATTTAAGCTCTATTGATTTACACTTTGGTTTAACGACTGGTTCTATAAAAGACGAATACACTTGGCAAGAGAATAATAGCTTTATTTCGAAACGATGAATACGTTTCTCGCTACGTACAATACATTTTCACGGTAAGAAATACGTGCACGTATGCTTGGTGAAGTTGAACCTATTTCGAAGTTAAGGTGCGTTCTAAAGTTGTCTATTACGTGTTCACGTAGGTATTATAATGTACTTTCTTCTTTAATGTAAAACTGGTTGGAAAAGCGGATTGTTATATAAAATGTAGCATAAATATTAATGTTACATTTTATAATTATTTGAAGCGATGAATTTCATACATTTTTATACAAGTTTATACGTCAGATTTAAAAAATCTTTTTACGTCGTATATCGTTATTGATTATATTACGTTTTTGGAAATTTTCATTAGAATTACAGAAGCACGTTAAACGATTTCCGCAAATAAAATTCTATCGATTAATTTCATTTATTGCTATTTTAGTAAAGTTTCGTTAAAATATATATCTATTCTTCTCATAAAGTAGCATCAACTGTTTCAAGTAACATTAACACGTTGCTTGCACGTATTGAGTTTATAGCTAGATTTGAATTACCTTGTGCCTATTATCGCGGTGCTTTAATATTCTTGAACAAAATAAGAGACCGATATGAGACCGTTTACACGCGTCAGGTAAAGTAATTGTGGCAATGAATGTCGATAATTAATACTCGTTTCATCAATCTTATTTACATTCTAAACGTGGTTCAATAATATATCATTCGTAGTTGAGAAGAATTTATAATAGTGTTGCAACGAGCCATTGGCCTGGACCACCCCAGGCGAAATTACAAACTCAGGCTGCTTATTTATAATTTCCAATGATTGATCGATCGTCCTTACATTTACAGCATACCAAATATCTTGTCTTTCTTTATTTAGAAATAATCTCACGAGGGCAATTTAATTCTATTAGAAGATGAATGTGCAGGAATCGCAACGAGTGATTTCCAGTTATTATCAAACAAGAAAAGTACAATTTTTACGGGACGTATTATTCGTCGTATCGGTTTTTAGTTTTAAGCATTTCTTAGCAGCAATTAGAAGGCAAATATATATAATATATTTCAATATATATAGTTCAAATACTTTGCAAAATGTAGCCAATGCATTTGCTATAAATATCTTGTAACGTCTACAAAATTTTATCAATACAATTATGATAATCGAGTTTCATTACGGCGCTAATGAAATTTCGAAATTTTGTCGTATGTAAGTGTTATAAGCAAGACACTTTTATAGATCGAACTATTTTATTTTACAAAAAATACACGTAATGATTATCCCGTTATAATTGAAAATTAAAATCTACCTTATAAATAATTGTGCTTTACAGAAGCTTTACAATTCTACATACAACTTCGTACAGTTCTATATATTAGGCATTTAATACGAACACGACAGACGGATGAAAATATACAAACTATTGGCGATTCGTAAAAAAACCAGTTTTCGAAATGACGATTACCTATACGACGATCTGCTATCGTGATCGTGAAAATGTTGAAATCAAATTACCAACGAAACACCGTAAACCGAAACATCGGCCGAAGATCGCGAATCAGTTACGAATGGTGGCGCAAAAAGTCCATAAATGTCGATTACCAATTGAAAGCATTCCGTTTATCTGACTGTTGTCGCGATCCTACCGCGACCTAACGTTCTGAAAAGAAGAAAACCTCCGGATTCCTCGAGCCATTGCATTCCTGTTAGTCCATCGTCGACAAAAAAAAAAAAAAAAAAAAAGAGAAAAAAGGGAAAGAAAGAAAAAAGAGAATAGCTTGACGCACGTTCGGCTCCGGGCTGTAACAGGCAGGAAAAAAGAAAGTTGTCATTATCTCCGTGGCTCGCGAGTGTGACGAACATTCTTCAGGGACGCAAGACGTCGATCGTGTACGAGCGAGAGCATCGCATTGCGACTGTTCGTTTAGCCGTGTTCCTGTGTCGTTGCTGCTTCTGTAGATACTTAAGACAGCTCGTTGGTGGTTGCAAACGGTAAAGAAAAATCGTGTCGTTAATCCTCGTTTACGCAGCACCGTGATTGTTCTCTCGACACTTTGTTAAGTCGAGACTGTTCTTCCAAGGAAATCGACGTGGTCGTTAAAGACGGCCAACCAGGTTGCCTCGGTTTTCCCGCTTGTCGGTCGAGAAGAATACGTTTGACTCTCTGTACCACAGCCGTGGCTGTGTATCGGAAATCTTCGAAAACGTCGCGTCTAGAGGAACAAAGACAAGGAGAGAAAGACGGACACAGGCGTTTCGAGGCGACGCGGCGACTCGAGGGAAGATCGTCTAGGAATTATAGGTTACACCCGTGGCATGACGCTTCCTCGAGCTAGTACTTCCCATCCGTGCATCCGCCAAGGCTATCGACTCTCTCATCTGCGCTTATTTGAATAATTGAAGCCGATCTGGCCAGCGAACGATCGCCAGAACAAGCGATCGAGCGAGCCTACCACCGACTATGATCCGATTCATCGTGCAACCAGGAAGCCGTTTGTCCGGGTGATACTCCTTTAATAATTACAACGATGACACCAATAATCCCGATAACGCCACTCCCGATACCGTCTTAGTGCATTATAGAAAATACGATGATATTGACAGTAATGACACTGTACAGGCATTTAGTGCGCTTGTCAATAACGCGACTGGACGGTAGACGCTCTGGGCGGTTTACTTGTCGCACGGATGCAAATTAGCTGCAGCTACACGAAATATGCGGCAAAATGATTTAACGATTCACTGCGTGCTCGATTTTGACAGCGATCCGCATCTAGTTTGGCGTGCTTTTTGAAGAACATTTCATCTTGTCGAACACAACGGCTCTCATTTGGATCGTCGAGGAGATAACGCGCGCAACTGGTTCGCGGACTGCTGGTATTACTACAAATCGTACGGCTTCCTACGCGCCGATATAGGTTTTAGTAAGAATTCCCTCGTATTTCCTACGAGGCCGTGCGAGACATTAACTTTTAATAATCGGCCAAGATTACAATGCAGATCAGAGAGGAATTTATACGGTCGGTATTAACCGGACAGTTACCGGTAACCGGGAATAACCTCAGCAATCTTTCCACGATGCGGTTTTATCGTTCGTTATGCTGTCTATGGCAATATCGTTGCTACCAATTGGTAAGGTTAGCGCGTAACGGTGTAAAGGGATTAGCATCAACGTTAAAGAATTATGGAACGTTGAACTCGATTACCTTTTATATCTTCATCGTAACAGCATAGCGAACGATCAACGATACGCGTTCGATCCGTCAATGAACAACGGATATGCGAACCTGTTGCAAGATCGTTGAAAGATTTCAGTTTCTTATCTTACAGTTTTTCGTACCTCTAAATTGTAGTCTGCCTTTTTTGTTCAGTACGGTTATTACCGTCACCGTCTACTTGCATGTTCTTTCGTTTATAGTTTACTTGGATCGATCGCTTGTCGCTTCTACATGATCGTGCTTTTCTGTAGATCCTTTCCTTTCTCCCGTCTTCCTTCCACAAGAAGTTTTTTCCCCTTTAATGATATGTTTATGAGTTTTTTCTCGCGTTCCCTTCACCACGCAGCTCGCTCTGTAATATTCGATCGTCGTAAATCAACCGGTTAATAGGTTTCTAATTTCTGTTGCCGTGCGCCTGCCTCCGTCTACATCGTAGGATTATGTCGTCGCAGAAACTCAATACTTAATTCGTGTCAACGAAATGATTTTAACGCGTCAAAGACGGATAAGCCGCTTTGGTCGCTTTATTCTCCACTTCGTTTCGAATTGCTCCAGGTAAGAGCGTCTATTTTACAATGGAAATCATATTGGTTGGTCGTTGATTTATCGCGAGAACATGCCACATACATACGCGTATAAACTGTTTATTAGAAGAGGAATTTAGCGTATCTTTGTAGCGTGACGTTCTCTTTGTTGCCATCTGTGTACCTATATTTCTACAATTACCTTTGAAAATGAAAAATACATACAAATGTGTAAAAGGCGTTCTGAAGTTTTAGCGTGTGTAAGATAAGTAATTGGGACCGCTATGTGGAAGAAGTAACAAGTTTAACAGAAATAGCTTTTAAATCATCGCTAATATTTTCTAAATTACTAGCTAGTTGTGTCTAAAAAGGCGTACAGGTATACTTGACTCGACGTGTTCTATAAACATCGTATATAAATATAAACTGGCAAAACTTCTTTAAGATGGAAGGCTTCGCTTGAGCAATATTTTATTATTTTCTGTACTTTTGTACAAAGAATGTAAAGAATACGCTAAAGGCAAATTGGAATATCATCACAGAAGGCATTTTTTGAAAAAATAACATCGTTGATAATTGGCATTATTGCTTAGAATTAGTCTCTTCAAGGCTAGACAAAGATAATCATTTCTTACTTTTCAACTATACTTGTTTCAACTATGTGCTTATAAATATTAAATAAGAAAAATAGTACGAAAAATCGATTAAAAATACAATTTCGTCTTTCGTTATCGTTGTACTAAACGAAAAATCTTAATGTGTAAAGACTATGTCAGAACTAAATGCGTACGTGCGTATTCGCGCATCGCGAGATTAAATAAGACAAATGTAACGAAACCAGAGAATTTCAGAGTCTGTGTTTTGTCGATTTTTGGTCGAAAATGGGATATTCGAAATAAACAAGGAAATCACACTGTGTTCGATAATATTTTCTTTATTACTTGTAAAAATTATATGGCGACGAATCATATGGTGGGGTTCTCCACGGAAGGAACAAGAGAGAAGATAAATTTCTTAAACGCATTTTTTCTTCGTCGAACTGTTCCATCGAATCGGCGTGACAAGAGGTAGCACGAGCGTACCGAGTAATTTCCATACTCCCGTCTCTCTTTTCGCAGCTGCTTCTTCCACTGTTCTTGGAAGGAACAGAAAGAAATTGTACGTACACGAGGAAACTGGACAAGAGCGGAAAGGGATCTTCGATGTTAGCGTCGATAATGGCGGTTTGATCAAATGGCAGAACGAAACGTCGCATCGCGTCCTGACGTTTACCCCGGAGGCAAGGGTTAATTCTTTTATTCTGTCTTTCTTATCGATCTTTTTAGCGATCGTTCGCTCATCCTCTTTTGCCTTCTTTCCTTTATTTCGTTTCTATAATCTTAGCAATTTCAAGCTGTAAGAATTAGACAAGAGCGTAAAAACGGCAGTGGTAGACCAGTTTCATTGTCGACCTGTTCCTAAATCAATCCTCTCAGTGTTCCTTATCTCTTCTTGTTCTTTCATACCTATTTTTATTCATCGCGCAATTTTTGGCAAAATCAATATTCTTCCAACGATCGTAAGATCTCGAATACTGACTGTAATTCATCGCTGTACGAGTAACGATTAACGATCGCGCAGTTTTTATATAATTCGATAGAACTGCGCGTCATACAAAGAACTACTTATTTTACTCTTTTTATCGTTCAATTTGAAAGCGTCCACGATCATCTTACACGACCAGAAAACGATATTCGAAATAAGAATTTACAAAAAATAAGCGTCTATGATTTTCTCCCTGCTCACTTTTGCCTATAACCACACCTCTTCCTTTCGTTCGTAATGAAATCTCTGCGCTTTCCTGGCCCTTTCTCTCCCGTGTATTGTCAGTTGTTTTAGTCGAAATAAACAGTTCAAACATGTAAAAAATAATCAGCTCGTGGCAAATTGACGTTAATCGGTTTTTACATGGTTTTACCGCGTTCGATCGCAGTTGGAATATTCTACTGTCTTTTCTCTGCAGCAGAGTGTTACGCGAGTTCCTCATCGTTGGAACCAAAACTGTCAATTTTACTTTTCGCAAATTTTATTTCGTGATTAACGTACAACTTGTCAACAAGATAACCGACATATTCGCATAAATTTATTTATCGCGATCGAATGCATAAACGACTGAAAGTATCCATGCCATCGATCCATGGAATTGATCGATATACGTTCGATCGATACTTTACTGCTTACTTACTTTTTAAATTCAATCAAAATGTTACAAATAAATTTCTGCGTTACACTTTTTCCTCCGTTACTGCCTGTTTCCGTAATGGAGTATACGAACGTATTAAGCGCGAAGAAAACGATCATCGTATGGCATGAGTACGATTATATCGATACGGATATCGTTGTATTTCCCTTTGCTTCTCTTTATTGCGATTTTCCAGACGATTACAATGTATAATGTGTAGCACATTCGTATTGCTCGAATCGAAACGGCACGTGACGCGAATTTTCTTAATGACGCGCACAGAAACGAAATCGCTTTCAGAGACGTTCCCTTGTTCTTCCGTCGAATCTTCATCGCATCGCGCTTTACAAATGTCGCTTTCATTTATTGTCTTTCGTTATAAACTCCTACAGTCCATGCATGCTGTATCGTTACAATGATTGTCTTTTACCTCTAGTCCCGACGAACCGCTCGTCGTCTCGTTCGTCAAGAAAAAGAATAAAACACGCATACTTTGTTACAATCGCGGTGGCTCGGAATTCGCCAAAAATATCGATATTCGCGTCTGTGCTATTCTTTCTTTACACGGAAAGTGCTCGATTTTTTTCTTGCGTTCACGTATAACGTGACACGATGCAGCGAAAAATTGTGAGTTCTTCGATAGGCCTCTGTTGTGAAATAAATTTATACTTTGTCTTTTTTTTTATTATCAAACGAATATGCTACGATCAAAGATATTAAAAAAAAACAAGAAAAAGTACACTTTTATCGGGTATTACGAGGTTATACGCATTTAAATGATACGCAACATTGTGTTTTCGTTTCGACCTCTATATTCTTTATTTTATGTAATAAAATTTTCCGCGCTGATCCTCAACTATTGTCATTTATCACACGAGTACGATCACTATTGTTTGTATTATTTTGGGGAAGAAGTTAAAAGTATGTTTAAATGATATTTCAAATTGCTTGCATAAGATTTTCTTTCTGCTTGCCAAACAAAACGCTCGTCTCTGTTTCCTCTCAAAAATTTCTCTTCGTTTCTTCCCACGATAAATTTCATTTTGGAGAAACCAATTTAAAAACGAAGCCTGCTATTTCATATACGTTGCTTCAAGTAAAAGAAGATTTAGGAGGGAGCGATATCAAGATAAAATTAAATTAGATTGGACAAAGTTAGAGAACTAAATTACAGGATAGAAGAATTGCGATTTGAGAGAATGTAGGCTAATTGCGAGTAGCTGGAGTTTATTTGGCCAAGATAAATTCTAACTGGAACGTTCCAAAGCCGAGCATAAAAGTATTTGCTTCCGTAATTTAAGGAAACCGAAATATAAGAGGGCTGTGTGCGTTATCATCTGGAAATGGGAATTAAACTGACTTTGTTCGTTCAGAGCAAAGCGATCCAATTTCAGTTCCGCCGGAAGCGACTATTATTGGGCAGCTTGCGTAACCGTGGTACTACGCTTGGGAAAACTGCTTCCTAGTTGATAAGCTTCCAGCACCTGGATCAAGAAGAAAATTTCATTTTCTAGATTGCTGCAACTTTGTGCTCGATTATGGTACAAAAGCTCTTCCGTGTAATCCTTCCTTCCTATTTCGCGTGTAACGGAATAAATGAAAAACTATTTCAGCAGAGAATATCGGTCTCCTTTGTACGCTAAACATTTTTCTTACTCTTATTATCATTCGCAAATTTGTCTTATGTTTTACTTATCTTTGTCAAATTTTGTATTTCAAGCGTGTAACGTATGTTAGTTACGTGTGTCCGATGTTATAGAATTCACGTTGCTGTCTTTGTCGTCCAATTTTGAAAAAAATTCAGAGAGATCGTCTTCTTAGAAACATAAATTGCATTTATTGCGTCCTGACAATGTATTACATTGATTTTCTAGTCTACAGTTTTATAACAAACTAACGTAGTATCGATGTAAGTACACTCGCATATTCCAAGAAATATACGTATATATTTCGTTTATTATTGTAATCGTAGTTGCCGTATATAGAACATCTTGCCAATTGTAAATATTACAAACATTATGCCGCGTCAATTGACAATTTAACGAAGTAAAGAGTACCTTTCGAATTTATCGATTTGAAATTTCAGACATTTTTAATCCGATACATTATAATCGTACTATTTATATACGCTCAATGTTTTCACCACATCATTGTCAACGATTTTCTACGATACGAACGCAAAAATATTTTCCGGAAACGAGTAGGCGGCGGACAAGGAGAAAGATTTGTCGATTATTTTTGACGAATTCGTATGCCCGAGGGATAGACACTAGACACAACATACGAAGAACACATGATCGATGCGCATGATTGATGAGTAATGATCGTAGACCTATGTACACGGAGTCAACTGTTTACAATAAATAAGTCTTTAATAAATATACTACTAGATTAATAGGTGGTTCCTACAAGATTCGTAGCGAGGTCAAGATATTTCTGGCGGACTCTTTCCTTACCGATATATAATTATATATCGCAAACTCATTTAATCGAGATTCGAGGAGACGTTGGGGGCGATAGAATCTCTTTCCGGTTATCTTCTTTTTCTTTTTTTTTTTTTTCTTATCGACTATTGCTAAGTTTCAATCACCGTTCCATACTTTCATAAATCGATTCCCTATCTCTCTTTGACGGTAGAAAATATTATAACTCTGCTAGAGCGATTGGCTCTAGGCAACGAACATTTTTAGAATCGTAAAATATCTAGTTGCGCGTGCCAGTTCTTCTTCTTTCTATCTCCTTTTTTTTTTTTTTTTGTTTACTCTACTTTTATTATTAAATTTAAAAGGCAGTTCATTCACAGTGTTGGTATAAAAAAGCGAAACGAAAGTATCTTTCTGTTATTGCCATTTTCTTCAGCGCGAAGCTTGATCTACACGTATAATTGCGAGGTTCGTACCTACGAATATTTAGGATTATTGCTAATTTTCAGCAATCTCGGTTCTGATTAGAACGAACAATAAATAATTTACAAAACAATCCTTCGGATCATATTCCTTGCAAGGATTAAATTACAAAATAAACGAAAAAAAAAAAAATGAACACAATATTGTAATCGATCCTAGTACCTCGGACACGATATAATATTCTATATTTTCAATCGATTATATTAACAAGATTCTCTTTATAATTGGAACAATACAAAGCTAAACATTCTCCGTTAGTTTCAAATTTGTCGATTACTTTTACGGTACTTAGGAAGACACGCGAGTTTCGTTCACGATGCTCAATTTTAATTACTATTATTCTCGTTAAGTCTATCGATCGATCTTATCGTAGAGTTAGACATTTTTGGCAGTTGGGTGTTGCCCATTGTTAGAATAACAAACGCTCGGTTTACCTTAACGTTAACTTTACGAGTAAATATCTCTATAAATGTTTTAATACTTCTCTTTCTCAGTAATCTAATACTTTAAATCTCTTTACACGAGTCGTACAAAATTATTCGTCCCCTTCTTTGAAAATCTCATAGAACTTGGTTCGAAAACCGCTCTTCCTCCTGGAATTACATAGATATTCGTTTATTATTATTATTATTGCCTCGTTCGAACACGTCCATCGTTCGCGATCGGAATACGCTTCCCTCTAATAATTCTCATTTATCTTTTCGTTAGGTTGCTGGCGATCTAACGTCGGTTTTTCGTCGCGCTAAGAGAAATAGTTTCGAGCGACGATGTTCAGCGTTCAGGAAACGCTTTTCGCTTAACTGAACGGTTAGACACGCGGTAAATACGAATCTGGAGACGCGTAAATGCAACTATTCGCGATTCTTTCTTAGCCTGCCTATTTTTTAAACTCTAGACGTAGCACTATCCAAACTCTATCACCCGTTTCGACCATTGTAAAATTATTTGGATAGAAGAAAAATAAAAAATTTAGCTCGTATTTTCTGCATCGAACTCGGTTTTCTTTTTCTACAAACATGCCATAGAGAAGTTTCCCAAGTGGTGGAATAATCGTGCAAAACGACGAATATAATCGAATATAATTACGCAAGACAGAAACAGGTAAATTAATTTATACTTGTATTTGGTTGGTGAAAAAATGAAATCGCTTTCGTGCATACATTTCCCCGATTTGCTGTAACAACGACGTACTTAAAAATTTGCAGTTTTTAAGTTATTAGAAAAAAAAGACAATCGTTTGCATTTTTTACAGATCGAATCCTGTAAGCGGGCTGCTGTGTTTTCACGTTTGCTCCTATTTTAATCGTATCGTGACGATGGAAATACGAAGTTCGTTAAAGTAAAGAGTATCCTTGTACTATTACCACGTTATTGCAATTACATAGTTTCCCGTTGAGAGTATTTTTTCGCAATAACGGCGTAATATTCAATAAATCTTCATCGCGGAGTAAGATAACTTTAAAGTTAAACGCGAATTTGTCTAACCAAATGAGACTATTACGATATTTTCGTACAAGTTCGCCACCTCTCTTACTATGTCAATTTCACGTGTCCACGCGACTCGCGAAATTACAACGACCGAAAGCGTTCAAACCCTTCAAATTCCCTTTGAATCGCGATTTTTGAGTTACGTGGCTGTTGCAGCAAACGAGCGATTTAACGCGCGATTACAGCGAGGCGACAGAAATCGAACATTTTCACGTCTCGCCGTGAAAGCGTCGATTTTTACAAACGCGTTCGCTCTAGGAAGAAAAAAGAAAAAAAAAGGAACAGGACACGCGAATCTCTTTCGAACGACGCGAAAGGGAAAAAATGTGTCTGTCGATCTTATCTTGCGCAGGATGGTACCGCGAAATCGAAACTATTACGAGGATCGCACGCAGTTCTGACCTAATAATCATCTCCTTAATTTCCCCGATTATATTATCTTCGAGTCTCCTCTCAGCGATCTCTCGGTTGATCGTCCAACTAGTTTCATCTATGCTCCATCTCTCACGCGTGTCGTCTCATTTCCCGTATTCCTCGCCTAATACTCTACCATCGTTACACATCTCTTATTGCGAGTCATTATTTTGTCGCAGCTAATCACGACAACGTATCGTTGATAATGCTCAAGGTGTCTTTCCTTTTCACTGTGCCTTGCAACTTCCCAGGTTGATGAGTCGAGACGAGAGAGAAACTCTTAAACGGCTTAACATACCTCGCGAGGCATCTTACGATGCGCGTATCGACTTCTGGCATTCCCGATGCAGGTTACGTTATTACGTTATATGTGCAGTTTGACCGAACAAAGGTGATGTTTCTGCGGAGAATTTTTTCGATAGAAAGGTAACACAGGCATTTATAAAGTACTTTTAATCCTTTCGGCCATTATCTCGCACGCTAAGCTACCATTAATTCGTCGAATTCGCTTGTAAAGATTCGTTTCATGCGTCATCGAACTTGTTGCTGTTATGCGCTCCATGATCTATGGAATTTATCTGCACGTGACTCGAGGCAAAGTATCTTTATCCGTGAATTACTAAATCTTAACGTAGGATTTTATAACGAATTTACGTGGATAAGAGGAGACGAAGAAAAGTACTGGAATCGGAGCAAAGTATCACGCGGGATTGTAGAAGAGCGGCGCCTGGGATATCAGGTTTCTTGCCTCTTACCTGCGTGGATATGCACGTTAGAAACCTCAGCCTTGGTTCGTCAAGCGGTAGATCGGTATCGATACATCGGTATTCGAAGCATGCATCGATCGAAAATCAATATATCGTTTCGGTTAATAAGCGAAGGCCCATTTTAACGCGGTTTTACGAAGCCTAGAAGTCGATGCGTGCATATTAACGTGGCTCGACGTGTATAGGCTGATTTACTCATAATCCAAGAGGAGATTCGATGGAATATACGCTGGAAGATGGCGAAAATTGCAAAAAGTACGAAAACATCTGATGAGAGAGAGAGAGAGAGAGAGAGAGAGGGGTGCAGGGTCCCGATGCTGCGGCATGTACGAGGCGTGTCACTGTAACGAGCGTGCATTTCAGAGATTATCGTAATTAATATCTAATATTATCGTAATTAACGCGTAAACACGTTAGTCGGCGTGTTTCGTCGGTGGCTTTGCTTATTAGAGAGAAAGCGGAAGTTGTATCGGCAGAAACAAGGTTCGGTCGAGGCGAATTAACAAATTCATTGATTTCCATGCGACCGATCGTAGAAAACGTTTACATGGAATTACGAGGAGCAGAGAAATCGACCGTGGAGTCGCCATTAAGAAAATAACCACGTACATGGCTACCCGTTCAACGTAATTAGATCATTGACTACACTCGCGAACGATCGCGGAACGCGGCCGCACCGTTGCTCGCGAGATCAGCTGAGAATCGTGCTTCGAGGATTAAAGCTCGAGTTTAGTGCTCGTTACACGGCCTCGCCGCTATTTTATGCCACCGCACGACCACATCCCTTCTCGTACGATAATTATGTCTCTCTCGGCCAACACGCGCCTGTTTCTTCTCGTATCATTCACCAGACAGAACGTTCTACTTTTCAACTTCCTTTTATCCGACACCGCCTGCCTTTTTCTTAACGGAAGGCAGCTCGGAATCGAAGCGAATTGGGATTCGACTTAATGGGACGTTGTCTCGACAGGCACGCGTCTTTCCAAGCTTTTTTCCTCTTTAAGGCTAAGTTTAATGTTTCTCGAATGGAATTTGACGTTAACTGCGTAAGGTTGAGATTTTATTTTTCTTCTGATCCGAGTTAACGAAGCTTAGCGTTGATTTTTATAGATTCTATATACACACGAGCCGCTCGAAACACATCGATAAACTCCGTAAATCGAAGAATACAGAGAAGGGATGATACATCGTCTTTGCTAAATTTACCATTATTCGATTCGTATCGTCTTGTTGCGACCAACGTATCGTACAGTTACAGGTATGTAATGAAATTAAGGAATTAATCAAAGGCGAAACTCGTCACTTCCGCAAGTTCTCTTTTACATAAATCAGAATATTTCATCATCGCGTAAACTTCAGAAATTTGAAAATTACTCTTTTAGTCGGATTACCGTACGGAGAAGAGATACTTGGAAGCGTAAGAGATCGAAGCATTCATCCACAGAGTATCTTACTTATTCCAAAGAGATAGAAAAAAAAAAAAAAAAGTGGAACATCCTTTCATCCTCGAATTTCTTTCGATTGGAAGCCACTCTCGCGGGGTCGAAACAACGACGGTCTTCCGCGGGGAACATTTCATGCGCACGCAATCGTCATACATAAATGTAGAGTATGTCGTTAATCGTAAACGTAGCATGATTACTATGTACACGTAAGTTTACATTGATTGCCGCGAAACGCGGTCGAGCCTGGCCCAAGGCGATCGCGTGTACCGCCTCGCATGGTCAGTCTCTCGAGTGGGATCCCCGGAGGTTCACCGTATAACTATAGATACAGTTTCCGGCGTGTCGAACCTTTCGCTGTCGTATGCATCGTCGACTCCTTCCACCGGCTTATTCTTCTCGCACGGTTTAACGCGCCGCCGATTGTCATTTCGATCGTTGCTTCGATCGAGATGGCGAACGTTCGATATATCGATCGTAATAGTCGCGTAATAGTCGTTCGAGTGTTGGTCGTCGACGGGCAAGGATATCGTTACGATGGATTCGTGTTCC
The DNA here is from genome assembly GCA_014737365.1 of Bombus soroeensis. Taxonomy (NCBI): domain Eukaryota; kingdom Metazoa; phylum Arthropoda; class Insecta; order Hymenoptera; family Apidae; genus Bombus; species Bombus soroeensis. The sequence continues at coordinate 1,156,526 of JACXIL010000219.1, read as the reverse complement.
GTTCGAAAATGTCACTCTGAGAAATAGAATATCCGATGATCGAAACGTATATACTCGCAAGAATCTACGCATTGTCGTTTAAGGCTACGTTTTGAAGAAAAGATACAGTCTGAAAATTTAACCCGCGTACTTGCTGAAAATCGATACTTTGATTACTTTATTATACATTTTCAACGTTCGTGTTCGCGCGTAGAACAGCCTCTTCTCGATTATCTAGCGATATCGATTGGTCCAACGTATTCGTTGGAAACGGCAGTCGGTCGGAACACTCGTCCGTCGTGGCCATAGCGTAAGAATTTGGACAACGATCTCGAGGTATCCTTGTGGATCTGGGACAGTTGCACGGTAAGACGGGCTCGAATTTCGGAGAATATCGATCGAAAACGATCTCAGGAACATTCACGGTCACCGCCGATTCTTTCGAGCTGCGACGCTGTAAAAAGCGACCCGATTTATCGTTTCCGTGCGATTTCCACCGAACGCTCTCTTTATTCTAGGAGGACTCACGGTACCATTCGAACCAACGGACACGTTCCTCCACGAGGAAGACGGCTGGCTCGGTCCTGCGCCTAGACGAGACTTGCTCCCCTCAAGGGGCGATTGACGTACCAGGAGACGACCAGGAGAAGGAGGACGTTACGAAGGTCGATGCGAGAGTTGTCGTGGGCACCGCAGACGTGGTGTCCACTTTGCCAGGCTTGAATCTCTTCCGGACCAGAGGTACCGTAGAGTTCCTCCTCCCCGCCGCCGCTGCCGCTGCCGTTGCCGTTGCCGTTGCCGCTGCTGGCCCCTTCTTCCTCTTTCTCTTCCCATCTGTCAAATTGGGCTTTTTACTTTGACTCATGCTGCCAGCAGCTTTTACTTTTTTTGAGTTTGACGCTGGTGCTTTTCTCTCACCGTTGTTGCTCGCGGTGACGTTCCTACTTCCAGCGACCACTTTGCTCGCGGTGACGTTCCTGCTAGCGTCCGCGTTTCTGCCCGTAGCGATGTTTCTGCCGCCGGCCGACGATAATCCTCCTCTCGTCTGGTCGACCCGTAGCTTCCGTTTCTTAGATGGAACCGAAAGTGCCTCTCTTCGACAAGCTTCCTCGCTTGCAGCACCCTCGCAGGATCTCTTCGACTCTAACGAAGCGCCGTTCGAAGCTAGGCTCTCGTTTCTGCCCGAAACTATCACACCCTTCCCGCTCTCCTCCACCATTTGGCACTGTGGACCTGGCGTCTCGCCTGGCCTGCACCTTCGCTTCCTCTTCTTTCTCTTTTTTCGCTTGCGACACCTGAATTTATCTCTGCCGTCCTTCTCCTGTACCGGAAGAGTGGGACAGAGCGATTGTTGAATCAAATCGCCGCGATGACTGTTGTGCCGATGACGAACGTTGTGTCGAGCTCCCAACAGTCGTCTTTGAAGAGCCTCCACTCGGTCCGAAGGTGCGACCTGAGTTAATACCCGCGCGTAGGCGGACAGTCTACCCAAATTGTGACCCTTGGCCTGTACCCTTCTCGGCTGGCCACGACGGTTCAATCCGAGGTACAAGGTTTTCTTTGCTGTCGACCATTTCGCCGAGCTGTAGGTGTTGTAATTGTGCTGTTCCAGCGTCTCGTTGAACACGCAGTCGTCCGTGTACTCGCGCTGAAACAGAATACAAAGGGAGGATTAGTCGTTGCCTCCACGTCCAGTCTACTCCACGTTTTCTCGGGAAAGTTGTCAAACGTACGAAAACTTTTGCAGCTTTTTGTAAAGTAACGGCAGGAATGAAAACTAAATCGATCGGAATTGCTTCGTTGTTACGTAGAATAAAGTTTAACGCCACGTACGACGTTCCAAAAATTCCAAATATCGTTGCTAAACGTTTCGATGTACGCTCGATCAGCGGTACTACGCGACTCGACTATCGCGACAACATCGATTAAAGTTTGAAACTAATTTGGAAGTATACGCTGAAATGACAAGATCACGGTAGTCGAGTCTCGTAACGATGCCAATGAAGTTTGAAAATATTTCGGTTGCGATACTTTGCAGATCCTGCGCGTACAATACGTTCAATTTCGTAGATCGTTTCGTTTTAATAAACGTAAAAGGTTTCCAACGAACGTAAAACAGCAACTTTATCAACGTATCATCCGCAATGACATCGTTATACGTCATTAAATGGAACGTACGTTAAACTCGATACCATCGCTAGCTACGATCGTCGCATGCTTCTATGGTATCGTCGTATCGAAAGAATTTATTCGTTCCGAGAAGCAGGCAAAGATTTCGCGATCGTTATCGGTGACGTAGTCTAATTACTCGTAGTTATCACGTTCTAATTGGCGAGGTGCCGTGGTTCGCGTAACCTCGCTTCTGTCCCCTCCGTTTAACAGGTAACTTTGTTTCGTCGTATTGGCTACTGGTCGGCCTGCGAAACGGGGCTAACGCCAGGTGAAATATTAACGACGCTTCCCGATGGAAGGATGTAAATTAACATTACGTATAACGCGGAACCAGCTCGACCGGCCACCGACGACCGCACACCGAGCATTATGTTTTCGCCGACATTACGCCGCGCTGTGATTTCGCTGTCCGCTTTATGGTAACTCGTTTCTAGACGAGCGAAAGCGGCTGTGTTCTTCATCGGCTCTAATTACAGCGTTTACCCGGTTTGCTCCGCGGAAAAATCCCTGGTCAGCCCGTCGACAACCGTAAAGAATGCGTACGACCGGAACGAAAAACCGACTTTACGGCGCCGAAACCGCCCACCGTTCGCGTGTCCGTTTTTAATTTAACGCTCATTTGCCACTTGGCATCGTCGGTATATCATTATCTTCGTTTTCTTTAACGATCCAACTTTTTCCTTGTTTGTTTTACTGATTTTCCATCCACCTTTCTTGTTCCTTTCTATACGACTAACGACCAAGATCGGTTACATCCGATATTTTTAAGACAGTTTCGCCGATATCGAGTCACAGAGTTCGCTTGTGAATTTTTTTATCAAATAACGAAACGCTAGGAGAAATGCTTGGATGCTCGAAGGGAATCGAGAAGAACCGCTAAAAATCGTTTGATAAAACAGGTTTCTCTTCTTCACTCGGCAATGTCGAGCTTCTATCGCTTTCACGAAGTCTGTGTTCGCTATCCGTGGAAGATCGTTCGAAGAATGTTGTATCCGTTTTATCATTGCTAAAATATACTATCTGTTGCTGTAAATCCAATAGAGATCTGATCTGGCCATTAAAAATAGAAAACGTAGATGCAAATTTTATATTTATGTTAGGAAATACGAATGGTGGGAAATGGAGCGTTTGCCGGAATTTATACCGAAAGCCAAGGAAACGCGATTGCTTCCGTGGGTTTAACGGATCGGTATCGGAGAAGACGGGGAGCTCGCAAAATCGACAAGGAAGCCACGACTTTGTACAGTCGATTGGTTACGCGTGCCGCGCTTTAGGGGTTTCGCGTTATCGAGTCGTAACGTTAGAGACGTGGGCGAAGTTCAACGTTCACGACTGTAACTTTCCAAATGGAAATGTCGTCAGGAGGGTCTTTCTTTTCGAAGCGGCCGCCGTTTTACGAGGGTTCCTAACATGCGCAAAGCATAAAAAGCCACCTGCATAGTTAAGTAGATGCATTTGACGCGTAAACTAGTAAGAGGAATGAGAATTCCTCCAAGATCTAAAGTCTAGTTTAAAGGTGAAGTTATTTGACGCGAAGAAGATCGCGGGAGACTTTATTCTTAAAGATTCCACCGGTTTCGTTGCTATTCTCTGACGGATCGTTAATTTAAACGAAACAAAATACGAAGACAATTTTGTCGACACGGGACTTATCGACAACGTACCGAACTAGAAAACCGCATCCTTGTAAAAAGATTGAAAATATGGCTGCATTGTTCGTATATTTATTAACTACGTACGTACATATTATCCACGCGTATCGTCGTATCAATGGTATAACAACGACATCAGCGCGTCCAAGTTCTCTTAAAATGAAACGAAACTCTAGCGATTAGAATTTGCATCGTTCGTTCTACTCGCTCGCGTGAAATTAACAACTTGCGCGGATAATGCCTCTAGTTTCGTACGTAGCCCGTACGTGTGTACACTGTACGCCGAGACGAACGGCTACTACACTGCGAGGATAGTTGTGTCCAGACGCTGTTATGGCTGCAAGCGCAAAGTCGGAAACCCGATCCGGCTTTCATCTTTTCCGCGTACATCGTTGGCGGGACTGACATTGATTCGCGTTTTATCTGAACCCGTTTGTGGCACCGACAACACGCGTTATTCGATCTTCGTTCGAGCTTGTTCCAAATAGGCGAAGACGGAAGAAAGGAAAAGCGTTTCTTCGACACGTATTCTCTTATTATATTCCTCGAAGAAACGTAATTTTCAGCGAGCAATCGATCGATCAATCGTATCGAGCTATATTCTTTGTTGATGGAACGAGGGCGGGGCTTACTCTCTTCCGACCAGCGTCCGCTTTCCGTGAAGCTAAAGAGCAAAATTTCCGTCATTATAAAAATGCCTCGCTATCGAGTGGAAACTTTGCGGTTCTTGCAACGATGCAAATTTGTGTGAAACAGGTTTACGCAGTGTGTAATTAGAAAAAAGGATATACGCGAGATACGTAATCTCTCGGAACGAGATGTAATTACAGCGAGTTTAGAAATATCGTGGTTCGCTTACTGACAAGCAACCAGAATCTTCGATTATCTACACTTGCCAAGTGCGTATTAAGCGATCACACCCGTTTCGTTTGTCCCATTCCACGCTAATGTCCAACCGAAGTTATACGTAGCGTATAGTACGTGTACGCACATTGCGTTCACGCGTACTAATGTTGAACGACAAGAATCGTGCATGGGTAATCGATATCCTTTCGAAGATCGTTGTATTCGATTTATTGAAAAATAATATGGCAGGTAAAGAAAGATCTAATCGTGTAAATCGTCGAAGATCGGGCCAGTTTTCCACGATATTTCGAAATTTAACATCGCGTTGGAATCTGCACGCAACGTACGTCATTTCCGTAAGAGATTCTTCAAAACGTAAAACACATAAAGCTACGTCGCGATAACTCATATACGATTAAAACACGAGACAATGAATTTCGTTAACGGATCCAACCGCACGATTTATATCCGATTCGTCGCCTCGTTAATTCGTCGGTGCCGGGCCTGGAAAAAAGAACGAAAGTTCCGATGTCTGTTGCGTACCGTCGTTTATAGCAGCGATAAATGTGGAATACCACGAAACAGTAATTTCATTGAGCTACGTGTGCATCGCGTGATTACAGAAACGATCTCATTGACCCTCGAATAATGTAATTTATCTCGCCGGATATATTTGCGCATTCGTGAAGGGTGCGAACCAGAAATAAGATTGTCCAATTCTGCGAACCAGAATACGATTTATGTACTTTCCTGAAGGGGGCAAACGTATTTGCCGTTCAACAGCCCCGCCATTGATTAACATTCCTCACACTTTGCCAACCGACGAAGGTTGCTTCGTTCGTACGATTTTACTCGTACAGGTATCGATTATGCATAATAAAGTTTATCGAGATCCGTGGATTTCGTTCGAATAGATAATCGAACATCTGTGATGACGATAATAATATTAATAATAATGATAATTGTCAATAATACGTATATCAAGATGTACAAGGTAGAAAGAATAATAATAATAATAATAATAATAATAATAATAATAATGATAAAAGACGAGGGTAAAGTTGACAATGCAACGGAATATTAATCCGTGCTGTTTCGCGTTTATATAAATTGTTGCGCTGTTATGTTGTTTCGGCAAATTACCTGCGAGTTTCTTACGTGCAATTTTGTATAATTTTCTTTCATTTTCAAGCTATAATTATTTTTCGTATCGTGGGAAATATTTAGTTATCAATTCTACATTTAAACTGTACTTTCGAAGTTTAAGTTATACGGTCGAGAGATACGCGCAATCGCTCACCGTGAATTGAAAGCGCTTTATCGTTTAGATGTAAACGATAAACGTCAAAAATGTCTTAAACCGTCTACGTTATCGATCTTTAGACGTTGCCTCAAAGATATCGCTTGATTTACATATTTTCTAGCTTACGAGTTAGAAAGAAAAATAGCCGTCATAAAGCAAGTAATTCTTTACTCGCACAATTTACTTGAAAAAGTCTATTTTAGCGTATCGCGATATTCCGTTATGCTTACTATTAATAGTAGACGATAAAATCACACGCGATTCGTGTCTCTTCGTCGACAATTTCATCATCTTGCATCTGGAAAGAAATGGACGAACGTTCTACTCCACTTTCGAGTGGTAGTGTACACGTGTATCTATTAATTGAACTGTAACCATAGTTAAACCTTTTTCGACTATTCGTAGCTTCGATAAACGTGGAGCAGCACGCGATGCACTACATCGAGAAACACGTGTTGCACCGTGATTATTCATTCGATGATTGCGTTCACCCTCGAATTCCAGTAGGCGAGCGAGAACGAGCGATCGTGTATCAAACTTGACGCCTAAACAAACCTTTGTGTTTTCCCTGCGAGATTTACGACTACGACGAAAAGAGGGGCCGATGCAGCCGATTTTTTCCACTGTCAACAGCTCGAATGAAGAATGCGCGGGCGAAATTATTGAAATCATCGTATCTCTTTTATTCTGGAACCGGTCAATATACACGAAGACACGTGGTCCCTGTTAACCCTGTCCGCGCCAATGAAACTTCCTTCTGACCATGCAAGGGGTTTGCTCGCCAACTGACAATCCACGTATTAACTTTTACGTTGCAGGCTGACATTTAGCCATTTGATAAGTTTACTTGCAAAATTAGAATTGACGTACGTTTGTTCGGTCGAGTTTAGGCGATTAAGCTTGTTTCAGTTTGTTTAGGCGTAGACTTTGCCAGAGATTCAATCGTTGGTAAAATACCACCGCTGAGTTCAAATTCATTACGTTTGAGAAAGGAATAAAATGGAAAACGTACGAAATGGTTGCGATAAAATAGCGTTTAAAAGATTCCTTTGTTACTTTTCTTTTTCTTTTACCAAGTAGCGCATCGATCGATATTTTGGGAGTTTATTTTGTCGTTAGTTTCGCTCGCTTACGATTAGACGAGTGTTACAGCACGGTAGATTGCACGCATCTGACGCGAGTAGAAACGACTAATTGTGCGCGTATTATCCACTTCTATTGCTGAAATTCTCGATTATTATCATCGGTCGTAACTACCTATCATCATCATTGACATCGAATTCTAGAAAGAATGCTAGACATTTCTCTTGTCGGTAGTTTCGACTTATCAATGGATTTAACGTTAAATGCAAATTTCAAGTGTAGTAACAAGTTGTAACAGTGCAACTTAATCCACGACGAATTTCCTGTATTTGTCTAAAGTAATTTGAAACTTGAAAGAGACGTATAACTTTTATCCTATCCGAAATTAATAAAAATACACAATTAACATAGAAATATACGACGCTATTAAATTTTTCAATGAAATTATACATAACGGGGGATTGGACATTTGCGCACGCATGTTATTTTTCAATTGTTAAGCTTCTTCGAAATCATTAAGACTCTCGATAAGGTTTTCAAGTTAATGTCTCTTCTCAGCGCCAATTACAGTCGTCGATATCCCGTTTAATCTAGTAAATTATGGTAGTTGCATTGACTTCGTGTGTAATTTTTTGATCGGCGATCCAGTTGTAATATATATCGATCGGCGTACAGCGAGCTATTTTGCAGATATTATTGGCACGAGTGTGGAAATCTGTTGCTTTCAATACTTGCAGGTTAATAGTAGGTCTGTAATTAATGAGAAGCAAAGCTGCAATTTGTCAACTAAATTATAGTGGATGTCGAATCGGATTATAATCCCACGAATGGCACACAATTACGATATCTACGCTCGTTACCGTCTAATTAGATGCGTGCCTCAGGCGGTATCGTATCCGATGCCAAAAATATTTCTATTTTTAACATTTCTAACGTCGTAACGTATCATCTGATCAGAACGTATGAAAAATACCGAAGAAATAAACGACGTTCCATGCGCATCAACTTACGAGTAAGAAATTACTATGATCGCAATGACATTGTGCGTATACCGCAATGCCATCATCCTAGATTACGCGTTATCATTTAGTAAAAGGTTTCTCGTCTTACGAACAACGCTCGGTCTCGAAGCGCGAAAATCTTTTCAATATACGTACTTAACGTAATGACACGTTCAAGGCCGATGTAGTCGATCCTCTCAATACCGTTTACCGCGTAAATTGCGGTATAGATGATGTAATTTCGTATAATTTCCCTTTCCTGCGCCAGATAGACATTATATTTTTCTATAAATACATATATATATATATATATATATATATATATATATATATATATGTATATATAACACAAACGTACGTTATATAAATGCGACTCGTTCAACGATGTACGAATACGTAGGAAACGTGACTGGCCAGTTTCAGTCAAGTTTCGGCATCCCGACGCGTTCTTTTCGATAGAACGAGATCAACTTGTACGTGCAAATGATCAAAGTAATCAGGCAATCGGGGGAAACCGGGAGTAATTTCGCGGAATCCTCGCTCGCATCTTCGAGAGCCGTTCAAGGATTAGAAATTATCCGTGATTGCGAGGCGAGAAAGCGTCAGGTTTTTTGTAGCCTGGGTAGACCAAGTCGCATTTAAACGCGGCTAATATCCTGAATCAAGATCGGGCAAAAGATCAAGATCGATTGATTTATAATAATCTGGCGTTCGCTATGATTATATTCTTTTTGCACTTCGGGCGACTCATTGAATATGCGAGTTACAGCGTCAACCACTCCGGGCTATGCTCATGACTTACGAGCTCGAAAGAGCAATATGTACCTACGGTGTATCGCATCGATCCTTTCAGTTTTATGCGTGTTTCCGATGATTTCGGATGGTTGGCTGATTTATAAACGAAAATCGCACGAGAAAAATACGACGAGCGCTTAATCTTTCTTAATCTTAACTTTAAGAGCGGTAATTTTAATATTAACCTGAAATTATCTATTATAATTCGAACGTAATCTGAAGTGCGAAAATAAGTGATAAACCGAAGATTTTTCGTAAGAAACGAATAATATTATTAACGTTTTTCTTAATGTTCCAGGGGATGGCAAAGACACGTTTAATTTTTAAATCAAACATATAGACATCTTTTTATTATCTATATATATGTATATATGTAGAAGCTCGCACGTTACGATATGTTAGTAGATCGGATCTTTCTTCGTCAACCGGGAGCAAAATAAACAAATAACATACACGCATGAGTACTTAATTAGTCATAAAACTAGATGGCCTTCTTAAAGGAAATCTGCATTATCAACGTGACCAATCAGTAACAGTAATTAAAGGATTTTTTAAAAGTAGTTACTCAAACAGCATGAGCGCGTGTTTAATTTAAATTTGCTCTATTTTTGAATCTCGAACTGAAACTAGTTGACAAATAAAACCGATTGAAACGATTATTTATCGTATAGCATAGAAATAAATGGTATTAAAACAGGTATCTAAACAAAAAGTGAAAATATCCAGCCTTCCGTGGCATTTCAGTCTCTGTTCATTTCTAAATACGAATTAGTAACTACGAAACTGATTTGCACTCCATCGTACTTGGCGTTATAGTATTTGATTAATTAGGTTCGAGTACATTAAATTTCGTATCGTTTAGCGGTAGTAGGTATCTTCCTGCGATCATAAAAAAAAAAAAAAAAAATATGCAGATACATACTATTGCGAAAACGAAGCGTAGAAAACAGCTGGTAAGAAAATCGTTCATTGGAAAATGAGGCTCTATGCAAATGTATGTTTGTACTTTCTATAAGCGCTGTATACGAGAAGAAGAAAAGGCAGAAATAAAATTCCAAAAAGTTGAAATTAACATCGTTGAAAAAAAGGTACACGACCGACGAAGTACCTTTCGACCAAGATGCATTGTCAGTAGACTCGATTATAGATCGTTCGAAGCAATTTGAGAAGTTAAGAGTCGCCGCGTCGCGCCACGTCGTGGACGAAGATTCGCGTAAACGCTTAATTCTTGTGGAATAGAGGCGCTTCGACAAACGCAAAAACGGCTGCTGATAACCGATCTTTTACAAGTAATTCCAGTGACTTAAAGCGAGAGAAGAGCATGTAATTCCCGTTGAGTACATACGCGTGTTGTTGCCAAGTTTAAAGCGGCCGATCACGTAACTTCGTAACGAGCCTTTTCCTCTGGCACACACGAGCGAACTTCGCGGCTTAAGCGCTGGTAACTACAGAAGTCAAATCGCGCGTTTATGTACATTTATCGGTATATACGAAGTCGTTCGATTTTAAAGCAATGGTAATTACTGTTATCGATTCGGTCGTTATTTCAGAGAATGCGCCAGTATGGGAAACCATCCTAGACGGCTGGTATTAAATAGAAACTCCTGTTTCTTTACACCATTTCGAAACTTCGTTTCTCCTTCGTTTCGTTATTTTTCAGCAAAGTATTAATTACACGCCGATATTAGCCGACACAGGCACGACTAGTATCGCTAATCGCTACGTAATTTCCTTTAATAGATAAATAAGCGATATTGCTTGCTTGATACTCGTACTTGTATTAGTAAATCATCATCCGGTAGAATAAAACTCCGGTAAAACTTGGAAAGTTTATTAAGCTTCCAATTTTTACTATTAATTATTCAATAAATAAAATTCAATTATACGTTTCTAAATCCTGTGCAATTGGAATGATATATTTCTAAATTCGGTGTTAAAAAATGCACGAAGCAGTCGTTATCGTACCCAGAAGATTCGCGTAAATGATCTTAATGACGAGATCTGGATCTCTGAAATATCACGGCGCGGAAACTCTCCTCAAAGGCTTCGGTCGCAAAATAAGTCTTTCCCCTCGACGACGATATGAATCAATGTCCGCGCTAAACGCGAAAATGTCGTCAAATTAAGACGACAGAATCCAGAACGGGACGCGACTTAATCATCCGTCAGGGCGGTTACCTGTCTCCTTCCGTGACACGTGCATGAGTTGCGTGCATGCGTGCATCCATTGGGTGATGTGCCCGGTTGCGCGTGCGCTCAACGAGAATGCATCGTGTTCGAAGGTTCACGCGGGGTCAAAGTCAACTGGTTCCTAGCCCATATTCAGCGTGCAACGAATACCGAAGTGCAATTGCGTCACCGTTCCATTCTGCATTCGTGTGATCCCCCTCGAGCACCATAAATTACCCGTCGCGTCGCGTCGCGATGTCTCGTTCACCACGCAGCAGCCAACTGCACCACTCGCGAGGCGAAACGTACTCGTCTCATGGCCAGAATTATCATTTTTCTAACTGTTCTTGCACCTCGTTAGTCTCGTTGCGTCTTATCGCCGCGATCCTCCTGCGCAAATTGGTTTAAATCGGTTTGTCGATCGATGCTTCCGAGCGAAACGAACCGATTTCGTTGTTTTACGGCGTCCCTTTTCGTCTTTTTCGGAAGATCTTTCCGTTTGTATTCTTTTTTCTTTTTTTTTTTTTTTTTTTTTTTTTTTTGTAGGAAAAGCTAGTTGGAGAAGCAGCGAGCGAATAAAGGCAGGAAATGATCTTTGCGTTTAACTATTTATCCTTCAATTGGTTCTCTATCGTTGTGTGAATTGGAAATAAAAGAAAAGTTATAATTTTACTGGATCGAAGTATTTTGTCGTGTCATTAATTTTAGTCGTTTATGTTTTACACTCGACACGTATATATCCTAGTAACATTCATACGTATACGTATCGTTGCTGCAAGTGAATTGGAGTATCGGCAGATTCGTGAACGATACGTGGCATGAGCAGACAGATTTATTTTATAAATCGCGAGTAACCGATTTAATCGGTTCATTCCCTTCGTGTTATACCGGATGTATAATAAATCGATAGCATTAAAAGATTACAGATTTAGTTCACGATCGTTCATCATTTAGTTCACGTTTTACGTTCGTTGGCATTACTCGCACCTCGAGTATTACCTACTCATCGTTACAAATTACAAATTTGAAATAACAAATGGCGAGGTTAATATATAGCAGCTAATTATTCAGTTCTTGAACGTTACGCGATACAAACAACACATTGATAGCATCAAATAGAAACTTCCTCGTAGATTTAGCTCACGACTGTTACGTTTGTACCATTATCCGCACCCCAAGTGTTACTCATCGTTGCAAACTACGACGTTAATATAACCTGGCCTGGTTCATTCCTTTAGCTTTACTAATTTTTATCCCGTTCCATACACCATTATCCGCTATCAAGAAAGAGTAAACGACCTACAACCCTTTTAATTCCCATCGAAACTCCTAATTCGTCTGCTCTCGAATAATCAAAATCTCAAGATCCGCAAAAGGACAAACAGATCCTTAACTCTCGAACGTATCAAGAAACCACGAACGCGTCATAAAGTCGGCTGTACGTTGTACACGTGGGAAATGTTAGTACGGCTGTTGCGTTTACTCGTTCTTAACCCATTAAGAACCGAGCGAAATTATGCGTAAAAGTTGCGCAAAACGCAACGTCACTGCGAAAGTATCGAATAAAGAAATTTATCGTCTTGCCAGGTTAGAGAAAAGAACAGACAGACGGGTGCAAAAGCCGTATTTCGATAACGCGTTTCATCCTGTTCTCGTCGTTGCGTTACGTAATAAGAACGCGAGTCAGGACGTCGCAAGTAAGCGATCAATCTCGTTATTTCAATGACGTGTACCCGTTTCCGCGAGCCGTTGCATGCACGCAGGTCGTTCGCAGGTGCATATCGCTGTTTACGTCGAACCCATAGAAAATAATGCCCCCGTTCGAAAGAAATCGGCTAATGGAGATCGTAATTTCGCAGTGCCACCGGTGGTGACCCGCTGTTTTACACCTAAAGGAGAAGAAACTTTACGACTTTCGGTATTATTATGCCCTGTTTACGATTTATTCTTAGCAGATTTATCTTTAGTGCGGCGCGAACTGTTCGAATCGATGCTTTGTGCGTGTGTATCGTGTCGCGATTGATACGCTAGGCTTGTGTTGTACGTTGCTTTAGAATAGAACCGATATATGTAATTAGTTCCGAGACGTCATTCGTTGTAGCGTAAATTAGTCGCAGCGTACATGGAGACGCGTGTACCTATACTTAAGGAAAATACAAATTCTAAATAAAATCTTGTAGTTGTTATTTAACTTGTATACACTCTACATGTTGAATATAATTTATTTCTGTAATAAATAGCGGTGGCACGAAAAATGTACTTGATATTCGTTGCAAGGAAGAGAATTAACGAGTCGAACGATCCACCGTGATATATTTGGTTCGCGACAATCGGAAAATGGTGGCGATGCGTCGTAATACTCGCGGAAACTCATCGCAAACTCGTTCGCGCAATTAACTGTATTTTACGCAGTATCAAGGAACTCGGAAACTCCGTTTTACGCGCATATGTGTCGTGAATAGGGAATTTAATGCACACTAGTACACGGCCACTTCTCCAACCGTTGAGTAAAAGCTGTTACATCGCTGTTAACGGTGTCTGGACGTTTACGATTACCGTGATTTCTGGCCGGTCGAATTTTACCGTGCATTCAATTCTCGATATCCGAACGACGATATCTTAATGCTTCCAGAGCGTTCTCTTTTATTTGGGTTAGGTTTCCTCGCCGTTCACACTCTAGCGAGCCTAGTGTCTCGCGGCTGATAGCGACCGTGCAATTTCAGTACGATTCGAGAAGAAATTCGATATTTAAACGGAATATCTATTTATCCGAGGTACTATTTGTTCGGATAACGACCAAGTAAGTTAAAGTTAACCTTTACGCCGTGATATTACAGTCGAACTCTGCCACGTTCCCATTTACCCAAACATTCGCTTTTAATCCATTTTCTGTCACAATGTATTCTCTTTCACTGTACGAATTGACAACCACGCGCTACACATTACACTCCTATGTATATATAATACTTACACTTATATATTAAGGAAATTGGAAATTGAAGAATCTTTTTATCGAATCGATGAAGGCGAAGCTTCTTTCAGATTGGCAAAGTTGAATCTGAACGATTTAAATTCGAGCAACTTGATATCGCTTTGGTAACGTTAATGCGATATTCGCTTAACGTTGCAAGGACGAGGAAATACATATGCGCGTGTTCTTCTTTTGCGAGCTACGAAGATTTTATTCTCTGTTCTTCGAACCCGACGTCGCTGCGGTGACTCGCCGCACACCGATGGTCCGCACTCGGCTTTAAAAGTAGCCGCAAAACTGTTGCTTCGTCTAAATTCTGAATGAAAGAATATATAAAGGATGGAACTTGGTTCGAAACACGTTTCAAGTCGAATGAAATACGAGTAATTCACACGTTGGTAAAATGGTTTCAAGTTTCAAGTTTTTAACTGGGAAAACAGAGAAAGACGTACGAGAACGAAGCTTCGAAAAAATTGCACGTCCGTGGTCGACCTAATGTTTTTAGCTTCGTTTCTAATTCTGGTGTATTAGTCGTTTCTTAGTACGTATTAGTTGGCTAAATTAAGTTTTAATTTTAAGCGTCTATTCGCTTTCCGCCACGCGTACACGCTCGAAACCAATTTATCCGATTTCGAACGATTTCAAAGTCAAGTTTGTCGACTCGTATGAACAAAATCTGGAAGTTAGGCTTTTTCGAATTCAAATACCCAATCCGACTAATTCGAGCGAAGTTTTAAAAGACTAGAGAAATTTTCGCCGCGCAAACGTTCCCTCTGTTATTCGTGAACTCTACGCGGGTTCGACTTGTTGTGTCTGCTCGCATTTTATTGTCTTTGTTTTACGGTAGACATTCACGTTTTGTGGAAAATGCTCGCAGTGCAGACTACACAAAGAAACGCGAACTGGATTATTTCGTTGCTTTTGTTTCGTTCCTCCTTCCCTCCTTTTCTTCTTTCTTTCTTCTTAGAACAAGGTCTCGATGAATACAAAAGTGGCTACCCAAAGTAGTATCGTAGAAGTACAGCGATTCGCAAAAGTATTTCGGACATTTACCATAAAATATATTACTCGCGTTATACGTGCAAAACATTCTGAAATTTTATCAGCGTTGCAACGTATAAAACGGTATCGAAACACACCGAACATACGTATGTTCGATGGTTCTTTCTCTTATCGAGCGTTGAAACTGTTTACGTATATATTGCTTACGTGATAGAATCTCGTGACAATGGATATAATTTAAAATATAAATACAAGACGTATAGGTGCATACGTACGTGTATAATTGAAACCGACACTTCGTCTACTCTGTCTGTGTAAAAGCGATAAATGTTACGCAACAATCGTCATACTGTTAATATTCGATATCGTACAAAGATATTGGAAAAAATATTATTCAAATATACATTACGCATTCCGTATTGTAAAATTAATTATTAAATCGTAATATCACAGAAATATATCAAAGTTCCCATAACGATTGAGAAAAAAGATATTTCATTAGCCTTGTTCCATTAATAACGATAATAAAATAAGGTAACTTTCGTCGGATAATTTTTGTCATACTTTTAACAGATATAGAAACGATACCGTGTGCAAGTATAAACAGGACATGCTGTTATTTTACATGTTATTTTAGTTAATTATCTCGTTATTTATGTATATATTTATAACCAATCGAATCTCTAATCGAATTTCTTTCTTTCGATAAATTTCTCGTCATCTTTGGTAAAACGAAGCGATATCAACGTACCAGCGCACGAAGTCTCTATATCTTCGAAGTAATACGATTTTTGCGCATTATCAAAAATATATTACTTGGTTTACGACGTGAGCTATCAAGAGTTTTTTGCGAACCGCAAGCTCGACGCGCGATATTAATTTAATTTCCCGCAATTACGCAAATGGCCGTTTTTCTCTTCGGGCAACATCCTATCAACTTAATTAAGAAAGAACAAGGAACTTTCAATTCGTCGACGAGTCTGAAATCCACTAAGAGAAAATGAGCAGCTTCGCGATTCCAACTTTACGCGTAAAATTATACCTGTTTTATGCTCGCTATAGTCCTACGCAGCTACACGTTATCTTGCCTTCGTTAATATTCTATCAATTTTCTTTTCGTCTCAAAAAGCATCCTATCGGTGTACGAAACCTTCGACACACGAAAAAACCATCGAGTATCTGAAACGATACCCACAACGGCTCGTTTCTCCGCTACAATTTCCACAATTACCATCCAGGTTTTATAAAATATGGGCGATTATCTCTCGTAAAAAGTTGCCATGCAAATGTTCGTAATAGTACGATAAAATATATGCGAAAGTACACTCTGTATATATTATCGCTTTCTATCGCATTTTAAATTACGATATATCAACGGTGTCCCATATCTCAACTTGCAAAGAACAAACTTCGACCGCCAACCGAAGCTCGACTATTTGCATTCTCTCCGTGACACGGTAAAACTTCGCAGACGTGGTTTCCTTCGATTCGAATTAATCACCTAAACTAGTCGCGGACCAATGAATCCAGACTAGACGTACGCTTTAGCGAAGTTGTACGTGCGCCACGTGACAGTTTCGTAAAGTCCATCGCACTATTCACCGCTTCTATTCTAGTTCTTCCGACCGGCCATTTCTGCACGCGTCTGTGACTCTAATATAATTGAATGGACGACCGCTGCCTTCGTCTATCTCCTCGGTTTTCCATCCATCATCGCCAGAGAACCGAGTCTTTCGTCCCTTTTCAAAGGTAGTTCGGTGTTTAACTGGGACGAGACGACATTCCAGGTTATCGTCCCCTTTTGCGATTGACCGTGTAATGCAAAGTAATTCGCTTTTCACGCGGAATACGCGTTCCTCCGTTTTCGAATCAGAATGCTCCAAATTACAGAAACGACGAATTTCCCGGAATTACGATCGGACATATACGTTGTTCTAAATGTAGGACGTAGATACGAGAATATGTAAGACCGTGTAACGTACAGATATGGAATAGGTTTAATCGCTTTCAGTAAACGAAGTTCTTCATATATATATATATATTTTTTTCTATACATTAGAAAAATGTAATTGATTGCTAAATATTTGGTCTCGCGAAGGAAGAAAGTTGATTTAAACGCGAGCAACCTAATTCGCCTACAGGGTGTAAAAGAAACCTTGTTCGTGAAGAATTAACACGTCTTAAATATAATTTAATATTTCTTTGATATTTTGCCTATTTTGTTACGTAACAGATAGGTTCTCTTAATTCGTTGTATTTGGCTTTACGTTTGACAATAAAGGTACGTAGAAGATACAACGTATATATCGTATTTGTGTAACGTATTGTACGGTAGAATTTTGTTTTGCTAAGTTTGTTTGAATAAGGTGCGCGTGTGAGAACAGTGTTATTCAACAGAGTTTCATTCAAGAAATTATTCATAATAAATTAGTTCCTAGAAGAGAGTCAAATATCGTAACATTGGAAACCAAGTAATTATTTTTCTTGCATATCATTGACATGTTTCGGTAAAGATAAAAAATTTCAAAGACGGCTTAGGATAACGAGGACAAGAGGCGCGAGAGCTCAAGATAGAGTGGAATGTAGGCTGTCATCGTTTGAAATAGAAAACGGTACGTAGTTCGTTGAAAATTTTGTGCATTTCTGCCGTGTTGTTTTTTTTAAACAAAGTACAGACTAATCGCGCGACGATCGAATAATCGACAAACGAGTATACTCTAACTTTTACGACGTACCTTAAATCTGCTGCGCGATACTCTTAAATTGCATTATATGCAATAACCAAAAAGAAGTTTTTCAAAGGTATGACAATATGTGTGTGTGTGTGTATGTGTGTGTGTGTATAGGAAGCACAATAAAATAACGACAATAAAACGATATAAAAGCGTTATGGGTTGTTATTACGCTAAAATGGAGTTCTAATAAATCCAGATAGTCATAAATTAGAAGATAATTAATCCGTTACATGCTCGATAAAGTTGTAAAAATATATAGGTTTGTCGCATTACGCGTTATACGAAGCTGAGCGTTCTAGTCACAGACTTTTGTTGCGTGGCAAATTCGTTCCAAAGGTTCTACACCGTGGAATGTAGAAATCTAGATTACGGATTAGATATAACAAATGTGAGAACGCTGAACCTAGTGCCGAGAGCAAAGCTACCATTATAGCTACTACATGCCACATACAAGAATACCAACTTGCCTGACAATTATTTCGTCTCAGATACAAGATGTAAAATATGAATATTCTTGTAATTAGTTTATTCGCTCGTTTTTAACGCTCGATCAATCTTCAATTTCCATTCTTTTCTGTTTTCATCGCTCTAAACGATAAACGTTTCATCAGACGCGATTCGCTGTACCTTCGCGATACGATATCGCTGTTTAACTCGATAATTAAAAGAAACGCAAAAGGCAAACGCAAAATTAGACGATTAACGCAAACGTTCACGTTCTTCCGAGATATACAATCCCGCTACGTCAACTAATCGCCAGTTCCAGCCATCGTTTTACGCAAGTAGCCGAAGAAACACTTTTTTGACCCCGGGGTCCGACGTGTTAAGCCGGCTAAAAAATCGGACGAGTGCAACAACCGAATCGTGTAGCGACTGATTCACGACGCGCAGGGCCAATGGGAAAGGCGTGTGGTCGATGAACGAAAGTGAAAGATTTACCGTGCCCTAATCGCTGCATGGTAATTTGTGGAACTGGAGGACTGGAGGAGGCGGCTGCGAACAGCTAATTGAATTAGCGAATTAATTGCGTTATTAGACGCCACGGGGGCTAACCTGTACGGGCACGCATACCAATAATCATAAATCACCGGATTGAATTTTGAATGCCGATTCTGCAGGCTCTCGAGCCATGAGACCACTTCGAACGATCCACGCGCCTCGCACGCTCGTTTCTCTTTTTTCCAGCTTGCTCGCTTTATATCACTGCTCGGTAATTCGGAGGTGTTAATCGTTTAATAGGTGAGGCATCGTTGGTCGTGTATTTTCGGGGACGTAGATTGATGGGATGGATTCTCTGGACGCCTTTGGAGTCTTCCTTTCTAATTCGGTGAGCTATGTGACCGCGCCGATTTTAAGCCGAACGCTTGGGGATTCGGAAATCTCTTTGTGCGCCTTCGGTTTCAACGGAGAAATGGGATTGAATAGAGTCGACTGGATATAGAAATAGACTCGTTGATGGTGACGAGTTAGTTAGTTGGAATTATCGAGAAATCAAGGAAATAAATTAGCGAATAACTTGCAGCGGGTAAGTTATTAGAACCTCGACCACGATGATTCTCGACCGTCGTAATAAATTCAAATAATATCTAAATCATTTTGCTGAGAAATAATCGATCTAGGATGATGTTGCACAGCCGAACGAATATTACACACAGCGAAACGAACAATTTACGAGTTGTCAACTTAAAAACACGTCGCGCTTTTCGAGCTATCGTTTTTATTTTTCCATCCTGTACGAGCTTCTTAAATTACGATCTATAAATTATAAAGATCAACTTTCACCTACGAACCTAGTCCCGCGCGACGTTTCCTATTGACATATAAAACGTCCAAGCACTCGACTATGTATAACTCGCGCATTGTGTAATTAGAAGAGAACCTCTCGGTTTCGATTTGTTCCACGAATTTTCCAATAACAGTTCGCCGTAAAATTTCTACTTTCCCTACTTTCTAAGTAGACTCGAAAATAACATATCTAATCGTAAATCAACGCGCGCGCGTAAATCTTTTTCGGAAGTGGCTATCGGTTTACCACGACAAGTTCGTTAATTCCTGGAGGAGATGTTTCGGTTCGCGCTACTTCGCGGTCAAGCGTGTCGCGTAAATTACCAGATTGCACGAAGTAAGTACACCGAGACGCACGCATCGCACGCGAAATTACGCTGTTAGGCGAGTCTAAAAAGTCGAACTAGGACCGGATCGGGCATGCCGTGTATATTTTCGTGTTACCACGTCAAAGAAACAGCGCTCGTAAACTAAACGAAATACGATGTCAGTGTCTTCCACGCGAGAAGATACATTGCTCCGCGATTTTCAGTGGTTCTTAGTTTTGGCCATTCCCTCGCCATTCACTCGTCGTCCGATCGCCGCTCTATTAACGCGTAATTTACTTTCAGTATCAATCGACAATGTCTTTTTATCGTAAGACGAATATTCTTTTATTTCCTGTAGTTTTACAAATAACAAGTTTTTATTCGAAAAGGAAGTTGCAGATACAAGACGCTGTGTAAGTTTCATATAACTTTCTATAACGGTCCTAAGCTAAGATGGAGGAAATGAATTCGCACATAATACAATAAAACCTAGAAAACGTACAACGCGTAAAGAAAACGTACGTATAAGACAGCACGTATAAGCATACGTATATGATACAACGTGTAAAATTGATACTTTAACGAGACATCGAGATCAACCTTTTGATACGTTTATTGTCTCGTATATTACGACTATTAACTTGCTTCTTTGGCAACGATATTCCATCCTTTGTATAATTAAATATACGCGCGTACGTGTCCAATTCGTAAGATATTCGTACGATTCGAAGAGATCGTGAACTATAATTACCAAACGAGGACAAACATTTTCACCCCGTACCGTGAACGTCCACCCGTTGCGTAAGATACGAGCCGCAAAAACCCGAAATATTTGAAAGAAGAGTGGAAAGGCGTATCCACCAAGCCCACAACGATACCGTTACATCATTGCCTGGCCCCAGGAAAAGAAGGGAAAGAATCGGAAAGAGAAAGAAAATTTCCAGCGAGCAGGTTGTTATAAATCTCTGGCAGAAGCATTCTTAAAATGAGACGTTACTGTCCGTAACCACGTTTCTCTATCGTTTTTCCCATGGGGAAGCCGGACGAAAATTTGAGAACCCCAAAAAGGGTAAACGTTGCTCGGGCCGAACGTCGCGTCGCCCGAAAGGATCCTCCTTCAGGATTATTTAGGAGCATTCCTCGAACGCCCACTGGTCACCCACGAGCCACGAACCGCCCGCGCCACCAAGATCAGGGGAGCCTCTAAAAGTTCGTCCTTTCGAGACACCGCTAAACAAGACGAAACGAGACGAGACCGACTCTCCGTTAGGGACGTTCACTCTCGATTTTCCACTCGCAAGACAGATTACTCGTGCACGACGTACGCGTGCAATTCGTTGCTTTGTGCAACTGCGCTCTTCTTATTGCGTTCGAGCTTTGAGCGCGTTTAATCCGGCTACTCTCGCGTTTGCTCAATTTCCAAATAGTTAACCTCTTTTGCGACGGATTTATCAGGGCCTCTATTTGCAAGAAGACGGTAATTTTATTTCTACTCTATATCCGTGTATGTACTGTATACGTATGTATCTATATATTGCGTAAAAGAAAAGAAATATTTCCTCTAACGATGTCATCGTTGAGTCGTAAAAAGAGCTTCTTAAGAGCTTCTTCCGGCGTTATATCTTATCCAAAGATGCAAGAAAATCCGTTAAAATTACAACACGAAAAAGGAAAAGAAGAAACAACTTAAACGCGGGCAAAATATTATACCTCAAACTCGACGGAAGATCAAAAGCTTCCCCATCTTCGAGTTTCGATTCTCAAGGGAGGAGGCGACTGCTAAAAATTTTCGATCAACGTAACTTAACTTTTTTACCTCGACAAAGTCGACCATATACCGCCAACCTATCGGCAATATTTCCGCCAAAAATATCGACCGTTCGAGTTTGCGAAGAAAGCAGGGAAGGTTAAAAAGAGGAGAAGATCTGATTTATTGCGCTTCGTGATTACAAAGGCTAAATGAAAGGTCAATTTCCCTTACTATAAAATTATGCATAAAAAAGCCTGAGATACCACCACCACCACCACCACCACCACCATCACCAGCCGTACAGTCTTTTCATAGCAAAGTGATAAGGATTGATCGCTTCCCAAAGAAAAGCATCTTAAAAAAGAGACTATTACTTCGCGCCTATACTTTCTTTTCAACTTTCTTCGAACGTTTCAATTTTACGACTGTACACTGCGCTACCTCGTATATCGGTTCCGCGTTAATATTAATCTTAACTGGCGACAATAACGATTCTGTAACTCAAGATGAACGAAAAACCAAGTCGATAACCGTCAGAGAGGTGCATTTTCTTTTTCCATATTCTCGTGCACGGTGATTCAGAAAAAACGTGGCTGGAAACAAAAAATAATCGGTTTACCAACCGAACCAGCAACGTTACTTGCGGTAGGTCTTACACGCATGGAACACCAACGATCCCGACGAACGAGAGCAAACGTTCAACGCGGAGAAACACTAATTTTCCATTAAATGCCCCATGGGAAATTCACATGTGCCTCGAATCTTTTTCTTGGAAAAAATATGTATAGCTCGCGCTATGCCGATCGTTTCGACGTTTCATTAGCATTGTAATGGCGATTATATTGGTATGTAAAATTCGAAGCAAAGCTAAAAACGCGTTACACGCGTACAAAGTGTCGTTTCTTCGAAATTTCAATTTATCCATCGTCGATTATCAACTGCTACTAAAGAGGAACAAAGTACGAGCGATACGTATACGCATAAAGGGATAAAAGTCTTGATTTTCATGATTGTTCGAATACTTTCGTGACGTTCGGTATCATTGCGCGTGACATAAATTGTCTAGCGAACAAGAACGAAACTGAGAAAAGATAGTTTCGCTGCTGGCCAGGCGCACGAGTTAGACACCGGCAGATATATTTATGTGACACCATGGCCGATAAGGCCAACAGCCAATTAAACTTGAAAGCCGGCCGAACCTCGAGGAACAACCCCCCGCTGCCGTTTGACGTGACTTCAATCACCCGATCAGCTTTTCACTTGCGGCCTTTTGTTTCCCTTTCACCACGCCCCTGCGATGTTCTTGTCACGAGATGATCCTCCGGGACCCTTCCGACTCTTCTTACGAACACGATTCCTCCAGGAGGCTTCTTGATATAGAGGTATACGTTCGAGGATTGGGTTTCCATCGCTCGGTTTCACGCTATGTAAAAATATCACACGTGTCAAAATGACTGGTTTCGGATTTTTCGTTTACACGTTTATCGAGAACATATAAACGTTCTTTACGGAGAATTTATGCTAATTTTTATCGAGACGGAACCATGCACGATGCGAGATGCACACGATCGTTTACAAGTTTAAGCGCACGGTTTAGCCACGCTTTTAGCAACAACGTACCAACGTCAATAAAATCTACGAACGGACAAAAGTTTGACGAACACAGGCGATATTTACTTAACGTTTATTCAAAGCGTTATTTTGGAGACTGTGCGGGATATGCGAGGTTTGACTAGAAAATAGCCGGCGAAAATACGCATTGATAGGTAGAAGCGGAGGAAGAAATAAGCCTTTGCAACGAGAGTTCGGAATTTCTTTGATCAACTTCAAAAATTATTCGTAAAACTAATATAAACTTATCGCAGGTAATTTCTACGTATTCTTCGTTGGTATCTCGAAACGTTTCGAATCTAGTAACAAAGGAACGCATAATTTCATCGATATTCGAACGATCTATCTAATATTAAGTTACGTATACTTTAGTACAGAAAGAATTTATGGACTCGTTTTTCTTGTTACGATGACAAGTGGAACGCTCCTCGACGGAAATAAAAGAAAATAATATAGAAACCAAGTCCGACGTTTGATATAAAACATGTACGAAAAAACGTCGCGTGAAAGGGAACATATTAACTTTCTCCCCCCGAAATTCCAGAAAGCCAAAATTCGCGAACAACCTTGAACGTTGTCGAGGCGGAGTGGTGTTTCATCGTGAGAAGAAAGGAAAAAGCGAAAGGTGCGCTAAAAACCGCCCACGCCAACCGATTCACGAGCATCGTCCGGCTCGTTCAGCCGAGCTGCAATCCGGGCTGCTGAAGCTAAAACACGATAACGTAATCCGGTTATTCGGCGATTTTCATCCGGAAACATCGCATCGGTGGCATTAACGGCCATTCTCGCAGCACCGGCTCGTTATCTTCGAGCGGACGTTCGACTACGAGTATCCTGTCGGTGCGTTACATCTATTACAGCGTTTTTATCGTCCGCCTTCTCCTCTAGCTTTTAAACGTCAGAGCCTTTGTCAGGTCCCGACGCGACCAAATGAAGAAATTTCCACAATGGGCAAAGGAAACGCGACTTGGAGAAAGAAATTTAAACGAGGAAAGAGGAGGATAAGTTTATCGCGCTGGTCGATATTTATTCCATGCATTTCATTTTATTGAGCCAACGAGGATCCTTGGCCCGCGAGTCTCGCGCCTTAACTTCTTCTCGGTGTTTTCGAGCGCCATAACCGCACGACCCTACTCTATCTCGCTCTTTGCTCGACCCTTCTCGCGTTAATTTATACGCACCTACTTCCTGCCGCGATAAGCGAGCCTGTCTCTCGTGTCTCGTCTCGTCTCGTCTCGTCTCGTCTCATCAAATCGCATCGTAAGAAATTCGCTTTCGATGCACTCGTCGCGTGGGCTGAAAATCGTTTCGCGAATGCCACGTGATCCTCCTGACGTCTCATCTCGCGGCACTTTTGCCGTATCACGCGTTCCATAACGAAATAGTAGGAAAACGAAGAGTTCAAGCGGTAAGCGTAAACGATGCGAGCGACGAATGCTTAAAAATAGATTCTTACTTTGATTAAAGATGATCTAATTCTAATGGAATTGGTCAGCAACGCTGAGACACGAGTATCGAACGATGACTAACCGTCAGAATTTTTTAATTATCTCATCGACGACGTAAAGAACGACGTTTTGGTTCGGCAAAACAACGACCCTTTATCGTCACGCGGAATACCTAGCAGGAGAAATTGTTGAACTCTGTATTTCAATTTAAATCATCATTCATTCGAAGAAAGAGTTCAATTTTGCTTTAACGCGTAGTTACGATACGATATAAATCTTTTCTGGCTCTAATGAAATATTCGAATTAATTTTTGTTTCATTTATTAAATTCACAAAAGAAGAAAAGAGTTACAGATACCGAATTACAAGTAGACGAGGTTATACAGAACACGAAACATAGTCATTTATACGTATCGTGCGACGGGAGATATTAGATGCAATAAATAAACCAAAGTTGATATATAGTAATAACATATAGTTAATACAGATAATAAATACAGTTCAATTAATATGAAGAAGTAGAATCGAATTCTGAGTGCTTTAACCATTAGGAAGTAGCACAATTTGTTGCAAGTTTTCCCGCGTAATTGGTACATATCTAAGTATTTGAATTATAATTTTCTTGCTACCTATATGTCCAGTTGCTCTCTAATTTAGGTCACGAGGAATCCACGTAGTCTGTTAAAAAATTCCACCAACACGCGTACGCCATGAAGCTCCTCTCGCCGGCACCATTCGTAGAAGCAAGAAAACAGGATCGCACCCAAGGAAACCGATCTACTACGCGAACGTACACCACCATCGCTGCTGTTACTCGATTCGTGGTAACTTAACTCAGATCAAACTGTACGAAATAACAGCGAGTCAATAATTACAAATAACCAGGAATCCTAACAGTTATAATCGAAATTAGAAAAAGTTGTAACACGTATACGAATTACAATATTTTATCTCGGAAATTTTAAAGAATCTGGATGTAAGGATCTCGTCGAACAACAAAATACCGCACTGTATCGTGTTTGGTCTGCTGGCCTTTAAAAATCAGTTTAACCTCGTCGTAATATAGCTATCGTTGTACGTAATCACGGTACTCGTAAAGAATGAAATTAATACATTTCGATCTATCTGTAATTCTGTAATTGAGAAATACATCTCACGATCTCAAGATAAGCAACTGTTCGGATACTTTTGAACAGTAGTGTAGCACCCAACGATCGCACGTTGTTCAGAGGTTGTTGCTCCAAAAGCGTGCCTTACAAACGGCATTCCAAACGAATCAAATTAACCCAAAAGGAACGGAGCCAGCCGAAAACGAGGGAAGTCGGGCCAACAGCTAACTACCCAACGAAACTCCAACGGAGAGAACAAATTGACACGAGTACTCAAAATAATTGGGGACGGATCCGACGGATTCTTATCTGTTCGCGGATGACTGCAATTTCGACCTTGCTTTCGCCGCTCTTCTCTGTCACTTTGTCTTTAAAGGTGCGTCCCCACTGATGTTGGCGAATAGTTTGCTAAAAGTCAGTCTGTTTCGTCGTTTAGACACCACAGCCAAAAGGAACACATTTTCGTTTCTTTTAGAGGGCCACTTACATTTTTCAGTTTCTAGAGGGCGGCAATTTCAAAAGTTATTAAGCACGTCGATTAATCTAGTATCATCAAAATTCTCCTTTCGTTTGATTTTGGAGCTAAACGTGTATTTTTCCACTATTTTTCTCACTTGAGATTTACTGTTTCTTGTTAAGATATTGAAAACGTAGCGGTGTCACGTAGAGTAGACGTAAAATGTTCCCGGATAGAGTACACGAACTGTTCACCGGTGAGTGTACGCGTCCTAACGAAATCAGTGGACAAGAGAGGCAGATCGGAAGATGAAGAAGACAAAGAAAAGACAAGCAAAGGGATGATACAAAAGAAACAGCCGTCCCTCGGAAAAGTCTCAGATTCCTTGGGTACAAATTAAGTATTTAAGATAATTAGCCGGCCGTGGCTCGTTTCGTCCGTAGCGAAGGAGCCAAAGAGATCTTATCGTGTTCCGGCCCTCGCTTCTCCCGGAGGAGCTTCTGCTCGCCTGATTTACTTACGTGGACGCGCGACGAAACACGAACCGCCCCGTCATTATTTTTATCTTCGACCGTGACTAAACAATTGCCAGGTTCACGGTTCTATCCGCCACCTTAGCGATCGATTGTAACTCGTAGCGCCTTTGCAGCTCGTTTCGTGACGCCCTAACCCTTTTCATGTAAAATTCTTCTCGTTTAATTCATTCTTATAGACGAATAACGTTTTCATCGAGAGTCCTTAAGGATCAAGGAAATGAACGTCTTAGCTAACACGCAAGCGAAACACTTTCGCGACAAAACTCGTTCTTTCGCATTAACGATACACGTCTCGAAAATTGTACGATTTTATTAAGAAACGCGCTAGTATGCACGCGTCTAAATCCATCAGATATTTAATTCGAATAGAAACTCTCTTCGTACGTATACGACCGTTTACATCTTTCTTAACCGAAGCGTTAAACGTAACATCGTCATAAATTAGACTCTAAGTGGCGGCACCCATTGATGCAGCGATACTCGACATTTAAAATCTTCAGAATCTTTCCATGGTAAATAAAATAACGCTGATTTCCGGGTCGTTCCGATTGACCAAAATTCCGACGATCAAGATGGTTTCGTTACAAGCTTTAAGTGATCTTACGAATGAACTAGATTCTTTCTAGCAAACACACGCGTAATTTGCTCGGTCTATGGTCTATGGCAATGATGGCCACTTTTCGAGAGCCACTACTGGAACACTTATGGTTGTCAAGAGGTTGGGCTGTCTTCGTTCTTATGTTAGCACGAGCCGTAATGAGAGCCGAAGCAGCCGTATTTACGCGTCGTTACGCGCAACCCTGGCGTGTAACGCCTCGACACCAACTGGAACGTGTTAAAGTTAAAAGGGTGAACCTAAGCTGTTTAAACTGCAGCGAAACGGTCGAAACTGTAATGTGCAATTAGGCGAAGCACTCAGTTGCGTTATGACTGTTTGGAACAGGAATGGCGAAACACGTGGTTGGGCTGGTTGTGGAACTCTTGTTCGTCAAGTGTTTGTAGACGTCGAATGACATTGACTGGCTGGATAGATTTCTGCAAAGATGAAGAAATAGAACGACTCGACTCGACTTTGGATGAATCGACGGTCAAATGTGAAAAATCGTAAGAATCGACGCGTAATATAATTAACGTAACTACGCGATAACGAACTACGCTATACTCGAATTAGCCTCGATCACGGTTCGAGATAGAAAACACCAAACCACCGATGTAGTTACAATCAACGATACAATCGAAAATAAATATCGACAAAAGACGAAAAGTGGAAATTTCCATTAAATATTTCCAATTATGGAATACCGATTATTCCATAAATTGAACCGTCGTTACTACATATAATATCGAAAGAGGAATCAATCTTGCTCACGCCTATATTCACGGAATGTCAGGTACCATTTTCCATTAACATCGAGATGCTGGTTTTAATGGACGAAATAAGACAGTTAGCGGTATACACATGGGGTACAAAATATAATATTAATATGCTATAATATCGTGTCATTATCGTTACGAGTAGAGTTCTAATTCTGTTTCTGCCTTCCAGGCATTATACATACACACACACACACACACACACACTCTCTCTCTCTCTCTCTGAATTTTCTTCTTTGAACACGCAAACTTTCAAGCCACAGCTCGTAAAATAACGCATCGCGTATTCTTGACTTAATTTGCTTAAGAAGTAGAGTCAAAAGCGAGCAAACCAGTTGGTTCCATTTCCGATAGAATGGCTTGAATGTACCATTAACCTGCACGTTGTAGGCATAATGCAACCGTGGCATGCCCGGAGGCGATATTTAACGATAATAAATTAAGGTACAAATTAATATTTACGCTGCTATAGTTAGCGGCCATAACGCGGCCATAACGCAGCTTGGCAATCAAGAAACTTTCCACGTTTTCTGTTCCTCTGCGAGCTTTTATCCTGCTTAGCGATAGATCAAAGAATACGAGCTACTTCTTTTTTTTACATTTCGTCCATCTTCTTCGTAATATTCCACGATTAGGTCCGTTATGATTCGCGAAACGATGAACGATAACAGCGGACGATAACGTCTATGTATATGTATAAAATATGTACGTAAAGAGGAGTGTTGCGTTCTTATTCGAAATCTTTGTAAGTATTATCTTTACTTTTAGATCGTAGCTCGCAAATTAAACTCCGTCTCTAATTGCCAATTACTCGCGAGACGATGTTATTTTTCAATCCATTAGTCAATTTATAGTCTTCGTTTAACGACGATAAAAAGAAATTTATATTTTACAAATAAAGATTTACAGCTGCAGTTTAGATAGTAATAAATTACTCATTAGGATAATGGATCGTCGAATTTATTATTACTTACAATAAATGTATGATAATGCACCTATAAATAACGATATTCCCAACAGGTTGTTTGAACACTGGCGATGAGTTAAGAAAGATATACGGTATGAGAAAAAGACGCGGCGAAATATACGAGTTACGATACGCGTCTAACCTAACTATGGCTATTTATTTCTTCTCTCATCGATCCATTGCTGAACAGTTTCATTAAATATTTAAATCCAGCTCGGTCGCCAGAGGCAACTTTTCCATTCCCTAAAAATGAAATTGCCTATAAGCATTATGTTACGCGCGATAATTTGCCATAACACGGCGTTGTAAAGTACGTATACTTATCAAGATTTTATAGCGCTTCGAGGAAATTATAGACAATAGTGCTACAACGACTGATAACGCGTTAAAGATTATCTCGTATCTAACGGTAAAAAACGAATCGCAGCATCGCGCTTCGAAAACGAGACGTCTTACGAAACGGATAGACTTTGCAAAATTACCGCTTCGGAAGCGCCAACTCGCTTCCTACATCTTTTGCTTTAACTTAACTTCGATTGTTCGCTTTGCGCTTCACCCGGCAAAAATCACGTTAATGATACTTTCTCTTCGTTAGAAGAAAATCGTTGTTACAGAAAATGACAACTCGGAGCAGTGATTATGAACGAGCGAACTACGAGATTAAATAGAAAATCGTAATAAATGGATTTTCAGTGTTGAGCGATTGAAATTAAAGGAAATTGCTGTATGCAGCGGAAGTAAATAATTTTTATCGAATTTATCTCTTTTCGGCAACAAAATTAAATAAATAAAGTTTCGTAAACTACCGACATCCTCTGTTAATGTTTATTCGTCTGAAAGTTCGTATTACGCCAAGTTTACGCCGTATCGATTCTTTGACAGTGTAATAAATTTACGAATTCGGTATTGCGTTTTGTCTCCAGATAACAAGCAAGTATGTCTCTTACGTTTTTACCAGAATACTATACTTTGTCTCAATTTTGAATCAAATCAAAATCAGGTATTAAAATTTTCACAGCTTTTCAAAAATAGAAATACATTCGTTTCTACGCTTTATCGATACTTGCCTCCCTCGATAGTCGACTAGTATAAACTACAGTAACTCGCGACAGTATTCGAACATTCCCTATAGAATACTTTTGTGTAAAACATTCTGAAACTTCGTTAGCACTGTAACGAAGCACGACTGTCATAATTATATTTGAAACCAATTTGAAAATGTATGTAAAAGTAACAAGATATTTATATTATTGCAAACATATATTCACTAAAAAATTAGAAACATCAATGAGAAACATATACTAACGGCAAGTGTTAAAAAACGGTGTCACCGAATATCGCGGCTGCACCTTGCATAGAAATGTTCGTTCCTCTCGACACAGAAGCGAAATTATGGACGTTAAAATTAAAAGCTATCCAATCGCATCTAATCGCGTAAGATTCGAAATATTCTTAATTTGGAAGTTAATAACGAGTTAAAGGTGATGTAATACGCTCGACGAACAAGCGATAAGGTGGGATCCCGTCCGAGCGATAATTTCTCGAACACCAGGTAGCGCGAGGTGAAACGATCAGCACGTATGTGGCGGTGTAAAATGAGTTCGATCGTCGACAGAAAGATTAATGAAATATATATTTTGATTAAACGTCTGATCGTTTTCGTATCGATGTTGAAACAAGTCACGAGATTGTAAATGGTAGCCGGTGCGAAAAGTTGCGAGTAACTAAACGATAGATACTTTTAAACGGGATTTTTGAAAAGAATCCAGGAAACCAGAAGCTTCTATCTTTCTTCGCGATTATCGTTTCAACGTTGAACCGTCTTTCAAATTCTTTAAATCGTTTTAACGAAAATGCGAAATTAAACCGTAGAATCGAATTCGTCGGTTTCCCGAGTAAATTGTACGAATTTGTTGAAACGAGTTCTACGAAACACGGCCGTCGTTTCTAAACGAATCTTGTTAAGAAAAGCTATAAAATACTCGAATGAAATGGAATACTTGAGTAAGAAACAAAGGTTCTCGCTCGATCGGTACAGCGCAGCGCAAACAACCAAAATCGAGCTTATCCTTTAAACGCTCGTCTTCGATCACACAGATAAATCGTTAATTACGCGCATAAAGCATTAATTAGATACGCGTTCGAATACGATAACCCAAGACGTACCAGGGATATCTTGGCAAGTTGGAAAGCTCGACTCGTACTGGCCTACATCTTCATGACCGCGAAGCGCGTGGAGTCGACTGCAGAGTCCAACCTGGTGCCGTGTAGCTCGTAACTCGTTACTCGCAACCAGAATGAGATTCGAGCGTGTTTCGCGTCGCGTTATCGCTCGTGTGGCTGCATTATCGAGTAATTGAACTCAACGGGGGAGGCCGCAGGGCGTATAGACGCATCGATGACCCTGCACGTGCAAAATACAACCCGCAAACCTGCTTTTACGCGAGAAAAAGTCGGTCGTTCGCTCGGGGCGGACGCCAGAAAAAAGGGAAAGTAATTTCTTGTCTGAGGCGGGCGGACGAACGATACAATGTATTTTGTTATCGATCGATACCTGGGATATCGGTGAGGATCGTCTATCGTCCCTTTGATTTTCTTCCACGGTGCACGACGATGCGTGTCTTCACTGCGTTCGACACAGTGGCCTTCGAATATTCGCAACGCTATCCCCATCTCCTAAAAAGGCGACCTGGCCGCGGCTATTTCAACTTTGCCTCGTAGCTTCTTCGTTACGGTTCCATAGCGAAACGGGTCTCTGGTCGGTGCTACGTTGCACAATGTACAACGTACAGATCTCTGGATAATGGTAGGTAAATCTTGGAAATCGCAAACGCTTGTCAATTTACCGATATCGTTAAATTACCGCGCGAAAGATAACACAAAATGCGCACACCGAGACAGAGACGAGGAGAAGAGGAAGAGAGAAGAAAAAAGCAAACTGATTCGCGATAATAAAATAATCGAATTATCGTAATTATGATTAAATTTTCGTAGTTGAAAAGTCAACGGCAGTTCTTAATTCTTTCGCTAACGCGAGGAAAGGAACGCGAAGAATGCTCGGTAGTAGGCGACCGTTGTACGATCCACCACGCTGAAGACGCGTCATCAAACGCAGCAATTTTCGTCCATTTCTAAATCGGGATTTTCTGGATTCGCGACGCGCCCGGAGTTCGTTTAACTTTCAAATTGACCCCGATTTAAACCAGAAAAAGAAGGTGGCGTGACGCGACGCGACACGTCGCGAAGGAGACAGCGGAAGCCGGTCGCAGACGAGTCTGTGACTTCCTGGCTGGATGGGAAAAAGGTCTCGGTCGATGTCTCTGGCTCGTTGCGAAAATAGTACGTGTTCGAGATATTCATGGGTTACCGAGGAAAACGATGAGTTTTCGAGGAAGCTCGCGAATCCGCTGTCTTGCGTATGTTCAACCGGAGAACTTTAGATTCCTTCGAAATAGATGACGTGACAAACTCGTCGAATGCCTCGGGTATTCTTTATTTAGCGGTATCTATATGATAATTTATCCAATATTTCACTGGCTGAGATCGAAATAGCGTAAAAAAAAAAAAAAAAAAAATCAGTTTAACGTTGCTTCTTATAAAGCGAAATAATAGTATTATTTGGAATTGAATTAAAGTCGCAGTTTAATCGATGATCCAAGTCCTGGATATATTTAACCTTCCTTTCAAAGTTCGCGAGCAATTTTTTCTTACGATCCACGACCATCATCCATCATCACGAACCGTGTACCATACGCAGATACCATAAGCATCGATATTGTATCATTTGTAGTGTCTTTACGTTTCGCTTGGACGGGGTCGAAAGAAGAAATACAAGTCTCAAATGATCATTCGCCTGTGGCTAATCAGAAATGCAGCTTCCAAAGAGAAAGAGACGCGAGAAGCAAAGAAAATTAGAAGAAACCGCGGTTCGCTCGGTGAAACGCTACGTGATCGATGCGGATCTTTCTAAATCACGGTTAAATAGTCGTCGTAGGTTAATTGAGTAGGCAATTGCTGATAAATGCGTACGAATGCTATTCTAAAAAGCTACTTGGCGAACATACGCGACGCGAGCAACTTCTGTTGGTCAGCGCATTCGAGACACGCGAACATAATTCTCCGACTTATTCTGCCGTACGCTGCAGATCTAGCTCGATGATTTGTTTATTTATTCCGGAGAAGGCCTTGCTTCGACGGTTTGTTAGGTACATGCCTGATTAGAGCGAGTAAAATCTTCGGCTTCATTTAAATCCACGATAAGGATAATGGTTACACGTCCGTTCGACTGCCTTCTGGGCTGTCAATTAAACGCGTTTTTATGACTCGTCCCTCTGTATTATTAATTACATATTGAAGGATGAGCGTAGCATTAATACCGAGGACGACGCGTTACTCTTATTGCGAGGGATGTGGATTGGTGGTGAAACGGGAGCTGAGAAAAGTTCGGTGGAAAAATGTACGATAAGATCTTGTTTCCTTGCGAATTCCCGGGTTTAATGAGAGGGTTAAAAATGATTCACCTGTTCGCAGATTGTATCTTGGAAGCTGCAACATCGGTAAATAGAGGAAGCGCCGAAGGACGCGCTACGAAATATTACTTCGAGGAGTCCTTCTGAAGGTACCGATAACGGAAATGCATAAATCAACGGACGAAGTACTTACGATTAGTCGGAATCGCAGATATTCGTAAGGTATTTTCCTATAAACGAGACTTGATATTTAGCACGAATCCTGTTGAAAATATTTCCGACGGTTAATTAATATACCAATTATAACGCGTATAAAGTGTAAATGAGCTTCACGATCAATAATCGGAAATTTCGCAACTGGTTAAGCGTAATTTCTATTTCTGTTTACGTATGTTATACGCGTCTATACGTATTTAGGTGTAACATTCTACACGCTACCTTGTTATACGTTTTATTCACTGAACGAGTACTATCGATGTACCGTGTATTATTATATTTACTGTTTTATAAAACTCTTATCACGACGAATACTTTGCTTTAAATTCAACCGCGCAGTAACAAAATTGGCATTACCCGATGGCCGATCTAAGTATTTTATTAAATTGCGGAGATATCGTTGCCATCCGTTTCTTCGCCATCATTCGGAGGAAATGTCCGCAATTGCAGAAAAACGTGTTACGCGCGGTTATTCGCTTTAGTTGAAATAACTCGTGAGTAGTTTATGTAAACGAAATTCATGTAACTAAAAGGCACAACTTGCGACCTACATTCTACGGCAAAGCAATAAAAACCAACGATATAAAAACACATATACGTATGAAAAAATACACGTATAATAAAATTATGCACAGAACCATCATCGAGTTATATTCGTTCGATCGAATCGCTTTTCTCGCGTTGATTTATCTAAATATAAAGGACACGGGGCTGTATTACATCGCAGACAGAGAGAAGGAGGGAGAATTAAAAGGAAATGCAGGACTCGATGCATGGAATGCGAGCACGTGACAAAAACAAATTCTAGCAAGGTGAACTCGCGCGAGCCACAGGATGCAGTCGGCATTCAAACGACCTTCAACTCTATTCTAGACCTAAGAGACTTCCTCCTGCAGCTCGCCAGGCGTCTCATTTGCACGAGCTAGGCACAGACCGATAATCAGACGGTGATTCCTTTTCTCGCTCACGATCCACCCTGCTTCTTCGATCCTCTACCTTGCGTTCCGTAGCATTTTCCTCCGGGAGGCCGCGATTAATACCGTATAGGAAAGCAGCTACCCGTACCAGCGTGCATTTTCTCCTCTATCGATTTTATCTTGCGGAAGAATGCGCGCGAGTAGTGAGTCTCGATCTCGAACGCGATACTTCATTTTCAGCCTTGAATCATCCTGTGAATTCATGTTTCGTTGGAACGAGCGCAAACTCGATTCTTGGATATCGATTCACAGTGCGTTTTAACGAGTTTGTGCTTCGAAAAAGGACAATGAGAAACTCGATGGTTGTTAATTGCTTTCAACGTCGTCTTAAAATACGAGATATTCGAGATTATTCAGTTATAAAGAATTCACGCTTCACAGTGTAAACACGAGTTCCCCTTTTAATCAATGTACTGTTATGAAAATACGAGAAGGACTGCGCCTACAAAGAGTATATCGTAAAATGAAGAAAAACGCTCGTATATCAAGCGTCAAACGGTTGCAGCATTTCAGATCGTGTCTCAAGGAAGAAGCTGCGCGCTTTGTTTCTTTTAATTCGCGCTATACGTTTGTAGAAAAAGTTCGTTGCCTGGTGCACGCATCTTACAGCTAGCGTACGTCTCTCTTAGATCTTGATTTTTAAACGAAGGCAAAGTTACAGCCAGATATTTTACGCCAGTATCGAGCTACCGTATATCAGGTGCGTGCTCCTCTTACCCTAGCTATTGCCCTTCTTAATAATACGGTTCCACCGCGATATTTTACTTCATACGATCGTATGCTCGATCATTTCCTTCTCAGTCGTTAATAAAGTAACAGTAGAAACACGACGCGAATCGATTTCTCGAAAGCTGTGTTGGTGATTGAAAAAAGCGAAGAAAGAAGACGCCCGAGAGAAGCATCGACGGCGGATGTAACGTTTTCAGATATCGTTTCCAGGCGTTACATCTTCACTGGGATGGCCCACGGAACGAGAAATTTTATAGCGTCGAGTGGCGTGACTGGTGTAACAATTTTCTGAGCAAATCTGAGAACGAACGGCGAAATAATCTCGATTATTATCGGAACACCGATTAATGGAAGATTGGTTAATAGAAAATCGAATAACGGTGAAGAAACGTGAAAAATAAGAATAGATCCATTATATTGATAAACGTCACTATTAAGCGTACCGTATTTAACACGTATTACGTATATTCGATTTCAAATCGCACCGATCTCGCCGCGCAACACTTTCAGATCGCGTGACAGATTTTACACGCGGCTCCTCTTCCTATCTTCCATTGATAAATGAACGCCACACCGCGTAGCGCCGTCCGTGTCAGGGATACGTATGAATTAGGAGATAGGTGGAAAGCAATAATTAGAAAATCTGTACGACTGCCGGCAAACGGAACTCCATTTTTTCGTTCAGTTTAATCGCTGACCAGCTGGTAGGGTGTAACGACAGATATAGCTGTTTTAATTACAAGGCAGCGATACCTCGTAGAAACAGGTTAACGCGCGTTTATGTCTACAGCTCCTTCCACACGCCAGTGGATATTTAAAAATACTACATATGTAGATCTTGATTCAGCGGAGATTGGTACGACGTATCTCTGATTACGAATTTATAACTCAATGACAAAGTTTAAACGCGATCTCCCGATTCTTTCTTTATGATAAAATAGAATGATAACGTACCTACGATACCAATGGATTATGAAATTATTCGCTTTTAGGTATTTTACCAATTTCCAAGATTTTGGAAATCGCGATTTTCGCATCAAGTGCCTATGTTTCTTGAGGTTATTAGACGTATTAGGTGTAATTAGAGAGGAACGCGTGCATAAATTGTAAAGTAGAAAATATATTTTAATACAGAAGTGTAAGTGCAAGTAGGGATATAGTTTGAGCTGGTCCAGATCCGCACGCTGACAGTGTTACCCTATAACTGAAAACCCCGAAGCCATCGTCGCCTGTCTATTGTCTACACGCTGTCGATGGCTTCAGTGCTTGAGAAAACGAAAAAGACCAGACGTAGAGTTTTCTTAGAAGTGGTGACCACTTCAACAATGTTTCTTCGTTACCCTTTTGAACATTCCAAAGATATTAATAGAATTAGTCGTACAGAAGCAATTAAGTTAGCGATTAAGCTAACGTTATTCGTATCTTAAAAGGCATTGCGGATTCATCGCTTATTTTCAAGAGACTCGTATCCTCCGATCTATCCGATTATTTCCGATTATTTCCGTCTTCAACTACTTCGCATTAAAATACAACTTTTCGCAATCCACGTTTTAGTTATTCAAGCTGATCTTTAAGAGCGGTTTACCATATCGATTCGTCATGGCTTACCATCAGAATGACTGACAGAAACCATCAACTTTATTCAAATACAATGTTGCAGCGAACGTTCAATTGCCAGATCAACGTTCAAACGAATGTTCGACTATCCGATCAGCATCGATTACAAGTAGATTAATGCGACCAGTTTGAACTGCGTTACAGCGATTGTAATAAAAGAAACAGAATGCAAGAATAAGAATGGGATACCGAGGAAAAAATACAAAAGATTCGTCCGCTGTTTGTATAATTTTTATCGATCACGAACCGTATTATATCGGGTTACGGTACAAATCTATTTCCCAGTCTCAGTTGCGTCAAAAGATCTTTGCAGAATTGCGTTAAAATTAAAGTCCCTCGAGTGCTAATAATAAACAATACCGAAGATATTCGCAATTGATCACAGTCGGCTCCATCGTTTTACGCAAAAGGCAGGACGAACCTTTTCCTCGACCCGATACATTCTTATTGATTCGTAAAAAAATTACTGTCTCTGATTTAGAAATAATAACAATACGAAATGTGCGTACCGCGACTGTTATAGACACATACGAAACATGTTGAAATTTTATCGCACCACGGTGAGACACGATTGCGGCGATTATATTGAAAAAATTCTAAACTAACGCGAACGTGTATTATATACGTAGGAATTAGAGGACATTTACCCGCGCGATGAAAAATTGCAAATCAATCGATAACAATCGCGTTAAACGCAACTCTATCGATCTCGTTTCCCGATCATGACTTTTCACGTGGTAGAAACTCCGCGCTAATAAATGGTGACAAGGCGGAAAGTTGACATTATAAAATAAACATCGGATAACTGCTTTCACCTTTCAGCGTAATCTCATTAATCCGATCTTCGACGTGAAAGAGAAGCAATAAGAAGAACCACCTTACCTCAGCAGATCGACAAGCATAAAAATCCTAATATCACGTTATCGATCGCGTCAGTGCAAACATCGATTTCTACGCTAATAAGGCCACTTCTTATAAACGAGCAAATATAGGGGAACCAAAGCTTGTTTCGTGAGTCTGTATGGTTCTAGAAGGCGTTGTCGAGGTATATTCCTTGGAGCATCGGCTTCTTCCAAACCGAAAGTATAATTATGTGTTTTGTGTGAGAAAGGATCTGGTAATTACGCCCGAATTTCACGCTCGGCCCTCTTCAACTCTCGTGTGTTCCGCTTCTCCTCTCTTCTCTTCTCTTCTCTTCTCTTCTCTTCTCTCCGAGCTGCTACGAGGCAACACGCTCGAGATCATCACGAGAGAATTTATAATCAGAATTATTTGATCCTCCAAAGACACTGGCTCGATTCATTTGTCTCGAGTTTGAAGTTAGGTTACACTTTAATCGAACGATTCACGCCTTCTCCGTCCGGGTATAATTACGATTTATAAGTTTTCCAGTTATATTGGGAATTGATCCAATAGTGGAGACTATAATTCCATATTTTAACCCGTACGTGTACTCGGTCGTAGGTATTGGAGTAAATCCTTGTGTAAGAAGTCTCGTATTATAGAGATGTGTCGTTATTATGAATATGTTTTAGAGCGAACGTTGATTTCTACCGTAGTTTATTGCAGTTTTTGTCTTGCTTCTTTAAGCATTCTGGGTTAATGTAAGATATTAGATACGAAATTATAGGGTGTGTTAACTAGATGTTAATTTAATACATATATTCATTAAAATGACGAAAGAAGCTATTTGCTTGTAAAGCTTTCATTTCTATTTCTTAATATTCGGTGAATGTATCTGTATTTTTATTTTCTTCCACGTGGATGTATTATTCATACATTTGATCGATACTGTACTGTTTGGAATTTATTCCAACGTTAAAACTAACGAGAGTAACGTAATTAGTAGAGCACGAAATTAAGTTCCATTACAGATATTACGATAGGAACGCCCATGTTGGCGGCTTTTTAACCAATTAACGATTCGTAGAAAAGATACACGTGATGAACCATCGTGTGTCACATGATTCCTATAACTTAATACGCGTCACGTAGAAATTGTGTTAAACGTCATACAGTGTATATGGGAACCAATGCGTTAAATGTTACGCGTCGTACGCGCAACCACGAGTCGACACTCTGCGGTTAACATCAACATTTGCACATTAACGTCTTTATGGGACCAACGTTCGTAACGAAATTCATTGACAAACGAAACAAATTCCTTTAAACAAAACATTCTCATACTAAGAAGATCTGTCTCAATTATATCGTACGATAGTAAATTAAACATGATCCGCATAATCGAACGTAGATTAATGAATAACAAATTAATAAATAAAATAAAACACTGGTACGTTATATGGAAAGTAATATTTATGCAAAGTAGACGCCATTATCGGTATGTGAAAATATCGTGCGTTTAAAAGTAAACGTTTACACGAACCTATCTATCGCGTAGTTTAATACGGTGTTATAATGCGCTGCTATTAAAGTTGTGTAAAAAGAATTTGATTATTACACGATTTAAATTAAAATAAAATTAGGATTTATGCATGGACCAAAAACTTGTATCCTCCGTACGTGTATAATCGCTATTAAACATAGTAATCTCTTGCTATACGACATGAACTTTTATATTCCAATTGCTTCAGGTTGCTTCGATTTTCTTCGGCAAAAAATGACGTAATTGTGATTTTACTTAGGACGTTTTTTTTCACGTTGACCATATAATACGCGACGATATACCGTATTATCCGAAGATTTGTCTTTCCATCTTCGTCGATGGTACTGAAAATCCTATCCTCCTTCTGAAATCTTATTCTCCTAGAAGAAACATTCTCGATGTTTCGGTCGATTGGCAAATGATTCGTCGACGACGATATATTAGTAATTGAACCTGTTGGTCCCATTGAATCGATGGTTTCTTTGATCGACGTTCGACTCCCGTCATCCCTTAATAACTATAATTTATGAGCGAGACCGGTGCCGCGACTTTTCTTACCCCTCGATTGATTGTAGCCGACGGGGATGCCGCGGCAGTTGATTACGAGCGAAATGCTTGTAATTAAGCTAAAATTTCACGGTCGATCGAATCAATATGGCGGTCACCTTTCGTGGACTTATTACCATGAAATTACGAGGTGTCGGATCTGTGATTATGACATGATCCTTTAAAGCGGTTGGAAAATGCGAACACGACGAAGACGCGACCCAGTCGTTGACCGACGCAAAGATTACGCGAGTAAGATATTCTTGTTCCCTCGGCGTTATTATTGAGACGGCGACGTGATCGTTCGACGCGACGCGCGAAAGGATATCAAACGAAGTTTCTTCGAAAATCTTAACCGTTTCGAGGTTTTTCGTTCGTCTCAATTAAGATATAGATTGCAATGTTTAAGACATCCGCAGCAATATGGAAGAAAAATTCATTAAATACATATAACTCGTTTCGATAATCTTTTGGCAATTGCTCTTAATGCCTGTGTTTTAAATATATCCACGCGATAAGGTAGCGGTGGCCAATTAAAATCGAATACAAGAAAAATCCGAATTTCGATAACAATAAAGAATTCCAGCATCCCTCGTTACAGCTACATTATCGTGTACGTTCTACCGATAAAATTAAATCCTTGAATTCGAAACCAGTTATTCAATAATATCTTGGTAACGCTTCGCCACAGTAATTACACTTGAACAGCTATGTCCGAGAAGTAGTTCCAGAGAAGTCATTCGAGGCAATGATGCTTCTATGAAAAAAGAAGAAAAATATCTATGACCACCTTGCTCGTGATAGCTTGATCTTGGAATTGCGAGTTATCAGAAACGTTGATCTGCGGGTTTCTTATATCGATGCGTGTTTTTCATCGTACAGCACGCGGCTTATTTGTATACAATAATGCGAAACGTTGTTTACGGCCGCGACGCTGCCTTGTTGCATAAATTCCAGATACCGATCTCTCTGTCGCTTTTACGATCCGTTTTAGATTTGCTCGTACCGGATGTTACGAAGTGTCATCGCTGAAATTTTACTTTGCATCTCGGACTCGTCTCGAAATAGTCGACTGCGTAAAGATCGCCACTGTATTGTTGCTCTCCGAATAAATTTGCATACGCAACCACTAGCGAACTCGAATCCTACGGGCGTACTTTTAAATTTATCGATATTACTTGTTCGGAGATGGCTATCGCGGTAACTCGATTAGATTTCTACCTAACAACTGTGTTTTAAGGGATAGTTTGCGCGGCTTTTAATTACTCGTCTTAAATGAAAATACACGTTTACCGGGATCGCAATTTTCACGAGGTAAAATCGCATTTGCATAATTGAATTATTCGATAGAAGACTGTATCCTTGTTTATGTACGTATATACTCGTGCACAGGAGTTCGAGAATTGGCGAAAGGAAACAAAGTTCAATTAGTAGCAAATAGATATAAATTAAACTGCACGTGAAAATGGATTACTCGTGCAAACAACAGTCTCGTTTAGCTCGATCTTTCTCAACATATAGTTTACGCGTAGCCTTTATTCCTTACGAGCCGTATAACTTGATGTTTTTCTCTCATTGTCGAAAGTTAAATCTATACGCATGTCGCGATCTTTTTGCTCGATATCTTCGATTATGGACTTCAAAGTGCCACGATGGTCGAGATATCTCGACATTGACATTTCGGGATAAACGCTTGATCGACCGTGTTGGAATTTCCACTTGTATTTTGGTCAACGTTTCCCGCACATTGGGATCTACTTGTTCGGGGCAGACCTGAAACTGACGGTTCTATAGCCGACTGTCTCCATTTATACTGCGCGATGTTTCGGTTGGCTGATCAAACCGATGACTCAACTCGGAAATTCTAACCAGATGCTCGACCCGGAAGATCTTACCGGAATTCGATTGGCCAATCAAATTAAACGACTTCCGGTAATTTCTTCCGGGTCGAACATCCGGTCAGATCTTTCGAGACGAATCATCGGTTCGCACAGCCAATCGAAACATCACTCGATATAAATGGAGACAGTTGGGATTTTGAAATCCTCGGTTTCAGTTTCCTGTCCTAAACTGGTAGACCGCGATGTTTACGAACCGTTGACCCAGAATGCGAGGGCAAAGTCCAAACACGGTTGCTTATTCCGAAAAGCCAATATCGATAAATCTTCAAGCATATCTACTCGTTAGGATCTTCGAGTTTGCACTTGCAATTTCTCAGCTAATAGCCTTATCCAACTATCGTTCCTCTATTGTCCATTTACTCTTATTTTTGATAATAGTTTTCTAAGGTACAGATATATTAATAATTTTACTCTATTAATACTTTGAAGCTTTTCCTGCTGCGTACGACGAATACTAATTTTCTGTTTTTTTCGATTCGGTCGTGCGAATCAATCTTCGTCGCTTCGTCGATCTTCGTGGAATGTACGCCCATTCAAGATTAAATACCAATGAAGAAAATGAACAATCGAAAAGCAATATGTTTTTCGACAGGCGATCGACCACGGTAAACGACAGAAACGACCAACTACAAATTTATCC
Organism: Bombus soroeensis; assembly: GCA_014737365.1. Lineage (NCBI taxonomy): Eukaryota > Metazoa > Arthropoda > Insecta > Hymenoptera > Apidae > Bombus > Bombus soroeensis. The sequence goes on along the minus strand of JACXIL010000219.1, from coordinate 1,113,992 downwards.
TTTTATCCCCTCCATTGGCAAACAGAATTTCAACCGTTTGACTTATCAGGTAATAGGTACTAATTGCCGCGAACCTATTTGCTTATCGTTTGCCTTGTCCATTATAGGCTAATTAATAATTTGGCGATAAAGATTCGCGTGATTGTGGCGTAGGGCAGGAATGCTAATTCGTTCTGGAATCGGGTCTCGATCGCGGTTCCCGCGTCGTCGCGTCGCTTTCGATCGGGCGAAAATAGCAGGTACTCGCGGTGCAGGAATTACGTGACGTCGTGCACGGTTTACCTGACAAGCCAGCCAAACAGAACATTAATCCGTTACCGGCCGCGTACCAGCACCAATGAAATGTTTGCCTAGCTGCTCGTGTTATGTAGATTAGTTATCAGATACACTGGTCTCGAGTTCGCGTTGGAACTTGGGTGCACTATTCGATCCCTCTACGCACAGTGCCCCGCTGAGAATGTAAATTGGACATCCGTGAATTTATCGCGGTTCTCCCTGTGATTTCTTCATTCCGAATCCCTTCGGGTGGACTCGCAACTTTCAGAGAGTCGCGCGATCTCGAATTACGCGCAAAGTCAATTGCTACCTCGTCTCATCGTTGTTCGTGCTGGAACACCGACGATGAAAGGTAAAAGTTGCCGCCACGGAGTCGTCGTAACGAGAGTTAAAAACGAATACGATCGTCTACTTTACATTTAGACCGATTCCTGTCAACGTGAATTTCTCGTGATAAACTCGAGAGAAACGAACGCCTGAGAATCGAGCTAACTTTCGGTAGTAGGTAGCTGTACTTTATCTTGTACGCGATTACGCGAATCCACTGGTAAAACTATATTTACCACGTTATCCTGTTTGACGATAGCGATAATACAGATTGTCGATAAGAAATACGTCGATCTCGTATTTGAATTTGTAGAATTTGTAGAACGAATAAGATAAAGAAATATTTAATCGATAAATACTAATACTAATACCACGGTAGCAAAATTATATTTTACGTAAAATGCTTTTGATACGTTTTCTTCGATACCTTCTCTTGAAATATGCCAAGTACATCTTATACGTATATCATTCCTCGAAACGTGAATTCATTTCTCAAATTCCGTATCTTATTAATCAAAAAATGTAAAAACATGAAAACTCGAATCAAACCGGTAATTCCAATACCACGCTTGCCCCTTATCAATTGAACCTGTTCCGCAAGCTGCTCCAGTTCATTGTCCATTCCAGTAATCGCCATCATCGATCTCCGGCAAACGTTCGCGTAACCAAAAATTCTTCCCGTGCTAACGACGTACCTACAATGTCTGTTATCCAAAGAAGAAGTTAAAGGATGAAAGTTTGCATCGAAAATCGGCCAGTCATATGAGTAATGGAGAAGTCCTATCGAACAGACAGCGGATACTACGATCCTCGACAGAGTAACAAATCCACGGGTTCGTGATGGTGTGTCCGTGATTGCTAGCATGCAGATACGCGGCGGTCTTTATTAGCTGAAACATCCATCCAAGTACATTCCGAGAGCGGACCCGACTAGATGTACGATACGATTTTGTTCGATGTTTCCATTCCTGATACGGCTCGAAACGTACCAGACCACTTTAATGAAACGCGTTTTTTAACGAGACTAGCTTCGAGTCTGGAGACGTTTACCACGTCTTTATTTCAATCTCCTTTGCCTCTTCGATCAGTCTGCTTAATCGTCGAGCGTCAAAGACCTCTTTGAATTCTCGTCCTTGTCACATAGTTCTAGCTTCGATAGTTATATGTACAGGGTGATTCGCGCAACAGGGACAAATCATATCGAGTCGTTAAGTTGCGATCGAATCGATTTTAACAAGTGGTAATATTAGCCCGGTAAATTCAAATCTCGAAGAGACGACGTTTGTCTTACGCACGCGTCGATTTTAATAGAAAAGACGTTAAAGCCGGAAAACCAATGGTTCAGTACAGCGTACAGAATGCGCGCAATGCGTATATTTGTGCGCAGGATGAGTCGTCTGACCGTGCCACCTAAATTACCTGTAACCTGTTCGCCACGCGAAAAAGCTTGTTACGCTATCGATGGAAGCGAACGTATGCTTAATGCTACATATTCGTCGGCTTAAAATTAATTTTTTTATACTACGTACATGTACACGTATTACGCGAGAAATATACGTACATCATTTGCATGTCGCGTATGTTAAATGGTGGAAATCCAGTTCTTTTTGAGTCATTTTCCTCCAACTTTGAGCAAAAAGGAAATATTACTTGTATCGGTTCCGTGAATCATCCTGTACAAAGACGGAAGAAGAAAGAAGGGAAGAGAAAGAGAGAGGAGAGAGAGAGAGAGTTGAGCGCCGTCGAAACGGTACACGAAGCTACCTCGGATCGCGTTCCGTATCTTACGCGCATTGCACACTATCACGATGTACGTCCAGTTTGATTTTGTGTCGCTCGCATATCAGCTGGTTTTAATCAACGGTGCTAGGTCGTTCTCCACGCTCTAGATTACACTGGAATTCGTGACGTTAAGTCGAAATTATTGTTCGCTCGAGTGTACCTGCACTGTCAGCTTGTTTGATTAAAGGGTGTTCGCTGGATGAAATACCGGCGATTCGAGTATACAGTTTCGATTTCGTCCTTTTGCAACGATAAACATTTGTGCACAGTCCTCCGAATGGTAGGCGCAATTGCTTCTTGAAACTTATTAAAAGTCGTTGGTTTAGTTGATTAAAGTTCGATCCGTGTGTCTGTGATTCGACCATCAACGAAACATGCTTTTATCTATGTACCGTATATTCGGAAATCTGCGTTTACGCGTTAAGCTCGGATATCGTTTTGCAAATTGTAGTCTCGTCTGATATCGCTTTATGGTACGGTATCGAGCGAGATACGGTTAAAGGGGAATCGTAAACGTTAACAGATTTTTACTACGTCCTCTAATTTTAAGTCGACAAATGTGTAATATTAAGATTTGTGGTAGAACAAGAAGAACCATACAGAAGAGAATACACGTCACAGGATTCGGATATAGGCCATCGCCATCGATCCTGCTTGAAAGATCTCGTCGTTTTATATTCTTCTACGTTCAAGAACTTGGAAAATGGTGTGAAACGTGAACCTCGTTTCGACGAACAACGAAGGATAAGTCGAAGCTGAAATCGCGGCAATTAATCACGGGAGAAAGCATCAATTTCCAAGGTTGGAAAGAATTCAAAGCGTTAAGTGCGGATGGTTATATACCGACACTGAAAGCTAGTTTTCTTACGAAATCGAATCAAATTCCAATTTCCTTGTTACACGGATGGCCGTGGAAACGCGGCAAAAATCGCAAAAGTAACAAGATTAATCGGTCATTAAATGTATCCTCCTGCGAAATGGTACACAGTCAAGAGTGTATCAACCCCAGGAGAACGCATTCCTTTTGTTCGGTACTAGTTACAGCGACGCGGTGGAAAAAACGAACGAAACAGGGAACGATAGCAGTTAAGGGCTAAACCTGTTTCTCAGGCTCGGCATAGCCGCTCCTGTATTCCGATCAAACGTCATCTACTTTAATTAAGTCTCGAAAACGTTGATCGTGCCGACGACCGCCGATTCGTCTTCTCGTTCACGAATTCGAACGGTCGTATTTATTGAGATCAATCGCCAGACGAAATGCCACTTTCCATTTGTTAGAAAACTTGGCTCGCGATTGTTATTCGTTTAACCGTCTAGACGTTTAAAAATCATTCTCTTACGGATATTTGCTTTGCACCGTTCGTTTCTTGCACGTCGGTGATTCGTGATACTTGTTTTCGTTTTATCCTCGTTCGACTCGCTCAACTCTACGAAAAGACCACGTAACGGCCAACAAACCGCCACGAAATTCTTAATTCTTGTAGCTCGTTGTTAGCGAGAATCAGACTGAAATCGGTAATCGTAAGAGCGTGTTTGTCGAAACGAAATAAGCAAGTTTACCCAATCGAGATCTATAGCTGGCATCGCACGAGTTGATTTTCTTCTCCCGGCTGCGTTTCTATAATTTAGATGGTAGCGATAGGGTATCACGGAATAGAAAGAAACGACGCGGCAAGGCGGCGCGGGTGTCGCGTGGCAGCTCGGTTTTCTTAGCCGAGGAATGCTCCGATCGCGTATCGGAGGCGCGCTACGAATCGATCTTATCGAAAGGAAGTGCAACTTTTTCCGACGAATAGCTTGACTTACCGAGCCGTACAGAAGACCGCAGGAATCCATGCACAGGTACAGACAGGTCGCAACACCTTGGATCCTCAGTTGACCCCTGGATACAGACGTTCGTTGAAATATTGCTGGAAAATAGAAAAAGCAAACGGATCGATTAACGATTGGCTCATGCCGCATTAACGCGAAGTTTCATTGGGTTCAACGTCGTTGAAATGTTGTTGGAATTTAATTTACTTTGTAATTAGCTCGTTTTACCTCTTGTTGGTCGTGCGATTCAGAATGGATAAAGGGGGAATTAATTTAGTTTGCCGTTAAGGATGACCTACGCGGTGTTCGTTGTTACAGTGGTTATCAGCGGTAGTCGATGGCTTGCTTTTTATCGCAATAAATTTTTAGTATATTGTTTATTTAACGAAGCGATCGTTATCGAACGTTCGTTATCGCAGGATTCGGAAAGAATTTTCGACGTGGATGTTTTTGGCCCCATTTTACTACCAATTTTCTACGTGACAACCACTTGAAAGTCCGTTTATCCCGTAGCACCGGATGTGCCTGGTACCATCATACTTGGTCTCGTTTCTGATTCGAGTCTATACAGTGTAATCATTTCCATTTTTCCTCCTATGGAAATACAAAGTATATATCACGCGCATTTTTGACAATGCTGCGGCAAAACGACCCACGAGTTTTTCACCTCCAGGTATCGATTATGGGAATTGAAATAACCCAAGGGGCGAGTAATCAAACGTTTTATAAGTTAAAGACGCACGGCAGCTCGAATCGCTAGTTATCGATAACATCGCAGAGACATGTCGCAAATAATAACCGTCCCTCCTTTCCCCTATCTACTCCTGCTTTACGATTACATTTGCTGCGTGTTACGTCGCAGGTGATCGTTAACCCAGTATATGGCGACTAAAAATCATACTAATAACATTGTTGCCAATTTAATTGAACGTCGATCAAGAAAGAAAGTCTCGGCTACTCTTGTGTGGCCCGAGTAAATGTGAAATTATTGTAGGGAATCGTCGTGTCGGTGCAAGACGCACGCTCTTCCTTTTTCTTTCCCAACATTTGCTTTTATTTATTATGCGTCGCATTTATCATATTTTATATCTTTTAAACATCGCTCCTACGTGTCTTCAGACTTCACGTTTCAGCGTAATAGAAGCATCGTCTATCGAAACGATTTGTTCCACCTCTTACGATTTGTTATTAACAACGTCGCAACACACAAGTACGCGTAAAAAGGGATATCAGAAATTTGACAAGAGATATTTCAATTCGAGATGCGAATCGCGCTTTATAAATGTTACTCGATCTTTTTTAACATTCTTTTTATTTTTTTTTTTTTTTAATAGAACGATCGTGAAAAATTCAAGTTTTAAAGAATCATGGAAAAAGTAACGCACTAGCAATGTGCACGCTTTCTATGCGTGAAGTTCGAGATGCACGTTTGAAACTGGAACTTAATCATATGTATCTGTACATCGAGATACCGATTCTATTAGTAAGATGTATATAATCGATGGAAGTAACAGAGCGCAGTCGTAAATTAAGGCGCGAACAAGAGCGCGCGCAAATGAACAGAATAAACCAAAACGAAGAAGAACAATCAAACAAGAACTGATTTTCAGTAGCTGAAACGAGAGTATCGATTTTCGTACCACGTTTAAATAACGTTTCTAGGACTTGCGTTATGAGATTCTCTGCGTTTACGAATCTCATAAAGAATAGATATTGCTACGACGATATCGATATGCGGATAATATTTTACTTTTACCGGAAGGAACCAGTGTACGCGTCATGCGCGTTGTTGATTTACTTTTATGTCTCGGATAAACGGAAAGTAGACGCATTCGTTTACCGAAGCTAGTGTTAAATACGTGCGCAAGTAACTCGTGTTTGCAGAATTTCATTTACGATTTAAATTACTTTATTCAATTCTAACAAAGTATCATACAGCTCGTGTTTCCATTAACGCTACGTAATACCCTATTATCATAGCATCGTAATACCGCGTATTACGCTACTAAATATCATCAGAGGGGCCTATTTGTTCGAACGAAATTTTAATTACTCCCTAATTGAACTGCCGCTAATTAAATCAACTTATCTGAACATAAACTCCTATTATTTGATGATATTTAATTTATAGATAGCGGAGGGAATCTACTAGGTGCCTACTCCTACACGTATAAATTCCAGTTACCTTAACTATTTATCTCCCGATCAGAGATATGTATATGGAGTTCTATAAAATGCACCATTATCGCATAATATTACAATATATCAAAAACGAGTCTTTTAATAGCAATTCCTCTCTTAGGCGTAGCAAAAGAAAAAAAGAAAAAATAATAGAGAGAAGAAAAATATGTTCGATTCAAGAGACCGCGTTTACTGAAACGAAACGGCATACTACGTATGTATATACCTGTAAACGGGTCGTTACTCCATGTAATCGGGTTTTTTAATCGAGTTTCAATGCTAGTCTCCCTCTATTACCAACGCAACGCCTCTAAGCACTCTGCCTTATCTCTTTGACTCGTTCAAGGTGAACGCGATACTGTCGTCGTTACGATTTGACACGCGATCAGAAGCGCGCAGCGTGATCCCGCTCACCTGCGTCCTGTAAATTTCACCAGCGTGTAAACACTCTGCCTCCGCGTTGACCGTGTCTTTTTCTCCTTTCGTTCTTGTTTCGCGTACGTACGATCAAATAAGCTGCTCGTTTTACCCTCTGACAGGAACACACGCGCCAACGCGTGACATATCAGGAGAGAGAGAGAGAGAGAGAGAGAGAGAGAGAGAGAGAGAGAGAGAGAGAGAGAGAGAGAGAGAGAGAGAGAGAGAGAGAGAGAGAGAGAGAGAGAGANAAGGAGAAGTTTAAAAATTTGGTCGTACAATCAAAATTGAGTGAACTCACTAGACCTAACTAAACGTAACTATCGTATTATACATATTTAAGAAAAAGAGAGAGAGAAAAGGATACTTTCGAGTAGATTCGAACTCGATCGTTATATCTTGCAAATAGTACAATAAACAATACGCAACGGACCTTGGATATTGTATTTAGTTCCGGTTTTTAAGTAGGTATATACATATTGAGCTTGATCCCATCGCTAGTGGTGATGTTTGAATGAAATTCAGAAGAGAAGCGGCAAGACAAGTGCAAGACAGGGAACGGAAGGATGTCGTAAAGTGGCAATTTGTTAATGTAAACTGATGTCTGGAGCGAGCTGCCTTCGTGAAACCCAATCGAAGCGTGTAATTTTTGTATTTTGTTTGTCACACAGTTAGCACACCTCTGACGAGTTTTTATTTTTCAAGAGTATGTCGAAAAAGAAAACGAAAAAGAAAAGGACGAACCAAAGAGGCATATAAGCTCTTGTTTGCTCTACAGGTACTTAAGGTATCCTTTGCTTTAATATTTACTTTGCACGTTGCAAATTTCAAATGCGTATTAGTTTAGCTATCTTTAATTTTATTATTCAATTATTTACATTTCGCATAGATAGATATAGATTGTTTTCAGTAGATAACGAAAGCAAATAATTCTTTATTATCGTATTATTCTGAACAAATAAGACAAAAATAATCGTTCCAGTACGTATGCCGCTAATAATAGCGTTAATAATTCTTCTCGACGTATCAAAACCGCCGCGAAAAAAGATTATTAATTAAAAATTTCGACATCGATGATGTATTCATGATCTCGATACTGGCTACGGTATATTCGCTGGCATTTATTTATCATGACGTAATATGACTAAAGTGACTTAAGCAACCATTCCGCGGCAACTTTTTAATTATTCGTAATCAGAATCACAATCGAAAGAAGAGACAGAGAGGCGAGAAAGGGATGGAAGTTGGGATGAACGTTACGAAAGAAGTAAAAAGACATAGACGCGATTCGATCGAAATTCTTGAATTCTAAATAATCAAATATCAATTCTAAATATCAAGCACTGACAATATTTAATACGCGACGAACGACGACAAAACGGACCTAAAACTGGCATAATGCAACCCTCGTTGGGTTCTCGGCGCTGCTTATGAATTAGTAATCTCCAATTATCCCATCGATCTTACACATTTCGGCGTATTTTTACGTTTTTCCTTAACAGATTTTTTATCGCCGATACGATGCGATCGGTGTGTTGGACAGGATGCCAATGGATTGTAAATTCGTTTCATTTATTCAAAAATATACCAGTTGTTCGCATAATGACCCGCTTTTTGCTCGCTTCGCGAGGCAAACAGACATGTCCCTAGAGACAATTAAGCAACGACCTGTTTCGAATAGAAATTAAAGTAGTGCTCGTTTGGTCGCCACCTCGAGAAATCGACGATCATGTCGTTTCTTGACCAGGACCGTTATTACAGCCACGCGATCCATGCATTCGACAGAAAAAATTCGAAGATTGTGGCTGGTGATTGTATAAATGAAATTATTGATGGTTTGACATGGTAACGAGTGTTATCGACGCCGAGATGCAGCAGGATCGATGCTACGGAACCTGGTAGTTGGAGGTTTCATACAGGCAATGGACATAATTCTGAAATTAGTGTTATAAGGATAGAAGCGGCGGGCTTTTAAAAGCTGTAAATTTGTAAACACGGCAAACTGGAAAGTAACGAGTGTAAAGCAACGAGTTAAGAAATTACACGGGGCATGGAGAGAATAGTAACAGTAAGGTTAATATCACGAGAGTAAAAATGATATCTAGTGAGTTGTAGTTTCAATGAGTTGGGAAATTAAGACAGTAATATTAGGATTAAGATGTATATAAAAGGTTGCTGCGATGATAAATTTTTCAAAAATACAATCGGATATTAAAACAATTTTCATTTTGAATTATATCTTGAAATTCTTATTACGAAGCATCTGTAAGAAATTTAACAAAATTGCATGATTAAATATAGCAGGTACGAAAAGATCCAATTAAGAAATTATACCTACATCTATAAGTAGAGATTTGTATACGTATAAAGATCTTTGCGTAAAAAAGGAAACTAAAAAGGGAAATAATTTATTTTATAATTTAATATGGTTGCATAAAACGTTCGTGAATATATTTATTAATATTCGCTGGATATTTATCGACATTCGAGAGTCTTTGATAAAACAAAATAGTAACAGAAAACTTACCGAACTGAATATATAATACATCGACTCATTTAACAACCGAAACGTATGCTCCAATTCCGCCGCTACAATCAGCAAACCAATTTCATTCTCCAATTACAGAACATGCAAAATTTCGCCATTGCGCGCATATATTATCCAAAGAAAATTTATTTTTTCGGATTGTACGGATAAATAATATTCCAGATGCCTCATAGCGATCGAAAGTACTCTGTCATTATTCAAATTATACTGTGGTTAGTTTTTGCCATTTTTATAGATCCTTGTGCGGTAGTGACGACAGCCAGCTCTGCTTGTTTCCGTTCTCGATATCGGCCAATATTCAAGTGTTAAATGTTCGCCTCGAGTGCGTTTCAGCGTATTATATGTAAGCTTATCCAATGATCGTGCGTGGGTACACGTTCTTTAACGTACACGCGAATTATAAGCTTTCTCTATTTTTATTTCCAGATCAGGAAAATCAAAAATTCGTTTTTTAGACGTTAATTTATGGCAGGCGGTGATTCAACGTCGAAACCGTACGAGATATTTACAAAAATTTGTCGAATGATTATTTAGAAAAATTATACGTTATTCTTTGCTAAATTAGCGTGATGAAATTTTACACGAGAATCTTACGTACGATCGAGAGGTCTGTTTCATAAATGATAAATGGATGAAGTAGCCCGCATCGACAAAAAAGTACAAGATTAACTTCCTCGCAGCTAGAACAATTAAGTCTATGTCTTCGGTACCACAGCCAAATGGACAGATTAGCAGCCGACGATGCAATTTATCCTGCTTGTCACTCTTTCGTGATTGCTAACTTGGGGGGTGAAGCGCGGTTAATGAGACAGGTAGGTACGAGCTGAGATCCGAGGTTCTCATCGCTGTTTCTGGCACGTGTGACCGTTCGAAGGAAATTTTTATAACATTCGATTACAATGTTTGTAATCTAATTCTAATTTACTATTATTTGTGTCAGCTTCTCGAAGTAAATGAACTTGTGGAGGTAAGTCATTCGTTTCTTGAAAAATGAATATCAATCATGTACTATGTAACGAGATTAAAGAGTCGATTAATTTGGTTTCGGAGAGACTCGCATTATGCATTATCCGACAATAATTTAAGGATCCGTAACGTTTCGCATTGATACGATTATTTACGATACGATTATTCGATGCTTTACCTGAGATATCCTTTCTGAATAAATCTCTGATCAATCGTCCGATCGATCGTTTTAATCAACAAGGAACAAGGATAGGAAGAAGGATATTTGAAATTGATAGATTCACACCGATAAAGTGGTCACAAGTTGCTTGGCTTCGAGTAACTTGACAAATCTCGACGAGATTTAAGATATTGATCTGCTTAAAACTCTTTATCGATGAGTCTACCGGTCGAACCACACTTTCACCACTCCTACCATTCCTCTCCTCCTTTCTCCTTCCTGTCTCGTGTCAATGTGCCACAGCAAGTACCGGCGCACACTTATTACGCGAAATTAATCGATCTAACAAAAGAAAAGCGTGGCATTGTATCGTTGACACGTTTCTATCCGGTGCGATGATGAAATGTTTACGAAGTATGGCCAACGAGAGTCGGCTGACTCAGCGCGTGTCGCCTCGCGATTAATTCAATTTCGCCCTGATTCCATCGTGACTACATAAAAACCGGCGGGACCATGATTAATTCCCGCGGCCAGAATTGCCGCTGCACAAAAACTGGTAACCGATATATTATTCGTAATTTCGCGAGAATGCGTTGTCCTCGGATACGCGATAGCCTTTTTTGCCTGAACAATTATTATACGACGAAGAAAAACACCAGGTAAGTTTCCGTGTATACGTCTTGCTTTATTTTATTTGACTGTGGCGATGGCTTTTAATGAATTACTTGATAAAATTGATCTTCAATCGGTAATTTAAAACGAAAGAATGCGTGATTTTTCGTGTGAAAATAAACGAGGTAGTAAAATACAGGCGTGGACGCTGCTTCGTCCGTGTAAAGTAGGAACAAGTAAAGTGCATCTTTAGTAAAGTGTTTCTCGAATTTATATGCGATTGATCGTGACGAAGTATCTTTGGAATTATAAGCGGATACATATGTACATATATGCGTCGTGTTAATACGTTAAGAGCGGAAGAACCTCGCAATAAGTTGCAAACGCTTCGTTTAACGCGATAATAATTGGCCATTCGATAAATCTACTTACGGGCTCAAACATAGAAACGGATAATAATATATAGATATTGTTCGTTTTATATTATGTTGTAACGCGACAGGCAGGAATAGCGCTATAATCGAGCGTCAAACAAGTATTAAAGCGTGTCTCATTTCAATCCAACCTTCAATAATTCTTACTTAGATTGTCAAGAAGCGCCGGACTTAATAAGTTGCTTGTTCGGTTGATCAGCGAAATGGACGAGCCAAGTTTTTATGAAGTTTTCGAACTTAAGGAAGAACGAATGATATCAAGTGTTCTATTGGGTCGTTGAAGCTGTTGAGCAATCAACTTCAATTGAATGACTATTAGATGCTTTACTTTTTAGCATACCTATTTTGCAGCTGTTTATGAACTGCGAATTTATGTATTGGGACTAATCATTTCTTCTGCAGGATGTTTCGCAACGCGAAGAACTTTTTTGCAATTTAGTGCATAAAATGTAAATTTATTAAGAAAACGATATTACGTAATACAGTGGAAAAATCGTGTGATAAACGTAGGGGAAGGAATAATATTCCTTCCTACGAATTTATTCCTTAGAATATAAAGAAAAATTTGTATACAATCAAGTTCGATAATCGATATGTGGTTTCGAATGAACGTAAATTGTGCAAGTTTTGTTAAACGAACAATACATTAAAAATCTTGTTATACGATAAAATAATACGTTAAATTTCTACGTATTCTACGTATTGTATGTATGGTAACGATCGAAGATCACAGCAGAAGAAGAGAAATAAATCACATTTTTCATGTTTCGGAGGGGAGCAATTTTACGATTTAATATTTTGTCAATTCATTTTTTATTTGGTTTCGATTTTCTACGCATCTTTACCACTCTCTTGTATGTTTAAAAGATATCCACAGTTGCAACATTATGCCATCGTATTGTTACAAAACTTCGTAATCCGAGTCGAATAATTACACTGCGAATATTTATGTAAATTTATATTTTCGTGAATATAATTAAAGATATGGGACCGAGATAGAAAATTGCTTCGTTCTACTAAACAGTGCAACGAATACTCTATTTCGGATATTTTACGTATATGTACATATACGATTACTGCTGCAAATAACAATAAACAACGATACTTCGTAGCAGAAAAGAAAAATTCTTTTAATTTATTCCCGACAGGATAAAGCAACGTCTAAAATAACGCGTGTCTGTATCGTAGCTAAAAAACAAAGTTCGACGGCGCTCATAAGCTGAGAGAAAACAGAAAAACTAGACAAAATAGCGCGTATACGTACACCTTTGCCGATGTTTGGTGTCGATAAACGCTTCGAAGTCGAAGTGACATGTCATATCCTCCGTCGTTACGGACGAATCGGTGAGGAGCGTGTGAAACGATGCAGAGAATCAATTGGAACGTTGCTGTTCGTTAAAGCTGCAGGTCATTAACGCGGCGTGACGAGGCGCGTGACTAATCCGCGTGCCTCGCCAGGAGGAGGATACTACAGAGTAGCGCAGAGAGCGCTTATTTCGCCGTGAGCCTATCGACTGAATTATTATTGAAGGGACAGAGACACGCGGGCAACGCGCAGGATCCTGTCGTCTTATCGGTCACCACGCTAATGACGTGGTTAATTTACCAGAGAAAATGCGACGCACTCCTTGTAAAATAGCTCGCTTGTTATGGGTTATCAGGTGCGTTCTTTATAACGTTGTTTACAGCGTTCTTTGTGGTATCGTTGGCGACAAGTTGAGATTTTTGAATGCAAGTCGATTCGCGTTCAGTAGATCCGGAGAACAGTATAATTAGAAGAAGTTTCGTTGGTCGTGATGAAGTTTGATGGCCAATGGATCCGTCAGACGAATCGTCCACCTTGTACCTTCATTTTCGTGGAACACAGTTCGAAAATTGCGGAAGTACCTCGCATAGCGGAAGCTACTTCTAGGAAACAATTTTGTTACAAGTCGGTCTATAAATTGGGGTAATCTATATGTAATATGGAACTTTTAGTCTCTCTGTATAATACGAAATTAGCCGGAAACGAGCTTATAAATCTATCACGACTTACCGACTTACCGTCTTATCAAACGAAAGTAAAATTTTGAATTTCGACGTCGTAAAAAGAGTATAGTAGAATTTTTATTTACGTCAGCTTACTTGTAATGTCATACATTTTTAAAATTGTTAAAAATCTTTAAAATATGCCTAGGTCTCTTTTCGTATCTAGAAAAAAAAAAAAAGGAAAATTATGTCGAACACTTACGCTTGTAACAGAGTTTCATATAGCACAATGTTGGAAAAATGCCAGAAGAGCCTCATCGATAAGTCGGAGGTATCCAAAAGAGTGAGTTACCGTGAGATACACTCTGTGTTAAAAAAAAAAGGTGAAATCAGAATCGATCGATTTACGATGTTCCGATACGACACATGATTATCACCTTCTAATTTGAGCGGTCAGAGTTGCTTATAATTACGCTGGAATCTCGTGGTAGATCCTAAAAGGAAACCAAATAAAACGAAGAAAGAAAGAAAGGAATCGAGAGGTCTTTAATCTACTTTTTCCAAACCGGTGAGAGAAGCTTTCAAAGAATCCCGCGATTAGCATAACGAAATTTACAACTAAGGATTACTTAATCCTCGAAACTTTATCTACCTTGTTGTCTCGATAATCCTTTTGGTCCCGCTTTAATTAAACGACACTTATATGCGTGGAAGGGATAATTAGAATTTATTGGTTTTTAGGAAACTTGGTCTGTAATCGGTTCTAAGAAAGATGCGATACTGTATTTCAACCGGTTACTTTCCCACAGATTTTGTACGATATTCTGAAAAAATTCTTTCGATCGGAAAGGTGTTAAGCGGATTTCAACTTGATACGTACTACTAATTATCGCCAATTTTTCCTCTCTGTACCGGCTTGGAGCGTAATTTGCAGTAAGGACAAGCAGATACTGAGACGAGAATATATGTCAGGAGGCACACAATGATAGGCAGTCCATTGCCTGTATATAAACAATTCGAGCTCTCTTTTCCGAATGTGCTCGTATACACGTACAGTATTATACGAGTACAGCAGGACCTAGATTATCCAAACTAATTATAATACACATTCGGATAATCGAAGGAGTCTGATTTTATACGGGAGCAACGTATTTATTTTAGGCCATTTTAAAAACGTTAATAATTCGAACAGGAATAAAGATTTTTTAATTAGAATGTTAATTAACGCGTGAATTTTAACACATTTATACAAAATTTAAAGGTAGGTACCAAGGTGTAGAGAATTCAAATAATATCCAAAGTATAAAAAATTCAAATTTGCATAAAGACCCGTACTTTAATATCGGATAACTTCATTCGATTTGTGTTCTTGTTTTCTTAGTCGTTCTTATGAAAAACCATCCTCCAATTTTCCATCAATCGGTGTTCTGAGAATGTAGTATGTCTCTATTGTATGTATATGTACCTAGAGACGCACACATAGCAGCGCCTATGTAACCAGAAGTTAAGATTTCCTGGACATACGAGAAAAATGGAAATAAATTTTTCTTATGAAAATATAATTTGTAGGGTTTACGAAAATTATTAATAATAAATAGATAAAGATAAGGAACGTACGGTAATATTACAGATTTTTAATTGAAAATTTCATTCAAACTAACAGCGATATAATAATAATTCTCCATAATAATTTATTATCCATAGAACTAAAATAAAGCCATATTCGTACAATTATTAGAGCACAGCTACGTTATTAACGTTATAAAACTTAGTAATGTTACAAAATTACTACGTTACGGTGTGTATAATCTCGAGGCAAACGAAATATCAATTCGTATTTTTGTATTAGTCGGAGCTATCGCTGTATTATTAAACTAATGTTTCTAATTGTATTGTAATTATGTTTCCCTCTAAAATGCCTCCTATGAGTACTATAATCATTATACAGGTAATTTCATGTGCTTTTAATTTCTAAAATAGTTATCCATATCCCTTGAAATTCACAAAAGAAAAATGAAGATTCAAAAGATTAAAGGTTTTTAGACCAAAGATTAAGAAAAATATTCAACGCACTACCTATATATTCTACATTCTACGTAGGTACGGCGAAGAACGTACAAGTTAAGATCAAAGAATCGCCAAGGAAAATTCGTCAATTATTTTATTAAACAAACACGATTTCTTCGCACGACTCCAAGGTCCACATCCTTTTAAAAACCGCCGATATACTCGCGTACCAAGAATCGTTCACAAAACTTTATCTCCTAAAACAAATGCAACCCTAAAACACACGCGCGCTACATCAAATATTCGGAAAACTAAACACTTTTATCAAAGACTCGACAACAGCCCACGATAACGCCGACAACAATACACTTTGCGTCGAAACGTTGGAACCTGCACCTCGCTCAACCAGATTCTCGCATCCTCGGCGAGACCGAAAACGCCTCACCTAAAGGAGATTTAATCTCGAATCAGTTACTTAAACGAGGTACACCTCGTTCCCGCGAATGGGCCGATTTTTAAAACAATTTAGCATAGCCGGCTTCCTTATCTCTGTGATCAAATTAAGCCCCGTATAATCGCGTAGTATGGGCGGGCGCGTGAAATGTCGCTGGCCGAGAATATATGGCGACCGGCTGATTTCCGGCAGCGTCGCGGCATGTAGGTCGTAGCCAATGAAAAACGACCGTCTGACGACCATGGTGCACCGTCGAACACGGTCGTACGGAGAAAGCTCTATCACGAGGAGAAAAACGCCAATTCGTTCGGCGTGCGTCGCGAGCGAACCATAAATATCGACTCGCGCGAACCAGCTAGATCGAAGGGAATAACGCAAGATAAAAAAGTACGGTTTAAGCGTTCCCGGTTCGCGATACGTCATCCGTTGACGGGAAAAACGGTCAATTTCTCTCATGCAATATTCATCAAGCGCTATTATCGCTGCGAGAAGCAGCGGTGATGACTTGTGACGACTTGTGACGACTTGTGACGACTTGTGACGACTTGTGACGACTTGTGACGACTTGTGACGACTTGTGACGAAGTTACGACGCTAAGAGAATTGTTCGTTTATTCGAAAGAAAAAGTACCCTTTTACGTATTTTTATTCGTTGACACAGACTCGAGAAAATATCTGAAATATATCGCGCGAATCGTTGCGAAACATTTTCACATTAACGCTTTCATTTTCAGCACTCGGCTACGGTGATCGTGTCGGTAGAGTTTTAAAAATATAATCGATCGATCGGTTCGTACGAAACGTCGTTTTTATCCTATTCAGGTAAATATAGGCCTTGGAATCGCGATGAACGGCTGTTTTCTCACGACACACGCCCGGAAACGCATCGTGACCATCCCTCCGACGTGCCATCAAATTGAAATTAATGAACATACGGTTATCTGTGTTTTATCCTGTTGATTTATTGCGCTTCTGCGGCGAACCAGCTATGATGGGGCCTCATTACCGGCGCATTGTCGCGCGAACTTCTCGTTTGACCGCGCGATTCATCGAGAATATTGCCGCCGGATGATGAGCAATTTTACGAGAATTTTCCGGAGATTGATTTGCGACTGTATTCGAGTATAATTGCGCAACGATTGCTTACTAGCTGTTGATGTTCGATTGTTACTTTTTATGGGCGTGGGTCTGCCGTAATTGACTTTGGTTGATGTCGTTTGAACGAAACTCGAAGCTCGCCGAAGCTGTTCGAAACAATGGTTTGTCCCTTTGCTTCGAGTAATTTATTTCACCTAAGTCTTCGCGCGAAACATCAAGCAGTGATTTGTTTCGATTACTAAATATCATAACAGATGCGAGATTAACAAGAGTCGGCGATTTACCTACAACGTTTACAGCTGATTCAAATGAATTAGAAGACTAAGTTCTCGTAATTTAAGGTAACGATAGGAAAATTTTCAAGCACTGAAAGTACAAGTACTTCTTACTGATTAGTAGCGCATATACGTTTGTTAAATGCAATCTAGAACTCCTACCACTCGCTATTAGATGTAATTGAGTGGGTGAAAACGCCTCTTGTACAGTGTCATTCAAGATACTATTTTAAGATACTCTTAATGCATGTACAATTCAATGTAACAGCTAGCCATTACTAGATACATACGATCTTTTCTCATTTTTTAAACGGCTTTTCGGTTCCGGCAACGTAGAATCTGACATTTATGGGGTTAACGGACCCATTTATTTCTCTTTCCGCTATTACATAAAGATTTGTAAACATAATATCGTTGTACGTTAGATATTTTATATCTACCATACACAACATCTAAATTTGTCTCCTAAAACACGGAGGTGCTTCTTAAAATCAGTCTTTGTTCTCAGAAATAATCGAATGACATTTTCTGCTGTAGCTTCAAAATTTAAATAAAATTTCAATATTTCCTTACCTTGCATCTAGCCAGACAACTCTATTTTCCTCCGCTTATCTCCTTACGTCATAAAACGTTTTAAAATGTTTTCATTCTAGAAAGCAATTGCCCATGTCGAATACAAAATTCGTTAACGTTTTAAAGTTACAAGTGTAAACACGATACTACTATCGAGTTTCGAAGAAACATGGGATTAAGAATGACACGGTCCAGGCGACAAAAGCACAGGAGATTTCATGCAATATTCATCAACGCGTTTATTGCTACGAGAATATCGCTGGTAATTACTAATGAACCCCCGGAATAAACGTTGGTCGACGATGTGTTGGTAAATTACGAATATCAGCCAGAGTATCAGAGTATCAGGAGGCACGACCGTAACTGTATCGACGTTCAAGGAATCGATCGTTGCCCGATATCGTTCGCCGTTTCTTTCTCTTTTCTTTTTCACCTTTCTCTTGTCGCATACATTAAACGACGCTACTTCGTCTTTTTCCCATCAGCGACTTTTTTTTTCCTTTTCCCGATAGTGGCTGCCTCACGACACGCACATTCCTCCATTTTAATATTCATTTTGCACGATTTTCTTTTTGACTTTTGTTCTTTACGCCGCGCCGCGTGCGATAATGTCGAAGAAGCGAGAAGGTGGTTAATTCGTTGAACCGTGTGCTCTTTGAATAAAGATAATGATTATTAATGTTGTAATCATAATGATAATAATAGGCGATATACGTATCATATGTACATATCATGTATGTAATAGTAGCAAGAGTAGCGATAGCGTTAAGAGCGTCGTGTTTCGTTAGCTCTAAGCAAACAATTCCTCGCAAAGCAGTCAAATTTGCTGAAACATTTTTTCTCGTATTTGCAGAATCTGTATTTACTTTTTCACGAGCGGACATTTACGCAATTTCATGCTTCAGATAGAAAATTTGGCAAAACGATCTGTGCAATTAGTCATATTTTCGATATTTAGTTTACGTGGCATTTTATACGAAATTACATAAATTTTGAAGCACAGAAAGCAACAGGTATTAAGGAATTAAGGTATTACGAAATAGTTCAAATGTACAAAAAATGGTAACATAATGGAATTACAGTTGTCTAACGCAAAATAAATTTGACGAGATAGAAACATAAGAGTTTAAAGCGTTCGAAGCTTAAAAGATTTCGAATCTTGGAACGATTTTCAATTTTTTAACGTAAAAGACAAGATCATGTACGGTGCAAAAATTGCCTCAAGATCGAGCGATTCGAAACATGAAACTATTTCAAAATAATAATTTCAACCCAAGTAACTATAATTCATCGTCAATTTTAAAATATTCACAACCACGTAAACTCGCGTTGGAACCTTCGTTTAACCTGCAAATTTTATTTAACTTAAAAACCTTATTTACTCTAAAATCAAACGCTAAACTTAATTCATGCAAACTGTAAATATATTCAAAATTAATGTGCCTCTAGTATTACTCCTACTTATATATATATATATATATCCAATATTGTTAAATCAATTAGTTAACTACTTAATTAATTAATGTATTTCATATTTTCCTTTCCCACACACGTATACGGCATTACTATTCTACGTATTCTATATTCGGTATTGTGATTCACACTATCTTCTATTCAAGCTTTCGTCATTGGATACATATCGGTACACGATACTGATGAAACTGATGATTCTTCAATGAGAACAAGGATGAAAGGAACTTCTCGACGAAGGTTAAGTTCAAATGATATGCGGCAAACAATGCTCAAACGATACGTGACAAACGAAGTTCAAATCATGACCCGTTACATGATTTGTTGACTGTTTAAACGTCGAGCGCTGCGTGACTCGATTCACGTACTTGGATTCAGATAGAGGAATATTACGTGACAATACGACCACGCATATACGACCTTGCTTCTTCTCGATCAAGCGATTCATCGTACTCCTTGCAATAACACGCCTGAAAGTGTGACGTCTCTTTTTTCTTTTTAAATCCATGGCGCTCGCGTCCTACTCCGCTTAATTTTATTCCGATTAAGCACAACTCATCGTATTTCCCTATTACAGCAAATTGCTTTTAATGTGCACGATAAATTTCACGATGATGAATAACCCAAGTTTTAACGATAACGTATAATCGATCAGAAATTACAATATCTAACGCGTATCAAATAATTTTTATGTTTCTTATCCTTTACGCAATTTTTGTTACTGCGCGGTGGAATTTTTCACAGAGATAAAATTCAAAGCACACGGCTATGGTTTATACGTAAATGGTGAATATAAATATCAAGCTCCATACTTTACTTACCTTCCATTTGTGATCTTTCAGACTTTCGATATGACCAGTAGAATGTTCTCTTCAATTACAGTCGCGTATCCCAATAGTAAATGTCGTTACATTGTTATATTATATTAATATTAATGTTACCGAATATATAAATCATTAGATGAAATTTCTAATGATTTATATAGAAAATATCACCGGTTACAAAATCACTTACTACCGAGAAATCGGTCGATGGAGCTAAATTCTTACAAAGACAAAGTCGTGAGGGTAATAGGAAATTATTTCAACGATAAGATCCAAGAATTCTATAGTGACGGAATAAACGAATTAGGGAACAGATAGAAAACAGTCATAGTCATAGATAACAATGGATATTACGTCAAAGATGGATTAATAAAAATTTCTATTAAAAAGGTAGCCTTTTCTTTCGAAAGAGAAACAATGTTCGTATTTTGAACAAAAGTCATCTTCAAACCCCATCATCTACGAAAAAAAAAGAAAAAAAATAAAGAGTAGAGTAAAAATAAAAGAAAGAAAGATCGCGTTTCAAAAATGAAGCATTTATCACGCGGTACATGCAACTTTACGAAATCGACGAGGATTTGGAATCGGATGCGCGATCGAATCCACGAGACGAAGCTAAACGAAATGAAACGAAACGAAAATCACGAGAAACAGGAGTTCAGGTTGCTCACGTTTCAGACTTGTCCAGCGTAGCCTACGCGCGACCATCCTTTTCCTCTTCCTCTATAGTCACACGGGGACACACGGTGAGATCGGAACCGATGAAAGAACGAATTGTGGGATTTATTACGCGGCCGGATGAAATTTATGCCCATCTGATTAAATTCCAAACGTCGTGCGCGCTTAAATCGTGAGAGGAATATCTACGGGCAAATTAGCGCCGACCCAACCCCGACTTAAGTGGAAACTAAAAACTTTAACGAGGACAAATAACTGGAAGGGTGATGCATAGCTGCTAGACTCGTTACTCATCTCGTCGCGTTAAATCCTAGAGCTACAGGCTACAGACCTACAAAGCATTCCTCCTATCTCCGGGGATTGGATGACGCGATTCCAACGTCCGTTTGAAAAAGGAAGCTTGTCTGAATTTCACTTGGACGGAGTTCAGTTCTTTGTGATCGGAAAGAGATGAACGAGGGGGGGAAACGGGGTGAAAAGGAATGCTGTAATACTATAACTGCTCAGAATTATAAAATCCTATTCCCTTTAGCAAGGAATCGTGTGTTGGGTTCGTGTAACCAGACGAGATTTATCTACCTATTTCGATTGAAATTCGTGTAAGAAGTTGGATTATGGATTGTAATCTTTTTGTCTCATGATTCGAAATAAACGTCTACACGCTGGTGCTTGTATATCATCGTTATACGTACAAATAGCATCTACGGTATTATATTTTATATATGATTAACCTTATTTTTAATATTTACATCTAGAAACGTTAGATCGTTCAATTTTATTTGATCAATCGATAATACCAAATTAACTAGCTTTCTGTTACTCGCTTCTCTTACGCAAATCGTATCTAAAAATTTGCAGCTCTACGCACACGTATCTATATCGATCAGAACGTTTAGCTGACTTGTAATTTGTTCAATTTTACCAATAATATTAATTCAATTACGCGAAAAGATCCATAAATTAGATTGTATATCGTACGAATTGTTTGGAAGAACGTTCGACCAAGAAGTTTTAGTATATAACGATACTTTTTCTTCGAACGTATACATATCCTGCTGTCAGCACTCTCTTTTTTATCCGCGTTTTACGACTTTTCTACGTACAAAGCTTAAACTCCAAAGTCAGAAGAAAACCATCAGGAGGGTTGAAGAAACGTGGCTTAAACGAGTTTCTTAATATTTTATCGTGTTCCTTTAATTTACTCCTAATACATAGCTAAACATAACCGTAGAGATAAAACATAATATAAATAAATAACGAATAATGCGAATAGTAAAATTGGAAATAAAGTATAGATGGATAAGGAAGAATATAGATAAAAGAAAATACGAATAAAATAGGCTGTACGCTGTTTGATATCGCGTCAATACGTCCATATCGAAGTTTGAGCGCGTGAAGTTCATAGGATGTTACGATGCTTCGGCATTAAAAAGCTCTCAAAATGTTTGCGAGATGGATATGTCTGGCAGATGTAAACGGTATCTCGAATTCTTCGGTGCATTCCTTCAATAAACCGGCCGACACGATAAATAAACCAACATCGTCGGAAGCTCGGGGGTGCCGTGTGATTTTGCACCTGTTTCGACTTCCTTCTTCACCGTACTCGTCCTCTGTATATTATTCCACGGTTCTTTTTCTGTTCTTTCAACCTTTGTCGACTCGTTAGCATCTTGTTTTCTTCTCAAACACGAACGCGAATGATTTGTGGAAATATTGGTTTACGAGGAAAATTTCCAAACATAGAGCTCGTTTCAAACAGTAGGTATTCGCGATGCAACAAAATATCGAACTTGCACGATTATTTGTTTAGTTTCCTTCGTTTCGATGCGACTAATCGCAATCGTCCTGGTAAAATTCAATCGACGAAAAGCCCAGCGATCTATCAAACGCGTTCAAATTATCGCCGTTTAATCGTGACGTTTTGAAAAGAAAACGAATGGTAAGATGGCCAATTAGTCGGCCAAGCATTTTAATTGCCTCGTTCGTCTACCTTTCGTCGAATATTCCCAGTGACAAAGCTCGAAGTCGAGCAAACGTGGCCCACGCCGGGGCTGTTAAAAAAAAAAAAAAAAGAAAAAAAAAGGAAAAATACGGACTGCACGTGCTGCATCGAAATAAATTACGGATACATTTCGCGATGCAGGCGAATGAGTAACGAGTGTCACGAAGAGGCCACTAACCCGGGGTTATGTCACGAGGAGGAGCATCGTGCGCTCGTCGGTGTCCTCCTCGTGACACGAACCGAAAATAGAAGCCTGTTGACGCTGTCGAGTACCACAATAAACCGTCCCCCTTTGAGTGTCGTCGTCGTCATCGTCAGTCGTCGTTTAACCCCTTAAACGTGCTCTTGTCCGCCCCAAACTGTCTCCGAATCGCCACGAGCGCTCTTTATTTCCGGTTCGTGACATCGATCGTTTTTACGGTTGTTATATTGTCTCGATTTTCATCGCGTCGAGTATTCGGCTTGAATTGCTTGAATTGTTTCCAAGACATTCTTCAGAGAAACGGTCACAGAGTCGTGCGCGTTGGCCCATGTTTCCAACTTTAGAATTTAAACGCTCACTTGTATGCTTGTTGTCGTTTGTTGAAAATGATTTTTATATAGGGCCGAACGAGTAGTCAAGCAACGAATAAGCGAATATGTTGATTTTAAGTGATCGTTGTGCGACACATGTGAGGCTACCTAATCTATTCGAGCAAATTAAGCAAATTTTCCTATACCTTCGTGTACTAAAAACTTACATTCGTGAAATACTGACTTGTCGTAAATATTATTAATCTTGCCTATTTTCGCATATAACTATATGTAATTTAGTCACAAGTAAAAGTTACGTGACGAGATAAAATTATTTTCAGATAACCGATAGATACGCGATAAAATATTGGCACCTTTCAGAGTGAAACGAGTTATGGCGCAATTTTTCGACAAAATTTATGACAAGACTATCTAAACTACCTATGTACATGTGTAGTCTCTAAAATATAAATCAGATACGACAAGTTTCTCTAAACGTATTTCGTGATTAATCCGAACAATAATATTCGAAATCGGTAGATGGATGAATTTGAATGTACTGTCGATTCTTAAAAAAATTCCGTAAAAAATGACAATTCAATCTAGGTATGTATGGTCGAAAAAGGCGGCGAGATATTGTATAAAATTCAAATATAAACTTTCAATATAAATTTTTTCTTCAAATATAACGCGCAAAGTATAATTGTGAATTAAAGCTTTAACGTTGTCTGTACACGTATACATATACGTAGATTAGCGTATATAAGGTTGTTCCTACTATACATATGCGCATATTCGATGGAAATGGTAAGAAACGGTCCATTCGGAAACAGCTGATTTTCCAGATTGAAAGAGGAATTGCTTCTTATTGGAATATTATGCATGCAGGAGGACAGCTATTACGGATGATTATAGAATAAAATTTATCGATGATAATGTTAACATTTAATGAAACACTTTGCATAAATTAATCATAATGGAACGTAATTAAATTTCTGAAATGATTTCTTAAATATAACATGTAACAGGTACCTAAATGTTAGCTTCACGTATATTTTGTATGTTATTACTTGACATTTTCTTCTTTTGCTTCGACGTAATTGATACGCGCTGCCTCTTAAACTTAATCCGATCACGTTTTCGCGCACTTGAATCGAAGCGACACGGGGGAAAAAAAAATAGAAGTCGATCGTTTTACAAGAATACCAACTTTCAGGTACATGTTTCGACTTCCAAATCGAACGAAAGCTTCTTCTTTCATCGGTGATGCGGAAGACGCAACTAATCAAAAATTGGAAGAATGCCAACGATCATTAACGGTATAGCGGAACTGACTGAATCGTTATGCCAAGAATTCGACACATTCTTCTAAAATTCTCTATCGTATCTCTGAATACCATTCCTTGATTCATGTTCGTTTCGTGTAACGAAAATTAATTTACGTCCTATATATTACGTATAAATCATCCAATCGAATAGATACACACGATAAGAGATAATCTGATCTCGCTAAACGATATTTATTATTCACATATTTCCCTAAACTGCTTACTGCTGAAGGAATAATATAGACTTAGCAATCCAGGAATGACCGTGGGTCGTGCGAAAACGGAATCCTAATGCGAAATCTAAACCTGATACGGGCTTAATGGCGATTCAAAATTCAAAATCAAAAGAGAAACTATACGCGATGCATGATAGAGGCCTGCTCGGTGATAAATCCTCGTTTCCTGTTCGTTTTGCTCGAGTAATTTGTGCCCCTAAATGGCCACCGGCTAGCATAACTCTTTGGGAAGGCACCCATGTGAACAACGACACCGTGGAACACGGGTACCTTTTTATGTAAATTCGACGCTCCGAGAAGTTCGGCAGCCGTATAATATCCGGAAGCCTGGGGCTCGAAAGTGCTCACGGAAACGATCGGATTAAACCAGAAAATTTTCACAAAGTTTCACAAATCTTCGAGATTTCTCGTACGTTACGATAGAAGTAATTATGTTTCAAAATCTTCATTTACATAGCTAACACTGGTGCAATGACTGTGAAATTATAATGGTTTGAGTTAGAAGCATAGTTAGTTATTTAGCATTTAAGCAGATTGGATGTAAATACGTACACTTTGTACGCAGTAACTTGAGAGAATAACTTTTTTCTTGGACTATTTAAAGATTAAAATTTTGACATAAAGAGTATACCGGTTTGAAACTAGAAAAATGTTTCATCTTTCGCGAACGTTTACCTACTCGACTTAAATTTCTTTATTATTGAATTACTCTTAACGATGCCGTTGAACATTTCATATGCAAATAGTCGTTCTTTTTCCCAAGTTACTACCCGAGATGTAGATGTAAATCCACTTAGATACAACATAATTATAGCGGTACTACAAATATTTGTACTAATTAGAAGTACTTGAGATCCTAAAAAGACCTCGGGTCGCTCTATAAACTATAATCATTATGAATATTTCACAGTTGGAAACTGACTCCAGAGACTTCGAGTCTCTTAAACACATACGAATAATTACCTTCTTAAGACAGCTGAAAGGTTATGAAATACGAAACGAATATTATTTTCTTATCTCTTTGATCGTTATGTTTTGAAAACTTATGAAATTCGATAGAATTTAATAATCAATTTAAAAACTGAAATACACTTTACGAATAGTCGATTAAAATATCGAAAAGGTAACGCTTACCGACTTAAACTGATTCGATCGTACGCGATAGTATAGCGTGGAATCGTCCTCGTAAAGATCGCTTGGAAGACGGAACTGATCAAGCATTTGATACAATAGGTAACGTTATCGTCAAGAATCTTGCCACGTTAAACACCGGTGAAAGAGGAAAAAGAGGAAAAAGAGGAAAGATAGGAAAAAGTAAACGCGAAGCAATATTGCGCGAAAGGAGCAGCAACGATGTTCCAAAGGCATTTGGAAAGAAAGAACGAAAATCACGAGGCACACTTTGAAGCTTGATTCACGAGACGTTTCTCAACGGGTTACAAGAGCGGAGGTTCGCGCAAAGCTAGAATCCCAAAACAATTAATTCTCGGTGTGTTGTTTCGACGAAGACTCCCCAATTCTAATTTCGGTGTCTTTATTTCCCTAGGTCGGTTCTTCTCCCCGGTGAACAAGCCGCGGCGCGATCGATCTTTTTGTCTTTTCGGTATATTAATCTTGGCCGGGCGTCAAGACCGCCCGCCGGCACTCACAATCGTAAATTCACGTTTCAAGGAAGGAATAAGATGTTTGGAATTTTTATAGATTCTCGTGCGCGATGCACCAACAATACGATATTTCCTCGTACGCGCTCTACGACCTCTTTCGACTCTCCATTCCCCGATTTACATAAGCGGTCCCCCGTGTTTCACCTACTGCTGCCGTGTTCATTGTACGTATCTGCTACGTGGCGCCCGCTAAAGCTAAAAGATCGCTCGATCGTTTATCATCGCCGATTCTTCGAGCAAAAAAAGACAAATTGAAAATTCTTCTTCGCGAAGAATTATTCAAAGAGCGAATTCCATATTTGGCAGTAATTTGTTTGTCAAGAAATTTGACGAAAACGAATCTGAATGTCTGGAAAGACGGGGTTAAGGGTGGGATGAGCGTAAGGGTACGAAAATGAATGCTAAAATTTCATAGTCCGATGTTTCAAGTTTCTTCGAGCGTCTTATTAAATATATCGTGCAACGATCGTTCACCAATATATGCTTGTACCTTTCCCAATCGTTAATTACAAACGCGTTCCATCCATCTGTTTCGCAACGTGTTTCTGCTGTGATTCTAAATCACAGAAAATAGTAGCAAGTAATTGGTAAGGAAATAACAAGTCTTAGATTACGTTTCACGTACGTACATAGTTCGCTACTATAAATTAATTATGTGTGTTTCGTAATTCATCTTAACGAAGAATAAATAATCGTCTGTTAGAAAATTAGTTGAAGTACGATCGGAGCGCTGCTTAAATACATACATTAAATAGTAAATACTTTGAATACGGCGTTACGTTACCAGTGAAACGCCGTTAAAAAGTGCAAAAGTGCAATTAATCTCTCGAGTAACGCGAATATCGCGAGAGAGAACCGAGTTGCATTAAATACTGGTTCGCGCAATTTTCTACCTTCGTCCGTGGGATGAAACGTGTTAATCGAGGTTCTCACCTGTTAGGTATTGAAAAATCCACGAGGAAGAAGTCGTACCGAAAGCCTGCAGTATGCTAAAAATCACGAAACAGCCATTCATCTTCGGAATCTTCACCCCCATTTCCCTGGTTCGCGCCCGAGAATAACTCGTTCTTCGTCGTGCGATAAATCTTCCTCCCGTTAGCCGATCCGAGAGGGCAGAGACGAGAAGAAAAAGAAAGGAGAGAAAAAAGGAGGTCGCGGTTTATATTTTCCCGACCATGGAGGCGCAGAAGCAGAAGCAAGCGTGGACGTGGACCAATCGAGTAGATAGCGATCATTCAATTACAGACTTTGTCATACGAACCATCTCGCGTAAGAGAATTTGATATATCGACTTCAACGACTAGCATATTAATACGCGTTGATGAATAGAATTAAAGTAGGATGGTTTAAGATTCTTTCTGTTTGTTATGTACAAATTGCAATTATATTCTTTACGTTTCATTTACTGTGTTATCATCGTCATCGTCATTATTATTAATATTAATATTATTATTATTATTATTATTATTATTATTATTATTATTATTATTACTATCATTATTATATGTATACTATGTACTATATATTTATGTTTTTTTTATATTCATTCGTTTATAGTATGAATATATATGATGGCGATGGTGGAAAGAAAAAGTGAGAATCAATTTGTAGTTATTCCTGTTGAAAGTTTGAAGAACAATTTTGTTGAATGTTGAGTTTCGTGAAGAGAAGAAGAAAATATTTAATATAGAAAAATATTATTAGAATTTTCTCTTCCCGAAGACGTAAAATATTATACGAATTTTAATATACGTACTTCTCTTCTTTCCAAATCTCCTTTTAACAGATATTTTTTAATTTTCTTTTTAAACCATCAAATTTTCAGATACCAAAAGAATATATATATATATATATAGATATAGATGTAGATATAGATATCGAAATGTAAAAAGAAATTTCGAAACAACGAATCAAGAAAATGTGGGAAGGAAAGACGAAGTACTCTTGTTTTCGCGCTGTTAAAGTACTCAACTCTTTCCTCTCGTGTTATTATGCTCCGTATCTCATGAAATTTAATACACCTGTTAAAATGTTAAACGATCACAAGTAATTCTACACTATAATTTCAGTCGTATAAATCTCGGCCATAGTAGGTAATATCGTACATCGTTGAATTCAAATCGATTTACATTTAGAACCAATCAAATCGTTTTCAAGCACAGTTATCTGCAATGTTATCTTCGCGAATAGTTAATGCAGAATAGTTAATAAAATGTTAGTATATTATTATCACACGTTCGTGCACTGCAATTTCACTCCTTTGAATCATGCATCCGTTAGAAAACACGTCTTAAGTAAATTTATTATTTCTAAATAACAACCTTTACACTTTGTTATATGTCGTATATGTGTATCTTAAAAATTCCTGTCTAGCTATTACATACAAATTTTCACTGTTCCGTGTAACAGCTTTTTACTATTTGATCGTTTGGAAAGTTTACAACGTTTCTGTTAGTTGGTATTTTTTTTATTCCGTTGCGTAAAATTTGGTCAAATTTCTCAAATACACGCTGTTCCCGGTCAGAGGTTAAACGAAGCAATTTCTGAACAGTATATTCTGTTAACAACCTTTTCTGCTATAACTAAATTAATTTACTGCTGCCACTTTCTCGTTTCGTTTACATGCTATAAAAATGGAATTATTCGGGAAAAGCACGGCTCGAATGAATCGGAGGATGTCAATAATCTGGCAGTTGGAGTGTATACGATAGCAATTACGCGAACGTTCTCATGCTCTCACGCAACAGCGATTTGATGAATCATTCGCGACCACCAGCTACGACCGTTTGCTTTTTTCATTAATTAGCGAAGTAAAGATCGTATCGGAGTAATTGATTCGCTATCGCGCTCAAAATTCAGATAATAACGCAGTACGCTTCCGGTTTAAGAGTAGACACGAGCGTGAGAAAACAAAGGCTCGGTTTAGCTATTCTCGTGAATTTCAAACTCACGTTTTTTCCACCAATAGCTCTATTTCGATAATTTCTCTGGATAAATCGAACATCGGCAAACACCAACTTAAAAGG
This sequence comes from Bombus soroeensis, assembly GCA_014737365.1. Classification (NCBI taxonomy): domain Eukaryota; kingdom Metazoa; phylum Arthropoda; class Insecta; order Hymenoptera; family Apidae; genus Bombus; species Bombus soroeensis. The sequence continues at coordinate 1,084,361 of JACXIL010000219.1, read as the reverse complement.
ATCTAAAATTCGTAGGATTACGCGTACGCGACGGTATATTTTTCAAAATCATCTTCATACGTAAAACGCTTGAAAATTTGCCCAGTCTCCTCCATCGTTGCGCAAATTCTTCTGCGATCGATCTCGCAGGGTCATTGCCAAAGACGTGGTCCACGTACTTAGAACGAGTCTCCTTTCACCCATATCGCGTTTCCACGTGGACGGGATGCTTACGACGCGATGATCCCGAAGAACGGCCGGTTCCCGCCGCGGTGAAACGAATCGGCCAGCCTTCGATCTCTCAATTTACTTTCGCGCTCGTACCAGTCAGCTTCGCAGTCGTTCATGCGAGACAGACGCGCGAGGATGCCACTTAACGATGGCGCAAAACGAGAAGCATCGTAGAGCAACTGAATGTTTGTATTTTGCGCCGGTAAATCGGCCGATGTTGCGCTACGCACAGCCACCGGATAGCTCGAGAAGACGACGACGACAATGTAACGCTTGGTGAAATGGCAAGGATCCTCGAGTATTAACTGGCCAAATAAGACATTTTCGATCGTCCTCCGGTGTAATTATTTATAATTTACTTAAACGCCGTGTTTATTAAAAATCTGTAATAAGCGTGCAGTGGAATATCGAATCGGCGTTTATTGGCTCTACCGAGGAGCCATTTAACGGTTAACCGTATCCGTAGCTGGCATTCGATAGAAAGGAAACGTTTCTCGAGGTAAATCGAGAGAAGAGAAAGAAAGAGAAAGATGCAACGTACTCCATAGGCCTATGACAAATAGGCCATCGTATAAATCGTACGCATGGAAAAAGTGGATCGTAAATGACGTCAAGGTGATAACTACCTCTGATCGACTATTCGCTCGTATATTATTTTTAGACGGGACTTGCTTCGCCGAGGATACGATTATTCCGGCGATGATGTTTGCCCTGGCTCTTTTTAAACAATGTTTACTATGACCACTATGAACAGCCTTGACGAACGACGGAAATTCCATCGGCGAACAAGCTGTAATTTATCCAACCATATCAATTTCGATATGCTGGCGTCGATCGAGCTGGCACATGGTCGGCCGAAGAATTGAAAGTCGCGGTAGAACGCGCGCGGATCACGTAGAACGCAGAACCGTGAAGAAACGAGTTCGCAAAACGATCGTTTCTACGGTCAATTTGCATTGATTATATCGCTCGATGCGCTTCTCTGCTACCATAGATGATGACCGGCGTACGAGATCTTACTCGCGTTCTATCCATTTTCTAACTCGCTTCCAAACAAACAACGAGCTTACCCGGCCTCCTATGCGAGAAGGAAGAAAGGAAGGAAGGAAGGAAGGAAGGAAGAAAAAGTAACGCCGGCGAAGGTAACCACAAATATCTCGCCGTGCAAAATACTTTCGATCGCAGCGCCGAATTATGACATTATCGGAATAATCGATGGTCACGATTTGCCACGGTTACGCCGCGCCTCCACCTGATTTATGAATAAAACGCCGCTTGCTCGCCTTGTTCCGCCGTGCTACACAAGCGCGCGCATTTTCGTTCCACACGTTTCGCACGGAGAAGGCGATTCGAGAAATGATATACGGTCCGTTCGCGGATTCAACGAGACAACTGGCGCATTTTCAGGACTCGCGTTCCCAGATTTCTTCCTCGTTTTAACCGCGCGGCCACACGCGTTTGCGAACTACCACTCGATACGTTATTTCCGTCCTTATCTCCAACAGTCGGAGGGAAGGTTAATTCGCGCGTGCCTAATTGTTCGCGTGGGCGAAACTCGTTTTCGACAAATTCCTCAGCTCCAGCTCTTCTCGCGTTTTTCGATCTACCGTGAGCACCTCCGAGATGCTCTTCGATCGATCAGATACAGTTTTCGATAAGACTGGCTTGGTTCGGGCGATTCTCCATGGTTGTGTCACGGACGGGCTTTCGTTAATGGATTTGGGACGAATTTGTGATTTCGATAGTTTTAGAAGCAGGTACGCGAGGCTCGCCAAACTTTATATTCGCACACACGTTTCTTACACATAGGTATATCACGCGTGTTATGCGAAACATTTTGAAACGTCGCCGGTATCGTCGTAAGATTCGATAACCGTGGTTATGTCGATGAAATTGCAAACCAGTCGGAAAATGTACCTAGAAATTACAATTATATTTGGCACAAGTACTCGTATGTCTCGCAGAGATCGGTGTACGAGATATGTAAGCAGTAAATTATCCATTATATCGATAAACCTCGATATTTATAATATTCGGTGAAACGATATTTAACACCTATTGTTTCCCAATTCGTCTAAGCCATTGATGAAGATAACAAACGAAATGCCTGTCCACGGCTGTGCCTTCGTTCTTCCTTTGATGTACAACGCACGGATATCTCCGATAGTAATATCTCCAAGAATATTCAGAGCATAATACAATATGTATCCTGTTTGTCTTAGGAGGAGAGGAGAGTTGCAGGAGTGGAAACACGCGTGCGGATAACTCCCCTGAGAAGGTACTTATTGTTTTCAGCAAGAATTCAAAACGCTTGTTACCGTGACGCGACGCGTCGCGTCGTAAACCACGTGCCCACGTGGTATGACTTGCCGACAGTTCACAATAGCATCGGAATTGCTTGGCAGTGGCGAGATGTCGGCCGCAGAGAAAAGAGAGAATAGTTAGGGCGTGTGTGCTGGAACGCCTTCTCGTCTTCCCTTCACCGTAACGTCTCTGTCGGATCGCAACGATCAACGCGCTTAACGGTTCCTCTTCGCCTCGAGAAAGACGTTAATGCGCATCCTGGTAGCTGATAGATAAGTCTGCCTCGCCGCTCTTCCAACGTCAGCCAGTTGAATGCGTTTGATTAGCGCCTGACCGACCGCGACGCGACGCGTTGCGACGTGCCACATCGTAAATGCCCTGGGTGGGGCGGTTAAAACAGTGTCGTTTAATAGGTTTGTTACGTTCGATTCTAGCGATAAATAACTACGCGATACCACGCGACAATGAAACTGCAAATTCAGTTGCACGCTGCCTTCTCCACTTTTTTACTTGGTAATCGTTAAGTCGCGGAAAGTTGAAGAAAATATAGACGAAGTAGCTATCGCGTGTAACGAATGTAATTGAAGATTTCCTACGCAGCAAGAAAACACGATAAGTATATCCTTGTTGATTTTCTGATTTCTACATAAATAATTAAAAAAGAATTTGGAAAGTAACTCACTTTCCATCTTCGAGATTTATTTTATTTATGGGATAAAATTAATGTTGAGTACGAATACCAAGGTACGAATAGTCGTGCTCAACGTATAGTGAGTATTAAAATACTTTGGTGCGGTACTACGTGTATAACGTATAAACCGTAGGAATAAAATACGAGGGTCGTTGGTCCATCGGTTCGAGCGTCGCATCTGCGAGATAATCGAAGAGATGTCAGGATGCAAGAATGTTGGAACAACAATAGCATAGGTCAAGATAAAAAAACGATAATTGGTCACCCGCGAAGTTTCGTACGTGTGCTTTTATGCCAGGCATATTCCGTGGACAGGTTCAGGTATACAAAGCAAGAGGATCGATAGTCATCGAAGACTCATAAAACCAGAAGAAACGAGCTATTACTTAGGTAAGGCGGTCTCCTGCTATAAAAAAGTGGAAACAAGTCCGAAGCAATAATGACATTGAAATAGCGACGCATATAGAAGACATCGATAGAGCCATTTTTCTCTCTTCCCTTTGTCTACCATTCCTGGAAAGCTGAACCGTCCGAACTCTCTGGATAGCCATCAGCCTGATTCGTTTTTAAATTTACACATCTACGCTATTCTCGATGGTGTTTCCTTAGAATTTTATTCGAATTTGTTCTTTTTCTTTTCCTTTCCTGGCAGTGTCGTCTTTACAGGCATAGTAAAGTATTAGATAATCGATAGACACATATGTTTATGGATCTTGGAATTATACACGTACCTATAACTGTCGTAATACTATATTTTAATTCTTGAACAATTTTTTCGTTTCTTAGAAAATATGATTTATTTAGTCGTAAAACGTAGAACTCACTAACGAAGCTCGAAGCTCGAAACATGTTTCCAACGCACTTTCCTATAACTATCGGATACAACTTACAGTAACGCAATTTGTACGTTAGATCTACGAATCATCCTGTATAACGATTCTTTTGCCAAGATATAAAAAAATATAAAATGTCAGGGTATAAATTTAATCTTTCCTCAATATCTCGTTTTATGTTTCGAATCAAGGAAATTCTACGTGAAAATCTCCGTCACAGAAATCGAATTTCAAAAGTCTTTCGTTCGCTGCTAGACACGATATTACGCGTAACAAAATTCAATAATATTTTCAATCTTCGTCGTCGTCCTCGACAACCAGATTTGCGCAGTTCCTACGACGTTGGAACTTATTAAAAAAAGAAGAAAGCGCTTTTACATGTACGAAATATTACTTCTTTTTTTTAGAAAATGTAATTATAAAACTTCTTCAGGAAAACAAATGGGTGTACGTCTTTTCAGAACATAGAATCATTGGAAGCAAGATCGGATAACGAAAGTGCACTTATCATCGGTGGCAAATGATCATAGAAGTACGGTGTAGATCGTTATTTGGTTGGACGCGAAGCTCGATAAATCAGACGAATCTAAATCAAGATCGATAATGAATTTCACTGGAGCAATTAACAATCGGTCGCGTTGGCGAGTACAACGCGCGACAAAGAGCCTGCGCGAGGGTCTGGTAACGATGTCCGTTTAATCACAATTTGCGCGGTTCGATTTTTACGCATGATTAATTAGTCAGCTCGCCGGGAGAGCCAATTAGATTGAACCATCCGTCTGTAAGGTCGCGATTAGTTAACCGTTGTCGCCACCATGCCATATAGGGACAGCTAGTTGATTTATTCAGGAATAATCAAGCCACTATAACGATGTGGAACAGACTTTCGTAAAAAATCTATCGAACAAACTCGAATCGACCACTTTGATGTTCACCGTCGAAATGAACGCCGTGTTTGTGATTTGTCGTACGTTTAGCTTGTCATTAGGATTTATTAATCGCCGCGATGCAATGTCCCGTTAATCGATCATTAATTATCGATAAACCTTCCAAACTTGTAAAAATTCTACCTATATTTTTAAACTTTTGCAACTTGTAAACTCACGACCATTAAAAGCTTGTAAAATATATTAATGATATCAATGGTTCAACTCGTGACTTATGAAATTGCAAAAACTGTTCGTAAAACAGAAGTTGTACGAGCTAAAACTTGGTTAACTAAAGTGGACTAATCGATTAATGAAATTTGCTATTTTAATAAGGAACAATCGACAAATACTTTTTCATTAACCATCTACTACGACTATCGAGTATTTATTAATACTCGTAATTTATGTTTAACTCGTATCCGATAAAATACAAAAGTATACTAATAATACCAATTGAATGGTGCAACAAACCCTAACATCCCAAAAATAATCTTCCTGGATCCAGGTTCTGGTTTCTGTGTTTGTGGTTTCTTACATGGCGATGTAAGTGTGCAAAATGGAAACTCGAAACCGACCCAGCTGTGCTACGAAAGATCTGATGCCGACAGATGCGGCACGAGCAATAATGCGGCAGCAGAACCGTCAGGAAAACCGCAACAATGGACCTGAAATCGGTTGGATCGTTCGCCGTGGCAAACGGTCGTTAACCGGAGAGACAATGGACTAAACGGCGCCGAAAACATTGCCAGCTAATTCACAAACGAGCCAGAAAACCTTTACCTAGGACCCTCGTGTCACTCTCGTTTCACGGATATCGGTTTTCAGGCTTTTCCACAACGCCACGTCGATCTTTATCAAAGAAAAAAGAACCAGCTTCGCGCTAATCTTCCCCTAAAATGGAATTTTTCTGACTGTTTCTCGTGGGTTCAAGGTTTATGATTAGGTTTCAGTGATGGCGGTTCACAGAGAACACTGGTTTTCTCCACGATTCGATTCATTTTCTTTCAACACTATGCGCATCACTTTGATCACCACACGATCCTTGACACGTTTTCTGGAAAGTAGCGCGGACGATATCGTTTCTATTGGAAGTTTTCGATGTAAATTTCATACAAAATGTTTGGTCCATTATGAAACGTAAACTTGGAGGAAAATATATTTGAATACTAAAAGCTGTAATACATAGTATGTATATTACTTAAAAAATATAAATATCGTCATGTGTCTTATACGACGAACAATTCGTTGAACGAATTCCGAGATATCGCGAAATTATAATAGCTAACGAAAGAACTGAACGACCGTCTGAAATATCAAAATAGAAGGTACCTACGTCTACGAGAGCGATGTGGATGACGATAACGTCGACACGCTGTAACAGAACGGAAGGAATTTGTTAATTTTCCGCTCCTTCAACAGCAGGTAATTACTTTCGAATCCCCTCAGCCCTCTATAATAAGAATTTTATCCACTGATAGAAAACAGGAAATAATTTATTACGATCTTCTATTTTGATCTGCAAACTAGAAATCGATAATCCAGGATAATACGAACACGTAGAACGTTCGATACAAATGCAACGATTAGATCACAAGTTTATGGATTTATAGACAATCGAAACGTGCAAAGACGTATGTAGGTACAAAATATCCCAGGTACGGACGTTTGTTATAATATCCAAAGGATAAAGTAAATTTAACTTTACGTTCTTACGTTCTGAAATTCTACTTCTTCGGTAATATTCGCGAAAATATAAATTTACATAAACACGCAGCTGTCTAATTACGAAGTTAATAGAAACCCCGAGACATATCGAAAAAGTTGATTATCACACGGTTAACACGCTATAAAACAATTTTATATTCCTTGATACTTGATATCCTCGCGGATGTTTACAAGTTTCTTGAAAAGACATCTTCTATAAGTCCCGATAGATTGATCGTTGTAGCCGTTAATTGCAATTTCTCCGTCACTTTCTCACGGTGTTACATTCAAGTAGAAGTTTCACGGAAGGATTTTTGCGAAGATTCCAGAAATTTCACGGTACGAAGTTAATTCTCGACGCAAAAGATATGATATACCTTTTCCAGTTGCGTTAGTCACGCTCATCGTTCATCAATTCGTCCGCTCGTTAATCTTACGATTTGAGTGACATAATCTCATGGTTCGTTACATGCCCTTCTAATTGCGTGGCCGAAGAAAGAGTATTTAAGCTTGACGAATTGCTCACGATTTCGTGAAACGACCAACGCATCAACGGACACCAATCGCAATAAATCTTCCGCGTTTTGACACGATTAATCGCAAACACGATCTCTCTAGATGAGAAACACTTTCCTATAAATTTTCCGCCTTTTTTTTTATTATAGCAGATACGATCAGCGATTAAAGAAATTTTCCGCGTGTATATACACGAAGAATTGGAAGTTTCCTTATTTTGCAAAGTCGTCTTTTGTAATAACGCGTAATATAACTTTATTGTAACATATGTATATGTATTCACCTCGAGTAGAACCAACTTGTCTTTATTACTCACCAATTCTACGTATGCTATCAAAATATACAAGATTTTGGACATTTTTTCAAAGTTTTAGAAAACGATCCGGTCAACGAGTCGGTCCGTAACTTGAAATTTCTATAAATCATCGACTTCCTATCGCAATAAACTCGAGTAAGATTAATTTGTTTCTATGAAATATTAATCGTAGAATTCTAGAACTTTTGGTTAACGGATTAATCTAATAGGCTTCGTGATTAAAGTTGTCCATAAACCATCGATTCACCATGGTTTTCCACAAATTTGCTCCGGCTATACCAAATCGCATCGCTATGAAATACCATTTCCGTGGCAATAACCGATTTCAAGTTTCCTTTTCTTAATCACAAGGGGATCGGAGTGGAACGCGACTCGTCAGAAACCGCAGTACATCTAGCAACCATTTTCATTTCCCTTATCGCGATCTACGTACTACATACATTGTATGTACATACACACGTATCATCTATGGAACCATACAATCGCTTCCTTACGCCTTATGCGACTACGCGGCATCCTACAATTACTCGTCTTAAGAAAGAAAACAAAATAAAACGTATCAAAGTGATATAACGCGTCGTGCAGCTGTACTCTAAATAAGGATTATCGTCCGAATCACATCGAATTAAGCTCGAACGCTAGAATCTTGCGTGAACCGCCTGGTTGAATCGCGTGGCGATCGAAATCACGTAGTCGAGCTTGCGTTTTCACGGAAGGAGTTTCTTTCGCCGCTTTGATTTCACCGTATCGGAGGAATTTCTCGTCAAATCTACCGGCTGTTTACGCTACGCACCAGCTTGCGCGCGAACTGCTCCTATTTAACTGCTCCTAATTAAGCGTTTCGATTGTGTATAGTAGTCGTTACACGGGCGAACTGCCGCGTACGAGAAACATTTGTAAATACGAGCCACGTGAAAAATATTGGCCAACGGTAGACCCATAGGATCCAGTCGCCGAGTCGGTTACAAAATTTCACCTTTTACGATTAGACCCAACCCAACTTCGTTACGAATCTTTTCATTTTGATCGGTTGTCAAATATGAACGAGCAACCGTGATACAATGTACTCTTTGAGAGTGGAGATACAATTTCAGTAAAAGTTCGATACAACTAGAGTTATAACTATAATTACGATCAACTACATTTATATCGGCTACAGCTGACGTATCCGCGCTTCGCGAATAGCTTGCCCGACCATCGAGGACGTCGATGTTACGACATGAGACGCGGCGCTCGATTCTCGGCTCTTCCTTTAACCTGATTCGAGACTGTATTTATGGTGCAATTATGGTGTATTATGGCAAAGGTACGCGTGACTTTGTCTCTGGCCGCGGTGATATCAGTCTTTGTCCGGAACGTGTAGTTCACGCGCGTACGATCTGCACGTGCAGCCCGCTTGACCGATCCGCGCGCGGTTTGAGTTCTTGGAAGGCACAGCCCACGAAACCTCTGCCCCTCGTACTAGGATCATCGTAAATTCAAATACATTAAAAAGTTTTCGATACATATGCTATTATAGACTGTGAATATTTATGCAAATTCATATTTTTATTAGTACAGTTAAAAAAGCGGGACCTGCTAAACCGACTCCACATGGAAACCATATTCCCATTAGAGCTTGAGATTAAATACGTACGTGCTTTTGTCACCTTCTTGGACATTTAAAAGATATTAATGGCTTTTAAATACCTTTTTTGCCAATCAAATGACACAGGTGCGACAAAAGTAGACGCATCGTATCTTTTCTCGCATAACGTCCAATTATCAAAGCGATAGCGAGAATCATTAATGAAAACTTGGTTTAATTACGGCCGGACATCGTGATGAGTAATTCGATGAAAATTACGAACTTTGCGTGTTATGCCAGCGGTAAATGGCGCGGATGAAAGAATCTTTTAATAAGCTATCGCCCGTGAGGCTTGCCCTTGCATCGGACCTTCACGACCTTAACCGTTTTGCCATTGCTTCGTCTGGTTACAGTTGAGGAATCGAGCGTTTAACGGTACCGTTCTTTTTATCACTTTTTGAGACTATCACGCAATTATACTTCTTCAAGATGAAATTTTGAAATTCGCAAGATTTACGGTGCTATTCAATTCTGAATCACACTTGGATCAATCAATTTGAGTAAGTTATACTTTGTATTAAATACCTTCTTATCTAAAAATTTAAAGGGGCTACATATTCAAAAAAATTAACTTCTTCAATAATACACGCTCATCTCGCATATGGTTTTATTGAATTTTCAAAAATTAGCGTTGTAACGTAATAGTTCTAAAGTTATTGATACTATAATGGTCCCGATTATTAACAAAAGTTTCGTATAAAACGTACGAGCTAATTCATCGTACAGCTAAGCCATTGTTATCAGGCCGATGATCGTCAAACGAACGTAGTAAAAGACGGAAAATTTATCGAGAAACGTGTACGAAAGTTCTCGAAAAATCGTACAGCATCGTGAGACGAAAAAACGGTTGGATTTTATAGCACCATTACTATTCCAAAAGAGGAAATACCGACATACAATTAGTGGATCGAGGGAAACCAGTCGATCGAAATACGGGGAGGATGTTCAATCGTTAACGATGCAAATGAAACCGTCGTGTCGTCTACAATCCGCAGCCAAATATTCATGGCGCGTCGCTGTTGGTTCGGAAATTTTCTAGGACAAAGAGAACGCCACCTAATAAGGGAGAGTAGTCTCCTGGAAACTCGGACGAATTATTTCATTTTCCTTTCCTCTTCTACGTATACCTTTTTCTCTCTTTCATTCGGATAGGTATCATCGTGGTTGATATCATCGTGGAAACTCGTTCATTTGTAACGTAGATGAGCCGAGTTATCACTGAACCAACTCCGACGCAGATAAAATTCGATGTCAACGAACGCACCTTTCTAACCGCTTCTCGTGTTAGACATTTCTGTTCTAATTGACCGGCGAAGCTCGTGAACACACACGCCGCGTATAACGAACAAATCTACCTGTGGTGCGATCATCATCGACGTTAAGAAGCTGCTTCTTCTTCCATTATCGAGTCGATAACACTGTGCACTTTATTAGCAAGCTTGATTACCACTTCCTCTCGTCGAATGTTCCAATCAAGTTTCACCGGTTAAAGATGATGGAATAATTTGTGACTGCAACAAAGCTCGTTTCGTGACGTTGTTATTGCTTTCGTTCGCCTCGTCCGACAATGAACAAAGAGCGACGTTGTTACGTAAGTGTATCTATTTTTGACAGTAGAATTTTCAACTTTCCGACTTGATCTTTCGTTCGAATCTGCGATGTTCGGCAGAAAATACTCTGGTATCGAATTCCTCAGTTTGCTAAATATATTACAGATGTATTAAATGTAAGTAGTACGTTCTTAATGCTACGATATTAAACATGTCACACAGAAAAGACAAGATTTTATCGATTTTCTGATTTCAACGTTACTCGTCGGTTAGAAACCAGTACTTCGATTAAGCTTTCTTGCCAATCGTGTAATTCCGTTCCCGCCAAACTTGCAAGAATACAAGTGCGTTCATCGATGCGTAGCCTGATTACCACGCGAAAGATTTACTAGTTACTCATTCTTTCGATCTTTGTGCAAGTCGATGTGAGTGAAAACAGGTTTAAAGTCCGTAGGAAAAGTGATACCTACTATAATCGAATATCATAATGTAAAGCTCGGAAATCAAATATTCCACGTTTGAAACTATCTTATTTTATAAAAGCAATCAACCGCGCATCGGTGCCAACTACCGAACACGTAATCGTGTTAGGAAAACTCCAAGTTAACGACATTCGGTTAATGACGTCGAACATAGATAAGGTAGAACGACGTTAACTATTACTTAAAGAAACTCTTCTTTTAGCATCCGAATAGGCAATCAATTTTCTTGTTAAAACGGCCAATACGCTGTACAGAGTTAACTCTCATCGAAGAGATACAAAAGCTACGATTACCAAGGTATCGTAATATTCTAGCGAAATTCGCCCCTTCTCGATAACCTCAAATAATCGATTCGAACATAGAATTTCTGTCGAAACGAACCTCAAGATTCAAGAGGATTAACAAGCTACTCTCGTTCCATCTTCGTTATAAGACACAGCACCGGTTAGATCGAACGGCTTAATCTTCGTAACAAATGGCCTGCATCGGCTTTTTAATTATTTATTTTCAGTGTATGTATACACCTATAGCCACGGATAGGGGCGGTGACTTGAGTTATTGGGTTCGCGGCGTTTAATGGAGCGGATTCGACGTGACGATGCATACGATCGAGAATCCAGTCCCTGGTAGAATTCTTTTCAATGGGCCAAAGATACGGATCTTCGATAAGCAGGTACGTACATCGAATGATATCGTCTGACCGCGTAGTTCACACGGCCAGAGGAAAGTGAAACCAGTTTTGATACCGGAAAGTGTCCCCTTTTACATATTTCGACAGTACGTGTTTGCCCACAGTCTGGGACCTACGTACGTATGTTCGTACATTGGTGTATACCTGCGCAGGCTCGTGAATTTCACGAACGTAGTGTTGTACGAAACATTTTGAAACGTTGCTAGCGCCGAGTTACGAGTTACGAGATTCCAGACTATCGCGATTATGTATATATTACACTTTAGTTACCGACAACGAGAGGAACGCGTCTCTCTCGTTAACTGAAAACGCACGCGTGAAATTCCAAGCTGCATAATCTTTGTTTTTCTATTATAAAAATGTCGCTCGTACTACATACAGAGCATCGCCTATTCTTCGTTCGTTTTTACATTTGAATATCGTGCGTAACCAGGTAAAAGCGTAGATACGCTCGAAAATGGTTATTATTATTACCGAGCACGCTCGATGCTTCTGAAAAATCTTACGATTAGGTATGGTGAGCCGCGGCCTTTTCGAGTAATCTGTAAAAACGATACGGAAGAAACTGTGGAAAATCCGTGGTAAAAGAGTTTCTAACGGACACGTACCTACTACCTGATTTGCACACGAATGCAACGTGATACCATGAATACGAAAAAAACGAAACAATGCCGGACAAAAAATACTATTGTAAGCCGTGAGTTTCTCGCGAGAGGAAGGTGAATGGAGGATCCTATAACAACTTGTTCATGGATCGTCGAAGTTGCTTATAATTTTATATCAAACCGCCTATAGCGAAACTTTGTACAACGTTCTTTTCTTATTTTCACTCGTACGTTATAGCTCTGCGGTTTGTTCGGAAAATTTCGAAACACCCTGTACACGCAAACGTAAATTACATCGAAGCTCCGTTTGATATTTTGTAACCAAGTAATATGTATACGTATTAAAATCCATCACATCGATCAATGCATATATTCACAACACAACACTTTCTCGACGATCACGTTTCACGCGATCGCTACATCGTTTCTTGCGAGAGATCTGTCCATCGACTTAATCGCATCGTCCATCATACTCGATCGAAGGTGACAAATTCTCTGACAATCGGAAACACTTAAAATCCACGATGCCAAAGTTAATTCTGGCGAATTCCTGTTTTCCAGTGACCTCCTCGATCGTTCCTTACGTAAGACGGTGGATCTTAAAAGTGACGCGAGTTCTATGCTCGCTGCCAGACGTGGCTATACGTGCCTCTTACTCTCCCTCCCCTCCCTCCCTCTCTCTCTCTCTCACCCTCTCTCACTCTCTCTCTCTCTTTCTCTCTCTCTCTTTCTCTCACTATCTCTCTCTCTCTTTCTCTCTCTCGCTCTCTATCTTGTTTGTCGTCGTCGGTGTTCGCACAATTCACGGGATCTCGTTCTCGTTCCCATGTCTATGACAAACGTCACTGCGAGATAGTAATGGGCCTAGAAGAGTGTGTACCGAAAATAGGCGGCGACTAAATATACGTTCGTGCACCGGTCGAGCAGCCGAGCTGAAAGACAAATGGGGACTCGCCCGCCTGTACCTGAACGTGCAAACTTTGCTTCTCGCAAAAGTTCATTGCTTTCTGCCGCCGGATTCCGGGTCACGCGATCTCGTTCTGTTCTGGCCTGTTCAAATTCACAACATTCTCACGCATCGTGATGAAAGAGAATCGAGAGAGACAGATTGACAGGGAAAGAGGGAGAGGGGAAGGGACGTTTATAAACTTCTACGTTGAAGGTGGGATCTTCGGCTTTCCTCAAGTTTACAACCGTTTTTAAATATTTCTATTTCTACCTGTATGGTATATTTACATATATAGTTAAATCGGAAGGAAATATTAGAGTTTTCACGTACACGCTATTAAATGCTTTGTCTCTAAATTCTTTGCTCGCGTCTAAAGATCGAAACATACGAACGTTCGACATTACACATAGACTCATCGTCGGAGATTAACGACACGGTTACTTAATTAGCATGCGACTTCACTGCACTTTCGAATTTACTTTTCTCGAACTTCTCTAGTGAAAGTACATATAATCGTCGTATATTAATTAACAGAGGAAGGAAACTGTCATTCTAATACAAACGACACAACGCTTCTGTTTACCTGGTCTATTTGCCTTAACCTCGCTATGAAAATCGTTGCTAGAGTCGTAAAAAGCCGGGCCGCTCCTACTTATCGCGATAATGACATCGCACGCGAAAATGACGAAGCTTCGTCAAACTGATTTGATCGACGGTAAAGCATCTGTTGCGTCTTAAGACGAACCTTAACATGGTGTACGTAACAAAGACATATTCTTAACGAGGAAAATAAAAACTGCCTGGTTCGTTGAATCGCACGATTCGCACATTGGCAAGGATCGCTTTCGGTAAAACTGAAACTTGCAAGAGTTGCCAGCGACCAATGATTTAACGTTTCACACAGGCACACGTTGTATATTCGACGATAGCGATTACCATTCGACGTTGTGACCAATCGGTGATAAACAAGTTCCGCTGGAATATAAGGTTTTCTTGATTTCCAATTTCCATGGTAAGCACATTCGAATACTTACGCGTCTGTATATCGCAATTTATGTGCGTTTTATTCCGCTATACAGAGTACAGAACTGCTCCATTTGTTCGAATAACACTGTACTTATTGTTTGATTAAATAAATTTATGCTGATTGAATTCGTTTTACGATCGTAAATGTTTTCTATACGAAAAAGGGATAATAGTTCGTAAAGGCAACCAGTGAGCTCTTGCTTGAATCTGTCGACAGATTCGTATAAATGTAATTTTAGCGTGCTTCTTCTGCCACACAGAACATCATAATCGAATATTTTTGTCCTCTATTCGAATTTGTACAATTCTTCGTTGATAAGTTTCGATAGAGTCGCCTATCGTTAAATACAAATACCGAGAAGCTCGTACCGAAAACTATCTCTCACCGTATTTGTCTTCTTTCAGGAAAACAAAAGAATATTTTAAGATATCAAATATTTGTTCGATAGATTTCAATTTTTACCGTGCATTTGTAGCTTGAAGAGGATACGCGGTACGTCACGTGGAAGCATCCACGTGGAGTAGAAACGACGGAGGATGTTTGATCGGGTGACGACGAGAAGGGTCATTCCCATTCCATTCTTTCCCGTGACGGCAAACATATGGACTATATTATAAATAGATGTAATTGTAGCGAGAGTACCGAAGTATCTTATTGTTAGAAATAGCGGCAGTGTAGCGCAGTTGAAATTATAAAATTGAGCAATATAAATTATCGTAGAACAAGCGTATACCTCTTGCAATTTATTTTATGATTAACTGTTAATTTTCTGATTATAGAAGTATCCGCGGATTAAGAGACGATCCACTCGACAGGCTAATTTATCAGAAAGATATAATGGATAAATAATAGTTTGAATAAAGAATTAATCGGAGGATTGTTAATTACGTCGGACTTATTAACCCATAATAGCAATGGTGTAGCTATAAATTTCTCTATGTCGGTAGGAGCATTGAATTACTCATCCGTATAATAATTCTTACAAATATGAACACTCAATCGGAGCATGAAAACTATAAATCTGTCGACTATGAAAGAAAAAAGAAAAAAGAAAAAGAATATTCAAGGAGATAACGTATAAATATAATTCAGGTATATCAGCCAAGTACTACTATCGTATACACGTGCTAATTTTAAAGATGACAGATTACCACATTACCAAAAGAAGGAAAGAATTCCATCATTACAGTGTTAAACCGTTGAACTATCGCGAATGATTTATCGTTACATACATTCGTTTGAAAATCAAACATCAAGCGACCGTGACTTTCATTACCGTACGAGTTCTAAAGAATTAAATAGACCATCGCAGGAGAATATACTCATTTTCAGAACAAAAATTGCATTCCTGGATAAACCAGTTCGATCGAAGAAAGCCACGAGAGAACGAATCGCGGCAGCATTCCGCGTAATTTATTCAAGTAGAATGAGTTCCGAGGCGACAGATCACATCGTGCATCGCGGCCGATTCTGATTCACGAATTCGTGAATCGAATTTTTCCACCTGTGTCAGCCGACTTGCCACGGTCACGTTTAGCGAGTCACGCGAACTTTCTGCACTTATCGTTCCTATAGTCAACCTATTGACGAACGCGTTTACACGCGTGGAATAAATTAAATCGTCGCGGTACACCAATGACGAGTATTCGAGCGCGATAATAAAATATGGCCTGCCAATTTGCTAAAAAACCGTCAAACCGGTAAAAAAATAATCTGTATCGAAATGAATATCGAAGGCGGGAAAAACACAGGCGTTTAAACTGTGTTCTTGCGTATCTCCCAGCCTGTTTGTCGTGTACTATACGAGTATCTCTCAGAATGTTTAAACGCCAATACGACAGCGAAAAGTTGAAGAAAAATCGTGTACATCTGATAATTTTTGTCAAACTTATCGAGGACGTTTATAATTACACATCGATTTACAGATGGTTCGACAGGTATTAAGAAGTAAACGAATAGAATTAATTAATTATTAATCGTAGGAGCAGGTACCTTTCTACCGGAGCATTTTGCCTAAGCACGTACTCTTTTCACATCTATATATCGATTTTTATAGATAATTCGAATTTTAAAACGTTTATGTGAAATTAATTATGACGCTGGATAATCGTGTAACTCGATATAGATATCATTGTCGAACAGAGGCAAAAGTATGAGAATAAAAATTTGATAATTTCTTTTAATTTCTATTCTCGTTTGTCAATTTTTTTACAACGATGTTTCGATAATAATCGAGGTATTATTTTATCTCGATAGCAATTTCTTAAATACAAAGTATTTCGTTAAATATTTGATTCCCTATATTCAGTCTCTTCTTATTCGTTGTTTTAGTTACTTAATTTACGAAATTTGTATCGTTTCCTAGCGTCATTAATCATCGATCTATGATTTCATACCATTATGAATTTTAGTTACATTTCAAATATTATTACTTCCTTTGTGGTATTACGTCGTGTTGTTAAAATTATTTTCATTTTTCCAGGTCTTTGTGACGATTTCTCGAACGAATAGCATGCGTCGTTCAAAGTTGACATTTAACATCCTCTCGGACTTGGTTTGATTTCTTGACTTCGATCGGCATGCGGGAAACCAATCTGGTTTGTTTACGCGTTCCAGACTGGATATGTAAATTTCAGTTCATTTCGATGTCGTGTCAAAA
Source organism: Bombus soroeensis (assembly GCA_014737365.1). Taxonomy (NCBI): domain Eukaryota; kingdom Metazoa; phylum Arthropoda; class Insecta; order Hymenoptera; family Apidae; genus Bombus; species Bombus soroeensis. The sequence goes on along the minus strand of JACXIL010000219.1, from coordinate 1,067,268 downwards.
TGTTCCTCCGAAGATATAAACTACTTTATCATGCAGCTGGTAGTTGTTCTTAACAAAAATCGGAAACACGTATATATTTCAGAGTACATTGTAATTCTCTATTTCCTTCCTAATTTGAGAAATCAGTGTTATTACAATAATGTTAATAATGCTTATGAATGATATTTATTCTTCGGTGTCTAACTAAGATTTCCATTCTATGTCGTTCGAACTGTTTCCTATGGTAGAAAAGATTCAGATTTAAACTAATTGAATCGTAAGACGTACATTACTGCATGGACAGAGTAAACATCGAACTAACGAATTTTTTCTAGACAACTATCGCAATCTGGCGATAAATAAAAATTGACCAAATCTCCAATTTTAACTAACATTTCGTTCCAATAAAGCACCTTGCGATAAATAAGATTCATCGTGTCCCATAAAAGTTTGAAGAGTATCTGCGTTCCCTGCATCTATCTCATTACCTGGTTCTTCGTATGCGCATATATAAGTGCAGGACCCATTCAGAAAAATCCAAAACACTATTTGCCCTGGTCGTCACGAAACCTCACAGCCTAATTCTCAGAGAGTGTCATCCGTCGTTCGCTCTCCCCTTCCCAGGCGTCTCAGGCATCGAAAGTGAAATTTTCCCGGTTGAAGGAGCGCCTTCGACGTTCTCCACGATCTATCGCGCGACACAATTCCGAAACGGCCATGAGCTGAAATTTTATTTCCTCGTTTGTACAACGAGATTTCGAAACCGGGTGACACGCAAAAGCCGACCGCTAATTGGATTACGCTGTTTAAACAGACTGCACTTTGTTAAAAGACGCCTGTTAGAATTTCAAATTGTGCTGGCCCCCGTCGACGGTCGAGATATAGCTCGTTCCACTATTGTTTCGGGACGAGGAGAAGTTGGCATGGAGTATAAGTCGGCGAGCCTGCGCTGTCTCGACGTTGGCGCGGCGTCGCGTCGTCCCGTGCTTCATGAATTCGTGCGTTCTCCGGCCAATCGGCCATACATTATTCATAGGCGCCATGAATTATCGAATTCTCGGGGACCACGGGACTCCCGCCACAAGTCTGAACCAACAGACTATAGGCTCTCGATCGTGCGACGTGACATTTGTTAGACTCACCTAGATCCTCACCTGAGCCTTGTTCCGCTCTCCATTGTCTGCACGAGAACTTCTTCCGGCGCAACCTGCGCGCACCTTTCTTCATGGAATTTCTGGCCTTTTCGAGGGGAAACCGACACGACGCTCCCTTCGTTAGCCGGGATCGTTCATTCAGAGAAACGTCTCCCACGAGTTTTTCCATGCATCCTCTGGTTCATTGAGACACCGCGCCACGCCGTGCTGCGTTATACGGCTGGGAGGAAGCAGAGTGTCCCGCGTTTGGGCTTTCGACCGACTAACGACTGGTAGATTTAGGCAAAGGAAGTAGATAGCGATCGTTCGGTTACCTTATTATTCCGTTTCTTGATCTTTTGGGCGGGTTGTCCCGATATGTTTCAACCCTCGTTCCAATGTTTCTCCTACTACCGGTTAGCGTTGCGCGTTAAGAGCGACTCGAGTTATCTGCGTTTTGTTTTCTTCGCTTACTTTCGTAGTACGGTTACACGGATTCGTACGAACGACTAAACAGTTACCAATGAAAATTATATTTATGATATGCAGCGATATATCTATGAAGCTACAAACGATTATCGAAAAAGAAGAGACGTTGAGAAAAAGGATAGAACAAAAGCAGACATTACGTACGTTACAACCTAACGGGCGCATTTCCTTCAATTAAACCAAGTAGATAATAACTGCAGAAAATTCCGTTGCTTGTTGTGCAACTATGCTTATAAATTCTGCTATCTTGGCGCATTACGAAATCCTTTTCAATTATATCCCGTACAGTCGATACTTTACAATATTCCAAAACCTTAAGTCATCCTATTTCAAGACTTTGAACTAAGTTGTACTCGATTGAATCGACAGTTTCAAATTTCGTAATAGCGGTTAAAGTATAGTTACAAAATGGTGATTTTTCGGGCGATTTGGGAGAAAAATTATGTTTGTCGGATGACTTTCACAACGCAGAAATATATTTTTGCTTGGTTTAGAATCGGAATTACTCGAGAAATACAGACTCTATAACGCGTGTCTGCACTCTCCTATAGCATTTCCTACAGCCACGTTACCGATAATACGATAAATTTCGAAATGTCACGGTGACCGGAGACACTTAAAAGAATGTTAATAACGAATCACGTTTTATCTTCGCCAACCGGTTACTTTGTTCGAACCGCAATTAAACGCAGTTCATCTTGCCAGAGCTTGGACGCGGGGTAAACGAGCGCATTCATAAATTACTGTCTTATGCGCCCTTGATTTTCAACCTGAAACAAAGATTCTTTCGCGTTTCTTCGTCTCTCTTCTTCGTTCTATTCTTTTTTTCTTTATATCTGTTGCCTGTTCGCCCTTCCTTTTTGTTGCACGTCGCCGTGGAAACGCGTTGCTGAGCTGGATAATAAGGGAACCGTTTTAGTAATGAACGCGTTACATTATAATACTCCTTCTGTGGCAAACTGTCGCTGATAATTACAATGTGTAACATCTATTATTGGACGTAATTAGGTTGCAAAAACACGACAAGAACATCGCAACCACGCTTCGAGCGGTTAGAGGCATAACGCGATCGTTGCTATGATAAACACGCAACCCGCTACCTCCGTTTTGCCTTTTTTCTCCCTTTCTCTGCTTTCCAGCATAATTACAATTTCTAATTGTCGGTAATTATAATAATTACCGGAGAGGCCAGTGTCAAATTAGGAGGCAATTATCAGTAAAATTTAATAATATCGCTGTTTTAAAGTTTCCTCGGTTTCGATGACGCGATTAATATCTGTCGCTTCGAAATTAACATCTTCCATATATTTCATCGGAAAATAATCGCCACCCTGCTCTTTACGGGCGAACGATTCTTATTTTCGTAATCTTGTTGTTTACCAATCAACGATGTCGTTCCGTAAAGTGTACCTGTACGTAAATACGTATACTGTTGCAACATGTAGCAAAGAACTCTCTTGTGGTAGTAACGCGAGGTAGATAAAGCTTAACAATGTGTAAAATCAGAAGCTATGACCGACGGTACAAACACGTATCTACGTATATGCGAATTTGCATATGTATCGCTTTTAATTGGTCATGGTGGCTGAGAAATTCTAAGTTTATAAATCTATCGAAGTTAACGTGTAAATGCGCATCGAAGATCGACTTTATCTTCGGTTCTGTACGCGATATAAAAGTTGCCGATAATCCGTGATTTATAATTCGCCGACCTAGTTTCAATGTTTCATCGAAACTGGTGGTATTCTTACGGGTAACCGGGTAAAACGTTGCTTGCTAAATCTCGAATGGAGTCGCACGACTCGTACCTTTGGTGGATTCTCATTACGGAACAATCCGAGGAACCAGCTAATTGCGGATTATCCGAAGCGATTACGGTTGACCCATGAAACAGCGGTTCGTGTTTATCAGGGAGCACCGATCGAAAGTAAAACGCTATATCGTTGGCAGTCCGAATGCGGTAGTGGAAGTTGGTCCACGGGAAATCGCGATAAGCGCGAGCCTTGTGTGGAATTTCACTGAAATCCCTTCCGTCGACGATATCAACGAGCTCTAATTAATGTGACAGAATGAGTTTGTGAAATGGTATCGACGATGTCTCCTTTTATCTCTCGTAGACTGTCCGTACTGGTTAAGCCTGTAATCTTAATGCAAGATATTCACCTTGAAACGCGAACGTAGTAGATACACTTCCTCGTTTCGCGCTGCGGATTTGTTCCAACAGATAGACGTTGAATTTACGATAGAGATCGAACGTGGCTCGGTGTTGCTTTAAAATCAAATTCGCCACTTTCGACATATTCTCCAGCAGACACGTATAGAAACATGTGCCTTTTTATACGAAATATCGATACGAAAAGGAGCTTCCACGCGGTTGGTAGTTCAGCGACAACATATTTTGTGGCAGCAGCGATACACTGTAATGGCAATAACGCACGTAACACGTAACAGTAATAATACCGTCGATATAAAAAGTAGATATTTACTTCTTCTCGCCATATTTCAGTCGTGTACAATATACCTTTTCTGACATTTTGCAAAGAAATTTTCCGACCATGAAAATATCATATATGGATGAATCTGCTACACGAAACAGCCGTACACGAGGTTGAGTTTTATTTAGTACATCAAATGCGATAAAGAGGCTACTGTTCAAAGTTACCGCTATTACCTGGATCGTCGAAATTTTTCCCTCGCGAACATCGATAAATTTCTGTCTCTTAACCGCAAAACGTAAAACGTACCAAAACCGTCGTCTTTTTAATCCAATTTACATACCATATAGATAAAAGAGAAACAAGTGTCTCGTTCGTTACAAATAGAGGAAAAGAGAAAAAAAGAAGAAAAGGAAAACAGGCGACAGGATTTCTTAATCCGCGTTGAAGATCGCGCACGCGTATTACCAGGCAGCCGTAGCCGGAACCATCAGCCACAGAGTCCGAACTCTCGGCTATCTGAACGAGTCCACGTGGTTCGGCTGTGACTGCTGCGCAGAAAGAAAAGAAACGGATAACTTCCAGATCCTCCATTCCACCGCTGCTCTTCCGTGTACGTTCGACCGGCCATTTGAATTTATTACCGGCGTATTTCGACCACCCAGAAAACAAGCGGACCGTCCACGGCTTCTCGAGACCGAGTTTCATCTTGCGTACGTGCAAGGGAAGAAAACGTTCTATAGGTCAACTTAGAATAGAATCGAAAGCGGTTCTCTCTTCCGCCGTGCGTCGCGTTGCGTCGCGTCGCCGCGTTCCTCGGCCGAGTCCACGCAGCCCAATTTCACGCACGTCTTCGTCACTCATCGTTCGCTTCTCTTACCGGCTCGTTTACTATGATGTAGCTCGTCGCACACCGATCGAAGAACTTTCAACAACCGGATCAAACGGCAGACCATGTTTATATCGAGACATCGCCGTCATTTCGGACGTTTTCGTATAAGTCGTTTGATAACAATTTCGCTTATCTTTGGAACGTGAAAAGCGCTACAAGAGATACGTACTTGCTACACGTACGCGCGTACATATATCGCCAACGAAACGTAGATTGATTTGACTTGAAAATTTCATTTCGCCTAACCGTTTTGTGACGAAACTCGTAACTTTTAGCGCTTGGAGCTTTTATCGAGAAGAATTCCGAAAAAGTTTTAAAAAAGACGTCGTACTTTGATAAATCGCATTTCGATTTTTATTTCGAGTGATTCGTGTCAAATTTAACGATAAGCATCGTTCAGGTTTAAATATAGTGTGTCGTTAAATTGTAGATTATAGCGAAAGGTATTTTCGTACGACGATCGATATTAATGAATTTGCTTCCACAAATAAATAATCGTATACGAAAGTTCTCGTACAAAACGCTTTTCGAGATCGTAAACCAAAGGAATGGACGAACGAACGAGCACGGCCAACGAAATCGAAAGTTCAACTTTCATTTTCAGCGCCAAAAACACGATGGTTGCTGTTCATTGCCCCGTATAATAACTCAAAGATAATTGCTAGAGTTCAGTAACACTGTTTTTACGATTAAATTAACCGATTAGATAATACAGCGAAGTTACGCAAGAAAAATGTTTGATTAAATATCTTAGTTTCGTTTCTTTATTACTCGGAGGAAAAACACCGAGTAGATGAACGATGATTTACGATACCGTTCGCAATTAGGTTTCAATTACGAAATTTTTTATTTTTCATTTTACAAAAATAACGAAACTATATTCACGCGTGTTACATATTTCTTTCCCCAAGTTTACGTATTTTCAAACTTATTTCGTTACGTTTCATGTGATTTGCTTTTCATGACCCGTTTTCTTATCGGAATTATATTGACAGATCGTTATAAAAAAAAAGAGCAACTTATAAACAAAACAATTTCTTCCCAGTCTCCCCTGCGATTCCTTTTCTCAATTAAATTACTGGACACGTTAAAGAGAAAAGTGATTTCAGCTAACAAGCAAATTACTCATTCAATAGCGTATGTGATATACGGAGTTGATGTTTATTCGTTCAACTCGATATCGTTAATTACGTCGAATTACAATTATTATTAAAATACCATTGAACCATAAAACATCGCGGTGAAATTAATCGGCGAGAACGTTTTACTTACGATTGAGACATCGTAGAAACGATCCAACTGCGCTCACGATATTTCGTTCATCAAATAATTCATATAATAATGCATCGAAAGCGCCGATATAATTCCGAATAACCATTTTCTTTTTCTTTCAAATTAATGATCTTCGACGAACGGACTGCCGCGATACTAAATTTTATCGTCCGAGTTTATCGTATAGAAATTGCTTGTAATTTGTTTCCACGGCACGTTGCGCGTAATTGTTTTAATATTTGCCCCGGTGCGGTGGTGCGCGCACATACCAACGCGAAACCTTTATTTTAAAGCGAAATAAGCGTCTTAATACCTCATGAATGGTACTCATTTTATTTACGACGAGCCAGTCGCAAACTCGCGTACGAGCACCAACATCCCTTGTATAATTTTTACGAGAATAACCAGCCCATTTGTCGATCTTTAAACTTTAACGATCCGATTAATTACATTTATATTCTATTCAAATATATATGTATTTTCATAAAGGATAACAGTGAGCAGGGTAGGCCGGCGGAAGAAATTATTTCTCTTATCTGTGGTAACGGTAGCGATGTATCGTTACTGTTATGTGTTGTCACTGTAATTAGCGATCCTGCACGTCCATGAATTTTATGTCGTAGCTGATATTTCTATAAAATTTTGTCCAACATTGACATTTTTATTTCTGCTAAAACTAGTCATCAACTTGTAATAACATTGAAGTTGATAATGATGGCTATTGTAGAGCGTTTAAGCGAAAACGTATGTGTATTTATTAGCACGGTCAAACCTAAGCTCGAATAACAAGCCATTCAAATTTCTTACTGCACAGGAAGCTCCGAGTACATCTCTTCGCGTTATTAAAGAACTTACTCGGCTAATCGCCGTTGTCGGCATCGGACTAGGTCTGCTTCTTTCCGTTGTAAGAACTTCGTGTCGTTTGGTCTGACGATTGACGCTCGAGAGGATTACTCAGATTCGCTCACGAGTGTCGCGAGTTGTTGGCGACGAGATCGCACGGTTTTTGCCGTTGGAGACGTTTCGTTCGAAAGATCGCGAGGCAGGCTCTCGTCTACCGTGAATTCGTGCAGCCTCTTAACGCGATTAAGCAAAGAAATAGAACGACCAGACACCGGGACAGGTACATTAAGCAACAAGAAGCGCTTACCTGCGCTTCTGTACGTACCCGTAGGAACGTGGCACGATCACTTAGAGAGACGATTAGCCGTAACAGGTGCATCGAACTTGTCCCATAAACGGTGTAACCGCGATAAACTCGCTTTATCGTGGCAATTTTTCGCGTCACGAAACCACGATCCAAGCGTGTTCTCACCCTCTTTTACCCTCGCTTTTTTCTTATCGGTCGTTTTCTTCCTCGCTGATTATCCCGTTTCGTCGTTTCCCTATTATCATTAAGCTTTTCGTCGATCGTATGCGAACGCAGTTGTCCATGGAATTCAAATTTCAGAAGAGAAACATTTCGCGTGCAACGATCCGATAAACGTCGTATACCTAACTGCAATATACGAGTTTCCATCGTTATTCGAAGATACTACGTCTAGTAGAAAAGACCAAGACGCGTCTAACAAGATCAACGAAACACAAATCGCTTAATTTTAACGTAATAAAAGAAATTTACGATCAAAGATACATTATCTTATGAAAGAACAGGTAACAGTAGTTAAATATCGATTTTACTTGGACGTTGAGTCGAGTCGTATATATTAAACGAAATCTCCTGCCTTTTTAGATATCTACCAAATTATCCTATATTAAACAAATTGCATACGTATATGAAATATCAGTATTTTTTTTTGAAAATATACTTTCGTCCACAAAATATATCTAAATAATCATTATTCATCGGATGACAGGGAGAAATTACCAACTCGGCAAACATAGGTTGCAGTGTGACGTTGAATTACCCTAATTTAGTAAATCTCGGGGGATCGCTGGCGAATTTCACCGACGGACGAGCGCCTGATAATAACGCGATATTATCGAATCGCTTTTTTTTTCACCTTTACAGTGGTAGTTAAATAGCCGGTATACATGGAAGGCTGTAAATACGTGGCGTGGCAAACACGCGGTGGTGTGTTTTTTAAATGACAATTAACAGCGCATCGCAGTAGAATATTCTCTTATTTCTCAGCCCTCTGAGCTGTAACTGTTCCGATGCTATCTTGTAATTTTGTGGAATGCGAGAGAACACGTACGGAAATTATGTATTTCTTCCTTTAGTCCTCGAAGAACCCTCTTCCGCTCGTTTCCTCGCCAACTATCACCGACCAGCCTTCTCCGTTAACGCGGATGAATGCGTTTGCTTTCATTTTCCTTTCCTCCCGATACGTAGCGTATGTCCGATCTCAATAATTTTAATGCCAGATCGTCTCCTCGACGTCTAAAAACTAATTTACGCGCGATAGAAGATGCTATTCGAACGAGAACCTGAAGAAAGAAGACTGGTACGTTGTTGATACGAGTGATGTTTGTTCTGACGTTGTATAGCAAGCAATTGGTATATACTTAAATAAATCGCGAAACGTGTACGTTCATCTTATTGACGTAGAATCGACATTTATAAAAGTTCAGTTCCTACTTTATTTACGAACTGTAGATTATTTTACAGTAGGTGTGTTTGTAGAACGGTGTGTTTCAAATAATTAATTTAAAACGATAAATAAAGTACATCGTGGCAACAGGTAAGCTAAGTTATCTATTGGAAATTCAGAAAACCTCCTACGGCTAATATAGTTGTTCACGTTTTAAACATCGATGTTTCATTCTCGACCTCGTGTCAACACTTTATTAGTCAGCAATTTTTGCAGGTAGACAATCTTCCTCTATAAAAGCAATCTATCTATCCTATCTATAGTATACATTTTATGATTTTATAACTTGCGAGATCATTTCAAAGAAACACGTCGCTTATCGTACACGTCATTCAAAAACCTGTTGTATATCTAATTGTAAAATTAACATCGTACGAATCGTTATATCGTCCATACGTATCTACAAATATTTACATTTACATTTAATTCTATTCTCGTTTACAGGCCGTATTTAATACGAGTCATAATTGTTTCTCGAATGAAAGAAACATCGTATGGTAGATATCGATAACGATCGTTCGAACATTTCAATAAACCTAATCATTCAACGAAGGAAGGAAGCGTATACGTACGAGCGTGAAATTGAATTTTTCGATCTCGCCATCGTCCCCTCGAACATTACGAACGTATCAGACGCTAGAAGAATTTTAGTTTTATTTTATTTTAGTCATTAGAACACCCACGGTCCAAAATAATACTTAACCTTCGTAAATTATATTCGTCTCTTCGAAACCCAGTACGCCATTACCATCAAACCTTAGAAACATCCTGCGCCTTCCAAGAAAAAAAGAAAAGAAAAAAAAAACTGCGAAATAAAACCACAAAAACGGTTAAAACGGTTTTTACAATCGTCTAAACACAAGCGAACAAATATCCCAGCATATTCCAGCCGCCGAACTCTAAATTCACACGCGACCTATGCACCTTCTGAGCCGATGCGATCCTTTGCGAAAGTCAATTTACAGCACGCTCTCCTCTTCTCCTTCGCCTTGTGAGCCGTCAGTGTTCCTTCAAGTACAAGCATGTCTCCCCCCAAAAGAGTCATAACCGTTTGGAGGAGACGCGAGTTGACCGCGGGTGGGCGAGCGCTTAGAAGCGGTAGTGTGTGGTTCGTCCGATTGTTATGCTAATCGACCTCGTAAACTTTCGACGCGCTCGGCGTCCAGCCGAAAACACGAAAGAAAGCTGGCCAGTCCTCGACCATAGGCAACGCGACCGCACGTAAGTACGCGCACGGTGTGGTTGATTAATCGAAGGACCACACAAGCGCGCGGCTTCGAAGCTCGTCACAGCCGCGACCTGCCGTCAGCATTACCGGCACTTCTTGCTCGACTTTGATTGCGTAACAACGCACCGATATGCAGCCGATAACCGAGCAGATCGTGAGTATATGATTGCTCGCAGCCCTTTGAAATCTCTGGACCGGACGTCGCGCCGCGACGATCTCGTATCTGCCAGACGCAACGACAGGGATCGCCTGTCTCCCTCGAGGAATCTCGTTTCACCAGGTCAAGGGTCGCGACAGACTCCTGATCGATCGCTTCTGCAGTCACTTGTCACGATCGTCGAGGATAGGTCAGTGGTGCGCAATCGATATCTTGATGCAAGCTTGGAGAAGAATTTCGGGAGGAGGATTTCGAGATAGCTTCTCGTACCTACCTTTGAGTCATTCGAAACGTTCCTAATGGAACCGATGGAATTTAATTCCCAATTTTCGTTGATACGGTGAGAGCGAACGTAGACGTAGGATAGCGAATGATGGACCTAACATCTTCTTGCGCGTGTGTTTTATATTATACGTATGTACGCAGTTTTCGTTGTTTCTGAAATACTCGCAAAGTGAGAATGCAAGGCCATCATATCGTGTTTCGATCAATTAATTCTTCCTTCGTTAATTATCTCTTTCGTGATTAAAGTTCTACTGTTCATTGTCTCCTGTTCATCGTATGCCATTTGACGGTACTCGCGCAGAAATTATATATCATACGCCTATGTTCACCCATGATTCACACTAGGTTTAGTACACTTTACTATCGTGTAAAATGACGAGCTTCAAACACGTTGGAATATTAACTAATTCCAATAAGATTGCCATTTTCATAATACTATGTATTCTAACAACTCGATTTACTATCGATTCGTAGTAAGAAACTGCATTAAAATGTATATATATTCCAACAGGATACGCGTTACTATTAAGAACAGCAGCGGTAGATGGAATCCTGTGGCAGGATTGCTAGAAACGACGACTCCGAGGCGGTCAAGCGGAATAATCTATTCAATTTCGTTTCATCTGTTCGCTGGAACGAGATCGCGTTGTAAACTGATCGGATTACATTGACAACGGTTATTACGCCATCTTCGGTAAAGAGATAAATCGTTTCTGCGATCGTTGCTGCAAGTGTTCGTTACGTGCGTCCAGTTTGATCGGATCTAGCGCATTGGAATCTCCCAATCATCGACAACGATGATCGGTCTTATCAGCGAAGCTAGTTGTTTTCGCTACGTGTAGTTAGGTTCCGGCGATCGCATCAGGATCAATCTCGACCACGAACGTTCAACGCATATCATTAATATTTTATTTATCGTTAAAGCTCGACTCCACCGGATTCATCGAGAAACTTGCTTTCGAAAGATCGTGGCTGCAACCGATTCTCGATGCAAGAAACTGAAAAGCAAACGATAGATATTCGTAAGTTGATTATGAGAGAGGGTTATAACATCTTTTTCCGATAGTTGTAACGCTTGTAGATTTCATACACATGTTACATGTTATCAACTATAGCGATATTGGTAGATTTTTCGGTGAATAATGCCAAATGGAACGCATTCTGTTTATCTGTGACGCACGTCCATCAAGACGCGACGATGAGTGTTGCGTCTTTTACTAGTTCTACTTTTTGGGTCGTATCTACGGATAGCTACGAGATTTAAATTTCATCCGTAAGCTTCGACTTCGATTTAGGAAACGCGTTCCCTTTTCTTTATCGTAAACTTCTCGTTTAACAGAAAAACTATCGAAGCTATTAGCTCGTGTCCAACCACTTAAAACAGGGGAACGACCACAAAATTCTTCTAATCGCAAGCAAGCATGCAACATGCCTCTGTAATTAATTCGATAATAATTCGTGCGCGCGGACAGTTTGATTAATCGTCCCTTTGATTCATCCGTGTGACGCACGTGTCAGGGATCTCCTCAAAGTGCACGTGAACTTGATGAACGAGTTCCTCGATTGATTTACGATCACCGTTTAAATACACGAGTGCTTCGTTATTCGAATCGACCAATTCGATCGTTCGACAATTGCTTTTCCATTGAATTGCTTTTGGAACTCGGTCTTCTGTTCGCGATACGATGATCGACCGTACCGACAAATGACTCCTTGTGATTCGAATACTTCGCTTAAATGTTATATCGTTCGGCGATGAAATCGTACATTGAATTTTGAATTCGTACAAGATGCGGTACAAATTTATTTTCGCAAGTTCGTTTGTTACGAAAAAGACAAATTCCAAGATGAATCTACGAAGGATCGCCTGCAACGCCATCGCTTTTCTTTGTCTCTCAATTTTGTATCAGAAGTCTGTTTATCCGAGTGAAACATCAGATTTCGAGAAAATAAGTTTTCAAAGAATTAAGCACGTTATATTCTAGATTAAACTTAATGTATATAATAATTTACTTTACGGAATATTTAAGAAATCCATTTATATGAGACTTAATATAGATAGATTTTTGTTGATAAGTTTAATTTATTTTTCCCGATGATTTATATCGGTTGCGTTACATCGAAAGTTCACGACCAGATTCCAGACAAAATATACGAATCTTCGCGTCGACGGCTGCTACAGCAAACCAGATACGTCTCTTCGGAAGAACAATATGGGTCAAGCTTGAATTCAAACCTACCAGCTCAGAGTTCAGTAGTATCCTGTTTGTATGTAAAACAGTAGATCGCAGAAACCTCTAATTTAATCAACGGGACTCTGAAATGTACCGGCATCGGCTTTTTCGTCCCCGTAGAAAATTTTAAATTGAAAATACGTAGCTTGTATTTGTCGTAATAGAACGATAAAATTGTAAGAAATTCTGTACATAGATTACGCGGCATGTGATAGATAGATACGCGATTGTAAGAAAAAGAATATTCCAATTTAAACAGATCTCTCGCTCCATCTTTCCTTTACTTCGTTGTTTGAGAAACGATTGGAAATGAAATCGTGAACGAATCTGCTGTTTACACGACGGAAAATAATCTCGTCGAATCCTCCTCCAACTTACGCTTCAGCTTCGTCTGTCGAGGAAAGCTCGCAGGATAGTCTCGTCGAGGATTTTATTGAATCGAATCCTTGTGGGCGAACAAAAGGAAAATACTCGGTCGAACAGAGTTCGGGCGAGTTCTCAATTATTCAATGGCATGGGGCGGCGGGACTATTATACGGCGCAGCCGAGGAATCAATGAGACACGAAACGGAGAGATCGATGTGGGCGGCACCTTTGACTAAACTACTAAACGAAGGTCGAGAGGAAGGTAGCGCGGTATGCATCATCCTTTTGCCTCCCTCCTGCGGGGGTCGATAAACTTGGACTCGCCTAATCAGACTCGAGCCTCATTGGTGGTATCTCGATGCGTTATCCCTTTATTGCCGGATGATCTATCGCGGTAATATTGAAAAATGGCCTCCGCCGCCTAGCCGTTCCTTTGACGACAGATCCGAAGATACATAATATATGGCCGGTCTCATTGGGAACCTCCTGGCTTTTCGGTGGGATTAACAAAAACCGATGCGAGCATCTTATTCGTCCAACGGAAGAAGCTTCGCCGTGGTCTCTGGATTTCGTTCGGGCAGAGAAAGACAGAGACAGGGCGCAGAGCAGAGTGGTAGCGTTAATTGGGGATAAATTAACCAATGGGAGACATTGGCATGGGAAACAGGACGAACGCTGACGAAAAACAAGACGTTTCGTGCCAGGAAATTTTCAATTAATACACGGCTACCTGACGTTCGATCTTCAAACTCATATTTTTCGAAAACGAACCCTCAAACGATAAAATTTCATTCTTTTCTTCGACTTATTTGTGCACGTGGAATCAACCATGTACGTAGAGACAACTGGCTCGTATATGTACTTGCGTATCGTGATTTTAGGGACACCCTGTAGTTAGTGTTTCAACGAAAAACATTTAAAATCTTCTGAGATTTGAATTTTTAAATCAAAGATCGAAAACAGCCTGGTCGACGCGTGCTGAAAAACGTAATAAAAAATTGACGAGTTCGTAGCGTTAAAACACTGAGAAATTCGTCGATAAAAATAATTTACCAACGATTTGTTCGTCTCTTGGTGATCTACGATCTACTATATAACGATCTTCCTGCAAATTTATGAAAGAATTTGACAACTGGAATTTTAGAATAATCTTATACGATAAACATTCGGTTAATATTTCTTTAACAAAGCGATATATTAAACAAGTAATAATTAAGATAAATGGTTTGACAATGACAAAAACATTAATCTATAGTACTCATAGAAAGTCGTATAGCAAACGATACACGTATAACCTCTCATTAATCTCTATGAGAAAATACACGATTAATTTTCATTAAGTTGTTCACCACTGAAAGTAATATTAATGGATGGGATGCTAGAAACTTCCTACAAATCGCCTCGGTAGCAAATGTTACGAGTTATGAATTAGACTTACGGAACTATCGCAATTGTCTCTTTGCGCTAGAATGCCAAGAACAGGCACTCAACGAAAACAACCATTAGATGCAAATAATTTAGACGAATAATCTAATATCGTATCATCACGAGACTATTTAATTCGCGTTTGCCAACTTGACAGTAGTTACTTTATGTCAATTCTATCGTTTGTAATTTATTTTCACGTTTATTTCATTTTGTTATACAGTGGTTACTAAAAGCGTTCGCACGTATCTTTATCTTCCCTTGAATTGCTTTTCGATCAGCATCTACGTTTCGTCGTTATACTATCAAATTTTTCTAATCGTACGAAAGCGACGAGAAATTTAACATATTTAATAAATAGTAGGATAAATATAAAAAAATAGTCGTAAAAATAATTTCTCTAATTAGTTTACGATTCATTCGGTACCTTTAATCGTAATACACTCACTAGAAGAACGTACGCAAACACGCACCAATTGTATCGAAATGTACGAAAGTAGTTGTACAACAAAGTTAATCGAGCCTACTGATCGATCACGCTACGAAAACTAAAGTGGAACGGCAAGATGAAATAAAAATAGGGAAACTTTCTATAAACATTAATCGTCATTCGACTGAAACGTCGAAGCTAAACGAAAGCTTATCCGTGACAATCCCATACACCTACGCATTCGCCAACGTAATTATACGGCAGTCCGAAGCTCCGTTTCCCCATCGAACAGCTTTTTTCCGCCTAATTGTAAGTCTGTCAGCTACGCGCAATTCAACCGCGACCGAGCCTCAAAATATTCTACATCGGCGACACGGTTTAAGCTAAAGTCATCGCTATGTTCGAAACTAACGTTTTCATTCGCAACGATCGTTACCTCGATTTGACAGATTTTATCGATCACGAAGCCACGCTAAATTTTTGACGAGAGAGTCGTGTCTCGAAAATTTACGTTCGCAACAGCGATTGCAGTCAAAGCGATCTTTCATTTTGAAAGCTGGATCTAGGTCGCACCTGTGATCGTACAATAATCCGCTTTATTTATTTTTGGGCCATCGAACCGCCTCCTATATAAACTCGACGAGATTATCACGAAACGGGAACTTTGTAGCACAAAGAACAGATAAAATAATACCAGGATTTATGTTACAGTTTATTACATCTTAGGTGCAACGTAGTCTTACAGTTACGTAATGTTTCAAGTAGAAGAATATTTTGAGTTAATTCGATGGAACGTTACGTATTGCTGTCGGACTCGGAAGTCTGATTTTGGACGAATTCTGTGATTCCGCAACCAGCGAGAAGGCGAAACTTCAGCTAAATAGAATTCGACGTTTCATCGCATCGCGTCGTATAAAATTCGACCTCGCTTCACGGTCGTTTAAAGTCAACCTTGTCTAGATGTGACGTGCTTAATTAGTTATCTGGTTAAAGGAAAAGCGCTTCCACGTCGCGTTCTTCCAGTTGACCATATTTTACCGGAATACTTGATACGCGGCTTACTAATTGGCTAAATTAATTACGTATATCTGGACGTGTAATTTATCGGCCTATACGCGAGTACGTGTACAGTGTACATCTTGAACGCGACTTACGACATACGACACTCTCGCTACATATCGATACTACGCTACCGTAACTGCGTTACATATGCGTCACTGTATATACAAAGCGTACAGTGTACACGGTGTGTATACGTTGCCCTAACCGTGAATACACGGCGTGGTTTCTCCTTTTTTCCACACGGAGGTTCGAGAGGGCCGACAAGAGCCGGCTGAAAAGAAACAGCCCCATTTTTCACTGTATCAGCCCGTAGATAAGATTGGACGGAAATAAAGAAAGTATAAAAGGGCAGCGATTCTTAGCGAAATGTACAAGACCGTCTCGTGCTTGAGAACACGGATCGTGGAGAGGGGTAGGGACGAATTTACGATGCCGCGGAGTGTACTTACTTACAGGGAGATTGTTGATTGTTCGAGAGAAAGGTGAGAAAACTGAAAAACGTAGAAGTTTAAAGACTCGAATATTCTTGGAATGTAACGTTACGTTAAAATTAACAGATTCAAAGATTCAAAGATGAAACGATAATCGAGGGTCTGAAGCAACAAAGTAAGTTTACATCACTGTCAGAATTTTCCTCCATCGTATCCAAATTCCTATCTTAATTCGTTTAATTAGACTTCTGTAGTGGAATGATATAAAGTTATTCGAAAGGAACGTAGAGTAGGTTTATCGTGGAATTCGCACAGTCTTATACGCGTGTACCTGCAACAGCGAGATCGCACGTTAATATAAAGTGGCGCGTACGTATACGATTAGTTTTAACGAAGCTAAACAAATCTAAATGTACGAGATTCTTATTTTACGAGTTACATATAATTACGGGAAAGTAAAATTTCATCGTCAAAATTAATTTAAACGTACATGGTGCGCTAAACGTTATAGATCATCGAGTGTGTGCATGTTCGTCAAACGAATAACGTAAATACATCAATTTGTTGCTTGTCATAATCGATACGTAAGTAATCACGATGTTATATCGCGCGTCTGTACAAGTATCGAAGACCAACGGGAGTCATCAATAGCCTTTACTTACGTCAAAATGTCACTTATCCCCTCGTTAATCTGCCTTGTCATATTCTCGATTCTCGCTTAAGAAGTCCATTTTACCATTTATCTACACGGGCAAGCGTGCTTTTCGCCAAATGAAAAAATCGTCGGAAACAAGCACGATCTAGTTGCTCGTATCGATCGATTCGCGAATGAACCGTGGCTGAAACATGGATGAAACGAACGAGTGCCGGCTCGGACGAGGCAAAAAGACGAAGAGGAGATCCGCGCATCGCATTGGTTCCAGAGAACTTAGCGAGATAGAAAGGGGAACATCGGCGAACTCGGCACAGGAAGTGATCGCGAGATCGTTAAGTAATTTCTCTGTCGGATTACCGAGACTCGGAGATTACGAAGAGGATTCCCTCTAAGCAGCGAGAGTCGACTAGAAAGAGCGCGCCGCGCCGTTGAGGAAACACCGAGCAAATCGAGGGAAAGAGCGCCTCTTGTCGCTCGAAACAGCTACGTTCAGTGACGTTCGAAAAGACACTCGCGTCGGTGAAATCGGATTACGGATTTTCAGATGGACGGGTCGACTTCAAAAGTACCTCTAAAACCGCTTCGATCGGCCGAAACGCGTGCTCACGGGACGAGTTAAGGAATTTCTCGACGCCTTTGGACGCGATCTTTCGACTGACGGTCCCCTACGCTGACGGTCCAAGCTAAATGGGCGTAATTCGGTGAGTAATGACCGAACGAAAGGGGAATGAGATTCACCTAGAACCGTAAGAAGCTTAAGCATCCTCGGGGAACGATGTTGCTTTTGCCACTTGCTGCTACCAGGTCGCCTCATCCGCCAGGTTATACAGTGATACATTAACTGGCGGGAAATTGACTCGGGCATTTACGCGGACCTGTGTTTAACACGAACGCCTGTTTCCCCTTTCGAACCATTTATTTTCGCCTTAAAGAATTCGTTTCGCGAAGTCAGCTCGGTTCCGGGGTTGAAAATGGCAGGGTTAGTCGTTCGCGCGCCGTTATTGCACACTGGCTGGTCTTTAAAACTTTCCATTTGCTTTACGTATATACGTATACGCTCGGTAAAGAGTTAGTACGATAAAGAGTCATCTTAAACGTAGATACGATAAGTATGAAAGGTAGACCACCCACCGAATACATATTGAGGTTTATTGAGAAATATCGATATATTTGCACTGGATGTCTTGTAGCTTGGGATGCACGGATGTTGAAAAAATGTATGTCATGGCTTTAGCGGATGATTCGACATCTTGGGATAGGTGGAGATCCGTGTTGAGAAAGATACGGCGAAGTTGACCTTGACCGTAAATTTCAAGGACACATTTTTTTCTACCGTAACGCGTGATACTCGGTAAGAAGAAATAAAAGTGTGGAAGGAACCGTGGATCGCAAATGAATCGTTCTCTTGGAAAGTAATCTTAAAGTTCCATTAACTCTTACATGGACGTTCTTTTCCATGTGTTTACACTTTACAGCCAGATATTAAGCATCGTAAATATCGAGATATCGACGAGACAGGATAAAACAGGAAATTATGCCTTAACGCGCGAGATAGCTCATTCTACGTAGAACCAAGTGCCTAGTTTCGTGATTACGAATTATTAAATTACTCGGTGTATGAGATATCAAGCGATTTCATTCATACAACGTGAAAGTTTATTCATTCGGTAGGCTAATATCAATATTTGATCTCTCGACGATTGGCTTTCCAATCATCTTCGTTATTACGTACGCTTCGATAACAGAATAGTTTAGTTGACAAATTAGATTCAATACGTCTTTGATCAACTCTATCGAGTGTATTTATTAAAATTGTGACGTAGGTATATTACGCACGTCCCTCGCAGGAGACGCGAATCAGGAAGTCATAGTACGTACTTATGTACTTCTTCCAGCGACGTTCCACGAACACTGACAAAAGCAAGGGTTAAGTGAAAGGCATTTGTTACATGAAATGCTCGCAATATTCCCATCGCCTAACTCCTCCGGAGCTTCAATTTGTACGCGTGTGGCCTCTTGTCTATCTACGAGACAAGCAATCAACAAAGTAATATACGCACGTATGTACGTGTACGACGAGTCACAAACGGGTTCGCACCGGAAATTCAGCGTTCTAAATAGCAATTCTATTTATTTTACCATGCGGACTGATCAATGTATTATCCTTGTAACTACGACTCAATGATCCTACACCCATCCTCCTCTGAACAATTCCAGCCATCACGCGCGATCGTTCTTTAAAAATTTCAAGCGAGCAAATCATCCGGTGACTAGTTTTTCGAATATTACGCTGTAGGATAAGTCGGGATTATACGATGAAATTGCGAATTTTTTGTAACAAAGAATCGTAGACATGGTAAAAGAGGGCGCGTGTAACATGGACTGTTCGTGACAGAAACTCGTTACGAGCGTACGTATCGTTTGACGATCTACGGATAATCTGACGAATAACGATTTCATTTCGTCTTTGTTAACTTTCTCCTGGAAGATAACGCGTGACACGCGTCACTCGTATTTTTTTTTTTTTTTTTTCGCATTCGCTTCGTGGCAAACGTATCGCCAGTCAGGCGCAACGTTGCAAGACAAGGGAGGATTAAATGATTCGATCGCAAAAAATGGTCAAGAAATACGGGATATCAAGCTATATTTAAACGCGATGCGATCTTTCTGGATCTAAAAGCGAAGAAAAACAATCAAACTTTCGAACGGTGCAAACTTACGCGTCATTTAAAAATCACAAAATACCGAGAGCCACCGTTTCTCGATAAACACACGTCCGAATGATTCGAATCGCGCCAAACACCGTTACCATGGATCACGCTACGTGATCGTTGCGCTCTGACGAGTCTGTAGAACCCTGAGCCTCGTGCGTTCCGACGTGTCGCGTTTAAATAATACGTGGCACTCGCCGAGCCTATGATAAGCGAAATACTACGCGCTAATCGGTTGAACTCGTGGAACGTTGGCCAAATTTAGCTGCTTGCCTTTTACAGGAATACGAATTACTTAATTATCGTTCGTAACGAGCGAATCGTCAGCCATTGTGACAACTTATAGCGTTGGTTAGTGGAAATAGCAATTATCGCGAACATCGTCGAATGTAAAATACGAATCCCGAGCTTCTTTAGTACCTCGGAAGATCTTGCAGAATAAAAAGTCGGTAAGTGGTACAGTAGTAAAATTCGAAATTGCTTTTTGTATGTGCTAGTAAAGTAACGATAATTATGTAAATGATAATGCTTATATAAGATTAAATTGAATTTCGTGGTAAGTAAAGTCTATCCTATACTTTATAAGTGAAATAACAGAAATCGGTTTCGGTTGATTCTTTTTATCCCCTCCTGCCACCTGTAGCCAAACAGGTTCTTGCAGTTGTTTAACACTATACCGAATCATTTATGTCCAAGTCCAATTATCCGATTGCTTCGAAGTTTTAATAAATAAATTTATTTAATAGCAAATAAATCCTTATTCGTCTACGGTATGCCAACAGTCGTTCCTTAAGTCAAACACGTACGTATGTGAAACTCTTTTCGGAAGGAAATTCGATCGATACATCGTTCCAGTCAACGACTCGTAATCGATTCGCTTATGGACGGTCAAACAGACGGAAGGAATAACAAGAACAAAGTGATTTTAAGCCACCTTCAATTATATAAATAACAGGACAATTAAAAACTTTTTACGGTTCAAGAGAGGAATAAAAATTATTAAAATACTTCGAAAAATAGCATCGTCCGCGTGTTAGGTTTCTAGTCGTTAGAATTTTATATTACAGACTTGTCAAACTCCCTCGTAATCGATCAAGACGAAAATAAAACGAACTTTTCTATTTCTTCGATCAAACCTTTCCCAAAAAACACTACGGTCACACACAAATTAACTTCTACAGTTAATAGAATGTCACGAGAATCACCTTTCTTCCGCTTTATCCAGTCCAATTTATCACTCTTATCCTATCGAAGCAGCAATTCCACACGTTATAACGTTGGAAACAACACCTAACACGCCACAACCGCATAATTTATTAATTCTATGATAACCGATCGGTTTCCAGAAACTCGTGGGAACGATAACCCTTCTCGAACGAGAATTTCCGATCGAGATTTTCCCAAAGCGAACCGAGCGCCAGACTGTAAGAGATATTTCGACGCGTAGGCGTTTCGAGTTACGACACGTGCTGTGAAAAGCCCGGATATTATAGCACTTTCGCTGTCTTCTTCAGGAACGTGGCTTCCCGGTTCGCCGTGCCTCGACACTGTTTGATATTGTTAGGAATTCGTTTATTTAACGAGTTCGGTCGACCAGGTTCGCGTGGAAGTTGCGGCGTGCGCCCCGCTAGAAATTAGGGCCGGTTTACAAGAAGAAAAAAAGAAAGGGGAAAAACGGGTCAGGAAAGAGGCGCGTGTAACGCCAGCAGACGAACGGAAGATTTTTTTCGTGACGCCACGCGGCATCGTTCTCGACAATTACGCTCGAAAGTTGCTACCCCGAACACGATTCGTCTTGTTCGTATTTTACTCGAAACCAGAATGTACCGATATTTTTTTCTTTGCGTGTCCTACAGATTTTTTCGTTTTGCATTAAGTAGCAAGGTAACGAGTCGAGGATTTCTCACATTTAGAGCAAAGTTGTAATTTATAAAGTAGTACAATTACAAGATTCTAGTATATTTATAGCGTTCTCGGTATATCGAATTAATCGACCTTTAAGCGTTAAGATTTCGATGTGAAAATCAGCAGTCAAGGTTGCATAGAAATTACTTTAGAAATCATTTTTTTGGCACATCATTTTTTAAGCACGCATCCACAGTTCAAACATATCGATAATCTCATCCGCGATTAACGATGCTGCTCGACTGACGTGATCAACGATGCTACCGAACTAATATGCCGCCAATCCTATCAATTTCCACTGAAATTTTATGAATACCAAAGAAACAAATTGCTGCTCGTTCGATAATTTGCATAATGAATTCGTTATATGTTGGATTCGTTGACACAACCTACATAATACGTAACGTACGTTTGATTCTATTTTACGCGATGACGTAGTGAAAATTCGCTGACGTTTCTTACACGCGACTTAAGGCGACGCTATCTGATTTGCGTCAAGGTCGAGCACGAGGCACGCTTATCTCTACAAATTGGTCCAAGACCGAACGTGTAGGTAACTATTTACATAACTCACGATCTAACGGTGTGGGTGGATTTCCGTCGTTTCCAAAATTCCTTAATCTAAATTCGAGCGGAAATTATCACACGAACGATACAAATTATCGCTCCACATATTTTTATCTGCCTAAACCTTTTCCTGTTCGTAATTATCCTACTACTATGTACAAGGTAAAATAGAAAAGAACGTATACGCGTCTGGAGTAGTCTGCTTCTAATAATTTCGTAATTTTAGTAACTACAACTTTACGTGCGTTTATGTCCGATTCAAATAGAAAATTAGTTTATTTGCCGGAAAGAGGAAAACACGAGGCGATATACACGTACGGAGAAGATGCGCGTGCGTAAGCATGAAATAAAAATAAAGAAGACAGAAATGTATCGAAGTTCGTTGTCTCGTCTAGCGTGGGTCTGAGCGCGTATGGATCTATGCCAACAACAGCATTTTTAAACCACAATCTTATTCATACAGCGTTTATGGAGCAGGATAATTTTACTAATACGTTCCGATTATCGTATCTGGAACTTGAAATCCTTCTGCGACAAGGAAAAACCGATAAACTCTGTATAATTTAAATTTGCACTCGCCATCAGATATTTTAACATCGTTTCGGTATCTTGCTTCATTTCGGTAATTGAAAACTGAATTTACGATAAAAGATTTACGATTATTTTATTTCAGTTTGCCGTGGTTAAGAAATAATAGCTTTCGTTAGTTTTCAATATACCCATCTACCATACACACCCGATGTAACGGTGCATCGATACAACGTAATAAAATTATTTTTCAAAAATGATATCGATCATCGACTAATTTCTATTCTGTACTCTCTTTAGGTATGATATCTGCTTAAACAAGTGGCTGGACGATCGCACGAAAAAATAACTATGAAAACGTTAAATAAAACATGTGCGCATAAATAAACGCGTTAAGTAAACTCGCCTTCCTACAGAGATATTACGCAATTTCACGTAAGAGCAAATTACACGTATATTTATTTGCTCCGCTGAATGCTAATTTCACTAAAAATATCCTTCGGCCGTCCGTTAGATTCCGATGATCGATCGCTACAACCTGTATTTGTCACATTTTTCCTAAACACGACAAATGCAATGAACCCGTCAACATCGATTACCCGTCAAATCGATAAAATCGATCGATTTTTCCGATCGTTCGAGCTCGTCGAAGTCGGTCGAACCCGTTATCAAAAACGGCCCAGCGTGTCGTCGATCTAACTTTCTAAGCGAGCCGCGCGCCTTGCCGCGCCGTTCGACTTTCAGCAAATAAAATTCAACGACAACCGTTCGATATCTCTCCGTGGAACGGTCGTCGTGTATCGGCTGTCGTTGCCAGAAAACTCGATCTAAGTCGTAGCGACTTCGCGCCGCACCTGTCAACATCGTTTCGTCGGTGGCTGCGCACCAACAACTGGCAAGAACATCTATCACGGTGCTGTCTATGTGCTTGGAGGCGCCCACACGCGGTTCCTACCACCTTTTCGTTCTCTGTGCGTCGATCGTACGCGCCGGGGAATTGATACGTCTTCGAAGAAAACCAGAATGTTTAATATACGCACGCCTCTTCCGTCTTCTTTCACCTCGGAGATCGCTTAATATTACGCAAGGAACGCGAGGTTCGGGGGAAGGAGAAAACGAAGAAAATTAGCTTCGGTAGCGTTTATCTGACCGCGATCGACGAATTCTACCATAGTATTTAATAACGACACGACAGGGCGCGGCGCGGCGTGGCGCGGCACGGCACGGCACGGCGCTGCAGTTCCCAAGACCTGACCCCGCTATTTTCAGGCACGGGTTCCTTTCCTTGTCGTCGGGCGAAAGTAGTCGAGACGGAGGGCAGGAAAGGAGTAGCGGCGTGGAGAACGAACGCGCAACGAAACGATAAGCGGGCCCTCGCGGAGCGTGCATCCAGCGAAAATAGGGGGGTAACGCGTTGGGACGCGGCTCGTAAATCTGCTGCTTCTTTGTAAATCGAAAGAATAGAGGAGGCAGCAACAATGCGATATGTTAATCATAAATTTCGACGGCCGGTGCGTGTACCGTCTACGTCGCGCCGGGAGGATCGCGGAAAGGAGGAAAAAGGAGAACGAGAGAGCACCAGCTAAACGAAAGGGTTGCGAAGAGAAACGAGCGTGCGAGAGGAGGACCGACGCGATGTGGGATTAGATATGGAGGAGAGGGTGAAAGTAAAACGAGAGAAGAAAAAGAGAATTTAGAGGGATGGACGTGAGGATGCTGAGACATAAAATGTCTCGGTGTGAGCTTCTTGGTAGGCTCGCAAAGTTTTCTTTCTGATTAATGGTGAATAGCGTTTTGAAATTTTGACTCGTTACATGCGTCATGGTCGCGCGTTGAATTTTTATGCCGCATTTTTTATTTTTATTACGTACCCGTTGATATTGCTTCGTCTTTTAATTCTAAAGTATATTCGAAGAAAGATATATCGAATTACATGCAAAGATATAAATGGCAAATAATAAATAAATGAACGACAGATCGAAATACGTTTGCGTTAACCGCGATTCCATCGAATAGCGTGTGTATCGCGTGTTTAAGAAAATTACGCTTCGCCGAATAATTTTCCAACACGGGTTCCTTTTATGTATTTGTTAAAACTTCCTTTCGAAAGTTTAAAGCCGAATCTTCCCGATACGGACGATAATGTTCATTCTCGTAAAGTTCCGCAAAATCCTGTGGAATGCCGAACTTGCGCCTTCCTCTTCGTCACAATTTCTCTGATAATCTTTCGAAAACCGTAATAATTAACGCTCTCATAAAATTTTGTCATCTCGAACGCTCCAAAATCTTTTGATCGAGAAAAGAAAGACGCGTTTGCAACTAAAAATTTCAACGATCCTGCAAACCCACCGAGCTACCTAATAATAAACATTATATTACGTTACATTACACGTATTTGATCCATACTTTTCCTTAGTTAGAATGTTCTTAATTCGCCAATTATGTATTAGGTTTTGTTCGGCGCGGACGCTGCGATGCGTCGTCGCGTCGTGCTTAATGTTGCACAGCTGCACGAACGAGAAGTTAAATTAGATCTGACGATAAGAGAAATCCGAACGTAATTAAACCGCAAAGGATTAATTAAGGAATTTAAATGTAACTTAATTATAAATATTACGCGTGCATACCTGTCTTTCGTATGAATTGAAGACGTCATACCGTTGCGGTAAGCCGTAGTGTAAAACGAAGAATTCACGTTGCAAAAGGAGTGAGAAAACGTGGAAAAAAAAGAAATGACTAATACCTACGTTAAGAACGGCTGAGGAAGAAGCAGGGGAGGAACAGAACATCGAACAACTGGCTTACGTGACTCGACCGTGCAGGAGGTGTCTTTTGATTTATTTCGCGCAGATAGGTTCGGCTTAGATATCCCACGCAAAATCTTCCTTTCGAAGCTATACGGTGTACAGTGTACACTATCAGCCATAAGTATTAGGATATTTATATTTATATTATTACACGTTATGTTTTTATCGAACAAATCTAACAAATTTTATTTCATTTAATACTCTATATAAAGCACGTTATTACGATATAAAGCACACACGATGTGCACGAAATAAGAGATTTACAACGAAATACATGGTTAGAAAATAAGTATCAACGTTGATAAGTAGATATGTGTGTCTACCGTTCCGTAGGAAACGTGGCGATAAAACCGGATTATTAGAAAAATGATTAATGGATGAAAAGTTTACGTTTATGCGAAATAACGAGATAGAATATTTGTTGTGAGAACTGTTGCAAGAAAATAATAAATTATTAGGTTTAAACCTCGTTGGAAAAGTTTGGTAGAAATTTTCTCGATGAGATGCTTGATGGATTATATGGCATAAAAGAATACAGATCCGGATAAGAAGAAAAGCGATAGAAAAACGATCGAATCAATTTTGACTCGTGCGGATATTTCACGATTACGCCAGCGAAGCTATAAGCCGTGCTATTATTCGACTAAAGTATACGAACAATTTTATTCCGTAAATAATTTCTATCGCAGCCTTTTACAATACCTTTCAGGGCAAAGAATTTACTTGGAAAGAAATTTATTCTTCCTTTATTTTCCCTATTTTTATTCTTCGGTCTAATCGGAGAAAAATTTTTTTGAAAAAATTGAATCAAACATTAAATGGACAAGTACGTCGTCGTTCAACGTTTCATAGGAGAAAACGATTTTTCAAAGTTTTAATAACTTCTGAACGTAGTTTCAAGCGCGTCTCATTCTTTGTAAATGATCTCAAAATTAACGAGGGTGTACGGTTACGCGGGAAAAGAAAAAGGAACGAAGGATAGAAGAGATGCATGAAACGAAATACCAAGTAAGATAAATAGCAGAGAGTTTTGCAAACAATCAAACATTGACAGTTATCTACGTACATAGTTGCAAGTAGAAACAGGAAAAACGAGGAAGCTAGATCGTTCGAGCGTTATCTTTCGACGCGCGTTCCTTTTGTATCCGGTTTTATGGAAGAGAAAACGTGTACACGGATTGCATTCCTTAGGTTCATGCTAGTTAATTCAACAATTTTGTCTTTCGCGCAGACAAAGACAAAGCAACGATCGTCCGGAAAGAGGCGGAGTATTGTAATTACGGTTTACGCAATTCAGAATAACGTAGATTTTCGCGTCTACTGCTCGCTCCTATAATTAGTATGCTATCAACGAGAAAACATCTTCTTCCTTCAACCGCAAGAAAGTTCGCTCGGACGTTGTTTGCCTTGCTACTGGAAATTATTAAAACGAATAGCGTAGCTTTCTTGTAGCTTCTATTGCCCTTGCCGCGGTCATTTTCTACACACTTCTTTCAATACACGTACGTATGTAGTAAGGTAGGGTTATTCGAATCAACTAATTCTACTTCAACTAACGTTTAACGGCTTGAAATTCAATTCCCCGCATTGCGTAGAATAAACGAACTCGTTGTATTTATATCGTGAGATACGTACCATTAATCTTTAATGCACGAACGAAAGAATGAGAAAATATCGTGTACTTTAGGTTGAACAAGAAGAAACGCGAGTATCCAAAACGAGAAAGTGACTCGAATAACATTATACGCAGCAGGTTTTTATTCGCGGCAGCGAACGATCAAAGTAACGTGCAATTAACATTGAAAAACTTCTTTCCTTTCGATCGGTAAAAATTGTGTCCTCGTGGAAAATTATGACGGTCGAGCTGTCAACGTACGTAAGTACGCGATATATCTCACTGTTTACTGTTGTGCTACTAACAACGAGTTAAACAGTCCGTTTCCGAATATAGATGGTTCAAAAGTTGTTCATATTCGAATCTGACAAATTACGAAAGAAATTACTTAGCTCGACTGAAATAACTCAACTTTACATACCATTTACAGACAGACGCCGTAACCTATACATTCTGAAATCGATGAACAATTCACAGGGAATCGGCATTCCGTTAATACGCGAGCAAACTGAAAATCGTTGAATGATTTCGCTAATTATATTCACGAATTTACACGATACATCCAACTACTCGCAAGTCGGACTAGACCTAAGTAATCGTTTCCCTGTGGGTAAAACTTGATTCTCGCTTTAAGAATACTTAATGAATGTGTACCTGTACACTACCGACCAATAGTCATTCAACCATAAGTGGTACGACAAGTGCCGTATATCCTGTTTGATCTTATTTTCTGACAGCTATATTTGTGGTCTGTTACGCGTAATTTCATTCAGTCGTTTACAAGTAATATCTCATACTTCATACATCAGGCGTTATAGATGACTATTTTGCACATATTATTCGTTAACGTAGTAAATCATGTCGAGTACGGGGAAAGCAACTCCCAACATGTATCACCGTTGCCAATGTACATTTTATTGTCATTGGGAACGCGCATGATCGTATTTCATGTAGAATTTTTCAAAAGATAAAGGTTTAAAATACCGAAAGAGATACGGCTTCGAAACTGTTACACGAGAACGATTTTCTTTGCTCTTTTCGACGGTTTCAATAATCTATATTACGTATACAAGTTACGATAACTTCTTCTGTTTCTGTCGAGTCTTTCAAATTCTAAAGAACACGTCCGATAAAAACATCATCGTTCGAAGATAAATGATACGCTTCTAACTATACTTTGAGTTTCCAGAGCAACTTTTATCTTGGTCAAAAACTGTTGCCCGGTTATTCTTCATCTACCACCTATGCCTGTAACTCTTAAAGACAAATTAACGATCCATGGATCTTACACCTAAGCCAAACGATCACCGATGACAATTGTTTCCAAAACCACTAACAAATTCCTGGCTCAAAAAATAAAAGAAAAGAGCAACGCGAGAACCTTCGGCTAAAGAAACTATCGCAACACCATCAGCAAAGATTTCACCGTTCGTACGACTTATTCGCGAAGCCGCGTAAGTTCGGTCCACCGTGTAACGAACAGATTGTTACAACCTACGCGACGACATCTCGTACAGTCGCAAAACGTTGAAACCAGATTTTCTTTGCTCGTTACGGAACGCTGTATCGCCATTAAAATTCGTTCTCGTAGCCGCTAATCCAGTCAAATATAAAGTATACAAACTTAAACAAGGAACATACTTGTATCGCTCTAGCTACATATTTATCTGTTACGCATGGCTGATGTTGATACGATCGATATGATTTCACAAAATCGATAGAAACTTAAAATATCGTTGGTGATACGTACTTAAATTATTCTACATTCTCGATATCGAACAGATGCAGATACTTGTTTATGCACTTTTCGAGTAAAATCTTCGTGTCGATTAATTTCAATCATGGCCCGTTTATTGGTAGTAATTCGTATTAACTATTGTTTTCATCGATATCGATTGACTGTTTATGACCGTCTGATATAAGATCAGAGGCCAAAATTAAACGGAAGAGTTTTATTCGAAGCACATTTTCTACAGGTTGTCCTGAACTTTAACAGACAAATTTCCTCCATGTATTCTACACACATAGTCGTATTTATAATTATCATAGGACATTTTTAAAGCTTTGTTGAAACAAAGATACGGAATACGCAAAGGACAATTTACGGTTACTGCGATATCGGAAAATATAATCGTCAACTTTTACTATTTAAAGCGTTTGCCGTTCGCACGAGTCTAACAACGCAAAATTGAATTTATTACCCAATTTAATATTTCATATTCTTTTCGTCTTTGGAACAGTGATTCGCGTTAAAAGATCCGCCAGCGTAGCGAGATAATAGGAATCGGCGATAGCGCGTGAAAATTCGCAAGAAAAGAGGGAACTTGCTTCTAAAAATTTACTTGCCAACTTTTACGCTTGCTATCGGCTATTTGTTCTACGATGTGCCGAAATTTCGTAACGTTACATCCCGATGAATCGCACTTGTACCGAGAACAAAGACGAAGAGAATGGAGTCCTTCTCGCTATCGATTATTTCCAGCGTGGCGCTTCAAACGCCCGAGCGGTGGTCGTGAAGACACATGCAGTTTGGAATAAAGGTGCGAACTGTAGGTAATTGACGCGTTAAGTTGCCGCGTAATGACAGGCATTTATGCAAATCAAACAGAGAAAGGCGATGCGGTTTCCCTGGCTAGAAACGCGTCTTCGAGCGGAAGCAAGCTCGGTGTTACTACGTACACTGCGAATCGCGACTGTAATCTCGCGTTGCAACGTTTGCGATTACCGGAACATCGGATTAAGCGAGAAGAGTACGGAACGAGGCAGTTTGCACTTAGCGAGATTGGACGCTATTATTTTAACGCGCAAAACGATTATTTTTTCGAGCGATTTCAGCGATCTATGCGACTACGTTTGTAACGCTTACGTAAAAACCAAAATCTTGCATCTCTAGCGGATGAGCAGCCTTCTTTAACGATCCCGTAGAATTTCTGTAAAATTATCGCGTACTATCGAGTTATCGAACGAGCTGTAAAATCTTGAATTGCTGCGAAAGATTCGCAGAAAAACCACAACTACCGCATATTCTCGTGCAACGAGAAGTCTTCTATCGTGCGAATAAAAAGTTGCCAATTCTAACGAGGGACAGCGAGACGTCTCGGCCGAAAGCAGCGTACTTACTATACAAGACGCAATAAAAATTCACGGATTCGATCGTGATTCAACGTAGCATGTCTGTGGAACGGCATGCTGTGACAGCCAGGAATCCTACACGCGAGCGAAAGTCGTGTTCGTGGCGTGGATAAGCCACGTCAAGTTGCCACCGTGCTGTGAGGGCGCGACAGAATACGAACAGAAGAACAAGAAGAAGGGGAGCAGGACTCTCGGCACTGGACGCAGAGAGGAAACCAAAGTGTATGCTGACCGTTTGAAACTAATGTGTCTGTCCGGCGCGGCGCGCGGCGATTCGGGCACACGACGAAAATCAATCAAGTCCATTAAGGGTCTCCGAACCGGATGGGTATTATAATACATTATAATACGATACGAGCTAATGTAACGCGATATCGAAACGTTGGTTCGTTACGACCGCGATCCAACGCATCCACAAATGCGCACCCTCCTCCGTTATGTCATTAATGAAGATCCATTTAACGCGACGCGCTGTCGATTACGAAATTGACGACGATTCCGACGATTCTCGTCTCTCGCGTCGATACTCTATTTTCCTCTCCTATTGTGCCCGTTTCTATCGACGGCGCGTCTATTGACATTGACTGAACGTTGAATGGCGGCAAAAAACGGGTGATACCGTGAGCCGGGCCAGGGAATGATTCGAAGAAAAGTGGATTAGCGGAGAGGGCGGGGCAACGAGAGCATCGAGAGACGAAAAGGATGAAACGGAGAGTGAAGAGGCACGAGAGGAATCTGATGAAAGTTCGAAGCGGAGAACAGAGCTATCGGAAGACACAGGGATTCGAAACGTTAGATCGAAGGAGTTGGATAATTTTGACACAGATCTAGAAATCCAAATTCTATCGTCCTTCGCTGGTATTAAATCTGCGCTCTGGGAATTTTTTCATACGATCGAGCAGCTATTCCAATCTTCGTTCGAAATTAAATGCACCTCGAAAAAAGAAACGATAATACGCGATAGCGATGAAGTAAAACGTTCTACCTGTTATGATGTTCTATAATTGCGCGATATAAACACCCGCAGACAGAAACCTGTCCGTCGACGGTAGAAATATCTATGAATGTATATAAATCGAAGATTTCTTCTTTCTTTCTTTCTTCCATGGTCTGTCAATGAAAATAGAAGCAAGTGATAATTTGCTGACTGTCGATATCGCCAAAGCCAACAGAGCGTAAGTGTACTGGAGTCTGTGACAATTAATTTAATTTATTGCTCGTAATGAAATTCCGATACTTCTTGGACTATGACTATGACTATGACTCGATAATGCTATGTGATAAATTTTAAAATAAATAGAAAATGAAACTTAACAAGGTGTTTTATATTTCGTCTGACGGATCAATATGTTTAATGTAAAATAATACAGCTACGATCGATTCATTTTATGGATAGTTAGTTTCTAAATTATTTTTATGAACGACCCTAACCCTTTCGGTTTCGTTCTTATATCTCTCTACACTTGTAACAAGAAGTTACGTAAACATTAGATAGATAACAGCCGGAAAACATTAGTATTATTTTCAATGGTGTTATCGTATCGTTTTTTGATATTGCTTCGATAGTTCCATATGACTTAAAGAAGTATGTACCTACGTTTAAAAAAAGAACCTATTAGTATCTCAATCAGCTAAGCTTTCAATCTTGGAGAAACGTATAATTCGTTTACAGACAGATACATAGACATATCGTTTATAGATGTATAGGTAGATTTCAAAAAAGAAGCGAAGATAAGAAAGAGATCGGGAAAAGCGAATAAATAAGGGTCGAGCGAGGAAAATTGTCTAGGTCGATCGGAGAAAATTTCATACGGAATTATACGAAGCGTACAATTTGCGATATGTCAGCCGATACCTCGAGTCTGATCATTTTCATGTCGTCTATAATCGACTATCGCAAAGAAACAGAGCGCAGCTCATACAACACGGAATTTGCCGATCTATCGTGAAAGCGAGCTTTATATGGGAAATCGTAAGAGCATCTCGTCGACAAGGGACTCGAGTCAGCGCGTACAAAGTTCCAAATAAACGATCGCCGTAAACCGATTAGAAGATGGACTTTGAGGGAAATATGCCGATTATTCTAATATTAGCCATCGATACATCTCTAATAAACTTTACGCGAATATCTATGCTTGTAACTGGATCGTATTACGCTTAACGAGCTGCGGTACCTCGATTCGCGAACCATTAAGAATTTCAATTGCACTGGAACGTGAGGCGGATTATTTGCAGGAAAATTTTGCGAAATTTTGCAGAGTTCGTCAAACGGAGCGCCGGATCTATTTTAAACCGTGCGCTATACGCGTGTTACGATTACTTAACGGTTGTCGCGAGGAATGCATCATCGACGCATGCGTGCGTGACTAACACGCGGCGCTAAAGATTCCAGATCGATCGTATCTATTCAAGGTGTTACGTCGCATAAATTTGTTACGTGCTATAAATGTAGTACCCCGCCGAGGAATGCGAGAAAGGAATCTGTTTAGATTTAATTATGTTTCGTTAATTTAACGTAAAACGAACAAAGCGATAACATTCGCTATAATTATTCAAACGAATTCACGTCTGAAAAATGTGGAAGCTAAAAATTGTGCTTCCTTTTAGGATGTTCAGTGTTAGTAGGTTTCTCCTACTAGACTACTCGCGAATTTGTAGAGAAAACGTCTTTCCTTTAAATCGAACATTAATATCACGGTCTACTCGTGTGTCTCCCTACGCTCCACACGAATAGAAAGACTCGTCCCGATGGAAATGGCAACGGCTCGTCGATAAAAAAAAAATCGAACGTCATCGATAAACCCTGCACCATGCGTTCATCGAACTCTCCGAAAAGAAAAGTTCATTAATAACAATTTCGTGAAGCTTAGAATCGTTCGGCAGGTTTGGGCGGCAAACGGCAATCCCTTTTCTACCATCGATTCGAGGTTCATAGTTTCGAAAGCGTTATTCGCGACAAAGGTTGGGAGTGCGGTCTGTCGCTCTAGACGCCGCACAGCGCCGTTCCATTTATCATCTTTCACAGACGTAACGCATCGATGCATCGTGAACACACTTTCGTTTCGTGTATAGTCGGACAAGAAAGCTCGCGCGAACCGCGCGATACCAGAAGAGATAATTATTTTTGCAAGAGTCCAACTTCTGACAACGCGTAACAAGATTATCCTGTTGGTACGATAACGACTCGATCCAAAGAATATCCGTGCGATTTATGAGCACGATAATACGACGTTTCGAGGTAGAAACACCTCGAACCCAATGACGGCCACGAGAATGATGCGTTCGATCGTTATCGGATTCGCCGATCGCCGCAGGAAGTCACGAACTCGTTTCGGTGGCTCCATTTCGCGTCACCTTTTGCGCGAAGCGTCTTCCGTCGAAGTATAGACTCCATCTGCTTCTATTTTCGTTTCATCGTACGTTCTTTCTTGGATCAGGCCATTTTATGCCGTTCGAGTATTTGTAGAGAAAGAAGTTGTTCGTTTTATCGAGCGAAGATTAATCGACGAGGCGAGGATATTTATCAGCCTATCGTTCAGAATAATTCCAAGTTATACCTTCTTTCTTCGAATTCTAATAAAATGTAATAAGCGAAGAAAAGAAAAGACACTGTTTATAGCGCTTCTTCTTTATTTTAACTCCATCTTCGACAGCGCGCATTAAAGTCACGTAGATTCTACCGATTAATGTCGTATATCGTCCTGTATATCGGTTATGTTTAATAAAATCATTTTTGTAGAAACGTGGAAACGTTGTTTAAGCGAGATTATATCGTCGTAGATATTTCTACGCGAGTTTCGAGCAACAAACGACAAACAGATGTGCAAACATTTATCGATCGAACGATACGATCCCCTAGCGCGGATCGAAATCGCGATAGATCGAGATAGGTGAATACTCGACGATACGAATCAAAAATAGTCGACAAGAGTATTAACATATCGATATAACAGATAATTTCGAAGAAACTCGAATGAATGTAGCAACGATTCAAATTTAGACGCGAACTTTGAACGCAAGAATAACGCGTGGTAACGTATTTTCCAATTATGCTATATAAAGTAAAATAGCAGACTGCGCATTTTTCTTCTCGTTGCAAATGCTTAAGAACGTTTTCTTTCGGAAATTACCCACTTTCGTGTACGTACGGACATCCGATACGAATGCTGGACGATACTATTATAATATCGTTTTAATTTTATCATCTCACTGATACGTACATTCTTAATACACAACATTTTATAAAATGTAGAATATTCCTTCCTTCGGCATCTTATTCTTATAATTTAGTACTGCCAATATAAACGCTGAATTGTATCATTAATATTATTTTAACCGCATTATTTTGATGCAATCTTCCACTATTCCTAGACGTCTATTAAGATATTCCTGTTTCAAGCACTCTGTTCTTATGCTCCCAATAATAATGCAGTAAAGCTATATTTTTTGACATATTTTAAGTTCTCTTTAAGGAACGAAGCAAGTTGAAGAAACCAATTTGAAGATGAAAGAACGTGCAACGTAAAGCTCTCTTCGAGGCAGCTCGTCGATCCCTTCCAACCAAACTCTACTTAATTACCAAAGTGATAAGTAGAAACTATTAAAACTTCTTCCAAAGATAAAATGCAACTTAATCCTGCAAACATACACGAAACGACCAACAAGAACTTCCAGCCACCTGCGACTAAAAACGGGACATAACTCACACTCTCGGAACAACCGTCCGAGCCGCCTCGTGCTCGACGTAAAAAGTCATCGTTAGCTCCGGCGTCGTAACTTTTCCAAAAATCTTTCGACGACCTAACAAAAGTGGCCGTCGGTTTAACTCGCGACCATTAAACACATTTTATACTCGTCAGGAACATAGAAAGAATCACGGCACGATCCTTTCTCTGCTTGTTAATTCGAATCGAGTAGAAAATACGTCCACGTGTATACAGTGTCGACCTTAGATATTAAGACGCGTACATAATAAAATGATAAAATATCTGCAAATGTCATAATATTTTATACCAGTTTGACTTGACGTCAGCTAAACTGGACATTTCCACATTTTGGAACTTTAATCAAATTTGTTACACGTTACGAGACACTATCAGCCTTTACATATATCTAATAACGAAAGCATGAGAAAATATCGTGCACTTTATCGTCCAGCGAGGAAACAAGTCAAAGATGAAGAAACGATACGAATAATCTTAATATCGAATATAAGGACTAATAAGATAAAGAGATAAAGTAAACTATACACGCTATTAAATTATGGTAATTACAATTGAGAATACAAATACCGAAGAAATTTCCCCCCTCTAGACGAGTACAAGTTACATTCTTCTAGAAAATTATGACCATCGAAATGTCAACTATACGATACATGTATTTCGTTGTATGTGATGCCATTAAAGACCAGTTAAATAGACCGTTTTCAATCGTAGAACGCCCAACAACCTTTTACAACTCGATTTGACGAGTTACGAGGCAAATCGCTTAGTCGGACTCGCGGATCAGACGTCCGATCGATCCAACGAACATCATCTTACGTCGTACCGTATCCGTGCTAAACCCAACTGATCTTTTCGACATTACGGAGACGAAAATGCGCTTCACCGGCATTCCCTTGGCATTAATTGCATTTCAGTTACCTACGTCCGGGATATTTCAATTAAAAGCGGCGGAGCAATCAGTCGCTCAACACGCAGCACGCTCTATCGCGTGTGGGTGTCAAGCGAAGGATGAAGAGCTACGTTGGCCGCAGGGACTCCGTGCGCTCTAGACTCTACGACTACGACGCTATTCACCGACACGTGTTCCGTGTTTTCGTGCTTCAATTATCTTACATCGGTTTCTCGCATGGTCATGGTATAAATTACGTGTTTTCGTTCCAGTGCCCCATGGACAAACAGTGTTCTTGATTTTTCTCGTGAAACGATACCGGGAACAGCTTGTTAACACGTGAACACGCACACGATTGATTCGTTAGATGTCTGGCGATCGAGAAAGTTCTTTTGTTCGGGAAGTTGGCTGTCTTTTAACCCTTTACGTAGCAGTATCCAACGTGTAGAGTTATTTCCAGTCGATGTTTCTATCTAGAATCTGGGAGATCGTGGTGCACGATCGAGGAAGGAAGAACGTTTTGTAGTATCTACGCGTGTAACAGTTTCAGATGATAATTCAAAGACAGTAATTACTTCCAATTCTACGGCTTACACGATCGGGATGCTTGTTCAAAGAATCTAAACGAGCTGTGCGACGCGTTATTCGTGTGACGCTGTTATTCCCACGGCTCGTTTGTAGAAGATGACGATAGAAACTTGCCTTTACTTTGAAACCGAAAGGAAACCCGAATGATTCTTCGATTTCTTCCGTGCTTCGGTATTGACAAAATATTTCCACGAGTTTATTAGATACTTATTCGATGCTGTTCGAAACGCGCAGCAACAGCACGCAGCTTCAGATCCACTTAAGATTAAAATTCGTTGGAAATGGCAGTGAAGGAGCGCGTAGCCGGCAATCAGAATCGCCGACACGCATAAATCCCTGTTCAAATATCTCGAAATACCTGTGGTCCGCGACCGCAACGAGGAAGTACAAGAGACACGTGAGAAAGTAGAGGAGAAGTACAAGCTATGGCTACGGGAACCGCTTGAACCTGACCGAAATGCTACCTTTGGAAATAACCGCAATCGTGTCGACAAGACGCGCGCGTTACTACTCGAAGCGTTCGTGCGGATCGAGCGAGTTCTTGAGGAGCCGCGAGGCATTAGCATATCACGATCGCGACCACGCGAACCCGGCCAACAGCGATAATGGCCTATAGCCGCGACAAAAGTTCATTAACGAGCCTTTGATGGAAATCGTAAAGCTCCGTACATGCGTTATTGCGTGCACCAGTGCGATCGCGGTAACGCGCTGCAATGCAACCGCACCGCGCCGTATCGTACTTTTCTGACGAATTCGTTATATTCCGTCGTTGTTCGTTAACAGTTTCACGCGCTTATTTCGTTCCGTTTGTTTCGGTGGATCGTTTACGACCGATACTTTTACGCCGTATAGGATTCTTCCAGGAGGAAAGAACCGATCTTGTTAATGGTTATCGTCGATGCTTGTACCGGATGGGAAAAATCTTCGTGGTTCGAGTTACGTGTCTACCATCGTATTTCTGTTAAATTAAGTTCCGCTACGGAATAATCGATTTTATACGCGATATTTTCTTTTTATTATTATTACAATTATTATTACTAATTGCTTCAGGGTTTGTCATACAACGATACATTATGATACGTACAGTATCGATCTCGTTGTTGGTAAATAATCGTCTTTAAGAATTCAACTGAAATTAATCGAGCCGAATTGAGAGGAAAGATATTACACGAATTAATTCGTTCGGAAATAGTTAATAAAAGAGATACGAATGTAACGTGTATGAAAAAATAGGAAAAGGTAAGTCACTCGTACGAGAGTATCAAGTGATGGTAAAAGTGTCAAAAAACGACGCAAACGGCAGGATTTTCCATTCGACGATTCCATAAGTAAACTAACGTTAAATCTATATGCGTCGCAACGTTTCGAGCTTAGTATTTTTCATTAGCCGTGGCCTCTCTCGCGCACGACTCTGTATCTCTACTGTACGTATTTCACGATATTTTATCAACGCTGTGACGATACCCTCATATTTATAAAGTATATACCGCGAGTGCGACGAAATAACCAGTTTACTTATTCATCGAATCGCTAATTATTTCAAAATCACCGACGAAAATAATTGCAGCTCGCGCCATAAATCCAAACTACGTGTGCGCGTACCTCCAATTTCATCCCACCGGCGCCTCGCCGCCCCGCGCCATTTCGTCCAATTTGCAGCAACGAGACCCGGCTCGTACAATGTGCCGACCGGCACATTTTTTATGCGGAAATTATTCGCGCAAAGCTCGAGAAAGGTAGAAAAAAGAAAAAAAAAGGCGAGAGAAATCACGACACCGAAACCCAGATAAAATTACTAATCGTTGCCAGTATACATACGGGTCGGTTGCTGAGAATAGTAAAATAAATTGTACTTGTTACCGGTCGACGCGAGCGAAACATCGAATCTGCTCGCGATATAAATTGCACCGCGAGCGATACGTGCCGGCTAATATCGTTCGAATAGTTCAATACCCCTCAATGAAAGTCACAAGGTCTGTCGTACGAACGCAAAGCGCGGCTTTGTATACGCCCCCGACTACTCTTCTTTCTCGTTAATGCACGTAACAGTGAACGAATCGAGGCCCCCAAGTGCGAAAAGTTAGATCGCACGTTATTATTTTTAGGGGCTATAAATATCTTTCGATTTAACCGCGCCACGTCGCCCAAGGTGCCGATTTATCCCCGTAACGATTTGCATATCGGGGGATGCGCCATGCACCGTCTGGAGGGGATCGATCGAAAGTGCAATTGATTTAGCGAGGCGCCCTCGATCCAGCATAAATCACTCTGTCTAACTCGAGCCTCTTAGGACAATCATTTGTTCTCATTAAGTCTCTCTGTTTACCGATTCCTGGTATCGTGGGCCCTGCACCGTCGCGATTTCGTTAATAAATCACCGACAGCCACGAGACTCGAATAGGCGAACTAAAAATTCCCTCGCGAATCCTTTCTTTGGAGTTTATACAACTCGTACGAAGATCTACTAGATCGTTGCATATCGAATATCGTTTTGAAACATCGCGATAAAACAATTAATCGCGCGTAGTTTCTTCAAAATTTGAAATATCCTACCTACGTATAATCGCAATAATTTCCATATCGTTCGATATCTGTACTTCTTCGACCATTATTTCGTTTCGTTATTTCCGATTTCTAAGTATTATCGATCGTGGAATTCGAAATATTAGTTATATAACTAATTAGCGTTTGTAACGTTGCGGATAAAGGCATTGTAAATAGAGAAAGCGCGAAAACATTCAACGATATTCGTACAAGATCGATTTGCACTACCAGAGATGTAAATCTTCCTTAATCCCTCTTCTATTTTATTATATTCAAACGTATAAAATTTATTTTGCCCCTATAGATGTATTTATAGGAAGCGATGTATAGAAATTACAAGCAACAGTGTTTATTTTATTCCGTCGTAAAATCTCGAGAAACATCCTTGTCGAACAGTATTTTATCCTGAATTACAACCTTCAATTTCATCTCGACACGGTGCTTATCGCTTTCCCTCGGCAATTACACATCCTATCGCGTGTCACGAAGTTTAGCTAAAAATGTCGCAATAAAGGCTAACTGTTCTTAGAGATAACGACGAACATATCACACCAGTCAGTTGTCTAAATTGTAGAATATCGTAAGACAGGTGAAAGGGGCAGGTTCGACGAAATCGTTTTCGAGATAACGACGCTATCCAACTATCGAACACTGTTCCCCGTGAATTATACGCGTACGAGGCGCGTGTAATATGTTGAAACGAGCCTGTTCGCGAATTTATCGGTCACCGTTTGACAACGTGAAAATTGCCTCTTATCGGTTAGACGTCGATCGCGTAGCACGTGTCGATTTTACGCCACATCAGGAAGCTGTACGAATATCGACACCCGGATAAGGTTCGCTGAACCGATAAGAAATATCGTCTGGTTCCCTTTATCCGTCTCGCTTCATCTGTTCGACCAACGTGGCACATTTTTCACGATGCTGGAATTCCAACAGAAGTTCGTATCTTGTAACGTGCTAAGCATATCGCATCGCTGCGCGAAGAGTGACACAGCTCGAAAAATGTTCGAGTTATCGCTATGAAAACGTTGCAGAGACATTTCTCGGTCAATAATTGTCGAAATCTTATTTATTTATCTTTGTCGTATCTTCGACAGAGGACAGTTATGTCGCTCTTTCTCATTTACCGTGTAAATCACCGTGCCGTATCCTACAAATGCGTCTTATTATTATCGGTTGTGTTCCGTCTGGAAGGCTGGTTTTCCAGGGTTAACAACTAAAAACGAAAGAAAAAGAGCTTATTTTGTGAGAATTATTCTCCTTGTTTGTACATTTCATTCGGTTACGTTCAATAGCAGTTTTTCGCTTACTCTGGAAAACGTACCTTTTCTTTTACTTTACGTATACCTTCTGTATCTTATAATTTCTGATATTTTCTGAAACAGCTTTCAATCAAACGTACAAGTTTTCTAACGAGCGTAATATCGTATACACTTAAAAATGTATAATTTGGTCATACACTTGTTTACGTACCGAGCGGAATTTAAAGTCATTTACGTACTTATTACCCGTAATATCGCGGAGAAACGCTTTGGAAAGCGATCGATCTTGTAATCGTTGGAAGAAATAGTTTCTATATTTCTATAAGAAAAGAAGCTTCTTATTGTTTGAACTAAATTAATCGAAACAGGCGTAATCGTCTAATAGCAGGACCGTAATTGAGGAAGTACCGAATTAATGTTTCATGGGACACGAGTTTTCAGTTCGATCGTCTCGAATTGTGCTTAAAACTGCTACAATTTTCAAATTTGATAAACAATGTAATTGGTTACTTGGTCTATCAATCGGGCGATGACCCGGTTCTATCTTTATCAATCAAGTTCACTTAGACTTACATACGCTTTCCATATGTATTTACGTACGACGTACGTCGAATGTACATTCGAGTTGGTGACATTTCTATAGCGTGCATGCTATGATAATATTATATACTATGATAAAATACTCGCAATGTCCAAACTAAGCTATTAGAAACGTCATAATCAAAGTTACATATTATTTATAAAATAGCTTCGGTGAAGTAATTTTCCTAGAAAAGAATTCTATATTTTGTTTCTTCAATATTTTTTTGACTAGCCATACGTAATTTTATATTGTTATTTCTCATTCGAGATATATATTTCAACGAGTATATATTAAACTAATAAATTGATAAACTTTCTTCTATCTGTTACAGTACACAAAATCCTCAAATAAGAGAAACGGGGAAGCTCCGATGCTATGTCTATAGATAGAATAAAGGAGATGCTATCTCCATTCAAACAAAAGGAAAATCAAATCTCTTCAAATATCCGTCCAACGATATCCTACCTATGTTGAATACACCTTTGTTCAAATATTTTCTCAATATCACGCTTTTGCAAACAGAATAAAACTCAAATAACCGAACAGTATCGGTATCCATCGTGATAAACTATTGTTCGAGTTTTCCTTCTACAGTGATACGTTTCCGGTTAGATAGATTTTTCGCTTTATTTTCCGTGTATATCCCAAAAGCGGTGTTTTACAGAATTTTAACTGGACTTACGATCGGTTTAGCGCGATATTTTTCTACGTAGGAAAAGAATGTTTCCGTTAAAAAGAATACCACAACTATAAAATGCTCGCGCGTCGTTGTACTTTCCAAAATAAAAAACAAAAAAAAAAAAAATGAAACCGAACAGTTCATCCTCTTGTTCTGCAATATTTTCTTCTAACTCTCGGCCGAAAAAGTTGTCGTTAGAATTCGTCCATGCTTTAAAATCTCCTTAAAAAGAAGGACGAAAGATATTGAGAAGTTTGAGCGGTTCCTAACTCCGCCTAGATATTACGTACTATCCTTTTTCTTGTTCGCTATTTAGTCGTTCTCTTTAACCGTTCCCAACTCCTCGAAATCGAAGTAGCAAGGTGCGAGATAAATCGCATCGCGTGAAAGTAGAGGGTTCGTT
Source organism: Bombus soroeensis (assembly GCA_014737365.1). Lineage (NCBI taxonomy): Eukaryota > Metazoa > Arthropoda > Insecta > Hymenoptera > Apidae > Bombus > Bombus soroeensis. Next base: position 1,025,261 of record JACXIL010000219.1, on the reverse strand, counting down.
TATATCTATGAACGAACCATCGGCCAAAGACCAATAATTTCGCCATCGGTATCCTTTCTTTAAGCACGGTCGTATATGTACCGTTTCCATGACGATTATATCGTATATGTTTGGTGCACGTCACCGAGGACACGCAAAAACCTCGGTACGCAACGATCAACGAACCTTGGGCGATTCCGGGCCGGTTCGTTCGCGGGTGGTCAGACTCGAACGACTCGAACGACTCGAACGATTTGGAGTGGGAAGGAGTGGAAGCGGTGCAAAAGGTGCAACGGGACGGTTAATTAGGAATCCTCGAAGGCCGACAGGCTACGTGGCAGGACGCGAGTAGCCGCGATCGGTATTCCACGCGGTTCGCCGTGCCGTTTAAAGTTTAAACGTCGCCGAGCTGCGCCTCTAAATCTCTCCGTCTGGAGACGGTCGAGAACGCATGGGGTCAATTCGTGGGTTCTTAAATCGCGAAATCTTGGTACGATGACAAATCACCGTTATATATGCTCCCGTTCTCTGTCGTTGGTGGACGCACGAGAAAGCTGCACGATGCGGTTCGTGCATCCTGACTGCGTGCTAACCGCGTACGTAAATCAAAATTTACCCTGTCCCATCGACGCGTGTTTTTTATGGGCGCTCCGCGCCGCGCCGCCTGAACACGGTCGGCCACTCGAATCACGCGTGCTTCGAGTCCCGATCGTGTGCGACGAAAGAAGAAATTGCTGCCGCGGTTAGCGAGAACATTCCAAGTGTACGAAGAGTGTTCGAAGGAAGATTGAGTTTTTCGAACGTTTCCATCGTGTAACCGAACAAGAACTTTGCCCCTTTCCAAAAAGGAAGAAAAGGAAAGAGGGAAAAGAAAGAAATAAAGTACGATCCGAACGCTGCAGAAAAATATCTCACTCGGACCACCCATTAACTCACGAAACAAGCTCACGACATGCCGCAAAATTCTCAATCACGCTTAATACCAGCGTACACGTATCACGGCAACGAGGCTGTCCTGCCAGTGTTATCTTAATTTTCAAAGTCGCTTAAATCACGCGCGTCTGTGTGAAAAGGGGACGAAAATAAGATGCCGCTGGAGCAATTGAATGGACTCGCGGGAACGCGTAACGTTCAATGTACACAGTACGCGTCTCGTCCCACTCGTCCCATCATCAGCCTCTTCCTGCGCTCAACTACCATAATTCAGTATTCCACGGGATTAGACGGTAGTACGTTCGGTATTTCGTCGTCTCGTCGTGACGCCACGATGCAGTTCGACTAACCGAGTTTAACTTTTGACTTAACGCCACGTCCTTTCGCATCGACTCCCATTAATTATCGTTTCTAAGACACGACCCTGCAGTCCACCGTCTCCATACATCACGCCCGATTTTCCTCTTTCGTAAATCATATTTAATACGATCCACGGCAGTTTGTATAATACCACGGCCACGATCCGATATATTTCTAGTTGATTAAACCGCGAGAGGGTTGTTCTCCGTTTCAACGAACCATCCTTTCGTTACGAGAGACATTATTTTCCATTATGTATTTATCATACTGATAAAAAATTAACGCACGTATATCGTATAATCTCGTATTAAAAATTACTATTTTACCTTTCAAGCTTGAGTATATCGTAGTTCGTACTGCTGTGTTATTATCGAGGATAGCCCATCCTGTCGAGGTCGATGAAAATTCAAATTGTAATTTTTGGACGATACGTAATAAATTTCGTAAATCAATAAATAAATTTTATTCGGTCACGAAGAAGATCAAAGTTTCAGTGTACGCTGATACATTGCTATCAAGCAGTAAGAAATATTTCTAACGACGCACTGTATTTGTTGCATAGTGTGTACGTGCTCGTCGGTTACTCGGTTTCTTTAATAAACGTAGAAAAAGTTTCGCGGTAAGCGATTACATCTTCGCTTATATAGCAGCGAAGAGATTAAGCAATTCGAGAGGACGATCGCTAGCGATAAGATGTTGCCGATTTATCAGTACGACATTCGGAGTTAATTAACGAAAGGATGCCATACCTACGATTCAATTAGGTAGCGGAACGTTGCACGCTTCGAGATAACACGATTACAAATATTCCTCGGACAATTAACGGAATTTATAAGATTCGATAAATGCGCATCGTGTGACTTTCCGCGCACTATGTAGTTTTCTGCGCATACAAATAGTCGTATATATAAACGAAATTACGTATCATTGTGTCTACATGCGTACGGTGTGCGAGTCGGAAAAGATGGATTCGAAAGCTTGGAAAAATGCTACCAAAAAGATAACACGGCAGAGATTTTTATGCGACGTAAACAATAGGCGAATGAGAATCAATGAAATCGATTGATGAAATCGAGTGTCGTGAGATTTACGTTGTTAATACGTTAAATCTACTTTGCGTATAAAATTGTAAGCGTGATACTAAACTGTACATTTATTTCCTTTGCTGTTATAATAATTTCCAGTAAACGAATTATATAACGATATTTGAAAACTTTTTTCGGTTCGTGTACTGCGATCGTATTAAATCATACTTCTTCAAAGACGCTTCTTTAAAACACGGTCTCCGCACAATGGATCGATTCACTTTACATTTATAAAGTGCACTGAAATTCCAAAGAAAAATTCTTCGAGAAAGATTAAATTGAAATCTAAAAAATAAAATATCTCGCGTGACTCGTGTAAACGATGTCTAGTCGATGTACGACCGATCCACGAAATTCGTCCTCTTTCATGGCCCATGGGCAACACATACAATATGTAGGTCACGACCTCGCGATCCCTCCGGATAGTTCCGTCTTTGCCTAATCGCGCAGCATTCTCTTCAACTGATAGCGACGTATCGGGGCCATTGAATCCCCTCGAAGCTTCCGTTATCACCGGCCCTCGCCGACTGATTTATTGCCAGACCGCTGCCTTCCCCTTTTTTTTCTTCTTCCCTCTTTCGTCTTCAATGGTAGGCGCTCAATGGTCGTGTTACACATCGTGAGCAGAAAAATTTGATCGAACCCCGTCTACTTCCGGAATATAATTTATTCAGCGTAGCGAGTCGATCGTCAGCCACGCTTCGGAGTATCTGTGACCGAGAAAGTCTCCGTTCGAGCAACAATTACGAATGAAGGAACGAAATAGACCAGTCGTCGCTTTCGGCGGTTACGCGCGATTTTAAGGAAAACGCGCGTGGCCATTTAATATTTAAGCTTCGTCTATTGTTTTATCTAATTGCCACAGTCCTCCAATTACATCTTTTTTCGCGTTTTCGTTTTGACGAACGGAAAGATGCGTTTTAAACGAATTTTTAAGGAAAAATCGCAGAGAAAAATCAGACGCGTCGATGGCGATTTATCAAATTTTTCTTCGAATTTCAACGAAGACGCGATTGAGTCGAAAATGACCGAAGAAAGATTTAAAAATGTCTGAGAACCTTTGAACATTCTTAAATCAAAGAATACTATGTCTAAGGAAAGTGGGAGAAAGTGAAATCCTCGTAAAAAATGTCAGTCCAAGTTAAAAAATTCAATTCTCGTGAGAAAAGGAGCGTTGACATATCATCGAGCTAAAAATAAAAATTGTGACTCGTGGACAAAAAAAAGAAAAAAGAAAAGGAATCATGATTATACGAGTTGGAAGAGTGGAACGTATGAGAGGAAGATGTTGAAAATTTCCGTCGATTAATCATCTATGAATCAGAGCTGAGAAAAATAGAGGAAACGTACAATTACTGCCTATGTTTCGCAATTATAGGAAATAAGAATGTTATACGTCTATTATCAACATGTGATATCGTTCCGGGAAAAAGTGCATCGTAACTCGAATCCGAGGGTATACATACTCGTCGAATTAATTAACGTTTACGTTAAGTCCACCACGCTGTCAAATCATCGAGATTAGCATTTCCGTCGGTGACGAGCGAAGAGTATTTTTCGCGATACCATTATACTTGTTCGGATAGGATGGTCTCCCAGACGGCACAGTAACAAGATCATTATACCGTAAAACGAATACCGTAATAATTAAACTTCCGCAATTCCATGTGTCAGAAACGTATTTATATTAAAGCGATTAATTATAAAAAGCGTCGAGCAATTTATCGACGATTGTTTTTTTTATTTTCTATTCGCTTTCCTTCGGTTCTGGAAAACGACATATATATTAATTAGAACGATCCATCTTTGTAGACTGCGTTATAAACACCGTTGTTGCGATCAAATTGCTCCAATCAGCGGAAGAAGATCTTACTAAGACGCGAAATTAATTTTTCCTTGAAATATTCTTGTTATAGTTAAATATAGTTTAACAGTGTCTGTTAAAAGATGCGAATTTTGCGACGGAGAAATTTTCTTTTTTTTTTTCACATTTCATTCGAATTTCACCGATGTAATTACGAGTCTTGCATTTTTTTACAGCGTTAATAAAATTTCCATATAAACGCTGGAATATATTCGCGAGTCAGGCGATAGTCACTGTAAAAAGCGACTTTCCTAGCGTAAAGCTAAAGCGTAAAAGAGAACACGTGACAGATTATTAGAAATAGAACGGAAACGTATCGCTGCGCTGGTTCGAGCGCAATAAACTCTCTTGGATGATCCCTGGCGGTTGTACTCGTTTCGTACTGCTGCTGTTCGCGCAGGTTACGCGACGAGGTTCGATTTTTCTATTCGTGTTTTTATTACTTAATCAATGTGGTGGTCGACGTCACGCAACTAGTTTCACGATACGATTTTCACGAAACACTGAAGAGAGCGTCGTCTTAGGTCGCCGAGAACGGCCAACGAGTAGTCGTATTTACGAGCAACGTCGTTCGTCCTCATCGATGCGACGCGACAACATATTTTTCAGTTGTAAATATTTATTAACGACCAATAAGCTATGCAACGCGACGTTTTCGCGAGAACCGCACGGGTTAATTGGTAGCTGGAAATATATATATAAAACGTTGCACCCTAGCAGTCTGCGTTTGACGGTCGGTGAAACCTCGTTTCTAGCGCTATTCAATTCGTTCCAAGTAAATGAGGTTTATGTGCCGCTTTGAAGAACGAATTCAATGTTAAGAACGAAAGCTACATCGAGTCGTAATTGAGATAGACAGTGGTCGTTTCGTAGAAAAATTTCGACAGAAAAGTTCCGACCTTAGGGATAATTAAAAACGATATAGGCATTTGCCATTTACCATTGCTATAAGTTACATTTTTTACAAGATCGCAGATTTTTATTACGACGAACGGTTATCGTTAACTACATTTTTTGTGTTTCTTACGGCAAGATCGATGAAATTCCATGGAATTTAAATTTCTTAACTTGGATAAAATTCTGTAAAGCGACAGATTGCGGATGTTTGGGCAATCTTATAATTTTGTCCTATCCTATCAAATCTTGCAATAAAGAAATAGAACGTATTTGTTTCGCCTTCCAATATTTTTGCGTATTGCACACATTTTGTCTATTTTTACACGTTGAAACTTCTCAGGAATACACACAAATTCGCGATCTACTTATTCCTTTGTTTGACGATTGTATTATCGTAGTTAACAAGTACCGACAGATACGTGCAACACGTTCCAAATTACCTAAAAGCAAAATTGATCAAAAGTAAAAATTACCAGAGCCCGATAGATCGCGTCTTATCGGTTACGAATTAAATTATCCAGTCGTGTACCGCGTTAATGGCAATTTACGTTCATTTCTACGTGGGTATGCTATTTTTTAGCGAAACGGTTTGATAAATTTAATAAATTTTCCTTCTATCACGATTTAGAAACATTTAAGCCGGGCAAACGTAGCAAGTACGTATAACTTGTTCGTCCGAAAAATCTAAATCGCTGTTCTTTAAACATTGTTTCACTCCCCGTGGTGCAACGGAACGGTTACACGTACAAGTAAATCAAAATATAAAAGGGTTAAAAACAACACCGGAAGAGAGTCGAAAATAGAATAGTTAGTCACTGATGGTCGAGCAGCGTGCAGTGTCTATTGGCAAGCCAGAAGTATTTTGGCAAGATATATACAAATCGCAATTAAATCATTCAGGCCCAATGTTACTCCACTAAACTACAAAGAAAAAACTACCAATTCTAATCCATTGGAAATTCATCTTGAAGCGTAAATCGAGTAATTATAACTCTTACCAATCAGATACGTAAAGCATTATACATAACGTTATACATTATACATCGTACGTGTACATGATACATTTGCCTCGTACGATTCGAATGGCAATACTTACTCGTGCTACTTTGTATTTAACGTATTTGAGTAAACGTATTAAAAATATCGTAGCGTAAAAGATTTTCGAACATCACACGAAATCCGTTATTCTCGCGTTCTTACGTAAGAGAGGATATAGAAGTACACAGCTTTCGTTTCGTCGCGTCGCGTCGTTAGGGAAGTTAAGCAAGCGTTTGGTTAAAGAGTACCGCTACAATTATCGGAAATAAGGTCAGGAATTATATTATGGAAACAGAGAATGTTTCTTCGTTTCTGTAGTAATAACATCTCTTTTCCCGTACCTACCAGGGAGTAGAGGTCGGTGTTGGTTGAACAATTTTCTATTTCAACCGTACAAACGGAGCTCTTCGTTTTCATACGTAATTTCTCTCGAAAGAAACTTTCACGCTTAAATTCTAATTTGATTTCCTCGTATTATAGATAGACTATGAGTTTTTACGCGCTTATGCTAATAGTAGAATTCATTTTTATATACATCGAAAGCGTAAAAAAATGAAACGGCGTAAAAGACGTAAAAGAAAGGAAATGCTTCCGATGCTAAAAAATTAAATTCCATTTCTTCGGTTGCGCGATAACGAAGACACGAATTTGTATAAATTTATTTAACAAATATTCGCGGTCGAATTATAAAAATGTCATGCTCCAACGGAACGTTGAGACGTTAAACTGGAAAATGAATGTTTAAATTCAGATTCGACGTTCGTCGAATTGACCTTATTGTTAGCAGCTAAGTACGAGGGGCCGTCTAACGGAAGAACTTTGTTCGTTTTACGAAGATTAAGGTTAAATGATTGTAGAAAGAAGTTCAAACGTAGTTGAGCGCTTATCCTCGTTTGAAAAAAGAAACTACGATCGGACAGCGTGAATTTAGAGTCACCAACGATAGACTATCAAAGTTTCAAAGGTTAATGTGGACTACTTAAGAAGAGGTACATGTACTAGGCAGCGCATATTCTTGGATCAGCTCTCTCGACCCAGTCGCAGACCTGATCGCATTCTCTCGTTAATTTCGCCGATTCGAGTCGGATCGCAAGACGGACACCACTTTCTCGGCTACGCGATTGTTTTCCGCTTTCTTTGCTGCATTACGTTTACGCTTTACGCTAATTTCAATAGACCGCGTAATTTTATCAAAAAGTTGCTCGCTTTGCAAACAAAACGAATTATCAAAGTGTATTCCGATCGTGTATTGCCTGCGCGTGATTCGATTATTCCACGCTTATTTGTTGCTTCAAATATAAATATTCGGACGATGGATGCAACGCGCGCGTATAACGTGAAACAAGGATCGACGTATTGACCGCGATTGTTCATCGATGCCTGTTCGATCCGTTTGAAAAGCGCGTACATAAGAAGAAGCGTGTACGTACGTACGTACGTACGTACATGGTACGAGTTTGATTTCGTTAATAAGAAAGCTTCGACTACATAATCGTCGTATGCCAAGAAATACTAAACCGCGTGTTATAAGTTATAACGAAGCAACTTGTGCTTGGAGTGGAAGCCTCGACGAAGTCAACGTTCGCGATACAATCAACGAACGATTGGAACCGTACCAACTGGCGTTTACGATGAAACCTCTACCCAGAACGCGGTATCAATTTCAGAAAACCGTTTTCCTCCGCCGAGGAAACGGATAAATGGAGGAAAAGCCAACAAGAAAGGAGCAACGTCGATGTTGGACGAAGCATCAGCCGCGGTATGCGGATGCGCGATATAAAATGATACAACAAAACTACGCGCGATCATTGAACATTTCCAGTTTCCAGTTTCCATGCTGCGCGTGCGGTATCGATGCATGATTTACGATTGTATATTAAGAAAGGAAGGAAGAAAGAAAGAGAGAAAGAAAGAGAGAAAGAAAGGGAGAAAGAGAGAGAGAGAGAGAAAGAGAGAGAGAGAGAGAGAGGGAGAGGGAGGGAGAGAGAGAGATGCGATTCGCTGGTAGACAGAGTACTCACTGTAATCCGAAGTATCGTCGTTGGAACCGTTTACCGTGCCATCTGGCAGGATCTGCAAATGCCGATTCTTGATGTACATCTGGATTTTCCTGGAAGCGCCAGTGATGTGCGACAAATTGGCCGATCGTTCTGCCCTCACGCCGGCGTCACCCATTAAATCAACCGGGGCGGCACTCACTGCACTGATAACTGTACCGATCGTCAACACACTCAACCCGGTTGTACTCGATTTCGCACTGTAGTTAACCACACTTGATTTACGAAGTCCGCACTGTCCGAACGCGACGAGGAACAACAGTAACGCTAACTGAATGTACGTTGAACGGTTGTTAGAGCACACGCGTTTCTTCTTCCTCGTTCCACGGTCACTTCTCGTCAAGGACTCCTGGTGATCGAACGAAGGAAAGTCGGTCTGCCGGCACTGGCCATCGGTACTCGCCACGACCTTGGTGACGCGCGACTCGCTGCTCCAGGAATTCGTCGCGTCGTCCACTTCCTTCCACGTTTCATCGGCCAAGGACGGGAGCGCGCTCGGCACCGATACGAACTTCGCGTACCTCGTCCGATCGCCCGATCTCGAAGGGTCGTTCGACTGACTAGAGAACCGTGCTGCCGACTTCCCTATTGGGACATGGCTCGCGAGGCGATACCGCGGCCAATTGCGAGTCGCGGTTGACAGGCCGCAACGTTTCGAGCAGCGGCTGGCTTCTTCTTCGCTTTCTCGTTCGTGACTTCGATGCCGATGCCGATGTCGACTATGACCCGTATCGTTTTCGTGTTTGCTCGAAAGCACCGGAAGCCTGGTCGAATCGAGTCTCCGGTTCGTTTCGCGTTCTACCGAATACTCGTCTTGTCCCGATCGTGTCTCCGTTATCGCCTCTTGGTCGATCGGCGACCGGTCCACGACGATCGCATCGCCGAGTCGCGATTCCGGTTGCACCGGATAGAAACTATTTTCACGATAATGCACGTTCTCGCGTCGAATCGTACACGACAGCGCGTCGTTCGACGGCTGCCGATGACGATTGGAAACATGGTCGAACGCGATATTACGCGGCTCCGCTCGTCGAAAACCTCGGAATCCGGAACGGCTGGACGACGATGTGTCGCCGGTTCGACGAAAGGAGAGACCAAAGCAACGACGAGACTCGAGAGCTTTGCTATCGAGCGATCGGTTTTCGTCGATCCGCGGAAGTCGTCGTACGATCGTCAACGTTCCGACAACTCTATTCTCGCCGCACAAGGAAGACTCGGTGGAAACTGACGCTACGATTGGTATCGGGCAGTCGGCACGGTAATCACAGTGCAGCACCCTTGGCCCGCCCGTGTCGATCTCAGCGGGCATGACGGTCTCATCCACACTCCTTTCCGAGCCCTCCTTCTTATCTACACGCCACTTTCTTCACGCTTTTATCTTAATATCTCTTTCACTTTCCTTTTCTTTTTTTTTCTTCTTCTTCTTTCTTCCTTCTTCTTTCTCGTTTCTCTTCTTTTTCTTCTTCTTCTTCTTCTTCTTTTTCTCCTTCTTCCTCTTCTCCTTCTTGCTATTTTCTTTCTTTCGATAATTCGTTTGCTTCTCCTAGGTTCGTTTGCGTCTTGAAATTTCTGCTCGTTCGTTATGGTCGTAGTGGTCGTTGTCGTCGTTCGATGGATTAAATGAAAAAACACGGCACGCAATTCGACGGATCGTAGAGGGAATCACACGAGCGTAGAAAATTCAGCTCCACGATGCAAGTGCACCTCATCCTCGTTGGTTTACTTTTGCCTCGGACACAGCCACCGCTGGAACAAGATTCTCTCGGAACACTGAAGATGTAGCAGCAACTGGCCCGCCGTTATCGTCCATTTACCGCGTTTCCGATACTCTCGCATTATTGCGGACCCCCGTGGCTGCGATTCTACCGCGGCCAACACCGATCCTCCACCGACTAATCGACGAGGACTCGATCTCGTCGACGGACGATCCGTGTCGCTCGTCAACGCGAACCAGAAGATCGACGACGCGCGCCAGTCAGAACGGCTTGTTCGCGAAGATAGGGAACCACGGAATTGGTTTACGAGGTAGCATCGAGGCGACGTGCGATGGATCCTGAATGCAAACGACCGACTAGATGGTCGAGGCTTCCTGTGCCCGATATCGCCGAGGGTACTCGTTACACTGCGAATGATCCTGGCTGAAGATCGGTCGTGCAGCCGGTAACCGAACGAAAAGGCGAACGACGACGCTGAATTAGCGACAAAGCAGGCGAAAGGATCGTTGCTCGCTCGTCTTTAATCGGTTTTGTCGAGGCACGCAGGTTGATGCTACCGATTACCTTCGTCGACTTGGCTCTATCCCTCTCTCTTAGTCCCTCTATCAATCGCAAGAACTTCCACCGACACGTTACTCGTACCGCCTTAACGGGTTTCTCTCTCTCTTTCTTCCTCCCTCTCTACCACAGCTCCACCACCACCTCCTCCTCCTCCTCCTCCTCCTCCTCCTCCTCCCCCTCTTTCTCTGTCTTCTTCTATATCACCGTTTCTCTTTCACTCGACGGCTCTCCCTCCCCCTGGCTGCCGTGGGAGAGCGTATCCTTCCGGAGTCGCCAAGGGTCGTAATCACGCGCGTACTTCTTTCACGCGAAATACTCTTCTTTCGGTCAGGAATGAGATATCACCGGTAATGTCATCGCTACTAGACACTACTTTTTTTCTTCTACCCTTTCCTCTTTTTCTCTTCCTCCTCCTCCTCCTCCTCCTCCTCCTCCTCCTCCTCCTCCGCTTCCTACTCCTTCTTCTTCCTCTTCTCTTGCTTCTTCTTCGTCCGCTTCTTCTTCTGCTTCTCACCACTCCGAAGAATCGGTGCAACGTATAATTACGTTCGCGAAAGTTGGCTCGTGCACACTACACACGAGTAACAGCACGACCGATACGTGTCGCGTTGTTCGCCACGAGCACGCACGTTCGTCGCACGCACCGCGAGGAAACACCTGGCAAGACCCGCTATCACACCGCGATTCTTCTACTTCCCGGTTTGCTGACAAACAATCGAACGGAACGCGATGCGCGCAAAAAGCGACGCGAGGGTAAAAAGGAAAACAGCTAACGACCTCCGTGCGTGTGACACTGGACCACGCCACACCGGTTACTTTACGCGAACTTAAAGCGACGAAAACGAAAAAGCCAAAGTGGATCCGCCAGTGGAGAGTTGCCGCGCGACCATGAGTCGCGATAACTTTCGAATCCCTCGTGACCGATCGTCGTTCCAAGGATCCACCACGATTTTCCACCACCGCGTGCGCTGCTCGCCGATTTTTCTGTCTTACGATTCACGACTCACATCGGGTGAAGCGGGATCCGGCAAACGACCACGATGACGACGATGACGACGATGACGACGATGACGACGATGACGACGACAATCACGGTAAACACCAAAGTTAGTTGGAAAATTTGGTGACGGATGGAAACGGATGGAAACGGATGGAAACGAATGGAAACGGATGAATCGTCGCTCTGTTTGATTCGGATGGTTGGCGATTCGTCAAACCGAACGATCGAATGTTTGTCGCGCGATGTCGTGGTTCGTGTCGTTATTATTAGGAGGTCGGGGGTAGTCCGGTAAAGTCGACGGGGTTATCTGGCAGGTCGGATGGTGGCGGTGCGGCGTCCGAGAAACTACTGAACGAGTGGCGCGGTTCTCTTCTCCGGCTCGGTTCGGGCACGCTCCTCGGTTCGCTCTCGTAGAGAGATCGACACACCAGCACACGGGCCGGCAGCAGCCGAGAGTGAAACCAATACCAGCGCGCGGGGATCGACTCGACTCGCTACTCACACGGGCCCGCAGCATCCATCCCATCCCGTCCTCGTAGTTGTAGTAGTAGCCGTCGTCCCGTTTCGTCCCGTTCCGCTTCGTACCGTGTCGTCCCGATTCCGTCCCATCCCAGAGCGACGCAGCACGCGACAGATCTGGATGCTCGCTCGCTCTCGTCCACTACCTCACCATCACGACCACCACGCGCCTCTTCTTCTCCCTCTCTTCTTTCGCGCTACTCCCCTCCTCCTCCTCCTCCTCCTCCTCCTCCACCTCCTCCCTTATACCGCCTCTTATTCCTTCTCTTACTTCGTTCCTATCTCCTTCTTACGTTCTACCTGTCTACCTGTGCTCTTTCTTTTCGCCGCCTTCCTCACCTTCCTTTCCTTCTTTCACTGCATTTACTCCCCTATCTCTTTCCGTCTCTCCTTGTATTCCTTCTTTCTTGTCCTCGCCTTTTTTTCGTAATACCTCTTTTGCTCCAACTCTTTCTTCTTCTTCTTCTTCTTCTTCTTCTTTCTCCACCTCCTCCTCTTCCTCCTCCTCCTCCTCCTCCTCCTCCTCCTCCTCCTCCGCCTTTCTTCCCTCGTTCTTTCTCCGATCCTTCCTCTTTCGCACCGGTTCGTACGTCACCGCGCTTTCCTCCGATTCCCTGCAACTCCACGGAGACGTCACTCCCCTCTTGCGATTAGCAACATCGCTCTTTCGCTCTCTATTCCTCTTCTTTTCCTGCTTCTCGAATCTGACCTCTGATTTCCGTCTATTTCGAACCGTGCTATTATTTCGCGGCACGGTGTGTCTTTAGGAAGGTCGCCGGTAGAGGAACGATAAAAGCCTATCCGGGGCGGGCTAGAGAAAGAGGAAGCCCGTTAACAAGGCCACGAAGGACGCACGCGAACACCTGCAAACCTGGCAAGATAAATCGCTCAGAAATCGCCTGTTGCACACGCGCCCGTGTCACGATTCCTCCACCTCGTCTTCCTTGTCGCTGCGCTCGTCGTCGGTTCCCGATCCTGCTCCGATCGTTTCTCTCTCGTCCCGTTCCGGCCTATTTGCTTCTCTTACCTTATTATATTCTACACGCTCTTCCTTTGCCTCCTTCTGCCTTCCACCGCGCTTTCTTCCGACCTCTCTTCCACCCTTGTCCCGTCTCTTTCCCTTCGATCCGCTCTTACTTTCCCTCCTCGTCTTCCTAACGGAAACTCCGTCTCTCCTCCTTCTCTCTCGCAGCTTTTTTCACGCCGCGCTTCGCAAACGCGCGACTGCTGCAGGATCAGCTACGGCACGCACCAGTTCTCGTTTTCTTCGGCTCCTTCGTTTCCTTTTCATTCTTCCTTAGACACGAGCGAAAGCCCTATCGAGGTCAGCCGTGCGTACCTGCAAACAGTAACAAGGTCGATCCTTCAGTCCCAATGGGCCAACGTTTTCGTTTTCCCTGCGATACCCGCGGATCATCCCGCTTTTCTTTCGTTATCGTTGCGAAAATACCCGTAGAACCGTGAGGACGCAGCAATTGTAAGCACGAGTCGGCCGTAAGCTCGTCAAACGACAAGCCACCTTGGTCACGGTTTTTGTTCCAAGCGATCCTGCCTTCCACGAACTTGGCAGAACCAGGCTAAGCGGAATTTCGAGAATTATTCGGCGGCGCAACCATGTTTATACGTACGTACGTACAGAGTCTCGACGTTTACGCGTTTCGACTATGTAACGATAAAGTTACAATTTCTCAAGTACGATGACCAAACGACCGAATTCAAACTTTCAAATACGATCGCTAAAATGGTCAACTTATCGATAATTGTCGGCTTCGTAGCTTTTATCTCGAGCCAATTTATTTTTTCTACTTGCGTCGCTCTTCTAGCGAGCCGCTGATATCTGGCGGATGTTTTTCTTTATTTTTATATTACTTCATGCGATACTACGAAGCCGAATAGCAAATTTCTTCGTTCTGCTTGCAATTTTACGTTACTTGGTACGTATCAAGTTTCTATGCAGCATAATTACGTGTATTTCAATTTCTACCTATCTATTTTTATTAACTAACACGGCTACTTCCTGCTTCTTGTGATATGATTTCGATAAGATAAGTTTGACAGAAGCGAAAGTTTGAATTAATCGATATTACGTATTCTCAAGGACCCGATTGTTTTAACGAACGTCTCTAAATTTTTAATAATTCCAACCTGTCATACACGGGATCGGTTCCTCGTTAAAAATTACACGTAAGAGTATCGATTATTTCGCAATTGAGAGGACGACGATTCGCGATATTCGAGGTGCTCGTTCTGTTTCAGTTCGACGATCGGTATATCGTTGCGTACGAAATTGTAGCGTATCTGAAATTGAATAATAAGTATAATAGTGTAATAAATGTTTGTCACCGGTTTAAATACGTTTAAATACGCAACATCAAATCCTATCAAAACCAAAGCGGAAAGGAGACTATGAAACGCGGTGGTATATATTTTTAACAATGTAACGTTCGCATCTCACACAGCCACGGCCAGCCGATAAATAGTTGCATGGCAATCTCGATTGCAACGTTATTATCATAATGTGCTATAGAAATACCGTGGAATACGCACGTACATTGTTACACGTACAGTGTTAGCGAAACCAGACATCCGAGATAACACCTATCGATCGTACGTAGTATGTATCTATTTTCGCTATGGCATTTTCTCACTTTGAAATACATACATTGTTAACGAAACCAGACGTTCAAAATTACACCTATCGATATACATAGTATCTATTTTCACGATATCACTCATCCGTGCATCGATCCATTCGAGTTACGACTTGGATCTCAACTTTGCCTGTTCGAACGAAACGAGCTATGCCAGAACGATACCTGTCACGGAGGAGAAAAAAATGAGAAAGGAGAAGAAAAATAAGGAGACGTAGGTGTGCAAGGAAAACGGACAAAAATGAGAGAGAAATAAAGGAGGAAAGGATCACGCATCGGGTATGCGGTTCGAAGGGGCTTAATAGCGACTTTTTCGGGGAAAACTATCTCATCTGGTAGAACGGACTACAAACAGCTTCTATGGCGTGTACAAAGATAAAAGGAAGATACCATTCATCGAGGATCGCCTCGCGACATACCTTCAGTCTTCGACTTTTACGAGGCGCGTCAAATTTCCACCGTTGTCGAACATCTCGTAGTTGCTCTCCAAGATAGCTGATGGTAGTTCTACGATTTCTCCGGATTTTTCGTTCGAACCATTCTGGAAATATTTTCCTATTGCCGCAGAAGCATACTCGCTGTCAGCTGACCACGGACAACGTTAAACTCGTGTCGATTGTTCGGTCAAAACCAAGTCACCGAGTCACTTAGCAAGCATTTACCGTGCGCCTCGTAAATACGAAAGAATACCGCCGCTAACGCGACGGCTCGGAAAAATGACGAAATGGACATCGGTGAGCGTCGATAAACGCCGAAAGGACCTATGCCCGTGCGTGTAGAAGATTAGAACATTAGAAGGCGCCACGCCACGCTGATTCACATTCTTACGTACGGTGCTTGAGCGTCTTTTCGCTAGCGCGACTGCTACGTGTCGGGTACTCGCTTCGGTTACCCGAAATAAAAATATTAAAATAAATATCCAGGCACGATGTATTATGATCACGCGGAAGATACAAACTGCTAGAATGTTTACAATAACCACGATCACATGCATCTAACGACTTCATTTATGCCTACATATGCAATGGACGAACGTAACAAAGACGATAATTTTCCTCGTAAAATGCAAATTATCCAAATTTCGGTATTCTCGTATTTCCTACGATTGTTTCAAGTTTGTGCACGTTAAAAAATTACATGTTTAAATCAAAAATGGGTATACGTTTTATGCAAACTCTCGCGTAATCGCAAGATTATCCAAGTTTGTTTCTAAGAGAGATGCGTGTATTTTCAACGTAACTGTGTAAGGTAATGTACGTATATGGTCGAAAATAATCTATAAACAGCCATTCAACTACGGAGCATTTGCGTTTGTTTGATATAATCGAAGGTATCCGGTGCCGTCTGATGCTCAATATTTGCGTTTACGTGAAACGTGAATTGGTCGTATAATGTCGTAACATAGACTGTAATTCAGCTCGCTATTAATTCGATCGTCGTAACCTGGATCGTTTCTCTCGCGTACACTTATTACCGGTGAAACACACAACACGTGGCAATTTCAGTCAAATCAACGTCGCGACCCATTGAATGAACCGAATAAAGAACGATCGGTTGAAAGGAACTCGATACAAATATTTAACATATCTTTCCGATGCTTCTGCAGGCTGATTTCCAGTAGCGAACACTTTCCTCGTAAGAGGCAGCCTTATAAAAATTTTGATAATTATTAATCGATACTAAAGCTCGTATAAAATACAACATTTACGGTTCGATCTAACGTGGAATAATTTGCTGTAAAAAATATTTTCGATAACAAACAATTTCAATACGCGCGCGCGCGCGCGCGCGTGTGTGTGTGTGTGTGTGTGTGTGTGTGTATTTGAACGAACTGCGAAATAAAGTTATAGATATGCGGGGAAAATCTGGCGACAGAATTTTCCGATCGACTTAATACGATATAAGTTCTATCTGCGAACAAAAAGGAAAGAAACTAATTGTAAGAGAATTTGCCGCGGAAAGTATTAACCCGCGTATAAACAAAAACTGGACGTAGAGAACTAATAACGTAATAATTCATCTCGCGCGTTAACACTAATTTTTATCCGCGATCCCGGTTCGTGTTCAGCGAATCATGAAATTCTACCACTTTACCAGTAGATTCCTGGGAAATGCACTATGAAATACAACCAGAAGAGCCACGTTCCAAATGTATATACAATACGTATAATGTACGTACATACGTATATGTAAACACGGAGATCGCACTATTAGATGTTAAACTCACATTACGAGTGATTAAACGCGGCCAATTTATAATACTGTGAATGTTTAATTACACCGGTGACCGCTCAACCGGACCAGATCTATAAATATAAATCGACGTAAATTTCAATAAGTGGGCGTAAATACATATTGGTCTAGGCTTCCGAGATAAGTCGACGTGCGTTGGGGCCAGACCCGTCTTAACGACATTATTAAATCAACGAATAATATGTAACCGAACGTCGCGGAAGAAATCATTGAGCTTGCTCTATTATTAAGAAATTTCAATTCGCATAATTATTGCTTTGGAGGCAGATAAGCGCGAGCCTCGATTCATAAATTACAGCCGAATTCTCTCCACCCATTTCTAACAGCTCGAAGCCCACGCGTTCGCGGCTACACCCGCCAGAGCAGCGTATTCTCGAGGAAAAGAAACAACCGCGATAAGCGCGAATATAATACAGTACTAAATAAAGTAAAATTTATCGGAAATTCCGAAAATTTCAGTCACTCGGAAACTTATTCACCAAGGGAATCGACTCTTTAGCAGACGTAAGACGTGTTCACGATCGCGTACTACGAACGGTATATATGTAATTTATTATGTGAGAATTATCGTGAAAAAGTGTTGAATGTTTTCAAAGCTAGATCCGAGACATTCATGCCGAGTGTGTTAAACGAATAGTATTGCGTACTACCGATAGATAATCCACTAAGACTTGTATCGGTCTTTGTCATTTCTTGAAAACGTTAATTTTAGGCTACGACCAGATGGAAATGTTTTGATCGAAAGTCACTGGAATTACATTTATTACTTGCAAGATTTATGATGTAATACTGCACGAGTAATGGATCGTTTAAATGGTTAATGCTTTCCGTATGGCCATTGCAATAGTTAACCTACGCGCCATTGTAGGGAATTTCACTTTTCTATCCAGTGACAGATAATAAAGTTCTAAGAGATACGTATGTGCATTCGTGTGTAATAAAGCATTCGTTAATAATAAAGCATTCTCGCAGTTATATCTGGCAATAATTTAACGTTTATTCTTCAAAGAAAACAAAAAAAATAAAAATAATAAAAAGAGATGCTTTCCAGACATTTTCAATGTTTGATTATCAAATAATCTTAATTTAATTCTTAACTAAAAAGTTGCTACGTATATCTCATCGCCGGATGTAATAACAAGGAAACTTGGAAACATATAAACAAGTGCTTCTGCTTCTTCCTTTACAACTAGTTTTTCTCATTTCGATGCGATGCGCGCAGGGCGATCAAAGAGTGGCAGAAGAAACGGACGAAGCGAATGAAATAATACGAAAGAAATAGGGGGCGGACGGACGATCGAAGATGATCGGCTGTCGATTCTCGATCGTTGACGATCTCTTAGGTCCTAGACGATCGGTCAAGTGCCACGATCTTATCTTTGACACTGTCTCAAATATATCAAACTAAACGGAGTTCCGCAATTTTTTGACACGTAACTGCCTTCATTCAGGCTTAACAGCGAGCTGTTCTTCGTTAGAAGAAGCATCGTTTTGTGTCAAAATAGAAGGGAGCAATTACGTCGAATAAGGTTATCTTCAGCGAAAGAACGAGGATAAAAGGAACTGCATGGCGATGCATTCTTTTTCATCGTGCATCGTTGTTCGCACAATATCGACCCTCCAGACCTTCCACCCGTGCTTAATTTCGTGGTTCTTGCGTATTTTGTTAAATTGTTTCAAGTTTCTTGTTGATTCTCTTTTGTTGTCGACGTATAATAAAGTTTATGAACGGTCGAAGGACTCAATTTGGGTTAGGTATCTACTTAAGAGGAAGGGGATCAAATTGCGAGGGACAATGAGTGTAAACTCAGAAACGTTAATCGTAATTGGTCAATTTTGGGAAACGTAGGTTTACATGTTGAAATTCCGTCGTCGTGTCGCGTCGTTACGAAGAAAGAACGCGAAAGATAATCGGGAACGAAAGAAAATAGAAAGTTTAATTGAGAGACGAAGATAAAAGGTAGAAATGTTGACGAAGCAATACAATTTTTAGTGTATTTTAGACGATAATGGATCCATCGTCGATCACTGAAATCGAAAGTTCAAGCAGAAACGTTGCGTTATTTACAAATTTGTCAATTTTCAATTAAATCTACGGAAGAGAGATATTCTAATTGCACGAAATCGTACTGTTCCGATAAAGCTAGCAGATATATGATGATCGCTTGATATAGATAAACGCGAAAGAACTGGATACCGCAAAGAGCAACTGTAGGGCCAAATATAAAAATGTGTTTTTAAATATTTTCAAATATTTTGTTTCTTCCACGCGAGTTATGTAAAATTTAATTTAACCGTTAATATTTTCATTAGCTTAAAAATCCTAATATCATTATAAGTACGTGTAAACGATTTTAGAGTATGAGAAAATGTACTGTCGTGTTATAATAAATGTACACTGATTTTATCGGTAATAAATAATTCAACAGAGCTAATTTTATTACCGCATCGACTAATGACACCTGTCAGTCTAGGAACATTTACCTATATAATTACTTTCATATAGAATAAACGTTTTTCCTTTCATTGAACTTATACACAAACGGCCTGGCGTCTAGCAGCTAATCTCCATTTTTCCTCACCCAAGAGCAGATACCATCGAATTTCTAAACAACTTTCGCATTTTCTCACTGTCTCTTAAATCTTTTATTTCTGTCTGTCAGTTTATTTATTTATTAATTACCTACGTGTATATACAGTCGCCTCGCAAAATAAGTTAAGGGTCTTACGTTTAAACTTTTAACGAAAGCGTCAACTTAATTTCCAAGGCGAATTTATATTTAAATATAAATAAAAGGGAACTCCTTTCATAACTCGATCGAACGTTCGATGTACGTTTATGAATTTTCTAGACATTTTCACGCACTAGTGTTAACTAGTTCCTTTCGACAATAGCAATTTAACGAAATGTATCTAAATCAGGGTTTCGATCCTGACGAAAAGCAACTTTCAAATTGCGCAGACTGACATGTCATAACATTTGTGTCGTGCTACAATAAGATAAATTGTACGTGAGTGCACTCACATTTTAAACTTTATTTTTAGCTTCGGCAGCTCCAAGAATGCCTGCGTATCCTGCCGTTAGATTAAACGGAAAAGTATAAGCTGAAATAGAAATGAAGCTATTTTTAAAAAAAAAAAAAAACTAGATGCTTCGTATAGAAAGGGAACGGAATGGTTCCTTTTTAAAACGCGATACTTATAATTAATGCGATTTAGAAGTGTAACGACATCGAGGTCCCTTTCGAATTTTCAACGTACTTTACACGAATATTCCAATTTTATGTATTAACCGTATGTGGGAAATTATCGTTTCGCATAGCTTTTTTCGTTAACACTGATTAAACATATAATATCGCATGTAGAATTCAAATGTGGAAACATCGTAACGCTTCACGTCTACGTCACGTTACTACACTGAATTATCTTATATACTTTAGTCGATATCCGACATATCTTTATTAATTAAAAATATATATGCAGAAAAAGAATAGTGACGATTAGAATTAAGAGGCAAAAAATATTTTATCGCCCAACGTGGGGCTCGAACCCACGACCCTGAGATTAAGAGTCTCATGCTCTACCGACTGAGCTAGCCGGGCTGTTGGCATTTCCTCATAAAATATATTACATTACAGAAATTGCTATAATAATTACATATATTGTTTGTAAATTATAAATTTATCCTTTATATGATACAGTACGAAAAATAAAAAATATATAAACTAATCGTTTAGCGGGGAGATTCTACGTGCAAAAACTTATCGATCCTTTCGGCGATTGCATCGGCAAGTGTCATTATAGGCAGCACGATAATTTCATACGGAGAAGGCAGATAATGTTATCTGTTTATTCAGTCGATGTAAAATAAAAGTTACCACGATCCTTTTTTACAACAGGCTAGATTTACCACTTTTGAAATTTACCGTTGGCCTCCTATGCCAATTTTCAACGAAAGCTCGACATCGATCCGGCGTTACCGACCAACCGACCAGTCGATGATAGTCTCTCGGCCATAAACTTGGCAAATCGTAATTTACCAGTGGTAGCAATGAAAATTCTAAACCGACTACAACCGTTTTTCCGTTCTATATACATGCAATATTTGCCAGAGTTTACTCGCGTCCCGTTCTATTGCAGTTCCGTCTCTGCACTTACGACGAACGTCATATACTTTACGAGATCTTTTATTACGGTATCGAGCCAGGTAGATTACCATTGAGGAAATATTTAACATTCGAAGCTGCTTCCTTCACGATCAGCCAATAACGCTTTCGAGGGATCATCTAAGTAGAAAAACATGAAATTTGTTTATGTCTTTCTTGTCTATTGTATACTCGCAACAAAAGTATACGATTATATTACGCCTTTGTACGATATTATACGGCGCCAACTTTGACCCTAACTAGTTTTCTAATAATTTGAAATTGCCAAGTTAGATGTTTCCTTCTATTTGGAACGAGCTATTTCACGTGCTGGGGAATAATTTCCCGTTTCATGGTTAATATCACGCTGTGTACTTTCTATCTGACAAATAATATCGTAAGCAAATTCTAAACATATTCTAAATAACGTCAACGTAGGAACCAATGGAACTTTGATATAATTTTTCTTTGATCGTGATCAATAGAGCACGATGCGAAGAAAAACATGTTACCTTGAAATCCAAGCTGAACTTTTCCATCGAACCGAGAACGTAAAATCGTAGAATCGTGACGTATAATTTCTTAACACCCTGTACATTTGCAAGTTCGTTTCAAATATGGATACAGCAGTGCCTCGTTATGGAGCTGATGAAATTTCAAAATGTTTTACACATGTACAACGCACACGATGCTACCAGTATTTATTGATTCTAGTCGAATTTAGAATGAAACGATGTTGAAGAGCAAGAGTCGTTTCTTTGCTTTAGATTGATATCTCAGGCAGGTTCGATAGGTAATCGTTTTATAGGTTTCACGGTCATTGAATCGAAGTGGATCGCTGGTCTGTGTGGTACAACGTATATAACGTAGATTTTCGGCAGGATGATGTTATAATCATCTTAGGGGCACCAACGCGACGTTTGAACAAGGGCGTGACCAAGCTACGCCGGCAAAAGAATGAGCTACGAAGAACAGACAGACCAATGGCGTGGCATTTGTTATACTTAATCGCGCGCAATTTTTAATTTTTATGCGTCGTTAGCTTCGGACCTCGCATTAACTCTGCGTTGCTTGGAATCGGCCTGCGAACGTGTTCTCAACCTTGTAACGAAATCTTGTCAAATATTACGAATATTTTTAACAAAGATGCGACGATACGATTATTTTGAGCACACTGTACTCGTGCACAACTTTTACTTACACGAAATAAATTTCCCTTGCTTTGTTATCGTTTAGAAACATAGAGAAGGAACATTAGAATTTTCTAAACTGTAATCGAAGAAATATATCCACAAACATATACCTGCAATAATGTGAAAATTTATATACAGCCGTATAAATAGGACGTAGTTAGCCTAAACGTATTTACACGAAATAATTATTAAACGCAGCCATTAAACCGGTCTTCCTATCTCAAGGCGTGTTCTAATTCAAATCGCTGCCCCCAGGATTTAGCTTCGCCCGGATCGTTACAACTTCATCCACGGATTCCTATCGAATATTCTTCGTTGGTCGAACGCTGCGAAACGTCTCAATCAAGCGTTGAACGCGATGGCTCGTGTCGATCGATCGTCGAAACTCGAACCGCGACCGATCGAACGGTTCTGCGCCATTGGGACCGTCAAATTTTATAGTTTAATAATAGAGCGGTGTTGGAGAGTGTTTGCTTATCGCATCCCTGATTTTCGACCGAAGACACGACGCCGCGCCGTCGTCGTGCGGCTTACAGGAGAGAGGACCGCCAGAGAATAAGGATAAAGGTACGAGAAAAACGAACAAAAGAGCAGAGGAGGTAAAAGAAAAGAAGGAAGGTAAAATAAGAGAAAGCTAAGAGCGAGAGAAGAGCGGCATGGATCACGTGCAAAGAGGGTGGGTGACTTGTGCGAAGCTGCTTAGCCGGGCTATGCCTCCCACCTGCGCTCCTTCTCCTTCATCCACTGGCAGACACGAATAATCGAAGCATAATTTCAGCCCGTGGGCTGCTCTTCGCGTATTTCGGACGTTCCCTTTTTATATGCCTACGTACGACCCCTCTTTATTATACTATACACAGTGTATCCTATCCTATCGGAATCAAGGGACTAGCCTATGCAAAAGTTGCAATTAACGAGGCGTCCCGGTTTTTTTTTCCCTGCGTCGTTATGCGCGATCTTCTCTTTGTTACTTCAAGGAATGCACCCTATCTGACCGGCGAGATTAGGCTACGCGAAACATGCGATTAATAGGTTAGCCTTTTCCCTGCTAGTCGCGTAGCTACCATCTCCTTCCATTCGTAGGGTGTACGCTTTCGCTAAATCGACCAGGGTAAACGTAGCAGACGGGTGTAAAGACGCGAATAGTCCTCCGTCTATGTATGGGATTACAGAGGATGTTGTTTTTAATATTCAAGATGCATCCTGTCGGATAGACAAGATTAGGTTGTACAAAGATGGTGGTTTTATTGTTATTTTTGCAGGAACATTTCCGTATGCTGTTAGAATGTATCAAATTCGCGAGATTGTACTATTAAAGAGACGCGTATAATTAATAGGAAGAGTATGTTTGCTGATTAGAAGAATTATAGTGCAGCAGAGGTGGTTAACAACCTTCTTCTTCCAGATAATTGTATGAAATCGTTTGCTATAAAAGTTGTTTCCTGTCAGATTAGCGAGATCGAGTTACCAAGGAGTTGTCATTAACGTGTTTTCTTCGATGAGAAAAATCGAACTGCGCGAAAATGCGATTAACAAGATCCTAGCCTTACGTTGTGTTTTATTTATAGTATGCAAAGGCCACAAATAATAATAAGGTAATCGTTTGATGACACAACGCGTGATCTCCTCTTTACCATACGAGCTGTATCCTGTCAGATCAGCGTGATTAGAGGCTACAATTAAGCCAGCTCTGTATGATTAAACACGTTATTCTTTCTGTAGCCTATTATTATAACTTTGAGAGATTAGGCAATATACGCTTGTAATTAATAAAGTTTCCGTTTCGTGTAATTACGGCACTACTTTGCCATACAAAATGTATCTTATCAAATTAACGAGAATAGAGTGTACAACGGCTACAATTAATTTCCATACTAGTATTTCCATACTATGCAATTATGCACAGCTTTTTCTCTAAATATGGTACCATCTATCAGATAAATGGGAATAATACATACAGGGCTATAATTAATACAGTTTTCTTGTTATATATACGTATAATTACAGAGCAACTTGCTTCTCTCTATTCTATTTTCTATTTTGGTACCATAGCTTATCAATTTAACAAGCTTAACAATATACAAAGTTACGATTATCCAAATTACCGCGTATGCTACCGATACGATATTTTCATCTTAATATTCTTATTCCATAAACAACTGTGATAATTCCACGAGACTGGCACGATTATATCAACGAAAATGACATACGTAGAAAATTATGTAACGAAAGCTGTCACATTTTTATTAGAAATTATTCGTTTACTACGAAACACGTAATCTATTACACATAATTTCTGGCGCAACACTAGCCTTAATCTAACTTCCTTATCGCGTCTTTAGACATTCTACGCGATATTTTGGTACAAAGTATCTACTATAATATAAAATACAGCAGTATCTTCGTAACATTGGCAGCTGCGTAAGACAGCAGAAACGTTCCAGAGAAATTGAAACATTACGGGAAAACATATATGGCGTGATAAGGCTGAACGTCATTAACGCGTACAAGTATAACGTGGATTCCCTTAAAATGTAACAGGTACTTCGCAAAGAGCGTTGCACCGATCAGCTGCAACCTGGGAGCGGTCGAATGCAAACAGATACGCTCGAAATTGAGATAACGAGAGATTATAATATTAGAATATGCGTGTGCAGAAAAAAAGAAAAGAGAAAGGAGAAGGCGCGTGTTTGAAACGTTCGCGTAATTGTTCCCTCGAGAGAAAATCGATGTGGCGAGAAACGACGAGGCGTTCGTAGCTTCAAAGGAATCCTTATTCAATACTTGGGCCACACTAGATACATTGCGACCCGTTTATGAAACTTATATAATTATCGGCGACTTGCCTGTGTAATTTACCTCCCTCGGAATTCTCTTTCACGCGCTTACTTCTCATTTCCGAATGAAGCCATTAATAGTTCACGTCACGCATCGATCGTTTTACATGGTTTTACGGTTATTGTGCTTTAATTATGGTCGTTATAAACCGGCAACTCGGTATGCTACGATTACCTAGCGCGATACAGGGTCCCAAAACTTAGGAAACACCGTTCGAATACCAAACGCTCCAGCCACAGATTCCTCGAATATCGAAATCTTTTTCGAATATCCGATACGTGTATTTTTCTTTCCTTTTCCAGATTTCACCCGATAGAACAGTTAGATGTTCCTAAAAGTTTGTAATATTATCGTCACGAAAGCGTTCTTCCGATATGAATAACACGATTTCAACGTGATAGTCGTACAATAATTTTGTTTGATACGACCTACCGGAGTCTCCAAGTGCTCGGTTTGTCGTCCTGTATAAAAATTTCATAGATTTATAACGATTCGTTTTTTGCCGATTGTAACGAGTTTCACCGTAAGGTATAGCAGTACGAACGAGCGTTACTCTTTTTTAATATTTATTTTTTTACAAAAGTTAATTAGCGGTATTGTTTGCGAAATTATGAAATCGAATTATTTCTGAAATTACGGTATTAAGTTTACCCAGGCAATTTTAACAAACCTTTTACCCAATTTCCTAGCCAAGTATTTTTGTTGCACGATATTGTTTCATCGCAACGATGTTATACTTTTTAGAAGACGTTCGGTAATTATTACTAGAGAATATCTCGCAGTTATCTTAAATTAAACGAAAAGATATCTAAAAATACTTAGGCGTGTATAATACATAAATATCTATCCAAATTGTCCCGTAATTATTAAATCAATGTCTCGTATCTACTAAAGAGTACCCGTTAATTATCACAGAGATTAAAAGGAAACAAAGTTACACAAATCAAACCTCGATTCCCATATCCGGCCACTTTCCACTCTAAAAAATACCATAGATTAAAACCAATTAAATTCACTCCTTTCGGAGGGAAACATTCCAGATGAAACGCGAACGAGCATCATATTTCGTCCATTCGATGCCGGGAAAGCGGTCGGTTCCTGAAAGCACACGGGAAACCGAACCACCCGTGGTCATGGTAAGTCAAGTGCAACTGCAGGGTGTATATAGTCACCTGGTTGACCGATTAGTTTCATCCATCATATGCCATAAAGGAAGTCGAGATCTGAACAATATCTGATTTCCAGTCACGACCTGTGTGGCGTTTTCGGATCGTGGTGGGGCCTCCAGGTTCTCAGAGACACGAACCCTTTTGTGGACCACGGGGCCACCCTCTTTCAAGGGTTCCACTAAAAGAAACCGGCGCGGCGCGCGACAACCTACCTTTTTACGATGCCTCGCCTCTATTCAATAACGTTGTCCACGGATGATCGTGTAAACAGCATCGCGACGTAAAACACGTAGGACGCACAATGAAACACCTTTATGGCACGTTGTTCAGAGATCACAACTTTTCCCGTACGTCGTAAACGGTCAAACAATGCAAACAGGAAACGTTCGTCCATCTGAATTGCTAACGTCTACCCGGCCGATCAGATTAAACCGTGATAAGCCTGGTAAAAATTATGATTCTGAATTCATAATTGCAAAGCGAACGCGTTTGCATTAGCGAATCGAGTCTTCTTATCCCATTACTGAAGTAGGATTATAATTAAAGTGCTGATGTCTATGCAAATGAATTTTCTTACAAGTATGCACGGGTAAAGGAATGAAATCTAGCAAAAAGTAAAGATAAGTTTTACCCTATAAATCTCATGGAAAATTTTCCTTTGTTCGTTTTACGCATTTTTGTACCTTTAAATTTCTCACAGATTTCTTTACCATTCTAGTATACGTGCGTATTAGGGCTATAGAAACGTTAATACGAGTAACCGATTGATATAGATAACTCTTGACAGAGTAGAGTTCATCGATTAGATTTGCTAGAAAAAAAATCGTTATTCCAAGTTTCATGGAACTCGTTAGTTATGGCTAGATTAAGTAAAATCATTCTTCTGCGAAGGATTTCAAACTAGTTCGATTCGAAAGTGTAAGAAAAATATCGAAGCGAGAAATATGTCTTGACCGAATTATGTATTATTTAAAATTTTTCTAGCTTGCCCGATGTCTGTTCTTAAATATAGATAAAATAATCATCTCCGACAATTATTTTATAAAAAAATTAATCGATATATAGTCGATATTGTTTTCCAATTTGAAAAGAAACTATTTCGAAGCAGATGTTTCGGATAAAACAGGGATAGATCAGGTCTTACGAATTCTGGAATCTCGTTATCTGGGAATCTGAAAACGTCACGCGGAACACTTCTAATGCAGATCAATTTGGAATTCTGAGACGGGTATATAGTTTCGGAGTAGGAAAAAATGGTGGCGAGCAAAAGAGCCGACTGACGCGATCCAGGCGAGAGAACAATTCCCTTGCCAACCCTTTTCTCGTGATTAATGTATGCAAAGATAGCGCGTTCAGAAACAAGCCCATTCTCTTGATCGGTTGGAACGAAGAACAAGACAAGCAAAAGCAATTTCTCTGACGAGTTCACTTAACGACTATCCACGATTGACAAAGTATCCGGAGATCTTAACAATAGCCTCCAATTAGTAAAATAATGAATTTTCACGACATCGATGAAATTAACATAATTTCAAGTCTTCCATCGATCTACAGCCTCATTCGTAAACCTTAGCACGAACTTTTTGCGAGAAGTTACATCTAATCTAAAACCTTGCTATCTAATTGGAAATCTTAAGCCGTAAAGAATCGATATTTCTAATATTACAATAATAAGCGAGTAAATTTTTAGTAGTCGTATATTCTATATTCACCTCGTCTCTCGATCGCTGTTTCAACCAGCATCGATATTCGTATCAGTGATCTTTTGTCATATTTGTCGTTAAATATTTGGTTTTTTTATAAAGTTTTAACAATCTAATTAATACAATCGATAACCGACCGTTTAAATAATTTTGTGTTCTCTGCGAAATACGCATGCACTGAATATCTTGTAATTTCTACGTATGTATATGTAAATGTTATCAGTATAATCACACCAGTGGAAATTCGTAAAAATTTTAACGAAATTTCAAAATATTTTATGTAATACACGTAAAAAGTTCGCAAGTGGAGTCTTGGAATGTTGGAATACTTTCACGAGGTTGTATATGCGTAGGAAAGTTTCGATTTACGAACTTTACCTGCGTTTCTCTTTTAGGATTTCTTTTTAAATTTTTGTCAAGGTGCTTTCTAATTGTAAAACGCCTGGCCTGGCATACCCGGCAGACAAAAACGCGATTGCAACTTGCTCGGTACACAGTTGGCGGTAAAGACGGAACAAGAAAAAGTAGGAAGAATTCAGGAACAATGTTTCAAGTTGCCGGCTAGCCGTAGTTTTGAAACCGAGTAGGACGCGGGAATATCTCGTGGAGGGAGGACAATTCTCGTGGCAACCCTTTCAGCATGATTAATGCGCGCGAAGATAGCGAGTTCGAGGGCAAGCCCATCCCTGTGAGGGCGTATTAGTTTAAGGCTTAAGGAAAAGAAGAGAAGAGGAGGAGAGGGACGAGAGGGAAAAAGGAGAAAAAAAAATCCTCACATCCGACCTCTTTCATTGTAAATGCCCCTGTGTGTTTATTGTCCCTGCCAAGCTCTCTAGGTGTGCTTCGAGAAACCCGTAAACTCTATCACGGGGTTTTTTGGGGACTGGGCCTGAAAACCGTAGGACGCCTTCCTTTACCTTTACAAGATACACACAGTCTGATTTTCAGCATCGAACTATCGATGCTGCTCAAAGATAAGAAACGTGTACGCCGATTTCTCGGATCGGGGATCGTAAGTCTACACGTACCTGTGCAGCTCGTGTCTAATGAAGCCACGGAATTTGGATCTACTTTACGAGCTAAGCTGGAAATCTACCGACCCTATGCGATGGGGAACGATGTTACACTTACAGCTTTCGGCAGAGTTATTGCTACTTGCGAAATAAAGAGTTGCTTGTTCTAAAGGATTGGTCGTTTGTTATCTTGATTTCAAAAAATACATAATTGGGCTAGTCACGAAGGAAATATCTGATATATAGATAGGAAATATCATCGATCTACTTTTTATTATAATACTCCGAATGTTTCGCGGTAACCAATACTATTTAATTTAGCGTAGATTATCGTTTTCAAGTAATTGTCTATTATTCGTGCTTGCTAGAATACATATTACTTACAGTTACTTTGATATTCAAAACTATAGATAGCTAAAGTTATACTTTACCGTGTATCTTAAAATGAACGTTGAAATATTTTAATAAGACAAAGTATCGGAAAACCTCCCTTTTCCAAATAAATCGGGTTTTGAAATCTTTGACAAAGTGAAAATATAAAAATACGTAACATACCCTTCTCTGGTTTCGCATCATCCTTATTTTCTTCAATTTCTACCTCATTTACCCTAAGCTAAATCCAAGCAAATTAGTCCATGCGAAGTAATCCAGATAGAGCCTCCGCTTATTGTTAGCAGTGCCTCCCCCCCTCCCACACCTTGTCGTATCGTTCAAGTAAGATAAATGGTAAAGGAGTGCCGAAAGAATTAGGAATCCGATGTAAAAGCTACCGTCGTCGAATTAAACGCTCTAACGCGTACAATAAACCATTGACTGAAATGGAACATTCCGTAAGAACGTATGCTTTCTGTAGATACGAAATATCTTTAAAACGACGTATTAGGTATAATATATGGGCAAGGGAAAATTGTAAATTTCATCGCGAGCTCGAGATATCACAATCACGGTTAATGGTGCACGTAATGAAGTAATTCTTCAAAGTTGCCATGTCGAACTTACTGAAATTAAGATTCATGCCAGGATGAAGAACTGGTGGCCGCTTAAGCAGCCAGAAAATCTCAGCTGAACGGTCTTCGTCGAGATTGATTAATCGAAGGTTAAGGGTTTCAGGGCGTTAAGTGGTTCACTGAAATGTTTCTATGGGCTGACACGACGGTGGGAGCCAGAAGACAAGAGGCCGCGCGTGGTTTCAAAGCCGGACGGAAGGACAAAGGAAAAAGAAGGAGAAGAATGCGACCTCGACCAGTTGCCGCTTCTTTCGTGTCAAAACACGGCGCTAATACATCATTAAAAGAACGCGCCCCTAGCGTGCCGCGCCGCCGCGCCGCGCCGCGCCGTACCGGTCTAGCGCCACTGATTGTGAACTACAAGGACAACTCATAATCGATTGGCTCAGTTTCGCTGGATGTGTTGCGTCTTCGTTACGGGCTATCTTGCCTTTCTTTTTCTTGTTCTTGCTCTTCTCATCGCTTGTTATTTATCGCTCGTTGAGTCGAATATGCTAGCGATCTTTCGTTCGACTTGGACGTTTGATCCGAGCGATCCGAATGGCATTCCGATCGACGAGCGATTCCGATGACATTCGACCGATCGAGAAAGTACGATTCTAAGAAAAAATCTAACGTTACCAATAGATATCGTCAACGAATAGATTATAATCTTTTAGACGATCGTAGATAATCAAAGGGACAGAACTTGATCAAAGATTCGATCCACCTACCGAATATCACAACGAGTGGTAGATGTATTCTGGGAATTTTTGTATCCTCAAATTTCTCATAAACGTATAAAAATATGTAGTCTAATGGTAAAGATACTCTGCCACTATCGGGGTTATAGAAGTTTTACTTTAAAGGTATAATTAATTAACATTTGCCACGAAGATATAATACTATAATTTCTATAATTTCTATAATTTCTATTCCTATTCTATATTTATGATTCAGCGATGATATACGTATCGGCGCGAAGAATATACTTCCAACTATTTGCCCTTGTAACTTCCTTAATAAAGCATTATATAAAGCAACGGAATAATGTGAAACTATCGGAATTTTTGTATGTAAATGATTAGATTCTATGTAATTATGCAAATTTTTCAGTAGTACCGGTTATTCGTATCTAGCACACAGAATCCGAATATAAATCTCAATTCGAAGAACGCATTATACGGCTGAACTATGAACGCTATCAACTTGGTGAATCGGTATGAATTAATATAATTTATTATAGCACGATGGCGAATAGTGCTTTACAGACGTATATCTTGATTTATAGCGGTCGCGTTAATTCGTTTAATAGAACAGTGTATTGACTGGGAATCGTGGACGTCGGCATTAATTTCTGTTCACTGTGTTTATACACATAATTTTAATAATACCATAATCGCTGTTATAAATTCTTTATATTTTCAATGCAAATGTCATACTGTTATCTAACTTAACAGTATACCATTCATAAAGCCATGTCATTTAGCGTTTAGTAGACAAACCTGAAATTGTAATATTTTATCTTTCTAGATGGACAATGTTCGGTGTTTAATCGCAGTGATTTAAGTCAAGACGACTAATCGTATCGCGATCAATTCTTTCAATCGTTATCGATCGATGATGATTAACGTCGCGATCAATTTCATATAATTCCGTAAAAACATTATATTTTCGTAACATTAAGTATAATCTACGATAAGCCTGCTTTTCGATCCGTACCTCTCGTATCGCTACGATATTTATTGCATAGCGTTGAGAAATTCCGCCAGTTTTTTATCGTTCGTTTACCTATCTGCATCGTTATTCAATTACATAATTATACGTTCGCATCGATGTCTCAGTGTTGTGCAGAAAATTACGCGATATACAACGATATTACGCATATTACGATACTGCAAATTGTATTTTTTCTTCGAATCTTTCTTTAAATCGAATTGTTTTGTCCGCACCGATGTGTTTGCCAGTATTCTTAAAAATACTTCAATTCGAACGCATATATCATCCAGCAAATCAATAAAGTTACTATTTGCTAATCGCCCTAGTATCTTCTATCGGTTGCACCCTTTAATGCCATCCTATCGTACAAAATCTATTTCACCTATCCTCTCGAGCAAAATAACCATTACGAAACTTCTACCCGCCCCGAAAACTCCTTCACGTCACCGTATGTTATAATATCGCGGTATAATATACGGCGATGTAGATCGTTACAGACGAAATACTGCTGTTTATCCATTTAAATACCGATCTTAGATGCAGGACTGGAGAAGGGAGGTGGGAGAAGGGAGGAGGCGAACTGGCGCGGCGGTCAATAAGTTAAATGACAAATTGATGCGGAGTTAAATTGGCGGGCGAGCCGGCGCGGCGCAGGTAAGGTAGATGCATTTGGAGATACACTGGTGAGTCGTAGGTGCGCGGGCCGGGGCCGCTCTGCGCCGAATTTGCGACGCCTTCGGGCACGATCGTTATACATCGCAGTTTCTAAATTAGTCTCAACTCACTCTGATTGAGCACCGGCGCAGCGAGCTCGTACCGATCGCGTGCGGCCTACTCCGATCGAGAATTTATCGCGGCTCGATCGAAGAATATTAAAGGCGAATACGCATGCTCATCGACGATCATCCCGTCGAGTTACGTCTCTACGCATGACTTAACCGCGTACATTGTCGAGACCTAAATTAAGTTTCGACAGCCTGTTGCCTTTATTTTTTCTTCTTTTTATATCGGAGACCTCAAATTAGATCTCATTAAAAGATTCTAGAACGCTTCAACCTATAGTTGATGAATAACTTTCCCGTTTTAAGAAATTTCTTTCTCTTTCTGCTTTTATATAACGAGAGACAAAGGTATTCGTACTATTATAGTATAACTGGTAACAATATCATTCGTAATATAGTATTATATAGTATTATATTATATATAATATAGTATTATATTATATATTTGAATCGATATACTCAATAAAACGGAGCGTTGCGGTACATCGCTGAATTATTCGTTATGTCAGAAAAGTAATTATCGTTCGTCGCACGATCGAATTACGACAACTCGAACCAGCGTATCGTGTGACTTACTTTTGTCTACAAAGTTTACGTCTAGAAAAATGTGAAAAAGGAGATTAACAGCGCTTTAGCCTTGCCGGATTAATCCGCTTCCGTTTAGAAAAGAGTGCGCGGCATAGCATTCGAGGTTGTTTAAAAGGCAATCAGCGGCAGCTTAGCTGCGGTAATATCAGAGAGCCGCGTAATCGATTCTTTTCTCTTATTTTTCGCGAATCAAAGCAAGATGGTTTTCGAACATAAATCATAGCATACGCGCTCTCGATGCTACTTAAGTAATATACCGCGGGTAATTCAAGGCCCGTAACAACGAGTATCCGAGAAGAATACGGACTTTATCGTGCCATCCAGCCAGACAAAAAGGACGAAAAGGAAACGATTTGAACTATCATTTGTGTTTAATCGAGAACGTATTACCGATTGCCGACGAGTTGCAATTTTCCGTTGTTCCGTTTCTCCAATAAATAACGTTCTATAACATAGAGAAAGAGACGCAGCGGGGTGAACAAACGGCAGAAACAATGAAAAAATAGAAAAATGATATGTTAAGTAGACTCGTATCTGCCGCCATTTCTTTGCGGTAGCACTTAAGTATTCGATGGAAGAAAAATCCAGTGGCAATGTTACACTTTTAAACGAGCGTTCGCAAAGGGAAATAGGCGCAAAAAGCTCACCATAGTTACGGATCCGGTGCAATTATTCGCAATGTCCGAACAGCATTCCTTGATAACATAGGGCAACGTCAGATCAACGATTTATGACAGTTTGATGAATACTTATTACGGACAAGTACTCGCATTCATCGATTACTGCAATTAGCGAACATCGATTTAACGTGTCCTTACCTGTGTCTGCCTTATTTAAATGACAATAATATTATTGCCGAACTTTATGCGATGCTGAACATCGCTACCGAAACGTTCGCACGACGTTTCCACAATTTTGTAAACGTACGGTAGTCAAGAATCGTATAGCTACAACAGGCGCTCCTGGCAGGTAACTAGAACTGGAAATAGAGGTAATCATTATTTTTGGGAAAAATTTGACTAAGAGATTCCTTTATAGGAATCGAAGTTGTGTCTTTGTTACAAGTTTCATTGTTTTTCCTGCGTATAAAAATTTCCGTTTCTCCTCTCCTTAATTTAACAGACTCGTTATTATCATTTTCCTCGAGAAATGGAAACTCGAAAGAAGTCGTTATCGAAGGTTTGCGTTAACATAAAATTTAAAAACGTGGAAACCACGTGCTCCTAGATAATATTAAACACTTACACTATCGAAAAGAAGTAATAACAAGAATGTCTGCAAACGTTTACCAGTTTGCGCGAATCCAAATTATTTATCGGTTAGTTACGCCTACATACCACGAGTAGGTACGCCCTTGTATCTTATCCTACGCGTTCGCGAAACCTATAATAATTATATAACGTATCACGCTTTTGCACTACCAACAGGCACGGGTAAAGACATTCCTAAAGGTTTTCCCTTGAATTCACGAAACATTTAACAAATTAACGAGAATCTAACCGAATTGATACCGATCGCGCGGCGAATATTTTCAAGCGCCGAGAACCTCTACGGACAAATTGCCACTCCTTCAATCAGAGATTTATCACGATTGAATCGACGTTTATTATAGTCATTATCTCGCTACACGTTAGTCCGCGTTCATTTGCATGACGCAGATCGGCCATTCGGCTTCGTTAAAGCGTCGGTTTCGCGGTGCCAACGAACAGCGTACTGTTCATAAATATCGGCAAAATTGTAGTAACGCGTCTCGTGATGCCGTCGATGGCCGGCTACTGCGTATTTCGGCGATTAACTGACACGTTAATTCTCGATTCACGCGCCATGAACAACACTGTACGGAACACGTTCCGTAAAAACGACATTTGCCGAAGAACAGTCTCTTATCGCCTTCGTGCTTCGCAAACTGCCATTCGACTCGTAATTGCGTTATAGAATATACTGGAAGCTACTTTCCTGACACCGGAGCGTTCATTATATCTTACAATTTTCTGAAATATTATAATACGAGATGAATAAATCCAATTTTTATACAATTATTTTTACACAGACGCTTATAAAATTAAATCGCTTAATCGAGGATAATATTATAGGAATTGAAGTTTCATCGTTTTATTGTGCAGTTTCTCTCGGCTCGCTTAAAACGATTTACTCGATATTTTCTCTAAATAACATAGCTTCGCCTAAAAGGTAGAAAACGAGGAATTTCAGACATTTCGACGTATCTCGAAGAATAAAAAGATGCTAAATTATAACGAAAATAGCCAAGGTACTGTAAAACATGAGAATCGGAAAAATCATGGGAAATCGTGGAGCGTAGGAAATCGTGAAAATGAAATAGTCACGCGAAAGCAATTTCGTGGCATAAGAAAAGTAATTATCTACGATAAGAAGCAAGAGAAAGAGATAATCAAAATTATATTACGTAACGATTAAAGTTATATAAAAGAAGTGAAATTTCGTTTATTGGTCATTGATCGAATATCAATTATATGTAAGAAGCAATGTAATAGGAAGCAAGTAAAGGAATCAATTAAGATTACGTTGCGTAACGATTAAAGTTATATAAAAGAAGTGAAATTTCATTTATTGGTTATTAAACGAATATCAATCTATCACATACTACGTAATAATAGAACCAAGATAAGAGATATTATTATTAATTAATACTCAACGTACAAATGTATAAGTACGTATGCTATAAATGAACGAATGAAAGGAACGAAAGGATATAATCTACAACTTTGAAAACGTATGTAACACGCTTCCTTATCGACTCTTTCGGTATAAAAAATTATTTACCATTTCTCATTGCCATTAGTTTATCTTTGTGGCAATATCAGTAAGCGTAAAAATGTGAAACAGTATTTATGACATCCGTTTTTCTAAATCTAGTTTACCATGGAGCTCTTCCTTTATCTAAATTTGCCACCACTCGCGTTACTCGTATTCTAAGAACAGAATGCCCATCCTAATTTCGTCATCAATTTGTCCTCGTATCACATCGTTAGCGACAATTAGAGAAAAATCGCGGCGAAAAAACACGGAATATTCGCTTGTATAATATAATCCCAACCCTCTCTTACGTAATTCCGAGTACGACGCATACTACCGTTCCTTCCTCGTCACTGTTTATCTGACACAACCACGTCGTTTCTATTTTCAACCAGCCAACGCGCAAAAAACCTTAAGGATTCATTCTGTCTCGCGGGTAAGCTCGTAAAGCCCACTTGTCCACTGTCCAGTGAGACTGTTTTGTCATCCGTCCCCTTGTGACAAGTTTTCATGATCCCCGATTGACATGCAACATTCCGCAAAGGAGCCTGCGTTTCTTCCAATTTACACAGTTTCTTCCCTCGCGTCGCGTTGCATCGCGTCGAGTCGAGTCGAGTCGGCACTTTTACGCTCCAAAAATAGTAATCCGCGGAGTGAGCTAATCCCATTGAATCCTCACGAGCGGGTTAAACGCCATGGAATCCACATTAGGCCACGAGTGTAATGACATCTGGCCGAGCGAGAGGCGACAAGGAAAACGTTTCCTGCATAAAATGCGACCAAACCGCCAGACTAGACAACGTCTCGGTTTAGGTTTGTATGTACATGGTGTCCTAGGACAAGTAGTGCATCAGGCCAGCATGGTAAAGTAAGTAAAATATAAGGAATAAAGTTCCCTTCTTCGAGACCTGTTCTTTGATGCAATTATTGTGCGCCCAAAGATAAATCGAATAACACAAAGTCTGAAGCACCGTTCTCGTGAAAATCAAGTTTTAAATAGCCGCCTTACACACTTGATCGATAACGTTGATCGCATGCCATCGAGGGTTACTAGTGCACGTACACTCTCGCTTAGAAATCTCGCAACATCTGCCTTGGATAAAATTTTGCTGTTTGGCGAACGTAGTAGATCTTAAATTACACGAATCTTCCAATCAAATCGGTAATACATAAACTATACATATTGCTAGCCTGCGCTATCTTCGTTATAAAAATTACCGTTTGTTTTTTTCGATATTATTGTCGTAAGAATGTACTTCATTTAAAAATACCTACTTTAGTGCAACGATTTTAAACGGAGTTCCGTAACAGACAATCTGAAAATTTTTAAATTCCATTTTCCCACAAAGCTACGCTTCGAACAATCTTGATACTTTTACAATAAGGTAACTTGATATTCTGGTGTATCGTCCATTTTAGAACACCCTGTGAATGCGTTCGACGCATTCGTCGCGTGTATCCCTTTATTTGATTAGAGTACCAACGCGATGCGCTTAGGCCACGTCGCCTAACCCTCGTGTTAACACTCGTGGTACGCTCGTCCTCTGGATAAACAGACCGATTACGCGCTTGTCAACGAGAATTTTTTTCATTACCATTGAAACGAGCGTGATAGAAACTTATTGACGTTAGATTTGTACGTACTGGGCAGCTAAAGAAAGAACAGTTCGCTCGTGTCGAGTTTTCTTCAAACTATTTCGTGCGCTGTTTGAATTACGCTACTAATAACCTTGCAAAGGATGCCAAGTATTTTTGGACGATTGAAATACTAGCGCGATTACCTTGTGACTCTCGAACGCGGCATACGCATCGTAATGTTCGGACGATCGAGGGCAGAAGAAAATGTTTTCGCGAAAGAAGATGCACGTGTTCGTGTAATCTGTGCACGTGAAAACGCCGCTTACACGATGGCCGTGCGTTGTCAACCGGTCGCCAAGGTTGCAGCAAGGAAAACATCGAGCTTCGCAGCGTGTTTGAATTACGGAATGATTTGGTGCCGAAGATATATTTCGTTCGCTGTTGGTTCAGATTATCGGCGACGAGATACCAACATATCGTGCGCGTCGAATTAATTTTCGATGTCTTCTAGTTTTTAAAATCTCGTACGAGCTTTCGTTTAAATACAGTCTCGTACGGTTATCGTAATTAATAAAAAGAGAAAAGAGCATAGTTGGCGGCAACGAGGTTATTATGTAACGACAAATTCCTCGATAAAAGGTTCCGATACCGATGTTCAAAAGTTCTGGCTGATACGTGAAACTGCTATTGACAAATCTAAACGACGATAGTTTCCAAGCGATTTTTATAACTGGTATTTCTTTCCCCGAAGAAGAAGATATTTAACAGCGAGCAAAGAACAAAATTATTTACGAGAGAAAAATAAAGTATTTGATTTTGCATATAGAAATTTGACAGAACGAAGAGTAAAAATGCTACGGATGAAGATTACGATCTTGTATATTAATGCTATTTACCATGAAAAAAGAAAGGGTAAACGGCATAGTTTACGATCCCATCGTTTCACACAGAGAGCGAACCATCGGCTTAGCAAAGCACATAATTTCCACTGGCATCGGATACTACTCTTGTCCCCTACTGTTTTCCAAGCATTTGTCCTCTACAAACTGTCACACTAACTGTTTCCTGCATTTTTAAAAAACTCTGTCCCTATTTGTGCGATATAGATACATAATACGTACGTAACGCATTCCATTATAAGACGATATTTATTTCTTCCATATTTGTAATTTTAACCACGAGAAAAATGTCTAACAGAGCGAAGAGAAAACCTCGAAAAATAATACTCCGCATAGACATTTCATTTTCCGATCTGTCTCGCTGTGCGACTTTGACTATTCGTTATTCGCGTTTAACCAACAAACGGAACTATTGAATATCGATTTCGATAATAATCACGATGACATAGCATTGGGAGCGCGTTGGCTTGTGCAACGTCTAATGACAATATCGTGTCTTATAGATTATTTTATGAGTTAAGCTTCTTAATAATCTCAATCAAGTATGCGTTTTAGTTCGTAATGGCGTTAGGTCTTTGCCATACATAATCCGAGAGATTTAGACAAGACGATGCGAATTATGGTTTCGAATTCCCCTGCATATCCAAAATAAAATATATCAGTCCGGCTGGATAACGCTCGATGAAACTTTCTGTTGAAATTTAAAATTACTATTTATTAATAGTCTATTTACTTTCAAGTTAAAATAGACACGCCGTAGAAAATATACAGAAAATATACAGAATTACGAATTACAATTTAAAATCTGCAAAATTTTGATCTGTTTTTAGATGACGACGATCTTTTAAATTTTGTGAATTCTTTGCAACAACCTTGGACAAGATATACAAGTACACAAGTCAATCAATATAATCTATAATTTATAAGCGCAATGACTTTATTCGAGTAGAACAGAGGTATAATCTAACACGTCGATCGTTCAGATTCCCATTTTTACGTACAATATGAACGTGAGAACCTTTTGACGTTCACGCGGCCTCTATAATTGTCGCATCTGATCAACGCTTGGGAGGTTCGCGCAACGCAGCGGTACATGTTGTCCAACCTTTATCGAATTGACCTACGCTTGAAATTTAAATAATCAACCACAGCCATAATCAGATACGGTCAAAGTAAATAAACACCGACTGATTTCTAACAATTGCGCGCACAATTTTTAAGCAACTTTATTGAATTTCAAAGGAGAATACAGCTTGTACGGTGGTATTGGTATTGGTTAGCATCGTGAAAGTGTATCTTTCACAGGGGCGAAACTTGTCGGGGCTCATTCAGCCAAGGTGCATGTAAATTTATTCCATTGAGGTGTGGTGCAACGTGCTGCACATATATCGCGCATGGACAGCGCAGCTTCGTCTTGCCACCTCCAACATAAGTTATGTAACCACCCGGTCGGTCATCCACGTCAGGTTCCTCACGAATGTTCGGACCACTTTCGCTTTTGGCGTCCCGTCGCCCTCCTCCAAAGAATAATTTCGATCAGTCACCAGTCCGTCGGCTTATACGGCGTCTCGTTAGAGGCTTCTTTCTCCCCTTGACGTTAATATCTTCCTTTTGCATCATCGTATTTCAACGCGTGTGTTGTTCCTTCCTCTAATGGTGAATTATGGTGGTCCGATACCGATGCTCTTGTACCATCAGATAGGAACCAGTATGCGATCGCGATCCGGAAAGGGTTTAATAAGCTTCAAAAAATGATGCGCAAGAGGATTTTATGTCGTGCAGTCGTAAGGTACAAGTTATTGCGCCCCATCGTGCAAGCAGTTAAAAAACAATGTGTAAGTTTGCGAGGAGTCCAATCATTTTTCAACCGTAATATATTACCGTGTTACGTTGTATTATTCTGTGTAATAGCGTTGGAAGAATGAGGGCTGAAATAATTGTACCGATTTTACCATCACCATGTTTCAACGTTATCCGAAGCATCCTCTGCTGACGATAAAGTAACTTTAATACACACGACGAATGACCGAATAGCTGACGACGACGTCAAGGAAAAGGTTCACGTTTTTTAGGAAAAATCTCCGCAATTTTTCGATTCTCCCGATCACTTAAATCTGTGGATGTAATGCCAAACTGGCACCGCAGTTTCTACATTTTCTAATATTCTTCGCGTAAATGCTGCTTTTTAGTGAAAAACTAAAAACTTCAAACTAAATCTATTTCAATGTAATTTCAAGCGACTGCAACAAAATTTCTTTGTTCAAACAGCTGTTTGCAAAGGTTGTTCCGTAAACGTATTCTAGGCCTTTGTGTAACAGCTTCTTGAATGATTATTTGATTTTAAAAGAAAGTTTGTCGTAAAGATATTTTACTAAAAATGGTAATTTTAAAAGCAAAATTTTCATTTTTTAAACGATAGTCACTTATAATACGCGAAAGAAGATATTTATGTTAAGAAACGAGAGGTATTGACAGAAGAAAATGTCAAAGTCGGCTGAAATGGACTAAGAACAATATTGGTATTAGCTAAAACTATGTAAATGTACTTAACATAATAACATGCTATTACAGCTAGTGATATGTTTTATGTGCTATTTTTACACTACCTTTTTGTATCACATTTTAATAATAATAAATGGATACTATATGATACTCACTGGCTTTTATCAACGATTCTCATCGTAGAATTACGCAGTCGCTATCCTCAACCGGCATTTTGCTACAATCTTGACTTTTGAGATTTCTATCTCAGGAAGCAATTTAGTACATTTTTCCAGCTATCTCTTCCATCTTCGACCGACCATAAGCTATAGTTATACAATTTGATGTCGTGAATATAGCCATAAACTGCGCGTAGTTGATAATTATACGAACCGTTCAGTTTAAGAGAAGATCTCTAAAACTACTGCGAGTAATTGACATTTCGATTTAAAAAAAGTGAAAATAAAAACAGTAACAAGCGCAGACGTACCGTAGACGTTACTTCCCCAAAAGAAAGAAAAACGTATTCTTCGGTCCGATTCGGCAGAAAAACTGCCTGAAAGGGGACTATGAATAATTGATATTTCGGTAAAAGAAAACAAACATACTGAAAATACTATTTCCTTCAAAAAAAAAACCTTCCCTCCGGCATTTATCAAATTACAAAAGAAAAAGTTTACATGTTCGTGCGTACATTGATGTATATATGAAAATCAGTAATCGTCGGTGCCACATGGCGACCATTCGTTGACAAGAGAGGAATATACGACTCTTCTGCCTTGCGTCCAAGTTTGAATTCTTTGATCTTTCTCGAAGGATCGAAAAGTCAGCGATCCTATGCAGCTTTAAACGTCCTCACGAGCCGTAAAACCCGACACTGAAATCTGAAACGTGGCCCAAAGATCGATGGCGAACATCGCCGGACAGTACGACGTACGACGCGACGTGTAGTTGATGAAAAAGAAGTAAAAACAGAAGGATTTGTGCAGGCTCCGTTTCGCGCCTCGCCGGAAGTGGTGGGTGCAACCAACAGATCTGGCAGCGAAATTCGAGAGTCGTAGATTCCTTTTTCGTAGATTTTTTCGGGTACGCGTTTGCATACGTATTCACGGCAACACCGTGTAGATCCGGAGGCTCGATATCACCAATTTATTGACGTTCTTAAACGAGAAAACACACCTTGCGATCTCTTTCGTATAACGATTTCACAAGTGTAAACGCCTGCCATGTTCTCGTTTTGGCAAACGTTCCACCGCGGATGCGGTATAACGACGATAAGTTTTCGTTTATCGCCTTATTAATTTTTTACACCGATTCATAGCTAGATGACGACACTTTAATGCGATATAGTTGGAGAAGCGAACAAGTTCCTAGGTTTAAAAGTGAAAGTCTTCGTAATAGAAGTTTGTAAATAGCCAAGGATCTAACTAACGTCGTGACAATCGATATTTTTGGAATATCCAGAGTGATAGGAGGAATTTATATTTCCAAGCCAAGATCTAAGAGAAAGAGAATTTCGTCAGAATCGAACTGATTAAGGGTGCAGTTCCAATTTTTAAATTACTCGCCTGTAAAAAATAGGAAATGTCAATTATCATCTCCTTTCCCTATACTCTTCAATTAAGAAGCTTCGTAATAGCTTCCGTGCACGACTTGGTTCGCATGGTCTACCGATACACTGTCCTTTCCCTTAGATTGAGTTGCAATTTTATAAAATTCATAGAAAACGAAAAAAGGATCTATAAACATAGATCTGTCTGGAAGAAAGCTTCGCCATTGTAGGAATAATTCAGTTTCAAGCGGATGCAAAATAACGTGCAATTATTTTCTTGAAGAAACTTTGTCATAAGTTTGTAATACGAGTCGTAAAATGAAATGTAATTCGGAAGAAGGATTTTCCAAAAAACGCGTAAGATATTATACAAAACACATATGTACGTACATAGTGAAAACAAATGTTTTAGAAAAGACTTAATAAGGAAATATTATAGGTACGTACTTGCGTATAATGAAGCTTGTAATATTTTATTACGTATATTTGTAAGAAGCTACTATGTTATTAACACCCAGTAAAATGAAGAGATTTACATCTTATAAACACATTCTCGTTGCTATTGCTGCAGCAGTTTCGCTGCTATAACAATTCAACGAATTACCTATACACGACAGCTTATTTCCACCGCAGCCAGTATGAAATGGATTAGGTCAATTGTCGTACGCATTATAAAGTATTTTATAAGTAAATGAATAAAGTTCATGTTGATGCAAATCGCTGTACAGTAACTAGTAATTCTGGAAGATGAAACGCGTAGTCGTATATCTTGTAACGCGAAAGTAACGATTTGATTAAACTTTATCATACAGATTCATCGCGATATAACGGTCGAAGAAAGAAATTATAAGTAGCGATATGACGACATTACGAAAAGCAAAAGGATGTTAATGTATGTATATCGATCGTATCATAATCACAGATTCTTTCTTCCACCGTGTGGCTTCGTACGAAGGCTTTCTCCACGATGAAAGCTGGTATCGATAATTCTCCGAGTAAAGTAGTCGCGAAGCGAACTACGTGTACGTTCTCAAAGTAATTTTCATGAAATAAGATATTGCGCTACAATATCTGGCGAACAACCTGGAGATTCCTCTGTTCTCTGCATAATCCGGTTTCGCGCTAGACCGATAAGAACCGCTTAAGGAATTCCTACAGATCGATAATTAGTTAAAGAGACGCTATAATTTAATATGACATCAACAAAATCGATACATGCCCGATTTCAATGCGGCTGGCAAGATTTTAATACGATAATGTGCAACATCGAAGGCTTGAAATAGACAGTTCCATTTTAAATTAAGGACTTTATCAACGATTTAACCATTTTCGACCGCTTAAAATACTTGTTTTATAATTAGCACTCCATTATTACCTTTTATTAATTTCCCTTATTTTTACACAGCTATGACGCTTGCAGTTTCTGCTCGTTCGAAACTCTCTGTTTTACTAATTGTAAAGTTTAATAAATAAATGAAAAAAACAACGTCGTAATACAATGTTTCCTGTGATAATCACGTATTCAGAAACTTGGTTTAAGATCGACTTAAGAGTTTCTTACAAAAAGTATTCTGAAACGTGCACGGGTTTTTCTTCAATTTCAATTATTCAAACGTCTTAGGATATTTACCGGACAATGAGAAGGGATAAAATTCGCTTACACACCAGCGATTACAATCGCTACTTATTGCTCGAGTTACTAACCCGACTATGTACGTACCAGGTATATGCGTATAAATGTGTTATTCGCATGATAAGAATGAGTTACGATGCATTTTGTCGTCCCGGAACAGGACGACAAAAGGGCCACTAGCGTTGGCTGATCTGTTGTTCGTGTACAGCACACGTAGCATAAACGCACACTGGCTATTTACTCATTTAAATATTTACAAGGTGCACTTAAGGCGCTTGGATGAGGTGCACGTGAGTACGATAAGTATCGTGGCTCCGCTATTACGTAGGTGTATCGAGCTAAGCCCACACGTTAGCGTGCGCGCGAGGAAGTAGGTACACTTCGATAATTCGATATGCTGATTGGATCTGCTTGAAAACCTGCCGCATAGTTTTGGACACTGTCGGCTACATTGACATTTTTCCTACTTTGTGACTATTCAATTAGTCGTAAATAACTTTCCAATTCCACAGGACGGAATTCCATAGAACCAGAATATACAGAAAAGGCTAGTTCAAAGTCTGCCAGACCGATTGAAACGTATTATCCAATCTAACGGACATTAAATTTTCCACGATTTCTTAAAATTTCTACCTACAATCG
The DNA here is from genome assembly GCA_014737365.1 of Bombus soroeensis. Classification (NCBI taxonomy): domain Eukaryota; kingdom Metazoa; phylum Arthropoda; class Insecta; order Hymenoptera; family Apidae; genus Bombus; species Bombus soroeensis. The sequence continues at coordinate 980,653 of JACXIL010000219.1, read as the reverse complement.
TAATAAATTATTATTTCTCGGTAAAAGATATATCGATCGAAAGTTTAATTACTGCGCTATATCAGAACTGGCCGCTTAGGGAAATTTTCAAACAATACGCATTATTTTCGAATTACTTTTTACAACTAGTTGAGAAATATGTATATTTATTCCTATCACCTATTGGTACATATCCCAGAAATATTATCCAAGTATATGTCCAAGTATATTGATATTAATTTAATAATCGCGAACGTACGAACACTTGTGTGACTCGTTGTACTCGCTCAAAAGCAAAACAAATTCAGAGTAGAACCAAATACTCGTAGAGCAAAATTTCGCTGAAAATTATACGAGATGAGATTAATGAAATATTGATGTAATTTTTACGTCTATCCCTTTCCTTACCACGCGTCACACGCATGTGACACACTACGTAGTTGCTTTTCACAAGCTCGCATACATATTTATACGACGCATTTTAAAAGCCGCTTGAATTATCTAAGTACTTGTCATTTATTATCACCATATATGTAAAGACACGTGTCATAATATGTAACGTTTTGAAAATTTGAAACCTGAGCTGTGAAACAGCGACCTTTTCCTTAAACGCCGATAGCGAAAAGGTTAAAGATTTCAAATGTAATTTCGTTTGATATGTAAGCCTTTAAATTACGTTTAGTTGCGTTAAGTGTAAAAAGAACGAAATTTCTAAATGAACGAAACGAATCGCAGCGAGTGAATCTTCGTTCGAAGGAGATGCAACGACGTGTTTGCAAAGTGAAGCGATTAATTCGGTCAGGAATATCATCTCGGATGCTCCGTTTAAGAAGAACTCGATCAGAGTTTCCCGTTTTTAAACACAAAACTTGAACGCAGGTTCAAGAGAGAAAGATCTTAAATTCTTTCGAATTGAAATAATCAATACCCAAAATTAAATTAGCAAATTCTATGTACCTGAGATATATACAAACCTGCCAACTAAAATCTGAAACCATTCTTCCAGTTGTGACACAATGGAACACATAACTCGATAGCCAACTTTTGACCAATAACGCGTTTCCGTATTCTAGAAGTTGAATAATAGCTAAATACAAAACGCTTATTGTCAAAACTTCGATAGAAACCGATGCAGAAGCATAAACTGTCCACATTCCTTTACACGCGGAAGAGTTTCAGTCTCAGATCGGATCTATCATCGTAATAATTAGGTGTATGAAGAAGCTTCGACGGATACAAAATATCCTGTACACATCGAAGCACGATTTCTAAGAAAGCCTTTTCTGCAATGGCACGTTCAAAGATTCGATCCGTGCGCGGAAGCGGACTGTTACTGGGTAAGTGGATTCGTTCGTCTCGATTCGAGAGGTATAATTTTCGCGATGGTACTCGCTACGATTGTCTACGTGCTTTATTCTAGCTGCGGACGAAGCGTGGTTAATTTCTCCCTATAGATCTCTTTAGTACCACCTGTTCATCTGGTATGCGCTTCAATTAATTCGAATACAGCCTGGAAATAGTCATTGCACCTTCTTCGAAGAAAGTCGACTCGATATTTATCCACCGACGACACACACGGATGAAGGAAGGGAAAACCGGTCCGATATTAAACGACATACATATGTATATTTGCACGAACCACCTAGCCGCGGCTTCTCGATTATGCCTTAACGGTTGGTTACCATATAACCGCTGCTTTCGATTGCAGAAGCTGCGTTTTCGCATAATCTATCATATCAATCGTATCCACCATCCGTACGAATTGATCTACAATCTGCACATACGTTGGATCTGTAATCAGCGAAACCTCTTTGAACGATATCGTGTTAATTTATTCAGTGTCATTTTGCAGCAATTTAACGTACGTTCGTAACAACTTTGTACTTTCCTCGCAAACCAGGAAAATCGTTGACGAATGCCTCCAATCATTTCCGATCGAATGAAACATGAAGATTGAAAACCTGTTCTTAGAAGTAATCGTTTCTGTTCGTTTACCTATCCGAAATTATTGTTGTTTCGCGTAAAGATGCCAGTTCCACAAGATATTAAGGAATATTGGAAGAGAAATATGTGCAAGTAATTTAATTCGAAGGTTATTAGTAACTGCTTGGCTGTATTCAAAGAGAAAATCGTTTTCTTAATTGCTATAATTAAGCTGTATGAAATAATCCAATTCGCATTGACGTTTAAATACATTTATTATTTTTTATTCGATATATCGGTGCTTACTTTAATTTTATTATTATTTTATAATTTTCATAATTTTAATACGATTTATTCAAAAAATGCAATGTCAAATTCACGTTGCGTGTACGTTCCAATACAAACATATTCGTAAAGCAAATGGAAGCGTGTACTGTACGTAGCGTCTATTGTTTTCAAGCGAAGGAACGAAAGCATTTCACATGGCAAAACGAAAATATTTCGATAAGATTAACAACGTTGGTGTACAATTTAAAATTATTTGTACGCTAGATACAGCGGGAACAAAGTAACATAATCTGACGTTTATAAGGTTAGTCTTCGTGCCCTATTTCTATCGTAACCGTACGGCGACCATGCTAAGTTTACCTTAACGTAATCGTCTACAGTCTACTTACGTGCCCTATGGAAACACGGATTACGTAAATCGAAATAGAAGAGTAAAAGTCGTAAGAAATTCTTAATAAAACGAAATCTTGGAGAAGCATTTGATTCGTTCGATAGGCGCATATCGTCGAGACTCGTTGTAATAATTTTTGAGAAATTGCAACATTTCCGGCCGAAACATTGGAATTGTACAATTTTTCAATTCTGAGTTCGTACTAATTCGAATAAAATAATTAATAATAATTGTATGAGATTTAACTGGAAACTTGCAAAAGAGTTTGTTTTTTTTTATAATCTAATTGCTCGGAAAGAGAGATTTTTTTTCTATCGACTTGGATATTTGCGATTGGAAAAATGATCGACATTCTAAGTCACGTATCAAACGGTTTCGAGGAAATATTAATGAGATCGTGGATTGCGGCACGAGCGAGGCAATATTGCGACAACGCGCAAGAAAAATATCAAAAGTATGCGTTTCGTGCGCGGCAATGTCACCCAAATGAAAGTTAATTCTGGCTAAGATACCACTGTGCGTGAAAACAAGCGATTGTCGAACATTAATTCAAACGTAATCAGGCGAGTCGCTCATTAGCACCAGTCTACAAGTAACAATCAGTCAGTAACTACCTCGCGAACTCTCTGTCCTCTGTGTGTAATCTTGCCTTCCTGGCTTGCTATATAAACTATAAAGCACGCAGCTACTGTGCTTGCACAATGCAATAACTCGCAGGCCTTAATTGAAATCACCACGAAAGGCTAACAGCAGCAGCGCAATCTCTATCATAAAATGTTCCTCGAAAAAATTGACATTAGTATATATACCAGGACAGGTTTCGTGCATTCCTCAAAGCTAATTACAGACATATAAATGTAACGTCTACACCAATGGTAATTCTGAACATCGAGAAAATTTTTCATAGATGATTTTTAGGATAATTAAAATTGATTTAAACGAGCACGTATATCCTTCTAATATGCTCGAACGATTATTATACTCTTAATACTCTATACTAATAATAATACTCTTTAACATGTAACCGTATGTGTATTTACTTTCTTATTTTTATACGTAATTCTAACGTTATCCTGTCATGGAATAAATTTCTCTCGTTTCTTCAATTATTCATAACAAATTTTGTAAAGTACGTATCAAAAATAGAAACTTTTGTATAATTTACTCATCGTTCTTTTTCAATAAACTATATATCACCGATTTTCAGTATGAACACTAAATAATGTCTAATAGAAATAGACACATTTCAATAAAAATAGATGATAAATACGTTCTACAGGATTTATATACAAAAAAAGAAACTGTTTTCTATAATTAAAGACAGAAATTCGTATAAACTTAATGTAATTAATTAACTTTTTAAAGATGAAATGCGCTTAAAATATTTGTGCCCTGTAACTGGCAACCCATATTACTCTGCAGTACAGTGAACTATCCACTGTCTGGAGCTGTTTCCCTACGCATGCCTGACTTGTATTTTATTGTATTACATACATATATTTCAAAATATCTTAAATCTTAAAAATATACAAAACTGAAACAATTGCGTGATTCGTGTATGTAAGATTTATTTATACTAATATATATATATATTGTATAAGTATACTATACTTCATTTGAATATGTACTTGTATATACATACGTGTATACACGTATAGTATACACACATAGTAGAGTAGACTTCTACGATTAATCGAAGACATACGCAAACGATAATTCTAATAATAACTCTACACATTTATGTCTATTTATACACTGTGTGTTTCCAATAAATACATTTATTGGAAAACTAACTTTTTCTTTATTTATTATTTTTCTAGTATACTATTAGTATACTATTTTCATAGTATCGTAACAAATTTATAATAAGATAAATAGGATATTTTATTGCAGTAGCGATAGCAGTAGCAGTAGCAGTAGCAGTAGCAGTAGCAGTAGCAGTAGCAGCAGCAGTAACAGCAGCAGTGGCAGTAGCAATAGCATATAGGCAGATAAGCATAGATAGCATAGTCGCTACTCCCAATGCTACCACGCCTTTTTTTCTAGCTTTCACTTCTTCTCATTCTAGTTCTTTGTTTTGCCTCAAATTATGATATTACGTTCATGTCGAAATTATGAATCGTTATGCATTTAACTCATTATGTATGCGTTTAATTTGTTGGTCAATTATATGTATACACTATGTTTATGTCTTTATGCTTACTTATAATATAGTTTATGTTAATGATATTTATATTTAAGATGCATATTTAAAAGCATGAGTTAACTCGTTTCCCTGACTTAGCAAGTTAACACGTTCATTGTCATACGAAATATAAATACTTGCTGTAAAATATTATATAACAACAAATAGCAATAGATAGCGCGTTTTTCACTTCATAATGTTATCTAGTTATTTATGTTATTCAACATTGTTCAGTTACTGCTGTTCGTCTTATTCGAATTATTCTAAGATATTTAGGAACGCCAGGCATCAATGACCATCGTAGCAGTCAACGTGTCAACTAAGGAAAGCAGACCTATATTTTAGTCGGTAATGGTCGGCAGTTATGGTTTAACCGGCAGTGTACCACCGAAAGTTATGGACATTTTGAAGTCAAAGCTCGAATCTAGCAAAACGGGCTTGTGACCGCAGGAATCTCGTGTGCGGAACTTGGCGTACGTGCAATTCGAACAAATTACGATGGCGCTCGCTTACTCACCGACGACATCGCGACGCCGTAGAGGGAGAAAGACGCAACGACAGCCTACCGTGCAGTGGAGAAAGGAAAACACGAGTCATAAGCACGACTTACGGACTCAGGAGAGAGCCGCGTCGCGTCGTGCTTCTCGCTTCACACTTCTCACAGTCGGCATTCAACTTCCTTCGTTGAGAGACACGTGCTCCGACCACGGTGCGCGCGAACAGTGTTCGTATTCAATTAACACTAATCAGCCTTGATTTTTTAATGAAATCCAATGAACTTTCGCGCGACAAATGAACAATCATCGTATCACGCGTCCGTAGGAGTGCCGATCGATCTCTATAGTCGACGCGCCAAATTTTAAATTGTACCGTTCGCCGTTTCTCTTTTTCTCTTTTACGTCAAATGATTTTTTCAAATTGTGCTACTTTAGGTAAAGATTAATTACGTGACTATCGATTGGGTTAATAGAGCTTGCTTGGTTAATAGATCTATATTACACATTTTTTTAATTTTTTCTTCTTTCTCTACTTGTTTTTCTGATATACGAAAATAGCGAAGATTTTTGTAAGATCTGAAATTGAAGTTTGATCGGTCGATCGATCGACGAAGTATGTTTCAGCGTGATCTTATGCATGATCTTTTTATTTTCAAAATCCAGTAATTAATATATGTTGATATATTCTAGTTTCTGGTTGATTTATTATTAGCTCGCTGTATGACGACAATATAGGACTTTAATTTTAAATTACATTTATATAATTTAAAAATACTTTGAAATTAAAATATTACCTCCAAATATTACCTTCGTGACAACTAGTCACGCAAAACTAGTAATGCAAAATAGAATTTACATAACGAATATGATACGAATACATATGCTTCGTCATCGTTATGTACTGGATATTATTCACGACTAATAGTTGACATAGCTTTCCACGCTTCTTACATTTTCGTTGCTCTCATTTTTAAATATCGTACAACTCGACGTATATTGTGTAATAGAAATCTAAAATTATTGAAAGAGTCTACGATGAAGGAGTAAAATATTTCTTGTGGCAAGAAAGACTAATATGTACAACGAACTACTGTAAATAATGTCTATGTAAAATTGCAGATGATAAGTTGAAGTACCCGATAATTACAAACAATGTTGAAACTCGAAAGTAGGTCGCCAATTTTGCATGATATGTACAATTGTCTTACCAATTTCTTTGCAACAATGTAGTTAAACGAAGACAGTTACGATACCACTTATCGGTGTATATTTTCGTTATCTATTCCGTGCTGCAAATTGATTAGTTCGCTCTGTATGTATTCATCTCTGATTGCATAGTAACAAAAAATTGAAAGTTGCTAGTTATCAAAACGAGAGATCCGATTACGCTAATGGAAGTCTACAACACCACGTAGCCGTGATCATACGTATATTCGATGATTGCAAACCACGGAGCGGCTAAATTATTTAAGTGTCATAAATATTCTTGCAACTTGCAACGAATGCACGCGTCTCCGATCAATTTTTAAGCATCTCAATGGTCCCCTTTCAAATCTCTCTTATATCAAAGCGGAATTTCTTTACGAATTCCCCTACTCCCAATTTTTATTTAATAATATTTCGATTATATTTCACAAAAATAGGAGACAGTATCTCTAGCAAGATGAAAATTACGCTTAATCCTTCGCGGTCCTACTTCGCATACGATATATAACGATATATAACGATAACGTATAACGTACGATATATCCATTCGTAGGGCTGCGGATTAAATTCTGGTAATACTATATGCGCTCGTGAATATAGCACGATCGCCACGAACCTACTTTAACCAATGTTATATGTACCTGATAAAACTTCGGCTTACTGGCCAAAATCCAACTCACGACACGTTGAACCGCTGTGCTCGATCTCTACGATCGGCAAATCTTTTCGAGTCGCCAGGGTCTTGGTGTACGGTTCCTCCGCTGACCTCTGTCCAACTCGCAGTGGCAGGACCGCCTCGGCGCGTGCCGTAACCCGTAACCGGCTTCTGTCTTCTCTGTGCTCGCGATGTCGATTCGACGAGACTCCATGAGCAACGACGAGTTTGACTTCGCGAACATCGTTCTTCTCTGCGTCTGTGAGACGCCTTGTGGGACGATGTTAGTAGAACGCCTTATCGCTGAATTCTTTTAACAATAAAATTGCTACAGCTGCAATGCACTACACGCTATGACGTTATTATAAAAAGAGTTCCTATGCATTTGCGAATTGCAAAGGCGCGCGAACGTTAGCCCACTTCTGATTTGTAAGGAAGACTTTCATTTCGTTTGTTGCTGACGGTTCGGACGATGATCTTGAAGTGAAATCGCAGTCACGCCATCGGTGCGGCACGCGATCGGCGCGGCACGCGGCGTCACCTAAAGCATCGCGTCTTTTGTTTATCCTGCGGTGTCCTCCTTTTCTTATCTGGAGGACCCACGGAACAGAATAGGCCTCGCAGCGTAGAATTCGACGCGAGACAGACGATCGTACACATCCTGTCGTACATTTGCTTTCTTTTTATTATTATTCTTTAGATTATATTATCGATATTATAACCCCTATCGTCGATAACAATACTGAAGTTGGAAGAAAACGATCAGACGTTTTGAAACACGTGTTTCAACGTGGCTGTCGCGCCACAAACTGAGAGGAATCGGTAATGTAGAGGTAAATCGAAACTGATGCAGATTTCGCGAAACCTAGGCGTCGATGCATGCATTCAACGCGTATACGGGCGTTTACAATACGACCGCATCACCAACAGTCACCGCGACGCGATGGTAGCAGCGACGGTATCAAAGTACACACGGTATGTTCGCCTACAGCAGCTTCTTTTTTAAACGATCTTGCGCGTTAAAAAATTTTCTAGGTGAAATAGAGAATGTCTGTCCTTCTGCGTTCTTTCGCGAGCCAATGTATGGTGTGTGTGTCTATCTGTGGCTATACATATGTATGTAGAAATTCGAAAGAATAAACATTCGCACGGACGCACGTATCATTTTCTTATTAACCGCGTCACATCAGAATCGATCGTAGGAGATATTCCGGAAAATAAGGGGCTGGTAAATCGATTCGACGTAGAGATAGACAACACGAACAAATATACGTACTTACATACGTATTTATGTAGACACCTAATGAGAGAAGAAGGAAAACGTGCCGTTCAACTCGGTTAGTAAAAAGCCACTAAATGAACGATCGTATATTTGTATACTCATCGCAATCAGAACTTAGATGGACAGAATCGATATTATTATTACGCGCTATACAATCTCGTTCCGCCGTGATGCGCTCCGTACCGATAACATCGAAATTCTACATAGTATAGGTATAATTGCATTGATAGCGAACTGGTGATTTCCTTTTCGATTCTTTCCGCCCGTCAATTTTATCGATTAGTTACTGCTCGTCCGATGAAAGTGTTTTAACGTAAGTACGTGCTTCGCGACACGTACGATGCGACGAATCAAGGATACAGATTACAGATGAAATCTATTTTGTGTACAGTTGCGCGAGCAAAATAACAGCTGTGATGCGGTACGAATGGAATGTTGCGAAAAGAGAAACAGATATGGAGGAAATTAATTTTCTCAGTGACTAGAAAACTTTCTGTTGGAAGAAATTATTGGTTATCGAAATGTATTATTTGCAGAAACGAATCGTTTAGACCTTAAATTAGAAATTCAATTTATCTGTTGTTTGAGTTGTCGGCTTTATATCACAGAGAAAATTATAATCCACGTATAGCATAGATATCCGATATTCACGTTTCCATTCCGATAGCGCCGAGGCGGAAAAGGATATAGCATAATAAGCGATCGAAGGACGAAAGAGGGAAAAATTCAGACCGATGAATCGGTAAAAACTATAAAAAGATACTAATATCTCGCGTTTCCGGCTAACGGAATGCCTCGGAGCACACGAAGCACACGAAGCACACGAAGCACACGAAGCACACGGAGCACAGACTAGTCTTCCCCTTCTCTATATTCTTTTCTTTGTCAACGAATTATGATAATATGCCGACGTAACACGCGAGATCCTCGCTGTCTGGCGGGCCAATTATATCAGCGGCTTACGAGACAGAATGTCGACATCGCGGTGCAATGTGCGCGTGATTGCAAATGGGGCAGTGTCTGCCGGGGATCGGCAAAAACCGGCATGATAGGGGACGATCGCGTCATAGGAACGAGGCAAAGCTGCGATCGGGAAGAAAGACCATTACCGGAGGCACGTACTTACGCTAGAAATACGATACCCATGCCGACGATTAACGAGCTACCGTCGATTGCCTCGCAAACCGGTCACGTTTATCTTATTTTTAAGAATTGCCAGAGTACTCGACGCGATCTTACGCACCTTGCGATCTCGCGGCACTCGCGGAAGCCTCCTGTTTTGTTCGAATTCAGCTGCTTTCGTTTCGTATAAATATGTATAATCGGCGCGGCGCAGCGCGCCGCCTTTACCGCGGACTTCCATAGCCATAACGGGTGTTATGGCACCTTTGCCGCGTCGCGTTACGCCGCGCCGTGCCGACCAGGAACTTGTCACTCGTTATAAAAGAGAACCACTAATTAGCTTCTACAAAGTCGCTTTTTGTCCGCGTGTTAATATATACTGGTTATAATTCTCGTTTGACGTGTACCCGATGCAATGAAAAAAGAAAGAACGCCTGCACGGGATAGAACGATTATGTTCTCTTGGAAGGTTCATCAACGAACTCGCGATAGCATTTGATAAGTCCATAGAATCCGGACGTTCGTGATGTCGAGGATTATGAATATGATTACTATGATTGATGTACGTTATTGCGGCTGCGAGTTGGACTAATCGGGCAACTCAAGGTTTCTGTAAATATTTCCAATTATATGGTACATTATCGGGACATGTTATCGTGAGATTATTATCTGTTAAATAGTATACGATTGCAGACGAGTATATTTATTGCTAGCAGTGATCGAAAACACTCGATTTGTATTGAGAGATAGGAATGGAAGAAATAGTAATAATAAAATGGTACTCGACAGACAAAAACTCGATTCGTTCAAAGTTCCTCCATCGATCTAGTTTACGTAACTAAGCGTCCTTATAAATTTCGATGATAGTTCATGAAAGAATTTTGTAATAGAAATTGGATAAAATAAACTACGTCTTCTACGATTTACGTATCTTTTTTTATGTATCTTTATCCTAATTGAGATTTCAATTATGTACGTATATCCGTGTCTATATCAATCCTCTCTATTTCACATAATTATAGGTTGATCAAATTGTCCGACCAATGAACGATAGAGTTTTCAGTTTGCCAAACAGCCACCTAATCGATGAAGTCGTTTCAGACAGATAATCCTCCGATTATTCCAAACGAACAAAACGAAGGAAAAAATCGTTTATATAATCTCACATCAGTCTCTATATGCCAATCAAAACCATGGAATATCTAACCGTGAAATCTATCAAATTCCAGCAGAACGCTCGGTGGGCAGAGCATCGGCAACCAAATCCGACAGAAGATATCCCGTCAAATCCAACCGGAAAACGTGTTATTAAACACTTCCAGCCAAAGTCGCCGCAACGAAACGGGCCAGAGAAATCCTATTAAATGGCCTGTACGCGCTGTCGGTTTTCTAACGATCTTAAAACGTAATCGTCGAAATGATCGCCACGCCGCCGCGCAGCGTGAACGGGTAGCCGGATAACAAGAGAGTCGCAGGACGAAGGACCATTTTTTCACAGCATCGATCCTAGATCTCGAAGAGAGCTGCTAGGAGGAAACCTCTTTCCGACGCACTTACATATAGCACGTTTAACGTTATATATAACACAACATAACATAACGTAACGTAACATAACGCAACGGATGAAGAAGAGAGAGAAAGAGGTGAGTGAGAGAGAGAGAGAGAGAGAGAGAGAGAGAGAGACAAGAGGAGACGAAAGATAGAAAGAGAGAATCGAGAGAAAGGCGCAACTCCTATCTTCTCGCGGCACAGTTCAACTGCGAAGGTCGGTCAATGGCCAACGCCGGCTAACAGCCACTAAAGTGGGGAGAGAAAGATCATAGGGGAGAAAAGGACAGCGTAATAGGGAGGAGTGGAGCGAGACCAAAGACTCTGAGAGGGAGAAAGGGCGACGCAACTTGGATGGTACCAGAATATCATTACGTTCAATTGCTATACGGCGACATCCAGCGACCAGATGGTACATGTCAATGCACGTGCGTCCGAAGAAAAAAGGGTTGACATTGGTTACCAGTCCAGCTACTGTAACAAGATTATTCGAGTTGGCGTGAACAACACCAAGCACCGCGGATTCCTGATTCCCTGGAACGCGGAAATTTCTTTTCCACAACAAAACGTTACCGGACGATCGGATCTGGTCTTTACGAAGCGACGCGAAGGGAGAACGATCCTTCGATCGATTCGAAGAAACGATCCTACGATAGAAGAAGGCGAACGATCGGTTCGAAGAAATTGAAAAACACATTTTTCATTTTGATGAAATATGAAGGGTAGTGGGAACGGTACCTCACGCCTCGCGTATAATTATGTAACAAACTATCGGAGAATTACCCATTCATCTCCCTTCTCGAGGAGTGAATTAGATGATGCGTAATTATGATAAAACAAAGAAGGAAGTTGATAATATAGGTAAAATAATCTTTAGTTGGTAAAAAACTATTTGATTATTCAACGACGATAATAACCATATAGCATAGACACGGTCGAGTAATAAATAACTCTTGGCTGCTTTGATTAATATTAACGAATACAAATCGTAAAATATCGTGAAAGGAACAGTTGCCAATACTAATCTGTCAGAGTACCGTATCTATTGCTACGAACGGGGATTAACCTCGTGTATTAAGTCTATTTCCAAATCCATTGTCGCGTCGTCGCGCCGTTAAAGGACAGCACGTAGAGTTCCGCGAATGGCTTGCGAAACTCACAGCTTCTCATTATCATAACCACATTTGCGATGTCCTAAATCGAAAATTCACTTCTACGATCCTACCTAACCCACGGAAAACAAAAGAATAATTCTGCCGCTCGTAAGAACGTAAAAACCCGATATTCTCCCTTGTGGCTTCTAAATTTTTATTGCTCCTTTCTTTAATTTATCTATTACAAAATATGATAATGTTACGCGCGTGTTCTTCTATAAATATAATATTATATATATATAGTATTCGATACTTTAAAAATATCGTTCAAGTCGTTTTTAAACACGTGGTCCATTCTTCCAGTAATCGTTCTGTAACTTTTATTTTTCGTGAAAACCAGAAGAGGCGTTTCGTTTTATAAATAACGAATAATCGTATACGAGTTACGAATTCATCAACATCGAACATTGTTCACAAAATATAATTTAAAGTTGGGAATATTTAAACAAAGCCTTTGCCTTCTAACACATTTGATTTGTCAATGAAATATTTGATATACTATTGCAAATATTGGAATTGAAGATTATGTTGTCACGTATTGTCAATTACGCAAGCGAAACGTTATTTATCTCTTCTATTTCCAAGAACAATAAGACGACTTTACGTAAGAAGCGCTGCAGTTTCACTTAATCGGACATATCAAAACAGGCCAAGTTGTTTCATTGATCGTTTCCCGCAATATACACCAGCGCAGCGTCAGGCATTCTCATTGATTAAACACCCAAAGAAAAAGGCAGCAACTTTACGAATGCTTCGTAGACGATTGCATCCAAACCGCGATCCCTTGTTATCTGACATAATAATTTCCAGACTTCGCCAAGTATTAATTCGCTTCATTTGGACAAATACGAAGAAGCAATAGCAGTCTTGATTTCTTCAAACGGTCGTAGACGTTATCCTCGTTTCAAATGCCATATATAACTTCCTAACGAGTTCGTATAAATACGCACGCGATTATTCGTCGCTAATGTCCCGCTCTGTGGTTACCGATTCTGTTCGTTTATTTCAAACTGACCTTCCATAAACGTTGAAACGCTTTCGCGAATTAAAATTTACACGCGAAGCTAAAATTCAACGACGTCGATGATCTAGTTAAAACTTGTTTTAATTCTTACGCTGAGAATTGCAACGCGTCAACTTAAGTATTAATCAAGAATTTTTTGCTATTTATCAAGTTGTACTCACAAGCAGTACTGGTTCGTGTGTTCCGCATTGAAATAAATTTTCCTGAATGCCTGCTTCTTCTTCCTCTTCTTCTTACACCGTGTTAACATTCCCCGCTGATGTCTGGAAACAGAAGAATGAAATAATGTAGTTCATTAGTCGGCAAACATTGCTCACAATCGTGTTCCAATAGCCCCGATGAAAAACGCAAAATATGCCATCTATTAAGTTTAGCGATGCCTAGTCGTTAGCGGTTTGGGAAAAAAGTCTATCGAGGTTTTCCCAACATGTCGGAAAAATCTCGTATAACAGAAACAATTCAATGTTCGCAGACACATACGATACTTTTACATTATGATACGCGTATCGTAACATGTATCTCATACGTATTACAGAAGTATAACGATTTGATTTACATCGCTGTTACGTTAGGAAATGCAATCGAGATTATACATATATGCTAAAAAAAATAATTTCTAACCGTACCACTGTGTGAAACATTGACTTTCGCCTCGCTCCACTGCGTGCGCAGTTCGACGATATCATAGCGTGAATTGCTGATAATTAGCAAACAGATAGCTGAGACAGAGGTTAGCAAACTTACGAGAAACATTTATTAGGTAAGCCTAGATCGACCTAATATCTTATTGTAAATTTGTTTGTGAATTAGCCTTAATCCTGTTATTTTCTTTGCGCGATTTTCAAACCACAGAAGTTTCTAATATTTGAGGAAAATATAACAGAATCGTTAACGCTATATTTCACGTGTATCTTCATTCCTGGACAGTTTACATTATCAAATTCTATCAAACGCATATTGCAATTATGGAACGGAATTTCAAGAATTTGCTCCATACTTTCTCGTCGCTATCTCTTCTTTTATATATATCCGACAACTTTATGAAGTTTAAAAAGCGTCGTTGATGCTATTCTAGTCCCTCGAAGCTTAATTCTTTCTTTGCTTCTTTTTTTTACGTTCTTCGTTTTATAGTCGAATTATACTCGAAAGCTTTCGGCAGATTCATCGCTGAACGTCAGTCATAAATTACAACGACGATTTTACGCAAATTAGAAACGCGGCGAGCGTATTACAGAACTCGTTTGGAATAGGAATCAGTAGATCAAGTGAGCGGCCTGCCTACCTAAAGTCCTAACGATATTCGGGCACCGGCTGTCACTGTATAATCATCGCCGTGAAAAAATAGTAAAAAATGCGTCGAAAGTGATGACACGGGTGTTATTCCACGGCATTACTGTGAAAAAGGTGGCCAGTCGAGTAAGTACGTACAGTGCACACTTGATCCGCGTGTTAAGGGGAACGAAATGCTTTCGACTTTCGATTGGCGTTTTAGCAAGGTCGTATCGAGACCTCCGTTTCAGATTTCAAGTACGACAAAAAATTGCCGACGCGACATACAGAAAGGATTATTAATAGGCGTAGCAATTAATCACTACACGTAAAACCGATACTTACAGACTTTTAAGGAAATAATTGAAAGCATATATATTTGTTGTAATATGGTATTAAATCATTAACTTTAACGTTAATAACGATAATCGTAATTGCTACTATTGCTATATTTGTAATTTCTTGCAATTCATTTACTAAGTTGGTTTGCCTTGAATTAACTTATTACTTTCAGAATGAATAATCTATCAAATATATTTATATATACGTACGTGTACAGTGTACAGAGCATACAGTAAAGAAATGTTTTGTCAGTGGCGTACACTAAACCTTTGGGTCGATGGAGATCTGTGGCGAAAATCCGCCGCAAAATTGACCTTGACTTCTCAATTCATTTTACTTCCCCGTCATACTACGTATTTTCTTCCAATTCAACAACAAAGATACATAATCACAAATCCTGAACGATTATCAATAAAAATTGCAACGTATTATCGAGCTGTGCGCCTAAACTATGTATCCATTATACATTGTAAATTACGACCGTCAACATTTGTATTACTTTACAAAAAAGATATTTCGATGCAAAAAATTAATTGCGAACATGTATAATGTATCATCCTGTAGAATGGTACACGCGATAGATGTTCGAGGCCATTAATATAAAGACGACGCTATCGAGAAACGTGCATAAGTATAACATCGTCAATGTCAGTTTTCAAAATTGAAATCACAATGTACAATGGACTTATAATCGTATTTATTTGAGGAAATTAATCCGGACTTAATATATTAGTAAATGAGCGTTTAATGTCGTGCATTTAAAGTAAGTATTCATATGTGACATGAAAATGTTCGGATTACTCTGTAAATGAAGTACATGGTCGGTACGTTTATACGAAATTGCCTGCCAGAAGCAGTATCGCTGATGATTTGCAAGCCCAGCAAACAGGATTTTCAAGACGCTCGATATTAGTTTCGACGATGCTCGCCAATTCATCAAGGTCACTATAAAGAGGAGATTGCTCGTTTTTCGCGCGTGCACTGCACTGGAAGTTAGGGGTTTGAAACACGACACTAAATAAGCATATTCTTATTCCGTTCATGCGCATCGCGTCGCGTCGTGTTAATAAAACTTCACTGCGAAATGTTTTGCTTTGCGAGGAATCAAGTGAATAGTCCTTTCATCGTAGTGAATGCACCGATTGTAGGGCAAAGTAGTTTTTCGCCTGATCGGATGTTATTTTTCCCATAGAGAAAAAGCTGATTAAAATTCATGAAAGTTCCCGCGCTATACCTAAACGGGGAAATCGCATTTTTCCTGCGTTACGAATTGATTATATGTGAAAGTATTACGAACCCATGTGATATTCTGAACGCTATTTGCTATTTACGTCAATTGATTAGCGACTCTGAAGAAAAAGTATTTGTATAAATTTGTATAAAAGTCTAAATGAAGACAAACAGAATACAATAAGTCACATGTTTTAATTTTCTACGGGAATTCCAACGTTCGATGTTAGGAAAATTGCAGTTTTTATTTGATTTTGCAACTAAATATGTATATAGTTTTCGACCGTGCATGATCTTCGTTCGTTGTTGGAATAACTAATCTTCGTGTAAAGATCTTTTTCTACAGTGACTAAAAAAAAATATTTGCATTTGCGCACCACTGTACTCGTATTTATCGTATCGTTTACGTACTAATTAAACAAGTTCAAGTATGTTAAATTTCGTATTACACATTTAATGGTATTTTCGCAAGACTACAAAAATTCGATGCTGCGAGTATGAATATCGAGAAACAAGGATACGTGCGTGCTCGCCTCTCAGAAATAATTGGGCAAAGGCACTGAATTAATATCAACGATAACGAAAAGTACAATTCCGATACGCTGTTATGGAAGCAGCGATCGATATTATGAAAAATATTGACAAATGACAAATGCGTTTTAAATTATCGATCAGATAAGCGATACCTTGGTAACAATAAAGATCGGTATGTACTTATTGCTAATTGTTTTGAAGTTACATTAACACATATACACTTATGACGTATGATGCATGAAAGCAGCTACTTTTAAAGACCTTTCGACTGTAAATTTCGAAGATATTTCGAAAAAAAGTTCAAAGTTATAAAAATATAGAATATATTTGTTGAATAGTATATTTTAGCTTTTACAAATGTTTGCTATTAGAGAGAGAGAGAGAGAGAGAGATTCTCACGCGTTATTTTATCAGGAAAAAAACTTGCGCTGCTTTATTTAATGAGTAATTTAACCCTATCAGATCTTAGAGCGGCAATTCGAACCGGTTGATGACGATCGATTGGTTAACAGAGATAGTTGCGTGCTAGTGTCACTCTGTACGTAATTCAAGTATGACAACGAATTCTCTAACAAGAAAATGTTTATATTAATGTTATACCTATCGTTATTAATGTAGCGTTCAATTAAATTTTTTCTCAGCTTGAAACTTTGGACTCATAGTCTATCAATTCTATGAGTATGAATGAGATTCGTTAAAGCATGATTGCCCTTATAACATTCCTATTTATTTCTATCATCTATGAAATTGCAGTTCTTAGAAAGACTAGTTAAAGTAATTACTACTAGTAATATGAGTAAAACATTCAAGTAGAAAAATATTCCAAGAATTTAAAAAAAATTACTCGATTAATACTTTACAGAAATTAAAAGAAAATAAATGCACTCTGAAGTTCTTCTTTTTTTATTTTATCTCGTAAATGGTTATGAACCGCATCATCTGCGAATGTAGAATTCAAAATTCACATTTGTGAAAAATTGTATCTGCAATTTGTATCCACTAATGACTTAACATATAATATTAACATTTTAGAAGCTGAAAGGTAGGACTATACGTTTATTTCATCCTTCTTAAACACGATTTGGAATTTCTCTTTTGCTTACGATATAAAGCGTACACCTATTCGCCAAATGTCACATTTTTATCTCGAATAAAATGAACTTCGACGCACGATCTTGATCATATTTATTCGTATATACTACGTGTATGTTGACCGTGCTCATTTACACGAATTACGAGTGTATGTATCCCTGATCTGATTGCGCAGTGTATTTGTAGCTTCGACATATATAAACGTAACCGTCCAGCGAAGTATATCTTTGGCAAATATAGCAATATATTCGATGGGCAATACGTCCGAGCAATATCTTTTAGTTAACGTTTTTCAACGATTCGTCGTACGACACTGGCTCGTCGCTTTGTTCATAGCAATCGTGATACTGTAGCTTTTAACGCAATTTTACGATCCATAATCACAAAATTGGTAATTTATTTGGAAATTACATTAAACAACTCGATAAGGACACCTTTCGTTTCAGTAAAATCAAGGAACTGAGTTGATGTACTTACATATCTAACGATGAAGGACGAGCGCGGTTGCACGTAATTACGACTGGCAATTAGATACTTGGAAAAGTGTAATCCCACTTTTCTCGATCCTATCCACGAAAAAGATATCCCATCCATCATTGTATCTATGCTTTTCTCGTACCGAAACCACTCGAGACTTTCACGCAGTGTGAACAGAGGCTGGAGATCAAGATTCTTGTCGAGATCTATTCAGACG
The DNA here is from genome assembly GCA_014737365.1 of Bombus soroeensis. Taxonomy (NCBI): domain Eukaryota; kingdom Metazoa; phylum Arthropoda; class Insecta; order Hymenoptera; family Apidae; genus Bombus; species Bombus soroeensis. Next base: position 962,238 of record JACXIL010000219.1, on the reverse strand, counting down.
GACGGATGCATCAGAGTGTTCTTAAGTGGCTCTAGACCTCGCACTTCTATGACTTTACATTGTATGCATGTATTTTTAACCTCGAGCCTTTCTCAGTGATAACTAACGTCATCCTTTAAAATTCATCGGCTGTAAAAACGAAACGTTAATCGCGTATCCTACAAAACGAGAAATTAGAGCGAAACGAGGTGTTCCAAATACAGAATGGTAAGCACTACAGTCTGGGGGATTTACGAAGACATTTGTCCGATCTTCGAGAAGGTTAGACAAATATGTGTATACCCTGTATTTTAGGTTTTGTAACGAAAGAATTCGTAGAAACGTACGATCAACGAGAAACGGTGAAGTGAAAAAGAATCATCTATCATTTTAGCTTAGAAACGGCACGGCGCGAGCGCATTCGTCTTAATAATCTACATAAATAGCGCAGATAGAAAGCTGAAAAGCTGACCATTTGAATTACCTTGCGGAAATGAAATAAAATGACGCGTCATTCGAATTGACAAACGCATACCGTTTATTCTCACTCTAGTGTCGTTAGAAATTAGAATAACTAGCGCAAGTATCAAAAGTTTAACGCGATTTAAGAGTAAAGTCAGACGATAATCATTACTTAATGTCTAATAGAAATTCACTTCATTTCTTATCTTACTTAACCCTATGCAGTTTGAGCAGCGTTTCTTCCAACTTAATAAGCTATATTCAACAGCTATTCGTAACTGGAATTTTCATATTTTCCTAATCAATAGCACATCGAATACGTGTCTCTGTTAAATTCAATTATAACGCAAAATGGAATATTCTACGTTTAAAAACTAAAAAGGCTTGGATGAAATGGAATATCGTAGCTATTTCGATGTTGGACCGTAAAGTATCTAAAGGGTTAAAAACAATTTCACGAATATTAAACGACATGCTTAAGAGTTGAAAGAAACTACAGTCGGAGTAGTAATAAACTACTGGGCATAGAGCGATAAAATTTTAGGATATCAAATATCGAACTGATAATTACTACGTCCGTGACTCATGATTAAAGATAGAGTATTAGTTTCAAACTTTCACAATTGATAACCGATAAAACGGTCACTCGTTTAAGTACGTGGGCGTTTTACTGCTTTCTTAATCAATGGCGTACCTATTAAAAATGTATTATCTTCCAAATTTATTAACTGGTACGAACGCAACGTATTTTTCTTTGATAAATTTATATGTAGGAGCGCTACCTTGTCATCGATACGTCAAAATACGGAAAGGCTTTCTTGAAAAAACGACCTTATCTAGGAACCATGTCTCGTCATTTTTGTCACTCATTGGCCGTGTCGCCAAGTTGGCGTGAATTACACCTGTGCCTATGTCATCCTAGACAAGTTGTCCGAAAAAAATCACTCATACAGGCCCGCCGGTTACCGCAGATAACACAGGTACAAGTAATGGTAAATAGGTCAGTCACCTTCGTAGATACACTAGCTGTTATATAAATCTTAAAGCTGTAACGCAACACCGTAAAGAGTTGCATATATCGTCGCGACTTGCCGTATCGTTGTTCGTTATTCCGATGGGACAGATCAATTTAGAAGTTAGACGAAATTTCAATGATTAAACTGGAAATATTTCTATTCTTAATCGACTATACGCTATTTTTGTTACCATTCGTGTTTGAAACGATCCAGAACAAGAAGAACTCGCTCGTTCCTTTTGAAAACAAGTAGCGTTAACATTTAAGAATAACTTTATCTCTTTCTCTTTCTCTTCATCCGTTTCTTACCTCTTCCCTTTCTCTTTCTGGTCATGTGGTTTTCTTCGTGTGGAAAAACTGAAGATGCCTGATTCAACGTTTCCAAAGAACACTCCTTCTTACTAGAAGTTACTATAAATCTTTGTAGAACTTCACGTGAAAATGTTCGAAACACGAACCTTAGACACTTACAATTAAACAGTTTACATGGACAAATTTTTCTTCCGTAACTAATGTGATCACGAGGCTCCCGTGAAAACCGACATTAACGCGCACGTATGTGCCGCAAGGTCAGAGCTTTTACTTACACTCAACTGGTTTGTTATGAACGGCATATGAAAAGGGACCGCAAATTATAACGTATTCGACGCATTTTTCAGCCAATTTAACGTATACATTGTAGAATAATGAGGCAAAAGTAACATTCTTTTATCATTCTTTTCATTGTTAGAAAGTGTGTTTCATCCCAATTCATTCTTATAAGGAAATTTTCAATGCTCGTATATCTCGTAATATATCAATTTTTAACCTTTAATCTCTTCCAATGATTAATCTTATAACTAAACTATAATGACACGAATTAGTTTTAAAGGAAAATGTAATGGTATTCTGAATGAAATTAACAATAGGTCATTTGATGGTACGCATTTACGTTTTAATGAAACCGGGACAACTAAGATGTTACTCAGTAAATTGTATCTTATATTTATACTGTTTTATCGTTACTTCTCATACAATTATCCCCATTTTCATATAAAACTACTTTGCAACGTTATTTTATTTCATAAATGTCTTTGTTATATAAATATCTGTTATGCAATATTTCTGTACGTATTTCTCAAGGTACGTAACGTTTTAGAATAAAAGACTTTTGGCATTTAAACTACAAATAATTAAACTGTAGTGTCTAAGAGAAGATAAATGATTTGGTGAAAAGTATTCAAAGATCGAACTCTTATTCCTAGCCAGTGACTACTAAATGGTACCTACGGCAGAATAATCGATTCATGTCAGTTCCTACAACTCTGTATAAGTTTAATAACCTCATCTGGTAAATACGAATGGTAGTGTATAGTTATGGTTGTATAGACAAGCATAGATAAATAAGCACTCAGCTATTTTAAACACTTCAATTGTCGTCTCGGCTACTGTCTAGACTCTAGTAGACAGTAGCAAAGGTTGCATAACATTTAATAACGAAATCGATGCTCTAGTATCTATCAACTTTTTCCAACAACTTCCTCTAGTTTATAGTACTTCAGTAACTCTAGCCAAACTACGCTAAAAATTCCTATCGTTTCATAAAAACTCCTCGATTTTTATTTCTTTTTTTTTTTTTAATATCTCGAAGATTCCGTTTAAAGCGTCTCCACATCTAAATTGCCATCTCGAACAGAGGCCACATCGTTCTTTAATTATCGTAACCCCGTAAATTGGCCGAATAAATAGACGTTCGCTTTTAATACGCGGAAGAAACGCATGCAGCGACTAAAATTAACCTACGGGCAGTTTGCCACTGATATAAATTTTCCGTTGGTCCTTTAACATCGATGCACTCTATGTACGTAGAAATATCACCATCGTTGTCATGCTAATCCCTTGCATTAATGTAGCGCGCCGTACGCAACCAGTCGTTCACAGAATATTTCTATCTGCTGCGTAGCCCGTAGATACCCACAACGAGTACAAAGCTGTTTTAGAAATTTCCTTGCTTCTTTTTCCTCGCCTCTCGGATCAGCTACATGTGTATGATGTATATACATATGCAGCACACGACAATTCGGAATTAACTCGATCTTGAAATATTAAATCGTTGTCATTCAGAAAATCCGATATTGAAATTGAGTGCACCGACACGTAGTAAATGCACGTATTATCATAAAGCTAAGCATCAAATGATTGGCGACATGACACGAAGAGCTTTCTCTTAGTCGACCTAAACCCGACTTTGGCCGGCGACAAAGGCGACGAAACTGGAAGAGAATAAACTAACGACGTCGCGTCGCCTGCTCGTTCATCTGCTTCTCATAGCACTTAAATCACCATGTAAGAAGATTACAATCAGCGTACATGACTACTTTGACCAGGGCGCAGTCGAAAACTCGATACAATAGCCCGTACTACGAGGAATAGGTTACCGATCAATGGCATCCTTTACAAAAACAACGCGATTATATGAGATTGACCACACCCAAATCTCGAAATATAAGTAACAGAATAGAGCTTTGCCTCCTGTTCCTAATAAAACTTAATTGAAAGGCATGCGTTATGCCTCGCGATATCTTAAATATTTATCATACTTAAATTTGCGTGTCCATAATAGCATGTTCACGTACGTAACAGCCAAGTACAAGTAAGCAATGAAAATTATGAAATCGTTCTTAATTAATAAATCGATTAAATATAAGTAGGCAGACGAGTAAAACCTTCAACGATTATCGTGTCAGAACATCGTGTTTCAGTTGTAAAAATATATTTTAATATGTTTTACACAGCATAGGTATACGTATATATATATAATTACGAGAAACAATTACGATATTCTTTAATCACTATTGTGTTAATGATAAAATGAGTATTACCTCCTGAAAGGACGTACCCAAATATTCAAGAACCGTTATGAGACACTGCGTGAAAGGAACATCGGAATAAAAAATAAAAGATGCTTTAACGTACTGGGTGTCCCGATATTTTATGATATTTAAAAAAAAAAATTGCAGATATAAATACGGAATTGTATTCTAAGAAATTTCTATTTTTTCTAAACTCTTGAAGCTATCCAGGGTTTTCATACCCTTCGTAAAAAGCATATAAAAAATATCAATTTTCTATTCTATATTTCGAAAACTTCTAATCTAGAAAATTCTTCAAAATCGGGAAATCTACCTAACTCGATTGATCTCGCAGCCCTTACTTAAAATCAGAAACTTTAACCTTGCTGTGTAATAAATTCGTATGTAGAAGAAAGTTAAAGATTATAGAATTCACTCTCGCCGTACGATAAATCGCTTTGAAATCGTTAAAAAAAAAACATTTTTCTAATTTATAAATGTACCAAAAGTCGTCTTGAAAAACATTTAATGCGTTGTATCCCATGAGAAAGGTCTTACTGTGCTAATGAACGTGAACTCATCTTCCAATCAAGTATCATAAATTTGTATTGCATCGTACAATACGTAAACTGTCGCGGGTAATAAGCAGGAAATTTGTTGATTGCGTCGACATCGCGATGCAAAACATAAATTCTACGCTATACTTATTACACGCTATTCCGCAGTATACTTGAGGAGGATAAATACAAAGTCTATTGTTCCGTGACTTATGCCACCTAGCAGTCTTGTATTGCGCATTATATCATCGCACTGTTTGCTCTATCACTATTACAATGAAAATGCCTCGTTGTAAATCGCGTTGGCGCTGGGCAATAAGATATAGTTCATCGTAGAGACGTCCAGGTAACTCGTAAAGAAAACACCTATCTAACTGCACCAACTAAACTGTCTCTTTGTCTTTAATGTCTGTAAAATACGATAATTCATGTTTGTATAACAGACGGTGATAAATTATTCAAGAGTACCTGACAGCTATATCAATAAATATTGGATGATTTAAAAATATTTAATTAATAAACGTGAGAATAAGAAACAGGAAATTTTCATGACAGCTATTAAAATGTAAAATTACATCACGTATGAAATTTTGACCGTTTTTCATTATTTTCGATCACACAGTAGTAATGAACTTTTCGTTAATATGCGTGTAATACACGTGTAATATGCGAAGAAAAGTTGAAAAACCAATTATCTAGAAAAATATCATAGATACATAGATCGCACAATGGATCGTTATCTAATTATTCTACGCTATCTTCAATGAAAATTTACAATCCAGTCTTGAGAACAATTTACTTGAAATTCAAATAAAAAATCAAGTCTTGAAACGATGTACGAGAAACAAGATCCACCGATCGTTTCAGCAAATATACGTATCTCGAAAGAAGAAGACGGTGCTCCCGTTCAGCACCGAAACGTAACAAGTCTTCGCTTTCGATGCACGTATTCGCTCGGGACCAAAAATCGACCACACTTTCTCCATCTTTCTCGTCCGATCGGTTCGAATCGCCTCACCATCGAGAGCGTAACTTTTCAAATTATTCTAACCAGGCGCAAGGAGATCGTTAATCGGGATGAGTCAACGATGATCCTTTCACGGGAATGATGCCTTTGGTTGGTTTCCATCGAAGCGGACCCGGACGAGTTCGTTCATGGTCCGCCGAAGCCGATATCTTCTCCACGGGAGGGACACAAACGTAATCGCGTTTATTCGCCAACAGGACATGAAGCGCACGAGGCGGAGAGGCCGGGACCGCGAAATGTTCAGTCACCGGTCGACTTGGCCGCGCGTAAGGCGCTCGCCGTAGCAAAATGTCGCAGGCAATATTCGTGAAAGTCATTTACATCGTTGCTCCTTACCGAGTCGGGTACTCGGTGACGTCAACTTCGATTACAGCCAAATTCAATGGCAAGGTCTTTGGCCTCGCCACCTCTTGGTATTGAATTAAGGTCAAAGACAGCGAGAAGAGTCTGCCGATACATGCTGTCAGCCTTGGCTACTGAATCTCACGAAGATGCAGGTAAAGCGTACGTATATATCGTACGTGCGTACGGCAAAATTGCAGAGAGTCGTACAAAAATGGGTCATCGTTGGTTACTTTTAATCTTTATTGGTCCCTTTTTCTATACGGTGCGATATAATAGGTAAATATAGAAGATTCACCTGTCAAGTATTCTACCCTCTTTAGTTAAAATCTATTATTTCGAAATTGAAGACAATTTTTTATCGAACAAGTATTTATTACGCTTTGTATAGCAACACGTATAGTAACATATTCGTAAGACGATTCTACGAATATTCAAATATTTTCGTGAGTAACTTGCCAAAGTAAGGATAACCGGATAACCTAAATACCCCTGGAATTCGCATGCGGTGAAATAATTGCGGCCGGTTTCGCACACGAGCACGAACAAGAACTTTATTACAGAGACAATTGAAAGCTATTTACGACGCAGCGTGATTTAAGAAGAGCAAACGAGCAAGCTGAAAGGGATTCCCCGTGCGGTAACAACAATTCATGATTTAACTTTGTGTGTTGTTGCACGCGGAAAGAATTTGCTTATCTAATATCTCTCGGTTGCTCCACGACCAAGGACAAAAATACCTCTCTCATTTCGTACAATGCATCGTCGCTGTGACCGAAGAATAATGCGCACGAATGAAGATAAAAGGGAAAATAGAAGAAGGAGAAGCAGTTAAAATAAAAAGGATAAGAGGAACGAATGAAACGTACCGCGGGATAATTCTGGAGGTCGGAGTTAAAAGCGTGGGCGAGGATCAAGATAAATCATTTACATGCGCTTTTATACTGTGCCGCGTGTTTACACGCCTACGGGACCTGTGTATTAACGACACTTTAACGAAGGTACGCGGAAAACCGCGAGATAACGAATCGAAATTTTTCTTAAAGAGTCACGCTCTAACGAATAAGACACGTAACGCAGCTACTTTTAGCTACTTTTTATTCTCTTCGATCGACAGGTTTGTTAGGGAAGTTGGCACGATCAAAATTCCCATAAGCCTTGTTCAGATTCATCTACCTGAATTCACGCATACTAAAACTACTTTACTAGGATAAATCCGTTGTCTCTACGGATCGCTCAAGATATTCTTTCGAGTTTCTATGTCTGTTCTCATTAGTCGAGTCTCTTGGTTTCGGAATTGCTTGTATTCGAATACAACCATAATAGGATAAGATACGACTATTCGAATCACAAGTCTGTATAATATAAAATATAGAATATAGTCTTCTTCTCGCAAACAAGCTATTAAGCTGTTCGCAGAACGAAGATTCAACCGAAATAAATGACTGATCCTGTGCGAGTAAAATTCCAATTATAGGAATATCTTTATTCCCTGGACGATATATATTATACATTTTCAAAGTCTTAATCCGTGGATTTCGAAACCGAGAACCGGCTACTTGGAAGTATAACATTCGACGCGACGCGACGCGACGCGACGATCAGTTTGTATCGAGAAGAAATCATAAGTATGTAAATAAAATTGATTGTAAAAGGAATAGATCGGTCGAAATTCCGATACTCCTTCGCAATATGACTAAAATGGTTCCAATGTGTAGATATAATAGCGCTCGATTCCTGTGCTCGAACGTTAAATTATATAGAAAATAAAGTTTAAGTATACGGTTCGTGGACTGCTCAACACCTTAGCTGACGATACAGCTTCAAGGATCGAATTTATTCCCCGTAGCTTCTATAATTATTTACGATTAAATGAATTACATAGCATATTATTATACGTCGTTTCAATATCAAAACGCCTTTGTTCGTTTTCCGGATTATTGTATTTTTCGAGATCCGAGTCCTCGCTTTAATCAATTCGCTAAGGGTGCAATCGAGATAATCGATGTATACCTCCCACAAGATTGCCGCATGCTCAAGGAGACGTATCGCGTAAAGGATGCTGAATATAAATTGATTTGTCTGTAGAAAAGAATTCTTCAAAGTTGTTCACATTACGATAGTACGAGTATACATCTCCCTCTAATCAATAATTTTAACATAGAACTACCCTGCTCTGTATGAATAAATCAAATAAATCTTCGTAGCCGGATCAATCGCTAAAAAGTACTCAACCGCGGATGAAAGAAATTTGAGTCCTTTTTAAATTGAAAAAAGATTAAAAAGAAGTTATCCCGTTTTAAGCAGTATACAAATACTTTCTATACCGATTGTATGTTTGCTGGTGAATATATGTACTTCTTTATATGACAGTCTATCGTACTATATCGTACTATACGTACTTGTTATGGATATCGTATTATTTTAAACAATTCGATATAATATATGTACGTGTACGTATATTTCATTTATCAAAAGTTACAAATATATGCAAAAATTCAAATACGTAGTTTCCATGTTACAATCGTTCCTACGACCGTCTGACGATTGTACACTTTCAAGCTTCCGACGACTTATATCTCGTCGGTGACGAGGGTGAAATTAATTTGGCATCTCGAACTATTTATAACGTCGAGACATTTATCATCGGGACCGATGGAACGCATCGAATCGTCGTCAGCGTGAAATTATTTGAATAACCTGACTACGCAGCAACCCTGATTCCTGATTCACCTTAGGGCGTGGACGTTGAACGAGGGTTGAATGCAAGGAAATGAACCTTGAAATATAGTTTGACGTAATAGATATTCCAGCGCAAGGAAGTTGTACATTAAACGCGGTAAAAGTAATGAAGAATTACTTTGAAACGGGCGTGCCTAGAACTGGTTTCCAATCTGATCGAGAGTAATGTTGCGTCCGCGAGTGCCGTTTTATGAATGAAAGTCCAAGTTAGTCTACCGTTAGTAACTGTCCTCGCATTTCGAACGTTCGAAAAATTGGAATGTTAGCCAGCCATGTTGGAGCTGCTTGTTAATAAAGGACCACAGGTATGATTAGAAATTATTAGAAAGCATATTCTTTCGTCTGTAAAACGATAACGATTCCTTCAATTCTGCGTATCGTACCGTACTTTGAAAGATACGTCGTTTTCGTTTAATTTCCACATGTTCAAATTGCTCGATTAAAGCAATTTTGTGAGAAACTTTAATCTTGCGCTCTTATTTTTTGCTCTATAGTTACTTACGTCGAAGCATAAAATGTTTGAGTATTATTTAGAAGGAACTGTGTGCGATTGAATGATTCATTATCATAAAGGATACCATGTAGATACATATCTGAATCTCTCTATCTCTTTTTTCTTTTATCTGACAAATAATTCGCAATTGTGAAATGATAATTTGACATAGTATTACATCGCGTATTTTTCCAAACTAAGTTTTTGACTTTTTGATTTACTCAAATACTTTACTACCTCTTTTTAAATAATTTATGCACTCCTCTACAATGTTAGGTTTACGTTGGAATAGAGGCTGTCTTTCCACTTGTAACAATGATAAATTTAGATATGTCTTCAGCAACTTTCATATCGTGTTTTTGAAATTTAAATTTCTATAAGACAATCTTGCGAACATCCTGACTATTTACGATAGTGAATAGCGAGGTTTTAACGCTTTTATTAAATCTCTCTTTAATATTCAACATGTAATTTATAGCAAATTTCTTTTTTAATGAGATTGATAATTAACAATATGGCTTGATTCAACGAATCATATTGAACCAGCAAATTCAAATTTCTGATATTTCGCATACACTAACCTAATCCAAATCTTTGCAATATATTATGTACATATATAAAAAATATTTGACAAAATACATAATAAAATCACAGTTTTAAAATGGTTAATTTCAACCGACAGTCGTATTAACAAACTGTAACTAGTAGATAACCGGGAACTTTCATTTTACTGAAAATGAAACTTTTAAAAGTAGTTTTTCAAAGTTTTCATCGCATTTCAGTTTTGATGCGTATCGAATCATTTCGAACATGTGCCAACATGTAAAGAATATATTATTCGATAATGTATGAAACATTAGGTTACTAAGAGCATAAGATACAAACGTGCATACTCGTGCTTATAATTGCCTACGTGTCTTCTTCGTTTTGCTCTATTCCTTTCGTTTCTTCGAAAAGAAACAAATATGCGGTAAATGTAAATGTATAGATGTAACAAGGTATCCTATGCGTGGACAGACAATATTAGAACCACCTTTCTTCCATGCAATTATGATCACTCTGCCCAGTTTTAGCATGCACGCTTGGCAACTTGACAAATGTACGAACATAATACATAATAAAGAGGTCAGTGACATTCATATAGGTACCATTGGTCGTAAAGTTTTCGCGTTTTGTACGACAGAGGTGCGCATTCCTTCGCGCCTGGTAATGGTCAAATAAAAATACGCGTGTTTCAGACACGCCATTATGGTACCTGGAAACGACGCGACGTTAGAAGAACTCTCACTTCCAACCCGGTTTTGTAGGACAAATATAATTGATCGAGTTGTGTAACGGGTGTGAGGCTGAGCTCAAAATGACTCCGAAGCACGAACATTTGTTATGATAAGATGCTGTGTTCTGCCTTTAGCTTCAGGCATCATTTCATATCCGTTGTTTACAGTTATACAATGTATTCAGTGAGTATGTAATATTATTCATAGCGAACAATAAATCAGCCAGTTCAAATGGAATCTCTGATTGAATATCGTAGGTACGAATTGCAGGTCGGTGGTTAATGAATGTTTGTCTGGTATCAGGTTTAGATACCGAAATACCTCTTGTAAAAAGTTTTAATGTATTTGTGTTAAAATTGTAATAACAATAACTATGCGTATACTTCAAACTATTATATAAATATTTATCGTATAAATATTAATAATAATATACGATAGTGATAAATAAGAAACAGTTTTATTGCACAATTTTATTTTTATCAATCATTTTTATTCTAAGTTTATTTAAAAAACTTAACATTCTTCTTTTAGAAACATTTAGAAGGAAAACTTAACAAATTAGAGAAAATAGAAATATTATTCTTTCTAGAGATATTACATTTTCTACTAACGATATCTAATAACACTTGTATTGCTAATATTTCCTAATTAATACTTTCGACGATATATTGATATTTTAATATTAGGAAAAATATTTTTTCTTTTTAATTTATCTCGAAAACAATTAAATTCCTATTCGACCATTCTAATTAAAGTTAATTTATGTAGCGTTGAAAATACGCTACAAAAGAGAGGAAAAGTGAGTGATTATTCTTTCTTCGAACTGCTTTAATAGAGCGCATAGCATCGTAGATTGCAAGATAGTAACTAATTAATTCTTACATTGTAATTATCGATCGCATTTATATGCAGTACATGAAACATTTCATCTATTTTTGTATCGATAGTTACACAATTGGGTTACGTAAGTGGTTTAATTAACTGCAATTTGTTTAATTAATTAGAATGGGATAGAACATTCGTCTAGTACAATTATAATAAATTGACGATCCCGCCTCGCGAAATACGGATACCTACCACATATATGTATATGATTGCAAACCGTGCAATCATATTGAAATGCATTAAACATAAGACTATTTGTCGTAACGATAAGAAGGAAAGGTTGAGAAAGTCAATGCATTATAAAGATTATGGTAATCGCATTAAATCCTTTCAGATTATAGTATTCGTACAAAAAATAAGAATTAGTCAAATAGAAATGACGAAGCACTCGTATATGTATAAAGCATGATCTATTTTCAATTTTACACTTTCACCTTTTTATTTTTAGTTTCAATAGTTTTTCGAGTTGGGTAAGACGTTAAAAGAATTGTATTAGAGAAACTGTATAAGGAAATAAATAATTGTTGAAATAGATATGTAAGTATCAACGTGTCTATCGTCTACAGCTTATACCGTTGTGTAATTTCGTTAGAATTTTTCACTGAAAAGAATGATGACAACGAAACAAATAAAATGTACTTTTCGATGGTTGTAGAGACAAATTGAAAATACGACGATTCCGTTATAAACTTTACGTTCACACGTAACGAAGAACTAATTACAAGTTTCAATTTACAAATCGAACAATCAGTTCTAAAGCTATAGACATTCTGAACAAATTGTAATGTATTAAGAATATTTAATCTGTACTTGAAGGTTTATCGACAAAGACAAATTGCCGCCAGCTTAATCAAGTAGAAATTTCAATACCTCGATAAAGCTTAGAGAAACTGTGTCAAACGGTACATCAGATACGTGTTAATAAGAACGATAAACGAAGAAGCATCGTTCGTGCAAGTTCTTTATTATCATTGAGACAACAAAATGCACGAAATAAGATAACCGAGCTAATACAATGATCGACTACTACGACTACCAATATATCGAGCTTTCGACGTTATTTTCCCGCCATGAACAAAGAAACGTTCAGTTCAAACGCGTGCTTCTTCCTTTTTCCCCGCTAGGTTTTCTTCACTTGTCCGACGTGTATTGTTCGCTTCAGGAACGACGATGAATGAATTGCATCCGAACGATTCCCGCCAACAAAAAATTACATGGTACACTTGCTTGCCTAACTCGACACAGCTCGCAAACTCGCAGCCAATAGTAATTCCTTACTTTTACATTTACAATACGTTAGCACGCGTCTACTAATAAGCGAGCTTCGAAGCACATAACAGACTGAACACGAATCTGCCACTTCGATTTTGTAGTTAGAATATGCCATACGTACGATGCTTCTAACATTCATTTGATTAAGAAATTATCAAATGCGCGCAGACAAAATTAATTCGGTTCTAGCAAATAACGTGTCTATTAAATTATATGTATCGTAAAATAATTTTAGTATTTTTGATTCAGAATTTCTACGTATATATACATAATTTGGAATAAAATTTCTACAAACAGTTCATATCATCGTCTTCAAACTATTTGTTAGAGCGAAAACCAAAGTAAATTAATTTTTGTAACTGATAGCCATTTTATTTAATTGTCACAATTGCGACAATAATTGAAAATTACCGTAATTTCATTAGTTAAAGTAATTACAAAAAATTTGTTCGTCGTGGCTCTTTCATACTTATCTACATCTACTTACGCTCTACTAAAGCAGCGTAAGTACTTTATTTGAACTGTCTCGTCTGTGTTTGTGTAGTAAAGTACAATACATCGAAAGAGCAACTACAAATGATAAATGAGTGGGTAGCAACATTTTGAAACGTAGAATATTACTTCTCGTATAGAGTGCGAGTTTCATCATTCAAAAGCTAATTTCCTACTTTATTATCCCCTTAAAATAACTTTTGCTTTTAAAATAAGTACTTTGAAAAATGTAGTAGTTTACCAAAACAACATTACCATCATTATTTTTACGAGTTTATGCTACGTTATAAGCAATAAAATCATTAATCGTAACGTAAAAGTAATTGTACTGATGACACTTAACGATGTAGCAAATATATAAAGCTGTTTGCGTTCTAGTTTAATGTTAGACAGTAATACTGTTGTAAATTACGTTGTTAAAAAGCGATTAACGAAGGCACTGTAGACACAAGACAATTTATGCATAACTGTGAAACAGACCTCTCATGCAAAGAATTTTATACTTGTGTGATTTAGGGGGCAAATATTTCAGAGATAATGATATGCTTTTAACTGATAAAATCCAATAATGGCCAAAACCTAATCTAGTATTTACCACTAATGGATCTATACCAAATGGATCTGTTAAGCAAGTATATTATAATAATTGTGCTGTTATCGCATTTTTAATATTCAATAACGTATGTATCACGACTAAAACTTAAACATTACCTTTACGCTTATATTACTTAAAATTCCAATTCTTATCAGTCAATGATACTCCATATGTAACATATGTATATGTACAGTTCTGGAAATTACACAATTTCAACGCAGCGACTTCCAATTATATCTACGGTATATCAGGTAAAAAAAAGTATGCAAGTTAGTCGACCTGCTCCTCGTTGCACACGGTATGCGACGTAAAACAATGAAGTCATTATTCATTGCGAACTTTACACCGAAACAATTGACTTTCACAAGGAAGCGACCGTGGTTCTACGAAAACGTGCTTGCAAGTTCATTATACCTTTCGATCTAGGGGTTGATCCGTAGCTTGAAAAAAAAAAAAAAAAAAAATTGGCAGTCCATTTGTGCGGTTAACGCATGTATTCTTATGCGGGGTAATTAGTTACTAATTAATAGCGACCGCGCCAAGGAATAATGGCCCCTTCCCACGGCGATTGCGATCAAAGATTCCTGAGAGATGATCATGGTCATTAAATCTTAAATCGGCTATGTGTAAGTGAACCTTGCCGTGGAGTGTTTTGTTTAGAAGCAAATTGAGGTGGGAATCGTATGATTATTATGCATTGTACGAGTTTAGCTGCACGGTCATTAACATTAATAAATGCGTCTTGTGCCAGCAGCAGAGCTGCCATGATACACTTTCATGCATTCTTTTTCGTTAAGTCTTAAAGTCTTAAGGACGCAGCGCTGCGGCCGCGCCATTTAAAAAAAGGGGGAAACAGTTAGCTCGCTCTCCACTCTCTAGACATTGTTTAAATTGTTTTCCAACCGTTGCGTTGGTCTTTCGTTATCCGCTTCTACATACATATTACGGTTTACAATGTCGCTCTATGCGATACTATCTCGTTCCAAATATTTTATATTTGATATCTATCGTCAAGGCTTTAACTTATTAAGACCGACTTTTAGAGTTTCTATATATTGCATTTTTATATTTAAAACAATTGAACACTGAATAGAATATCACTTTGTAGCAACACCAAATATTAAGGAAAAAATTTTTTTTCTACATATGACCTTCACTATGATCTTAAAGGATACATGTATGTATACCTTTGTATTGCATCTATGTACCTATTACGATCAAAATAGCTACGATAGACAAATAGAATATATTATTTCGTTGAAAAAGACAAAATTTTGATCGATTTGTTTAATTAACTCTTTCCAGCAGAATAAGAGTATTATTCCCGTATGCTAAACTATGCAAAAGTATGTAAATTCTGTAGGAAGTATTTTTATGAAATAATATGTTAATTAAAGCAGGGATATTTTGGATGGTATTTAGGCGAAACACACACCTTGTATAATATACAACTTATTTATTATATAACTTGGCATGTTATAACGATGACGATTCCAAAATAACAAAAGAGTTTTACGATATTTGTAACACGTATATTTAATTGTATCAACTATAGTATTTTCATTTGATTTTACGTTTCGATATATGCTCTGTTTCTGAATTATGAATTTTTCGTGTACTTAAAAAGGCTGCGTGCGAGATATAACTAATATTGCACTATTTATAGGATTTACACCATTCAACGTTTTATAATAAATACGTTCGTTATAGTTAATTTTTGTAATTATTTTCAAATTCTAGCTAGTAATTTTCTACTTTTAAATATTCACCTGTAAACATCTATTAACGCAACGCAAACATTTTTTCCACGATAATTTTTTTTTGTTTACATCTTAAATATTTATCGCGCAATTTCGACAGATTTTTCTATGATTGTCGCGATCTACTCAATGTGTAGATATTTAAATCAATACCAATCGAACGTAACGGTCGAGATAAATCACATGGAGCATAGAAATGTAGCGGCATAAAGTACTTATTTCATAAAGCGCCATGTTGCGTAGTAGACTTTGTATATGTATATTCGTCTTGCAATCGCGTTACTTTTTTGTTGCTTTGCTGTATTGAACGAAACGCTAAAAAGTATGCCAAGGCGAAATAAATAAACAACTATAATATACCGAGTATTGATATTCTTGTAATTATAAATTGCCGTATATCGTAATAGAGGTAAAATTTATCTACTACAAAGCAAACTATGTATTTAGATATGTGTACGATAACGAATATTCCAGAAAGTTCACATCTCTTTCACCGTTAAAATTTCATATTTTTGTAAATATACGAGTATTTTATAGACCATAAAAATTTGAAAATACGTATTTTTGAAAACGTTCGATCGATATGATTTATTTTCTAGTCCGATCGCGATACAGAAGAGAGATCGTAGATATAAAAGTATTAGTATCAACGAGAGAGATTAAAAGAAACGATAGGGTATACAAACAGCAATAGTTTCGTTGCTTACCAATTTCATATAGAACGTACAACTTGCCATTAATCCAACAAATTGCATGGAAGAGGAAGCGTAATGCCCTCCCTATATCGGCCAATATCACAAGATTTTCTATGAAAACCGCACTAGTGTGTCGAGAAATCTTGTCGTTCTGGTCATGGCAGAAAGGAAACGGTAAATTTTACGATCCACCTATCATAAGTCAAGTAATAGATGTCACACACGTGGTGTCGCAGTTTCACGATTTCACAAACACTTAGCGCCGCTCTCGCTTTCACTAAACGATTCTCTGGCCTTTCCTATTCGAGGAACTCGTACTCTCGGGTCGAACTTAATCGTAAACTTCACACAAAATCTGTTCCTCAATGTCAACGATCCGACACGTGGTGTTTATCGAGTTCACAAAAAGAGCGTCACCCGTTGAACGCTCGTTCATTCTATTTCTCCGTTACGTAACATCGGAATTCTTGTTGTCGACTGCGGACCAAGTTCTTTTTCTCTGTACACGTGAACTTACACGATCTCTACGCGAGCACGGCGAGAAAAACAAAAAGTCTGTCTCGAGCGGTTCACCTAATTTCTCCTGTCCGCGTCCGGTGTCGATATTCGACCTTCGGCAGATCCAGTGCAACAGCCGTCCTCAGTGACGTCTAACAGTGTCACATTTACACGCAATGGCAAAAAGCGAATCGTTAGAGGCACACTATACGTTTTATCCACGATGGAACAGTGTTTGTGGCACGAGTAGGAGAAAACACGTGGCCGATTGGTGGCATACGCGCGCGACCGAGCGCCAGCAACGTTAGTAGCCGAACGTCGGAAGCGGACTAAACGATACAAGGAACGGAATCGATTGCCGATCCATCGCCGCGGAAGCCAGTTGCCGCGGTTCCAAGCTGCCAACACGAGAAGCAAATCGGTACGGAAATCGACGAATCACGATTCTTTTGCGGTATCTTTGCCGGCATCGAATCGTATATCGGAGCACGGGATGTGGCTACGTTACTCCGGTACATCCCGTGGCTGAGCAGTGAGCACGTATCCAGCGTGATACGAACAAATCGTACGTGACTATCGAGGAATCGCGCGGATATAATCGCGCGAGCGAAGGTAATTACGTATGCGTTCGATGCAGCAAAGAGAGAGTTAGGGGCGAGCTGACGTGTTCGATCGACCGATCCGGAGATCCGGGAAAATTCCTGGATCGGGTCGCGCGATCCGCTGCATCAAGGTGCCACCAGCTGCGTCAGTTTCATACACGCGAAACGGACGAGGGAAAGAGGAAGGAAGAAAGAGTGACAGAGAGTAGTGAAAGAGAGACGAGACCAGTGAGGACAAAATGCGTGCGAATACGTCGTTGATCGAAGGACCGAAAGACCGATGGACCGAAGGACCGAAGGACCGAAGGAATTGCGTCAGATGGACCGTGAGAAATCGCGTAAAAAGTCCGCGCACGACTATATCGATGCCAGGTGACGTGTGATTAGAATAAGGTCTTATCAGCGTGAGCGTGCACGAGGTACTGAGTACTGAACCACGGCACGAGGTGTGTATCCAGTGCCGGGCCCCTCTTTACCGTACCGAAGAGTGGAGGGACAGACAGGTGCTCCAGCTTCTGTCTGTCTGCCTGTCTGCCCGCCTGTCCGCCCGCCCGACGCGACGCGTTTGCTCCACCGTTTAGGCCCCGTTCACACTCCCCGCACTATCTTATGCGCTACCGAATGCGTTTTTTGAATGATGCGTTTGAACATCGAATTAGTAGCGCAGTGTAGGCCAGTACTCGCGCGTCTCGCGATAAATCCGCGCGGACTCACGGAATATTCTTGGAAATTGGGACTCCGTTTGACTCGTAGCTAGATATATTGGTTTTCGATCTTATCTCGTAGCCCTATAAATTTTTAATAAACTAGGATAGATCAGAGTGGAAATTGCAAAGCTTTAAAATGTATTTGTTACAATGTTCAGCAGCGTAAAAATGTTTAAAGACATTTCACATATTCAACTTTATCTTCATCGTTTAAGCTCTGTTCACACGTTTACGATCTCTTCAACATCTGACGCAATATTAAACACCTATATCTCAACGGTTTTTTTTTTTTTAACGTTAAACTAGTTACGTGATGTAACCTGTGATGTGTGTATGTACGTATATGTGCGTCATCGATATGAACATCAAAATGGTCTATCGGAAGATTTTTATAAATGAAACTTCATCTGTTAAAGGTCGCGTTAAAACGTCAATTTGCTTAGATTTTTGTACAAACGCTGGTAGATTATAGCTAAAATATAGGTATATGTAGCTAAAAATGATTACAGTATGATGAAACTGTAATGATTGTTTTCTGTTCATATTGGTAGTCGAACAAGATTTTGTAATTTGATTTCATGCATTTGTACCATATCTCTTATTCGAGGAATAAAATTTTATGAAATTTTGGAAAATCTTAATCCCTTCTTCCACAGTTGTACTCTACTACTTTTATCACAATCGTATATAATTATTTCCATAAGATTTGTATGCCCAAAATAAATACTTTCTATTTCGAAATTTCAGTTATTATACGTAAACCACGTTTCTCGTGTCATCCTAAATTTTATCACTACTATCATACTCAAACTAATTAAACGAATGATTAATTAGTTTCTTATTTACATATTAATTAGTCTCCTATTTAAAAAGATGATAAATTTAATACTAAATCATAAAATGTTATTGATATCACAAATCATATCTTATATACGCTGTTACATGTATCCTATGTTACTTGATATTGTGCTCTAAATTTCATTTTTGTAAGCCTAATGTTATTCGCTATATTAGTGGCGTATTCAATTTTACTACCAATTACGCCCATAACATCAATTCCTATTTCAATTTCCATACTAATTTTATTACATTTTTGCTTGCATAAAATAATGAAACTAGCATTTTTGTGACATGACTTCATCAGGACGATAAAATATTTATTTATTAATACCATCGCTAGATCATCTAATCGTATCATTCGAATATTACTTGAAACTCATATCTGAACTCCTTGTTCTTATTTGCCAATTAATTATTCAAGGAATTAAACAGGAAAAATAGAGAAACTGAAGAAGTACGACCATAGCGGAAATTTATTTCTAAATATTACATCCAATGAGACTATAATCTTTCAACGTTACAACTTTCCGCTTATTAGATATAAACGACCGTGGGTTAATCAAACGCCTATTTTCTTATCTGTCTATCATTATTTGGCAGATGCGTTGCATAAATGAATTTGAAAAATCCTTTGACAGATTGAAGTTTAACGATTATGCCGATTATAATGATATATTCTGATATATTATGAATACCAATTAAATGTTTGGTATTTCCTACAGATGAAAATGCATATGTTTAACTTGAAGGGGCGACGTATGTTTTATATTCATCGCAAAACTGTAAAATTTATATTGGCAGATCAATTACGAAATGAACGTTTATCTTATTTCGGTATTTTTATATCAACTATAAAAATATCTTTAACATATTTTAACTGTTATGTTCTCGTGCATATATTTTTTAAAAACATTATTAAAACATTATTGTTGCGATCGTAACTTCTATTTATTAGTAATCATTATTTAAATAATAATAATAATACTAAAATTTATTTGAATCAAGTTTTACACAATATTATAGTCGACGCAAATTTCAACTATAGTTTTCGGGCAATAATTTCATTACCAGGACTTTTTAAATCATAATTGAACATAGAATTTCTTTTTCCTATTTTAATATCAAAATGTAAACTTAACAGATAGTAAAATAATTACGCATTACATATACATATTATGCTTATTTTGAGACACTTTCATTATCCATTGCATTTCAACAGATTCGTTTAAAAATTTCACGATAGAGGGCATAATACATCAATTGCAACAATTTCCTAACGCTTATTTGTAACATTAAATTATAATTAATTTTTTCAAATATATTTGTTCATATATTATAATTTAATTTCCGAAACAATTACAAAATGAAAAAGATTAAGTTTATAAATACTCTATAGCTCCTAAATCTATCTTTACACATGACACTAAAATTGTTCTTTTACAAATATATTTATTTTAATTGTTATTACAGCACATCTGTATATAGTAATTATGCATATTAATTATTAACAAATGATTAAATTACTAATTACTGTTTCAAATAATAAGAAAATGTATGATATAATTTATTCTACCTTAAAGTTCTAGGGAAATTTTAAGGTAATATCTCATGACTCGAGTAATTTATTTCAATAGATAAAATAAATACTATAAATGGATAATTCATAATATTATTTTATGCCATAGTTTATATGTTATTTTATATACAATCTACATGCCAAGAAATTAATTGATAGCGAAATAAAAAATCTTAATAGAAAGCGGCAATAATCATGATCCCACCACGCGCGATTGTACGTTAATCATGTGTATTTTAAATTTTATCAACGATGTGATTTTTTATTAAATTTCATAACAAACAAAATAGGAAAAATTCTGTTATACATTATATATAATTTATCTTTTGTCGAATATTTATTTTAAATTAAAGAATGAAGCATTTGTAACATTTACTTCAAATAGCATAAATAATTAATAGTTTTGTATATAAATGAAAAAACTGTATTCATATAATTATTTATTAAATGATGAATCAAACATTCAATTTTAATCGTGTACATAATTGCTTGATTTGTAAATATTGAATAGTAAGATTATTTAATTGAATTATATTAAATTGATAAGATACAAAATAATGTATCACATATTCGAAAATCATGAATGAAAATTATACAAAAATTACTGAAAAAAATTCATGTATCTAGTCATAATGTTTGAATAATGTATTATACCATCTTTTGTTAATTTTAATGTATATATTTTTAATATACAATATTCAAGTAACACAAAACTATAAAATGCAATGCTTGAATAAAATACCATCCTTTGGGGATGATACGCTGTCTGCCTGTATTCAGGCTGAAGTCAAAAATATGGATATTACTAATAATTGTAATGATGCAGATAAATGTTTCAAAGATGATACATTTCTGTCTAAAGTAACAAATATATCAAATAATATCGATAAAGATATTGAAATCAAAGGAAAGTCGCATAGTTCTACTAACAGGGAACGTACTTCAAGTCAAAATAATTTAAAATGTAAAGAACTTAAAAGAGATAATGTTTTAAAATCAAAATCAAAAAATATTACTTCCTCAAAGGAGAATCATGATTCATATAGAATTAGTAAAGAAAATGCTAATGTAAATATGAATTATATAAATAATATTTCTTCAAATATAAGTATATTGCCAAAACAATATAATAAATCTGAATCGTCAACCTTGCATGTTGATAATAGTAATGAAAAAAGTAATGTTGCAAATACTATTACGATTGATACAAGCGATGTAAAATTATCTGATAGTAATATTCTTGTAAGTAATAAAGAAAAATCTTCCAAATTAAATGCTTCTATATCTATTATTCCTACCCAAGAACGAAATAAATTAGCTTCTTGGGGTCTACCACCAAACATTCTTCAGGTAAATTTGTATTTCTAATAAACTTACACTAATTTCAAAATAGTTAATTCTATTTAATTCTTGAATTTCTTAAATTTCAATTATGACACTAAGAGTTCATTTTTATATGTTACAGAAATATGAAGCACGAGGAATAATTACTATGTTTGATTGGCAAATTGAATGCTTATCAAATCATAAGGTCATTGAAGAAAACTGTAATCTTGTATACTCTGCTCCAACATCAGCTGGAAAAACATTGGTAGCAGAAATTCTTATGATAAAAACAGTATTAGAAAGGAGAAAAAAAGTGATTTTTATCTTACCATTTGTTTCTGTTGTTAGAGAAAAAATGTATTATTTTCAAGTAAGATTTTTCCAGTGTATGAGTAAATAATTTAGGAATGTTATATATGTCTTATATGTTAAACTGTAATTTTTTAGGATTTATTATCTGATAGTGGTGTTCGAGTAGAAGGTTTTATGGGTGGTGTTATGCCCACTGGAGGGTTTGCAGCAACTCATATTGCAATAGCAACTATCGAAAAAGCAAATTCATTAGTAAATCATCTAATGGAAGAAAATGAATTAATCAACTTAGGCTCAGTAATCATAGATGAATTACATCTTGTTGGTGATCCAAATCGCGGATATCTTCTCGAATTACTTCTAACTAAATTAAAATATATGACTTTAAGGTAATTGGAATATGTTTATTTCTATGTGATGTAAGAAAAATATAATCTACTATTGTAAATAAGTACAGAAATTAATATTCTGTTTTGTTTTAGAAATGAAAGTGTTAATATACAATTAATTGGCATGTCTGCTACGCTTCCAAATTTGTCCATTTTAGCTAAGTGGTTGGATGCAGAATTGTATAAAACAGAATTCAGACCAATACCATTAAATGAACAATGCAAGGTATTTCACAAATTACAAAATTGTAACATGTTTATAATTTGAAATTTTTAATACAAATACTTATATGCTTTTAGATAGGTAGAAGTATATATGATAATAAATTATGTCTTATACGAAACTTAACACCAATGCCAGAATTAACTATGGACTCAGATGATATTCTTCATCTGTGTATTGAGACAATATCTGATGGACACAGTGTATTAATCTTTTGTTCTACAAAAAATTGGTGCGAGAAACTAGCTGAACAAATTGCTGCTGCATTTTGTAAACTGGGTATATTTAATAATATTAAATTTTTTAATTTTAAATTTTAGCTTATAATTGCACAATTCATAATATTCATAATAATAATTTATAATCAATTTTTTTAGGTAGAGAAAATACGAAACTAGGTAAAACTTTAAGGCAGCAACTAGATACTGCATTAATTTCTGAAACATTGGAGCAACTAAAACGTAGTCCTACAGGTTTAGATAACATATTAAAGAACACAGTTTCTTTTGGGACAGCTTTTCATCATGCTGGCCTTACCATGGATGAACGTGATATTATAGAAGGATCTTTCAGGTTTTTAATTCACGTATCTTCCATCCTATATGAATATTTAGAAAAACTAATTACATGTTAAATTACTTCAGATCTGGGTCTCTAAGAGTTCTTGTTGCCACATCAACTCTAAGTAGTGGAGTAAATTTACCTGCTAGGCGGGTGATTATTAGATCTCCAAAGTTCGCTGGAAAACTATTAGATAGCCTTACCTATCGACAAATGATAGGACGAGCAGGTAGAATGGGAAAGGATACAGCAGGTAAAGATAATAAGATGAGATAAAATAATGGAGCAAATCAATTTAGTTCAATGCATAAGTTAATGAAAGGCAATATAGACTCAGTTATATCTTCATAGGGGAAAGTATACTTATGTGTAATCCAACTGAACACAAAGCAGCTGAGATATTGTTATCAGCTTCTTTGGAACCAATTGAATCCTGTCTTGAGGATTCAACACCTTTAATTCGAGCTCTTCTAGAAGCTATAGCTAGTGAGATTGTCCATACTCCATTACATCTTGAATTGTACATTAGGTGCACCTTAGTAAGCTTGAGTGACGAGTACAACTCAAAAGGTCCTTGGAACGATGCGATCAAATTTTTAGTAGATAATGAATTTTTATTGTAAGTATCATAAAAATAATTATTTTCAAGTTTTTCTTATATTAGATGATACTTTTATACTCCATATAACATAATATTACATAGATTGCAAAAAACTGAAGATGGACATAGGTGGGTGGCTACAGCTTTTGGTAAAGCGTGTTTAGCAGCTTCTATTTCACCTAGAGACGGTTTGTTCTTACTTGAAGAACTTCAAAAAGCAAGACGTTGCTTTGTGTTGGATACAGAATTACATGTGATATACCTAGTGACACCACTAAATTCTGGAAATCAAATTGGAAGTATCGATTGGATGACATTTTTAGAATTATGGAGAATGCTGTCAGAAAGTGAACGTAGGGTTGGACAACTTGTTGGCATAGAAGAACGATTTTTAACATTAGCTGTTCAAGGCATCATACGACCGGGGAAATTGGTGAATTATTTTGTATTTGAACATTATATATTAACAATTGATATTAATGAGTGAATATATTTATTAATTACGTTCACTAAATAATGTAATAAATAACTTCTATTTTCAGCTTAATATACATAAGAGATTTTATACTGCATTAGCATTACATGATTTAGTTCGTGAAGTTCCTCTTACTGTAGTTTGCACAAAATATGGCTGTTGCCGTGGAGTTCTTCAAACTTTACAGCAATCCGCTTCTACATTTGCTGGTAATATTTCTTATCTATTATAAGAAAATATTTAATTAGATAATATTATAAATATTTTAAAATGGTCTTCAGGGATGATCACGCAATTCTGTAAGCAATTGGGCTGGGGCTGTCTAGAATTACTAGTCTCACAATTTCAGACACGGTTACAGTTTGGTGTATGTAGAGAGTTATTAGATCTATTGCGTCTCCCAATGTTAAATGGACTACGCGCTAGAAGTCTTTACAAGCATGGAATCACATCTGTAGCAGAATTAGCCACTGCTAATGAACTTGATGTTGAACGTGCGCTTTATAAGGCACTTCCTTTTGAAAGGTACGTTAGTAAAATATTTTATTAATTCAACAAGAGTCTATTATTATTGAAATTATATTTTAGTGAAAAAGAACAGGACGGTGAACACGAATCGGAAGCAGTAAAACGAAATAAAATGAGAACAGTATTTGTCACTGGAAAAGACGGTTTAACACCTCATGAAGCTGCAACGATGTTAGTTCACGAGGCGAGAACATTAGTACAGGTAGGTAACAATTATAGATAGATATTTTAAAGATTGAATTTTTGAATGATTTTATACCTTAACCCCTTGCCATACTTTGACGAGTCTGAATCGTGATGAGAATTTTGAGCCAAACCTGAATATCACGAGTCTCACTCGTGGTCTTAATCTCGGGCCAAGTATGAATGTCTCGAACGGTGTCTTTTTTCTAAACACGGGCGCAGCTATCTCGCACTCAGTCGCACGATATAATGTTTCAAGTTCCGACACTCCGTCTTTGTCGCTTCGGCTCCTTTCTCAACCATTCGGGCGCAATGATTGGGCCCGGATTCTTCCGATTTAAATGGTATGGTAAGGGGTTTTAATATTACACTTCATTTGCAGAATGAACTGAGATTGCAAGATATGTCATGGAAACAGAATGAACAATTGGTCATTACAAACAAATCTAATAGCGAAATAAGTTTATATGAACAACAAGATAGATTTCAAGCAACAAAACGCACAAATGTAGAAATAAAACTTGAAACTACATACAGCAATTCTAAAAATAAAGATAATTTAAGCGAAATTGTCATTCAAAATAAATATGAAAAGAATTCATGTTCAATAATCAATGAGAGTATGAATAAAAATGTCAATTTTGTTAATGAAAAAGAAAGCTCATTAAATCATAAATCCGATAAAAATAAAAAATCTAAAATTGATGAAAATGATACAAAAAATATTAACGATTCTAAATGTAACTTAGAAAATAATACATTGCAAGAGACAAAGCATAATGACTTAAAACTTACTGATCAATTATTACAAATAGATATTCCTGAATTTTGTGATACTCTAGCTGAGGAGCTATCAACTAATTTGTTTGAAAGTAGTAGCCCTAAAATAAAATCTGCTTCAAGACGAAATAGTGAATCATTACTCGATTTCAACGATAGGAAAAAAGACTGTACCCGAAATGTTACTATTAAACACTCCATTAATGAAGTCCAAAACATTCAGAATGTGAATGATATACCCACCAAGAAAATAAGAATTTCGGACGAAACAAGTAATAAAGTATCAGCATGCAGAAATACGATTGCGCATTTATCTAGTTTTCAGAATGATATAAAAACAGAAGTTCTTTCGAGAAGTCCTAGTCTTTTTGATGATAGTTTAAATCTCGACACACAAATTTGTAATGTTCTTGAACAAAATATCGTTGATTCTCTACAATTCACCGAATTTGAAGAAACTAGATCATCTGAACCCAAAGTAACAATACAGGACAAAAAAAATGTAAAGTTACAAATCACTTCTAGTACTAACAACAATGAGACAGTCACAGAAAAGGATGTGAAAGATAAACATATAAATAGGAATTCTTTAAATTCACAATTAATTTTAAATTCACAAGTAAAACAGGGCACATTTTCGTGGAAAGATGATTCTTGGAATGAAACGAAGAAAATAATGGAGAAGTTACATCAAATTAAAGATAAAAATAACCATAATATATCAGTCAAATATAGCATCAAAGATGGAAAAAATGCGAATGTGCAACATTTTGTAGAAACCAATGAAACAAGTAGTACGACGTTAGAGATAAAAAAGAAATGCGATATGAAATTTGAACGAGCTATGGATGATTATATAAAAAGAGGACCACAGAAACGTAGACTGAGTAACGTGCCAGTTGCAAAATCACCTATTGCAAATGTCATGGTTTTTAGTAAAAACGGCGGAACATTGTTAGATTCAAACAAATCAGATTCAGATGACATTGTTATTGCTTCCCAAAATATAAATTCACCTGCTACAAGTATCAAGTTACAAAGTAAACTAGATTCTGCAAGGAAACAGAAGTTGTATACTCAAAAAGTTTCCGATCGGATATTTGATGATAAGAATCATGCAACCACTGTTTCAGGCAGAATAGAAATTGAAAAATGTAAAATCAAATCAAAATTAAATGAGATACTTGTACAAAAAACATTAACTAGTAAAAATTCTAGTATAGATAGTGTAATTTCGAATTCAGACGAAGATACACCCATAAAATCGGAAAAATTTTTACAAAAGTCTACATTTAATTTAAAAAGCACTCAAAATAGTCCTAAAACGTGTGTAAAAACAAATGAACTTGCAGACACTGTAAATGAAACAACTAATTGGAATACATTAAATATTATAAAAGTTGGAAGTGATAGAGCTACATTTAATTTATTTAAGCGTGAAGTGATGCAGAAACGATATATAGCGTTAGCTTTAAATTGTGAATTGTATAATGATAAAACTAATAATATAGGCTCTAAGATCATTGGTCCTACTACTATTGAAAGAAAAAAGAGGTCCAAAAAAGTGGAAAATTATGTGCATGCAGAGAGAAAATTATGTGGTGCTGCTATTGCTTGGGAAAACAATATTGCATACTATATTTCTTTCTCTAATGAACGAGGTATTTAAAATTATGTTAATATTGATTTTTCTCCCTCTTAGTTTCTAACACTATAAATTTTCAGATTTAAAAATCTCAAGCAAAGATCAAATGAAACTATTAAAAGAATTGCTGGGTAAAACATCTTTGTATATAAAATGCTTTGCAACTAAAGAAATGTTTAAAACCTTGTATAAATGCTGTAGTATTACCGCAAGTTGCAAATTTTTAGACCCAAAAGTAGCAGATTGGCTGCATCATGGGAACAACCATGAAAAAACATTTCATGAAATGGTAAACAATATGTACAACTTTATTTTTATAAATAAAGTTACATATTGTAGTAAGTTATGTTGTAATTGTACTATATTTAAATTAATACACAAAACAGGTGAAAGAATATTTTCCACAAGGATGTTTCATAGCTAAAAGAATAGGCACATGTTATGATGTAGGACCTGGATTGTATATCGAAAGTGAAATAGCAGGAGAGCTCAGAGCATCTGCAGAAGCTGTACTTACATGGCATATAACAGATAAACTATTAGACAAGTTAGAACAACNTGAGGACAGTGACCTTACTAGCTTGCATGGAATTAACTGGTTTAGGTGTATCATTAAAATCATTGCAAGATTTGTCTTCCATCATCCATGAAGAGATGATGTCATTAGAGGAACGAGCATATGCATTATGTGGAAGAAGATTCAATTTTTCCTCGTCTAAGCAAGTTGGAGAGGTTTGTAAATATATTAATGAGATGGATTGTCGTACAGTTGTTTGAATTTAATTGCTAAATTGTTAATTGTATAGATTTTAGGCTTATACAAGGGAAAAAAGATTAGCGTTAATAAAGCTGTATTGGAGCAGTCTGATCATCCAGTATCTAGTCTTGTTATGTCATGGCGTAAATTAAGTACAACTCAATCTAAGGCATGTATAGATTAAACAAGTTTTTGATAAAATTAAAAAAACTGAAATTACATGTATAAGTAAACGCGAGGATTCTTTATGAAAAAATGTAGAATAAAATTTTTTCACCAGAAGCTTCGTTTCTAAGAATAGTAAATTTACAAATTTATTTTATGTATGTGCCTGGTCAATTCCTAATTAAACGTGTTCAAACTCTATTTTCTTGGAGATGAAGCTTTAAACATGAAAATTATATTCCACATTTTTAACTTATTTTCACATGTATATAGAATAACTTTCTGCTAATTGTTTACTTATACCCAGTTAATAATTAGCCAAGTTCAAACTTTTCGAAAATTAAAACTCGGACGAAAAAATGTAAATTTACTTTCTATATTAATTAAATAATTCAAAGTAAAATAATGAAATACATTTTTTAGATTATATATCCAATATTGAATCTAGCTCAACACAGTTCTCGTATTCACGGTAATTGTATTACATCTACATTAACGGGTAGAGTTTCGATGCATGAACCAAATTTACAAAATGTGCCAAAGGATTTTAATTTTAAAGACAATAGCTTTACAATAAGTGTTCGAATGGCATTTATACCAGCAATAGGCAATGTTATGTTGTCAGCAGACTACTGTCAACTTGAATTGAGAATATTAGCTCATTTTTCAAGAGATATACTATTATGTGATATTATGCGGAAACCAGGTGATATTTTTAAGAAGATTGCAGCCAATTGGAATCACATATCTGAAGATCAGGTAAATAGTGTATAAACAATTTATATTGTTAAAAATAATTTTATTGACATATATTGACACATTAAAAGGTTGATGATAAAATACGTCAGCATACAAAACAACTGTGCTATGGCATGATCTATGGCATGGGAGTGAAAACACTTGCTGAGAATTTATCAGTAGATGAAGTTAAAGCCAAAGAATTTTTGGAATCTTTTATGAGTACATACCCAGGTATATCTAAGTGGTTGACTAATGTATTGGACAAAGCACGTACAAATGGTTACATAACAACTATCCTGGAAAGACGTAGAATGTTTCCTGAATTGACAAGTACAAACCCGGTGGAAAAATGTAGGTGTTCTCAAATATAGATTGGTTTCCATAACAAAATTTTTCGTATAATTAGGAATAAATTAATGTAATTTTTTAAATCTCATAGTACAAGCAGAACGCCAAGCAGTGAATACAAAAGTTCAGGGTTCTGCAGCTGATATTGCTAAAAAGGCAATGGTGAATATCGAAGAAAGAATACGAGTCGAGTTTCCAATGGCTACAACCATTATGCCTAATAGCAATCCTATTCGTAAATTGAGAAGTAACAGTAGAGAAGCACAACAAAGAGGTGGTTATCTAGTATTACAACTCCACGATGAACTTTTATATGAGGTCAGTAATAGCTTTGTATCAGTTTTCTATTTTGAATGCTTGTATTTTACTATCTTCCATTCCTTTTCCTTATATTAGGTGAATATATACGATTTGAACCAAGTTGCAAAAATAGTAAAGGAATCAATGGAACAAGTATGTCAACTTGCAGTACCATTGCCTGTGAAACTTAAAGTTGGACCAGCATGGGGGGATCTTTCTGAATATACTATTTGCTAATCTACTAGGTTTTTCTGCAAAAAAATATTTAGCATTGTTTGATTGTTTGATTGTTTGAATTAAGTTCTTAAATAAAAATTTTTTTATATACACTTTTACACGAAAAAGTAGTCAATCATGTTTCAATTTTTTACTGTGACTTATAATATTGTGCATTTTTGCATAGATTTATAGTAAGGTGAATTGTATGTACATATTTATTCTGTTTTTTATCATATTTTTTTATATCGTAATATGAAACAATGAATTGTATATTTAAATGATATAAATAATTGCATATTTCAGAAGATTAAACCGAGATTTAACTAATAAGTTAATATTTACTGAACATGAATTGTCAAACAATTTTTACTATTTGAATCATATTATATAAAGTATCAAAATTTATATGATACAAAGTTTAAGATTCAAATTTATACAAAAAAGATTAGAATAGTAATTTTTATACTTTTACTTATTAATATCATTATTTTTGTAAAAATGTATAAGTAAGTGATTGTGTTGTATAATACCATTGAATTGTATAAGAAATAAAAGTCTTTGTTGTTCAATATTTTCTATTAATATACATAATAGTAATCTTGTAAATATTATATCCTATATGTAATTTAAAAAAAATATTTCTTAAATTGTATCACAGGGTGGTGCAAGAGATTGATGTAATTTTGTTACTGCTGTTTGTACTATTTGTTGAAATGTTTCATCTTCTTTACTGGTAACTTCTAAATTTAATAAATCTATATGCGCTTTTTTTCCATCAACTGTTACATACAGCTTTTCTCCTTTAAAGATCTTAGGCACCGAGTCCTCCCCAAACATTTCTTGTAACATTTCTATCAAACATTCTTTAAAATGCATTCGATCCATTTTTGTAGGTGCTGGCAATACTTTGGGTGGCTGTTCCATCATCTCAGCTTGTAATATTGCAGTCAAAACAGAATCTGCGTACATATCATTTACAGGTGTTGCGATCCACTCCATAGTAACAATTTTTCCATCAATTGTGACATCAATATTTTTAAAAACACGTAATTTTTTATCATCTACAACTTCCAAATTTCCAGCAATTTGAGTTAGAAGATGTTTTAATACTGGTAACGATGCTGAAAAATAAATGCTCTGTCTTTGAATAACTTGACTCATACTCATGTCCGTATATTTTGATAAGTCGCAAGGTGCTAGCATATGATAGTTGAAATTTCTTTTCACTAAAACCCCAGATAATGTCTGTCCTGGTTTTGGTGTTTCCATTGCTAATGTGCCCATTACTTTGGCAGTTTTCTCCCCTCTAAAGTATAATTCTACAGCAACAGTATTTCTTGGATTATGTATTTCCATTGTTGTATTGGGATCATCTTCATATTCTCTTTGCAATGCTGCTTTTAATCTACCCATTTCGTTTTGTTCCCCATGCACAAGTACAACATGTGGTGGTTTTAAAATACGTATGAATTCTGAAGTTTGTTGATAATCTGTATGTGCTGAAAATGATATATAGTCAACAGACATTTTTAATGGTAACTTTTGTCCAGACATAGTTGTAATCTCTTCAGGTTCTGATAAAATAGTTTTTGCCAATGTTCCCTCTACACAGTAACCAGCGATTATAACTCCATTTTTTGCATCTGTACACCAAGATTCAAATAATTCCCTTGATAGCCCACTTTGCATCATACCAGGAGAAGCCATTACTACACATGGCCCAATATCTTCGAAATGATCAATTCCTTTTAAATTGGAGATATGTTTAAATACAAAAGGATTGTTAATAGCTATTTGCCTTCTAATTTTGTCGTTCATTGCATTTACATAAGTTTGATAAACAGCCATACATTTCTTTGCTAAAGAAGAAGCATAATAAATGGGAATTTCATGAAGTTCAGGATGTTGACTCCAATATTCATCCAAAATAAGGAGAAGTTCTTGTGCTCTACCTAATGCAAACACTGGTATTAAACATCTTCCCCCTCTATTAACAATTTCATGAACTAAATTTGTAAATCTTCCTTCACGATCTTCTCTTTTTTCATGTATATGTGTACCATAAGTAGATTCAGTAATTAAAACATCTGGATGAATATTTGGAATTTCAGCTGCCATCAAATGTCTATCTTCTTGTCGACTAAAATCCCCAGTATATAAAATTTTAACACCTGCTATTTCAATCATAAACATAGCAGCACCTAATACATGGCCGGCATTATAGGCCCAAAATTTGATTCCAAATACATCTTTTTCTTCATGGAAATTGATAGTTTCTATTTTGTCCATACTAGTTTCTAGATCAGATTCAGTGTATAACATTTGTTCTGTTGCAATATTACTAACTTTGATATAGTCGGACAAGAGCCAACGATATATAGCTTTAGTGGCGTGTGTCATAAAACATCGTCCTTTAAAACTGGTTTTTTGTAAAAACCATGGTAAAGCTCCACAATGGTCCAAATGAAAATGAGAAATTAACAGTAAATCAATCTCATCTGCTTCTACCAAGTCCACAAACGGTAATGCATCCATGCCAGATAAGCCAGGATGTATACCACAATCTAACATAATCTTTTTGCCTTTAAATTCTAACATGATACACGATCTTCCCACTTCTTGGCCAGCTCCAAGTGGTCTAATCGATAATAAATCACTTTCTTCGGCTGGCACTTGTGTTTCTGGCTTTCTTTTCACGGACATTTTTTTATAATTTTGTGATTATCACCCAATCATAAAAATTATTCATAAGTCACATTCTCATGTGTAATTTGTGCCAATTATATTACAAATGACACACGTTTTTTCTTATGTTTATAGGCATTGTTTGTACAAACATATCTTATTGTTACACCGGAAAGAAGGAATAAATCTTCAATGATCATATACTTAATTAATAAGTAAAGCGATAATAGAGGTTAGAAAATTGTACTTCAGATTTAGTGGTTAAAATATATGAAAGATATATTCAATGAAATTAGTTAAACAAATCTAATCTTCTTCTCTATTACAAACAAAATATCACGTTAATATTTAAATTAGTTTACTTCAACTTTTAAAACTTTTAAGTTATGTTATTGTATACGTATAGAGCAATCAAATTGCCACTTACAAGCGCCACAACTATAATATACTACACGTGGAAGCGTAAGTATAAAATTTAATATAATTTTATTTACATGCACAATATGCACATATTTCATTACTAACAAATATTTTAATTCTTACAACGGAAATGTAAATATGTAACCTTATACCTATATTAGTTTTTCTAAAAAATGAAATATATTTTGTTTAACTTGATATTAAAGAAAGAAATAAAATTATACTCTTCGTTTGAATTATTAATAAATTTTAGTAGAAAAATAATTGGAAATTTCCACTCAATACATACAAATATTTATATATTTGTCCAAAAAAAAGTTATAGATAGTAAATGTCGAATACATGTAAGATTAACTTTTAAAATTAGACATGTTAGGACTAAAGATTATACACTATAAAGAATTATCCGAATTTCCGTTAATCATAAAACCGCGATAGATTCTTAAACCAGGAATTTGGTCTTTTCTTAAATTTAATACAACGATACAATGACTTGAGCTTTGTAGAAATTTTAAATAGAATTTAGGCCTTAAAATAGTGTTTTTAGTTGGAACAGGCTTGGAATAACATCGGTTTTAATTAAATAAAAGCGTTACAAATTAAAGGCTAAGCTAGATTATACACGTAAAACTCGTACCTTAATCGCCAACTCGAATTTTTCATTTCCTTCCCGTACAAGCGTCTAATATTCATATGTATTTGATATCCCACGTTAGAATACACAACTTTCGTAAACTATGTGCAAAAGCAGTTGTTTTAATTGTAAAAATAATATAGATATTTAACTTTTTATTCGAGACGAAAAATTACGCGCACTATTCAAAATTTCAACCGACTCTATCAAATTACCTATACTGTCGACAGGTGGTGTCTCTACGTTCTATTCAATTTTAACAAAGCGCGCGAAAATAAATTGTTTTATAACATATAATTTTACATGTTACATTATTAGTATTATTATATTATTCTGCCTTTTTATTTGTAAGTTATATATCATCTCTTATGTCCTTGTAACGATATGTTTAATTCAAAATCTAAATATTTCTCATTTTTTATCATTTCATTTCATTCATTAAAAAATTAAAATAAAAGCAGAAATGTATAAGATAAAGAAGAATATCAAAAATTAAATACCAGCTTAAACAAATTTTGACGATTTATATATAGAAAATTGGTTTGAAAAAGATAAATGTGACATTGCAGATACATATGCCTACATTATTATATGTATTTAAATTAATAAATTTATNTATATATATATATATATATATATATATATATATATATATATATATATATATATATATATATATATATATATATATATATATGTATAAAGCAATAAAATTTATATCAACGATATTTAATGAATAACAGGTATCTATACACATACCTTTTAGTTAACAAAAATTATTAATTTTTGGAAACGTTTTGTATACTTTGTCAGTGTGTATTTGCAACGCGAAAAAATATATGAACTTTAACCGAGAGTAATTTAGTTTAACATTGAAAGATGGCGCTTTTACGAGTACTGTCTGGATGAAAACGCGCCAGATTAGATTTCAATAAAATCTAAAATATTTGTAACATTCACGAAGATCATATCACGTAAAAGTATTATATATATATTTTTATATATTTGATATTATGATATTATGATATATTTGATATTTGGTCTGTGGTCAAACAACCGTAACTTCGCTCGGAGACTTATATTTCTATTTCTATCAGCTGTCGATCGCGTAGGTATTTAACAAAGTGGAACCATAGATTATGCTAGTAGTTTAACGGATTATTACTCGTGACAACGTAATTCCAAGATAATTGGCAAACAGTTCTAACTGTATCTATCTACTAACGGTATCTAAGTGCGTTGTGTCTTCAAGAGTAAAGTTCACACTTTAATATGAGTACGTAAAACATAAATATGACACTAAAATACTTATTGTGCCGAGTTATCATCTATTTTGCGTTATATCTGGCTCAACATTTGATTATATAATTTTAACATTTGATTACATAATGTTGACTGGTACAAACTCTAGGTCGTATCAGGATATATGTATAGTGCTATCAAACGTAGCTCGATTGCTACTGCTGCAAATTAATTCAAACATTACGATATCTTCGAAACATAAAAATATTATATTCGAAATATAAACTAACTGGTTTTCATTTTAGTTTTTATCATTACAAAGAGGTTACAAGTTTCATAGAAATTTGTCAATTTTCTTAGACGAAAGCTTACAAAGGATATAATCTAACGACTACACTGTATACTGGGCTATGTACATTTCGCAACCATCACTCATGTTTACCCATTTTTTCCCCACAGTGTATGTATATTTGAAAGTATCTGAGAAATTTGAAAAAAACTTTTAAGAATTTATTCTAGATCCATAAATGATAACGATACCTGATCTTATTTATTGACGTTAAGATAGATAAAAACATTATCTTTATTCGAATGTCCAAATTTTGAATTGATTTCGTCATTCGTGTACTCCTTATTTGCTTATTTTTCCTTTGCGATTCGCGTCTAAAACTATTATTTAATTAAAGCTTGAAAAGAGAATTTTATGAATTCATTTCAAAACCGCCGAAGCAATAGAAGACGTATCTTTATCCAAATATATAATATCATCCATGTATTCCTTTACTATGTTTGCAATTTAGAAAAGAATTAAACTTTTTTTGTAATAGACAAACTTTCTTACTACTTTACAAATATCAACAGATGCAAATATAATATTCCATAAGTGTAAACGTTACTTCAAGAAATGATCGGACATGATATATTAATTGTAAATTTAAAAAATGTTAAATAATTGTTTGTTAATTTCGACCTTTTTACATATGTATTTTGTTATAATTCAGCAAGTTTAACTTGTAGTGCAAATTGAAATAGCAGTACACATGAAGGAACCGAGATGCTAAAGGTCATGAGTATATGCTAGTCCAGTGTCGCTTCAGTTTAAAATAGCGTATACAGTTACAATTCTACAGCCAAACGGTTCAAGCACACAGTTATTTTAAAGCTTCTATCTTACAGACTTATTCTTTTCTCCGCCTATGTCTCGCATAAAATTAGTCCTAACGATAATTATTCTTCTGGTAGGTTTATTTTGCCAAGTAACAGATGGGGAATTTAGCCTGGAATTGGTTCAAGTAGTAAGTATTAATTTTTTATTTCATTTCACTTTATCCATCTTTAGTTTTAGTTTTAGTTGCTTATTGTCCTAATAATTCTTCGGATGAGATTAGATTAAGATTAATTAAGGTGAGATTTCCCTAAACTACATTTAAAAATTTATATATTTTAAAGCTGTTTACTTTGTAATTACAATTTATCAATAGCCATTCGATAACGAATTATGTTTTAAGTTATCATATTAACCATGAAAATATAATATTCAATAACAACAGCGAATAGTTAATAATACAGTTGGTACTACAAAAATTAAGAAAATATCTCGATATGTATTATTCATAATTCTTGGAATTTCCCCAGTTATTTAGACATGGAGATAGAACACCACGTGAAAAAGAAATATCGCCAGTCGATTATCATAATATATCAATTTATGAACCGTGGGGTCTTGCTCAACTGACGAACGTAAGCAGCAATTACGAGCGTTACACGATAAAATAAAAATGTTAGTGTTATAATAAATAAACTGTTTTCAGGAAGGAAAGATGAGAGAGTATCGGATCGGAACGATGTTAAAAGAACGTTATGGTAAATTCTTGGGAGATATTTATCATCCCAGCGACGTTTATGCGTACAGTACGGATCACGACCGAACAAAAATGTCCCTTCAATTGGTGTTAGCTGGACTCTATCATCCAAGTCCACAGCAAATGTGGAATCAAAATTTATCGTGGATGCCTATACCGATCTATTATATGCCAGAGAAAATCGATAATATGCTGAAACCCGATTTTTCCCCATTGTAAGCGTTTTATCGGGTTAAGACATTTTTCTGTTGTTTTATCATATATTGACGAAAGAGACGCAAATTTATAAAGAACAATAGAGGAAACGAACACACCAATTTGAAATACTAATAAGAAAAGAAAGCGAAACATATGCTCTGGAAATGTAAATATTAGAGTCAAGATGTTTTATTTACAGATACATGAAGGCTGTAAACGAAGTTAGAAATACGGAAGAGGTTCTTCGAAAACTATTACCCTATAGAGATCTATTCGAGCTACTTAGCGAAAAGACTGGCCTGAATATAACGACAACGCATATGGCATATGAAGTATACAACCAACTTGTAGCCAAGGTATGAGAAATTATTTATTATAATCTGAGATTATAAAATTATTACCTTTTGAGTACTACCTGGTATGATGATACCTGAAGATGATTTGAAACTCAAACATTTTGCTCTAATAATTGAATTAAAGAAACGTATAGTACAGCTGATAAATTTTAATAATTTAAATTTGTGTAATGTAATGTATGTATGTTAAAATAATTTTGCAGGAAACCATGAATCATTTATTGCCAGAATGGTATACCGACGAAGTTTCCAAGAAGCTACAAGATATCGTGAAGATAGAATACGAAATTCGTTCATACACACCGCTTTTGAAACGATTGAACGGCGGTTTGATTATCAAAAGATTCATTGACAATATTCGAATAAACGAGAAACGCGATAAACCAAGAAAGATTTACTTGTATAGCGGACATGAAGTAAATGTCGCTGCTGTTGTAAGAGCACTCAACTTAACTGAGCCTGAGATACCGCCTTATGGATCTGCGATTATATTGGAGAAATTGAAGAATCTAAATAACAAGGTCTACATCAGGGTAATTACGTTTGATAATTTATCAATGTACTATGTATATAATTGAATTAATTTATTCAACGGGCTAAGACAAAATTAACATGATATATATATATAATAATATCAATGCATTAACGTAGTTAACGATAAAATCGATAAAGTTGCCGATTAATATATATTCGTACGAGGATGAAAGGATATTAATTCTTAGAAATTAAAAGTTATGAAACCTAATTAATCGGATATGTGTAATTATGGCTGGCAACAAAACACGAGGTAGCAAAAACTATTTTATTCATAATTTAGTTGGTTTTTGCACGCATATATCGGTCGCATGGACAGTCTTTTATCAGACGATGTGTTCGTTTGTTTGGATGGAATAAAGATTAATTCGTGTTTTAATTTATTACCGTTCAATTATATGTATTATTTTTTTCTTTTAGATGCTATTCTGGAACGGAGTTACGGACGAATTGAAAGTTTATAAAATTCCAGGATGCGATGAAATTTGTCCAATTGAAAAATATTTAAATATCGTAAATGACTTGCTACCATCGGACGAAGAAGTTAACCACAAATGGGATTATCTATCGAAAGAAGAGTTACAAAAGCTATACGTCGAAACGCTTAATGTTAATTAAACGTTGGTCATATTATAACAACGATATAATTGCGACACGAACTAACACTTACCGGTAATAGGAAAGAAAGATAGGAATTTATTTACGAACTATCGTAAACTAATGACGTAACATAGCAAACTGATAACAATATGTACTTATAATATTAAGTATTTTCAATCTTTCAATCTCAAGCTCGTTAAGAAACAAGTTGTCTTATGTTCAATGAATAATCTTTCGAAACAATTTCAATTTTCTTTTAAATTTTAGATACGTATTTGATTAATTTTTGAGAACTTGTTGAGAATTTTAAGTAAGTTTTACTGGCGTGGTACTGTGACACGATTAATAATTATTTGTAATATGTTTGATTGTAGCTGAATCTGGTGCTTAGATCTAAAGGATGAAGAACTTGTTCATGACACATTTTATATCTTGACTCAAGCTAAAACTACAATTGCCGAATGTATTATGTACAACCGATGGTAATCCGCATCTATTATCTTAGTCGATGATTATAGTCAACGCCATTTTACCTTTTACCGACGTACGATATAATTATTTATGGTAAGTTATCTTTGCCGATATTTAACGAAATGATTTTAATCGACCATCGATGACAAGAAGTTTATCGATCGTATGACCTTTTTTTAATTTCTCCAACCGATCGCAATATGTACATAGTTACATATATTATACCATAGTTTAGTTTTGTATCTTCGTTGGACGCATAATTCTTAAATCACTATAAAAACTAGTACTTGATTGTTATAACATTCTTATATTTGAGATCTAGAATTCTTTTAATCAGAAAAAATATAATAATATGCTTTCGTAATATGTATTATATAAAATGCTGAATTCAAAAACATTTGCTATCGATGTATTCATTTTCACACACTTATATATACAATATTGTTAAGAATACAAATATTA
Source organism: Bombus soroeensis (assembly GCA_014737365.1). Lineage (NCBI taxonomy): Eukaryota > Metazoa > Arthropoda > Insecta > Hymenoptera > Apidae > Bombus > Bombus soroeensis. Next base: position 922,574 of record JACXIL010000219.1, on the reverse strand, counting down.
TTTCATTCGATTTGCATGCCTTTTCTACTTAGTTGACTTGCACTTAATCGTCAATTTAATATGTAGTACATAATTGATATTCATATTTTTAATACTATTATTAGTATTTTAACTTTAAGAACAATGACTTATAAATTTATTCGAAAGGAATTTGTAATAAAAATCTTTTTTACGATATTTTATACGTATACGGAATGCTAATTGCGTAAAATGGATGTTAGTACATGTAGGAATAGTAAGTTTAAGTCATACAGTTCCAACTTATATATCTACGTATCTCTGATCACTTTTTGCCTTTATAAGATATTAAATATTACGCGAAAGTAGAATATGCATTTGTATATATATATATATATATACATATTAATATTTCATTACTATTTTGTCATCCAGGCCTATTTCTGTAAATTTGAAAATACGGTTTGTAATAGTTTAATAAAAATTATACAATCTAGTAGTATTATCTAGTATTATGGTAAAACTATACTATCAGCGATCATGTTCGATTGTATCTTTTACGTATATAAAACCATTCCCTCAAATAATGATTTTGTACTCGTCACTTGATAAATATTTTCAACAAAACTTGCCATAGACTGCGTATTTTTAAAACAATAATCAATACGTACTCCACGCAATTCATACGCATACTTCCAATTGTGGCCGCTGTACGTGTCCCAATCGCTCGTCCGACGTTCGCTGACCGATCTCGCACCGCGAAAAACAGTCCAAACAATTTTATCATCGTTTCGTTCGATAAGACAACCTACACACGTACGATAGCCCGCCAGAGTGTCGGAACAGTTGTGAAAACGTTTTAAAAAAATTTTAATCAAACATGGTGTGAAAAAATTCTATTCTATATTATTTTCTTCTTATTTCTCGATAAGGTCATCGTCTCGTGTCCGCTAGTGTTTGTTGTTCGACCGGACCCCAACACATACAGTATATAATTCATAACGTTTCTCTTGTTATTAACGATATCGCCCTAAACCTATACATATGTATCTACCGCCATTCTTAAATGTTACATTTTTGGAGAAAATATTAACGCGGAGATACGCGCGTATATCGTTAAATGCAAAGGTTTAAACGAGTACATTCGATGCCAGAAATTATTCCACGTTGTTTGGCTTCGTACGGGACAGATCGCGAAGAATCGATTCCCGTGATCGGATTAGAGTTCGAGTACGACGACTTAACTACAAATGATCATAATACATACAAACAAGCGCAAACGAGCGTTTGAGCGGTATAGAATAGTCAGAATTGTCATTAAGCCCGAAGAATGGTTGCCCGTTGTGACCCGTGGGATCTGCCGGTTGCGTCTACACGCGCCTCCACGCGCCTCCACGTTCGACCGAATTCAGTCACACGGACAGCATACACCTTCGCAAACGTTCGATTCCCTCGATTCTTGCCTCGACCCCGACAGATCTCATATCATCCACCGCCATCCCCAGGGCTCTCACTCATCTGCCGACAAAAGAGCATCTGCGCGATCCGATCTGTAATGCTACTGCAACCTGTTCACAAGTAGCTTGCCCCGTGCACAGCATGAATTCATTATCAGTCTAGTATAAACATATTGCCACTGGAATCGGGAACGGGGAGCCGCTGTCAGTAGCGGAAGCTACGCGCTACCAATCCGACTGCTGCTTCTGCCTATTATCCATCCTCCCCCCGGACCACCTATCCGTTCCACGGCTTACCATTCTTTCATACGTCAATCAGCTTATAGAAAATTCTGATTTAGTCAATTTTAGCCGGAACGCGTAAAACTATAATCCCATAGACGGGGTGCTAATCGAAGATTCGGCGGAACGCTGGGCTGTCTGGTTTCCGCAAAGTGCCACAAGTATTTCGTAACCGAGTTTATTATATCTCGTTAGAGCCTGGAAGCTGTTTTCTATCTTATTGCTATTTAAGATTCGTAAAAGATCGTGGTTTAGTCGGCTTTAACTCGCCGGGACGCGTTACCGCGATACCATGGGCGATGATCGAAATGTAACAGTCCCTTTTTCATATTTCGCTATTACACGTCTTTTATCCGTTTTTGTTTGAGATTCCATGCATACGTTTCCAATTCGTAGAGAACCCTAGGGCTTAAAAGTCTTTTCTTGTTACACTCTGGTCACCCTTAAAAATACTCACCCTTCGTACCTCACACCTTCGCGCATAAGCTAAACACAGTGACAGCTGTCATTCGATCGTTTCTATGTATACGAAATATATGTACTTTGGACGGAAACGACTTTTAGGGAGAAAAGCTTTGTATTTAACGTTCGTCTACGAATAACATTCTATGTGTCGAAAGCTATACGGTTCTATAAAATTCCATCAGTCGTTTCGTAGGCATTTTAATCGTACCTTTATTTCTATCGCACATAGTAAACAGGTGTTTGTTTTAAAGATTCGTACGAATCGCCCAACGATACACCTACGATATAGGTGAATCTGTCCCATTTCTTACAAAGAATTCTTCAAAAATCTCAACTATCCAAAGCTGTGATATCTTTGAAAGTCGTGTATCTTTATAAGCTGCGATATCTTTAGTCTTGTCTAGAAACTAACGAGAGAGAATCCAGTTTATAGACGGACGATGCAACTCGTTTCCCTGATGTTTGACCGAAATTCTCAGGAAAACGGATCTTCGCGATGAAGCGCCGGAACTGGAACGAAAGCGGTGATGGACAAAAAAAGAAAAACGAAAAAGAAAGAAATTCTTCCTAGGCGTAGCTAATATAGCGGACACACGTACGTAGACGTAGGTACACGTGTGTGGTCAATGGCAGGCTGACTGTATATGCAGGACTGCGGTGGCAGGTGACGGCGTGTTGTGAGCTGCATAATGAATAATGCCAAAGCCGAACCACAAGCCGTTCCTGTCCTTCCACTTGGCTGACTGAATGACAGCCAGTCTAGGAAAAACCGCTGATTGGCTGTACATGCTCCTGGCTCTCGTGTCTGTCACATTCTCTGTGTCTACCTGTGTGGGGCTCGATCGAAATCAAGCTACACGCCGAGACTGATTTTCGTGTTTCCACCCGAAGGCGAATTCGTTCGATTTCTCGTTTCTTTTCGAATATCCTGTATCGCGTTCCGGATACAACGTACGATCGATGGTTAAATGCTAAGTTTCAACGAGACAGAGTTAAAGGGTGTGTGTTTAAGTACGATGCTCGAGTTTCTAGAGAATTTGCAGATTGTTAGGTTTCCATCGAATTTTTACCTTATTACATGTATACGCGTAGATATAAGAATTGCTTTGCTTTAATTTAACGCGCGAAATGCATTTGTAAAGCGTCAGGAGATATTTATAAACGAGAGTTCAACTACCATGCACAGTGTTTGTAAAGTTTTCTTAGCACTTTCGCGTATATGGTGCCACATCCGAAGCTGTATGGTCGATGCGATGTTGTTACTGTCACGATATAAATTATAATTAGTGGAGCCCGTAATACCCTTTGAATAAATAATCAACGAGTAGCAGCAACTACCCGTACGCTCGCCTCCATTTAAGTCAAGGTCTCGGAACTCATTTCTTGTCACACCTTTATGCTCCCGTTGAACATAAATTTACACGGTAACCGCATCTCGAAAGTCGAGCTGCTGCTACGTCGATAACTCGACAAAGGACGATTTCTTTTCCGTTTCGTCTATCGACGTTAATGAATCGACGAGTGTCAAAAGCTAAATTAAAATTTAAAGAAACACGTAGGTCGAGAAAATTCGTTTAACCAAGAACACGTTTCAATTTCACTAACGAATGTATCTTTTGTCTCTCGTAAGAACGAATATATTATATTTTATATAATTTCTTGCCTTCTCCTTTAAATCGACTAGTAGAAAATTAAACCAATTTCAAACGTCGTAAGAATTAATTTTAAAGTTTCCAAATACGATAAAAACGATACGTCGCAATCGCATAAAATTAATTTCGTTGGACAGTATGAAAAGATTTTATCGCGTCGAAGCTGGAGAAAAACTAAAATTCACAGCGTCTATTTCATAACTAAAATACAGCATAAGGTATGGAGATGCACGAGTAAGACTTCGTTTAAAGGACACTGAAATTGCTGGCTCGCAACCCTCGATAACCGTGACGGCGCTTGGAGAATCGAAAACTACTTTAAAGTAATTAGAGGATTGTCAACCCATCCCAACCCATTGCCTGTTCCCATTAGGGATGTTCCTCGAGTACAGATTCGAGTGGGATGAACGAGGAAAATCCCTGCTCTCAAACCCTCTCGCATCAGGAATCCAACTAAAATTTGCAGCTGGATATTATTTTAGGTGGCGGAAAATGTTCGATCAGTCGTTACGAAAAATGCTATGTATTACGTAAAATTTCAAGAATTCGTACGACGAAAGCAACTATCATTGTCCAATTTCGAAATTTTGCCTTTATTTATTTCAAATAATACCATTTGTTCTTCGTATAAATATTACGTCACAGGCGCAGAATTCGTTCTTTCTTTACCATTTTCCATGGATTCTATCGTATGGATTTCATTCGTGAGATAATTAAACTAACAGTTACGTTATCTTGGAAATGAGCGTAAAAGACGATAGACCACAGGTACACGTAGATGCAGGTAGTACGAAGGAAGTTTAGGAATGATTTAAGATGGTATTTTATTTTATTCTTTGTCCGAGGTGGAATCGATACTCGATGCAGAATTTTCCAACAGCTTTTGTCCGTGTTCGGTAACAAACGGCAGATGGTTTCCGAAAAGGCTTTCGGAGCTGCTCTTCTTCGGAATTCGTCGAATTCGAAATGGTAGCGCGGTCTCAGTTTCCTAGAACGCTCCTTGCACGCAAATTGGGTTCAACGTGAATACTTAATGCGAAACTGTGGTCGAGCAGGAGTCAAGGTGCAGTGATGGGAGACAGAGAGGAAAAGGTCGTTTGGCGTCCGTCCGAGGTGCCAACTTAGTTAGATCGTCCAACCAGGCGACTTCGCACGGTACATCAAGTCCGATATATCATCGACATTCTCTACTACTATTATACTATACTTACCATTATACATTTTTCAAAAGGCATTCTATTAACCGAGAACGAAGATATTTTCGCTTACCTAATGACCGAATCCCGTGTCATAGATTTATAGGTATAATTTTGTTGCTCTTTGCATAACGATATATCACGTATTGTTATAGTTAGACTATGCGATTATTCCTTCTTATTCCGCGGAAAATAGTTGCGATAATAATTTACCGCGTATTTGCACCTGTTAATTTAATCGATTTATTCGAATCTAAATTTATGATATTAATTGAAATTTCATTTAATCCATTGGAAATTTGAATCATACTGTAAATAATTTTCCAAAATGTCAGCGAAAATATGGCAATTTTTAAAGCGTACGGCGAGACACGCAGAATCGTAGCCAAAGAGAATGGAGGAAATCAGAATCGGCGGAATAACGTATGTACATACATACGACAGCATAATGTATAGAAGTAAAGAAAATTTTCTGTTTGATTTCATGGCAGCATCCTTTTATCGAACATTGTACCTACTAAAGAAACATGTTACATATTGAAGAAGATCCTGCTTCTGAAGCCACGCGATCCGTATTCCGACGATATCAGAAGAATATACGATGTAAATGATTCTCGTTATTAGGTAGAAACCGAGTTACTTCGTTCTCTAAGCGAATTACAAAAATTGCGAGCTGTTCCCGTACCGCGGCAAGGATGTTTTTTTCTAGTAATACTTAAACGTGACCTTCTGTATTAAGGGAATACATGTGCATATTGTAGTGGAAATATAGCTTACTGCGGGTATTAGAAAATAAAATTAAAAGAATTCAACTTTGTAGATTTTTTTACATATATATATATATCGAACAAATACTTATTTCGCTCGAATACAACAAAATTGAAATCAAAATGATACTCGTATATTTAAAATTATAGGAATTTTGTACAATTTTATTAATCGTTCTTATCGGTATCGCGTTTTCACGTACGATACTGTTCGAAATGTTGATAGGATAAAATATTCGTACGTATAAAGAGACTCGCATAACGTATACGCGTGGCCGTATACGTTATTTCGCGAAATAAGTGAAATACGTCGAGGAGCACGACCACGCACGGTTAATCGTCGTTTCTCGCTACCTGCGAGCGATATCGGTTGCTTTTCTCTCGCGTTGACATCCTTCGGAGGAAACAAAACGATTTACTCGACGAAATTGGACGTGAGAAAGTTTTTCACGCCACCGCAAAAAACGAGAAGAAAAGAAATGGGGAAAAGAAGGGAAGAAAGAAAGAAAGACAGAAAGAAAGAAAAAAAGAAAGACAAAGATATACGTTACAGGCTGTGTGATTAAAAAGAAAGAGCAAGTCCATGGGAAAGAAGTAATAATCGCTAGAGAAGGACGACACTTATCCTCTGATACAACATTCCGGACGTCCTCGGTATCGTGGTCACTGCAGTCGCATTAGTTAGGACTAACAACGCTGGCGGACAATCAAAAGCTGATGGGCCATGATTCGCTATGATAATGAACCATGAATATAGCATGAGGCGAGTGAGCTGGGGACGGCAACTCCTCGCTTCGCTCGCTAGCCTCCATACCGTGGCCAATGGTCGGGGTTAAAGGGAGTTGAGGTGGGAATATGAAGGGATGAGAAGAGTCGAGCCACCGATGCGCGGTAATACCTCTGTTGACGCTCGGATTAAAGTCTTTTTCGACGCACGCATCGAACCGGCTTCATCGGCATCGAACCCTCCCGCTTGTCCACCCTTTCTGTCACGAGTCACCAAACTCGGCACAGAGTTATCCTTTACATTTCCGACGCAATCCTCTACGCTCCGCGCCGGCAATCGAGCGCGATTCTTGCCAATCGGTTTCTTGCCGATAACGAAAGAAGACAACTAGCTAACGAGCGATAAACCAGCGACCAATTCGAACAAGTTTTTCGCGAAAAGCGAACGAGTCTTGGACGCGTTACCCGATAAGTAACGTTGGCGAAAGGAATAAAACGTAGGAAACAATGGCCGATTATTACTCTTGCAATCGGTACGTCGTACCTACTTCTAACGTTAGAGGAGGGTTAAAGAATTGGAATTATTTTCAGATGGAACGTTCGACTTGTAGGTAAACTTGTAAGTTTTCGTTATTTCGAATAATAAAAGGTGTACGATTTAGAGAAATACATGGACGATTTGATAGTACTTAATGATTTCTTAGTAGTAGAGCAGATTCAGATCGATAGATTTCAGTGGTATCGACAAATTATAGCTTACAACGAGCAAGTGGTAGTCTGTTTAAAAACTATCTTGGAAAGTATCGTTCCGTTAACTTCAAAAGGGTTAAAAGAAACAAACTTTTCCTTTCTTTTCTAAAACAAGGTTATCGTCTGACACAACGGCTAATAGTTTAGCCGATGTATAAACCTCCTTCTAACGCACGCAAACGATATAAAGACTTAAAGATCGAAGATACAAGATAGGAGATATAGCTAGCAAAAGTGACCTACAAATATCTATATTCGGTCGCTTTAAAAAACACGCAAGACGATATGCCGTACGTGATGTGGGGGGGGGGGGTAAAAAGGGCGAAAAGGCCGAAACGACGTACATATTGTCTAAGATTGTAAACCGTAGAAAAGTGCATAAAGCAAGACCGTGAACGCTCGTGGCGATAGAGGGCATGTGCGGTAGGAGAGGGGGTGCAGAGAGTATAAGGGTAAAGTTAAGGGTAAAATAAACGGGGGCGGTTGGATAAAAAGGAAGGGAAAAGAAGGGAAAAGAGGGGCAAACAGAGGAAGAAGAAGGAATATGCGTGCACGCGAAGGTGCGTGCGCTGTATAACCATAACCGCGGAGCTGGAGCCACTGTTTCAGCGTTTCACAGAGCGGAGCGGAGCCGAATGACTGAACGAGGGTGCGGACTCGCGTGGCCCGCATTGGCTGCTGAATTATATATGAATGGAGCGTAAGGGCTGTTGCCTAGCAACCGCATACACCACGTTAAGACAAAATGGAGAAGCACGCAGCATCCGTGCGCGGGCTGAGCTGCGTTCTCCCTTTCTCCGTCTCTTTTCTCTTTGCATCGCGGTCGGGTCGCGTCTCGTCGTCGTGCATTTCCAGTAAGAGTAAGACATTCTTCTCTCTCTTCTTCCAACTCAACTTCCCCCTTCCTTCGTCTCTTTTTCCGTTTCTCCTGCTTCTCCTGCTTCTCCTCGACGAACCATTTTGCTTCGGCCTGCGATCAAGCTTCACAGGACATTTTTTCTCCCGCTGGACCCTTCGATTTCCCTTCGATTTCCATTCGATTTCCATTTGATTTTCCGTCTATCGTATCCGATATCTCGATTTAACGACGATTAAAGCATCGGCAGAGACACGTTCGAGTTTTGAAAATTCACGCGGCTTATCTCCCCGTTCTCGGCGTTTGGAAAGTTAGATTTTTCAGTTGGTTAAAAGGAAATTACGTTTGGAGTTTTCGCGTCGTTGATCTTTTTCTTACTCGCGTGAGGAATTTTTCAAGTTACTTTAACGTGGAATTAGGAATTAGGAACGAGCACGTATAAGTAGGTACGGCTAGTTGTACGTATCACAGTGCAAAAAATACTTTTTCCCATGGTAGGTACGTTAATGAGATACTTAAAGATTTTTTTTTTTTTTGTCATTAACGGGTGGCCATTGAAGTCAGGTTACGTTACCGAATCGTAATTTCAGCTCGGATCGTTCTATCTTTTTTTCTGTTCGTCGTTTCTACTATTTTACGTACGTGCGCATTAAGCTGATAAGTAGACGTATCTTTGACGGGAGCAATGGACGTCCATTAGCAAGCTTTGTACCGATCTCGGGGTAGCCTTCTACCCCGGCGTTAACCCCACCAACCTCGCTACCCCAACCATTATGTCCCGACTATATCGTACGCGGCGAGCCACGTACTGTTCTTCTTCCCATGAGCGCCATTATTCGTTCCTTCTCCGTCTTTGAAATATGCTTAGGTCGTTCCACGGTTGCTTTCGTATGTATCTTGATCTCTTACGACGCTCGATATGAGCGTTTATCACGGTGGATAAATTATTTCTACGAATTTCAGCCTGAAAATAACATCTACGGAGTAATACGTATTTTCGTCGACCCAAGTTTGGTAATAGCGTCGCCAATAATCGTAATTATTTGCGATACAAGCTATGCGAGATACAGATACGACCTTTTTCGATTATTTAATCTTATAAAGTTAGGAATATAAAGCTTTTAGGATGTATTATTATCGCGTTGTTATCGATACCCTGCGATAACGTATTCCTTTTACCGCATAAACCATTGATATATTTGCGATAAGATGTATCTACGTCTGTACTTGCTTATCCTGAAATAAGCATTTACCCACTTTAAATTATACATCTTGGACAGTCTTGCATACATACGTATGTATCTACTTACGCCGTATGTGCTAGAGCGAATGTGTCTGACAGGTTACGGACCGTTTCTACTTATTATCGTAAACCGGTGTGTACTATCTTTACGAGGTATATTCGTATTTACACGTGAGATCAGGCTGGCACGGTTGACCCGCTGATGTGACATTTCGCGTACCTACTTTCGGCACTGATTTCCAGGTTATATGTATTTGTTTAAATTGATATGTCTGCTGTAATTCCTATGTCTATATAGGTTATATTTATTTCTATAGGCATAATATTAACGCAGATCCGTTCGATTAGTTGCAAGTCATTTCTACTTAGAGTCTGTACGCGAAACTACCACGCCATATTAGAAATAAAAGTAAATAACGTCGTTTAAATAAGGAATTATTTTACGTTGGATAGTTCTTTGTTATACTTATTTCGAAGATAAACGTTTAAAATTGATGTTTCCTAAATTTCAATTTGTTCCAGTAGATATTAAGAAAAGTTATTCAATTATTAATTAACATCTGTACGTAGTGATTATTAATTTTTATATTTACTAAATATATTATAGGACACGCGTGTACCGCTCTTTTAAACTGCGTTATATCCATTTAGGTTTGTATTTTCTTGATTTTCGGAAAATTAGCCCGGGAAATGCAACATCTTCCAATTAGATAGGTAGGTACGGTATGTATGAAAGTGCTTCGTTAAAATTAAAAAATTGTACCGTGGTAAATTTTTATTAGTACATTTATTCCTAACGATATTATTACATATCTAGACTTATAATTGTTCGCTAGCACCTACTCGTATAAACATGGAGTAGAGTTAAGAGCAATTTTTTACATCTAAAGTAGAATAATAACTCGTAGCTTGAGTTATAACTTTTTGCATGTAATAGAATTTTTAATACAAGAAATTTTAATAATAATTATTCTGGTTATACAATGGGGCGCCAAGTCTGTAACGTAGCCTGCATATTTTATAGTTATTAAGCAATGTTGAGCTGTACAAAATATTGTGCTAAAATTACCATCAAAAATATCAGATCTTCTCGGTCAACTTGCACAATAACATCAAACGGATTAATAGATGAACATTTCTGTAATCGTGTTTTCACATACACTTTTACAAAATATCGATCATAAATTTCTCACGGCAATCATTCCTTTTTTCGCAAATTCCGTGCTTCGTGGTATAATTTGCCATACTGCGCATCGAACATTTTCACGCGTATGGTTCCACCATTTGGAAGCCACGTTGGTCCTCTTTGAAATTAAAAAGCAGAGAAAAGTAACAATGTCGGTGTAAGAATTATCTTTTCAAGTTTTTGTTTTATTTTTCGCTATCTTTTCGCAGTGAAGTATCTAAACAGTGAAATAGAGAAATTTATAAAAAATGGAGTCGAACAGTTTGGCTTTCTATTTCTTCAAAAGTTAATAAACAGAACCGTCGTTTCATAAAATAAGGAAGCTTCAGTAACCAATTTCGACTAGAATACGTTCATGCATCGAAACGAAAAATCGACGTATATATGTATGTACGTAGTTTCTTCTCCCGCGAGCATCGTCTCTCATCTTTCTTCCTTCACAATCCATTTGAACCGGTCCTCTCGGAACCTTTTTTCACCCAGCGGATCACGTGACAGATCACAGCCGTTTCTTGGTGACACATGTAAGAGACCGGTTCTAGTCCCAATACGGGCGAAGCAAGCCGATCATCTCAAATTACAAAGGGTATCGGAAACGGATTTATTTCGCCGCCCTTTTTCCTTCTATTATACGCTTAACAGTCCGTCTATAGTCTATAAGCTTGAAACGAATCTTTCCACTTTGATCGCGTATGAATTTCAAAAATGAACAACCGTTACAATTATCGCCATTTTGGTATTAAAAACGCGTTACTCTTTCGTTCGAACAATCGTGTTATCATCTTTAAGAAAAACTAGCTAACGGCAATGCAAAAATTAATTTCTTCAACTTGTCTCTTAAATAGAGTTGCAACATATCCGAGTTAAGCTGCTAGGTATCTGCTAATAGTCTGTAGTGTATATATTAGGTTGTCCGAAAAGTGTCTTTCTTTCGCAAACGTGTTTTTTACAACAGTGCACCTTTATATCTCAACAGAACAAAATGGATCATACGTAATTCGACAAAATAATATAAAACAAAAAAACGTTGTGCGTCTATTATTATTATTAATATATATAAGAATAACATACGATGCAGGGTAGCTACATATAATTATTCGATCGCAGTTTAGGTTAGACGTTTGATTCGCAGTCAGATTAAAAGGGTAATAATCAAATATGGTGCACTTAATTCCCTTGTATCCCGATATAATTCCATGGAAAATATATGTGTTTCTCCCCCAATCTGTAGACCCCACCCAGCCTGTTAAATATAATCTGGTAGCGCGTTTGTTACTTCTTACTCTTCCATCTCCTCCTCGCAGTATTCAAGTTCCCAGTTTCCTCGTGTAGGCTTTGTAGAGGCAGAACAAGGGGTTAACCTCCTACATTATTCAGCCGTTCATTATATATGAATAAATTTTCGAGTAATGCCGAGATAAAGCTGCCAAGTTTTAGGTACCTGCTCCGCTTGAATATTTAGAAGACACTGTCACGCAGTACCGTTATGCTCCGTCTTCTCCTTAACTTTCTGAGATTCATATAGAACTATAACGTTCGTCGATACGTATGTACTCGGAGAAGGAGACGTTTCTCAGCGGTTTACAGATAGATATTAGCATTGTGCTAATTCGATTGCAATTACTTTTAAAAGCTCTTTCATGAAAATTCTATGTCTACGGACGAACAATGAATTCGACGATCCACGCTTGATCGTGTTTATCGATGTTGTTAATACTTACATTACACATATTATACTTGGAATTTATTACTGTACGTACGTACGTGTTAGAAACCAATAATTTTTCCATTAATATATTTAAACGAAATTTAACTCTGCTTTTAAAGCATATATCACGAAAGACCAGTTTTAATTGCTCAGCATTTTATTTTTTTTTTTTTTTTTTTTTGCCTTTTATAATTGATCGTTAGCGAAACAGAAAATGTTCTGCTTTTTAATAGATCACGTTAAAACGTTGGAAATATAGTATCACGTATACATAATTTGTTACAAAACGATATTGGGTTGTTACTTATTAAAGCGTATAACATTTTGCTATATTACGTCACTTAATATCGGTAATGAAATTTAAATAGAAATTTAAATTGATTTCAAGTGATTAAAATTACAGTTCATTGCTTTTCCTATAAAACTTCAATGAAACGTGAACGTATCGTGCAGAATATTAATTAAACAGCTTGCATTAAATTAAATGTATCTTTACCTTGTAAAAATAAATAATAAAAAGTTTAAGCGAACCACTGTAAATCGAATATTTTTAACAATAAACAGAGTGCAATAAAATAAACCGCCTGTGGGCTACAGAAATTACTCGATTAATCAAGGATACTAATCGACGTCGAAGAGGAGTAGTAAAAGGAATTCGAAAGGGATAACGTATAAAACATGACGCACGAAGAATTAATAAAGAAGATGAAAGAAATTGACACTTAAAAATTTGCTAAAATTCATAATTGATAATTCGATATACAGTTATGAAATATACTATTTCGAAGATGTTATCGAGGGTGGCACTCGACTTTACGAATTTTATCGCAATAGTCATATCGGTTAATAAGGCAGAATGTACATACTTACATAGATTCACGACATGGTCGATACTCGTTACTCTCGACTAATTTAACGTGATTACGTGACGGCAGACGGGTCAATAGGAATTTACAGTGTTTGCCGATAGAAATCAAAGCAGGGCACTTAACCGTGTAGACAGACGACAGGCGGTGGAGAGAAGCAACTTGACTGGCACAGAGCACAGGAGAGGGAATATAAGGGAGATGAGAAGAGAGCGAGAAAGAGAATCGCGAAAGATAGACAGAGTCGGAAAAATCCCAGGAAAAGAATCCGGGTTTCATTCGCTAATCAACGAAGATGGAAGCGAAACAGAAGCTCGAATAAGATAATAAAAATGGGCAAAGCGGGCGAACGATAAGAAGAACAAGAGGTAAAAGTAAAATAAGAAGAAAGAAAATTAAGGATTCCGATAGAACAACATCGAGAGTGCATAAAGGAGAAAAGCATAGCATGGTGGAGTGCAGAGGCTTTTGAAATTGAGTGGAAAGAGTCACGACCACGACTGCCAGTCAACCGAGCATTCAACTAGTTTGGTCGAGACTTGGCTAGTTGGACAACGAAACACAGCAACGAATCAGAGAGCAACATCAGTTTCTACTGGCTGGTCGAGTAGCCAACTACGTCGGCAGCCAACATAGTTTCCTTCTTTTAATGTCATGTCACTACCTAGAAACGAAACGCGTTAATCTTTTAAGAGTATTGGCTGACCGATCCTTGCCAATTCCCTGGGCAAACCGCTACCACTTCGATTGACCATTCCTTTGAGCTTTATATTGTACGTATACCGACTGGCAATCGGTCTCTGCGCCGACAGAAACGTAAGAAGGTATACTTTATAGTTGGACGATTTATCTGGTAATAACGTCATTTGAATCACGCGAAACCGAATTGCAATCGAAGACACGCGATACCGTGTAGTTCATCCTGTTCGTGCTACGAATGGAAGGAGGACGAGTTTAAAATTGGGGTTCATAGAATGCGACACACTTCGATGGCCGTTCTTCCTCCGCGATACCTTAATAAATTTAATCGATAAGGTCGTTTCTTTCGGTACTTTCACAGAAAATACTAATTAAACACGCAAATTAAACACGCAAAAACTTGATTTCTCTCGATAAGTCGATTATTATAACCTACTATATGTATATAGGAATGTATATACCTACAAATACAGTTACGTGTTACTTTCAAAGCGTTACATTTAAGGGCATTTGGTATATTAATCGTCAAATTCAAGCTTCGAACGCGTGTATTCTCAGAGCAAATGAGTAAATTTCCAAGTAGCTGAGCCAACAGCGCTTGTATCTTGCTCCAGCGCGTTTCGCATCTTCGTAACGGAAGCGCCATCGAGACGCAACTTTTGCCCTTGGTTCGACTAGAGAAAGAGCGCGAGAACGAGCGTGTTAATAAGATGACAGGGACGGAGGCGCGTCTCTATAGTCGGTACAGTGTATAGCCGGCTGATTTGAAGTGGTTAGCAAAAGAATACAAGGGGGCGAGACTGCATCAACATAGAGGGTGACCGTACGAGTTTTTGTATTATACGGAGATTATCAACCTGTTCGGTTCCATTTCGAGGGTACACAGAGTGCGACCGGTAGTAGATAGTAAAAGAAACACAGAACGAGCGAAGACGTGGAGCGAGAGAGCGAGCGTGATGTGGCGGCATACAGAGAGAACGAAAGGGGGACGCTTGTAGCTTGTAGCTTGTAGCTTGTAGCTTGTAGCGGAGCGAGGAGAGTTGGAAGGGGTCGAGGATGAGGTAGAACGGTGAGGGTCGTCTAGAAGGGGGTTTGTCCCAAGTTGGGGGGTCGCGAATAGAGCATGCAAGCACGCACAGGCTGCATTCCCTTGGGACGAGGCCGCTCTTTATGCTCGATATAATACCGCTCTCAAAACATACACACTTCTCCCGTTCTCTTAACGTGTGTAGTCGGGGAGCGAGCCGGGCTACACGATAGGTGGGGTTCCTACATCTATGTATGTATATCGTTTCACTGTCTATGCCAGTCTATGGTACAACAATACCGCTTCCTACACGACTGAGCCGCGAGTGTACAACCGACGAACGCGACCTGCACCGGATACGGGATCAAGCCCGTAATTGATTTGAGAATCGCAAACTCGTCTAACGATAAGATGCTCTCCGATTTAGGAAACGAGGGGTCGAATTGTGTTTCTGCTGGCTACACGGAGATTATCGTTCCAACTCTCTTTACTTTAACGAAGAAAATTTTTGAACTTTATTGCACCGTACTGGTTACGTTCCACTGGATTGCGATGATCAGACTGCGAACGTTTAGACATTTATAGCGGCTACAAAAAGATAAGAAAGTTTACATTCTAATTTCATATTTATTGTATTTTCTATTATATTTTGTATTATGCCAGTGGTATAAATAATATACATCTTTCGTATCTCCTCAAGAATTTATGTGCATCCCTCGTTTGACGCGAAATTGCAGGATCTTTATATCTACATGCGTAAAAATGTATGCAAATGAAGATACTTGTCTTTCGTACATATTTCGTCATATGTATGTATGTGTGTATATGTACGTACGTACATACCGTATTATTTTATTAAGTCGCTCTTCTTACTAGGTTGAACTGCAACCTATCGCTCAACTTTATGCGTTCCGTTTCTGTGTATTCTTTATGCGTGAACTTTCACGTTCTATATCGTGACTAATTATAAGGCGATTCCTCAGTCTCGCGTGTCAAATACCTACCCGTCACTGTGAACTTACGTTTCTTTCTATGCATCAGTCACGGCATTTTCTATTCGAGCTGTCTTCGTTATAATTGTTCGTACAACAATTAATCGCGAACCCCTCGTACTTGCGCGAAATTAACTTCTCTATGACTGAACTTTTACACGCATTTACACGATGTTATGGAGTTTCACTTCAAATGCGACATGACACAGTTTTACTAACGACGTGTTAGGTGTATAGTATACAGAGATAGAACGCTAAGTGATAAGCGTCTTGGGACATCGATTTTTATATTTAATTTTTGCCTCCTAATGTTCGAAAGATTCATCGGTGAAAAAAGCAATGTCAAATTTATTGTTACGTTCCTTTGACGAGTTCGCTTCTCGTAATAAATGGCAAACAAAAGAAATACGATCCCGACATTCAACGTAATTTTTGCTTTCATGAAATTCAATTTTCTGAGCTTTATTCTAAAGGCAGTTTACAGCTTATTACAACGAGTAGATACCGCCAATGACGAAATATATAATTATAGTATCTATCTATAGATAATAATAATAGATAGCAAATAATACCTGTTAAATCTTTTTATAAATATTTATGTAAATTCATATTTCTGTGATTACAATTATAGAATCTAAAGACAGATTTGTTTCCATACGCAGGTTCCAGACACGCATACTATGTACGGGTACGAGAATCTTTTTGAACATAGTCACGCATTTTTGAAATATGAAAAATTTAAGGACGTTTTAAACACGTAGAGGAGAATATCGTAAGAATCTTAAAAATACCCGTGTGTGTCGTGACTGTCGTGGCGGATAGTCGAAAATGCTTTCATCACCGATACGATACACACGTTGCACGTCTACCGACGAAGAAAACTCCTCGGCGGTCTTATCCTATTACAGTCAAGCTTGCCACTTTCTAGCTAAGTCGAAGACAAGACCCTCCGTTGCTCCCATTTAGTAATCCCCGACGTTGGGCGGGAGTTTACAAGGAATATTTAAGTCTCCGCTAAGCTAGGATTAAACGAAGGCAAACACTTTGATTAGCGGAGACCAGCTTTTGTTTTTGTTACCGCATTGTGTTTTAAATGACGCGGCAATTGGGATTTTAAGATTAACGCCGCACCGTAACGTTTCCGGATAGTGGTTCCCCATCGCCATAGAATAGAATAATAAAAGAAAGATATTCGATCATCGACTTTATCCTTTTATGTTAATTTGATTTCATTTTAAAACGAGGACATTAAACGGTGTTACTAGGCTTCTTCTATGGAAAGGATTAAAAATCTACAGAATTCTTCTACTACGTACGACCGTAGTACGACTACTCTAATTTCTTTATATAAAAATCGACTTGAACGAACTCTAATTCACCAAGGGGGAAAGCGTAAAAATTTTAAGCAAGAATTTTGAAGTAGAACGTTTGTGTGATTCGATCGCACAGTGATCTAGCCGCCTAATAAAAATGTCTATCGTATTACAGAACGATCCTGGTATGTTATTTAATTATCTACGTAGTTATTGATAATCGTACTATCGTCGAATAATCGAATGAAATAGTTAATTAACGATAGAAAAAGGCACGAACTAATTTTTTAACAATATCAATATCTGTCATCTGTGTTTCATCGTTAATAAGAATTTAATCGTTAATTATATATCTCGAGTGCGTAGTGTAAATGGCTGTTAGTAAAATTTTGTTTCTTTTAAGGAAGACTTAAATCAATTTCTGCTTACAGCGCGGAAAGGACCGAGTTTAATCTTTCGTACGCAAAACTACAATGTTTTATAATAACGCGGCAACCAGGACAGCGGCGGTATTAAGGGGGAACAAAGTACTCTCCGGCGACGACAAAAAAGTTCATATTTTTTCAATTAAGACGGGCAAGCAAGCGAGGGTAGATTCTCGTCAAGGCAGGAGAGGGTCTTTCGACACCATTAGCGCTCTCGTAAAAATACGAAAGAGCGTCGTGCACGTCGCGCCAACTCTTTCCCACTTAAATATGAGATCAAGGATTAAGGGGGTGTCCTGAATTAGAATGTAAAAAAAATCGATTTTTTCTTTATTGCATAAATCGATAGATTAACTATCTAAGAGTATGTTTCCAAAGTGACAGAGGAATAATTCTAAATATTTCCAAAGATATAAAGCTGAAAGCAGACGAGCGTCGAGCGGATGTGCGAGCTCTCGCGCGACTCTCCGACTTTCTGTTCAGAATTTCACACCTAATAAAGATTGAAGGATCGTTCAATACCATAGTTATAATCCATGGCTGTATCCAGTTGAATTTTTATGTGTCTAATAGAGCCATAAAAGTGTATGATTCATTTAGTGTACATGGCTTTATCTAGTAGTTTGTAGCATCAGTCGAATATTCAAAAATTCAAATATTCGAATATTCAAATATTCAAATATTCAAAGATGCAAAGATTCAAAGATTCAAAGAATCAAATATTCAAATATTTAAAGATTTAAATATTCAAAAATTTAAAGATCTAAATATTCAAAGTTTCAACTATTCAAATATTTAAATATTCGAACATTCAAATATTCAAAGATTCAATTATTCAAAGATGCAAATATTCAAAGTTTTAAATATTCAAATATTCAAAGCATTAAATATTCAAAGTTTCAAATATTCAAACATTCAAATATTCCAACATTTAAATATTCAAAGTTTCAAATATTCGAATATTCAAATATTCAAATATTCAAATACTAAAATATCCGAATAATCAAATATTCAAAGCTTCAAATATTCAAAGTTTCAAATATTCAAATATTCAATGTTTCCAATGTCCAAATATTCGAAGATTCAAATATTGAAATATTCAAACATTCAAAATTTCAAATATTCAAATATCCAAATATTCAAATATTCAAATATTCAAATACTAAAATATCCGAATAATCAAATATTCAAAGCTTCAAATATTCAAATATTCAATGTTTCCAATGTCCAAATATTCGAAGATTCAAATATTGAAATATTCAAACATTCAAAATTTCAAATATTCAAATATCCAAATATTCAAATATTGAAATATTCAAATATTCGAATATTCAAATATTCAAAGCTTCAAATATTCAAATATTTAAATATTCAAATATTCAAATATAAAAAGATTTAAATATCAAAGATTCAAATATTCAAATATTCAAATATTCAAATATTCAAGGTTCAAATATTCAAATATTCAAGGTTCAAAGATTCAAAGATTCAAATATGCAAATATTCAAATATTTAAAGATTTAAATATTCAAAAGTTCAAAGATTCAAATATTCAAAACTTTGAATATTCAAAGTTCCAAATATTCAAAGATTCAAAGATTCAAACATTCAAACATTCAAACATTCAAACATTCAAACATTCAAATATTCAAATATTCAAATATATAAAGATTTAAATATTCGAAAATTCAAAGATTCAAATATCCATATAATCGAATATTCAAATATTCAAATATACTAATATTCAAATATTCAAAGATTAAAAGATTCAAATATTCAAAGATTTAAATATTCAAAGATTCAAAGTTTCAAATAATCAAATATTCAAAGGTTCAAAGATTCAAAGATTCAAAGATTCAAAGATTCAAAGATTCAAAGATTCAAACATTCAAAGATTCAAATATTCAAATATTCAAATATAAAAAGATTTAAATATCAAAGATTCAAATATTCAAATATTCAGATATTCGAAGATTCCAAGATTCAAAATTTCAAATATTCAAATATTCGAAGATTCATATATTCAAATATTCGAAGATTCAAATATTCAAAGATTTAAATATTCAAAGTTTCAAGTATTCAAAGATTCAAATATTCAAAACTTTGAANAAATATTCAAAGATTTAAATATTCAAAGTTTCTAGTATTCAAAGATTCAAATATTCAAAGATTCAAATATTCTAAGATTTAAATATTCAAAGATTCAAATATTCGAATATTCAAATATTCAAATATTTAAAGATTTAAATATTCAAAGTTCCAAATATTCGAATAGTCAAAGATTGAAATATTCAAAGATTTACATATTCAAAATTTCAACGTTTCAAATATTCAAATATTCAAGGTTTCAAAATACAAATATTCGAATATTCAAAGTTTCAAAGATTCAAATATTCTAGGATTTAAATATTCAAAGTTTCAAATATTCGAATATTCAAATATTCAAATATTTAAAGATTTAAATATACAAAGTTTCAAATATTCGAATATTCAACTATTCAAAGATTTAAATATTCAAAGTTTCAAATATTCTAAGATTTAAATATTCAAATATTCAAACATTCAAATATTCGAATATTCGAATATTCAAAGATTCAAAGATTCAAGGTTTCAAAATACAAATATGCGAATATTCAAATATTCAAATATTTAAAGATTTAAATATTCAAAGTTTCAAATATTCGAATATTCAAAGATTCAAATATTCAAAGATTTAAAATTTTAAATATTCAAATATTCAAAGATTCAGATTTTCAAAGATTTAAATATTCAAAGTTTCAGATATTCAAATATTTAAGGATTCGAATATTAAAATATTCAAAGATTCAAATATTCAAAATTTCAAATATTCGAATATTCAAATATTCAATTATTCAAATATTCAAATATTCGAAGATTCAAATATTCAAAGATTTAAATATTCAGATATTCAAAGATTTAACGGTAACAGTCGCTGCTGCAAACAGTTGTGTTTAATTTGCTCTCGAACGAACCGAGTTTCGTTCTTCTTCTGCTTAATCCGATTTACCTTTTACCTGCGTATCAGTGGGAATAACGTGAATGTAACTTGATTTGATTACGTGACTACATAATTCTACAATCGTTCGTGAATATATATATATATATATATATATATATATATATATATATATATACACATATATATATATATATATATATATATATATATATATATATATATATATATATATATATATATTCACACATTCATATATATATATATATATATATATATATATATATATATATATACACAGACACACACACGCATGGTTGCATTATTTTCACCCTAATGAACGTTTTTCTTATATGTTTTAATATAGCATTTTTACGTTATTACTAGTTGGTAGTTTGCTTAACTACCAAAGTTAACAAGCTTTTTCTATCACTTTAATAATGTCGATGGTATTTACTCGTTTTTGAACAACTCTTATATCTCATTAAACATTTAATTTAGAATGTCGATTTATCACATTGGTGTGGAACTAGATATCTTTTCCAATTCTATTTTAATTTTTATTTGAATCGTTTTTGTCCTTTATTCAAAATTTGATGCAGTCAATGAATGATCGTTGTTTGAAAAATAGATAGCCGAAGCCGGTTGGATCCATTTTAAATTGCTTCAAAAAAAGCTATTCTCATAAAATTCGCTGAAATTTCTCAAGAGTATAACACAGTTTCAAATCTACTTTTTCATTTCTCGTATTATATATTTCACGTATTGTGCAAACGGCTACTTAACAGAAGCTAATTGTAAATAAAAGCTATGGAGAAAAATAGGTGACAAAATAGGTATTAAAAAATTCCTCTGAAATTGCATTACTATGAAAACCGTCATCTTCTCGAACGCCTTGTAGTCAACATAAAAAACTGAACTCCAGCAAATTCTGTTCGCACAACGTACAACGAACTACACATTAGGAAACGACGTACGTAAGTACAATAATTCGTAGATTCCCGAATCTTTTTGCGAATTAGCGAAAGTATATACGTACTTTACGGTGTCTGACACGGTTCTTCGATTTCGTCGAAGAATCCTACAAGTTGGAAGAGATGCGAGAACTCCGAAAAAAGTAGCTGGTCGACAGGTCGAGCTGTCGGAAGACGCAAAGAGATAGTCGAGTATCGGCATCCATACGGCCAGTTGGAAGCTGAGGAGCGGTTTTCGGGCGAGTTAGGAGGGTCGAGAGGGGTGATTGTGTTCTGTATCATGTATAATTCACCAACATAGCTCGAGTCTCGCAGTCTCGCGTCGGCAACTCCTGCGTCGCGTCGTGCCCGTTATATCTGCTGCACCGGCCTCGTACTATACCCTATACAACCTCTCACTGTCACGACATCTTGAATATTTGCCTCTTCTTCCTTCCGCTTTTTTCTCTCCTTTCTTTCTTTATTTTCCTCCTTTTCTCTTCCTTTCTTTTTCCTTTTTTTATTCCATTTTTACTTGGTTCCTTGGTCTTTCCAGCCTTTTCTCTCCCGTCCTTGCGTCCGATTTTTCTTATTTCCGCTTTGCGTTGTCCATTCTTCCGGTCACATCGTTCTTTCAGTGCTGTCCCCTTGGTCAATTTTGCGTGTCACAAAGCTCTTCGTACGGCAATGGCAAGCCACGCGGTCGAACAATGTCACATAACTTTGATAAT
Organism: Bombus soroeensis; assembly: GCA_014737365.1. Lineage (NCBI taxonomy): Eukaryota > Metazoa > Arthropoda > Insecta > Hymenoptera > Apidae > Bombus > Bombus soroeensis. The sequence continues at coordinate 900,345 of JACXIL010000219.1, read as the reverse complement.
TCCGCGACCGGTGAATCATTCATGAGATGGTCATTGTATCGCAATAACTCCTATGATGATATCGCGGTGTAACGGCTGGTATTCTTGGAAACTTCAAACTTACAACTACCGAGTTTATTCTTCCTGCTTCGCTCGCTTCTTTTCTTCTCTCTTTCGTTCTTCCGCATGCGATGTCACGAGGTTGTTTTACGAGATCAGAAAATGGTTGGAAAGCATTGGCAGACGGAAAATTTTCAAACGCCAAGTTCTTTCTTCTCTTCGTGGAGGATGTGGTTTTTCGTTTCCTCTTTCGTTATCTCGTGGAATTTGCTATTTTATAAACGACCACTATCTTTATCGCTATCCGAAATCATTTAGCTATATTACGTCCAATACATATTCAACGCGTTATTCTCTAAAACATTATTACAAGAATCACGGGTTACATCAATATCAATTAACGTATTAATGTGATTTTTCTCATCATTTTTACGATCGTTCGCGGCTTTTCTACCAAACCGCCTACCTAGCGATTGTCAATAATCGAATCTCTTTGTCGATGGATCACGCGAAATGCGCTATAAATAAAAATTAGTAAGAAGCCAGTCAAACCTATTCCGATTACTACAGACATTGCTCAAAAACCCTTTCGAATCTGTTGAAATATGCAGAATGAAGTACGTATTATAATATAATCGCAACATCTGTAATCTATAGCGAGATCATTGTATCGTAATTACGGCACAAAAACGAACGAATTTCCTTCTAGCTCCGGATATCGACGAGCGTTGACGTATTAGACAACTGATCGGCCGCATAAACCTTTTCTGCTAAACTAAATTCTGCTAAATTAAGCCACTCACGGCACAGACAGGAAAAATCCATCGGAATCGTCTCGATATTCGAATAGAATAATTGTTTTAAATCGAGATACAGAAAAATTGGTCGAAAGCCAATAGGTACATACTTTCGAACGACCGTTGATCTGGAACGAACGGATCGAAAAATTAAACTAATCAAACGGAGCCGGAAGGTAAATTGGCTGTTTTCCCCAGGCTATTGGGTCAGCGAGAACGAGTGCGCGCATAGTGCACCGGTTAGAACCGCACAAGTGTAGCGATAATATAAACATGATTTGTAACACAAAGGCTACATGGGTTAGGCACGTCTGCCACATGTTCAAGCCTGATCGTGAATCGTGAGTGCAGGAGTGTGTCGTGTCAGCGTAGGCTTGTTCGCGTATTGAACGACCCCATATACTCCTCCATCCTTATACGCGGTGTTTACACAAGCAAACAAGCCTTAGGTACCGAACGCTGTTTACATGCTGTACCAATTAATCAGCAGATACTATAAACTCGTTTCCCTCGCGGCTTTTTCCTTCTCAAGTTCTCTTCCGACACTGTACCTACCGCACATACGTACGACAGGTTGTTGCGTGCAATGCAAGTGCACCTAAGGATCGCTTATTTGTTACAGCTCGATGCTTCAACTTTGTTCACCGTACTTGGCTCTTTCATTTTCGTTGCGAAGAAACTCTTGAAAATTTGCTTAACGCGAGATTTTCAAGTAGAAGGCAAGATGCTGTTGCGATAGAAAAGTTTGCTTCTATTTGTTATTCATAATGTAATAAATATATTAACTCGTATAAATATGAAAAATTTGGACTTTGATTTTAGACCTAATCCAGCTAACATTGTTGTATCAGTGCTGGTGAGTTAACTTGTATAACGAGTTTGACGTCAAAGCGAGTAAAATTTCACAATTTCCAAGTTAATTGTTTGTTTTATGCGACGTTAATTGCGTCCTGTTTCGAAAGTAATATTACCGAATATATATTTTTGTTAAATAAATAATTCTCAATTATCACGAGGAAATGTCGCACATTCTCGACAGTAGTATTACACCGTTATGATTAAAAGTGAGGATTGAATTTAAAAAGTCCAGTTACTTCAATCGTTTTATTGCGCGACCGGGCCAATATTCCGAAATCGAGATTGAAGCAATCTTATTCTGTTCGTACTTAAGATCGGAATGCGATAAAATGTTCATAAAAATTTAAGGAACTTAATGTATGCCAGTATATTGCCTACCTATCTCTATAATCAGCCAACTATGAAAAAAAAATACGGAAAAGAGAGATAGCTACAAATCGTAAAAATAATTTCGTACGACCTATTTATGAAAAATCAAGAGGATTGCATTAACCTAATTAGTACGGGGTCGTTAATAGAGTCTATGTTTTGGTTTAGGACAAAGTCACGAAAAGCATCGATATGTATCGTATATCGCTAGGATACTACCCATTAGCCATTTTATGAAAAGCTACGCTATATATGTTTTGAAGTGCGATTTCCTGATTTGGATAAATAATCTTTTTAACGGTCTATTCGTGTTCACGTTGTACATTTATAATTCCACACAATACTTGATAGTGACACGGCACGCGACGCGACACGTCTGCGTCTATATTCCTTCTACAGAAACACGCTACGAGATTCTATTATCACGCTCCAAACTGTTGTTTATTCGTATAAACAAAAAGCGCAATAGCATGTTTAAGGCAGCGAGACGAAAACTTTGGACTAATAGATACGTGTACTCTTGATACACGAAGGTGTACAGATTCTGTAAAAAAATGCTCGCACGCAGAAATTGAACAAGATTTCATCTCGTGTGATATCGAATTTAGTCAACCGGATGCGTAGGAAAATGACGGCGACAATCAACAATCGTAGAATCGAAAAGAAATCTTACCAAGTACTTTCTATTATTAATTAAGGCGCTTAACTTGGCTGTTTACGATAAGACTGAAATTTTGAGATAAATTTGTCCTGTCGATTTTTCCCTTTCCGTTCGTTTCTTTTCAATTATGTTGACTATTTTAGACAAATATTAACTAATAAACCATGATTTGATCAAGTGTAGCTTCAAGTTGATAGGTGTACACTTATTCTTTGCACTCACTGAATCGTAAATTAATTGGGAACTTGTACGTTTCGTACCCTATCCATTGGAATTTCTGTCGCATATCAATAGACATTGCAAGAATCCTCGATGTTAGACATTTGGTAGCAGATCAAACAATTTTTTAATTTGAGTCGACGTGATTATAAGTTTGTATTTGGTATTTGGTATAGTCGATCGTTCGATAAAAATGACCGTTTAAGCGGATAATATCGTAATAATTCGGATTACGTTCAGTCGATTTAGTCGTTTTAATAGGGAGAAATCAAGAAGGGTAAAAAGATACAAATTTATCAATAACATCAAGGTTTATTTTATTATACTATAATATTTATAATTAAGTAGGTACTTGGAACAAAGTTGGACACAAAGTATAGTAAATGAGAGTTATGGCACATGATATGTACAGTATGGAGGAAAATCGTTTTCCTTTCTTTTGTTGTACATTGCGCGCAATTTGGTGTATTATTTTAAAGAACATTGTTCTTCGTTATAGTTGAATCGTTTAAAGAAATGGTTTTACCTCACGAAGCTTCGTCTTTACGCGTAATCTACAATTCGTTTCGCTGACTCGCTTTATTTATTTCAAAGGTGTGAATAATTTCCATCGTTCGTCGCATCCTAAATGAAAAATTCGTAGAAGCTATCGTACACTGTGAATCGACAGAGGTTTACAAAGATTCTCTGTGCCATAAAACGACACGAACAATTCTTTCTTACGACAGAATGCGCTATCAATTAAATCGACATACAGTAGGTATAGAGTATAGATACTCGAAAGCGAATAGAATTTAACTAGTGGATCAATTATTACATAACAATTTACAAAGGACATTTACGTTCTTGAATATATACAAATTCATAAATGTGTCTACAACGAATACGTACCTAATGGAAAGCTTTACACAAAATAAACGAAGGATATGAAAAACTAACCGGTCGTTTTACTAGTCGTCTCAAGTAATTCGTCAACTTTACATCGCATCGCTTTAAAACTTAGAACGTTGTTCCAAGTTGCACGCAACATATTTACATAGAAATTCTACAATATCAGGTAATTAAACTAATACTTTTATGATATGTCTTTATTATATTATTATATCGTTCATCGATCATGTTCATGTTCTTACTCATAAATGGTGTTTCGATACTTTTACAGTACATTCTTGCTAGACTCTGTTATATCTTACAGAATTATATCGCTTCAGACCAAATTCTGTTGGTTCTCTGTACAATGAATTCGTAAATATGATCCCGTTAACGAAACTTTTCCAACCACGATAAAGAAAATTCTCTGTTTTCCACGTATTTGTATAGATAAAACACAAATCCCAACTGCGTGTATAATTCGTGATCCATCTATACATACCTATGCGGGTAGATGTGTGTTTTCTTCGATATGCTACGTAAGGTGGGATGTTTTATTGTGTGGTATGAAACAATGTCTTATCGTCTTTTAGTTGTGTATGATATCGTTTACAAAAACGATACGAAGGCTTTATTTCAGAATTAAATCTTTAGTCTCGAAACGCGGGAAACGTGAAAAAGTTCCTTTATATCTCTACAGAGTAATAAATTTTTCAAAGAGTATCTATTTTTTCATTTCAAGATAGATATCCGTTTTAATCGAATCGAAGTCTCATTTACATAGTTGTTTCATTCACCGTCGAAATAAATCTGTTTACGCGGAAATAAGAAAAGTAGAATAAATAAATCACTGATCACGCATACACCTATGAGTAAGATTGAAAGTTTAACAATTCATTTTGGCTTCTTTAGATTTAGTATGAACATTCAATCTAATTGTCGATAGTAATTATTTATACTAATTAATTCTGTTAATCCTTTATATTTTATACAAACCTTTCTTTTATAGCTGTATACGTGTCAACGTAATACTTTTTTGGTTATACATACGTAGTTCTCGATTAAGCACTCGAAACGACAGTCGCTGTTGCAGCCGACTATTTTAAAAATAAAGAAACAACGCACGTATATATAATATGTATATTATATACACAAGAATCTTCCATCTTTTACGCATGTAGGTATACGCGACCACTTTCACGGTTCTCTTCTCATTGTCTTGCACTCTTAGCCCTTTGAAAATGCAAATCGAGTACACGTAATGTCAGCATTGGATGATTCACGCAAATTGTGTAAACTTTTTCGATAAACATCAGTTTAAATACCGTTGTTCATTTTTCATGAAAGGCAAACTTTAGTTTGTTTCGTAATTTTTATTTAACATTGGCCTATATCGTAAATATAACAATTTTTACTTAATATTTAGACAAATTTTACATGGAACTAAGGAAGAAAACAAAACCGTTACATTGAAATAGTAAAAATCGGTAATTTAATATTTTAATTAACTATCGTCCTTGTAACAGGGGAACTTTTGATAATTTTATCTCAAATAACAAAATTTATTTGCAACTTGAAAAATGGAGACAAGCATAGCTTGTGATTCCATTTTCATCATCGTATAGAGATTCTAAGTATCGAAGGTAATAGTAACATTTTTAATTTCACTCGAATAGAATCCTTTTTCTCTTAACATTCAAATGTTTATTGCCAACTTTTATATATATTCAAATTGCCTTAAAGAAATATAGCCAATCCGACAATCTTCGATAAATCATCCCACGCGCGTCATATGATTACGTTTGTAATTATTGTAAATGTACACAGACATATGTACACAAGGTTCGCACGATTTATCCACGAGTAAAAAGTTGGAGAACGTTTCCTTGCTCCTTATACCGTTAAATCGGAGAACATACCGGATTGTACATGCATCTCAGTATAACGTAGCTTTTTATTTAGGACTTTGTAAACGTTACTTCGAAGTACAACTTGGCACGCAGAGTACTTAGACGAAAAAGAGGTTTCGAGTTTCTTAGGTTTGTAAATTGTATAATCGAAAGGATGATATCGGAGGATGACAGCGAAGTAAATCGTTCGCTGTTTACAGTTTATAGTTTAGAGTTTAGAGTTTAGAGTTTACAGTGCCACCAAACCCGGCTAATGACGAACTTCTATTTTATATCGACCAACGTCATCTTTGCGACGTCATCATTTCCTTCGTGAATAACATAAAACGTAAATTTCTTATCGATTCGTCGCAGATTGCTTTCGTTCTTTGTTCGACGATTTTATATACACGTATGGAAAATACTGCAGACTAAAACTTCTCCTTGTTTCGTTTTAAATAGGTACGCGATTTTCCTCCTTTTTTTATTTCGTTTATTTTCTTAAAGATCGTTGAGAATCTCACGGGGAAAAGTGTTCACGGCACATATGTATACCTACTCGCGCCAAACAGCAAGGCTCCTAGATGTACATAGCGTTAGTATGTATAATAATAACTGTTTAAAAGCATATTGCGATATGACTTGTTACCCTGTCTTTAACGTCTACAGAACGCGTCGTCTTGTAAAAGATTCTCGTCTCTGTGCGAACGATCTGGTACGTCGGCGCAAGAGAAATTATCCAGCGAGCTGTTTGAATCGTGTCGTGTTTAATCGTTAGTCGGAGACAGAAGGGAGTGAAAGTAGAAAGACTTCTGGATGATGATCGTTACTCGTTACACAAGTAGGTTGGACCGTGCCCTTTTCAGTCGTTCGTTCGCCGGATCGACTAACGATAAGAATTTTCTGAAAAAGTACTTAAAGGAAAAGAATCTAGCACTCGAAAGAATGGTATACACGTTCGCGCGTTCTTTACGCTATGAATTATCATTGCTAGCGTCAAATGTTGGTTCGTTTCCTTTCATTGTATTCTACCGAAGCGATGTCGAAACTTTTTCAAACGAAATCGAGAATTACGAAATTGATCTTTTCTCCTCGTTGAAAAATGTCGCAGCGAATCGAACATTGTATTCCTTGCTAAGTAGATACGTGATTCGAACGTTAGAACAGAATCGATTCGTTGCTGGATTAAGAGAAAACTCGGAAGGTGAATGATGAAAATTTATTCAGGGCTGTACGAAGTACAGCTGGATTTTCTAATTCTCGGCTGGAATGCTGTGCACAGTATACGGCCCTGAATCATCTCGTCCCGACAGGCGCTAATAATTGGAAATTGTCGTTATTTAATGGCCCGTTTTTACGACTCGCCTTCTTATCTCCTCTCGTAATTTTCCAATGAATTTAAAATACACACGTTATATATATAACTCCCGAACCAATGTAATAATAGGAAAATAAAGGAGCATACCATCCAACCTTACGAATTTACAAGCTTTGTAAGTGTCCGACGAGTATCTATCTGCTGTTGCATGTTTACATATCGGTGATAACCGTGTGTAAAAAAGTCTTGGAAATACTTACAAATTTAATGACTATTAGTCGATGCGACAATAAATAAATAAATAATATATATAATATATACTTACAGATTTATCGGTATCACATCGCGCGTTCCTTGGAACGACAGAGAGATCAACAAAACGTTGACGCGTCGCGCCCCGAACGCTTAATTCGGTTACATCGTCAGCCTTTACGTACTTATCCGGCCTCGAACTAAATAAAACGATATCGACATACTCCGAAGCATCACAGTAATTGTACACTGGGAATTGTGCACAGGGAAACACTGTAATTTTCGAAGGAAACAGACAGGTCGATAGACGCGAATGAAACTACCTACGACAGACTCTGCGATTGTCCGCCTGATTCGAAACGATACTCGTGGAATTGGAATAGTTTCCCAGTGATAAACCGGTCCCTTTTTCAAAGCTGTTTGCCCGAATACACCACGCTTTCTGTCGTCGACGACACGCGACGCGACGCGACACGTCGTTAGACCGTTATTCGGAATACGCGCGAAAGTAAAGTTCGACTGGTGGAACGTATAGTATCTTTCGAGTATATGTAAATGGAACGATGCGTCTGAACGTGTGTATCTGTGAAATGTACGACAGGCGTGACAATGTTGGCCAAATCGAGTCAGAGAGAGAGAGAATGAATGAGTGAGTGAGTGAGTGAGAGAAAGAGAGAGAGAGAGAGAGAGAGAGAGAGAGAGAGTGAGTGAGTGAGTGTGAGAAAGAGAGAGACAGGAACAGAGACAGAGACAAAGAGACAGAAAGAGAGAGAGAGAGAGAGAGAGAGAGACAAAATAACGAGCAATAACGAATATAATAATCGTAATAATAATTAGTGTCGTTAAACTCTATATTGCACTAAAATCTTCTTTTTTCTCCATTACCTAGTAGAACGGCAATAGACTATTATTCTTCTAGAAAATACCTATCCTCTTACGTATGTACAATTTAAAAATTACTACTATCCTTCCGCTTATATTTTAACTATTACAATGACATATCGCTGTTAACGCCGAACATCCTCGCGGTATTGCTCAGTGCACGCGGGAATTCGAGCCTGATCACGCATTCGGTACACCGATATCCGCGTTTTCGTACTTTCCTCGATCGTTCCACGACGCCGTTTAATTCGGCTCTCGATCGATCGACTCGTGATCGGCTCTGGCGTGCACAGTTGTACGAGGATTTCGTCCTTTTTTTTTTTCCTTTTTTGTTTTCGAAACTCACGTTTTAGCGAGTTTCGTTGCCGCAGCAAGGGACAGCGAAATCGGTCAGGAAACAAAAATATAATCGCACCCGCGCCGCGGTCGTGAAATACAGCGAGCAGTTTTTCAAGAACCGAGGGATATCAATTTCTCAGTTTTCGTTGTGCGATCAACCGCGCTTCCAATGTCACACGGAGTCTCGTTGTTTATTATATACTACGCTTGGAATCATGCTGTTCTATCATCGAAAATATTGCATTTTAATACATATTATATTGATTTGTCTGGAGGTGAAGGTTTAACCGAACGACGTCGCTTTTTGGCATTTTCCCTTGTCTCTTTTCCTTTTTCCCTTTTCTTTGCCCTTTCTTTTTGTTTCCTTTACAAGTAACTTTCGTCGATGCACAGGAAACGCGCGGTTCATCACGAACAATATAAATAAAGTTTATTCGTCGACTAATACTACGGTATTGCTTCAATATGATATGATACAGTCTTTTCACTGATTGTCCAATATCACTACGTAATACATCCTGTTAATCCCTTTTTCCCCTTTCACTCATCGCATCGTCTTGGTTTTTCATCTCCGTTCATTCTTCCATCCTCGTTTTCGCGCATTTTACTAATCGATACACTGCGCTGGAACGAATCATCGTTGCAGCCAAATCCGCGTATCGTTTGCGATAGAAATAGATGAAAATTCTACACAGATACGATTAACGAATATCGCGATAAAGTATCTAAATATGATAACGAGACAGGAGAAGAATTGATTACGAATATGTTTCGTAAAAGGTATAACGTTGCAAATATTACATATTAATTAAATAAATACGTAATATTAATATTCGCGATATTTAGATTCGACAAGTATCGTAGACAGAAAGAAACGCTAAAATTTCTTTATAAACTTTCAACTATATTTTACTCGATCGGAAAATCTTCTTTTTGTAAAACAGAAACTTAGATCGATCACGCAGCGATTTATTTTTAACTCTTTGAGCAACGTAAATGCAACATTACGTACACAGACAGCGATTCGTAGGAACAAAAGGATTCGTTCCAAAATCGAGTGTATCGACGTTTCACTCTTACTTTTATCATTATCACACACACATACCTCTTTCTCTCTCTTGCTCTAGCTCTTCACTTTTTACACTGCACTGATTGCGACTACATATTGCGAGTGTCTTCATTAGGATTAATATCACTTGTTTGTTCGGCACGACGTACTCGCGCGTCGATTTTATAACAATACGTACTTTTATATTTTATGTTTCGAATTGTACTTTTCAAGACGCATCGATGATTATTCGGCTATTTGGTTTTCGTTGTGATTGACTCTTCCCCGTTCGCGAACAATCCTCTTCCTCTTCTTTTGTCTCGTTATGACAGAAATCAGAATTCAAAATTCAAATGTTTCCTGGCCTCTCTAATTTTACAAATACATATTTTACAAATTTTATAAATTAGAATTAGTCGCGTGTACGAACGTAAAGTATAAATTATTTTGCAATCCGTTTCTGTATCATTATTTATTCATATAGGTACTTAGAGAAATATATTTTGATATTTTTGGAAGCACTTAATCAAATTATATTTCGTATATGTAATTTCGATAAACAGTTTATAGTCTTCGCTGATCTTTAATACGTTTATCGATGGAGATCTTCGACGTAAAATATAGAAAATTCGAAGGCACAAAATTTTATCAAGTTAGAAAATATTGTTTTATGAGATTATGGACAATTGGAAAATATGATTTTAGATATACGCTAAATTCGGTAACCTTCGAACCTGATTTCCAGTCTACAGAAGTTGGTCTAAAGGTGGGGTACGCTCGTAAACTGTTTTATCGCGATCGTAGCTGATATGCTTCGCAAATTCTATCTCGCTTTACAGATGATTTGATCTAGAGATTCCGTAAGGGTTCTTTTATGTCATTTTATACGATAATCTTATGCAACATGTAGCACATTTTCAGTATATAGCATGTAACGTCAGCGTTCCTTATTAGGTACTTTTATCAAGTCGGTGAATTTTCATCGATTACGTTAGCAGATCTGACGTTCAGCCCTCTCAATTAAAAATTGTCTGGAACCGCGTAAGTAGTAAAATTTTCTTTATTTTCCGATCACGTGGTTCCAATTTTTGCTTTAGAATCAAAAAGTGGAAAAGATGGTGATTTTAATGTTCGCTTCGAACAGCAGAACTTAAAGCTACGATAAATGATATCGACTCGAATATACTTGAATCTTTGTATAGAAGAGAAAGGTATGTTTCTTAACTTAACGCTATAATCGAAAGATCCGTTTAGCGACGAATTAATTATTATTAATTCCAACGATTAATTTTGTTCTGCGTATTGACAACAGAAAAATCGTGAACCAGTAAACATTCGAACGACAGTTTGCGAATCTGCTATTCGTGGTAATTAGAATGGTAGCGTAAAGTTACGAGTAAGTTAAAATGGCAAAGTGAAGAGGGAAGAGGCTCGTGAATCGATTCGTCAAGCATCGTCGGTTCCGGTGGAAAATTCGCCGGGAGACTGGAGACGCGTCGAGAACGTCACACGCGCGCGCGCAATGACCGTAAAATATTTCGCATAAAGCCTGTGACAGTCTGACTATCGTTTATTCGCTTATTTGGCCGCAGCATCGAGCTAATACGTTTGCGATCCACTTGAAACCGAGAAGTCGTACGCGCATCACTTCCAATTCCAATGACTCCACCATCAGCAACCACGTACAGCATTTAGTACGTACTACGTTTAAATCCCACTGCTGATTATGATTGTACGTATGTACATAATTCCATTCCCACAGCGATCGCGTCTTTCGTGCTCTTATATTGTCCGTTTCTGTTTACGGCCATCCCTGAAACTCGGTCAAGGGTTCTGGTTTAGGCTCGAGACTGGGCAACTGATACGGTCAGTTTTGCTGTCACAAGCCACCCTCGGGTCAATGTTGAGCCGCGAATTTCATGCGCTTCTGCTTCTGCCGTTGGTTGCAAAACCAAACTCTAACCACGTTCTTTTTCAGATCCAGTTTCTCCGCGATCGCGGCGATCTTCTCGCCGGACGGCCGTGGTTGCACAGCGAAATACGCCTCCAGAGAACGTTTCTCGGGCGCGGCTATACTCGTTCTCTTTCTTTTCTTCTCGCCGGCTGGTAACACCGACGGAGCGTCTGGATCTCGTCTCTTGTTCTTCGCCTGGGCCTCTGCTTCTTCTAGCCACGCTTGCAAGATCGGCTTCAGCGCGATCATGTTGTTATGCGATAACGTGAGCGACTCGAATCGACATATCGTGGATTGAGACAGCGCTCCAACGCCTGGTAACTTTAAATTTGCCAAAGCTTTCCCGACATCGGCTTGCGTCACGCCCAGCTTGATGCGTCTCTGTTTGAACCTTTCTGCGAATGCTTCCAACTCTCGTGGATCTGTGTCTGCATCGGGATGAAGACCCGCGGCCGCGGCTGCTGCCGCTGCCGCCGCCATCGCTGGGTGATGATGAGCCGGATGCGGTACGCTACCTCCGCCGCCGCCCAAGTTTCCGTGATGATGATGATGGCCCATCATTCCGTTCATCCCCCCGTAAACCGAGGGACCATGAATTCCAGCATGATGACCTGGTCCACCGCCGGTATTCTCTGACATTGGCGTCAATGTGGTCATCGAGTTTGCCGGATCCAGCATGTCCAGACTCTCCATTCCTGGATGGCTCATCTGCAAAATATAATTTGCGTATTTTTTACTCGTAAAGCGTGGCGTCGGTTAAGTCAATACGTTACGTACGCCTCTTGCTTTTTGATTGGGTATTTTGTAAAACGAGATCGACGTGTGCTACTCGAACATGGAATAATGAGAATTTTAAGTATGTATAATTCCACTGTGATATGCTTTACCGCTTTGCAAGGGAAACAAGAAATTAAGCGAATAGTTGGAAAACGTATCGGTTAATGGTAACGGTCGGATATTACCGCGAAATATTTGTAACAAATATACCGCGATACGAACTAACAATTTGTCCAATTTCGGTATAAAATCTCGTTATGCCTCTATAAAATTAAACGAGTATCTTGTACGTATTTACATCGTTTTATAACGTTCGTTAACAAAAGTGAAACGTTCAAGGATGAAAGAATCGTGTTCTAATTACTAGCAGCCATGCGATAAAATATTCCAAGCTTTCTTTTATAGTCGTACAAATTTCATAATCACGCAAAATCAATAATCGTAACAACGTAACTTAAACCAGCAGTTGTGAAAAATGAATCGAACTCGGCTCGTAAAATATTTCGAACGCGAGGGGGCGGCACGTCCACAGCTGTTTAAAAATCAAGATCTTTGAGCAGAAATTGTACGGTAACGTGGTTACGCGATTCTACCAATTAACATTGTTAAAAGGAAAGAATGAATGAAACCAACGGGGGCTACGAGGGATGGAAAGGGACGAGGACACGGAGATGAAGAGAGAACGTGTACAAACTAGCACGCACAATTATGCAGCACGTGTCGTGGTCGTCGCGTCGCGTCGTCGCGAGCGCAGTGTGCGCGACCCCTTACAAATTATTTATGAGCTCCCTTCATATTTTTTCCCGTAGAAAGTGACGCCAAGTCGGGTACTGCTCGTGTTCTTTGTTTTCTCAAAGCTACGTATCCCAATATTCGCCATATGCAATTTTCGTCGAACCGATAAACATGTACGTTAATACGTACGCGTTAACGTCGACTCCTCTGCGGAGGAGATGCACCTGTCAAGGTCGACGTATCGCGCGGTGTCGATTCATTCCCAGGAGCATCGTATCGCCGATAGCAGAAATCATAAATGTGTCATCAGGATTTAGGCTCGAGTAGCTTTAGCGACTTTGAGTGGCGATACTTTTAGGGACTACCGGGTTTCTAAGAGTCGCGGATGTCGTAGTTTGCCGAGATGCCGACAAAAGGCCCCATACTCTCTGACGCTCGAGGGTCGTGTGCACGTGATGATTCGGCGTCACAACGTTCCGTAGCACGTAGAAAACGATAAGATTTTTCTAGCAGGGTCAGACAATGGAGAGGGTTAACCCTCTGGCGAGAGGACCGAGGATCGAGGATCGAGGGCGATCGCGAGTCAAAAAAAGATCGAAATCGTCGTATTTTGGCTTCTATTTACTCGCTTTTTGTTTGCATCTACGTCTTTGTTAATGTCTGGATTTTTATGTGATTTCGTGACTAAAGAACGGCATTTTAACAATACGTTCAAAGATATAAGCCTCTTAAAAGTATGTTCTAACCGGAGAAAGTTTGGAAAAGAACGCAAAGACGCGGCTAGCGCGCCGCTGTATCAGAATTTCTGGATATTGAGAAAACAAACGCGACACCAGAACGTGCAAACCCCGCTCGATGACTTCGTACTCTTTTAGAATCCTAGGACCGCAAAGTTATAGGGGAAAGGTCGTAAAAGCGGAAGGTCCGCGTATAAATCGGCAAAAAATGCGGCGAGTATGGCTGCGATTGGTGCTCGCGCGAACATGCGCCTACGCCTACGGGACGTTTGCGTAACGTTGTACACAGGGCGTGACGCGTATGCGTAGGAGTAGGATCGCGCGTTCGTGTGTACGCAACATTTATTCTCACGAGAATATGCAGCGTAGCGAGCTAACTGGATGGCACGGTTTCAGTCCAGGGGTGCTCTGGAATAGCATAGTTACATCAGAAATGCAGGGGCTTGCGGGTGGTGGCGCGAAAGAGCGAGAAGGAAAGCACGTTGGAAGAGGATAGTTGCAAATATGGAGTGAGCGAAGGACTAGCCCAGGGGCGTATATGGTAGGGCCCTAGAGACCCGCGCAATATTTCATCATTATGCTGACACGACGCGACGCGACGCGGCGGTAGGGTTAGCCGACTCTCTCGTTCCTCCTCTCTTGAATACGTGCCCCTGTTTTTCTCTTCTTTACCCTTGCTCCGTTGTATCTACGTTGTACGGCCTATCGCTCGTCACGATTCTTTCCCCTTGCTCTTTTCCCTTTGACTCGGTCCGCTCCCCAAAGCTTGTGCCAATGACACAAAACTCGTTACATGCGTTCGTGAACGTAATACGTTGCGCGTTAGGCAAGCCTGCAGCAACACTACCGTTATTGAATTCGTCAACCTCGCGTATAAAAACAGACTTTATGGGACACTTGCCGTTTGACCATCTGTATGGGAGATTCGCGGGTGGGAGAATGGGACAGAGAGAAAGAGCTGTAAGCGGGAGAACGGGGCTCGTCGTTCACTCGTCGTGCCACCGCACTGCGGGAAGCCAGATCTCCGATCTATACACCCACTTCATGGTCAACGAATATTCTAGCGACTAATAATAGTCAGCCGATTTCCAGCGGGTCGATGAAACGAATACTCTGGCGTTCGCTGTTACGGTTGATCTACCTCCGATCAGTTTGCCAACATTGTACAACGACCTTTCTCCGCGTAGGTAATGTTTCTGAATAAAATAATGCTTTTTTATCGAATTTATCGATTTATCGATTTATTTATCGACCACTTGTCAGGATCAGTTTTTAAACAACTGAATTATTCTTATTTTCTGTTTCGTTGCTATACCAGGCTGCATTTAACCGTTTCTTCGATTGATTTTATGCGAACAATAAATATCTTTACATCCACGTAATATCCGTTTAACGCGAAACCTAGCACCGAAACAATATTTTTATTAATGATCGTTGAAACGTATCGTACGATACGTGTATATGTAAGATATTTTTAACGCGTAGATAAAACCTTTGGAAGATTTTAACGCAAAAGTATAATCAACAAGATAGAGGACCCTATGGAAGCTGTTATAAAAATGTATTATTCCCATCAGGAATACGTTAATCGGTGACGTTTTTATAGAAATATTTCATTCGGATAATGGATAGATTACGAATATAACAATATTGCAATCGAATATATTTTTCAGCTTTAATATGCATTTGCATTTGGAAAACGCATTTGGAAAACGATGCATAAATAAAAGCACGTAAAACGTATGCGTGTTTTAATCGTACTACACCTACTTCATACATCTTTGAGTAACTCATAACTACATACATATATATATACATATATATATATATGTATATATATATATTAGCGTGATTATCGTTTTTGGATATCGTTAACAAATTCTCTGACTTTATTTTTTTGATTTCAAATTCATGAAATATGGTCGATTTTACTCTCTATAAGAGAAATCGTGAGAATTCTGCCGAATTTTGAAATTACGTATATCATGGCAATGATCGAGACATTGAGAATATTATAATTGCTTACGTAATAGTTACATAGGTAAATACGTTTCTTACGCACTGGAATTTCGGCAACGAACCCAATGTGGGATTGGTAACATGAAAAGGAAATTCTGTCAAAATTGATTGCGTTACGCCCAGCGTGTTACGAATCGTCCCAATGGCGAGATAACGTACGAGCAACGCCCCTAAACTCGAGAAGATCATTCCGGGTCGCTGAACATTGCTCGATTCACCCTACTGCCATGCTATCATCCGCTCATCGGCCTCAGATTGCTTGTATTAGCATAAAAACCCCGGAACGACACGGAGCAAATTGTAATTGAATTAATGGCACGTTCCTAGCACTTTTGAGTGTCTGTTCTTTCTAAGCGATTAATTTTTTATTTATAATTTTGTAAACAATAGGTGTCTAGGCATACAGATTTGCGTGGTACAATATACAGGTTTTATATCTTTGTGCATCTTCATTAGCTAAATCTTTCATTGCGAATATTATACGGGGAATTGACATTTTCTTGTCGGGTGTTTTTTATTGTTTACTTATTTATCGATAAAAATAAAAAAAATGTTAAAGGGGTGATTTCCCAGGTACTTTCCATAGATTTGGCGTTGCTTATGACGCGTGACTTATATTATATCTATACTCTAATACTATTCTATCTGTTCGCGTATCAAAAACTTCATCGTTTAGCGATCATTTCATATGGAAAATATATATTTTATAGATCAGTTCATAATTCACGATAACAAACCTTAAAATCGTACATTCGAAGGTGTACAATTACTCACGCGTATCGGATTATGGGAAATATCAATGATTAAAGTATCAAAATGAAAACTGTTGCTCGTATCGTGAAAGATGTTAATAAAAAATCGGTAGGGTTGAATTTTTTAATTGGCGGATTAATTATAAATCGTAATTAATTGCTACGCGTAATTAATTATTGTCGGTGGTTTTAAGCCGTCCTCGAAACTCGTTGCATTTTATAATCGTACTCGAACGATGAATTTTGCATGTCGACGTTATTGTTTCGGTACACTTCATTACGATAATTGTTTCACCGATAAACTTCGTCATTGGTAACAACATTAAGTTTTAACAAATTATCGTGCCTCTGAGGCCACGTACGATATACAATTAGTAATTTTCGTAATTCATTCCAGTCTGAATGTAACTATAGACTTTACTCCGCTTTATCGTCGTCTTTATCGAATTATAATACGTAGTACGAAAAATATTTCTGATCAAGAAAAGCCAGGTGTTAATAAGATTATCGTTAAGAAGGAGAAAAATTCGCGATTATTATTAGCAGGGACAATGGTAATAAATGAAATTGTATACTACCTATTATACGGTAGCAATTAAATTATCATGATTTTAATCCCAAAACGTTCCATAACTAATTTTTATCTCTGATATTTATTTACACAAGTATCTATGTCATCTTTTGAAAAATGACAGAAAGCAACATTCAGAATCCTTAAGTCCTTTTCTATTATCAGGCGTTACTTTCTCTTCCATAAACGATTAGCAAAACACTTTTATTTTATAACATAAAATTTACTAAAATTTTACCACGTAAAAATACTATAAGAAATTTGGGGAGTAGAACAAGTCTATCGTACAATACGGTAAATAGAAATTACAATGTTGTACTTTAACGCTATAAGTGTGCGTTATCATATCAGATACGAAATCGGTATGTTAATTCTTCGTGCTTGAAAACGAGAGGAACTGTCACGCCTCAGCGTTGACTTAAATATTATAAATAATTAATTGTTCCACGAAATAGATTATTACGTTCTTTCCTAGGTATCTTAAATCTTTCAAAAATAATAGCGTTCGTCTACGAAATATAAGAGATTAACACTCGGAAACAAATTAAACTTCGAACTTCGATAAATCAACGACGGTCAATAGTGTGATCAACAAACTAAAGTAGTCGATATACAGTCGATGTACTAACACAGTTCGATACATTTTTGTAGATAGTAATTGCCTACTTACTACGAATATAAAGCTTAAGAGACAAAATTATACCGATGTCCCAATATTTTTGCAACCGACTGTACATACGTATTTTCATATAGATAGGTATACAATGTATTGAAATAGCAATAAACTAGTCAAAATAACGAGAACATAACCGTTAATAACCCATAAGAACGTTAATAACAAAATAAACTAATATTTTGAAAGAAAAACAATCGGTACGAGTATAGTATTGCGAAAAATGCAGACTCACAAAGAGGTGTGAATGTACCTGATGATGTGGCCGGTTATTTGGATGGGGGGTTGGCATGTGGGTTCCATGATGATAGACGGAAACAGGGTCGTGCTTCAAAGGCATTGGGGTGCCCGCGTTGTGTTTTCCCAAATCCGCCGCCAAAGCCTCCGCCCTCGAAAGTAAGCCGTCTTGTAGACCGCTGTTCAGTCCCCCGAATAAGTCACCCTGAAACGTTAAAAGCGACACGTGACACTGATTGAAGAATTAGGGATCATGCATCAAACGTAACAGAATTTTCGAGAAAACGTTTCGTCTTCTTAAACGAATTTATATCGCATCTTATTGTTACAGCGTATCTCGTATAACGTCGTTCACGTTGATACGACGTTGGCAATGGGACTACGATTTACAGAGATCTAAGTTTGATGATTTTCAGATGCTGTATTACCAAGGGTACTTTGCATACATAACGCAGCTTTGTTACAAGAATTATATAATAATTAAAAATATATATATAAAAATTCGTTTTTGAACATAATAAGATATTACACGTCTTATTAATAAAATTTAGCTTCAAACTTTTATTTCCTTCCTATCGGACATAAGAATGTTCGTGAAATAATATCAATTTTCGTTTTATTTTTACGTATTGCGTTTTTGTTCTACTTGAAACGTTTCAAACTTTCAGTTTATGGGCCTGGAGAATCTTACAGGACATTTTACAGCAACAGTTCAAAGATATGTACGATCTTTGAGTTGTGTCACTTTTGTAGCAAGGGGACGATATGTAGGAATTTTGTACATGGTTCTGAAAATTTAGTTCGATAGATAGGGGACAATTGGTTTTATTGTACAATGTGCTGGTCGAAAGTTGCTACTCAATGTCAGTTTCTGGTGAAAAAAGTATGCGGTGCTTTTGTATAAAAGTATCCAGTCAGAGGTCACTCCATGTGCTCAACATGGCCGTGCGATCGATATTCTAAAAATAGTTTTAGCGCTGGAAACTTGGATTTAGGTTTTGCCGGATTTTTCAAGTGTACAATGTACGAGCGTAATTACCAATTTTTTTACCAATTAATGTAATTATTACCTTATTATTACAATGATATCGCTAATTTCTTAATAACGGATATTTGCTAGTTATTAACTTGCGTCATTTTGTCATAACGAAACTATTAATTTCTTCAATTTTTTTAATGAAACTAAACATTTTTTAAAAAGGAGCTACTTTCTTAAAATAAATTTTCATAGGGACGCAAAATATCTGACATTCTGTCGAGTAATATTTGATCGTTCTTTGATTTTTAAGAAAATTTTGATATTACACTCGACAAATCATCTACGTTATAAGTTTCGAATTTTTACATTTTATATCTTTATATATTTTCTGTTTATTCTTAAGCACAGTGCGATCAAGCAAAGGTACGTATAAGGGCGTACATAATACTAGATTACGATTCACCCGGTTAAGTTGATGTTATTTCAAAAGTGGTTACGCGTGACGTACGAGATTTGCTAATCGTGTTCGTTTGCCTGTCAAATATTGCTGGGGCTGCTGGACAGAATATTTTAGGGTCAAAGTGTTACTGAAATTGAACGAGACCATAGGGTCCGTCAGCCTATGCATTCCTACGTTTAGGAACAGGTCCTCCATAAAAACATAGTTAGTGGTAACACAAGTAACTTAATATTTTTGCACTTTTATGCCTATCGTGTAAGTACAAGCGACATCAAGAGCACAAACGTTAACCCAATTTTTAAAAAACTCATCTAGACACAACTTTTTATATATATAAGTAAGTTACGTATATATTTAACAATACTCTTTAATTGTGATAATATTTTTCCTGTTCCTATTACCTTTACTTAAAATAATGGCACGAGGAAAATTTTCAGCCAAATTAAAAAGATTTTCAATTTTCAAAGTTGTTGTTAACAAAGAATAGACAATAATAAATACAGATTTAAATGGTCTAATTTTTACACATAGGGCGTACGATAGAATATGATTTCGTTATCAGTGTACATTTTCGAATTGGATAATAAAAGTGTTTCTTCTTTTACGATGAATAACGATAACGAAGTAGCTAGAGCTGAAAGGTTTAATGAAATTTCTTTTTCCGACGTCATATTAATAGCAGTTGTGACGCGAATTTATGGTTTCGTTTCGTCCAGATACGCTTCTATGTCGTGGCAATCGATATTATATGGGACATTTTGCGTCAGCCGCATCTGTCACTCACGGCACATTACAAGGTTCGGCTACCACACAAGCAATATTGTCACGTTATTCGAGGAAAATCGAAATATCCGTAACGCGATGCAATTCCAAACTTTTGTAAAGACGAAGCCATCGAATGCTCGTTTCTCAATACGATAGGTTTCGCTTTATCCGATTTATCTCATCAGATTTACTATTTATTGTTCAATTGTGACAGGTGCTATGCACCTTTTTTTTTATCGACACTCTATATGTTTATCAAAGATCAAGATATTTATCTATAAATTTATATGAAGAAATTTTTATTAGAAAATCGACCATGTAAATACACACTGCGCGCAAATACGATACACGTATTTTTTTGTAAAATTAAACAACTTGCAACATTTATTAAACTGTGTAAGAAGAGTTTCTAGTTTTAAGTACTCGATTTAAATATTTATTGCTTTTATCTGTTTTTAATTAACACGGAAACAAATCTTCGATTAGAAATAGAAATCTACGACAGGTGGATCGTAGAGATTAATTTATGGAATAAACAATGGTATTTCGTGCACGAGTGTGTGTAGTGACGTTTAATTAAAAATTCGAAATACAAGATTCCAATTCATTGTTTCGATTCGAAGTTCGAATTCAAAGTTGAAACGAAAAATTCAAACAGCGTACAAGTTGTTATTTTTTGAGAAACGTTCGCAACTATATCCGTAGAGAATTTGCGATTCCAATTGTCTTACTCATTCAGATTTTCTTTCAACGCACTTCGAAAATAGAATATCTTCAAATGGCATTATTGATTTCTCTGCATCATTTGGAAAACGTGGCCGTTGCTTTATTAAATATCGATAAAGGAGGATTCATTGTCAAAACAATTTAGTGGGAATTCTCCGCGGCGCGTGTGCTTTCATCAAGTTTGTATGAATCCGTTGCGTTGCAACCAATTGCCATCAACGAGTCGTTTCTCATTCGGTAATGGGAAATATTGAAAATCAAGTATCAAGCGTTCTCAAAATATTCCGTAATTTATGAAATATCAAACATTTTTCCATTCCTTCGCTTCGAATTATTCGCTGGAGATTTAATTTGTCGGAATATTCAATTTAATTTATCAAGAAACGATTGAAATTCCTTCAATATGTTAACGCGCAGAACACAAACCGTTTATGGTTTGCGATTTATCTACAGTTTGGCACGAAAGAAATTTATCACGAAAATAGTAATTAAAAATTTACGGGAGCAAATTATCGTAACAGTTATTGAAATGTCAATAGTTAGATACGTTCGGCGTAGCGAGGTTAAAAACGATTCACTATCCACTTATTTCATTATAAACTGCAATGTCCGCATCGGCCGATCAATGTTTCATGCGAAAACCACCATCGTGCTTCAACGCTTCGATTATTTATGAACTCCTTGTGTCTTTGTCGGGTACGTGTACCTACTATCTGTCTGTCTGTCTGTCTGTCTATCTGTCTGTCTGTAGGTTACTGAACTACCGCCACTTTTTCTAATTTCCAACTTCTTCCTTGTGCTTTTCGCCTCTCGTATTCGTAAAATTGCCATTTGCCGAGTGGCTTGCTTTTAAACCTGCAAATGATGCATTCGTCTTCATAGACGGTTCTAGAGAATAATTAAAAATCGGTATTTGTAGAATGGCGCAAGTTCTTTGACAAGCAATTTTCGATAAATCGAAAATGAGATAAACGCTTGTGCAATTTTTAAAAGTTTAATGCATATTTTATTTTTCAAATAGATTTTATTATTGGTAGATATGTAAATTAGAAATTTCGAAAGAAAGACAGAAATAGAAATAGAAATAGAAGTAGAAGTAGAAGTAGAAGTAGAAGTAGAAGTAGGAATAGAAATAGAAATAGAAATAGAAATAGAAATAGAAATAGAGATAGAAATAGAAAATTTTCATTTTAAAAAATGTCTGTTAAAATATAGAAATTTGAGAAATATTACAAAGAAATTAATAAGCACGTGATCTTTTATCGCGTGAAACATTATTACTTTATAGGAAGTTTAAAGGATGAAGTGCTTAACCCATTCGTTGCGTCATATATGGTATTGTTCATGAAGACGAATGCTTTACCTAAACGAAGTTTTAACAGGACGATAAATCCTGAATTGCGTTTTCTCTTCAAGTGCGGAGGAAGAATCCCAATTTGGGGCGAGTTTAACCTCGCAGTTGTTATACATATGTGTGTGTGCACGTAAATGAACGTAAGGGATGGTCTGTTTGAACGTTAATCACGTATTATCAAAATTATGTTAATAGCAATCAAGACGTCTTCTTTCACAATTTACTTTATTAATGTATTATTATGTATTATTATTATCTATGTGTCTTCGCATCTATGTAATTAGCACTCTGCAATCGTCATATTTTCCACTTTTTTATTTATCTTCTCTTCGAGGAAACATATATTTTTAAAAAATTTAAAGCCCGTCTAATTTTGTTCTGTATAATGACCAGTAACCTCTTTGTGCCCCCTTAAAGAGAATTTTTCTTCGTAATTTCGTATATTCAAATATAGTAACAATATAAAGGACTTAATTTATTATATCATAATGGATAAAAATTTCGGTGAAGATATTTTGTATGTTTTGTATATGTTATTCCAATGGAATAAAAGATAGTTTTTAAAATACTATTTAACTTTTCCTTATCGTTAGCTATATGACATGTACACATATAAAGCGCAGAACCTATAACTTTGATTAATTATTTCTCCGCATATATTAAACATTCGTATCGTACAAAAATGTTATCAGAAGATGTTTATTCTATCCTTTGATCTGTCATTGAATATTGCTTCGTCGCAACCTGCTCGCGATACTCTCAACAGCTGATTCTATTGTGAATTTAAGCGATTCTACGTAGAATTTATTACGGAAACGCATTTCTTCAAATAAATGACTATATCAGTAAGAAACGACCCATCTATCCTTCCCGATTCTTCGTACACTGTACGTTGTACGCTGTACGGCCAATACACACGCGCGCAGTAGTTTTTCCAAGAATTGGCCAGACAGCTAGGGGCAGGGATGAGAAAAGCGACGACTATGCCGAGCAACGGATACAGATTGCTCTTGTTAGCCGCCTAGTTAGCAGCTCGTGCAGTTGTTTAGCAAAGTTTCTACGGAGTCCCCCTTCGAGCTCGATTCCGTAGGTCCCCGTGGTTAATAGAGTCATTTTTCCGAGCTGCCTACGGCCAACCCACCCGTTAAATACGTCTTCCAGCGGCGGCACGTTAAAGATTAGCCAATTACAATTGAATTATCGCGCCCCAACGGCCGTTCGCGTAATTTATCTGCTCGAGCTTATTCGCAAGAAACCGGGAATGATTAAGCTCGTAACGTAGTACGCGAGACGACGTATTATTATACATCAACCTCCTTTTCCGTTTAATCTGCCACCAGGCTTTACGATTCTCCCATTTTAAACGATTACGATTACAGTCTACGAGTCAGGGAGACTCGAGTTACGTTCGAGCAAGTATCAGAAAGTACAGCTAGTTTCTTTTCTCGTTTTACGAGTGAAAAGAAGTAGCGGAGAGTTCGTGGCATGGTTGATAGATATTGGGTCAGTAGTCAGTGCATAATAACACGAGACGTTGTCTTTTAAATAAAATCACACGGTTTTTTCGTTCAAAATAGCCGTGTATTTAGTCAAAGAAATGTCTATATGACTCGTTGCATATTTCCAATCTAACTAGTTTCGTTATACCGAATTTATAGGAATTATCAATTTTTCAAGTAAAAAGCTCTTACAATTTCTTCGTTTACAGTTCTTTTTTAAATAATTTATGCATTAAAAAGCTGTCTTTAATCTTCCCAAGATTTACTTTACTTTACTCTTCCCAAATTTAAGCTGGTATTGGTAAGATACTTGTATAGTTTGTAGATTTCTGATATACTATAAGCGTTTAAGAAAATGACTTTTCTTAATTCATACTTGGTTATTCTCTAGCGTTGCCGAATATGTCACTTGAATTTTTATAGAGTTTATTCGGAGTCTGAAGTAAGTTTTTATGTCCTGGATTTTTACACATTGACAATGTACGTTTCTTCGTGCCTTATATCGGTAATTTGTGCTTTCTTTCTAGAGTTTACACCTCGATTTGACGATAACAGCCGATACCTAATATACATATGCCTTTGTTCAGGAATAATAGATGGACATTTATCGCAAACATACGATTAGTAAAATTCTGATAAGTATAGCATTTATAGCGATCTTGAACATATACCGAAGACTGTCTCGCGCGAAATGGTATTCATATTTTATTTCAGAGAACACGAGACTATTTAGAAGCTAAGCGTTGACACGTGTCTTCGTTTTTCAATCATGTACAAACAAACTAGATACGATTCTTCGATCGTTGCACGACTAAAAGTACGTACGAACTTAGTGATTCTTTGCAATTAGTGGCCGTATAACCGACGTTCTGACCAAATATTCATTAAAGTTTTTCACCACTCTATCCGTCGTTCCATGATACAATCCAATTTTATCTATTATGCAGGGTGTTTCGTATTGAAAAAGAGTAAACCGCCATTGTCAAAATGAAATAAAGTGCATAAATAAAATAAGCGGGCCAGAATGCTAAGGTGAATGGAATACAACTCGATGCAGTTGAACATAACATACACATTCATGACTATATAATGCGCGTACATTGTACGTACGTATGTAGTTCTGTTTTCCATCGCGCTTCTGCAATCGAATAGAGGCTCGAGCTTTAAAATAAAGACGATAAAAAATTCAGTAGCCTAGAATACGTAATACAATGAAAATTGACTCTTTCGTCCAATTTCACTGTATCAATCATCAAAATGTTAACGATAAAAGTAATTTTTAGATTTTTTTTTCTTTTAATCTTTACGCTTTGCAATATTCAACCGTTTTAGGGAGGAAAAGAGCGTGAAGTAATAGGGTACTTCGACTAGATACTACGTCGAACCGTGCCACGAGAGAGACTTTTATCTCCCTTGATGTTGTCGGCTCGGACGGTGATCTGAAAGTGAAGTCGTAGTCGTAGCCGTACGATCGGCGTGGCGCAACGCGGCGTCGCGTCGCCTAAGCCCTAAACCTAACAATAAGACCGAAACTCTCTCGCGTCTTTCCTTGAGGGGGTGTCCTGAATTAAAATGTTCTAAAACAGCGTTCTTTTGTGATTTTTTTTAGAAGGGAAAGAAAGAAACGTAGTTATTGAATTTTGAGGTATGGTTTTATATACATTTAACGAATACAAACAAATTTTCTTTAAAGTAAAAAGAAGAATTATAATAGATTTCTAAGCCTATTTCATGGGCTACAATTTCCAATCGGCGGGAAAAATCCACCTCGTAATTGTTGACTGAAGCAAAAAACCAAAAAAGGATTAAATTATTATATATTTTTCTTTTTCGAGTGAACTAAACAAAGGCGCTGTAAGGCGGTGCTTATGGACTATATTGTCTTCTTTCTTCCTAACTCTGTCCTGAAAACTTGGTCGCAAAAACAGAACAAGGGCGGCACAGAGTAAAAGTCGACGCGTGACAGGAGGCGCGTATAGATGTATGCTAATTCTCTTCGATGCGCGTAATGATATTGATTTATGAAATATTATAATACTAGATACTGGATTTTTAAATTTCCTATACCAGATACTAGATACACATTCTTCGTTGTACGTATATGTAACTTGTTTTCATTTTCTACTACATTTTTAAAGCTTCTTGTAATCTGTATATATGTGTGTGTTCTGTATAGAATAAGTATCAAATTACTCATACTGTATAAGTGCTGAGAATTCTTTTCATGCCAGAGTCGTAAAATTTTACTGCAAGTCAATCTTTTTTATTATAACACGAGTACATTTAACAACGATAAGGATGAGAGAGATAGCGATTTGATGCGAAGCATTTGCGAAGAGAATAGACGAGTATTTCCTATTTTGTAAGAGATGAAACATCCTTCAGCCACGCATGATATACGAATCATTTAAATAACAGTTGGAAAAGTAGCTGACTATTCGTCACGATATTTCGATTGGACCTTGGCGCTTTTAATAGAAAGAAAATTCCAGCAACGTTTCCAATTCCGATACTAAGCTTGCTCTACGTTCCAGAAAGTTGTGTTCCAAGTAAAAGTCGGTTACAACTTGTAAGAGGAGTAGCGCAGTTGCTCGACGTACGAGACTAATTGTTTGCTTCGAAATTGAATTCCAACTGTGCATGCTAGGAAATTGGAATTCGAGTTGTGTACATTTAGGCGTGTAATATTTTTCTAGTTACTTTCGTACTAACATTTTCCTGTCAGAAAATTTGGCATATTCTATCTGTCATAATACTCCTAAACTACCGAAAGTATAATAGACACGTTTCGCTGTAACGATTAATCCAAGTTTTGTCTTTCAGATAATTTCAAAGCACGAAAAAAAGTCCAATTTATTTATTCGATCGATTGTTTAGAATATAATGTAATTGTGAATAATAAAGTTTTAATACGTACGAACTACTGTAAAAACTACATCTTATCTTGTACATTTTCTGTTAATAATCTCACCGAAGACGAGTCTGTTGTTCAAATAAACTGGCATTAAAATCGTCTACAATGATTATAAATAGCGTTGAACGATCAAAATTTCTCTACGATTTATCCAATTTATCTCTACCATATTTTCTATTTGATTAAAGATATAAGCTCTTAATCAACTTTCACCTGTCAATATTAACTCGATTTTGTTAATATACGTCACAATATTGTTACGTTATGATTCGTCGCAGATTAATCCGATATCTTGACGGAGTATTTATCGTAGCGAGAACCAGCCAACAATCGCATTTGTGAAAGAAACTTCGAGTCTTATTGTTAGAAACAGTAATCAAATTCTCTTCGAAATCTTACGAAACGGACAAGTCCTACAAAACGATATGTCATTCACGCTTGTTTACAAGTCTGTAATTCATAGTAAGAAGAAAACCAGCGATAAATGGAGAAAGACGATTAACAGTGCTGTAACTCGATTCTAAAAACAGCACCGTTCGCGGACTGTCGGCCAACGGATATCGCGAAATGGGACAATTACGTTATTTCCGTTCGATAACCTACATCGCGAAGCAGTCTGACGTATGAATAATTAAATTCTTCCAGAAAATCTGACGTCTCGCGCGAAAACGAGCAGACTGTACGAATTAACACTTGCATGTCGGAGTAGCGTTTGTCTAGAGTCTACAGTCTAGAGTCTAGAGAGCCTAGAGTCTAGAGTCTAGAGTAATCCGGAGAAGGATGTTATCTCCGTTCTCTTCTGGCGTCCCGAATAGTCCCGATCAAATTCGGTTTCACTTGTCACAGTCACAGTCACAGTTATAGTCGACACAGACGCGACTCGACCTGGCCATGGCGCGGCGACGAGCGGACGAGCTTCGTCCTCATCGATTTAGAAACGATCCAAATTTATAACGTCGCTCGATATTTACCTGCAGGAAGCTCCGGCACGGTGTCTGCCGCGATCGGTCGCGCAACCAGTCGCCGCAGCTTTATTCGGTACCCGCTCGCTAATAATTCATCTCGTTCATTGGATAACGCAATTAACCGTGTATTATTGATGGAAGCCGAGCGAAACGCCGCGTATTGTATTGTAAATTATCACTCGATAAATGCTTGGAGATTGCGACATGAAATATTGCGACACGCGAGATTGCGGTGCAAAGTAGCTGGACGTTGGTCGCAACTTGTCCATGTATCGGGGTATCCATGCTCCAGCAGATGTACATGGCGGCATTAATATGCATGTATGCGTATAAATAGATAGGCGAATGCGTTGCTGGTTCAATCGCGGAGGTAGATGAAGGGTTAACGAGAAATAGGTATGAAATTATGGGCTTGCTGTTGGTGATTTTTTATGTACCTGCTTGTGTGTGTA
The DNA here is from genome assembly GCA_014737365.1 of Bombus soroeensis. Classification (NCBI taxonomy): domain Eukaryota; kingdom Metazoa; phylum Arthropoda; class Insecta; order Hymenoptera; family Apidae; genus Bombus; species Bombus soroeensis. Next base: position 872,235 of record JACXIL010000219.1, on the reverse strand, counting down.
TATATATATATATATGTATCAATGAAGTATTTAAAGATCGATGTTGATTATTATAACGAGTAACTTTCATCTAGACTTCGTTCAGAATAAATATATTCCCGATATCCTTCTAGAAAACTCCTATCGTTCTCCGCGTACATAATGGTCGGCATACGGAAACATTGGCGAGTACGTCTGAAAGAGTATCGTCGCTCAAAGCCGAACCTAAACCCTGTTGGCCGTTGAGAAATTGATGATTTCGGCTATTGGTGATGCAGTATTCTTCGAAACAGATGGGCACCGCGTGATATTTATTTCTACGGATACCTCAAAATTATTCGACTCGATTTCAGATACGTCACTTTTCTGACAAATCGAAGATATGCGACAGATATGTCATTTTACAAAACTAGAATAAGTGGAAATGAAACAAGTGTAGAAAATATAGCTCGCATACTTCTCCGCCTAACGTTTCGAAAACGATATTTCACACGATTTGATAATAGCTATTCGGTGTTCAGTAGCATTTTCAAACCACGAACGCTAGTTACACGCTACTTGTCGGAGACACGAGCGTTTGTTCCATTTGCGGGAAACGTAAGCGACGCGTGGCTCTTTTTACGGCACTCAAACTATCTCGCACCACCTCATCGTATATCTAAATAATCAATTTACTACTGGCCATAATCGTAACCAGGAGTTAGCGAGTTTATGTCAGCCAAGCCACCGTAACTACGTGGCTTCGTGAAGCATAAATATTATGGAGCATTTCGTATAAAATAAAGCAATAGAGTTCGGAGTTATTCTCTTTCCCTTCTTCAAACTCGCCTCGCTTCCGTTTCTCTTCCTTTCTATTTTAATCGCCTCTGATCAACATCGGTATCTTATTTTTCGACTTTGATCGCGTATCATATCTATATGTATATATGCTTTGTATTATTAATATTTTCAATATTTATTAACGAATGAATTTCACTCTGATGCTTTCGATGACGTTTAACAGAGACAGAAGAAAGAACGTAAGGTGCAAACACTGTCTGCATTTCTACCGTGTTTGATCGTGCAAGTATAGCGTATATCGCTCTTATTTTCATTTAATTTTGATTCGATCGTTTCGTTATCATTTGCAATTGCGGCGATACCAAATGTGTTTAATCGTGAATCGTATAATCTTAATTTCCATACTTTAAATGCTACCGTTCGGAAACGAAAACGTGCTAAAATTTCTTGTAGCGTTAAATCAACGATGGTTAATATATTATTGATGAAGATTACGGTGTTAAATTCATTTGCCTATTCTAGTTTGCTTTTCTTTCTTTCTAATCGGACATACCATTAAGCTTAATTCCACGATCGATTGAAAGTTTGTTGAGAAATAATCTTTAACGTTATTCCCTTTTTGTTGTGATTCAATCGGATGGACGTTATTTTACGAGCATGGCGCAAGCCAGATAAACACGATGGAAAAGGTAGCAGTGTTTCTTTCTGAATATTTTTTAACTACAATCTAGTCTTCTTATCAGATTAATCAGCAGTAAATATCTGGTAACGTTGCATTGTACTTACGTTATGCCTCGGTGACCAGGAATTGCACATAATGGAGGCATCTTCCAATATACGACTCTGCAAAACGAAAACTTTCGATTTTTAAGTGTTTCATTTGATATTTATATATATATATATATATATTTGTATGTTTTTGTTCCTCACCATCTCAAATTCGTACTACTAACGATTCTTTAAATACGCTTCCATATCTTTGTACGATAGTCGATAATCGATTTTGAAAGAATTCGATACTGTTTAATATATTTATCCACGATCGAAATGAGCAAATAGCAAAACAAGCATATAGAAGAGATACGAAAAGTTATATTAGTTCCGAATGTATTCGAGGATCCTTTTGCACGTCCCGAGTGTCATTGAACTCCTAGAAATAAATGTCGACTGACTTAGAAACCCGGTGGAGAATGGAAAATTGGAAAGATTTTACAGCGTGACGCTTTCACCTCAATAGTCTGTCTAGACTAGACGTTTTAAATATTAAAAACTTTTGAAGCGAAATTATATATTCACAGACATCTTTCACCGTCGTATTCGGATGAATAACAGCTAAATACTAAAAGAAATATATGTATTTGTACGATCGAAGAATCGTGTCTTGTAGTTGGAACATTTCATTTTGCAAAAATATGGTAAATGATTTTAACTTCAAAGTTAAAAGAAAATCACATCCGATTAACGTCATTGCCAAAACGTAAATGCCCCTAAAACATGTACTTTATAGACTTTTGTTTCGGTAAAAATTTACTGCCTCTCTCTAAAATAAGGACGTACTTATATAGTTTTTGTAAAAAATTTAATTTATTCCTTTATCTTTCATGATATTTATGAGTTTCTAGGAAAACTATGTCCTACTATGTAATATTATTACTACGTAAAAAAGCGAGTAAAGAATAATGAGAAAATTTAATAAATAAAAGACGATAAAATAGATATTCGTGGAATTTTTATCTACTGTACCAAATAAAATATATATTGATGTATTTGGATCGTGAAATTTAAACAATAAACGAAATCTTCCGTATTAAATAGATATCGAATAAATAAAAATGGAAGTGAAATCTCGACCGAACTTGCAACTATCCGACTGAGTTGTCTGTTATTCGAAATCGTAGTGCTCTTACTAAGATGATTATACTCGATTCCTCGCAAACCACAATTGTAACGATTTTTATTAAAAAACGCTGCAAAATTTTTGACTCCGCATCCGAGAAAATATCAAGAATCTTGGCAAAAATATGCTTACGAGTAAAATATCATCAGTCGTTTTAAGAAATAAATCAAAACTATGGATTACATATATATGTATATACCTACGTAGAATAATAGGGTGAAAATTCAAAAGCAATTCGAAATAAGTAAACGCCCTTAAGACATAACAATCTTGCAGCTTATAGATATGTATATAGAAAGAAAAGTAGAAAAATCCGTATGTGAGCAAGCGACTATGCGTTTAGGCTGCAACAGCGACGAAGAAATTTCTACGGACCGGCTGGTATAATCCACGCGGCGAAATATTTCTCCGAGCTGACAGAAATTCATGCATATCGACGCGGTTTACCTGTCAGCAGGGCTTAATATTCATCTGGTTTGCATATTTTATTCCTGGCAATCGCGTAATATGTATATTTAAAGCGCGGTACTAAGATTGACAGAATCGGGCCATTCCGGCGTCGCGACGCCGCCGTCACAAATTAAATGAGTCATTTTAGGAATCGAGCAGAATTAGGTAATTCAATATCGTTCTCATTAGAGCGTCGGCCAATTCTGAGCTCGATCGATATCAATGACAATGATCGCATCATTATAGAAGTCGCGACTGATATATGAATACTTCATCTCTCCACAGAGACGGTTTTCATTAAATTGCCAGATTTTTACAACTTGCTTCGGCCATTTTTCATGACAATAGTATATCACGATATCGGTGTTTCGCGAATATTTTATACGGTCTTGTTGCTAAACTTGTTGCCGATTAAACGTTCATACACATTTATACGTACTTGTATATCTTGTAAAAACGAGGCGCAACGATTATAAGCAGAAAATATCGACACAAAGATATCGACTCTCGCTCTTTCATTCCACTCAATTATCAAAATTTTTATAAATTACCGTAATACGGCAATATCGAACATTTCGTTCGCCTATTGTAGTTCGTACTGAATAAGTTACTTTCGTAACTTATTCGCAACTTCAGTAACCAATAATTCATCTGTGATCGTATCGACGCGCTTTTACTAAATTTATCTAAACTAATCGTCAACGACGCAACGATATTTTATCGCTCTCTAAATTTGTATTTAGAGAAGTTGAAGTTGAACCCTGACCGTTAAACACGTAGCCAAACAACGAGACTGAGGAATTTAAAAAATACAGTTAATCTATTCAGCTTGTAAACGGTCGTTTATCCATTAACAGTAAAAAGGGAGCAGCCGTGAAATAAACTTTTGGTACTGTATTTTATTCGATAATAATCCTAATTTACGTGGAACCACAATTTTCGCACCATCGTGATGCAAGACAAGCAACCGCTGTTTACCGGATTAACCAAACTGTTTAGGTCAAAGAACGTTATTCGTACTGTTCTATGGAATAGTCATATGTTGTTTATTATTCTGCGGCTTACTCGTATATCTGAAATATCGTTTAATATATGCTTCGGTGAAGCCCAAAATTCTACTCTGCTAATTATTCAACGTACCAGTGTAACAAAGGCGTTCGTACACGCACGTTTATAAGTTGTATCGACAAAAATGCTATTTCATTTTTCACTTTTTTTTATCGAAACTCTGTAAGTCTACAAACGTTGTGACGCGTGAATCCCTGTGCGTATACCTACGTATCTGTACTGTTCGCAGGTGTGTCATCAATCAACGCGTACGCGGCTGTGTTGCGCGTCTAGCGTCTATGCGCCGAGATACATATGTACCTTGTGTATGCTTTGCTAGAAGTTGTGCACAGTGCATAAAGTGCAAATACGAAGCTCGGACAACATCGATAACACACACGCATACCTAAGTAATGCACACTCGGATAGGGGCGCATGTATGTTCGCAAATTTGCCATTGCTTTATTCATTAAAACCTTGTTTTCTTCTTTTTCAGAATTTCAAACCTCGAATTTAGTAAAATGGAAATATTCTAATTTTCTGATCCGAAATACATGTGATGAACAAGTTTAATTTCAACTTATAGTACATGATCAAAGTCAATGATAAATACGCCTTTCTGATTTTCCCGATTTTCGATAATATTACTTGTGTAATTAAACGGAAGGGTTTTAATGCGACATGTTTGAAAACGAAAAGAATCTGTTGGATGCAAAGATGCAACCTTTTTAAAAATAGCTGACGAGTGGACGAACTTATGCGAAAAGCTGTGTGTTAGTACTCTAATACTTGCACGAGCGATATTATGAAAATGTTGAAGAATTTTAAAGAGAAAAGCGTTTAGCGTAGAAGGCAAAAGCAAATAGAAAGACAACTTTGATAACAGGGGATTGATCGACAACCTACTGAATTTTAAAAATGCTTTTCCACAGGAAATGGGAGATTTGACCAATCTCGTCCCCCCTTGTAATTTTTAATCATAAAATACGTCATTTGTTATGAAAATTATGGTACTGTTTACAGTGTCTGGAATATTTTAGGACTTAACAGTAGCAGTTCAGGCATAAATATAATTGTAGAACTCCATTTGGGAATAAGATATACGTATGTGATACTATTGACGCGATGTCTACAGAAAATAAAAAATTTTAATTAAACCTTAAAAATATTGGGAACATCGTATAATTATATGCACATATAATATGGGCATTACGAATTTATAGATTGAAAATCAAGCATTTGATCGAAGTGTAGAAATAAAAGAGCCAGACGTATAGACTACCGCTAAATTTGGCTGTTATTGCATAAAAATAACTTGTACTTTATTATTTAGCAATGGCATAAATTCATTGTTTAGTAAAATGATACATTGAAACTATGAATTTCTTAAAAGGAGAATTTAAAATAGAGCCATTTGTCGAAATCCGAAACACGCTGTAATACATTCATCAGCTTGGACTCGACTTATAATTATAGGAAGATCCAGCGATAAATGATTATCTTCTATTAATAATTTTAAGTACATATGTGTATTATCGGCGATTTTGTTTAATATAATAACGATATAATAATAATAATATTTGGTATCGAGCGAAATTATGTCCATAATCAGTAAGGGGATTTTAAAAATAATTCGAACGAAATTTTCCTCCACTTTATCATAGGTATATAATAATTAATGACGCAAAACATATTCACAACGTGTTTCTTTTACATCTCTATACCCAGATAATAAAATACAAATTCTTCCCAACCTTCTACCACATACCAAAGACTCTTATACCGACCAAAAAACATAAGGGGAATTCATCGCATATGATCGTATACCTATTTCAACGTGCAAACGATAAAATACAAAACCTGTGTTCTCTATCACACACACTGTGAAAACTTACACCGAGCAACAAGAGAAAAACCTTTCGATCCATCGTTTATCCACGTTATTACGAGTATTTCAATTTCCCGTAGAATTTCGAATTCTCGTTCCATATGTACATATGCGCCGGTGTATACTGTATACTGCATACTGTATGGTGTACACCGTATACGAACTTTACAAGGATGTGTCTGTGCCTGTGCGGATTGGTAGGCTGCGTCGCATCGCGTCGCCTCGCGTCACGTCGTTGCTATACGTATAAGAGATGGTATATGTGCGTGCGTGCGTGCGTGCGTGCGTGCGTGATGCTCGCGTATCACGTGCACTGCACTGTGCAGTGCACTGTGCAGTGTGCACTGTGCACGGGGTACGCGTATCCGTTTCCGAGACGAAACACATTGGCGACTCTCGTACGGGCAAACAGCCGCAGTCGAAACAGTTTGCCCGGCTAATTGATTTTCCTTGGCATCCTCGATTCGGCGTAACCGGTCCATGCAACGCACTGCACCGTCCAATATGTGGAGACAAGCCGCTCGCACGAGCACACGAACGCGTCTACATCGACAAATTCAATCGGATACGGAATACTGCCGTTTGATTATCAGACAGGGCTGCGCCCGGCCGATTGTAAATCAACCGGAAAACTCTGCGCCGCGGAATTATACGGAACATCGTCGATCGTTTCCACGATCGATCGGATATCGTTGTACCGATGCCTCTCTATGGTATTTTGTACTTCGAAATGCAAGTTGGCAATGTATGGTATTATCACTCGTTACAAAGGAACCACTCATAGAGGATTCGCGAGGGAAAGACGAAATAGGATATCCTCGGATACGAGGGAAAACTGCACACTTCGAATTCTACATTTCTGTAACTTCTTCGTTTATTTTATGAAACCCATTATGGAATCCAAATTGTATCGATTTGCGAAATGTCTCTATATAGATATATATATATATATATATGTGACGAACCTTTTTATCCACTTTTATTGAGAAACTTTTGTATTTTATTTTCGTTATTCTTCTACGTTACCTGCCACTTCTATCGAACTATTAACCATTGAACATACATAGTTGAATATACATAGTTGATAATACAGCGGTATACCAAGGAGAAAAACAGAACAAAAATAGAAGTTTTATTTGATATATATTACAATATCCTTAAAGATTCGAAGTTACTTAACATATCGAACCATGGAAAGCAATGAAAATAAAAGTTTTGGTCCGGAAAAAGAAGAGCGATCGGACAAACTGTTCGTGAGAAGCAAAGGACGCAAGCTTCTTCGCGGAAGTTTGACTGATAATTAACTAAATTTACCAAGGGTTGCGAGTCAAAGTGTGAAGTCGTGTTCCAAGTCTTTCTGCACTTCGACGCTCCACTACGCTGGTTAATAACAAATGAGCCGAGCTTCGCCCCTTCACTTTTGTTATAATCGGGGACACTTGCTCCCTTACAGTTACTGTCTACCATTCTCAATTATTCAGTACATTCGTTACATTCTAAACATCGCTTGGATGTCCTTCTCAGTCTTAATACATATCTCAATTTTCATTATCGTTTTTTCTCCTTCTACCAACCTTAGAAATCCTTTCCTTTATTCACCATCGTAAAGGTATACGCTTAAAGTTCAACATTTTTAAGGAAAGTGCGTAAAGCAAAGTCTTTTTCGCCGTAATTAGTAAAATTCTACGTATAGGTGCGTATATTAAAATATTAGTACGAGATTCCATGTAATTTTATCTACTTGAGCGTAATAAATAATTGTTTAATTAATAAACGGAATACATAACACTTCGGCTATTACTTTTTCTCAAGCTTTTATTAAATTCATGAAAAATTAACAAAACATGTCCATTAAATTTCTGATTTTATTGTTAATAAATCATACAATTCGATACGTACATTTGTCAAAATTCGGCAAGAGTAGCATAAAACGTAAAGTTATACTAAACGATGTGTTCGTCACATTCGGTCATTTCGAATATAGATACATTTTTATTTACAGCATATTGAATTTAAACTTTTTTTCGCGCAATTATTCTATAACCAACAAAAACGAAGTAAAGAAACAAATAATTTCTAAGCAGTAAATCATAATACGTACATACTTTAAATCGCATATTTCGTGCCATTTCAAAGTGTGTAACGATATTTGATATTTTTGCGAGTGTGTATGTTATTAAATAGCTGACGTGAGAATATATGAGAACCGAGTTTTCCAATCGTAGCAGAGGTGGAGCGGATAGATAGCCATGAGAATTTATGTTCACGCGAGTCATTACTATTTCAAGTGAAAAACACGGATCTTGACGAAGCGCGAAGCGTCTAAGAGCTACCTAAAGAGAATATATGAAATTTTGTAATGCAGTATTCTGATTCGTAGACGCTCCTTCTGGTCCGGAGTCAACTCTTTACCTAACGATTTTTTGCTTTTAATACAGAATGCGATTAAGATTAAGTTGCCGTTATACCAGGGAAACGTCATTTCGTTTGATCCATGCTGTAAAACGAATTACTCCAATTCCGAGAATTTTCCAGCATAACGTTACGTAATTTCTTTTCCTTATATCCATACGTAATTATTGTACAGTTTTTTCGTATCCTTTTTATTTTTTTTTTTGCACGTTTTGTAGGATCCTTTGTAAAAAAACAAGTGCATAGGATGGTCCGTGCATGTAAAACGCAACGATGTTGTTTTATTATAGTGCTTGAATAATTATAATTATAATTAGAGAACAAAACGTGTCAAGCATAAATTTATTTATTTAATGGGATTATTTTATACTTACTTCTTAAGTATTTTCTTTTCATACTCATTGTATCAGATAATACAATAAGCGTTAAATAAAAATACAAATTCATCGACGTACCATAATATGCAAGTTTATCGTAAAGTGCTATCGAAGAATTTCAAATAAACATCGAAGGAAAAACTGAACAAGTAAGATCGTATATCGTTAAAATAAAATGTACGCTATTGGTATTTTAAATTTACATTGCCGATTTGTGCGAAGTTTTTGTAATACTCACGTAGATGTGAGAATAAGTTATAGTACACCCATGCTTCGGAAAATCCTTTCAAAAAATTCGGCAATTGTAATATTAATAAGGTTCTATGGTCTTAAATTTGCCATACTTTTTAGGAATCTAGATTCTAAAAGATAAAGGTAATCCTGTAGCATAAGTTTCAATAGCGCTGATGCTGTTGACGTACCGTCGCGTCGCGTCGGAACTTGCATCGAACTATTTCTCTTTGTACAACTGTTGTCAATGCATATTCTACAATTAATATTTAACATTTTTCAATAATTAACGAAGAAACTACACGAATAACGTTATCGTAAACCGTTCGTTTTTCTATTGTGTATTATGTAGTTACCCAATTCATTTCTTATTCATTTGCGTGTTATGCGGTACATGTATGATTCATTATGAAAAGTGTTTCGATCAAGTTTATTACAAAAGCGTAAACTTCCGATACTTATTTAAACGTGTAACTTTCTCGATCGTTTAAAATCGATAAATCGTTTAAAAGTCTAATTACGTCAAATTTGCGCACATTTTTGTTATTTTATACAGAAACGCACACTTTGTCTACGATAAATGGAATATCTACGTATACCTACGTGTCTACCTACTATATTCTACTAAAAAATTTACTTAACAAATTTGTACATGATACATTTAATTATAATTAAACTATGCTACTATTCGACGCAAGTTGTCAAATCCTCTATTTATCGTTCCCATAATTCCGATCCTTTTGCGATTCTTTGTAAACGCACGATTGTTAAATTCTTTCGATATTAAGTTCTTTTCTGTTATCAAATATTCAGCCTTTCGATATCACGAGGAAACGTTACTTTTGATTTATCGAAACTTACTTCGATATCCTATCCTCGATAAAAACAAAAATATCCGAAGGATCGATGTGCCTTGTGCAAAGCCGAAAGGGTATAGGTGTATGGGACGCGTTTAGCTTTCCCACGATCTGTCATTGAAGTGCTTTATCTTCGGTCGTGCATGATTTAATAATACCATGCTAATTCGATGGTCAATAATACATATAAAGTATACTGAAATTATCATTCGAATCAATATGAAGCCGCGTACTGTTGCTGCAGTATCATAATTGTTATCCATCACGTGATGCATGAAATCTAGTAGAGAAATTGCGGCTTTCTAATCTAACTTTCTACAACGCCGCTCGTTTATCGACCAACGCAACGCTACGTTGCGAGTTCCGAGTGTCGTTCGTTTAGTTTCGAAACTTTTATCCTTCTTACGTGAATCGTTCTTTTTTCTTTTCGTTGGTACGCGCGTATGCGAAACTGGTCGGTTATCGAAGATCCTGACATCGTTGAGCGTTAAAGACACCGTATCCTATCGTATAAACACGAACGAAATCACGAACCGTTGCAAAAATAGCACTTTGTGTTCGTCAGCTAACGAAGTAGACGCCTTTATTGATACGAAATTTCACTTATCGCGTCCGCTTTACGGGTACGTTGTTTTATAGCTATTTAAATTTATGCGAACGGAACGGCAAAAGGCAATGAAATAAATTTTACATATTCGCCACGATGTATCGTCGATGCATTGTCCAACGATTCTGACTTTTCTTCCACGGTACTTGCACGGGAACGCATAATATTCTAATTATTCGAACTTTGTAATTAGATCGGTCTTGGTACGTTCTTTCTGTCGTTTTTCACCTGATTTGATATTCTTCGAACGTTAAAAGATATCTCGAGTTTGCATAAAATATGAAAGAATTGTTATCGATATGCCAGATTTCTCGTTCAAATTTTACGTTAAACGCCTTCTTCCAACGATAAAAGTCTTCTCGTTCGTTGAAATACGACCTAAATCGAAATACGTTTCCATTAATTCATTTTAATTAAAACAATATCCGCTTCCAGCTCGATACGATATGTACATTCTCCTTCGACTTTACAAATTTTCTACTCTTTTGATCGCTCTCTTGTACGTACTCGTTAAACGCTCACCTCGATTTATTCTATTCTTAGGCGTTGTGAAATATTCTCAACATTTACATAGACGAGTCGGTACGTTAAGTACATACGAGTATAGCTACGAGTCGGTTTCAGCGTGCAACCCAATTACATGTTCCATTTCAAAGAAAGTATCGAAAATTGTTGCACGATCTGTGGTCTGGCTACGATAATATATCTACTTGCGTTAGTTGTATCTGGATTTTCTAATCTGCTCGTCGATTCTATCCTCTTACTCTGCGTCGAACAATCTCTATTCGTCTGATTATCACCGTATACGTTACAGGTGTATCGGTAATCAGGAAAAGAATACTCGATAAATCATATTTCATTAAAACAATCGACGAGAACGCACAATTGAACGCAACCAAACGCCGTACGAAGGATAATTCGCGACAAGATCTAAAGATCAGGAAGTGGAACCGCGCGGTCTTCGAAAAAGTGGAATTCTTATCGGCACGCGAGGGGGTGTCGCGCGGCCGATCCATAAATCATGATGATTCGCTTTATGGTATCTACAGTTAAGCCAAAATTGACGGTTGCCAAGCGTAAAAATCAGTGATTTCGTTACCACTATGTATCGAGGGATAGACACGCTCATTGGCTACGTGCTGTTCCGCCCCCGCAGCCCCGCCAATCAGACCAGCCGCTCTCTCTCATCGATCCAGACCATCTACACTCTACGCTCTACAGTTACACCTACGCTATACTCTGCCGCCATACTCAACTTGCCCATTCCCCTATCCTTCGTCGACCATAGATCGGTCTGGTCTAATTGTAAGACTCGGCGAAACAAAATTCTATGCAGAAATTGTTGATCAACGCTACTCGATCGGAAGGTTGGCCGTTGGTCGCGTCTCTTGACAACGTGCCAGAAAGAACTTACGCTCGAGGTCTGTTCGTCTCAGGAAGATTCTACTTGGATCGCTGGTAGCAAGAGCCGTCGTTCGCCGTTTCGATCGAACATGCGAAAAGATTTTTCGGTTTCTTCTCTCCATCGGCCAACTTATTTCTCAGGTCTATTTACATATATCTTGTAACAACGTAATTTTACGTATGACAGAAATCGTTGACTAATAAGGTTGTATTGGCTAGTGGTTGCGTCTATTTCTACGTATAATACACGTGGGTATATCTACTCGGTCGATGTAATGTCAAAAAGATGGATTTACGTTTCGACAGAATTTGCAATTCGATCCTTTTGATCAAAATTAAACGAATATTTAAATTATTTAGGAAATCACGAATAGCTAATAATTAAGGAATCGTGTTTTTAGCGTGCAGCTTCAACAAATAGGAGAAATTAAATCGTTATTTAGTAGAACAGAAACGAATGTATAGCTGTTTATTAAATTTACTTGTATTCCTTAAGTAGCAGAAATTCATCGTTAATTAATGTTAGTTAAATTCACGCGTTAATTAATCTACGTCGATTTAGCTTTGTTCGATGCTTTTATAAAGCTTCGAAATACGTAGTTATAAAAGTTTGAACTAATTGTAAATCTAAAATAAAGCAAACTTAAGTCGATCTACTTTCAATTAGACGAGGAAGATTTCTTGAAGTAATTGTAATTTATAGAACAAGAAAAGCGTAGAATAATTTAACAGGAAAACGAGTTCATATTTTCTGGCGTTCATTGTATAACTAAGCAATGTAAGACTGTAAAACTGCTTTTGGAACGATATTACTTATTAAACTTCCAAGTAAGCTTAATTTTACTTATGATCTTGTTTGCGTAGCTTAAAATTGAAATCGTAAGGAATGAGTATCGTAAAAAAATTTTTCAAAATTAGAAAAGACGAACTTTTATATTATTTGGTCGAGCATTTCTATTTTAGGGAATTAACAAATAATCGTAACGAGTAGCTAAAATAAACGTGAAATTAGATTAGCGAACCGTTGTATTTTATTAATACATATTCACCACGAGAAGACAAAGTTAGTAGAAATCGTAGAAAAATATACTCGTACGCAGCTCAAAACGACGGAATTCCAAAAAATCACGTAATATCGAATACCTAGATTTATACGCTGATACGTACAAATATCTTCTTTCACCGAACGATAGAAAATGTTTAAACGAAAGACATTGCCTACGCTGCTTGAAGATTTTGAAAATAGTTTGTGCCTCGCTAAATGTCGCGATCGAACCAATAATTATACATCGGAACTCGATCGACGCGACGTTCGATATCGTAAATAAAATGCTTGAACTGTGTCATGAAAATAATTATTTATCCAAATTGATACGAAATGAAAGCTTAATATCCAAGTTACGAAATTAGAGTTTTTCTCTGAATTATCGAACATTGACTTCTCTCCGTGTACTTGCAAGACATATCGGTTATGCGGAGCACGCTGCCGGATGCTATGCTGATTATACGAAACAAACGAACGAAACGATTTTGAAATTCGAGTCGCTTCAACATCTCGCATCATTAATTACCGATTATTGTCGAAATCGTTCTAAAAGAGCATTGATCCTCTGAACTAAACTAAACGCCACACCGATCAAAACCCAAATACATTCTAATCGTTCAAACGTAGTCTGAATTATATTTTATAATTACCGTCCTTATTAGGCGATAAGAGATATATTTTATGCGATAGAAAACAAGTTGGACTATATATTGTTAAGCTAAAGCAATTCGACGATTCTATCGCGATCGGTAGAACTTAAGTATCTTTAAATAGCTTGTAACAATGTCTAGAAATATATTGCTAAACTTTTCAAGAGTATCGTATTATTTGTTACGCGAAACGAAGTGACCAGTGCGGCATTTCGCACGAGACTCTCGCAAGCGCGATGAATTGTTCTTAAGTATGACGGAGCGATACTCCTGCGTAATCGTTTCTCATCCATCATGATTATTTGACAACAACGGGTGTAGATTTCCCAGACGAAAGGATAAATTTTGTTGTACATCCAATACCTATCGTACATTTCGTACTTGAAGGATTACCAGACAGGGATACAATTTATGAATCGTTATACATTAGTTGGCATATAGAAATAGCATGGAAGTCGAAAAAATTGTTTTTCAATCCCACGTTTCAATCTAAATTTCTGTCTGTCAGAGTTGTAACTTTTTAATACATAAACGATAAACGATATCGATCTTCTTAATTCTTTACATTAACGATATTAATAAATGACTGTAGAACTGTCGTCTATACGTGTATTATCAAACCAATTAGTAGTTCAAAATAATTAGTAGTTCAAATAGTATTATACGGTGCAAATTAGCTTTGGATGATATTTATGATTTAAGAATACACGTGCTCGTATTAACGATATGTACATACGTAGATCTCGTGTTAAAATAGAGCACAGATCGTTGCAGCAGTTTAGTGTCCTTACGCGCTGTGTACTTGGTAAAACCCTCTCAATTATTCCCCGATATACGTACATCGTTCGTTGATCGAAAATTGCAAATCGCCCTCGAGCTTGTAACAAACGTATCTAAAGAGTAAGCAATCATCGTTTGAGAAATTTCAACGCGTGTCTATGCGTACATACGTGTGTACCTCTATCTACGTAGAAGACAAACTGCGAAGAAAAGTATGTTTCGATATGTTCAACATTTTCCAATTAAAAAATTCCGAACGCGATCAATCGCAACCACAAATGCGTCGATATAAATTTTAGACGAATCGTGACAGTCGATAAGAACATCTAAATACCAAGCGGATAATCTATCAATTTTATCTTATATATACGCGTGAGAAGGAGGGAAGACCAGAATAAAAAATATACAAGATTTAAAGGAACACGCGACAAGAATCCCTACTAATCATCAAAAGTGATTATCTACGTTAGTTCTATCTGGTTAACACGCAGCCTCGTCATTACTGCGGCCGCGGTAACGACCATATATAAGTATATGTATAGTATACGTATACGGCGATGGCAGAGTTTCTCTAATGGAGGTCCACTTCCATCTACTCAGCCCCGCGCACCTATCCGCGCAACCCTATCTACGCCACCACCCTCCCGACTAAATTCGCCCTCTCTTTCCCATCTTTGTCCTCCTCTCGTTCATCCTCTATCCTCTTCCCCATACGCTTTCCTCCTCTTTCTCGCATCAGCCTATCTTTATTCGATCTTTGCCTCGTTTTCTCTTTCTCCTTTCTCGGACTACGATTTCCACGTTCTCCGCGTTCTCCACGTTCTCCTCTTTTCCTTCCCAAGTATCACCTTTCTCATCCAGCTTTCTCTCCTTCGTCGCTTTTCTTTGTTTTTTCATCCATCTGTGCGTTTCTTCTTTCTTCCATGCTTTCTCTCTTCCGTATCCGTAAAGGCTAGTTTCTATGAAACGCGATATTTTTCCATCTATTGGTAAATCGACTTCAAAGAGTGTTTAATCTATCGAGGACCAATGTTGCGTCAATTTCGCTCCTAGAGTTCGTGGAACTCTCAAGTATTACGTCGTTGTTTAATCGTCAATGGATCAATTAACGAGTACGGCGTATTTTCTTCGAGATTATCGCAGTTAGAAACGTTTCTCTGAAACCGTCTGTATTTGTAACACGTCTTGTATCTGCGAGTAACGTCGTTAAATTCGTTTTAGAACGTTTGTCGATAGCGACACAAACGTTTATCGCGATACATCCAAGTGCAACGATCAATCGCAAACTAGCAACGATAAAGATAAAGACGAATCAATCGGCGTTATTTTACAATTAGAAGAAATACGTGTTACGATGTAACAGTATTGAACATACGAAAGAATCTTCCTGATCGTCGCTTCGTTTCATATTCCTAAATAACGCGCTTTCTTATCTTCTGCTCGTTCAAAGATATCGGTAGATGTGCTCCGTTCCCAGCAGACCGTCTTGTTCGTCGTTCGTCTCGCCTCGTCCTTATCCCTTTCAAGTTGGCCAAGTGGTGCAGTGGCACTTTCGTCTGACTCTCCTTCCACCTCTCACTCTCGAGCTGCGATGTTACACGTCATTTCAGTTCGCCGGAATGTCGCGGTCTTCGTTTTCCATTTTCGGTGCTCGGTGTTCTTCAGCAACGCTTGTCGTAGCTGCCACACCGCGGCGGAAACTACTTTCCGGACCTCGACTGCCGCACCGAGGCCGCACCGAGGCCAATTAATAAAATGGAATCTTCCGGCTACAGTTTTGACTTCGTTGCGGATAAATTAGAGACGATTGTCGCGTAGCCATTAAACGTTCGTCACCTTTTTTACAAGAATCATGGGGCACTGATCGGATTAAAGTTTGTCTTTTACTTTCTTTCAATCGTCGATGAAAATGTATCCTACGGAAAGTTAAACGTGAAATTTCATCGTTTTTTCGAATATCGAAAACATTACATATGTATATGCACATTACGTATATATCAGGTTGGTGTAATTTGGAATTTCGTTTTTCAAATAAATCTTTAATTAATTTTAACATATTTAGCATATTTAAACGTACAAATTTCCGTATCGTTCGATGCATTTTTTTCCAACGACTAGTTATCTTCGTTATTCCTAATTTACAAGAATTAGCAATTTTAGAATTCGAATATTCTTGCAACGAAACTGTCAGAGTTTCTTCGTTTTCACGTACTTTCTTTCAAAGTAATTTACGTATTGAAAAATTATCTAAACGTGGAGTGGAAACAAAATATGAACAAAAATAACTTTGAATCCCGTATATCGTGATAATTGACGCTTTTACGAAATTATTTGAATAAATGACTTGACTACGTAGTCGAATTTTGTTTTCAAATTTCTATTCTACTCTATTTGTACGTGAACGTATTCGTATTGTATTTAAAAACGATTCCATGTAATATTTACCGCTTTGTATTCCAACAAAGAATATAAAAGTTCCGTAGCAATAATTTTGTAAATAGCGACTTTGCTTTCCTTTTGTCGAATTCCAGCTTTCAACTTAAATTTATCAGGCCCATACCGAGCGTACGTACCTTTTGACGAAAAGGTCAAACTTTTACACACGGGTGTTAGTGTAACTTGGTAGTTACGCGTATTTTATCGACTTTAGCTACCACCCAGAACTACTCGTGTATTCGTTTCAGCACAAAAATCACAGTTGACTCGTGTCGTTATCGAATAACTTATACAAAAATGTACGTATTATCGGATTTTATCGCGTATTTCGCTGCAGAAAAAAGAGGTTTCTCGACATTGAAAAACATTTTGCGAACGCCGTACTCGGTTTTTAACATTTACGTGTACCAGACATTCGCATTGTTGTTTCTGCGCTGAAAAGAATCTTTGTTGGTAAAACGAACAAAAAAAAGAACGATTTAAATTCGCAGCCGCGGAATTTAAAGATTCCATTGTTGGGCCACTATAACGTCATTTTATAGGAAAATACTAAACTGTTCTCGACGAGGCTTTTCGATTCTCTACCAACGATTTGCTTTCTGATTTAATAATAATTACCGCTGTTTGCCTTCAGTTCCCGTTGATTTTAAAATAACGACGTAAACGATTTCTGTTCAACGCTTGTAACACGGGATAGCCGAAATTATAGCAACGATATTAAAATATTGTAATTTATTTTATTTTAAGGACGATTCAAACAATTTGTAATATTCTCGAGAGAGTAGAAAAGCTACATTTTAAGAAGCGATCCAAATATTTCTACGATCTCTGTTTCAATCGTTATATTTTTGTAATTACTACGTAATTTGTATTTATTTACATTATATTATTTATAACGATTAATTTGCTCCAAATTTAAATTTCAAAATCCAAAGGAATCGATATATTAGCGTGTATCTGGTAAAAGTAACGCAACAGTTAAAAAAGGATCGAGTTTCTAGTAAGAAATAGACAAATAAATTCGAGAAAAGCATTTAACAACGATAGTCCGTTTCTACGAAAGTTTAATTCATCTTCTTATTACCTCCGTTCCTCGTATCGAATAAATATTTAAAAACAGCTATTAACCCTGTAGGTATTTGGTTGATCGTTGTGTCAACCAATGACTGATCTTAAAGCGAGCCTGTGACACTCGCGCGAATGTACGAGTACACGTCAAATATATGCTAACGACGGAAAGCATGAATATTTCAGGGTCTATACGCGCTAGCCACGTACCGAATAATAAGCGAAATCAAATTGGCCGCCGGCCTGCTCATCAATAGTTCATCACTTTTGCAGACGTTGCGCTCGTTACGAGCTACGAGCCTGTTAGCGGGCTGATGCTTTATCGAATAATACTGTTTTCAAAGACGCAACCGGCTCTCCGTGTTTCTCTTTCTTATTTGCCTTCGATATTACTCATTCTCGAGAAAATGTAATTTACAAGTTTAACATTTAATCTTACGAATTAAATTGGAAATCGTCGAGTTTAATTTCTAGAAAGCAGGAAAATATAGTTGTTACACAAGGTAGTATAGTATAGCATACATATAAAAGTAACACGTATATTATTTATAAACTTAAAGTATAATCGCTAATAAATTTATTTAATTAATTTCGTTTTGATATTAGATCATTCATACGTATACGATTATTTGTCCGAATTGTACATCTGCAAATACTCGATATTCTAAATTTCTATTTCTTATACAATGTACAAGATAGGTGTCCTGATACTTACGCGGCAAAGTAGAAGCCGAAAAATAAATAATAGGAAAACGTAAAGTACAAGTTGTCACTTTTGGCTGCAGATTTGTATGCATTTGTGAAAATTTGGAAAATGGAGATATATATGTACATGGAATGATGTGACAGGTAAAACGATTTTTTAAATTATTTTCAATAACATTCGTAAGAATATGATTTTGTACAAGCGTCCGCGGTCTACTTATCAGTTTTAGAGCGTTTCGCGTAGCGCGGATCGATACGCCCAGCCGAAACGAGCCGTGTTATTGACCCACTTATAAAAACAATATACCCACGTAGACAAGTTGTTCTATCGGAGACGCGGCAGAGTGAGAAAATAATTCGAGTGCCAAACGACACGTAAATTCGGTGGGCACGTAATTGCAATAGCAGTAATACACTTAAGGAAGGATGAGAGGGGAAACAACAGTGGGCAGCAGCTCGGTCACGTGGCGTGGCACGCGACGACACGTGGCGGCGACAGCCAACTGTAGCTTGTGCGTCGCGTTTGTATCCGTGGATAGGAAACTTTTCGTAACAAGAGGATCTCGTGGTATGGTGTAGCTTGTAGCTCTAGGTCGAGAACGGGACGCGTCTTTACGAGGCAACCGGCTACGTCTTTCGGGTACGCGAAGGGCGGCCAATATCCCACCGGGGAGATGAGCGCATTAAGAAAATTGAAACGTCGATTTGTCCTCGAAACTCGGCCTGACGATAATTTCATTAAGACTATAGGGATGAGGGATGAGGGATGAGGAACGAGGGAGCAGGAAAGCCCGGCACGTTGGCAGAATACACGGCCGCGAAAGACATCGCACGGTCGATATTGCTTTAACCAGAGATGATGCTAATTTCAACGGACGTAGCCAGTTTCCAAGCGGAAGCATCCACCCTCTGTCCGGAGAGAAGAGACTTCCATTTATAAAGCGTCATACCGGTCTGCTGTCTCGCTACCTTTAAGACCAGGTTAGGCGAGTGTGATTTATGAGATCGATGTCTGATTGATATCGTGGCTTTTCATTTATAAACGAATCGTAAAGATTGATCTCGATGTTGAAGAGAGATAGGAACGTCCACATGACCGTCGATCGTCGATTATGGTACGCTTATGGTGTTATTCCACCGATTGCTCGGAAGTCACACTGATCAAGTCGAGAAGCGACACGACGTTGCAAATATTTTGCGCAACTTTTCTCGCAATTTATTTCACTGTATTTACGCGTTACATCCCTCTACGACAAAAGAACTGCTGGAAGCGTATAATTTGTCTATCGACAGGCTGCATACTATAATAATAAATGTATAAAGCTCTGCAATCTACTAATTATACCGTTATATATCAAAATATACTAAATAACGAAATTGAAAAATCGACAAAAGGTAGAGCCAGAGTTGGTTAATTTATTTCTCATTTCATATACGTACATAATCTGATTTTTATTAACGCGTTCATTATTTCTGTGACCGATTCGTTGAGAGTATATCGAATCGCAAACACAATGAAACAAAGTTTAACGTTCGTTTATTGAGATTATGGAATCGATGGTGCTCTTAAATTACGTAGTAGATGTGAAATTCGTTATATGTACGTTTATTAAACTCGTTAGGTATATCTAATCGTTAGATGAATCAAGGGGAACGCGATAAAACAGCTAGAAGACTAATTGTAAGTTGCAAGAGCTCTAGAGAATCGAGAAGAATGAATGCAACACGAAGGAAAGTTGAAAAACAACGTGTTAATCGTGTTACGCTAATTTAAACAACGTATATGTAAAGCGATTAATATTTCTCTGAGAAGCAAAGTATCAAGCTTCCTATCAAACGTATATCGTTTATACGACAACCGTTTTAATACGTATTTATCTAACTTTGGAAAATTTGCATTCAAATCAAACGAGGATTAACAAAAAGTAAAGAATACTTTTGGCGCGTTATTATGAAAATATCAAATTCCTATAAAGAAATATATAAAACAAAAAAGCATATTTATACACGGTTACTCTTATGTTATAAACGAACACGTATACAATTACGCGAAAGATAGGAGATATACACACTAGTTATCTTTGAAAACTAACGTCTTTCGTCGTATACGCAAGGCCAAACGTTGTTCCGACTATAAGCCTAGTACACGGAAGTACAAAGTAACGGCAAACCTATGATTTGAAGAAATAATTCTTCGATAAACCGTATCAGTATATACTAGCCTTTCATTAAGTTTTCAAGATTTTGCTCATTTCGTTTCCACGAACATTCCTTCTTCCTTACGTCGATGCTACAAAGTGTACATATTCTTAATACGTGTCTATATATATATATATATGTAAGTACTACATAAATTCTTTGAAAACAGTAAAATTGGTACATTGATCACATGTGGAAGATCGAATAACGAGAAGGGAATTATTACTTTTACATTATATCATGTACAATGTATATACGAAGTTTCAACTTTAATGTTCCATCACTATGCGGTTGAACTTATTAAACTATTAAAGCCATCTGCCACATGCATATTTGCTAATGAAGAAATAATATTACACACGATACAAATATAACTACATAACTACATATGTATAGAGTGAGATGTAGAAAACGTAATAAATAAATATATCAAAAGCGTAAAATATAAATGGTAAGTGCAAAAAAGTACATTTCTCAACCGGTTTGATTTTTTCTTGTCTCTCGATTTATACTCCCTCCAGTCACTAAGACGCGACTGATCTTAGAACAAAAATCTGAAAATTAAATGACGACGTTATACATATAGACACGCTACAGGATGATAAGACACCTGAATTTGTAATAACTTGACGCGTTAGAAGATTTCAAGTACTTTTCTACGCTCGATATTTAACGTAAAAGCTGGCGAAAGAAATAAAAAATCGCCTATAAAATTAATTAATCACGAGTAAAACAAAAAACTAATAAGGTTCCTACGAAGTGGTTCCTGCAAATTTTTCCCAACAAATGAATTATTGCGAATAAGAGACACAATATGTTATTTTGTTTGTAGAGTGACACATATCTGACGTGGATATTTGCTTTGCCCACGCGTTCTCCCTCTTAACCGTGTGTCGTAGCGTTCGAGCAGGTGTACTGCACGATCTAACCCTCTGCCCTATCCCCTAACCACGTCCTCCTGTTCTCTCCCTCTCCGTCAAGATACAATCGTGGCATAAACATATGGTCATAATAATAGACTCTTGATTTTGACAAGGGGCGCTCCCTTTCAGTATCCCGTGATTGTTTCTCTAGTACCTAAACGTAAAAGCGTGCGGATAGTATTAAGCTAGTTGCTTAATGGGGAAAAAATAGATTTCGATCAAGAGGAATCATCGGCGCGTTTTTTGAATCCTGATTTCTCTTTTTCGTACTAACCTCCCAGGGGATTAATCGCAAGCGGTACAATATGTTCGATAACATCTTACGAATAAGCTTTCGTCGTAGAATAATCTTTAACGTAAATTTCTAGCAGGATGCGCGGCACATAAAAGGAGAAATTTACAGAATTAACAAGCGACAAGTTGTAGATTTCTATCGCAAATAATCCGCACAATTTCATAATCTTACCAGTACCGATGATTGTTTCTCAAAAGCGATGTTGCGAGTTCTTAGCATTGAAAAAATTAGGAACGGTAAGACTCGCATCTGCATCCAGCCAAGTGTCAAGCAACATCGGCCGATACTTTCACCTGTCTGTTTCACCGAGGCGAGTAGTCTTATCTAAGATGGTGGTTATGCTTCGCACGACATAAAATATATCGAGAAGCGGTACCCTTATCCTAGAAGCGGCACACGTGTGACCCGTATGTATCTCGTTGTACATAGACCAGGAAGATGGGACACGTACGTGTACAGTGTACGGCGTGCAGCGTATAGAGTGCCATTCGGTTTATACGTACGGGTAAGGGATCGAGCTAACGGAGGAGACTCGAGTACCGACCATTCCCCATCCGAACTCCATCGGAACTCGGCAATTCCCGTGCTTAAGAGTTTGGTCACGTACATCTCTGCCCCGCGTCAGAACGCACACGCCATGGAATTGCTTATGTTTTATAATAGTCCAGGAATACCCTGGCTTCTATTTCTGTGGCGTTTTCCATGGTGTATATCGATCACAAGACCGATTACTACACCGATACGAAAAGGATATTTTCACGCGAGAGTATCGTGATTTTTAATCAGCCGGGCATTGCGTTCTGCGATCGTTTCTTTCCTTTCGCAGTTTTACAGCTACAGTATAGTCTTGTAACACGCATATATAATGGCGATTCAAGGCCAGGTATTAGATGCGACCGAACGTTCGTCACTCGTGTCTCTTCTATGCTTCTCTCTAGAATTTCTATCGTTAGCGGCGTCAATTTGCACAGACGTGTAACGCGCAGCTTATTTCGTTCGATGTGCGATTTTAGCAGATTAATTTCATCTCCTTCGAGAATACATGGAAATTTTATTATCGACATTTCGTTCGATGGTAGAAACATTCTTTTATCGACTTTTGTTATAGTTCCAACAAATGAAAATTGATTGATTAACCTGTTACAATAGGATCATACAAACAATGGTACGATATACGACATAATATACCAGGTATATACCGCGATAATGTAGTACCTATTTAATGAATTCTAATAATAAATTAACATGTTATAAACAAAATTGTGTATATTGCCTATGAATACGAGCTTTGTCAAATTTTAGTTCAGAATTCATTGAGTCGGTAAACAACTGCAACGATTGAATAAAATTGTTTAAATTATTGGAAAGAAAATCGCATTTTTATCGAAACAACTACTTTTATCGTATCGACAAATTTGATATTGTACCTTTTTCACTGCCTTAACGTTTTTAGTCCGATGAGAAGAACGATATACGCGCATTTTATTCATTGGACGAATAAATTTCCTACGATTAAAATTAAAATGATAATTACGATATTAAGGAAGAAATAAACGTACGGAAGATTACATTCTTGTCAAATGCTTCGAACAAATTTACATCTCACGTATAAAGAGGTATAAATATTTCCGACAATTTGACTGAAATTACTTTTTGTGCGTACATATATCATACACATACGTCTTTGGCTAAAACGCTATGTGTTCTTTGAACAGCTACTGCAGTTTCCATTTTACAGTGTAATAATATTAACTTAGAAATAAATGCTGCATACTTCGTGCCAATTACGAAAGAAAAATATTCCTGTTTACTTTATACCCGTCTACTCGCCACTATACGTACATATCACATCACCTATACTACGATATGCACATTAAACTTACCAATATTATCAATATCAATCGTACTCGAATCTAATTTTCACTTTCGCGTGTACTATTTTTTCCCCCTGAAAGATAGTTAACGTAACGTACACTGCTATCACCTGTTATGTCTATCCTGAAATTAATCAAAGGAGAATTAGTAGCAGTCATTTGTCTCTGTGCGTTTAAAGACCCCCTGGGAAGACCCGACAGCTTTTGTAAATCGACGAGTCTTTCGTTTCGTTGTTCGTCGACGACCCTCTAATATATCGTACACGTTTGTGTACGAACGTACGTACATTTATTCTTCCAAGTACACGTAAGAACGATACGATGTAAACGGAGAGTAAGCCGTGGAAGAATAAAGGAAATTCATGGAAGAAGAGAAAAAACGTCGCGCGTAAACTACACGCGTCGTAGAACGAGAAATGGAAAAAGAAACGAAAGAGATAAGAGATACGAGAAAAGAAAAAGACAGAAAAATAAGAGGAAAAGATGATAGACGCGATGAAACCATGGAAAGAAAAGAAATAAAAGGAATAGGAAGGAAAGAAGAGAGAAAGTCGTACGATTAGTCATAGAAAGACAGAGAAAGAGGAAGGGTGGATGAGACAGAGAAGTCTAGAGAGGGTGAAACGAAGAAAAGGGGTTGAGGAAGGGGAGAAAACCGACGGAGGGATCTCGGTAAGTATTATTGTAATTATACACTTAGGTTTATTTCCTGCGTGCCCGCCCCTGAAGGGGCTGATAGCATTATATACCGCGGCTCCCTAATAAAAATAATAATAAGAGCGTTAAACCGCGGAGTAGCGAGCGGAAGTAATGTTCGCCCTTTCGTTTGTTGGGCCGTGTACCTGTTTCAGAACGACGATATACTTCACCCTAAACGCAGGAAACCCTCGTAATACATACGCGTATTAATGATTCCGGTTTGCCCGAGAACCTGTATGTTGAGTTTAGTATTCGTGCGTGTTCTAATTTCTAATGCATTATCAGATTTAGCACTTTCCGTAAATATGGCTTGATACCGCGTTAATTTTAGGAAACAGGTGGATGAGAGATTTATTACGTTAAAATATAACGAAAATATAAATATAACGATCATAGGAAGTAGAAAATACGTAGTTTCCACGAAATATTCTGTTTCGAACGAAATAATAGGTAGAAAGAAATGTTTCATTGCAGTAACGAAGTAAGCCAGAGAACGCACTTCGACATATAAATGAATTTTATGATATTATTCAACGTATGATTAGGGTAGCCAATAATAACTACAAATGGAATAGACACGTTGCATGACTAAAATCAATCGTCTATAGTCTACAGTCTACGCGTGTGTCATCCCATGGCATGTCGGTATAAAGTTCCTATTAGCAAGTATCGTTCGAACATATGTATGTGCGTGACTAAACCTCCCCTCCTTTTACACCTGCTATTAGTAAGTACCATTTCAAGCCCCTGCTTCATTCTACTCGCCACCATTTATTTCTTGTCCTAATCTGATCCATCTTCTTGTCCACCTGTGCTTCTTCCGAATCATCTTTTCTAACGTACGTTCTAACATGGTAAAATATTTCCCACGATACTTTACGTACTCTCCCCATACTCATAAATAACGTTCAAAATCAAAATCAGATAGACAAGTAGAAGATTGCTTTGAATCGATTAAATAAAAAGACTAAGAGATAAGATAATGGTATTTCTGTTTTGAATTTTTTAATTTTTATATCTCCATATTTTACGGACCATGTTGTACGGAAACGAGACGTAGATCGTAAGGAGAACCAAAGAGTGTAATACAGCGCAAAACCGGAAGTCTGTCCAAACCCGAAAGGGGAAGACTAGAATGAATAAATAAATTGAACAAAAAGACAATTTTGCAACTATGGTGGTATTTATATTTTTGCAACTGTGGTGTAGTGAGTATATAATATTTTGTGAAATAGTATTAATAATATCCTCTAAAATATCAAGTATTTTACTGGCCCGTAAGAGATGAAAAATGTTCTTCCTCGTAGTCTCCGCTTGTTACCAAGTTAACGATTAATTCGCAAATTATAAGTCATTCGATTACCGAAACACAGCTGTTAAAACTACCGCGGAATAGCGATTTCTGTTAACCCCTTGCTACATTACAAAACGTTGACACCGTACGATCTATCGAATCTCGATTCCTCCGTAACTTTTTAATTCCATTGCGCCTTTACCGTAAAAGAGGAAAAAGGCGAAAGAGGGGATAGTAATAACGCGTATAAATTGCCATAAAAGAGTAGCCAATCAAGGCCGGGATTAAGGCTATCGGGACGTGAAAGAAATGGCAAAACGTCGGGAGACGACTAATTTCCTCCTGGTCGATAATTCTCTCGCGAAGTCGCTTCTTCCCGCCGATGACTCTCGTCTTCGGTCGCGCTCCATAATTTTCAATTTGTGCAAATTAACGTTCCCGTTCTCCGCGCGTCTCGCATCTCCATGAAACACGATAAATAAGGGGCCAAGCGAGTAGTAAATATAAATCAGGAGTGATTGGATGTAAGTGGGGAGCGTTATGTGTCCCCAGCGTCCCGTGTGTGGGATCGTCCGCGGCCGTTCTATGGCTGTGGGGCGTTCGTACACACACGATCCGTAGCATAGGACGTAGGTGAGAGACGACGCGACGCGACGCGACGCTTGGTGAGACGATGCACTATCTATCTACGTATACTTTCACCATCGAAGGGACTATACTACCCCGTTTACCTCGCGTCGATACTACTCTGCGTCGCGTCTCGTCGCGTCGCATCGCGTCCAGGACTATACCGCGATACGACTATAGTAGTATTCGCTGGAGCAATATATCGTATTATTCTTCCTCGTTCGAGTTCTTCGCGGGCCATAAATCCCCGTGTCTCTTAATACACGTTTACTGTAAGCTCTTGCGTTTGGGGAACCTTGACATTTATACGTACGCATCTGTGTTCGTGAGGAAATTTTGGGTAACACCGTTGAGTACAGAAAAAGTACAGGGACTGTATAACGTAGCTGTAGTTGTAACAATATATCATGGCCATAAAAAGGACCGTATATCGATACATGTAATACAATAGGTAACAGGTACTGTCATTTAATAGTAGAATTATTCAAACGGCCAAAATCATGAGTTTCTGACTTCTCCTGTACTTACCAGTACTAGAAACATCCACACGCTGTTTATATACAAGCTACGTTTCGTACAAGGAATTATATAAATTACTTTGTATTAAGGCAAATGGACACCATGAACGTCAATAAATATACCGTATATAGTCCTTTAGATATATGCATTTTTCAAGGCGAACATTTTTGCGACATTTATGCTGACTTTGAAATATCTCTGACATTGATATTTATCAAGTTATTTATGGTACATTTATCGATGAGCGGTATAAGCGTGTACGACGAATACAAATGTTCAATTTTGGAACGAAACACATGGGAGATTTGCAAGCTTGTTAAACGAGGTCACATTCAAAATTCCATTTACGAAACCTAATTTTCTATCATCACGGAGTAACGAAATGCGTATGAATCAATCAACCCTTAGACTCTCTATTCGTTAACATCACGATGTATCTATATACGTCCTGTGTCCGTAGCGGGTACACACCTACTTGATATATCCTACTTTAAAAAAAAAAAAAAGACCAAACGCTTACTTGCAATTGCGATTTGCGCTTTATCGTTGAAACGGTTTTACGGTATTTATACTCCAACGATGATTTTCCTCGAATTAGATGGATCTTTTAAATTAACTCTGTCGGGGGATCATCCTGTACATCGCTGTGCACTGTGCGTGAACAGACACAAGCTCGTCGACCATCTCCGATACGTATTTCGTCGTTAACATTCGCTCAAGCTCTAATTCGTAAAGATAAAAGTTGAATTTCCGACTGTGATTGCCGACGATTTACGTTTTTAAAAAGATCGTATCGTTAAATTTACATTTCCGACGGAACACGGCCGCGGCGATGCGTTACCTGTCTACACGCAACGGCAGAAAAGAAGAAGAGAAATAGTGACGCATCGAAAGTGGCATAATCAATTCACACGGACCCGTAGAGGCTACGTAAATGTACCAATGATAAATGATAAGCATCCACGGATGACCTTTTTCAAGCGCGTTTACCTTTTTTTCCTCGGCAAGTGCACAGTGCACAGATGCGCACTTGCGAGTGGCACAGGTGTAAGCAAGATATCGATTATGCAATCTCATGGCTTGCAACCCCAACCGAACGGTAACGCACGAATACGCGTTCATCCCTCCTGGCCTGTGCTGCGCGCCACCTCAATACGTATAACCCGGCTCGATGCCGGTCTGTCAAACAGACCTGACGTTAATTATCGCCTTACTGCTCCGCCAAACCACCGTTCCATCCACTTGACGCATATGTCACTTTTCAGATTTCTGTCTGAATACTGTACACTGTACACACACTCACGCAACACTCACTCTCTCTCTCTCTCTCTCTCTCTCTCTCTCTCTCCCCCGTGTATCATGTTATTCTCTACCTTCTTTCAATTATTTTTCTATCGAAAAAAGAATAAAGATCGTGGGTATGTATGAGGTAATCGAGAGAGTTTTGTACGAAAGAAAATAAAGATACAAAAATATAGAGAATATGTAGGAGTAACCGTTTTAGTAAATAAAATTATATCTTTTTAGGCTAGAAATGGTTTGAGACGTTGCGAAAGTTGTTCCTTTGTGGGTAAATAAAGAATTTTTAAAAAACGGTCGGTAACTGATAAATTTTACGAATCTCACGTGTACGCGGTATGATGTACAACGCACTCACGTACATACATGTATATACATACGTATGTATACATAGCTCGCCACGAGCGTAACCGAAGGAACTAGATACAACTTGACGCGACGTCACACGGTATACTTGGTTGCAAAGATTTTCTTGCTAGCTGCAGGTAGAAATGTACCGCTTATTCAAATATTGAATTCAGCGAAGATTCCGGAAATCCGGCCACAGGGTACATGATTTCCGTAGAATAGTTAGCTTCTGTAGAAAAGCTCGTTATATCGCACAAGAGGAGCGCTGTTCAAACTTCAACTATTGACGAAGCTGGTTCTACGCGGTTTGACTTGCTCATCTTTGTCGCTTACAATGGCTCCGACCTTTCTTGGTAAAGATCCTGACGAAGACTTGAATGATGTAACGAAGCAGAAAACTTGAAGCGTTATCGAGGTCGTCGTTTGGAATCGTTGATGAATTTTTAGTACAAGTATTCCGTCAATATAGCACAATTCCAACATTCGAAGTTTGTTAACAAGTTACAGAACGATCGTGTATTGAATCATCGTACCGTGGTCGATGTTGTGAAAGAATTTTCTCCTCGAATCTAGAATATATAACCCAAAATAAATATCTCGCGTTGTACTTGGAAAGATGTTATTAAAATATAGATAACTTTTAAATGTCTGCTTTCGATATTAGATGTAATTTCACTACCAGCTTTTGTACGTTCCACGCTTTTTATAATTAGAGTACATATCCGATAAGGAAGAGGATATCTGAAAACGGACAAACGCGAAGAAGGAGCGACGAGAAGAGCAAAGTTAAGCATTCTCGTATAATTATCATTTTCAATCAAAAGCTAACGTGGATCGACGCTCCGTACGTATTAAATTTCTAGTAAAATAAGAACGTGAATACACCGTAAATGCGCGTTCATATTTTACGCGTTCTACTTCTCAAAACTTATTTGTCGTTCTCTCTCTCTCTCTCTCTCTCTCACTCTCTCTTTCTTTCATTCAATAAAGGCGCATTAACTTCCGATATAGCGTTTCTCGCTACACGTATACGTATAATAACAGATAAACTTCGCCATACGTAATTTCTCACGTTAATTAACATTTTATAACTGAGAATACATTACATTAGCACATCGCCGTGTAATTGTCATTCAATTCTTAATGCAGCAGCCACGCTGTCGCTGGCGTCGGCATCGACGTCGCGTCGCGTCGTGTCGGACCATGAAATTCTCCCAATTTCCGTTGACGTTGTTTTGCGGTCTTGGCTGGTTCATCGGAAAGAGAGCGTTTACTTTCGATGGTTAATGGCTGATGACGCGGTGAATGTAGCCGACCGGACCGGCCAATCGATAATCGTCACCGTCGACTGTCGAGTCCCTCAAGAGTCGTAACTCGTAACAGTTATCGGTTATTTTTTCCAACGCGATATTCCGTTTCGCGCGTGATTATTATCCCGATTTTTCCGTCAAACTTCGGCGCGCTACCGTTTCCCGATTAATGACTCGCGATTAGTCGAGATTAATTGGTCACCGTAAAGACGATTTAATTTCAAAGAAACTTGTAGCTACGAGGAAGCAGCTGAAATGTTTAGATTGTATTCGTTTGAATTCGAATATTCGAAGGCGTAAAAATTTATTTCTAAGAATATTAATGATTCGAGTATTTACAGCGCGTTTCAAAAACTGAATTTTATTAGTTTCGAATTGGTTTCCGTTGTTTTATCGAAACTACCGGAAAGTGGAGCTGCTTCTTTATCGCGGCATACGCTCCTCGGCGTAATAACAACGAAGCTAGAAGAAGCGGACGATTCTTTGCTTGACGCATGGCAATTGGATCGTATATTAATAAATTGGAGGCTGATAATTTTACGAAAATCCGAAACTACAATAGAAAGTAGCAAATAATGCAGGAACAAGAGTTTATTTTCAAATATCGTGTTTTGTCTCGCAAACACGAAGCTCGAAGCTACGTTAGCGTCTCTTAATGAAATTCATTTATTTATATTCGACTTTGGATTCGTGTTGAGCACGTTGATCAAGATAAATTCGATGAAACATTAACGATAAAACGTTTACTCGTACTGCATGTTAAAATCTTGAGTTGCGACGCTCGAGAAAATTAAATTCGTGACAGGTTACGACTGAAAATTTCTATCGACTTGTATTTTAATCGATAGACGTAAGATCTGCGGTATTAATACAGGATGTCCTTATAATTCACACGCTCGATATTCACATAGAAATAGGAAGCAGGAATCAAATACGACGGTTACGATTAAAGTTAACGAAATTAATACATGTCATTCTACGAATTAACAAGTTATCGTAGTCTACGAACGATAAGTTAATGGTTCTGTCAAAGGTACACGTGTTTACCATTAATTATTTCATTTTTTACATTGTCCGATAACAATGATTTAGATATTAAATTCACCGTGAACAATAAAACCAGCCTTTTTACTTCGATCGGAGATGACTGCCCATTTTTGAATCTACAGCAGGTATACACATTCTGAATTTTAATCAATACGAAATTAGATCAGATTCGATAAATTTTTATATCGATAATTCTTATATATACTTCCTTACATTTATAAAAGAATAATAATAGTCGCGTGAGCAGATCGCACATGGAAATTCAAGAAACGGATGATCCACGGAAAGGGTAATGCTAATTAATTAATTATTAAGCAACCTGATCGATATTCTGGCCAAGCAGAAGATACGTTGCGGAAAACGCGCGAAACGATGGTCATCGAAACGTGAATAATTACCAGTGGTACAATGAATGCGTAATGAAAACTGTATTAATTATCATAGATAATTAATATCATGGGCAGGGCACACGGACCATGTTTACGAACAATTAACTGCATTAACGAGTTAACGTTTGTCACGACTGACCTTCCTAGAACTTGATAAAATACTTAAAGACTGCTGAATATCGTTTAAACGTGTTTTATCGTATTTTTAACATATAATTATAAAATAAGTGCGTGCGCTTACGAATAGGTACGTTTCGTGTTTCTCCTTGAAATATTAATCCAACTAATTCTAGTAAGTTTCGACAAATTAAAACATCTATGTTTCGAGTTAAAGCAATAACGTTTAATTTCTTGTTTAATTTATTCGAAACGCTTTTGCCAATTAACTGCTAAATGTTAAATTTCATTTATACGATATAACGTTATTATTTTTGTAGCCACAAGCGTTGGAAAAAATTTTTTAGAAACGTAGTACATTTTATATTAGATCGCTGCTTTGACACGGTCCTGTTGCATTTTGTTACCGTTAATTCTAAGTTACGAAGAAGAAAGTTCTGATACAGCGGTAAGTAAACAGAGGTATATGTCGTTACAATAAAGAAGTACTAATTGCTAAAGATTCAAAATCCATCGCCTTATTATAAATGTAAATTATAATTTATAATTTAGAAATATAGACTTCAAAGTGTTCAAGGTGTATTTTTGAACACGTTCTAATTTAACCCTGCTAAACGTATATTTTGCTACTATATTTACTATCTATGTGTTGGATTTAAATGGCAAAAATAGCATCGCGTCGGAAATAGCCAGAAAAGAAATAACCAGTCAGGTAATGTTCCCCTTTCCTCTGAATCTAAAAAGTACCAATGATTCGACTCGTTCTCGAATATCCGCAAAAATCCTCGTTCCGCGTGACGCCCCAAACTTTCTCGATTCCCGCGTATCCACATTCACGTGTTTGCAGCATGCGGCAAAGAAACTTCTCGACGGTATCTGCGAATGTATCTGCTCGTTAAATATTTCCACGATAGTGGCGGCGAATCGTAGCCTATGTAAAACGGTTTCGAAGGGGATGTGCAGCGCAACGTGCGTCGGGGAACTGTACGAAGGACGGCGAGGAACGGCGGAAAAATACGCCATGTACCGACGTAGAACGACCGAAAAAAATCGCAGGAAAGAACGATTACATCGGATCCACGATACCTGACGGAACAGTACGGCCTGTAATCTCATCCAGCCACTCGGCTCGTAGCGACGGTTTTTATCCTATTACGTCACATGAATAAACTAACGACCATGGAGTCCGCGACACGCTGTGCCGCGCCGCGCTGCGCCGCACCGGAGGAAAGAGATCGTGAGATCCAGGAGTGCGGCCGCTGAAACGAGTCTGGATTTGACGTGTACCCTTTCCAGTACGGAGGACCGCTCTGCCTGCAGCAGAAACAGGGATTCCAGCTCTGCGAATGGATACGTCGGAAGTTCCATAACAAAACGACCAAGTCTGATATGTTGGAAGAAAAAGAAAGGATACGCCAACGGCAACCGGGACCTACATCCGGACTTCCATTGATTCCGTTTAGATAGTTCGGCTACTTGGCTGTACGGTCCCGATAACGAAACGTAGTATCGTCAAACGAGTATCGACCGAACACCCTACGGTTCTAGGGGAACCGTTTTTCTAGGGACAACGTTGCTTTCCTTAAGGGTCCGATCGACGTCATATACTCGATCCATGCAGGACGCTGGCTGCACTTGGATCGAGTATATGAATCTTCTACAACTGTTCGAACCTCTGAGCGATACGACGTCTGATAAGACGCGTTTATTATACGATTTCTTACGCTTGTTTATTTCGACCAAGTATAATCCGAGACGAATAAATTTTTATCTCTAATACCAAGTACCGTAACATATCGATTGACTATTTAAAATTTTATTTAAAGATAATAAATCATATTTTTTAAGCTTAGAAGATTGAAATTTTCTGACACGCGGATTAACGAGAGGAAAGCTTCGATAAACGAAACATTTGTTAAACGTGGAATACAAGTTTGTCGCAATTGCCATTGTTTTTCATCTCTCGATACAGGAGATAAAGCTACGAAGTAGCTGATATCGTTCTATCGAAAAGGTTGAAATCGTCGGTGTTGGCGAAGAGTACGGTAAGCGTCGCGGCGGTGCGCCGCATCCGTAAGATAAACGACGGATACACGAAATATGCGATACATGTGGCAGGGAAACTTGTGGCCAATGAAAATGGATGATGCCAACTTCCAATGTCTCTTTTTATCGCGCCCTTACATTCCAAATGTATCAAGCTACTTCTTTCAGCCAGCAGTCGCCCATCTTCATGTATAATGTATCATTCTTTGCAAACTTTAATCGTAGGATTTTGATTTATGTTGCCACCTCGACCGATTTCTTACACCACCCCCGATAAAATAACAACGCAACGAAAGCGATCAATTTACGTGATGAAACTTTAATCGCATTTTAAATGTTACAATAGCGGACGATTGCCATTTAAGCAACGCTGAAATTGAGGAAAGAGTTAATTCTGAATATGTACATATATTATAGATAAAAACGTTGGCTTTTAAATAAAACAATATTCGTAATTGGAAAAGCTATTTACGCGATTATATCTTCCGTAGAATATTTTCGTACTTGTAACGAAAATTTGTGTTTTAAACGAATGATTAGTAATTAGTAATTTATCGAACATGTTTTCATTGAAACATGAAGGAAGTATAAAATTTAATATCCTTTTTATTTGCGTATGATCGTGATGGATCGATTTAAAGATTCGTAGATATCGCGAAGGCGAAACGTTCGAAAGTAATCGTGAATAATTAGTTTCATTTCAATTCCAAGATACGGACGATGCAAAATCTAAATCAATCGTTTTACGTTACTGTAAATTTCACGAAACTTTAATTTACGTTCGCAATCCAAATAACCAGTTATAGCGAGAAACGTAATATTTCAATTTTACACGAAACAACCTACAGTGTACGAATCAAAGTTAAAGATCTTAAACTAAACAGTTGAAAGATAAAGGGTGTATAAGTGTGAGAAGTATAAAAAAAACGACTTTTTAGCTGGAAAGGAAAGAAAGATTTTATACAGAATGCGATTGAAAAATTGATACGTTACTTATAAAATAATGAAATAGCGGTTGAAAAAGATGAAGTAGGTATAGTATTTACCGGAACAAGTAAATGCAACTAAACCGATAATCGTTTACCACTTGACGCATTAAACACCGAAAATATGAAAATTAACAAAAAAATACACTCTTTTTACCTTGTTGTTTATATCGTTGCTCAAAGGTATTAATATTGCTCGAAGATTATCAAATGTAGCTCGAACTGCTTGAAAATTACGTTATACGTGTATAGCTAGAATAAGAAATCAGACTCTTCTAAGACCATGTTTATCCGCTTCCTACAAACCAGCTAAATCCGCGATATTCACGAGCAATCGTCCTACGGTCGAACCATCTAGGAAAAAATTTGCCACGTAAGAGGCGTTTTATCGAGATGTGAAATCCCCGTCGCGTCTCGTCGCGTCGCGTCACGTCGATCCCCTGCTCGCGAAGAGGAAATCGCGATGTGGAAGATCGAAATTGAAAATAAAAGACGGGATAAAACGGTGATTACTCACCGTAGGGTTGGGCATACAGCGACGCGGTGGTGGCGGCATGGGATCCGGTGCTGCACGATAAGGCGGCGGCGAGTACCTTCCCGAAGGGAAACAACCCGGGGCCGTGATGGGTGCCCCGTGGAGCCCCTTGCTCCCCATCATCTTGTCCGGCGAGTACATCATCCTGAAGCTAGTCAAGGCTAAGCTGCCAGGCTTAGACCTAAACCAGTCGAAAACCGACGCCCTCAAACAGAACGATACCAGCAGCGGTAGCCGCGCTTCCTCTTCACATCAGTGTTCGCGGTTCGCATCTGTGTAAGAAGAATTATCGATGTCCCCTCTGCACCCAATTTCCTCTCAAAGTACCTTCACATTCGCTTTCGTCAAATCGCTTCGAGACTAATCGCAAGAATCACTGGCACGGCGCGGCTATACGAACGACGAATCACCGTCGTTATTATTACAGTTGTTCTTACAATAGTACTTGACCTTTGCACTGCCGTTTTACGAGCCACCACTCATCTTCGTTCGCGACACCACCGATCAGACCGCGGCGATTTCAGTCGATTTAACTAGACTCGTTCGTCGAAGAGATCGCGGATCTCTTCGATGTCCATGATGCACATGATCACGGACACGGTGCTTGAATTTTACTCGCACTAGGTTTAGTTCTATGTCTGAACCATGGCGACGGCCGAACGTTCCGATTCCTTCGAATCGGAAGATCTCGCACTTCGCGATGGAGACGTAGACAGAAAGCAGATGGTGTAGCGATGCGTTTCTCCGAGCGTGTGAATAAATAATTTTCCTGTCGAGCGAGCAGCTGATTCCGAACGAGTCCGGCAATGGTGAAACGTTACCGAGATAGGAACGACCGAACGATCGAATTCGTAACGGCACGCTAATGCGGTCACTGAACTAACAGCCACTTGGAATTTTCGGACAAAGAAGAAACTGTCCACCGTCAGATTGTCACGATTCGGTCACCGACGTAGTAGAATCGTACGGTACACGGGATGTTGTGGCGAAACTGTGCACTTTTTGGCGCTGACTGGCCGGCGCGGCGAACGGTGCTTCGTGGATGAACTCTTCCACCGGGGATGGAGGGATCGAAGGATGAAGAGGGAAACGACGGGACAGGGGATGGTCGGTGATCCAGGATATTCGCAGAGTGGCGCGTGCTCACAGCAGAGGGGTTGTTCGCCACGAGGTAAGCCGAGAACAACCGGGACGAAGGGGTATATCGTGCATAGGCGGAGTTTAGCACGGTCACGCTTGCGCTCCTAGCACGATTCGCGTCGGCCATCTTTCGCTTTGCTTTCGTGTTCGGCATGGGTGTCGCTAACCGCGACCACCCGTTTCTTCATCCTCCCTGCGTTTTACCCTCCCTCTTTTCGCCTCGTTCGTCCCGTTTCCTTTCCTCTCCCCTAGAATCTCGTTCCGTGTCTCGTTTTCACTCCCCCACCGACGTTACACGCCCTTCCTAGCCACCCCGTCGAGCCATCCCCGTGTTCCTACCGAACCTTGCCCCGCGCAACCTTGTCTCGTCGAAGACGCCTCGTGTCGTCTACCTACTTTTCTTCCCTCGCGACGCGCTTTTGTTCGATCACCGCGAAATCTCTCGCTCGGCTGTCGCCCAACCTGCTGTTGGATTAGTAGCTACGTCGTAAACTGGTCGGTCTCAGTCACCCTTAACACCAAGGTCGCTACTGCTGCTACTCGTTGCTACTACTACGCTGTCGCTTTCGTCATTTATCTTCGACATCCTACAAAATTGCGACTCAACTGTGAACCATAGTTTTGTGTCGATATTCTTCCATGGATTACCCGTATCTTGAACGCTTCGAACGATTTTATCACAGCAGAGTTTAAGATCGTTGTTTATCGATTCATCGTGTTGAACAGATTTCCAAATGATTTCGTTTCGTTTTTACTAATGACGGTATTAGAGATTCCATAGACTCTGGTATCTCTTCGTATTTTTTCTCTTCGTATTTTATTGGCTACTCGATGTACCTTTGCAGATCTAAAACTAAATAAAATTGCACTTTTATTTTATCGTCGTAATCTTTGGGAATAATTTATCGAAAAATCTTGAACACAGTGACGTACATGTCGGTTTTCTACGCAATTACGTACAGCTAACGTACGCATAAAGGGTATCGACTATTGAAACGATATGATAACGATTCAGAGATTTTAGGGTTTACTATTTAATAATAATTATCGAAAGATCAAATTAGATTGGATTAAAGTAATTTGCGTGTTTTAACTTTAAATAGGAAACACACGTTCGCAAACACAAAAGGTAGGAAATGAAAAGCTGTCCTACTTTGTAATTGTCTTACAGATCTCTTACGCAGTGACGTAAATTTTTTTCGTTCCATATTCATAAAGAACGAGCAATCGCGATCGACGAACGATATATTGTCAAGCACTGTGAACCATTTATATTACGTTTGCCGTTGAAACATCGCCATTTTAACAAAGAAAATAACTAAATACAATAACTCGACTGGAACGGTCTTCGCTTTCTTCTTAGTGCAGTTGCGTTAAAACAAAAGCCGCCGTATGTATTATTCGAAAGAATAATCGATTTGCCTTTGCCTGTATTCGATCATGCCTTAACCTATGCCGTTTTAAGTCATTATTATTTAAAGCAACCTCTTATACGACAAGTAAATAATGTTATTTAAATATTATACTTTACAACCCACGGTGACGATACATTCTTTTTAAATATTTATCCTTTACCAGTGATTAAGGCTACCGTCGAAGATGTACTATACACATTTCTACATTGTTTTAAGAACTCTTTAAATAGTTTGAATAATGCAGTCGCTTAAAAGATTGTTATACGACGAGTTCCATAACACGCGTTCCTAAATATCACCTACGTTCTAAATTCTTACGTTCTGTCAAATCAATTAATTTGAAATGAAAAATATCCGAATTGTTTTATAAAAATTAACGTAGCAAACAAATATTTACGGCAGACATGAAATCATTCTTACGACTTTTCTTGCGTATTTAACTATAACATGGCAATCGATGATATCGTGTAAATTAAACGTAACTGCATTTGTCTTTTCGTTTCGTAGAAAATTAGACGGTATAACGTCTACGAGTATAGTCGCGATAATCACAATCCCAAGCCAAGCTGCTTATATATTTTTTTTAAACGTCACTGTTTGTTCTTAAAACACACTTTTTAAAAATACATAAAAAGAGATGTTATCTATAGCTCGATAATTCTGTAGCATCTATAAATATGAAGATTTACGTAATTCATCGAGGCAATTTTCTTACAGTCTTCTGTTTCCAACCTTGAAATTTGGAGCTTGTACAACGTGATTAATAATGAACAATGATTGTATGTCATGTATATTTGAAAGTCCGAAACAATCGAGAGTATTTGTGCTGCTATTTGATCGGTCGTGTCTTCGTAGTAAGTGCAGATTTGTGTGAGCTATTTCATAATGAATTTTTAAAGTGTCATGGACCCTTCGTAACCCAGATCCCCTCTGTTACTCCCACAAGGCTGCAGGGCAACAGAGCTACAGGACTTTCGTCGATCCAATAAACGAATAAAGCCGTTTCGCGCTATTCTTGACTCTTGGATTTCAATCCAACTGACCAACAGAGAAGTTGATTTTGCCATTCCTTTACATCCGTCGGTCTACTCTGGAAATTTTCTTACCGTTTGAATTTACAAACGACAAGATATACGTACGAAATATTTGTCAAACGCTCGTTCCTTTGCCTCACTCGCTTACTTATTTTCGTACTAATCGCGCCACGAATTTTTATACTTTTTCTTTCTCTATAAGACCGCCGCCCATTTAGATCTTTTCTCTCGACGATTAACGATACAGGGAATGCGAATACTTACCGAACGAATCAGAACGATCTTGCTCGTTCGAAAGGAAAAAGAAATGAGCAGTTCGATCCCAAAAATGCAACAGAACATCTCGAATACAACAACGTATCTGTGCACGTGCTTGCGGGAAACATGGCCAAAAGCAACGAAGAAACGTTTCAAAAGGAGTATATTTATCGGGGCCAATCGTTCATCTCGTTGAAAAAGTGGAAGCGGTAATAGGCGGTAGGAAGCTTGGCGACGCGATATGGTTGCACGACTAAACACCAAACTGGTGAACGAAGGAAAGACAGAACGGACAGGGCTGCGGTACAGGTATCCACGCGAGATGGAATCGCGTACGATGGAAGAGGAAGCGAGTATGGTACGAACCAAGGGGGGAGGGCGAGAAGGAGAAGGAGGAGGCGGACAGGAGCGAGAGAAGGGGTGGTTGCGAGTTTGGCGGTAGTCGTTTTCCGAGGGATGTTGGGCGGAAGGTTCCCGCGGGGCCTGTGTTATCGCCTCGGCAGGATGACCAGCCCGCGGTATCAAATATTAAACCTACTTGCACCGGCAGCCTATCCTCGACAAGGTATCCAAACCTTCCCTCCGACCAGATCCCTCCGCGAACCCCGCGTCCACGGGTCACCGCTAGCTCGCCACCGCTGCCTGCCATCAAAACCTACGCCTAGTAGGTTTACTGCCGCGTCTCGATCTCTGCCGGTTCTCCTTGCGACGCTAAGGTTGTTTCCATTGCACCGGTTGGCAAAAGGCGAAAGGAAGGATACCAATGATCCGCCGCGACAATCGGCTATTCCCCTTTCGCCCCGGTGCAAATTCATTCCTCGGAAGGGACTTAAGGAGGAACGCTGACATAACCAGAATTCTCGAGATTTTACAGTCCTGTGGTAAAGTGTCGTGGAATAAAGAGGAGAGAGACAGAAGGCATAGTCGCTACGGTCGAAAACGTCGACCTCTCCTAGGTTTCTTACAGGCGAAACGATCTCCACGAGTCACGAATTTGATGCTTTACGGCGCATCGTTCTCGTCGTGATCTTTGGGCGAAATGGTTCGCCGCTTGGTGTTCTTTCTCCTGTTTGCTCGACGTGAATCGAATTTTCCGAAAAAGCAAAGCGCTTTCTGGAAGGAACGATTGGCTTTGTTTGGTTGAAACGGTAACGCAATCAAGGATGATTTAAGTAAAGTCAGATTTTAATAGAAACATCTCCGTACATTTTTAAACGCTATCATCGTGAAAGATTATTTCTACTAAATTCTGTATTCAGTACCGATTCCGTATACAGGATGTTCTACTGTAGCGCGAGATTTCAAGTGTCACGACTAACAATAATCGAATGAATTCAGGTTCGGAGAGAGAGAGAGAGAGAGAGAGAGAGAGAGAGAGAGAGTTGGCCAGAAATTTGTCAGGAAATTGTTGATCTATCAGGAAACGTCTAACGACACAAAATAAGCCGTTACTTGAAAACAAGCTCATATCGGGCATATATCTATTTATACGAACCTTTCTCCTTATTTCATTATACCGAATCCTCCCTGCTGTTCCCACATATGTATTGTACAACGGAACACTCTGTATGTATGAACATGATTCTATGAGTGTACTTATGTATTCTGTATGACTGTATGTATCGTTTTAAATGTTCCCTACGAGCTACACGTCAAAAAGGAGCGACAGGAATGGTACGAGATGGTCGTGAAAATATGACGCATTTTCTAGCAAAAGGAAATGGATCGAATATAAATTGATATATAATCATACCGGTTGTCGACTGCAAGCTGCAGTCGTAGCCCCATTTGGTCGAAAGTAATAATTACATTACTAGATGCAGTTGTTCAAAAATGGGGTAAATGAAAGTTAACCTGCAATTACGTAATCAAACATATCATTTTTCTAATCAACGTAATAGGTATATTTAACGACTCGGCGCAATAATATAGCATGTCGGTATAGCGGACAAGGGTTGAAATTTCGAGAGCTACTTATATAAGTACATACATGCGACTATCTTATTTTCTGCGGCAATCTGTCGCTGTCAAACGACGTTTCGCGTTTCCATAAAGGCGTTTAATTAAACAACGAAAAAATAAAAGAGAGAGAATTAATTTTGGGCATATCGTATTCCTATTCTGTCTAAACGTTCTTTACAAATTGGATTTATAGGCTTAACCGAATCGATATTTAAAAGTATAGAGCGAGCATAATTTTCAAAATATAATAGAACATGAAGATCACAGGGAAAAAAGTAAGAGATAAAGACGAGAGTATTTAAAAATAAGTGAGATAAAAGCCTGGTATTTTAAATAATTAAGTCTTCATATTTTTTCAATCACTACGCTCTTCCCAAATTAAAAGAAATGAATGATTTACTATGTATATTTTGCTTCTTACTATTTATATGTGAAAAATACTAAATAACTGATGGAAACGAGAATTATTTTGCACCCAACTCTTCGGATAAAATTTTAGCTATATCGCATCCAGTTTAGATCGTGCTTTAACACGAAAATAGATCTGTAATTACCGCTTTTCTCCAATAACTAATTAATTTCTAACCGAGCAGGATCCATTTATTTTCCCCGCTTGATTATAAGTAATTTCATTATGCAGATAGAATA
Organism: Bombus soroeensis; assembly: GCA_014737365.1. Classification (NCBI taxonomy): domain Eukaryota; kingdom Metazoa; phylum Arthropoda; class Insecta; order Hymenoptera; family Apidae; genus Bombus; species Bombus soroeensis. Next base: position 830,658 of record JACXIL010000219.1, on the reverse strand, counting down.
ACCATAGAAACGATCATCTTTTACGTTTCAAAGATAACGAATAACTTGCTTAATTTTATCAAGCGGTTAAAACGGTGCTTAGTTTTAACGTAAAATATTTTTCGATTGTAAGATATTATCCATTACATTTCGTTATATACATTGTTTGGATAATAAACACGTACATTGTAATTACATAATAATCTTTTGATCGTATTTCATTAAATAGATCATAGTTGGCATATTATTCTTTATTTACGTATTAATATTGCTGTGTATTATTTTTAATTGCATATTAATTCTGTGTTTACGTAGTAATTCGTCTTTATTGTTTTTCGTGTTACAGTTTAATTCTAAAAACAGGGATAACATCGCCGAATTCGTGTTACCTGGCATAAAATTGCTGTTACTAGTCCTTATGAATTCATGCATGCAATTCCAAAGAAAGAAAAGTACCTATAACAAAAACACTGGGGCTGTTTCAAAATTCTCTGCATGATGCTCGCCGGTGCTTGAATATTTGAAGGAATAAGTGTATGACGGAAATATGAACGCACAAGTACCGGTTCCGCACAATATACGAAATGCCTGCCAGTATGTTCGCATACTTGATTTTCACTAGAATTTACCACCCTAATCGAAACTATCGATACAACCTGACTGCTAACTAACGATCAGATTATCGCCAATCCTGTCCTTGTCGCTTGACGATACTTTCTATCGTATTCTTAATCAATTACAGTTACTCGTCGGCACGGTTGATCAAAGAGTTAGCAAATGTATCGATACATCTACGGTAGCTCGCAAAAATATAATAATTTATAAAGAAGCATTCTTACGCCTGTTGGCAAATATTCGGCGAATCGTTTGCTCGCGTTTATTTTATCCTGAAGAAGCTCTTTTGCTGTAAATGAGTTTACGAACAGATTTCTCGATAGTCGCTGTCGATAAACCAACACGAGCAAATTCTCTTGCTCTCGCTCTATGTTCTTGCTCGTTTGGTCTAAACGCACCTCCGCGATACTATTGACATTTCAATATCTTTTATACGATACGTACAATACAAATACATAAGACAAGCTCTTTACGCAAACCATATACATTAAAAATATTATGTACCGAAAATGACACAGAGTTTGAAGGTTTTTACGATGGAATTGGAAAAAGGTTGGCAAAGCTGGAAAAATGAAAAATAGAAAACAAGCGTAACTGGCGTGTTAAGTGGTATGGGCGAGGACAGATTTGTCGGGCAGTAAAAAAGGATAAAATTCGAATGTTAGCAAGGAAAAAAATTTGAAATAAAATCCATACAATGTTCTATTACCACGACAACGTACATCCGTTTTCGATTTAAACTTGACGATTCACGATAGCTCGCACAACTGTCATTTTTCCACCCACGGCTCTTTCGCGCACGCCGCGCCGCGCCGCGCCGCACGGCATTCTCTCTCGTTCTCGCTCACTCGATTTCTCATTTATTCAAGCGTCGTTCATTCACCTGCTCGTGAATAAAAAACTCGAGTAAAGAGTTCCGCGCCATTTTCGTCAACGGCAGATTACATTCACTGCGCAAATCTCAACTCTTTACCACGTACAATAAAAGGAGGATGTAAAGTGTCTGTAAAATGATTAGCATCGTATTGGATAGATTTGTCTCGTTCGATGGATTTATCTTAAAAAGGAGATATGACCTAATTAGGTCAATTCTTTTATTAGCTCGATAATGATTATATACGTACTTCATAGATATACGTTAACGTAAGAATATATCTATTAAATTTTATTAACGAAAGATAAAAATGGACCGATCGAACGTTGTTGACAATATACTTAAAAACGAAAATACTGGAATTACATTTAAGAAAATAACGAATTAAGAATATTACAATTACTTTCCGATAGTAATCGTTTTATTCGAATATTATCTTTCTTTCGTACTTTCTCTACGTATCTTCTCATCGTGTCATACGCGTTCGCACATTTCCTTCTCGTTTCTATTTTCGATCTCTAGTTATTTTGGTCTTAGTTTTCCTGGAAATACCATAAATTATTAAGCATTAATAATCGTATTCAAAAATTCATTGAATAATTTTTTGTTCTCCGCTTTTATATCCCTGCGATCCTTTTAAAATACTTTGCTCGTAATGTTTCTAAGAGAAACTTTTCGAGAGAATAAAGACGGCCGTACCAAAATAAACGAATATTTTTGTATTTCTAGAATATTTTTCATCGAGTTATAGTTAGGAAAAAAATTTGTTAACCTTCTTACCTTCGATATACATATTCCTTTAGGAACAAATAATCACCCGTGAAAGTGCACCATTATGCAGCACTTTAATGGACCGATATTCTTGCCAAGTTTCGTCGCAGCTGTTCATAAGTTTAAAACTTATTAAAGTCCTAAGATTTGTCCATCGGAAGACTTTGTCTCTGTTAGAATCGGATTTTAAAAGTTAGTTTTTAAAGATGAAACTTTCGATACACGCACACATTTTAACGCACTTTACCTTCAAATTTATTCGAAATCAGTCTTTGAATATTTTATAAAGAATAGTTTTCCATATAGTGTCGCAACAAGTAAAATTTGTTGATAATCTTTTGACTTAGTTCGTTCGTTCATTTACTAAACATTATAAATAAAATGTACGCATGTGTACAAATTAGAAAGTTACGCGTACCTGTGAACACAGGTAAGTACATCAACATTATATATTAAAATTCCGTACTAATAACTTTTACGGAGTGTAAATTTGGCAAAGGAGAATGTTCCATGCATGTTACTTGAGATTCTATTAAATATCAAATATTTGTTCACACAAGATGATTTCTTCTCGACGAATAAGTACATATTTCAAACAATCGCATTTATCATTGTGTCATTCCCTATTCTGTGTTCCAGTTTTTGTGAATTTTATAGAGGAGAAGTAAAAAAAATAAAAAGGTACGTTCAACGTGAAAACGTGTGTATCTATTCTTTACACAGAATATGTTGTAATATTATCGTAAGTTATAAATTTGTTATTTCCATCAATACAATCTCTGATTAATCACACAAGAAAAGATCGTTTGCCGTCAAACTCCAGCAAAGTGAGGAAAGCTGATATCACAAGATTATGATAATATTCATTGTATTATCACTGTCATAGTGATGCACGTCAGGATCGTATTGCCTTCAAGCGTGATTTCCTGTCAATGAAACCACGGCACAATAATCTATTTCCTATAACACGAAGCACGAGCGAAATAACGAGTGTGAGCCTAAGCCCAAGAGAGTGCAATCTATAGAACGCTGATAAATATTTACTCGACGCTATGGATTGATACGTTCTATCAGTTATTGTTTTTCCGCCACTTGCCACGAATCACGATTATGATCCTACGGATATTTATGAGAAACTATACGATAAAACGCAGTAACGCAATTTTTGCAAAACCCGATCAAACGAAATACAATTGTTTACGGTGTAAGTGGTAACGTCGGATTCTCCAAAATTTAACGTATTTAACGTGTTTTTTAGAGGATAAAAAAAAGTTTAAAAAATTGCTGTAAGTACATCTGTCAAACTTTATAAATATTCCGTAGCTTTCACCGACGCTGCAGGATAGAAGAACATACGCCGAAACGAGTCCGCAATTGCACGGTCAGAAAATTGGTTTACATGGAACCGTGCATCGCGACCACTCGATATCCCAATCCGTTCACGTGCATATAATCATCCGGTCGTCGTTGAAAATCTATGAAAACCCATGGCCAAGTTCCATCCCCGACACCGATGCAATATTAATAAACCGTACAAATCACCGTGGCTCAATTCCACGGTTAAATCCACCAGTATAGGCCATAGATTACAGCAATTGAGGCCGGAAGGTAGGAATGGAACGGAAGAGGGTTGGCGATAGGGAAAGAGAGAGAAATAGAGAGAAATAGAGGGAGAGAGAGAGAGAGAAAGACAGATAGATACATGGTAAAGGCAACCGACGCAACTCAACGGTAGATAGCAGGAGGGGTAGCTCTGAAGTCGGGTCTGAAGTTGGGGAATAAGGAGGAAAGGAAAGAGCGTGGAGCTGGTTCGGAAGGCGAAAAGAATTCACGGGAGAAAACGGCGGCCGGATCGTGGGGAGAGGCTGTAGCAGCGGCACGGTGCGAGTGCGAGGAAACGTAGGACCACGTTTCACCGTACAATACACACACACATACACGCGGCCACATAGAAACCGGTGTAAAGGGTGCGCGATCGCGTGTACGCGCCGCTCACTCATACATCCTTCCCCTTCGTGGAATACATAGACCTCGCGCTTTCGCGTGTACGATCACGCAGACAGGGATACGGTCACACCAACGCATAGATTGCATACTTATGCCGGCACTGTGCACATAAAGTTAGGGCGGCGCGCGCTCTCTCCTTCGCTGCCGCACAAGAATAAGAAACACGGTAGCATACATAAACAAGGAGGTTGGGGATGCAGCAATTTAAAACGTACCCCGGAATTCCTCCCAACGGGGTCGTAGAGCGGCCCTCTATATTACGAATTCCTCCCTTCCCCCTGTGTACCGCCCGCCCTCTCCGCCGCTACTTTGCTTCTTCCATCTCGCTGCCCTCTGTGTCCTCTTGCATCTTAGTCGGAATTTCGGTCGTATAAAGCGAGACTATGAGCAACCATGTGCGTTAGCAACCACCTTCCACCGGAAATCGAGCTCGCCGTCTCGAAAAGTGAATTTCGGTAATATGCGATCTGTAACCTCTTTTCGGCCATATATTCGACTGCGAGCGGTACCTGACGAGAACTTCTCATCGTAACCTCGGCCTCCAGCTCCTTCCGGTATAATAGAATTTCTTTTACACGAACTCGTTCGTTCTTTCCGCCACCTATGATTTTTCCGTCATACGCGTGTTACACGATAAAGGGAGAAAAATATTTCCCAATATAAAATGGAAAGAGCAGTAGGGCCAGAGAAGCAGACTTTCAGAAATCGATTATTCTCCAGCAAACCGAAGAGGCGGATGTAACAACGAATCCGGTTGTTGTCGCTAACTCACGATCAGCCGAAGAAAACACGTGTTCCCTCGAAGAAAGTTTCGACCAAAGTTCCGTTGGAATATCTAATCAATTTCTCTCCCTAGTAGCTAAGTAACAACGAGCGTGCCAAAGTTTCGCGTGAGGAGACTTAATCAGGCTGCTTGACTCTGACTCGAAAACTTATCCCGTCGCGTTGCCGTGCGAGTCCGAATCCTTTCGGGTTTAATGGCTATTATGCAGATCAGCGCCCAGCCAACGAACCAACGCAACGCGCGGCTAAGTCAAATACCGTCAACAATGGAGAATCTGCAAGTTGCTTCATCGTTTCTGAATCGAGCGATTGACTGAACGGCGGTGTCGCCTCGGGCGGCTCTGTTTGCAGACATAAGGGAGCTGAGGCCCGGGCTGAACCATGAACGGCGAGTCGGGGGAGTTCAATTGGTGGCGGCAATCCTAGTAATGTACCCGTGGGGCTCTGTCAAAGTGCTTTCCAGAAGAGAACGACGTTGCATTCAGCATTCGGAAAGTTCATTCTTGCCGGAAGTGGCGGTGCTCGCGACCAACTAGCTGCATCCCCTGGCGAAGCTGCTCTCTCCGACGCAGCCTCTTCTGGGTTTTTCTAAAAAAAAAAACAAGTAATCCTGTGAATAAAAAGTATCGAGAAACAGAGAAAAGAACACTGTGAAAGAATCATCGAAATTATGAAATTGTAGAATGATTTTGGCGAAGGATTCTTGCTCGTTGCTTATTGTCAAACAAATGCTCGTTGAAAGTGTCGAATCCTTGGAAAAGTATCCGGTTATGATTAAAAAATTACGAACAATTCGAATTGCAAACGATTTTATTCTTCGTCGTTATCGTAGCCACGTCTAATAGAATATTACGAGACGATTAAACTGATTTTTAGAATAAATAATCGATGTTTCTAACTGTCAAACCTTGCGGAGAATATCATCAAATTCTTGACAAGCTCTTTATCCTCGGATTCCTTAATTCCTAAATTATAAATTTGGTTAAGAAAGGTCTTCTGAACTGATAGAAAGACTTGCGATGTTAGTAGACCAACGGTGATTTATACCTACGTATATATCTCATATCTTTTATCGGAAAGTTTCATTTTTGTCGCAAATAAACAACATTTATATTCATATTTCCAGAAATTAGAATTAGTAAAATACAGTTTGAAAGATTGATACTAGATAAATATGACAAATAACAAAAAGGACTAAAATTAATTTGCCTTTATTAACCATTAACTCCATGATTATGAAAGTCTGCAGTTAAGGAATGACCCGATTAACGGATTAAGAAGAAAATTGTACAATATGTAGAGCACAAAGTAGTAAACGGATATGAAACAGAGGCTGAAGAACTTGAGCCCAAAAGAAACGAGAAATGAAATAGGAATAGGAAATCTAATTGTTGGTTTGAATTGAAAGAAAGCCGTGCAACGTTTACGACGCGTCCATCCAAGAAGGGGATTAACGAAGCTCGGAATCGTATACTTTTATCAAAGAGGCACACGCGCATCTCCGATAGTTGTTTGGGTGTTTTCACACCTCCATGCCCAGGGACTTAAGTTTAAAAACCGACGGCTAAATAATGTATATCACAGCGGCAACAGCCGGCGGTAAAACAGTTATAAAAACACTGGCAACTACGTTAGGATCAATTATTTAAGATGTACAGCTCCGTAAAGAGAGAGTAGACCAGTCGTAAAGGGGGTGGAAGAAAGTAACGCTTCTAGGACGAACCGGAAGGAAGGGGAATACAGGGGGTGGGAAAGGAGGTGGCCATCGCGGGAGTTATAAAGGTTGCAGTTAAAAGTTGCTTGAATTATCAAGGGACTGACTGCTTCGAGACGACGGTGACCGTTATTTTTGAGCTGTTGCGTATTGGAATTTGTACGTGAAAGTTCGCGTCATTTTGCCAGCGTGATGAAATTGTCAGGTAACAGTCAGGATGCAGAGAAATCCGTTATCCATTATCTAAATCGCATCGGTGATAGTCGATAGTATTGTAATAGGCTTTTGAAAACAATTGAAGGGAGAGAAGCGTGATAAGTAGATTTTCTCGTTCTAGTTGGTAGCGTCGCTGTATGAACGAAAAGAAATATTTTACATCAAAATGAATAAGCAAAAATGCGAACGACCTGTTAGATTCGACTAAAAGTATAATCGTTAAGATAATCGACGAGCGATATCTTTTAAATTATCCCGAGGATAGAGTCTAGCGTTAATATATAACGAAAATAAATTTTCAGCAGGCAGATTGATTCGTTTCGTTTCGTATAAAAATTAGAACAAAGTAACAAGGTTTGTAGTTTTCATTGATTTCAACTAGGAGTGAAATACATTCTTTAACGCGACTAAATCGCCACTTGCAATTAGTGGTTAGTAGTCCTGAACCGAACTGCAGCGATTTCGTAATAGAAAATAGAACTCTGATTCTGAAATCAAAGGTATCAGAATAGAGAATCAGATATATGTATTATAGACTGTTTCGAGCTATAAACGAAGCCAGCAATTAAATCAAACTCACGAAACGCTTCTTCTTTATTATTACGATACAGGTACTCTTTTAAGCGTTTAAGCAGTCAACTTCAGATAAAATCGGAAAAATTATCCACAATTCTTTTCTCCGGTTCCATTTAAACAACTATAAATACTAAAATAGCAACAGGGAACGCATGGCTGCTGATTTTGCCGATGAGGAGTCTGTTAGAGAGGATGAGAACGATTACGATGTTATAATTATAGGAGCAGGTTTAGCTGGTCTTACGTGCGCATATAACATTCTGAGGAAAGAAACTGGGTTAGATGTATTAGTCATCGAAGCAAATAGTAAATATTTTTCGAAATCAGAAAATATAAAGTCAATGTTTGAAGTGTTGAAAATATATCTTAATCCTTGCTCGATCTTCCATACGAGATATCTGTAATTATTTTCAGCAAGTTGTTTTTATTATCAACCCTTCTTAAAGGCTATCATGGGTGGGAAACATAAAAATTTACAAATTATCCTCCCTACGATAACTTTTAAAAATGCCATCTTTGTTACAAATATATTTATCAGGCTTATCTAAAATTAGGTGAAATAGGAGGCCGCATTTTACAAAAAAGCTTTAGCAATACTTATCACGCCAATTACTTGCAAAAACATGTGACTGATCTAGTGAAGGAGTTACATATAAAAATTGATCAAGCATCTCGTAACGAGACAAACAAAAAAGTACTGTGCACGAATGGTACATGGTTTGAAATTTTACCGAAATTTTATGGAGCCGAGGTTCACGATTTTTTTCGAACGGTAACGTAAATCGATATATCTACTATAATTAATTTTAAATATTCGATATCTTATCACGAGCGATAAAATTAATTAAAGTATTTTACTTTACTGTAGTTTCGATACGTCATACGTAAAAATTTACTTTTCGCTTAGATCGAGGAAAGTGTATTAAACTCAAAATTTAACAATTATACGGAGAACGAAGAAGAAGCTAAGTATCTTGCCGAGACAAGTGTTGAACAACTACTACGTAAAATCGTTTATTTCCCGTATGCACGATCACTGTGTCGAGCATATATTTGCAGCACATGCGGTACATTTCTTTCCAATTTTTAACAAAAATTACTAAACAATTTTATTTCTTTTTTTATAAAACATATAAATATATGCCTTTACATATGTATGTATGTATGTATATATGTAGATATATTAGCCGGAGTATCAAGTTTATTCGTCCTTTCTTGAAAGAGCATATCGAGTGTTATGATAACATAAAGTCTATCTATAATCAAGAAATAATTTATTTACCTTATTTATTTAATAATATACGTATATCTTTCACCAAAATATTCAAATACGTGTATTTTTACGTTCTTCGAAATGTAAAGACAGTCGTGAAGGACGAATCAATTTATTACCGAAACGTAATACTAAATAATAGTAAAATTTAATAGTATTTGTAAATTTCAAGATGAAAAATAGCAAGTAACGTAATAATTACGAAGAAAGATATCTAAGATATCTAAGAAAATTCAAATTGAACGGAACATGAATAAACCGACAAACTGTTATTAATTTTTCACAGCTGTAAGAGACCTCAACAACGTTTCAGCACTTTGGTTTTTCGTTATGCTGAACGGAGCATCAGGTTTTTTAAATCGATTGAAAATTACGATAGGTGATAGTAATCGATATTTCGTTCAAGTAAGAGATTACGCTATACGTATATCGCGAATAATAATGTCACGTAAATTACGAACAGAATTCATACACGATCATTTTTTTAACATGTATGGATATTTCAACAAAATTATGATAAGTTATTGACCTTTGCTTGGAAAAAGAAGCTCCTACCTTGATTAATTGGTTGTAATATTCGTATTGTGTTTCCGCAGGATGGTATGTGTAAGATTACGCATATACTGTTAAAGAATATTTTACGACAGCATGGAAAAATAAGATACGTAGAACCAGTTAGTAAAATTACATTCAATGATGATCGAGCTTATGTGTCTACGACAAGGAACTACTTCAGGTATACATTTTAACAATTCAAAATTAAATGAGAGATAAATACACATTTTATGAACATATTTCGTATACGATACGAAACATTTCGATTAACAGTGTAATATGCCAGCATTATCGTGATTATATTACTGAGAGAAACGAATCTGAACATGTATATAAAAGTTAAAAGATATTTATACGTATATTGGAAAGTTCGCAAAGACTACGAAAATATTTAAACAGTCAATTACTGATTCCATTATATATATTATATAAAATAATAAACCATAACATTTTTGTGACACCATCTGTATTCTACTTTTCTAATTCTACTTTTAAGGCAACTATTCCTGTTGTAGGTATACTAATTCTTTACCAAATGTATGTTCGCAATAATTTTTACGTAACTTTCATATACATTTTCAAATTGAGCTGAAATTTTATCAATACGATAAGGACAGTCGTATTTCACTACGGTCTAATAACGAAATTTCAAAATATTTCATATAACATACACACCCACAATGGGTACATATTACGTACATACATAAAGCTGCTATAATAAGCGTCGAAATCAGTTTGGTGAGCCATCGTACGTATATAGCTTTAAGTACGATTGATTAGTATCATTTTTTACAGATGCGAATTCGTAGTTATTGCGATACCTCCATCAATGCAGAACAGTATCATTATCGAACCACTTCTCTCCTCAACAAACATCGAAACATTGTACACACCGGCCGAAAATGTGTTTTTCAATGTGGTTTATAAAAAACCATTTTGGAGATCTAATTCTGCGAAGGATATTATCACCACTTGGGATTCTAGTAACAATTTAAACATCGTTTACGATGCAACTCTAGGCAACACGGAAGGAATTGTGTTCGCTGGGTTTCTTGCCGAACCTAATCTCGAACAAACGCATAAGAGAGGACTGTTTGACACGTTAAAAGATTGTTACGAAACTGTCGAAGCATCGAGATTTTTACGGTACAAAGAATACGATCAGTCATTGATAAATGACGAAATGAAACCTGGTTGCCCTATGAGTGCCCTGAAGCCCATTCCCATTCAGGATTATATTAATCATACAGAAGCTTCTTACGAAAGGTACGAGGATGCTTTTAAATATCAACGTAATCAAAGATAAAGCACATTCATTTTTGCTAGTAAGCAAGGAACTTAATTACCACTGAATGTGTCATAAGATTAGAAAATGACTGAGATCCAAAAATGAAAAACGTTACGTCATAATTTTAGGTTCGTTAATTCGGTGATAAAAGTAACTCCAAGTTTGTTAGTAGAGTAGTACCGCGAGACTGATATTTAAAAATTTAATATCTTATACATAGACAGCCGGATCTATTTCTAAACATTCTATATATGTTTTTTACATGCTTGGTTTACTATTTCTCTTAACGTGAAATATACTACATGCCGTGTAACGATATAAAATATTATTAATTTCTGCTTGTTATTAATAATTGAATTATTATATCCGTCGAGTAAAATGAACGCTGATTTCATAAGTGAAAAACCTATTTGTTTTTAATAAAACTTATCGATTTTGTAAGAATTTTCTTTGCCTCGAGCGAATACGCTATCAATTGGCCTGGAACGATAGATGGTGCAATCCAAGCTGGTGAAGTCGCAGCTTACGAAATTTTGTGGCGAATTAGACCCCAGGCACTTTCTTCTAGTGAAATGTCTCGTGTTGGGTACATACTTTATTTTATACCACTTGCGCAAATGATAAACGCACTCTCTTTTTTAATTAACATTAGAACAAACAATTATCATAATATTATTACGTATACTTAGCGATTAACGCGATATTTTTATACTTGTGTCTTAAATGTCTTTTTATTTATTTATTTTTAGTAATATGCATATACAATATGCTTTCATAAAATCACTTTACATAGAAATTTCCTCCTTTGTTTTTCGGCCGCATAAACCGATATCGATTAGGTACCGACCAATACGAAATCGGTATTTCTCTTTTGTAGTATCTACTTGATATAGAATCAAATAAATCAATTTTTCTTTCTTTCTTCATTTCGCAGTAGCTCCAAGATTAAAATAAAGACAAGATCAGACCAACCATATTCCTTGAAAGTGTGTGTTTTACAATATCTTGGAATACTTCTTCACGTTGCTGTACTTGTCTCATTTTTAAGGATCGCTTATGACTAAACCAAGAAATTATTATTATAAAATAGTTACGATACAAGTATTAGAAGTTTAAGTTTTAATAAAATTAATCCCTTATCATACAATATCAAATTTTAATGGTGATATTTTATTTCATTCTTATTTGATTCTTCGAAGTACGCTTTATAATAGGCACTAACAAAGTTTTGCATACTTTTATGCCGAAAAATGTAATTACAACCGACCTAGATGCAGTGTAGTTCGTATTAAACATAAACTAAACAGAGTTATAAGTAAGTACGTACATACGTACGTATAGATATATATGTATATTACACATGTAAAGACGTAAACATGGAATATGACCCCCAACAAGAACAAGGTATTATATTTACAATTTAGCATCATATATATCAAACGCAGTTCCATGTTCTTAGTCTTCCTGTTCGTACATAAATAGAGTACAGTGGTGGATTAAAATTAAAATGTACCATATTTTGTGAAAATTCATCAACCGCAGTACAACTGCGACGCCAAAGATTACGGAAACAAATTTATTTTCAATCCTTTGCTGTAAGTGGTTTTTCTAATTAATTTTTTCTCCTTCTTCGAGTAAATGTTTTCTCCAAGATCGTCCATGGTATTATGAAATATCGCGCTGGCTTCTATTACCCTCTTCGTTCGATTAAATCAAAGTGGACAGTCGATACGAAAGTCCAAATTTAAAAATTTCAAACCACCTTGTAATTTATTTCATTTCACGAAAGCTTCACACTTTTTTTTTTTTTTTTTTTGTAAATAATCTTATGTCTCCGCTGTCTAACAATCGAGGCTGTATCTTATATGTAATATACAATAGATACATACATATATACGTTTGTTGGTATCATGCAATATCGATAATATACATATTGCCTAATTAATTTTCGTTGATTAGCGATCGTTCATATCGATTCGCAATGTCTCAAGAAGATACAAGCGAAGATGAGATAGGATTGCGGACACCGTCGTTCCTCAGAAAAGGATCTCGATGCAGCCGTGATACGCCAGGTAACGTCACAGTAACATCCACGCGTTGACATATATCATAGTACATTAAGGACAATGTAATTGATTCTTTTATCAATTTAATTCGAAATCTTTGCTTCCATTATTTTCTTCTTTTTCATACTGTAAAGTTACTATTCGCAAACTGTAAGATTCTCATGTTTGTGAAAGAAATTGTAATTTCATTTAATTCAGTTTCAATTTCCACGGTTCCATAATAATTAATATACGATGTATATCGACGTAGATTATGATCCATAATGAACATTATGATGTCCGTTACATTACAGTAACTCCATCATCTATTACGAGTTCGATAATACTCGGTCAAATCCCAGAAGAGGTACTCCGTGTTTGGAGTCAACTACCAGAAGCAATACGTTTAGATCCTAGTTTGGCAGTTTTTCAAAGGGAATATGATCGTGTTCATCAAGCTATAGAAGGAAGGTGGATATTCCTTAAACGTGCTTTGTTAAAAGAATAACATAAAGAAGTGGCTACTGCGATCATTAAAGTACATGTCACGTTATACATATTAGATACTATGATAGTTTGCTATGTGATTTTGATTATCGAATGATAATACGTTCTATGTTTTATATTTTTGATAGAGTATACGTACATGTATATTTTTTTAATATATCCAGCATTTGATTAGTTTATTTTAAAGAGTAGATCACACGTGAACGTTCAAATCAAATAACGTCTATTCCAGATCTTTGGATGGAGCGAAAAAAGACTGTCTGGTAGTAAATATGTCTCTTGGGACACAGTCTGCATTGCCACAAAAGTAAGTGACGCGAGATCTTTCCTTTAACGTTTAAATTAAAATAGTAAGATATAGCGTAAATAAAAAATAGTACTTTTGATTAAAAACACCTGTTTTCGTAAATAGAACGTGTATATACATATGTATTTATGGTAAATTTCAAGTACAAGAATTTATAAAAGAATAGAAAAATATATAAAATGTCAGAAATAAAATACATATTTATTACGTCATTATATCTCATTTAATAGGTGAAACAAATCGTTGCTTAAGTATTATTTCCTCGGCAAAAGCAGTAATAAACACAATTAACTCGATAACAAACACAGTTGGAATATTTATCCACGATAAATTATTTGGGATTATGATATCGTATATTAATAACGAGNAATTAGTTTATATAAATAGCTGAATAATATTTTTATTGAATGTTACACGTAGAATGCAAAGTAAAAACGGCGATGAAGATGGGAATAACGATATTACAATTACACAGGGGATCAACGAAACGAAACAAAAGATTTATCGCTATATCAAGTTAATCTTATTATGTTGCTGTTGGCTAATATTCACTGTAAGTAAAAGTGCTAAAACAAATTATAAGTGTATCAAAAGACATTTCTATGATTAAGCTTTGACTTGAAAAGAAAATAATTGATCGAGGAAGATAAGCGTAATTTTAACAATTGGTGCAGTTTAGAATACTTATATAACTTCGATTAAATAGATATCGTATAAAATTATTGCATTTTTTCATTCTAGCTAATACTGATAATTAAGAGCGAAAGGATCGAAGCATTGCACCAAATATCAATACCTAGTGGAGAAATAAAAAGTATCCCTTTCTTTACAATTTTGGTTAATTATTGAAATAATTGAAACAATAAAGGCATAAACATATTTTTCGAAACACTCGATGGATGGATATGATTGCATCGTACAATATTATTAAACTATTTTTATCACGAGAATCATCATGAACTATTTTTAAATTCAGTTTCAGTATCATACGAGAGAACGATTGTCATTGTTAAATTAATCTTTAAATTTTCGTAGGCTACAAAATGTTTGGTCAAGTTCCTAGTAAACATATCAATTTAATGATAGAAGGGTCATTACTTCCACCAATAAAAATGAAACCGGTAGAATACACAAATGTATCTGATAGATATTTAATGGTATGGTTAGAACTACTCGTCGGTCAGGCAAATAATACTAATCAATTTTTATTAGGATCTGAAGAGATTAAGGTAAATATACGTATATAATTTAATTGACATGACAGACAGTTGTTATATTCTATATCTTTAACGAACTTTTTTTTTCATTTTTATCTGGAAATACGTTTCCTTTTTAACTAAAAATTTATCTTAATAATACATTCATAATAAAGTTACAAATATCACGGTATATTATGTTTAATATTTTACGTACGATCGTAAAAGAAAAGATTTCTCGAGTGTTTAATATCTAAATTGATACTTAAATAAAGAAACACAGACTCGTTCTAATTCATGATCTTTCGCATATATAGAATATAAGTGATGTATGGATTTTACCAATACTTCCGGAGAAATTGATAGATATATTTCCTGGACAGAGGCAGCAAAAAATTTTTAATTTAGAAAATATCGACGAAAGGCACGTATAACAATCTTACGATTAAATTACTATTTGTACTCTCTGCTGCCAAATTTTCCATTACACGTAACTACCATTATATACGTACTTTATATATCTTAATATTTTATATTTTACAGTACTCTAGAATACGGTGAGATATTAATTAAATTAAAAACAAATCTCGAATCCAGTTTTGCCATCTCTATTAGTTACGATTTATCGTCAATGGACAAAGATGATGGAATAGCGTATGCTGCAGCAGTCTTATTTGGATTATATATACTTATAATATTCGAGGTAATTACCGACTAAGAGCTATCTATTCATTATTTAGTTAGTATTTTGATTTTTATTATCTATGCATTTAAATGTGACTTAAATAATTTCAATTCATAATTGGTTGATATTCGTAGGTTGTACATAGAACTTTAGCAGCCATGTTAGCTTCGACTATGTCTATCGCGATATTGGCAACCATAAACGAGGTAATATAAGAAAGAAAAAAAAACGAATATTTAGGAAAATTTTTTAGAGAAACGCGAAAACATGAGAAACGTTCACTTATGGCAGAGATGTTATATGTTAGATATTTTTCCAGAGACCAACTATGAATGAATTAATGTCTTGGATAGATGTCGATACATTATTGTTATTATTCTCAATGATGATACTTGTCGGCGTAGTCGCTGAGACAGGTGTATTTGACTGGTTAGCAGTCTATGCTTACAAGGTAACTTGCTTCCTTCGTCAAACTCATACATTTTACATATATGTATACCCAATTAAGTATTAATATCGAACAATTGCATCGTTTTCCATTTAAAATAAATTACATACGCGATAATGTAATTCTATACATACACGCCCTTTTCTCTAAGCTAAAGTTTAATACGTATTTCCATAAATGAGTAAGTATATGTACGTAATAAGTAAATGAATAAGACCCTTTGTTTCCGGGTAAAATAAATTTGAAGATTTACTATATGCATGCGCTAAACCAATTCTTAACGAAACACGTTCAAACTCTATTTTTTTGAAAACGAAGGCACAAACGGCAAAATTGTATTCCACATACTGATTGTTTTATTCATACTCGGGCGGTAACTAGCCAAGTAATTAGCGACTTTCTCGGAAACGAAGCTTCATATGAGAAATATTATTCTACATTCATAAAGAATCGCGTTATACCCGCTTGTGTATGTTATTAGACCGGAGCCTGTATCTACTTAGATCTACGTACAACGTAATATCGAATATCTTTTCGCTACGTACATACATATTATTATACATACATTATTATATTGTACATATACGTGTATCACTATTTGAAATATGCTCCTACAAATATAATTTCGTTTAATTTCTTCAGATAACTGCAGGAAAGCTGTGGCCACTTGTAGGTACACTATGTTTCTTTACAACATTCATTTCATCGTTCCTAGATAATGTTACGACAGTGATGTTAATGACACCGGTAACCATTAGATTGTGCGAAGTAATGGAAATAAATCCAGTGCCGATATTGACATCGATGGTGGTTTATTCTAATATCGGGGGTGCTATGACACCGATAGGCGATCCGCCCAACGTAATTATTACATCGAATCGCGATGTTATTAATAACGTAAGCATTACTTTGAATATCGATCTCTACAAATATTTCAATAAGGATTAAGTTACATCGGTACGATAATTGATTCGACTCAACTTTACTTTCAACTTTGCCTTAACGTTTACTTCATATACTAAGTATATAATTTACATACAAATAATTTTTTGGTAACATAAATACTGCACGAGCATTTATTTTACAAATTCACACAGAATAAAATTAAAAGATACTTGCTATTATATAAAATTAAGAATTATAATGTTGATACATTCGATAACATTTAATTTGGTAACGTTGATACATAATATTGTTAATTGTTATTTAGGGTATCGATTTTAGTACATTCACGATACACATGAGCATCGGTGTTATATTGGTAATACTTGTAGTTTTTGCTCAGCTGCGATTTATCTTCCGAGACACAGCTGTTCTTAAATTCGCCGAACCACGAGATGTACAGGTACGAACATTCTCATTTGTTATCTCTAGATTCTTGACGGCGGATTTTTATACGTCTAAATTGAAAAACACAGAAATGCACAGTATAGCGTATAGCGTAATATGCAAAGATATATAAAATGCCCAAAATACGTATGTACATATAAACAGTAGTCGCTAGAATATGTATTTGGCATTTATTTAGAGGACGAAACAAATTTCTGCCTAGCTTTTATTCCTTCTGTTTTCGTGAAAACACAAATTTGCATAAATATCCACGGTCTAGTTATCGTACATAAGCTAAAAATTCTTTAGATCGTAAACTTTTTACGTACTTTATTAACGATACAAGAACAAAGTTCAATTCGCATAGATTGCTAAAGTAGCTGAATATGAAAAATATCTAACGGGTTTCTTTATGCGATCGTTTCAGGAATTAAGGCATGAAATTGCCATTTGGCAAAGAGCTGCGGCAAGTTTGTCGAGTTACAGTAAAGACGAAAATTTAGTGAGGGAGACTTTGCTAAAAAAGGTTCAACGATTACTCTCGCAGTTAAAGAAAAAGCTAATGACAGGCAGCGTCACCCTTGAAACATATAAAACCACGCTGGAAGAACTTCAAGAAAAAGTAAATATCGAATATCGTAATCACGTATACGTACAGTATCTTTCTATTTCTTATTCATTTAAATTGTCCTTTTGTCATCTAATTGTGCAATGATTGTGGCTATACGTACAATCTCTCTGATAATTCTAACATTTATTTTAGCTAATTACAATATTCTAGAAGAAAGATTTAAACTTTTATAAATCGCTAAATTTTACTTTAATCGCAATTTTATGTTACAGTATCCTATTCGAGACAAGTGGTTACTAGCGAAATCTGGATTTACGTTGATCTTTGTGATCACGTTATTTTTCCTGCACAGTATTCCAAATCTGCACTTGTCACTAGGCTGGACCGCTTTATTAGGCGTTCTTTTGTTATTGATATTAGCTGACAGCGAAGATTTGGATGGTCTCATGGCGCGCGTAGAATGGAGCACTTTATTATTTTTTGCATCGTTATTTATTCTTATGGAGGTATAAAATATCCATATACTTGTACTATAATATTACTATATTATTACTTTTTATTATTACTTTTAGAACATTTTTTTTTTTTTTTAAATGAGTATAAAAATGATATTTATAAAACGCTTAAGAGTACTGCTATATCTACATACGTACATATACTTAAATGCATACAATAGAAGAATAGGAAAGAATATCTTATGATAATAAGATTCCTAATTACATACATATATATATATATATATATATATATATATATTTATATATTTGTATTATATCTTCCTAAAAATTCTTCTCATTTATCATTTTTATAAAAGAAGCGTGTCTAAGACTTTGCAATAGCATGCGAGCAAATATAATGAGTTTGATTATTGTCTCTGATGTCAAATTTTTACATCAAGTAAATACTTGGAATAATTATAGCTTTTATGCTTCAGGCATTATCGCGTCTGGGCCTAATTGCCTGGATAGGAAAACAGACAGAAAAAATAATCCTATCTGTAAATGAAGAGTCACGATTAGCGGTAGCTATATTGCTACTGCTTTGGGTGTCAGCGTTCGCAAGTGCATTCGTAGACAATGTGCCTCTGTCAACGATGATGATAAGAGTCGTTACTACTTTGGCTCAAAATAACGAACTGAAACTGCCACTGCAGCCCCTGGTATGGGCTTTAGCTTTTGGCGCTTGTATGGGAGGTACAGAAATTTGCATGATAATCGTTTTAACGTACTTGATAGTAATATTTGCAAAAATAATGGCCCATATCTTTGCAACGAAAATTGACATTCTGTTTAAAAAGATAAATGATTGCTTCTAAGGATTACAAGATACAGAAAATCAAATATAGCAATTAGAGCAAAATGCCTTGAGAAATCAATACTGACGTTTCACATTTTGATTAAGTCTTTAATTTTGTTAAAATTATTTTTCAATGGAATCGTCTATTTTTAATCGTCTACCGGCTAGAGCGTAATGCAAATGAAACTAATTTACCGATCTAACGGTACGACCATGATGTTCTTGCTATCACTGTCATGTTTTCTCGCAAAAGTGAAGAATTTAATAGACACGAATTTTAGTGTGATTTATGTAGTTGAATGGATGGGAATATTTGCAGGAAATGGAACTTTGATTGGAGCTACTGCTAATGTAGTTTGCGTAGGAGTTGCGGAACAACATGGATACAAATTCTCTTTTATCCAATTTTTCAAGTAAGTGCGCTCCTATACACTTTCTATTTCTATACATAAAGTAAAATATATAATATAATAAATATAATGTATATACATCATTTAAAATAAAGACTATTGATACACGTTACAATAAGATATACATCGTTTCATTACGAATTTTATAAATAAATAATAATCAAAACGTTTATCTTTAAAAAAACGTTGAAGTTTCATAAATGAATTTGTATCTTAATTTGTATCTTAATCGATAGATTTTTTAAACGAAATACGTAAGAAAATAACATTAATGATAAGAGTATTATAATGTAACGATTATACATTATGATTAAACTACTTGTTATATTTACCTCTACAGTTATTAGTTTATTATTACAGATATTTAATAATACTTTACTTGACATGCTGTACTTTGAAAAGTTTGCCTAAATTGCGAATATTTATTTATTTATTAAATTCGTAATGTAAAGCTAATATCTGATATAAACATCATAATTTAACATTATACATACATGTGAAAAAATTGATTTGACATATATTTTAATTCGTTTTAATTTACACGAGACGATAATAAATGATATAATCGTACAAAATCTCTATCAACTAACTAGTCCAATATCAAATACCGTATACTCTGATCGTGAATGATATTTCGAATTCGGATTGAATACTAAATCGCGAATAAATGTATATCATTTTCACAAGAGCTTGTCGCTAATTCATTCTTCGTGTTATAATAATTTAATTATTTCGACAAATAATTTTCAATGCGTTTATTTCAGGGTGGGCTTTCCAATTATGCTGACGAGTGCTATGACAATAACCATGTACTTAATGATCGCTCACGTCATTTTCGATTGGAACGGATAATGTAATTGTTACAACTTATGTTTGATATTCTCGTGCGGGAAAGATATCAAAATTATTGGAATCAAATGATCCTATTTAGATTCTTGCGTGATATTTGATGAATTAATGATACAGCAATGTACAAACTATATACATAACTTGGATAAATAAGCAATTATTTTATAATAATTTCACTCTATGTTTCATTTTATTCTAATTCTTTTAGTTATAAAAGATATATGAATATGTCGCCTAATATTGCCTAAGATGGATCTAATTATCTAAAGAGATTTTAATTTTGTTAAGTACACAAAATATAAACGTAGCTATAATACATAACTATAATATAATATTCCACGTTGTGCGATCAACAGTTAATTATATATTTGAATAAACCTAAAAACATTTGAAAAGTTCCATCGGAAAATGTTTATTGATATTTATTTATAATTATGTACACTAAATAGTAAAATAAGTTATGTAATATTTATAGAAACATCATTTTCTATCTAACAATGATTGCGATGAATGCGACGTTTTAACTCAATCGTTTCAAATGATCACAAATCAATTATATTATTAATCACAATAAATTAATCGTCTTACGTTTCCATCGATTTCACCGATCTATGAACCGTAAAGAGGAAGTTTTTCGCAACGTTTTAACATTTAAATCGTTAATACTATATAAATTAGTCATATTAATTAATGAACGCCATAAATGCATATAGTGTTCATACATATATATATATATACATGTACTACATACATGTGTGTGTGTAAATGCTGTATTTTCGCTTTAGATAGACATTTGTTTTATTGCTTTTTATTATACATGTACAAATCTAACTTTTCAATTCGAGGGATGAAAATCTAAGAAATTATAGGAATTGTATAATGTGGGATTTCTTGTATTTAAATGAAATTAATCGTAAATAAACATAACTGAGAATAATGTAATAAACTATGTTTGGTCATACACATACATATACTTGTATGTATACTCTACTTTATATAATATTTTTATTAGACCTAAATGCAAACAAAAGATTCGTAAAAAATAAGTATCATATCATACATTAATATACGTTTTCGCTAATTTTCGAAAATATCAATTCCGATTTCGATTTTTTGACCCACTGCTCAAGCAAAAAAAACAATATATATATATATATATATATATATATATAAAAGAAATAATAATCACTAACAATGATGATTATGATCTAAATATGTAGGTGTATAAAAAGTTGAAGGAACTTAACGCGTCGATATTTCTCTATGCTTAAGTATTTTTAAATGTAACTTTTCGAATTTTCGATCCATTAGTTTCAGCTGCACGATACATGCTAAACTGAAACCCTGAAATTTTAGCACACAACACAATACTAATCAGTCGAACGTAAACGTAGTATATAAAATACTTCATTTATCATGTTTTATACATCATTATAAAAACGAAACAGGTATAGAAATTAACGTGAGTTACAATGTCGATGTAAAGGCGATGTAAAGATATTTAGATATGAACGTTTAAATTTTACGCAAATGGTACATGGAGCCTTCGGATTTCCGAGGTTCCCTAAACTTATCTACATATTGATCCTTAAAATTACGTTTACTATCAAAATTAAAATATTTTACATGATCGCTAATACTTTGTATCATATATACAACTTAAATATATTATCTTAAACGTTACTATATATGCATATGCATATGCAGGGACGGCGCAAAGCAGGTTCAGCGCGTTCACCGGTAGCCGGCCCCGCGTTTTGAGAGGCCCCGCGGTCTGCGAAAATTATCCAATTAGAAAACACCGATTTTGATTAACTTTTTACAAAATGACGATACCATTAACAGATGCGAGACATTTTTTTAATAGCGTTGATTCAGTTTAAAGGAGTGAGAAAAATCATGAAAGTTCAGTGTAACTCCATAAAGTCCTCATATCCTGAGAACTACTTTAGATAAAAAAAATCCAGGCGCTTTCAGAGAAATGTACTTTTTAAAGAAATTAAACTACATGAATAATTTTTTGCAAAAATCATACATGATTACAGATTTTCTACTTTCATTGAATTTTTTTCCCCTTGAAAGCGAATTATGCATGCGAAAAAATATTACTTGGATTTGTTTAAAAAAACTGCTTATAAAAAATATATAATATGTAACAGCATTTGTAAATAAATAATTCCTCGTTGTAAAATTTAAGTGTAGGATTTGAATGTATATTCAGGCCTCGCAAAATTGTTGAACCCGACCCCGCAAAAGGTCACGCCGGCCCTGTGCATATACTCTAATTAGACACGACGTTTCTTGAAAAATAGCTTACTTAATTTAAAAAATTAACTAGACTTAATTAAAATTAATTACATGCAACGATGATAATGCAAATTGATCAAACGTTTGCTTCTTCTAAATTGCAATGAAGATATAATGTGTCTATGGAATTCTTTTTGCTTGTTTTAAGAATTTATAACAGATGTAAAACTATTTATGATGTTTCAAGCATATTTTATTATATGTTATTTTAATTACTGTACATGACGAAGATTTATTCACCCTTAAAACCTCCGTTAAATCCAAAGAATTCGTTGGCAAAATTTATACAAAATTTTGTAATACACGTATATTTCAATAATAGCAAAACGTTATGAAAATGATGTTTTTAAAAGAAAATTAGTTTGTATTCTAAACAAAATTCATTTTAGTTCGAATTAACATTTTGATTAAGTTTTTATACGATTTTCTTAAATACGATACAGAATATGAACTTTCTTAAAAACATCATTTTAACACGATTTAGTTTAAAGGTATTTGCAATTTGTTCAAAATATTCACAATTTGTTCGGCCAATTATATATTAAAGATAATTTAAATCAATATGAATACTATATCATCTATATGTTATATAATAGGAATTATAGAAAAAAATTAATGTTTCGCGCTACATACATATATCTATAACAAATTACAATTCATTATACTATTACAATATTACATTATTATTGTAGAATGTTCGATCATCATTTGTAGTTCAAATAAACATTTACAAAAATATTAATACGCTGTATTCATGTTTATTTGTTTATCGGTCTAACTACGCTTTTAATCCTTTTTGTGACCTCAAATTTCCAAGAGTATCAAATGCGTTGGCGATCTTTTAAATATAGATATAAACTGATTATGTTTACTTCAGATTATTAAAATAATTCGTTATTACAATTTTCCAAGTATAATTAGTAGTTTTATTTCTTTCCCTTCAGGATAATGAAATTACTTCATAATGCATTAGATATTTCATTAACTATTTATAAATATATTTTAACTTCATATACATATACATACATATGTATAAGTCTACAACAGCTTCCCTGTCACGAATACATATTCCAAATTCATTGCGACTCATGGAAGAATGTAAAATACGCATTACATTCTTAGCACTATCAATAATTATCTGTAATTTCATTCTCCTTCTTAAAATATTCATTTAAACTGGTATATGTATATCATCCTAGATTACGCAAAAAATATTTACAATCGTAATCTAAAAAAATTGGAGAATCACAGCAACAAATGGGACATATTTATTATGTACTTACGTGGTTTTGCATTT
The DNA here is from genome assembly GCA_014737365.1 of Bombus soroeensis. Lineage (NCBI taxonomy): Eukaryota > Metazoa > Arthropoda > Insecta > Hymenoptera > Apidae > Bombus > Bombus soroeensis. The sequence goes on along the minus strand of JACXIL010000219.1, from coordinate 806,760 downwards.
TCTTATGAATAACAATTTCTTACTTTATTTCTAACTAACATCATTAATAAAATACATTGAACGAAATAAAGCTTTTTGTATCTGTAAAACCTTCCAATTGATCTTTGTGTCTCTCAAAACATAAAAAATATTAAATGTCATAATACCTCTTTGGAAATTGTCAATTTATACTGATTAATTTTGTATACAGATATTACAATTTTCAGTTTTTGTGTAACAAAACGTATCAAATTTTCGCATTATCAAGAAATCTCAGCACTTGTGCTTTTCTACTGCACAACTGACGAAACTAATTATAATGTTTACAGTAGATACAAAAGCACTCAGCGATTATCTTGGCATAGTCGATTTGGTAAATCTCGGAATGCCTGAAGCAGTATGCGAACTTCACATGAATATGATCTATTCCAAATACATAAATTCTTATAAAATATTTATACATATTATACTTAACATCTATTGTAACATAACATATGACTTACCTAAATTGTTGAATGTTAATCAATTTCTTATGAACTACCGTTTGTATCGCCCCTTTATTAACTGCAAAGCTTTTGCCATTAGTGGCGCTTTTGTTTTTTTTGCTATATCAAGGAACAATTAAAAGGAAATATGTTAAAATATTACAATATTTTCGAACATTATTTTACTTAAAAAAAAAACTCAATTCTATATTTTATATGCTAAATAATAGTTTTCTACATATTTACTATGAAAGATAATAAATTTTTAAAAATTAAAATCATTGCAATGTGCACAAGGTGATGCATATAAAACGAGCCCCACCTGGATATCTCAGCTGTTATAAATGATAGGAAAAAATGCATGAGATTAAACTTGCTTGACGTCGAGGGGTACATAATCTGATATCAATAGTATCTTAATAATGCACTAGCAATGTATTATTAGATAAATATATCACCGGAATGTTCGATCACTTCCTAAAAGTAAACTATTTTCATAGTCATAGTCATCAGTTGACCTTCAATTACCTTCAATGACCTTGAACCACAGGTCATTATACGCGTCTTAAAAGCTCTATAGATGGTTACGTAGAAAACATCATTCCATTCAAAAAGACGAAATTAACCTTCATATGTCCTTTACGCGTCCATCTACACAATCATCTATATCATGTATTTATTATTTACATCAGCTATTTACAGCAGAGTATGTACCCCTCGACGCTGAGCAAGTTCAGTCCGATACATTATTTTTTATCACCAAGGGCAGCCGAGATATTCAACTGGCCTGTTTTATATGCCTCGATCATGCAGGATATTCCATCGTATATACATGTATAATATATTATAAAATATGTCAGTAATTTATCATCGTGTATAAAAATACTTACATGGTTTTGTACGTGATACAGGTGGTGGTGGAACAGAAATATTTGTGGCAGCTGTTGGTCCTCCGCCACTAATTAATTTCTTTTTTATAGTAGATGCAGTATTAGGTACAGAATTTGCAGTGCCATATTTAGCTTGCTTTTTAAGAACATTTCTTGGAGGTTTAACAACATTATCTACATATGCAAGTTTAGTGGATCTTACTGGCACAGATTTGTCTATTGATTGTTTTATATTAGCTGTAAGCGTTTTCAATTTTGCTTCCCGTTCGTCTAAACATCGCTATTGAATAATAAAAGAATATAAAATAATGTATATAAAATAAACTAAGATATTATAAATAAGGCGAATTATTCGTTTTATATCTACCTACCATGTACATCTCACGCCATGTTTCCATTTCTTCCCTTTGTTTATTTCTAAATTCGCGATTGCAGTGATATTGCCATAATTTATCTGTGTCTTCAACCAAATAGGGATTATAGTGTTCCAACATAAATAACTGATCTGCTGTTGCACGTTCAAGAACAGGTTTTATGATATCAAAAGGCACACCACCAGTAAATTCAAGTGCTACATATAACAAATGAAAGAAATACTTAGAGAATATTTTTATAGAATGATCGCTATACGTTATTTCATGAATAATTCATAGGTAACCTACCATCGATATTCTCTATCAGTACCCTTGTACATATCTCGAACAATGTTGGTACTGTTGTATAACCAGATTTATTTCCCGAATATACTTTTGTCCTTTGCAATTAAGATTAAAATTAAAATTAAAAATGAATATATTGCTTTCATATGTACATATCTTCATAGTAATACAAAACATACCTCTGATTTTTAACATACATCACATCTGTAAGAGCTTTAGCTTCTTCTTTGCGATAAACAGGACTAATATATGGCAGTGGCTTGTAATTAGGGCTAATCTCTGGTAATGTAGATGCCAAGTCTACACTTAATGGCTCTAACTTCATATTTGTTGTTAAAAGAGATGGTGTCTATAATAGAAAATGTGCATTATGTTTATATTTATATTACTATATTATATACTGTAATTTAAGTAATATAATACGTTGTTAATTATATAGCACAAAGTACCTGTAAAGTATCACTTGTTGATTCACTTCTCACTGCTATCTTTTTATTACTTGCAGTTGATTGTTCTGCTTTGAACATTTTTGCTGTACTTGTATTTGGAGAGTTGTTAGTACGTTTTCTAAACGTCTGGGCCATTGTACACATACCCAATGCTTCTGCAAAACTAGCACCTGTATACAAAAAAGCACTATTTTGAATACTTTTCAAAAATAATGATTTAAAATAATAAAATAAAAGAACTAGTTTATTAAACAAATAAATATTTTACCGATACTTAATTTGCTGAATATTTAAAAAATTATAAAATGGATATAACGGTGAAAGATATAAAATATTATACATATTGGAAACTATATACAAAAGATTCATCTTTTTTTGGTAATGTTAAATAAAAACATTTATAATAAACAATATATTTATAAACTAACCTGAATGACAATCTATTCCTTCGTCTCCATTAATTTCTTGTTTCATTTTTACCAAATCCTTTGATTCTTTTGATCCATGTTTTGGATGCTTTGAATCTTTATTGCTTTTATTTTCATGTTTACCTTTCTCATCCTTATGCTCCTTTTTCTTACATCTATTTTTGTTTTTATTATGATGTTTCTTACTAGAGGAACTGTGATGTTTTGATTCGGAAGAATCTTTATTAGAATGCTGATCACTATGTTTAGTTTCATCTTTATTATGATTTGTATGTATTTCAATTTTATATTTCTGTTTTTCATATCCCTGTTTTAATTTACAACTAGACGAATCAGTCCGATATTTGCTACAGGTGCCCTTTGATTTCTCATGAGAGTCTTTCTTTTCATGTTTAATTTCACTTTTAATTAACATATCTTTATCCTTAGGCTCTTCTTTTATTTTAACTGAATTTAATATGGTACTATTACTACTATGCTTTTCAAAACTACAAGATACATGAGGATACACATGAGATTTACTTTCATCACTGTCACTGTCTGAAATCTTCCTTCGTTTACTTTCTTTGTTCATAATATTTGTATCATCACTTTTGCGTTTATGAGCTTCGTCGCTACTTTTGAGTAAGTTACTACTATCCATAGGTCTATTAGAATGTTTTTCTGTGTTATTAGACTTACTATGACTACGATGTTTAGAACTGTGAGTTTCATCCTTCTTATAGGCACTTTTAGTATCCTTTGAAGATTTTTTATCACTTCCCAATTCATTTTTATGGCTATGTTTAGTTTTATCATGCTTTTTTTGTTTTTCTAGATCACTACTTGAATTTTTAGCAATATCATTATTACTTATTGACTGATCTTCAACAGATTTCAATTTGGATTCATGTTTGGAAGTATATTTATTGTTGCATGATATTTCATTCTTTTCTGACTTATGCCTATGAATATGTTTTCCACTTCCTTCAGTTTTATGCCTGAAGAATTAGTTAAATGCATATTTACTTAAAATATGTGTATGAATATTAAATGAATATTAAAAATTAATAAAATAAAATGAAATAAAATAAAATAAAAATACCATTAGAAAGAACAAGATATTATTATGTTTGATATTATAAGAAATATCTTGCATCTTATAAAATGAATTTTTATATTTTATTTCAACATTTAACTATTACATGCTACAATATATAATGCTGTATATACAACATATCTATTTCATACATTAAGATTATATAAAAATTATATTTCTTTCTATCATACCTTTCAGGACTCTCCTCAGGTTTTGGAGACTCACGACTGTCACTGTAGCTCTCAGGTGCATCAGGAACACATACTTCATCTTCATCTTCGCCTTCACTAGTTCCTTCACTAGCAACCATTGCTTTCCATTTTGCAACAAGCGCCTTAGCAGCATCTCCTATACCACCATCATATTTCCTCAAAGCATTTACTGTGCGTCCTACACCAGTTTCTTGAAGATGCTGCACCGTTACAGGCAGATTAGATAGTTTTGAAATACAATGAAGTATCTGTAAAACAATTGAAATAATATATTATAGCCAATACATTAATTACGACCTGCTATTCTGTCAAACAATTATAAATAAAATATAATAGGGAAAAAATATTATAGCTGTAAAGGCCATAATATATGAAGCAATTTAAAATTAGTACAATTTTTATTATAAGAACAATACCATACAAATATATGAACACTAAAATTGATAAAAATAAAATTGATGTGAAAGACATATACGTGTCTGTTTTTCAGTAGAATAAATATTACACAAATTTATAAATATATTTCTTCTATATTTTATAATATAGATGTATGAAATTTTCGAACAACAATGTAGAATTTATTGTCACAATCGTGTTTGGATTTCATTATGAGGTTATAACTCAACAACATTAATAAAACTGCATCATCGTATACGTTGAAAAATATGGAAATTAGTGCACAATACATACTCTATCCTCATTATCATCACATTTTTCAATATTTCGCTGATAATGCTTAATTTTATCCACTACAGACATTATTGCGGCTGCCAGCTGCTAATTGGCGTCGCCTAGTAAAATACATCTGTTCATGGATTACCAGTGAAGTACAAACTAATAGACGATACAGTTCAGTTCAATGCTCATCTGTGTGGACCAATCAGATGATGGATAGAAGCAATATGGCGTCATACTAACCTGTAAAATATGCTATGAATGTTCTATTTTAGATATGCATAACTTTTAAAATGCTGGATTTCTAAAGTTAAGATTTGCATTTTTGGACTCTACGTGCTGAAAATTATTAAATGACAAAAAAAAAAAAAAATCAATGATTTTATATCGCCCAAAAGCAAAGTCAAACCGAATTTAATCTTATATGTACATAAACAAGTACATTATATATATACTTTTATAAAAGATTTATAAAACTTTTATAAAAAAATAATGGTTACATTAACACGAGTTTTATATTATGCAGCAAAGGTAATCTAATCTTAACATATTTAATATTTCTTTCTCATTCAATTAGTATAGTAATAGAGTAGAGAAAACATAGTTTACAAATATGTAGATTAAGGATTTATGGATTAATTATTTAGTTACCAAGGAAATATATGCGACAAGGCTTAATTGATAGTTTGCGTATTCACGTAACTGGAGGCACCGGCGGTTCTGGATTACCTGCTTATGGTGGAATAGGCGGAGCAGGAGGAAACGTATATCTTGTCCCGAAAGAAAGATTAACATTACGAAATGTTAAATACAAACTAGAAAAAGTGAAATTAAAGGCAGGAACAGGAGGCGATAGTAGCAAAAGAGGGCTCATTGGAGTACCTGGAACAGACTTAAATATAGGGGTTCCAATTGGTATCACCGTTTATGATCAAAATCGCATTAAACTTGGTAATGTACATGTAATAATAAATAATAATAATTATTCTTGATTGTTTATGATATTTATTTGTTAAAATATAGGTACAATAAATTCAAAGGATACAAAATTGGTAGTTGCTGCAGGTGGAATAGGGGGTTGCGAAAGGACAGGCTACTGTGGCCTTAAAGGTGAAAGTCGTACTATAGTTCTTGATCTTCAGTTACTTGCCGATGTCGGTTTGATAGGTTTCCCAAATGCAGGGAAGAGTACATTTTTAAATGCAATCTCAAAAGCTAAATCAAAGATTGCAGATTATCCATGTAAGTTTACTGTGTATAAAACACATTATTTTTTATTACTAGTTAAATGTATGCTATTTTTTTTTACTTATTATGATTTTTTTTCAGTTACAACTATAAAACCACAAATAGGTATTATAAAGTATAAAGATCACAGACAGATTTCAGTTGCAGATTTACCAGGTTTAATTGAAGGTGCACATGTTAATAGAGGAATGGGTCATAAATTCTTAAAACACATAGAAAGAACAAAATTACTGCTCTTTATTGTAGATATTCAGGGATGTAGATTTTCTATAAGACATAAACATAGATCTTGCCTAGAAACTGTGCTCTTACTAAATAAGGAAATTGAACTTTATAACCCTGATTTGCTCGATAGACCTACAATGATTATAGTAAATAAAATGGATACAAATGGAGCAAATGAAATCTATAATGAAATTAAACTAAAATTAAATAATTTATCAGGATTTCTCTCAGAATTTGATGAATCAATTCAACCAGAAAGAGTATTGCAATTTGATGATATTATAACAACATCTTTAATTTTACAAAATGCAGATGAGATACGTGAAATTAAAACAAAGATTAGACGTATTATTGATAAATATGAAGAAGAAAAAATTTCCGTTCAAGATATGGATTCAAATGAAGATTGTTTACGTAGAAAGTTAAAAAAACAAATGCAGCAATATGCGCCGACATTTGTATAACTTATCGTATTTATTTGAACGAATTACACGGTGTTTCGTTACGGGTAGTACAACCTATCCATGCTAAAACACTGTATAATCAAAACAAAAACATATTTTTTTAAAAACAGTATATACAGACTGAAAAAGTAACAACCTTGTAATTAGTAGCCTTTGTAACATAACGATAAATGTTTGACATTTTACTTTTTTAATTGTTTAGAAAAGTTTTTTCTTTATTTTTACCCATTTACACTTTAAGTCTGCTGCTTCTACTTTTTTAATCCAATTTTCTCCAAGTGGAGCCGCCTTTTCTATTTCGATTTTTTCAATTTCATTTGGATTCCTGATGATGTCTACATTTGCAATCCATTTTTCTATTCCATTCCATGCTATCATCGTCCCATTATCAGTGCATAATTTAGGTGGAGTTCTTATAAAGCTATAACCTAATTCCGTACTCACAATATTCAATGCTTTAGCTAGGAAGTTATTACATGCTACTCCTCCAGATATAACCTGTTCATTAAAAATAAGCAATATATATTGAATATACATATATATCAAATTAAGGCAGTGTTATTAATACTATTAACGTACCAATGTTCGTTTATTTTTAGGTAATAATGACATTTTATTAATAAATTCCATCGCTCGTTGAGTCTTACGACAAATATGTGTTACCGTAGCTAATTGAAGTGCTGCGCATAAATTATATGCATCAGGAATCACTGTATCACCCACTATCTTATGTTTTCTTTCTTCTGATTCAATGTACTTGTTACAAACAGATAAGAATCCAGAAAAACTAAAATTACAATCACGGTATCTTGTCATTACAGATGGAAATATAAACTGCTCAATGTTTGATGCGTTATTTGCTGCAATTTCTATAGCTAGGCCTCCATTTAAAGTACTAAATTCTGGAATATTTTTTAATTTGAGTCTTCTTGCAACCTATAAATGTAAACTTATAGAGTAATTTAATTTAATCCATTTACTATTTATTATCTAAGTTATGTGAATTAAAAATATATTAAAAAATATGTAAACAAAATTATGATAGTTGAAAAAGAGATGATATCAACAATGCAATGATTACCTTATCAAACATCTCCCCAGGTGCATTATTGGCAGATGTACCAAGTAAATAAAATTTATTTACATTATCAACAATTGCTAGTAAACAATGAGCTCCAGAAACTAATAAAATAAGATATGGGAAATCAATCTGTAATTAAAAGTTAGTTTATATTTTCCTTATTAATCAAATTTTATAATATATTAAATATGAACATTTTATAAAAAGACCTCTCTGTTTATTCTTGCTGTTAAAGCATGAGCTTCCATGTGATGTATTGGTATAAAAGGTTTCTTCCCAATTTGTGCTAAATATTTCCCAAATTGTGTTCCAACTCTAAGAGACATAGGAAGACCAGGTTTTACAGTTGTAGCTATTGCATCAATATCTTTTAACTTTAAATTTGCAGCTTTTAATGCATTCTCACAAGTTTTTGTAATATTGTTTTTATGTAATACTCTTGCAACTGATGGAATTATTCCTCCAAGACTGAAAGACATCAAAGTTATATTCTAAATCATCTTAAAAGATTCTACAATATTTTATATAAAAATTTGTAAGAAAAATTATTAACAAAATTTTTTAATTACTTCAAATGTGTCAGATGTTGGGAACTAATTGCTTCACCTAAAATTTGCCCATTAGCATCAACAATTCCACAAGCTGTGTCATCACAGCTAGATTCTATTCCTAAAATTACAGTAGGCTTGCTGTGGAAAAAGTTCTGTACTAACTTTAAATTACGTTTATGTAGATATGAAAATTTAACATTATTTATAGAATGTTTATATAAGTATTTGTGAAACAATAAGCCTGTATTATATGCCATTCCCAATTTTAAATTGAACATGAACTCTTTTCATTTATATTTAGAACATTATAATATATGTGTACACATATTGTGTATATACATATATCAGTATATATAAATATATAGCATATTAAAATTATATTTTGTATTTACTTATGCACAAATTCAAACATAATCGTATCAAACATAATAGTATTTGCCCATTAAAATGTTAATAATTAAATTAATAATTCATATGTGGTACTTGTAATATATGTGGTACTCTAAATTTTGTTTATTTTATATAGTGTTTGAAATTAATGCAATATGCAAGGGCAAGAATGGTATGTGCTATTGCTATATTTGTTATGATATTGTATTCGATATTATTTCGCGATTTCGATATAGGAAGTTGATACCTCGAAAGTAACAATCGATGTGAGCTACGCAACGCTCGTTAGCTCGGGTCTCGGTGCCATCACAGATTGCAGATTTTCATTGAAGTATCAGAAAGTGGATGTACGATGTCGGAACAGTAAGAGATATTTATTTTTCCATTACAGAAAATTAATGTTCTGATATAATTTTACTATTTAATTTAACCTCAGAATTATTTTATATACAATTATAAATCTGTTATTTCTTCCGTATAGCTATGTTTAATTTGAGGTTAGAGTTATAATCATTGTTAACAGTAACGTACATTGTGTTTTTTCCATCATCCATTGTATTCTATCATTTTGTGAATTATTCATTTACTAGTTTTGCAATTAAAGTTCATTTCGTAAAATACAACGATTGTATTTGCAGGATATCAAAGAAATATGATAACCATAAAAATAATATCTGTTCTTATTGTGTACTAATGGCTACTTTAATAAACATTGTTTTGATTACTTTTTGTTGTATGTAATTCATTTCCACAAGTTTAGTGAATTCTCTATTATATTTTATTATCATATTTTAACCCGAATTTATTGTATCTGTATGTTAATTGAAAAAACATATTTTAATAATATAAAAATATATTAAATATATTTAAAAGGGATTTTTAACGTGATGATCGCTGTACCTATTTTCATTTTAAATTTTTACTTGTTCAGTGATGATACCCTATTGGACGAAGATCTTGGAGATGAAGAATATGATCTAGGCAATGATGAAGAAGAGGCTCTTTTAGCAGACGACTATGAAGTGGAGAGGGTGAGCATATTGCTGGACCATTATTTTGTTGTTAAATAAAAATTAGTTCATTATAATGCATCATATGATACAATATAATGTTCAAGTCTAATAACAAATATATTAAAAAAAAATGTATATTGCAACTAGAAAATTAAGAATTTTGTACTCTATTTGTTAATGTAATAACAAATCAACATATTGCGATTACTAATCAAGGCGATCTTAAAAATTGTAGTATGAAATAGTGGTTGCACATATAAAGTTACTCTCTATGAATTTTCTAATAATTCTTTTGAACTTTGTCAAAAATAATTAATTATTTAATACAAACAGATTAATTTTGATATAATTTTGTTTTCATGTGTTTTATAAACGATATATTTCAGCAATCAAGAAGGACTTCATTTAGTTATATCTGATTTATTTTGTGTATTATGACTAGGATGAACAAATCTAAAATCATAATTTCAAATTACATATTCTTCACTGTATGATGATACTGTCCTAGACACAAGATATTTATCATTAATTCATGTATAGAATCACTTTATAAATGATTAAACAAAGATATATTCTATTTGAATATTTTGAAATTTTTCAGGGTAAAATAAGCATTTTACTTAAATTGTGAGCGAAAATATTATGTGCTTATTATATGCGTATGAGATTGTATTCAAAGTTTAAAGCAAATGCTCAAAAATTATAATACATTTTTGCGTAGGCGAAAATTTTGTATTTTATGCAAAAATGCTTCATATTAATTGTTGAATTATAAAATTTATTACGAGATTTCCCAACTTTATTATAATATACAAAGGATGTGAAAATGAAACATGGAACATGTAAAACTCATCCATGACATATTCAGTAAAAATTTATGCAGGGAAAATGAAAGATAAACGATTGATATTTATTCTTCGTATTCATATTATATCGTAATATTATTTGCCATAGCAATTTCTATCTTTTGTACTATAATTGCTTTCTGTATTTTCCTTATTATTTAAAATTTCATAATTACTTTTATTAGTGCCGATAAAACTCTGTATATGTATAATGAATATTAGGAATTTGTACGTAATGATATTTCCTAATTTATTATGTTATTTGTACTTATTATGTTTCCTTTTCCCTGTTTGTTAAAAAAGCACAACTATTAGATATTGTAAGCAGAATAAATGTTAATGGTAATTGAAGCAGTACGATTACACAAGTTTGTTAATGTGCTAATCGTAGCCTCTCAACAAATTTCAATTGAAAGCACTATTAAATTTTGTGATTTATAGTGTAAATATTTAAATATTACAATTACTACAAATAATATACTGAAAGATGTCATGAAAATTGAGTGTTTTAATGAAAGTTTTTATGTATAAAAGATATATGAATGTTTATAATATTCATGTTCATATAAGTTTTCTTAGATTGTGTTTAGAAATTTAGTCCACACAATTACATTTTATTTCATTACAAATGGAAATCACATCTTGTTCAGATTTTTAGAAAATTAAATGTAATTACGCAATTATTATTTTGTAAGATATATGAAAGATTGAAAAGAGATATTTGATTCGATGAAATCTATATATGGTGAATTCTTTCATTAAAACATTCATATGTTATGGAAAAGAAATATCGAATCTGATTGTTGTGATACAATGGTATTGTAAGAAGGTAATATCGTTCGTTCTTTCGAGCGACTGTAACAATACATCGTACATACTTTATATCTTTGGATATCATATCAACTTGTATAACATTTAAAGTCATGTATCTATTTCCTTTTCATTAAAAAAGCAGTATGAAATATTCAAAAAATTGAAATAGAAACTCGATGATTCTTAATGCAATTTGTCCAAGATAAAATGAATTTAAGTATATAATAAAATAAATGTATATATATGTACATATTATATGAGTAATATACAATCGAACATAATAGGAAACATATTGTTGAACTGCAATATATCATGCTGCTGCTGCCTTGAATTGTAACATATTGTATAATATATATTTATAACAATCCCGTATTGCGAAGTATCAAATATGCTATCGCTTTTATTGAGAAAATATTTTATTATTCTAATTGATTGTTATGGTAATATTCATTTGCATGAATTATAATAGTACCTAACAGTAAGTTTTGTCGAGAAACTTGCGATTAAATTTTTTGCCGTATAAATCTTATTATTATCGGCTGATAATAATTAAGAGAGTCGATGAGAAGGAAGGAAAATTGATAAAAAAAAAGGAGGAAAGAATGATGCGAGAATTCTCAAATGCGGTACCTTCCTTTTTAATCATGAAAGAGTAACTTCTTATAAACTGATAAACATATAGTTAATTAAGAGTAGATTGTAACGACCACGGCTAAATATTATATTTTCATTACAAATATTTGGCAATTTAATTCCCTGAGCAGCAGAATAGCTATAAGGGAGAAGAGGAGACAGATGATGTACTGGACTTAGGAGTAACCGATGCACTTGACGACTTAGATGGTGAAGATGAAAACATAGAGTTTAGTAGGAGCAAAACTGATAGAAGCAACGACAATGATTTTTACGACGACGGAAATCAGCTAGAGGCTCAATCGAAGTATTACGAACAAGATGAAATTAATGAATATAAAAGCGAACAAACCCGACAAAACGATGAATTTTCTACAATTGATAACATCAATACTTCGAATAATATCGAAAAGGGAGATCTACGAGAGAAGCTGCAGAAAAATGCAAAAATCTATTCTGGGAATGGACAAGGATTGGAAGATGACGAATGCGAAGAAGCTAAAGAAAGGAGGAACAGATTTCAAAATGAAAGAACTATCGTTTCTTCGAAAATGAATAACCATATACCGGATACTTTGGAGAACGTGGTAACATCTGAACCATCCAAGCTAGCATCTAGAGGCCGTGGAAGAGGTCGAAGTACAAGAGGAAATCGCGGTGGAAGATTCAATACACAAAATTCGGGAAATTTTAATCCAAGGTATGTGCAATTTTTGCGATTCTTAAGGTCTCTTTGTTTATCTATTTATGGTATTATATATATGCGCGCGCGCGCGTGTTTGTGTGTACACATGTATAATATTAGAATATTAAAATACCTATTAGAGTGTGTAATTGTTTGTAAAATGTGATTGGCCAGGTTCGGTAATGCACGCAACGCAAACTTCGATAATCAACCACCACCAGTATGCAGGCCACCTTTACTCGAGACCTGGCCACTCTTTTTCCTCGGAGTACCAAACAATATGCAAAACCAACAGATTGTTTACCAGCAACAAAATTCTCAAGTACAACCCTTCCAGCATTATTCTCCAAACGGTTCGCTCCAAGGCCCATCGCATTTTGTAGATAATAGACCACAATTCAATCCTAATCAATTTCAAAATCAAGTGGGTCCTAGAACAATCGGGACAAGATTAGATTACGGACCTCGAGGTGGCTTGTCAGGATCGCTTCAAGGACCGTCTTACAGCCATCCATCGAATCAACCACCTTATGTCCAAATTCAACCGGCGCCAGTTAGTGCGAGTACGGCCCCGTTTCAAAGCTCAGCTTCCCTTATGCAAGATAATCAAGCTCGGCTGATGCAAAACAATCAAGGTCCATTGTTGCAAGGGAATCCTGGAGGAACGCTTCTTGGAAATCTGAATTCAGTCGTACCTGGAACATCGACCGCGCCATTGTTACAGGGCAGTCAACCGTTACCTATGCAAGGATATCCACGTCAAGCTTCTTCCCAAGGGCCACTTATTAATCATCCTAACGTCAATCAAATACCAAATCAATCACCTTTCGAGAATAGACCACCTTTTCAAGAAGCAGCTCAATTTGAAAACCGATCCGTTTACGATTCGAGGTCCGGATATTCCGATCAAGTACCTACCAGTCAATTTAATACTAATACGTTACCTGTACCGCAACAATCCACTTCCAATGTACCCAATGTACCTTTACCTCCAGGGCACAAGATTTTAATCAATCCTCACTTTCGAGGAGCCGTTCAGTCGACAAACGATGGTAAGTTCTTTCAAGTGATTATCAACTTTCTTTCTTTTAACTTTTATCAGTTCCCTATAATTTCATATTAATTTCTCTTACTAATGATTCCTTCTGGTTTGATTCGCAAACAGCAAGACTCGCATGGGATTCCAGTCAGCAAACACCTAATTTATCATCTCAAGTTCCTACTGGCCAATTCTCACAACTCGCTATCCCATATCAGAATCAAAGTTCGTATAATCAAACCCAACAAGAACCGCCGCATTATCAACAAAATTATCAACAAAATAAAAGCGACGTATGTATCGCGTGATATTGACGAATCTAAGGTGTAACAAGTTTTTACAGAAAACCATAATTATACGAATTTTCACAGGATCCTTATGCGTACTTTTCTGACGTATGGCAAGAAAATAAGCCGCAGAAAAATCAAACTGGAACTCAGAATAAACAGTATCCTTTAGAAAGTAGTTACTTGCGAGATGATAGCTATGAATCCAGTTCGAAATATAAATCGGATCAGGGGGATCAAAAAAATAATTATCCACAGGTTGGTGGCGTACGAATTGGTAATAAGCATATTAAGCGTGAAGAATATAATCTAGTTTTTAAAAACAATGCTCATCCCCAGGATCACAGAGGAATCCATCAAAATTATCGCGATAAAGATTTGACGTCGAAAACCAGAAACGATCATGTTTCGAAGGGTAAGATTTGCTCGTCAACCGCGTATCGTGAGAATTATGATCAAAATCATGTACAGAAGTCTAGTAACAGACCAGTGAATACTTCGATAAGAACCAGATTACCACAAAAAAGAGTTCCCAACTCTGTAGACAGACCTTTACGTGATTTGAGCCCAAAGCGAATAAAGCTTAGCAACAGAAATCTTCAAGAAGTACGAACAGTGGATATGTTAAACAATACGAATAATGATAAAAAGGTATATACGCATTTATATTTTATTTCCTTCCCACGCATTGCATATTCCTCCAAAATAAATTTTTATAGGATGAAGAAAACGACCCAGAGATGCAGGAATATAGAAAAAAGATGGAGGAACAGAAACGGCTTAGAGAAAAGATATTGCGGGAGAAGGAAAATCGACGAAAAATGGCTGCAATGGAGAAACAAAATGATGAAACTAAAAACGAAAATACGTGTATGTATAATAACATTTCATTATACAAAACAGATATACACAAATGATTTAGTAATTAATTGCTTGAATACAATGGATACGTTTTCAAAGGCAATGTTAAAGTTAAGTTATTTTAGTAGTATATTTTTTTACAAATGCATATGTATTTTTATTATTTAAAACATTTACCATTTCTTTATCAAAGTATGCAAAATATTTGTTGAAAATTATTTCATTCTTTTTCTTCTATTATCATAATTAAGCATTTATTTAATAAGCTATAATATTCTGTTTTAATTTCAGCTATAACGTGATATTTCGTTTAAGAAATAACTATAATATATTGTGTACATAATTATATATAATAATAATAATGATAATAGCAACGATTTGAAATGAATATAATTGTGTGTGTAATGAATAATTTTATTTCCTAGTAAATGAAAATACACAGGATGTAAAACCTGTATCAGCACTTATGGGAGTAGTAAAAGATGCATCAATAAACAAAGGACATACCAATACTGGAAGAGGACGTGCTCGTCCTATCAATACACAATCTACAGAGGTATATGACTAAAGATGCCATGCTTTCTTAATTGTCGGTACACAAAACATGAAATTAATATTTCTCCTTTTTTTCTTCTTTTTTTCTTTCTTTTCCTTTCTTTAATATACACATTTGTAAAATAGCGAGAGTAATTAACGGTTTTTCTTATTATGATATTTTTTATAAGCAATTCGTGCTTAATGCTCAAAGCAAATAAATTGTATAAAATGTGATCATGTCTGATAGAATTTTGTTTGTTTATATTATACTAAAATGAAAAAGAGAAAGATTCAAATATATTGTATATAAATATCATAGGTATAGAAATAGTTGCTGCAATATCTAAGAAATTAAAAATTTCTTTTATTTACTAAAACATATTGTTGCAGTTTTTATTTATTCGTGAGAATTATACCATTTGTAAATATTTATTTCTACTTGAATGATAACTTACATGTCTCAAATGACATATTATTAAATAAAAAGGTATATACATATAGGTCTATCAGACTTTCTGTATATTTTTTACTCGTGTTCTAATAAAATACATTTTTAAATACTTTTTGTTCTATTTAATTTCCTCCAAACTTTTATTAAGATCATTCTATATTAAAATGCTTTATCAACTCTTTTTCATTTATTGTAATTTTTGAAGCAAAATCTTGATCTTTCTTATCAATTTTTTGTATTAAAATTAGTAACTCAAATATTATTACTCTTTCTTATACTTTCTTGCACGGCATGCTATCTTTTATGACTATTTTTGTTATAGGTTGCAGAGAAATCATCATGTATACGAATTGTCAGGACAATACAAACTATACAACCCAATGATTCCATAGATTCTACAAAAGACAGCAATTCTGGACATACGATTAATCAAGGAAATGAACATACAAAAGTATTAAATTCCCAATCTGGAACACGAAGAATTGTAATTCAGAAACCATTATTAAATACACAAAAGGTTGCCACTACTATACAAAAAACAGTATCAAATCTGCAGAAAGGTCAACTGTTGATGCAAAATAAATTAGTTAATGTTGCTCAATGTCCAACTCAAAGAATTGGTCAAAATCAAGCTGATGTTTTAAGAAAATTAGCAAATATAGGACAGAAAGTTGTTGGTACTTCACAAAGAATTGTTAAACAAAAATCACCAGGAAATCTTCAAAAAACTGTGATTAATGTACAAGAAGTAACGAATACCAATGCAAAAAAGGTTGTTGTTAATACACAAAGTAACCAAAGAGTTGTACTGCAAAAATCTCCTATACAACAGAAAAAAATACCGGAAATGAAAACAAATACTGTAAAGGTAGAGAATTTAGCAGCAAGCACGTCCGAAGCGCAAATTAGACGTATGTGTCAAGGCATCGGAACGATTGAGGTGACTATCTTTGCATGAAAACATTTAAGACTTAGATATTCGTTGCAAATTCATAGATCCTTTTTTCACATATTTTACCTTCAGAAATCATAAATCCAGCTTCTTTTGTGGTCGTTCTTTTTTCTTTTTTTTATAATAATATACAATGCCAATCTTTTCTCCTTTAAGCATGTTTGTTTTCTTTTGTGGGTTTTTTCTTCTTTTCTCTCCTTTTTATTGTTTTTCTTTTTTCTTTTTTTTTTTTTAGTATTTTAATTATGATTATTTTGAGAATGATTTCAATTAAGATTTATGTAATTACGGATTACGTTAATTAAGATTTCTGACAATCTCCCACACATTACATTTGTGTCAATAGTAATACTAATAATTACATCTTTCTTCCTTTTTCTTTCTTTGGGGAGAAGTTATTATTAGTTTGTAATACTATTCGGCACCTTTCATTGTTTCTTACCTTTTTGGGTATTTTTTTCAGTGAGGTATATAAATTTGTTTTACAACTGATAAATTCATATTGTTGTAGTTGTTTAAAAATCATTATCCCAATATCATTTTGTATTCATTCAATATTTGATAATACTCTTCTTTATAACAAAATAAAAACAAGCATTTGATAACAAAATAAAAACAAGCATTTGATAACAAAATAAAAACAAGCATTTGATAACTACAGTATTGTATTACTTTCCTTAATATATATGAATATAGATACAATATTATATTAACATGTAATGGGCAAATTTATTTTGAAGAATATCTTACATTAACCTAAAAGTTTAGATCATATTTATAAATAATGACTATAGTTCACATAAAACTATATAATAAACAATATAATAAAAGAATGTAGCTATATATTTAGCAATATATTGTTTGATAATATTTTGCTTAAATCTAACTTGATATACCTTGTTTATTATGTATATATGTATATATACAAAAAACGTTTATTTTAATTATTATAATACTTTATACGTTAGAATCATATATCTGTTATTCAATTTATTATTATGCTTTTAATAAGTTTTTGTAGCAAGTTGAAAGTATGCAACTTTTTTAAAATAAAAAATGGGTTTCTTTAATTCAACAATTTAATAATTATTTGTTTATATTATTCGTGTTATAGAGCATACAAATGGGTGAGCGCAGCGCAACGATTGTGTTTAAGACGCAGTCTGCTGCTATGGTGTTTCACAAGAAATACCAGCGCAAAATGCTTGACCTTTCGCTGATAACCGTTCGCCTTGTACCGCAATCAAGCGGAGCTAAGACCACTACCACAGTTATAAAAGTTTCTTAAGAGATATATTGAGCATATTTAATCTAGTGTATTACGATAAAAAAAGAGAGAAGAAGTATATAAGTACATTCATATTTGCGTTTATACAAGCAACGATATTTTATTTTACCGAAGCAGCCTATATATGAATAAACGCATTTCGTATTTTACATACTTTTTATTCAAAGTATGTTTCGTCCAGGAATTAGAAACAAAAAAACATTTTCGGCTGCAAATAAACTGTATAGTATATCTTTACAAATGAGGTGAATAAACCCGACAATTTAATTTGTACATATGTCAAATATGAAATGTATATTTCATATAAAAATATACACGGTAGTAACTAATAATATATTGTGCATTTAACGGCTATCATTTATTACACAGCATATATGCTAACCTCGAAAATTTGTAATTTTAAATGCAAGAATATACATGTATCATTACATAAAACACATAAATTACATCTACGTTGTATAGTATTTTAAATTAAAACCATTCAAACCTTTAAACCACTACAATGAACGTATTTGTTGAAGGTTATCTTAGAGTGATGTTACACTTATGCATATATTTACGCATATTTGCTATAAAAATTAAAAATAAATTAGGTTATAGATTACAGTTATAATGTGTTACAATATTAATCAATGACATGCTTAAATTATGCATATATCAGACAGTTAAAATCATTGTAAAGTATCAATGAACCCATCATATTTTTCATGCTTCATATAATCTATACTACGTAAATTAGTAGATGTTTTATTACAAATATCATTATACTAATTTACAGTGTGATAATATAAAAAATATATGACATACTTCTCTGTAATAAATACTTTTAAAAAATTAAGTCGAAAGTATTTATTCAATACATTGCAAAAAGTACATTATCATAAATAAAATATATAACTTTATTTCTTTAACACTTGTTAAAATGTACGAAATACGGAATTTTTCAAATTTGAAACGAAACATTGAATTTTTATAAACAATAAATTTAGAAAAAATGATAAACATATACATATGTTTTGAAAGTATATATATATATTATATTTATTATTATTAATTGTCCCCTCAGACAATCAATAACATTGTCAATATTTCACGGTTCTCAACAAAAATGCGATTTATCAATAAATATTGACATATCGATCCCTTTAGTTGAGAACCTTGAAATATTGACAATGTACATATATGTATACATTGATAGCCTGAGGGTACCATATGTATACAAAGTGAGAAAACCCATTCCTTGTAGGCAAGAAAAGTACATTCACAAATCACTACATATATGTATATATATGTATATGAAAACCAATTTTGTTCATTAAATTTATCATTTATTATTTATCATCTATTTAAATGTTCCAATATTTATTAATATATCACTATTAACTTTTCAAATTTCACAAAAAATATATATGCCTTAGTTATTGTTTACGCCGTACTGTGACGCTACGTTAGCTAAAAGTCACGACGAGTAATTGTATTATTTTATCATTCTAATTAAAACTTAAATTATTTTCTTAATCATTGTAAATGTATCGATGTTAATATGGCTTCGACTGAACTTAAATGGACTAAATACGTAAACGAACAAGAAAAATTATCAGCAAAGGTAATATTTTTATCATATATGTGTGTCACCGGCTTAACCTCGCTATTGTTTATTACATATTTGCTATTTAAAAAAGTTTCTTTTTTGTGTACCTCCCTCGCTTAATTTTTAATTACTGAAATTATATATATTCAACAATTAAAGATTGTTAAATCTATAGATAATATAACAATTTTAACCCCTTTTTATAACGAAACATTTTTATCATCTTTTTTTACTAAAATAATAACTTCTGACTCTTATGACGTGTCAGGTGTCCAATTTAAATATAGATAAAGAACCTAAAGAAAATACAGCAGATACAGATTCCAAAAATGATGATGGTTCGGATGAGCAAATCTCAGCCGCAGAAAAATCATTATTCCAAAAAATTATACGTAAAGGTTTGGTAGAAACAACACAAGATATAGAAGTTCAAAGAAAGGATCCATCTTCACCTTTATATAGTGTTAAATCTTTCGAAGCTCTTCATCTGTTGGTATTTTTGCTATTAATTTTATTACATTGATATTGTTTTAAAAAGATTATACAGTATAATATATATTATAGTAAACCTGCTTTATTAAAAGGAGTATATGCAATGGGATTTAATACTCCATCAAAAATTCAAGAAACTGCATTACCTACTTTACTTGCTGATCCGTAAGTTTGTTTTTAATACAAACAAGTTTTGTTCATTTTTTAATACAAAGAATAAATGATAATCATAAAGTTTAATCGATTATTTATAGACCACAAAATATGATTGCTCAGTCACAATCTGGGACAGGTAAAACAGCAGCATTTGTATTAGCAATGCTAAGCAGAGTCGACACCACCAAAAATTATCCTCAAGTGCTTTGCTTATCACCAACTTATGAATTAGCTATACAAACAGGAGAAGTAGCAGCGAAAATGTCTGCATTCTGTAATGAAATAAAAATAAAATATGCTGTAAGAGGAGAAGAAAGTAATACATATTATAGATAACTTTCAACCATACAGAAATTATCTTTTTTAATAAAAATTTACATCTCCCTTTGTTGTTATTTCAGTAAGTCGTGGGTCAAAGATTACAGAACACATAATCATTGGAACACCAGGAAAAGTTTTAGATTGGGCTGTTAAATTTAAGTTCTTTAATTTAAGTAAAATATCAGTTTTTGTTTTAGATGAAGCAGATGTAATGATAGCAACACAAGGTCATCAAGACCAGTGTATTCGTATTCATAAGTAATTATTCTAGTTTATAAAAACATAAAGAAATAATATTTCAAGCTGCATATTGTATTTATATTTAAATTTTACATTTAAACACATTGCTTACAGGCAGCTTCCACGCACATGTCAAATGATGTTTTTCTCTGCAACTTATGAGCCAGAAGTGATGAAATTTGCAGAAATTATAGTTAATAATCCTTTAATAATAAGATTACTGAAAAAAGAGGAAAGTTTAGATAATATTAAACAATATTATGTAAAATGCAAGGATCTCGATGAAAAATATGCAGCTATTACCAACATATATGGTGTAATAACAATAGGACAGGCAATTATTTTTTGTCATGTAAGATATCTTTATGTTGTATTGATGAGTGATTTTTCCGTTTTAAAATCATAAATAGTATTTTTCATTTACCTATAGACTAGAAAAACAGCTGGCTGGTTAGCCGAGAAAATGACAAAAGATGGTCATGCAGTAGCTGTTTTATCTGGGGAACTAACGGTTGAACAGAGAATTTCAGTTTTGGATCGTTTTAGAGCTGGTCTTGAAAAAGTTCTTATCACAACTAATGTTTTAGCCAGAGGTATTCATGTAACTCCAGTCCTAGTTGTAAAGTCTAAAGCTTTTTATATTTCTTTCTGTATATTTATTACGTACTTATAAAAATATGGAAGTATCAATATGGAAAACATTTTTACAACTTTCCAACTTTAATTATAAATTTATTTAAGTGATTCAGTTGTCAAAAAATGTTGCAGGTATTGATGTTGAACAAGTAACAATAGTTGTCAATTTTGATTTACCAGTGGATCAAAATCGGCAAGCAGATTGTGAAACATATTTGCATAGAATTGGTCGTGCTGGACGTTTTGGTAAATCTGGAATTGCTATTAATCTAATAGATTCGTCTCATGCAATGCAAATATGTAAGGATATAGAAGAACATTTTGGAAGAAAAATACATTATCTTGATGCAGAAGATGCAGATGAAATAGAAAAAATAGGAGCCTAGATTAATATGTAAGAAATACAATTATGCTTTTTATCAAATACGCATAGATATATTGTAATATCTCCTAAAAGAATAGACATTTGTATTCTCAACATGAATTCTTTGTATTTCTTTTCCAATAGCACATATTACCAACAAATATTATATGTTTACCTTTTTTTACAATGATTGTATAATATCCTTTAATATCGAGTTAAAATATGGCGATTGGATCAGGAATATACACAGAGTTTGAACAATATAAAAATAAAAAAATATTTTTATATGTTATACAACAAATAACTGTTTGGCGCAGGGAAATATCATGTCCTTATATTTGTACTTCATGTAACTTAGTTAAAATTAAGTTTGAGTTTTTATATAAAAGAAGAACTATTCATTCCTTCCACATTTAAATTTTAATTTGACCACATATGATCTGCTGATCTATCTTTGGTTATATGTATTACGGCAATGTTACAACGATATTGTGATCACATTATCACGATTTATATAAGTACAAATAATATAAACTAAAATCAGTTAATCATTGGTTAATAATTATAAATTATTAATTATTTATCATAGCTGATATTGAAACAAACAAATTGTGAATGTTGTATGAAGACTTTACCGACATATTTTACACATTATGAGAACTTTCTTATAAATGAAATATAAAATAAAAATATTTTAACACAATTTCTTCGACAATGGTATAGATATAGACGTTAAAAATACGTAAAATGTACAATTTTCCATGTAATAGTGTGGCAAAATAATTAAACAAAATGGTCATTATTGTAATACAATTCGTCTCAAATTCATTTACAAGGACATCCATACGTGACGTAATATTAAAATACGGTGTGCTTTAATGTATTTGGACGAAACTGTATGAAACATTCAATCATTTTTTATTGTAACACAATTTCTATATTATTTACATTTTATTTTTTCAATGTAAACATTTCTTTTCTATAGAACTCATTAATTCTTTAAATTTGTTAATGAAAGTATAATAAAAGTTTCTCAATAGGTGGGAAGGTTTTTTTTTTAGAGAACACCCATAGTACGTATTTCAAACATACATTTATTAAGATTAAAAAATGGAAATAAATTGCAACATTTAAAAAAAGGCATGAAATAATTAAGTTTTTTAACTTATCGCAACACACGTTTGTACATTTGCATTATTACTTATTCATTCGTATAGATGAAAAATCATATAAAAATGCATCAAAGGATATTACTCGCATCCTGAATTTCATAATTTATAAATACTTATTCGTCTTTTAATAACTTTGTGTCAATTAAGCAAAAGAATAAAATCGCTTTTGTAATAATTTTAGAAATAAACGAACAGATTCCTATAAAGACAAGATTATTTGAACATATTAATTCAGTTTTTAAATATATTCTTGTGAACCACTGATTTGAAACTTTTTAAATTTTATTGACACTAATTATTAACTTTGACTTATTAAATTTTATTTTTTGACGTAATAGTGTAATTCGTTTGCGCATTTGTTACATTTTTTATAACAAGAAATTAACAAACTATTAATATGGATATGCACCTTTTTCAATAAAGAATAAATTTTTCTTATGGCATGTATTCAGAAGAACAATAATATTTAAAAATATAAAACAAAAACGAATGATTCGAGAACAAATATCACAACGGTACATGAAAAGCTTTCTTTCTCCTTATTTACTTTAAACATTACAGTACGGTAAAGTATCCTAAATATTTAGCTTCTCGGTTACTCAATCGGTAAATTGTATTTATATGTTTGCAATTCTAATAGCAATTTATAGCAAATTGATTGATATTGCGATTGAATTGCAATGTGAAATTCAGTCTTTGTATGGGATTTTATTCAATTACATTCCCATACCTCCCATACCACCCATACCACCCATTCCACCCATACCACCACCGCCCATTGGCATCTGAGGTTCTTCTTTAGGCAATTCAGCAACCACTGCTTCTGCAGTTGTAAGTAGTGATGCAACACCCGCGGCATCAGTAAGTGCTGTACGCACTACCTTTGTTGGATCGATAATACCTTTCTCGATCATATCAACATACTCATCATTCAAAGCATCGTAACCAAGATTGCTGTCACTAACTTTCGCTACTACTAAACTAGCGTCTACGCCTGCATTTTGAGCAATTTGTAAACACGGCATACGCAATGCATTTGCCACTATCTTTATTCCTGTTTCTTGGTCGTTATTTGATGCTTTCAAATTTTTAAGAGCTGGAATACATCTTAGGAGAGCTGTACCACCTGTAAATTGAAAATATTGAAAATAATTATTATGGAGATTTAATATGTAGAAAAAATTACATTTTTCTACATATAAGTTTTTTGTGTTCTGCCACCAAGTTCTTATATTTTGTACACTGCACGTTTATGTAAAAATTTAATGCAGAAACCGGAAGAACAATGTCTAATTACCTCCAGGAACAATCCCTTCTTCAACAGCTGCTCTAGTAGCATTAAGAGCATCATGAACACGATCCTTTTTCTCATTAACTTCAACTTCGCTACTTCCACCAACTCTTAGAACTGCAACTCCAGATGCTAACCTTGCCAAACGTTCTTGCAGTTTTTCTTTTTCATAGTCAGAAGTTGTATTGGCAATTTGATCTCTAATTACATCTGCTCTATGATCGATATCAACTTTTTTCCCTTTGCCCTTCAGGATGAGTGTATCATCTTTTGTAATTACAATTTCTCCTACTTCACCTAAATCACATAACTGCACATTTTCTAATTTAACGAGATTTGCATCATCACCAAATACAATCCCTCCAGTCAAAATCGCCATATCTTGAAGTGTTGCTTTTCTATTGTCTCCAAAACCAGGGGCCTTAACTGCAGCCACCTGCAAACCAATTTTCAATCTATTGACCACAAGCGTTGACAGCGCTTCACCATCAATGTCTTCTGCTATAATGACAAGCGGTTTTCGTTGGGAATTCGCTAATTCCAATGCTGGAATTATAGACTGCACAGACGATATCTTTTTCTCACTGAAGAGCAATAATGCATCTTGGAATTCAACTTTTGCTCCTTTACTAGAATTTATGAAGTATGGAGATATATATCCCCTGTCAAATTTCATTCCTTCTATAACTTCCAGTTCGTCGTGTAGCGTTTTACCATCTTTTACAGTGATTACACCTTCTTTCCCAACTTTTTTCATAGCATCCGAAATAAGATTACCAATTGCTTTATCCCCATTGGCTGAGATAGTTGCTACTTGTGCAATTTCCTCTGGAGTTGTTACTGGCTTACTTAAGGTTTTTAATTCGTCCTTGATCTTATCAACTGCCAACATTACACCTGCAATATGTTCATTATTTTATTGTAAATTCTTTTCTACTATTTTATAATGGCAATAAGAAAATCTTCTAGTAGCATTATTTAATAAATTCAATTTTATAACAGGAATTTATATTTATATTATATTTTATTTTTATTTTCACTTACCTCTTCTTATTTCTACAGGATTAGCACCTTTACTAATTTTTTCAAATCCTTCTTTAGCAATGGCTCTTGCTAGAACTGTAGCTGTAGTCGTACCATCACCTGCCTCTTCGTTTGTATTATTTGCTACATCTTGTACTAATTTTGCTCCAATGTTTTGAAACTTATCTTTTAACTCAACTCCCTTAGCAACTGTGACACCATCTTTAGTAATTTTTGGACTACCCCAACTTTGTTCTAAGATGACATTACGTCCTTTTGGACCCATTGTTACTGCAACTGCATCTGCTAAAATATCAACACCTTGCAACATGAGTGCTCTAACTTCTGCCCCAAAACGTACATCTTTGGCATATGAACGAGCTTGCAATTGACGTAGTGCTGCACCACGCAATACAGTTGGTAATCTGTGCATCTAAGATAATTAAAAAAGAACTGTTATATCTCACAATATTCCTGAATAAAAACTTTTTGAAATATATGCATTGAACATTTTATAAACGTGACATTTTGTATAAAATTAATTTTTAAGTTTTATCGACGAAACTTGACATTAAATTTTATAATTTTATTTCAATAATAAAAAGAAGAATCTGTTTTCTTTAACATTAATAAGTTTTGTAAGGAGAAAATTAATCGACTTTCAACGTAAACGTGGTTATGTAAACTGCCGCGTGGTCCCCGAGAAACCACAGTATAATACAGATTATTTTAAATAATTTCCAAAACTTTCTATAACAAATTTTGCATCATACGAAGCATTGCTTTTTTACTTTCTGTATTTTTCTGCCATTATTTTAACATATAATCCAATAAGGCATATATACAAATCAATTCGACCGGCTTATCCGAGTAAAAAAAATAACTGGAAATTATTACACCAAAGAATAAAAAAAAATATAAATAATTTTGAAAAACCGAGAGCAACTGTAAAAAAAAATTATTCATGGTATTTATGTTCTTTTGCTTTTTATTCTGCATCTTTGACTACAACTTTTAAAACTGTAAAAACGTATCTTAAAACTTTTAATATTTCAATTTATTAAAATGACAAACACAAAGAAATCATTGTAAGAACAGAACATATTGCTCTATAATAAACAAAAATATAAAATGTATAATGGATATAAGCAAACTGAATTGGTATAAGATTAACCGGTTAATACCTTTAAACAATCAATATATATTTATGTGCAAGAAGGAAATGAAATTTACGAAAAAAGTGTTTACCTTTAACTAGTGAATGAGAAAAAGCCGTTGATTAGAGATTGTAATTTCAAAAGTAATTGAAAATCGGCACAGCGTGACTGCACGTTGTCTCGCCAGTAGAATGAAATGTGTAAGAGAGCCTTCAGCTTACGCTATCACATGGGTAATACTCCCTTCCCCTCCCTTATCGTTTTATTCTAACTTAACCTTTTTGTATTCGATTATGAGATTTTTTAAAATTTTCAACAAATTTAATCGATATGAAATATAAATAAGAAACAAAAATCTAGAAATTATTCCTACATTTTCATTTAACAACGTTTAATTCTCTAATCATATCAACAAATTTCTTTCTTAGTAAGAGTTATAGCTTCTAGAATGTACGAGAACACATGTGATGCAATCGTTCAGTATTAGCCAATCATATTCGTCGATTTGCCGGCAATTCATTCCGTATTCCTTACTATACAATTCTCCATATCCAAATCAAGTATAAACAACTTCAAAATAGTTTCAAATATAATAAAACGAAATACATATATCAATTTTATTTCATTTTATTTCAAATTATATTAAATAATTAAGATATTTTTCTAAGTATAGTAATTTTCTGAATAATTGAAGCTTATTGTGTAAGAAAAAGGATGTTTAAAAAGTTTTTAATAGCATATTTAGCATTAAGCCATATAAAAATCGTATTAGCCATTATAGGAACATATATTTTAGAATTTACGTAGTATTTACATCGATATCAATTTTATTTATTTACCAATGACCTTGTTTGTTTGTTACCAATATCATTTATTCGATTATAATTAACATACAAATAAAAGTTCAGAATTCGTTTCTCAATAATAATTTATTTTTTATGCTTTATCATAATAACTTTTTGTTAAGAAATATAACTACTACACAATATAAGTATGTATATATGTAAGTTGCAACACTGTATGTGTTCAATAATATTCTGGCGCCATCTTGCATCAGATTTTATATCTCGTGTAATGTCTAGTTGTTACGTAAAGTGTATACTGGGTTCTTACTCCAATACGAAATCGATAAACACGTGGTGGGGCAAAGAAGCATAGAGGGGAATTGGGAATCTTCGAGAAAAGCGGAGAGGATTGTTCGGCTGCCGCACATAGATAGTACAACGTGGTTGAACAGCGAGTGTACGATCTCTGTCTATCGTAGAAATTTTTAATTTTAGAAACAATGGTAAGGAAAACATAAATCTTATCTTAAATTATACGTTATGTTATAATTTTCTTCATTAACTCAACATTTTCATACGTTTCAAAAATTTCCAGGGTTAACCTTCAAAATAATGATTGAAATTATATATTTCCTGTTAAGTTATTCTTTAATTTAAAAAATGTAATGAATATATTTGAAATCATGTGTGATTTACTTGTATTGTTCGATGTTTTTTTGTTTAGTAGAGTAATTTCAATGATATTTGATTCTATAAATCCTGTCGCATGGCCGGTGTAGTGAATGTCCTCTTTTTTTCTTATTTGTTTATTAGAGATAGAAAAACAAGTGACTACAAAACAGTTAATAAAACAAAAATATATACGTATGATGATAATTTCCATCGTGTGCTTATGATTTAATGTCGCAAATTTTTTAGTGAAATTATTCGTAGATAGAGAGTTAATTACTACATTTTCACATAATTGCATTTCTGCTATTAATTTTATCATTTGCAAGAAAATAAGTAGACGAATAGTAACCTAAACGTTTTTTAAATTTTATACAGTACGAAAAATTTCGTAAAATTACGCCATGCACGATCTTAAAGTAATTGATTTTAACTATATATTGTAAAATAAATTTAAATATTATAAATCTCCTTATATATGTTCTATGTTAATGTTTTCATAATAGGCTGCAGCTAATGCCATTAAGAGACTTATACCTCTATTTGATAGAGTTCTTATACAAAGAGCCGAGGCTGTAACAAAAACAAAAGGTGGTATCGTTTTACCAGAAAAAGCTCAAGCAAAAGTCTTACAAGGAACTGTTGTGGCAATTGGACCGGGACAAAGAAACGACGTATGTAAAAAGTATTTAATATTTACAATAATATACTTAAGCAGTAAATACAAAAATAAAAAAGGAACAATATTCATTTTCAGAAAGGAGAACACATCCCTTTAAGTATCAAAGTTGGTGATGTTGTATTATTGCCAGAATATGGTGGAACTAAGGTAGAACTTGAAGATAATAAAGAATTTCATTTATTCCGTGAGTCGGATATACTGGCAAAATTAGAAGTTTAAGATTTCATTAAATTTATGTTTGCAATTTTTTTAAGTACTACAAACTATTTCATAAGAAATACACAAGCAATGAAACAGTGAAATGTAAGTTAATTTCGTACGAACTTTGATGTTTATCATTGTAGCATACATAATGATATTCCCTTATGTATCTACTGTTATATATGCCATGATTTCGCACATATAAAAGGAAAAAAATAAAGCATTTGTTGTGTTTATGTATTACTATTTGTTTAAATATTGTTCATTCTTATATTTTCTTTCAATCTTGGTACTAATGTAATAATGACAAGAGAAAAAAACCATAGAACCCATTGATATGTAATAAGCAAAAGTTTGTATTCGTATTTTATATACATAAGTAGAAATATATATTTTAATAGGAAATAAAAAGACAATTCTATGAGTTTTGAAACAAAGTACAATTTTAATATAGTCCAATCTTTTATTTCAATTTGATACTCTTCTTTACACTAGCTTTAATACCCGATATCTCTCCAGCGTAACGAGTAATTTCTTTTCTTACTTCTCTTATCTGAAAAATAAAAAAATTGTTATTGTATTACAACATATTCATCATTTAAAATAAATAAATACATACCGCTCCTTTCCTACGAATTTTAGCTTTACGATATTTATTTCTATGTTTTACTCTGGGGTTGCGTTGTTCTTTTTTACGATATGGCGTTAAACCTTTATTTTTTGCTATTTGATACGTAATTGCTCTTTTCCCTTGATCTTCAACTACAAGGTCTGGCATGTCGGTACTTTCCATCTTCTCTTTACTATTATACAAAACCTTTTCTTCATTTACATTTTCTGTGTCCAATTCAGATTCTAAAGAATCCGCATTTATCATTTCATTTGTGGATCTTTTAACAAAATTTGCTTTTTCTTTGAAACGATATGTCTTTTGTTTATTGATGTTTATTTTATTGCCATTTAATATATTATACAATACTTTCCCTTCTCTCTCTGCTCTTAACATTTCCTGTATTTCTTGTATTAAATTTCCTTGTGCAGATTCCAATTGATTTAATAACTGACGATATTGTGCTAGACGTTTTATAATTGGGTGAGAATTAACAGGCAATCTTTTTGCCTTCAGCATTAAATAGAAAGAGATATTGATACAATAATTTAATAAAAGATGGTACTTTGTCTTTATAAAAGAAACTGTGGGGCAATTAGGGAGAATACCATCTTTAATTAATTTTAGAAATGGTGCCAGTGAATCTCTTGCTTCTGCCATGTGATCTAAATCATAAAATGCATATTAAAAGTATTTAATTTTTTAGTTTTCCCTTTTGAAATATATTTTATAAACTTTATTCAATATATATATCATACCTTTAAAATCATTTACAAGAACTATAAATTCTGGACTTTCCTTTTGCATCATTATTTGCTTTTGTCTTTTGCTAAGTTTACTGAGATCTGTCTTTATAAATTGTTCTGTACTCTCGTATGCCTTTTGATCATCATTTGTTTGTATAAAATCTAGTCCAAAATCAATGTCATCCAATTGCTCTGCCAATCTCTTCTGAATATTTCTAGCCTCTTCTTCTTCTATTTCTGCTTGAGCTAAATCCTTTTGGCTGATATTAGCATAATCAGGATCCACAAAATCAGTAGAATAATAAGCTTTCTTCTTTTTTCCCCAGGCTTTTTCATTTGGTAAGTTGGAATCTTCTTGTAATCCTTCAATATCAGATTCCATGGAATCTGTCTGGACTTCATTTTCTGTATCATCTTGGTTCTGTTCATTTGCGTTGTGTAATCCATATACTTCATAATCACTATCGTAACTTTCCGAAGACTGTCTATCTCGTACTTTTCTAAGTAATTCACGTTCATTTTCTGAGTATTCTTCTTCAGAATTTATGACTTCATTTATGTTTACATCTTCCAAATCCATTGTTCCTTCGTCCATTTCTGTTATCTTTATTGTGCTGAAAGAAATCAAGCAAATATACATTTTGTAATAAAAATAAAAAGCTGTTAACATTATTAATAAAAGGAATACAACTTATATATTTAGTATGTAGAAACATGCATTTATTACTGAGTTTAATCCTTTGCGGTCGTACCAAGTTCCGATGTAATTGTTATGCTGGTCGGAATTCATTTTCATTGAACAAACACTAATAATGTAACCTTACATATGATAACTTATACAAATCTTATTAAGAATCTGATGTATTTTCGAAACGTATGTACACATGTACATACGAACCAGACACATAGAGTGCCTGAGAGTAAACATACAACCAATTTTTCTACGAATTGTAAAATTTTAATCGCTGAAATTGATGTACGACCGCAAAGCGGTTCAATTTCATTCAAGACAATCTTTAAATTTACCTCTTTTTATTTCTCATACTAAAATTTTTCACTAGAATAATACAAAAATTGTGGCCAAAAATATTTATACAAGTTTTAATAGTATAGTTCACTTTACAATCTCATTTATTATTTATTATTTTTGATAAAATATATCTTATCACAATATATGCACACACAAGTTCATAACTTCACAAGCCATTTAGTTGGAGACTAGAGGTGTTCAATTCCGATTTGATTTTTCAGGAAAATCGATTCTTTCAATTAAAATTTTCCTACGATTGATTCGTTATTCCAAAAATCGACAATCGATTATATTTTTTGTTACTGAGAAAGGTTTTTCGCCGCAACTATTTAATAATCTTCCTTACGCTAAAATGATAAATGTGCAAATTTCTAGTTTGCGGTTAAGAATTGTATGAATAGCTTTTTGTATTTCTAATTATATGTTAAAAGGATTGAATTTACGTGTAACAATGTATCAGAAGTAACAACACAATAATGGTAATACACTAAGCTCGTTTAGAGTTTTGAAAGAACAGAGAGGTCACTACTATAAAGCAGAATGTTTTTGAAAACGCTATTTTTCGGTGTAATACTAATGTACTGAAAAAAAAATAAAACAAATTTACTCAAAGACTGAAGATTATAAAATTTTGACTTCACTGTAAGAGGATGATATATATATTTCTGATACAGCTAACATCAAGCATATATAATTCTACATGTCATCAGAGACATCTCTCTGCAAGAGAGGAATAACAATTACTCATACTCGTTTCTGCTACTGGTGTTATTGCATCATCATTCATTTTTCATTATATCTGGTAGTATTATGTTTAAATCTATCACGTTTGTAAGTTCGTGGATTTGCCGGGTTATCTAGGTTATGTGAATTGTAGCTCCTGTTATTTATTTATGAATCAGAATTATATAAATATCAAATAAACATTTGATTTTTTATTATATTTTCACATTTAGAAGGAGAATGGTATTTTTAACTGCACAATTATTTATGAGAAGTCGAGGTCCCGATGAATTCTGGCGAAAACGTCAAATATTTAAGCTCGCTGCGGTAAATATATATGTATACTTATTCGAAACAAAATAGAGAAAATTATGATACAAATTCCTAATTATTTTTATTTTTAGCATTATATTGGAAGGAGAAGAAATTGTTATAGTATAGCCATTAGAAATGTACACAGAGCATTACTAAAAACTACAGTAGGAAGACAGCTGAAAAAAGAAGATATGAAAGATGTAATTTGTAAAAGAAAGTAACACTCTTTTAGAACGTTATATAAGTAATTGTTCCTTTTTGTTACAGCTTTGGGAAACCAGAATAAATGGTGCAGCAAAGGAACATAATAGTAATATAAAGATTCTATTGGAAGGATTAGGCAGATGTAATATTTTATTAAATCGTAAATCTTTATCAATATTGGCTGCTTGGGAACCACGAACATTTAAATGTTTATCTGATATTGCTTGTGCAAAAACAAAACTAGGAGGATTTAAAAGGGTTGCTAATAAATCTATGCCTGAAACTGTTATAGTTAATGGATTAATTGACGAACTGGATTGATAAAATTATTGCAAAATAAATAATCGAACTTACATTTTATTGCAACATTTATTGAGTTACTACTGATTATATATATACGAGAAGTATATGCTTTTTAAGAACAATAAAATAAAGTGTAAAGTTTACTGTTAATTGCAGAGTAATAATGCTTCATTACAGCAACATGACATAGATCTTTCTCTGTACAAACAACAAGAAAATATATAAGTTAACTTTTTACAGTACTTCTTATAATATACACATCCTTAGAGTATATATTAATTAAATGAATAACATTCTCGCATAATGAATATTTTATCTCACTGCTTAGCATTGACGATTTGTACAAAGTCAGATTTTAAAGATGCCCCTCCAACTAAAAATCCATCTATATCTTTCTCTTTTGCCAAGTCTTTCGCATTTCCTGCTGTTACTGAACCTCCATAGATGATTCTAACAGTCTCTGCAACAGTTTGATTGACATTTTTAGAGAACCAATCTCTCAACTTTTCGTGAACCTCTTGAGCTTGTTGTGGTGTAGCTGTTTTGCCTGTTCCAATTGCCCAGACTGGTTCATAGGCAAGAACTACATTGTCCCATGATTTGATTTTATCTGCAATAGCTTTAGTTTGCCTAAAGACTACTTCCTCTGTTTTACCGGCTTCTCTCTCTTCCAATTTCTCTCCAATACATGCTATCACCTTTAAGTCAAATATATTGGCAATTATTAATATTAAGATTATATCACTAGGTATTAAGTTTTAAAATAATCAAAATTTATATTACCTTTAATCCAGCTTCTAAAGCATGGGCTACTTTTTCTGCTACTAATTCATCTGTTTCACCAAAGACATTTCTACGCTCAGAGTGACCAAGAATTACCCATGGGATTCCATTGTCCAAAAGCATGACAGGACTTATTTCTCCTGTAAATGCTCCTTTGGCAACCTTGTATGTATTTTGTCCAGCAATACTAACATTGTTAGGTAATATATTCTTAACATACGTTAAGTATATTGATGGTACGCCAACAACAATCTCTGATATAATTATATTGTTAGAATTATAATAATATATATAAATTAATATTATTAGTATTATATTATTAAAAATAAAATTTATGGACAACTATACAAGATATATCGTTTTTTAGGAGTTATTTAAAAACTAGAAAATATAGAATATTAAATATTAAAGGAGCAGATACAATAAACATACCAACATTTGAATCAAGTGGACCGTTTTTTAAAAAGGCAACGATACCATCTATTTCACTCTTGGTACCGTTCATTTTCCAATTACCACCGACAAAAAATTTTCGACCCATGGTATTACAATGTACAGATAGACGAAGATAATTAATAATAATGGATTTACAAGTTTCTTGTGAATCTAAAGCAAATTTCGAAAATACTCTCTCAACTTTCGACCTTCAACAAATCAGAAGGTGAATTTAGTCACGTCAAGTACCTCCCAACTGATTTTATGACACCCCCACCATTCTTTATTTCTCACTCCCCTCTCTTTCGCGGACTATACTTCAATAAAATACAGTTTACAGTTAAATTATTTTATTCGTAGAAATAAAATTACTTCCGTTATTTCTATATATCCTTCAATTTTGTATTAACAAATATACTTTTACATTTAATGTCAAGTTTTTATAAGTAGGCAAGACTATTAATTTAAATTTCATTAAAATTGTCCTATACTAAATCTGATATTGGAATCAGATTTTAAAAACATTGCATAATATAAACATTGCTAAATTTGTAATTTACAGAAGTAATTAAATATTTAATACTGGTATGTTATAAGTAATTAAAAATTTCAAAATATCTTATGCAGTGAAATCGTGAATATGTTAGAATACATCACTAGAATTTATGAAAGTAGTAAATAAATTGTACTACATAAGATCTAGAAATATCATAAAACTAAGATTTATAACATTAGGAATTAAGAAATAATAATGATATTTTACGCAATACTTATTATTAGTATTTAGTAACTTCAAATTTTTAAGTTCGTATACCAAGTCGGAGCAACATTTCGATATATCGATGGTGAGTAATAAATAAAGATTATGTATTTCGAAATAATTTTAAATTTCAGTAATACACAGCACACAAAATTTATAAACTTAATATTTAATTATTTATAAACAATCTTTGAGACTGTTGTTGAATTAGATAAAAGTATTTAAGAATGTTCCACTGTAAGGTTATGAAACATTTTTAAATTACTCTGATACATTAACAATCTTTTTTTCATGATTATTTATCATAATTAAATGAAATGTATCGTATACTTACTATATTTAAGGAGTTTTTTATTTAAGATACTTTTCTGACACAATTTAGCAAGATTCTCACGAAGAAATAAATTAAACATGTTAAGCATTTTATCAAAAAGCTTTGAATCACATTTTAATGTCTTCTTATAATTCAAATAAATAATATAATTTATAAAAAATAAATATATAATGAAAACAAATAATTTTGCTGAAATATTAAATTATTGGAAGTAATTATGTTGTGCATTACTGTGAAATTGGACAAGGAAACAATTGCATAAGTTTGTTTATAATGTTTTGTCAATGTTTCTATAATACAGACAAATTAGAATTTTATAATATTTTATTATACGTAATGTTTCAAAATATTTATATATATTAACATTTAGTTATTATTATAAATAATTCATAATCGAGAGATTTTGTAACATGTTTGAGATATTAAAATTCAATATGGATAAATTTATACATACATTTATACAGAATTTAGGTTTAAGAATTGAATCTCATGCCTGCAAGAGGTTTAACAAGATTGCATATATATCAAATATGAATAAATCTTATATAGCAAAGCAACTATATTCTGCAGAGGAAATAAAAGATATTAATATACAGCAAGATTTGGATTTTTCCAGCGAAGAAAACATAAAATATTTCATGGAAAAGCATGTTAATCTCTTTGATAAACTTACTTATTTAAATAATGCACAAATTTTAACCTCTCATTTGAAGAATATTAATACAATGATTCTTCAGAAAATAAAGCTAAGATGGAAATATAATGGAAGTGTAAAAAAGAGAGAAATTAAAACATGGAACAAAATTGTAACTTATAACAAGAAACTAAGTAAAAATTTAGCAAATAAATTGAGTGGGTCACAGGGCAAATTATTGTCCTCTTCAGGATGCAAACGAAAATATGTAAATTTCTCTAATTATAAAAGATATAAATTTAAAAAGGCTGCTCTTGGAAATTTTAAACTACTTTATCATAACACAACTATATCCAATGATCACAGAAGTGATAACATTTTAGTAACAGATAACGATAAGAAAACATCTTTTCTTAGGCACAGTTTACCAAACATTATGATAAATGTCATAAACAAGCAAATAGAAATGACTGAACAATTTTTATGGTTGTATGTAAAAGATGTAGAATATATGAAAAGAAACATACAAGTTACTCTTCATATCGCAAAGGTTATACTATGGATATATCTTTCTTTATTTTAAATTGATTTAGTATGTCTTTGTATTTAATTTAATCTTGTATCTATTATTCAGAATTCAAAATATAATCATGATACAAAGAACCAAATAGAATATAATCAAGTACTTTGTCGTCACGCAATTCTATGTTTAATTGAACCTAGTGAAAAGGGTGCTGTTTTAATTGAAGATAATTTACCAGTTATTGTTCAAAAATATCTCGTACATGGTTATAAATACCATTTTGATTTTCAGAGGTATTTTATGAAAGACGAACATAATATATAAGTTTAAATGTTTCAATGGATGAAACTTTTTCTTTAGAGGTTCAAAGGACAATTATGCAGCTGTACTTATTTTGAGTCGATGGGCTAAGATTCTAGTTAAACGTATAAACACAACTATGATGCATACAATTTCTGGTATATTAGGATGTGATGTAGAAAAGATATTGGTTTTATATAATCCAAGAGGGAAATGATTTTTGATATTATCATACATAAAGAAAATTTATGAATATATCTCTAATATAAATTTGTTCATTGATGTAATATATAATACAGCCTTATGTAATTATTTCGAGTAAATGTCAATGATTACTTATATTCATTAATATATATTTTTTGTAGGAGGTTTATAAGTGTTTTAAGTGAAATAAAAAATGGTAAATGAAGAAGTAGTGGAATTTAATAAGAAATCACAACCAGTTTACAAGAATCCAATTTTTCAACAGAAATTTCGATCTACTAGTACCACTGGAAAGAAACGGACTTGGCGCTCGTTAAAACAAGTGCTGGCTCAAGAACGCACTTTACCATGGCCTGTAGAAGTAGTGCATTGTACGATTTATTACCAATCTATTTTAATGTTACATATTTTCAAAAAATTTATATGTATAATGATTTGAATAACTTAAGAACTAAAAGAAATCAATTTATGTGTTTAGCGATACATTTACTTGCGATATATTTCATAATCTGTAACTGAACTGTAATTTCGATAATCATATTTTAGATACTTTCTAAATAAATATTATATCACTCTGGGAAATTTCAGATAGTTCTATTAATGCACCGCCAAGCTTCAGGCCAGCAAAAAAATATTCTGATATTTCTGGGTTACCTGTAAGTAACTTTCCGCGTTTGTATGATTGGTTAACTCATTAAAGCACAAACTGATATATAAATTACATTTATTTTACAGGCACGATATACAGATCCACAAACTAAATTATACTATGCAACGGCAGAAGAATTTGCAACAGTCCGAAGTCTACCAATGGATATAACTGCTGGATATTTAGCATTGCGCGGCGCTTCTAGTATCGTTGGATAAATGAAAGGAGAATTTTATTTTCTATAATTTCCTTATATATTTAAATAGTATAGAACACGGATATTTTATTTTGTAATTGTTATGGTACTTATTAAAGAATAATGAAAAATTAAGTATAATTCTGAAAATTAAACATGTTGCTGTAAATGTAAACAAAAATATATCGGGCTTATAAAGAGACAAAATAAAGCTGTTCGTACTAACTAGTTGATAAAAATTCTTTTTTTTATATACATACATTGTATGTATCAAGTTCTTTTAACGGGATTTCCTGAAATAAAGAATTCCACAAATAATTTAAGTCATTTTCATTATTTTATCTCTGTTATATTATACAGAAGTAATCATTATTTAAAAAAAAAAGAATGTCAATCGTAACTTAATATATGAATTACGAATTAAAGAAGGATTGGAGAATCTTTAAAAGGAATATTACTGTTTCTTTTCTCTTGACCACTGTATTCTTTTATGTTGACAGTTTTTCGTGCACCTTATTTGTTTGTTTGCTATTGCAACATGAGCCATTAGCAAATTTAATTGAAAATACAAATAGCACGGCCTACTGAAATATTGCCTGGTGGTGCACTATTTTTAGGTCGTCATTTGTTTTTGAATTTTTTTACTTTTTTAATGAAGATAATTTTAAAGTAGCGTCATAATGTCTTCATTACAGCAGATCGGGTAGATCGTCGTCATCGCTATCCATTTCATTACCTTCATCTCCTAAAGCATCTAAATCATCGAAGTTTGGTTTACTATCTCCCGATTCTCCTAGACCACCCATCTGTCGCATCATCTGCAAGTATAGTGGAAATTTAGATTATCAAACTGTAGATAAATAACAGTACAGTAATTGTAATATCCTTTTCTTTTTTCATTAACGAACAAATTACTTTAAACACAATAATCTCTTACTTCTTCTAAATCGTTACCACTTCCTTCCATTCCACCTTCATCGTCGCTATCATCTTCATCCTTCCATTTATTAAAATCGCTTTTTAACCAATGGGCTTTCGTTTTTTCTTTTGTTAATCTTGGCCAATATGGACCTTCTTCTTTTTTAACAAGAACTAACTCTATAGTCCTTCCTCTTAGGTTTTGATTAGTTCTGTTTGGAATAACTTCTCCGTATAGGTTAATCGTTATTTCATGCATCTTTTGTTCAGTTCCACCTACTCCTTTAAAATATATCAGTTGCGGTTCGATGTTAATTGCAGGATCTTTGCAATCTTCTAGACAGATAGTAACAAATAAAACTTCTTTCCTCTGAGCCCACATAACAGGTGGGGGAGGCAATCTGAAAAATTGTCAAACAATTAACAATTTTAAATAATGTACAAGAAACTGAATTATAAATAGTAAATTAAAAAATATAAATAAAACATAAATTAAGAAATATTGAATAAAAAAAGGTGAATTGATAAAAACAAAAATTATTTATATCATGCATTTGTTTATATCTATACAGAGCAGTTCTGTATAAAATACGTGTACGACATGCACGTTATGCTTGAAACGTACACACGCACGACAAATTTGTATAATTAATATTAATTTTATTTCATGTATAAGCATTCATGGGTAACTTTTAATGAAAAATTTATTCAAATGCAAGAAATGATATGCAATATTTAACGGAGTGCAGGAAGTGAAGCAATATTAAAGTACGGAAAATAGCATTGTAATTATAAAACGTATGTGAAGGTTAAGAGTAAAGTTCTATGGTTTCTGGCAAAAGTCGCTAGTCATTGTGGATAAAACGTTATATTATTGTAAAACGATCGAGGAGTATAAAAATAATATAACATCACGAAATGCATTTCGGTAAAAGCATATCAAATATTACAATATATTTTTCGCGTCTCAGATATATCGATAGTTATGTAGAAATACAAGCTATTAAAAACCTGAGCATTGCAATTCGATTATCTGAAAAAAAAAAAACAAAAGGTTGGAAGATTCATTATCAACGGAATGGTTATTATTAAGAATTTATAAACAGTGCATTGTAAAACAAGAAAATAGGAATGTAAGATAGTTTGTTGCGATTCTTTTCCAGAAATTTCGAGAATCAATAAAGCCGTCCTTACAACATGGCGGTGTTTCGAAAGCCACGAGGCGGTATTCGAGTTGTTTTCTCGAATATCTCTCACTCTTTTCATGATAATAACAATGAGAAGGAATTTGAGGATCGAGAAACACATTCAGAGAACATTTTATGTGAATTTTTATGTACTTACTGGCCTTCTTGAGTCATATTTCGAGAGCTTCGTTCTGTAAGAAGCAAACAAACACAGAGCGCTTACGTATCGCGCCGTAGATCCGTGATTCGAGAGTGTTTCGAGATTCAACTATCGATCAAACAAAATGGCGATTGGTTGCTTTGTCGATGTCGAATTCTCTTGTTTCCGCAATCGAAATTTGAAAAATCTCTATTTACCAATCTAAGATTGGTAATGTTGAAACGTAATATAATTTCTAATATTATAGATAAATTTGACGCTATTATGTGGGATTATTTGCTAAGATTTATGAAGTAAAAACATTTTTAACTTACTTCATTTCTCATTTGTATTTCGAGACGTTAGAATAAATGGTTATCCGATTCTTGTTGTCCTTCAACGAGTCAATATTAAAACTAATTTCTCAAAGTGGTTTTACAAATGCAAATATAGGACGTTATAGAATAGAAAATTCACGTTATCTTATTTTTTCATTTATCGTATAAAAAAGATTCTATATTGTAAATCCTTTTTACGTATTGAAAGATTATGAATAAATATGTACTTTTATGATAATGAACGAATTTTCAATTTTAAACATTCGTCTGCGATATACTTTTATTACTTGGGAGAAATCGTTTTTCGGATAGAAGAAAAAAGTAAAATAATTAATGCAATGATAGCATAAAATTTCGAGACAGATGTGGCTGAGTGTGTGTGAGAGAGAGAGAGAGAGAGTGATTGAGGGGGGGGGCGAGCGAGAGGAAGAGAGAGAGAGAGAGAGAGAGAGAGAGAGAGAGAGAGAGAGAGAGAGAGAGAGAGAGAGAGAGAGATGGGGGGGGGGGAGAAGAGAGAGAGAGAGAGAGAGAGAGAGAGAGAGAGAGAGAGAGAGAGAGAGAGAGTGAGTGAGCGAGAGATTTGGTGGGAGGAGACGAGAGAGAAAGAGAGAGAAAGAGAGAGTGTGATGTAGGATGAAAGAGGGAAGGAAAAGAAAACGAAAAGAGAGAGCCCTTGCGTTAGATTGTAGGTCAGCGCAGCAGAGGAGGAGGGAAAGATACTACCTTTCTTGCCGTAACCGTGGCCATAAACTAACAGGACATACACACGGTGTATCAGTCTTTCTTTCGCAGCTCTGACTCGTCCTGTTTGTCAGTCGTACAGGTGGCTATTTCCGCGTAAACGTACTTTCGCATTTCCGATACGCTGTCGCTGTTGTGGTTTCTGCGGGTAACTCGCTACTTTTGATCATCGTTCTGATCAGCTTCGAGATCGTTTTTTGTTAATCCGTAAAAAGGATTAATTGACGCGCGCGCGTGCGCGCGTGTGCATTACTTTCAATGGATACCTGGAGAAGTTGCAACAGAAATAACGGAGATCGACGATGAAACCGTGACTTTTCGCGGTTCATGCAACTTGTTGCTTCGGGATTAACGCCATGTCGACCAGTTCGCTTTTTTACAAAGATAAGTACGCGGTAAGTGGCAACCTTCTTCGTCTTCTACGTATGCACGTAATCATATCTATCTTGTAGATTGTAGATGATATTTCAGATAGTTTGCGTCTCCAAATTATA
The DNA here is from genome assembly GCA_014737365.1 of Bombus soroeensis. Classification (NCBI taxonomy): domain Eukaryota; kingdom Metazoa; phylum Arthropoda; class Insecta; order Hymenoptera; family Apidae; genus Bombus; species Bombus soroeensis. Next base: position 765,196 of record JACXIL010000219.1, on the reverse strand, counting down.
CGCCTTTATACTTCATTAATTATAGGAAGTTCGACCCAGTTTCGTAAAAATTTCTCTATGTACACATAAATTGTTTACTCGCTTCATACGCTTTCTCGGCTGCTTGTATCGTCGTGCATCGTTAACTTTACATTTACGATATTCGAACATTTGAAATATTTAACACGAAATGACAAGCGAACCGATAATCTCAAGCTGTCGTTACTAATCGTAAATTTGCTCGGAATCTGCTTGTTAGATACGGGTCTCGAATCTTGAGAAAAATCGATCGTTCTCCGAATGCTGATATTATACGTGAATATCTGTCATCGATACCGTATCAATACCTGTTACAATTATTAATTACTTGCGATATTTGCTGCTGTGCAAGGAAGGAGATGCATGGAGGAAGAGAAAGGAAGATAAATGTGCGCGGGTGGTTGGCGTAAAATCACTATATAACGATGACACGTTATTATTTCATCGTGCAATAATTATCCATGACCGTAGTTATCGTGGAACTGTGATATTTTATTGAATATGATTGTTGGATGTGATATGAAATAGCAAAATAGTGCTTCGTTAATTCGTTTCTTTACCTTTACTCTCTCCTCCCTTTGAACGAGTATTCACGTGTAAAGCGATAACGGTCGATCTTTGTTCAACATTAAAGACGCTCGATTTATCCGAACTAGCGATATTATCCAAAGCGTTAGGTCAATGCTATCTTATATAAAAATAAACCGAATAAATTGGAACGTGAATTTTGAAATTTGTAGTAGTTTAATTATAAATAATAATCTCGTTGTTTCAAATCAACACGTTCAACGACAAAAATTGATGGTTCGCGTGCGAATAAACCAATCGATTAGAACGATATATTTCGTTGAATATATTTCGGTGGCCGAATTAGCGAGACGAATTAAACTCGATTAACGAGTGACATTGAAGTTTAATTAGCAAGTGGGTGTTAAACCGTTGTCGTTCCAGTTATTCTTATCCTTGATTCTATAAACCTTATCACGATTGCCGATACGATTGAAAGAAAAATATTTCTGTTTGTTTTATCGCAGAAACGACAATCATTTAGAGATGAATTCGTTGTTTCGAAATCTATGATTATACGCCAAAGGCAAATCTTTGCTTTACCCTCAACGATTAAGCTGTTGTACGTGTAACGCGTTAGATACGACGACGGTGAATAATCACGGATATGAGTCAATTTCGAATGTTCTTTCAAAGAACAGGGAAAGCGATATTTCGAGATGGACGTATAAATCTGACCCATTCGCTGGCTTCGACGTTATTACATCGGCAGGAGATCGTGGGTATAAACTTTTATATTCCGTTACGTAATTATCGATGGAATACAAGAGAGAGGATAGATTTGCAGAGAATGAAAAAGAAGAAACAGGTACTTACGCGTGTTCGCACGAGGAAGAAGGAGCAAAAGAAGGAAGAAAGAATGACGAAGAGAAGGGAGGGATAGAACTCGCCGACTAGCGGTAGGTTCTACGATGCATAGTGGTATACGCAGAACGTATTTGACTGAGTTTCAAAAGAGGTAGGTGGCGGCGTGTATGATTCGGATGCCAGAAGGGCCCTCAGGGGTGAAAGTCTTACGTCAGAGACATGCATCTTATTATGCCGGACAACCGTACGATTCATGCAACGAAATGGTCACTATTCCCGAAGCGGCGCGCAACTATTCTATCTTGTACCTACTTACGAGGTACGCAACGGTGTAAGACTGAGGGAAAATCGAACGGATTCCTCTCTTGGCTCGTTCGTCTATCATCCCTTCTATTTCTTTTTCCTTCTTTTATTTTTTCTTTTTTTTTCTTTCTTTTCTACGTTTACGTTTTCGCGAAACGACGGAATACTATACCATGCTAATAAACTCCAGCTTTCCTCCATTTTTATCGCTACTAATTTGGAGTAAAGAGGTTCCAATCATAAGAATTTCTTCCGTGTTTTCCACGGTTATCTTTTTTATAATTTCAAAATTGAATTTATTCGAGGCGCGCTTTTACGTTGTTACGTCGTCCGCAACTCGAGTGGCTCGTGAAAGAACCTCGTTCCGGTTGACGAGCCGTTTCCGGTTGATTCTCGTCGCCATATCATTACGAGACACCGCTATATGTACAGCGAACTCGTATCGATTCCTACGCGGAACGCGTATCGATACGAATTATATTTCACAAAGTTACGCGATTTATATGGATTTTCATAGAATAGATTCGTCTTGTTTCTTTCGTATCGTCTTATAGCGATATAATCCGTAAACCGTATAACCGTCCGAGGGAGCTCGGTATTTTTGAAATTTTATTTGTCAAATAGAGAATCGACTATTTTCTTCCTGTTCTATGCGATAAAACTTTCTTCATTTTGTTTTCTGTAGCTGGGAAATCATCCCCGGTTACGATCGAAAGTAAAAGGCAAGATTTTTATAAAGTCGCGAACGAAGCGAGAAACAAGCGAAGACTCGTTGCCGAGGAATTCAGAGTCACGGTATTCCGTGACACACCTATAGGAAAATATTACGTGCAACTTCTACTAGATATACGTTCAACGTTTCTAACCTACGATTAGGCGAAACCAGTACTTCTCTTTGCTTTTTCCGCATTATCGTCGATCGAAATCAACGAAATTGACGGAAGAGAAATGACATCGTTCTCACGTATCGGGCAGTTTTCCCGTAACAGGTTCACGTATTTCACGTACAAATATTAAATACTTATGTACGCTTTTCGAAGGAATTACTTTCCTGGAACGTTGCTTTTCATCGTCAACTCGGCTCGTCAACTCTTTCTTACCGTATAGACAAACTGTATCCGATTCGACGGAAGTATGCGACGATAGCGTTGAAACTCGAGTTTGACGAAAGATGAGAAATTGGATGGAACATTTGACTTTTCTCGTGATATTCAGACTCTGCTTTCTTCACCGTCCGATCGAACGTAGCTACTGCGACGATAACCACGTCGACGTTTCAGTTTACGCAATCGTTATTTCAAATATACGCGCGTCAACGGTGTTTTTATCGTTGATTCATAGCGACAAATAAAGTTTACGAAGCATCTATGATCGATCGATCATTGTTCGATCACTGACCGATAGCTGTTTGCGTGAATTCGTCGTACAAACGAAAGGGACAAACAAATGCTAGTTAAATAATGAGAGTATACGATATATGGTGCAGAAAAAAAGAAACGTCACACTGGATAACACAATGGATCATCAGATAAGCAAAAGCATACTTTCGCGATGAACGTACATTATATTATTATCAGTACGATTTCGCAGGAACCCCGGTCTACTCTCGCGTCTCAGTTCTCGTTTGCGTTTCTTGCGATACTGCTTAAAGCGCGTCGAATAGAATATTTAGATGGAATTCGAGCGGGAGAAACGAAACGTATAAATACCGAGTCGGCAGAAGAGAAAAGAGGAAGAAAAAGAAATAAGCGCCGTAGGTGACGCAACATTGGTATCGGATACTAGCTCGCGATGCGCGATATGCTTTTAACGATACCGAAATTATATAAATTCGGAGTACGATGCAGACGGTGAAAAGAGCGAATATCAGTCGTAAAATGTTTTCGAAATATCAGTGGTTTTCAAACTGTGTTCATCCAAAGATCCTTCGCGATCTCGCCGTAAGTAGTCGTCGATTCGCACGGTCGACCAGCTTCTGTAAGTCGTATTTTTTGGTGAATCTGCCGGATACGAAACACGTGTTCGAATTCACATCGTAATCGCGTGATCAGTGACGTTAATCCTTCCTTTTCCTTTCGAGCTCTTCCTTTTTCTCGGAGCAAGGCTCTTTTCATAAACGACATAGCCGCGAACGAGCAGGACAAAAGGGTTCCTAAACCTAAATTAAATTTGCGATACCGTCGATCGAGAGAATTTCCTAGGAAAATCATTTCAACCAAGTTTTACCTCTATTATCGGCTCTATTCTTTATATCTTACCTCTATTATCAGGTTAATTATTGATCTAAACACGATTTACATTTTACGATCGATTTCTCTTGTTCAAATTGTTGAATTTTTGTCAGCTCTTCCGAGTGAAAAATCTATTGAAAAAAATTAGCAGAGTCTTATCGAAGTTGTTATAACGTCGACGTTTATATTTTTCCGATAAAAGTTCCCTGTCATGTTTATTGACCTATTCTCCAGATCATCGTTTCATCGTCCAATTTCCTAGGAAATTCTTTCGATCGACGTATCGCAAATTAAGTTTGACTTAGGGACACTTTTATCCTGTTTATCCGGCTATGCCCTTTACATATGTGTATCACAGGCCCTCCGCTCGTCAATCGTCCGACACCGTCGTTGAAAACAGAATGAAAACTATCGATTCGCGTAGATTCTTTCGTCCTAACTCGAAATTAATGGAACAAATATTTTCGTAGATACGCGATAAAGCGTTTCGTGGTCGCTAAAGCTACGATAACGATAATAAAGTTCGGAAAAAGATACGAGTATCATTGATAGACGACGATACCTTAAAAAGAATGTTAGGAAGTCAGAGATTTCGGGAGAACGATGCATCATCGATGAACTGCTATAAATATCTAACGTATATTTTCTATAACGGTCAGTGGGTCAACGAAGTAACAGGCCGTCGATGACAACCGGATGACAAACTATCTACGTGCTTCCATCCTTCCGTCCTCCGCGTCCTTGCGTCCTCTATTTCGCTCTTTTTCAACCAGTTGGGGACCAAGAGTTTCGTTTCGACATTAACAGCTTGAAACGTATTTCGTGAAAACGAGACGAGACGAGATCGATTTTTCTCCCTTCTCTAAAAAATTCATCTTCGTCACTCGTCTTTTGCTTTTTCTTTTGAAATTTTTGAGACGAGCAAATTACCGAGCGTTACCGTAATACGTCGATTGAAAATGCGTAGGAAATCATTGGCAAGTGTCGCTTTTCGCTCGTTCGACTTTACTCGTAGCGTCATATGCCACGCGTACAACTATCCGTCGCGAGAAACAAACGTGTATTGACAATCGATAAGCTTCGAGAATTCGTTTCGTTTCGTTCGAAAAGGCAAAAGATAAAAAATCGTAGAAGGTAAGACGCGAAAAAGACAGGTTAAAGATCTGAAAACTAGAATTTAAGAACCGGTTAGAACTATCGTTGCGGGAGACGGTAGCATGGTCGAAGCAGTTGTATTCGATCGGAAAGGAAGTGGCGTTTTATAGAAGATTTTTCGGTGGACCGGTGTTAACGATCGCATCTTACAGCGGCAAGGTAGGCTCGTCCTTTCGCGATACGGGAGAAAGATAGTCGGCGAGAGGCGACAGTTGTCGTTGAGCGAGTCGGCCGCACGTGCACACCATGTTTCGGTAACGCGCGAGTGTCGCGCGGAAACAAGCTAAATATAAGTCACGAGGAAAAAGAATAACCTCCCGCCTAGAAACTCGCATTACTCGCTTAAACAACCTCTACCACTTTTGCTCGCGTTCGTTTCGGAGCATTACGTTCTGCTGCGACGCGTATTGCGTATTACGTTTCCGACAACGGCCGTTAGTGCAATCGTGTCCGCGACGTACCGCGCTTCGTCTCTTCCGTCCTCCTCTACTCTCTTCTCTTCTCTTCTCCTCTCGTCAGTTTTCCTCTCTCGTCTCGTCATCGTAGTACCAGTTATCGTTACGAGTGCTCGCGTTAGCCGATATCGCGAAATTCCTTCTGCAGGAAATATGCAATTTTTTCCTACTCACAGTTAACGGTTAAGTCGCGTTATCGCGTGCACCTTTGCAACGCGTACGCTGCGTGAAACATCCGAGCGTTGATAGTTCGAAAATCGCGAATGCAACATTTCGCGTTCGATGAAATGGCGGCGGACGCGTCAAACAGAAAAATAACGATTCGCTTGTTTGCACAAGCCACCGCAGACACGGACGAGGTATTACTCGTTTGTGCTACGCGCCATTCAATCTGCCATTGTTTTTCTCCGATCGACGATAACTCGTACCGATCTGTGAATCGTCGTTTTGTGGGTTAAAGACTGTTCGAGAAATGCTACCGGGTAAACACTGGCTTTTCATCGCCCAGATATACGTAAATAACGCGTCGTCACGACGGTACCGTTCGCGAGATTAAATTTTCACGCGAAACGGTCGTGACTTATTTTTGTGAAGCTACGATAATACGGTACGGCACGGTGCACTGTTTGCACCGTTGTGTAATACGCGCGTACGCAACATAATATGGATATAATTGTTCGACGCTGTTGTATAATACGGCTTCCAGCGTGAATTCAGTCACGACCGAGACGTCGTCGCGCGAACATCACGATCACGAGAGGAAGTTTCCGTTTGGCGAATGCCGCGCAACGCGATCGTCTTCCTCCCAAACGAATAATTAACCTTGAATCGATCACGGCTTTTCATTTGCGATTCGACGTGAGTATAAATGCGGAGCGTCGCGCCGCACCTTAGCCGTAGTTGACGCGTCGCGCGTCGTACGTTCCGAGAGTTTGCGCACGATCGTCTGGCGAACCGCGAGACACGGTCGATCCTTAGACGAATATCCCTTTTTCCCAATATCGCCGGTCTCTTGCTTCGCCACGTTGTCGTGGAATCGCGATGGCAATGAAATCGAAAGACGTTGAACGCGAAACGAATACTTGGAAGGAACCGAATGTACGGAAAGTGGAAATTTAGCAAACGATGCCATTGAAAGGTGCGCGCAAAGATACGCGCGATATCAGGTGTGCGGTTGGTCGTACGAGGCGACATCGCGTCGTTCCTACTGTCCAAGAGAAATCGTACAGATTGGTCGATCGGTGAAGGTCGATCCGAGGAAGAGCAGTGGTTGGAAGAACGATTATCGCGGAAATTACGAGACAAAGTCGAGCGAGAAGTACCGATGAACCGTTTACGTAACGCGAAATCGACCGAAAGGAGCGGCCGCAGCAGCACGTTTCCGAAACGCGCTCGAATCGCAACGATTCGTGTACGCGTTTAATACTCGAACGAGCGGCAAACTATGTCGAACTTTTTCGTCGATCGACAGGCTTTCGACTCGACAGACGGCGAACACGATACTTACGATAAACCGAACGTAGCATATTCTGTTCGGTACTGTAGACCGAGCTCGAGAAAACCTCGTCGAAAAATGAGATCGAACGAGGTGCCTGTATTTGCTAATCGGCAAGACGTTTCGGAACTCGTTCGCGCGCAAACCTGTTAGCAAAACGAAATTGCACGAACAGAGGAAAAGGAAGGCGTACTTGTAGAAATTGGCAAGTGGCGATCGACTTAAGGGTGCCAGATATCCAAGGTAGCTATCCAAGACCGGTGCTACTATCTACGTAGAGATGGTTAAAATTAAAACGTTGCGTCGCTCGACTTCGTTACGATTTTACGATATGCGAAGAATGCTGGATACCGTCAAACTGTACGATCCGCTGGAAAAGGAATTGGACGATTGGTAAAAGCGTACGTTGATAATTGGTTCGGATGGTGGATGGCGCGAGAGAAAAATGGAAGAAGCGAGACACGCATGGGCTACTTTAAAGTCAGTCAGAAAGTTAACATCGTTGAACGGTAACGGTAATGGCAATGGTAATGGTAATGGCAACAACGACAACGGTAACGGCGTAAATGGAAATTCCACGACAGTGTGGTACGATATCCCCGCGCCCGTAATAATACATTGTTGCCAAGAATTGCCAGATGCGTGCAGGTTGGACCGCGTCGAGCCGATCGAGGAAAGAACGAGAGTCGCGACTGCGAACGAAGAGTCGACAACCGATACTCGGGATAACAAAGGGCCGGAGAAACGCGGGGACGAGAAGGAGGCAGAGAACCGACACAGAAACACGGTGGAATTGACCGCGGTCACGTCGGTAAAAACCGACGATGACGGAGTGCCGAAGATCAGCTTCAGTTTCCTACGTTCGGACGACGAACCTCGAACGGCTGTCGTCGAACCAGCTACGGTTACAGGAGAAACGACTACGACGTGGACGACCGCGACCGTGACCACGAACAAGAACGACGAAGATACGTCGACGCGAGACCAACTGTACGACTTTCCTAGGAATTCGTACGTCCACGACGAAATCGAAAGCGAGAAAGCGGTAGAAAGTGAACGCGAGTCAGAAGTCGCTAAGGACGATGAGGAGATTCGCGGCACGAGTCCAGCGAAATTCCAGGCGGAATCGGCCGAGATTCGAAACGAAATCGACCATCGAAACGTAACCGATTCGCAGGATTCGAAAGAATCGCGCGGTGCGTCCCGCCAAGAGGTCACGTCCGCGGAGAAAGCGAGCGATCCAACGGTCGCGATCGACGTCGCGAATTCGGAAGGAAAAACGGATCGCGCGTGCGATCCAGCGAATCGAAGAAAAAGGCATCGCGACGGATACGATGCTTCTGTGCCAGCGACGGGCTGCTCTTATTCGGACGTCGAGTGCTCCAACGACTCTCTCTCGAACGCGGTGGTCCGCCGAGAGGAACGTTATTCAAAGGTATTAGGCGCGTCGCTGGAACACGGTACGATCGGACTTGGCGATAAACCTAGAACCGAAGCTTCGAATCGTCCGATCGATCTTCCACTTTCCAAACGTTCGATTCGCGAAACTCGAGAGAAGCTAGGAGGAAAGATTTATCGCTAGGTCTGGTCACCGGTGTCGAGTACTCGGTTACCTCGTCTCTTCCCGCGACCGACGACAAATGTCCTGAAATTGCAGAAACATCGGCTGGGGAAGGCATGGGAGAAAATGCGAAACTGGCTAAGGGACGAAACGTCTCGGATCAACGAGGTGGTGAACAAACACGCGAGATTGCAAGCCGTCGGTGCTCTTTCCGAAGAATCGTGTACCGTGACCGTTCCGAATGGTAACAGCGCGTCCTACGATCTGACCAAGGCGAGGACTCCGGAATTAGGATCGATCACTAGGGTCGAGGAATTCGGTTTGTCCTCCGTTTCGCAAGAGCACCTAAAAAGCTCGTCCTCTTCTCCCGAAACGGTGATCGTATCGTCGAAAACGAACGTCGCTCTCCACCGAGCACCAACGAAAACCATCACTGGCTTGGGAAAAATGATGGCCAGCTCGGACAACGCGTTGAACGAGAAGAGCGAACCGAAGAGCGAACCGAGTATCGTTCCGGTTTCCTTCAGCATGGACAAGCTCTGCTCCGATACGGAAATCGACGAGACGCACGACGCAGCGAGCGCTGCCGAGATCGACGGCAAGGATCATGCTCGAAAAGCCGGCTTAATTAAGAGGAGAATGCTGGGGTCAATCAGAGGGTTAATGGCCTCCACTCATCTTCTACACTCGATCTCCGTTCACGAGACCGAAGAGGTACATTCTTCTATTTCGTTCCACCCACCGCGTAACGCGATTACGTTCGACCGAAGCGACAAAATTCCTTTCTCACGGATCTCGATGGAGCCCCCCGCTCGGTCCGCAAGGCGGATCGCTCTCGAGCCGAGAAAAATCTGCCATCGAACCAGATCTTTCCTTCGCTTCCGATACCTGAATATCTTTTATTCTCCGACGATCGCGCACCGCGCGCTAACGTACACGCGAACCACGAGTCTTCTAAACAGCGTACCAAAGAAACGATCAAAGCGAAGAAAGTGTGAGAAAGTTGGGCGGAGAGAATAACCGACTTTGTTCTCCTCTGCATGCTCGCTGATACTTAGGTACGTTTATACGTCTATAGGTACTACACAGCACGCGCTTATACGGTATGTTTATACGATGATGCGGCATCGTGGCGATTGAAAAAATGCTACTCGTTGTACTTTGATCGCAGCTCGCGCGTTCTTTTTCCTCCTTTTTTCATCTGTTTTCTTCTTTTTCCTCCATGCATTATATAAGCTAAAGATAGACACGTACCGGCAGCTTATTCTCGTTCCGAAAACTATTTCGGCGCTTGCGCGACCTATCCAACTTTCCGCTCAAAGTAACCTTAATTTACCCGTCAAGCACTGTTCTCGAGAAAGCTGGAGTCGCCGCGTCTCCTATTCCGTAGCTTCCCAACTGCGAATACAAATATAAATACAAATACTTTAAGCGAAAGTATTCGTGCGTGGCATACAAGGACGTCGTTCTCATCGTTAATCCGCACGGAGAAGCCACGAATTCAGGCTGTGTCATTGCCGTTTCTTTTCTCTATCGTCTACGAAGGAATCGTTTGCGCGTTAAAGATACCAGATAAACGAGTAGAAATTGCTGGTACGCGTGGAAAATTGAGCGTACGAAAGAAAGCAGAGGCAGCTGCGAGAAACTGTATACGAGGTTCGTGAGAGGTGCGCGTTAATAGCTCGGTACGGCGATAGTAACTGCGACCTCCGCGATTTCACCGCGTCACGTGAACCTAAGCCGAGAAAATCTCGAAGGTAAAAGGGAAAGGAACCGTACACATCGATCGCGATCTCTCGATATTTCACCTCTGTTTTCGTTCGTCGAAAGCAACCACCGCGTCGCGGCCGTGCCGCTTCCTCCAGACGATCGACTATCTTCCGGCAAAGAAGCACATCGATCATGTATTTCAACGTTTCAACGATTTCGATTAGAAGATAATACCGGGAAAAATTACACTTTTCTCGCGTCTTATCGGAAGACCCGCGCGTATCTGTTTGTATTTGAAAAAGATATCCAGTCGGACGAACACCTGTAACAAGTTCTAAACAATCGTGCACCACCTGTTGCACGTGCCAGTCCATTTCTTCCACGATCAATTACGCTGCGCGTAATATCCAATCGGACGTATCAATTAACCTTTCGCTCGAAAAAGTTTCCGGTTTCGATGTCCAAGTACCAGGGCATCGATGCATCTTATTCTTGCGTACGCGGTTTCACCGAACTCTCATAAATTTGTTCTTCGCTGTTTGCGAATAAATCCGTATCCAAACGTTCGTATCCGTACGACGATTTTACTTTTCTTCGTATACGTATAACGTTGCTCGTTGTCCAAGTAGATGGATCGTAAGAAAGTCGATCTCTCTTCGTGCAATGCATAATTAATCTTTCTCTCACAACCGTGAACACGCTAGCGTAGAAGGTTAATCGACACGCGGAAGTAGCCACGTATCTCATCTTCAAACACAATAGATCAAATTAATCGTCCCGATTAACGCGTTCACGGTTGATATCAAGATTTCTAAAAGATCTTCCTTTCGTGTTAAATCACGATCGCTCGAGGATAAGTTCCAGCGTTGTCTAATATTTCGTTCTTTAATCGTAACTTATTCCATGTCGATCTTTCTCTCTCAACGTGCGTTCGTTGTATTTGCATTTATCCACCATTCGTTATCCTCCGATGCGCGTCTTACGCAGAGCTACTAAGACGCTTGGATTCCCGAGGCGCACCTGTTCCGGTTTTTAAAATCCATGAACGCTACTTTGTCTATATTTGTCCCTGGTCCCTCGTCTTCCACATCTGGAACACGCCTTTGTCATGCGAGTACCGCACTTAGCGAAACATCGAGATCGGCTGGAAAAAATCCACCGGAAATGTTTGCGTTTCCTATCATTTAAGACGGATAATCCTGCGGAATGGAGTGACGGATTCGATTAACGCCGTTTAAATAATAGACGCGGAGATTACGTTTCTTTACAAAATTCTTAACAACAGGTTTATCGACCTTGCTATGCATCTAAATACGGTCGCACGGACGCGATTTCACGATCATTTTCATCTAATGCATCACCTTCGCCTCGATGCATTCCGACCGATGATGACGCGACGCGTTGATTCGATGTCATTGCGGGCTCTCAGACGCACTAAGGTCCGATGCGGCGCGATGTCGCTGAGATTCTGCGATGATATGTCTGTCTTTGTTGTTTTTAATCGGGGAAACAAAGAAAGACGTACGATCGCAACGATATCGCGTGGGCAAAAGTCGCTCGTCTGCATTTAGGCTAACATTCAACGTTGCGTAACCAATGCGTAATCAATGCGTAACGTATGTTCCCTCCTCGACTATCCACTTTTGCTTTTCATCGACCGAAGGATTTTGTTTCGTTTCCCGCGTTCTATGCTGTTCTAAAATAAATAAATTTCATTTAATCGAGTTTCACGAGTAAGACTGTCCGTACGAATTCGGCCGCACAACTTGTGCACGCGACCTTGTTCGATGATAAGATTCAACTCGCTGAACAGAATTCAACTTGGTTCGATTCGGTAGAGAGTGTACAGGACGAGAATGTACAAAAATGAATTTTTACCATTCAGTGGCTTGGAAAGTCGTCGAGTCAGAAAGTTACTCGAAAGGTTGAGTCGGGCGTAACGTCAGAAACTACCGGTAAATGACATTTCCGATACACCCTTTCTTCGTTCTGGTCGTTAGTCGTGGAAAATATCTCGGATATAAGACGATACGTAATGCACAGGAAAATCTAGTTGTGCCTGACCAGAAATAAGAACGACAAATTTCTCACCTACATGACCGGTTTCTGTACCAAGAACTTTGGCTATGCTCGCTTCGTTCCTAACATCCACCCACCACGTGTCGCGTGGTTTTCTTTTCTTTCCTAAAGTTTGTAATTTCACGAAATACCTCGAGGGAGGAACGCGTTAAAGAACGTTTACCCGTTCGAGCATTAGCACTCGATTAGCGAGCAATAAACTCTTAGAGATAGGTATACATATACTTTCTACTTTTAATTAATTCCGTTGTTTCTCAACAACGTCTATCTTGTCGTCTCTTGTTCATAACTGCCCGCATTTAACATTCTAAATATCTCTCCAACCTTATTATCCTATTGCTTCGCTTATGGACCGTAAAAATAAAGCTCGCTGCTTATAAATTTATACCTACTTTCGTGTAACGGATGGTAATTGTTGTTTCTTCCGCTAATCCGTAAGCCAGAGTGGACGAGAATTCGCCGCGAAAAGAAATCGTTACAACTAGCTCGCAAGACATTAGAAACGTTGCATCTCGTGAGCTGTGACGCGTGGTTACCGCTATATTCTGCGCGCTGCTTATCCTTCTCCACGGTCGTTCGAGCGTAGAACGAGCTCTGGTTGCAAGCTTTTAGTTTCGAAAGTAAGAGAAAAAGAGAAAAATTAATATCGGTTTCTGGTTGCAGGGTGGACAAGGTGGATTCGAAGATGTTCGAAGGTACGTGAAACAGGGTGGAGATTTCTGCAAGGAATTGGCATCGATCCTACACGAAAGGTGAGTTGCTTCTTTATTAATCGAATCGCTTTTTCTCAACACGCGGCACGCGTTTATCTCCGCATTCCTAATACATTTGCTATTTATTATACGTTTATATATTGGTATATTCGCCTCGAATCGTAAACGTTTTGTTTCTTGTCTTCTCTTATTTCAGAGCGGAATTAGAAGCGACTTACGCCAAAGGACTCAGCAAACTGAGCAACAAACTGACCAAGGCGTGCGCAAAGGATCAAGGTATCCTCTTCGTCGTTTTAACTCTTAACGATTGATTTAGCAACGTGATATAAAGTAAAGAAAGTCGATGTAGTAAGTAAGTACCAGTTTTAAATACGATCGGTGGCTTTTGAAACGCAGGTGGCAACGGGAGCGGAGGTGTGAACGAAGCATGGAGATGCGTCGGCGAGGAGATGGAGGCTGCCGCAGAAGCTCATAGGATCTGGGGAATTACGCTTAGCGAACAACTCGCCAAACCGATCAGAGTGCGTCGGATTTCGTAAAAATTCCATTTTCATCGTCTCTTCGAACCATTCCTTGAAATATCATCGCGCATTATCGATAGTCGTTATCGCCGTTACTGGATTGTCATTCGCAGCAATTAAACAAGGCTCTTGCTTTGCACCGAATTTGCACACGTAGAGAGACTGATACGTTATTTCGTTTCGATCCTTTTCTCCTCTGGTTGCGTCCCTGAAAACGCAAGCACGGGCCTGAACCGTTAATCGTTTGTCGGATGATCGTCGAAACAAGCGATGATAGGCGTTAAGGAGGCGTTTGCGTATCCGCAGGTAGGAGTAGCAGAGGCTCAAGGACGTTCGAGGAAATCTATCGAGAATTCCGTGGATAAGGCCGGGAAGTCTCTTCACGAGTGGCGTAACATTGCGATAAAAAGTAAAAAGCAAAGTTTCGCTTGTGCACGGGAGAACGAGAGGTTGCAAGATCTCGCGAGGCTGCAATCGATCAGTCAGAGTCAGCAGAGCAATAACAAATCGTCGACCCATCATATGACGGAGAAGGAGGTCAGTAAGCTCGAAGCGAGGAGGAGAAAGGCCGAGGACTCGTCTCGTAGGGCGGACACGGAGTTTTACACGGTGAGCGTGAGAGCTGAGAGAGCTAGGCTCGAGTACGAAAGCACCATGAGGAAAGGAGCCAAACAAATGGAACTTCTCGAAGAGGAACGATTGAGCGCTCTTAAAGATCTCGCGAACGTTTATTTAGCCCATCTGCAAGCCCTGGCTCCCCGTCTGCAACAGGTACGTAGGAATCTTATACGCGTTCGTACCTGCAATTCTATCTCCTCCGCGTTCCAAAGTCGCACGATTATCATCCGTCGTCTTTTCCTTACAGAGTGCAGACCGTTTGGCAGCTCCTATACGTAACTGTAACGTGTCCCAAGACATCGAAATCTTGAAGAATCTTATACGCAGAGTAGAGAACAACGACGGGTGTAACGCCGAGCAATTGCTCCCAGACTTTTATGCCGAACACGTTACTCTAGCGATGAACAGAGAACGTCGGAAACAAGCGCTGGTAAGAGTCCTTCATCTGATCAGACAGGACTTGGAGCGCGAGAGGCGCGGCAGGGAAGGTTTGGAAACTCTTCACCGTGCTTTCATTGCAACACCGGCATTCGCGGCGGATGAGAGCACGCAAAACGTAACGGAAAAACTACACCATGTACGATTACTCTTATGCTCTTTGTTTTATCATTCGCTATGTCCTGTACCATCTTCGAGATCCATTGAGATCCTCTTACCTTCTTTCAGATGCGTTCTATGTTATTGTATTTGGAGGCAGCGAGGTATAAAGTTGGAGGAACATTGGCCGAAGTGGAAGGCAGTAAACGAGACAAACATCCGTTGGCCGAACATATTTTAGTTTCAAGGGATAAACAGGGTTTGCAGCAAAGTGTCCTTAAGGTAAGCTTCCGTAATTCTTATCGCTTGAATGAAACAACGAGAAAAGTGCACGCACGTTTCTCCACGCAGATTCCTTCTTGGGCAAAGAACGAATCGTTTGAGATTCAGGAGGACGAAGACGAAATGGATGTTCATCTCGTAAAGGATCACGATACCGAGAGTCGTCATTGGGCCGATCGAACAGCTGGCGATGGAAACTCGGAGAATCCACCGGACGAGGATGACTTTAGTGATTTCGATGAATTCAGTAGTCATTCCGAGGACAATAATAATCAAGACGTCGATGCCACCGAAACGAGTGGCAAATCCGACGCAACGGAGCAATGTAGAGCAATCTATCAATACTCGGCAAATTTAAACGACGAGCTTAGCTTAAGTCCTGGCGACTTGATAACGGTACATCAGAAACAACCAGATGGTTGGTGGATAGGAGAGTGTAGAGGACGAACTGGGATATTTCCAGCCACTTACGTTCAAGTTATTAATTGAACAACTTACGCTTTGCTTCGCCTCCTGACATTCAGGAATTAAGCAATGTTTTTCCTTCTGATTCCGAAGGAAAGAAAGGGAGAGCAGGCGCGGATAGGTATAACGATACATGGAAAATATGTAAATGCAATTATACTGTAAAAAAATAAATAACAACAGAAGTTATTAATTATACATATGAACGAACTACCAAAGTATGATTGAAACTAAAAGCGACTCTTCTAGAAAAAGTCAAATTTCACTGTACAAAGAGAAACATTTTTTATCTTTGATATCGAGTCGTATTGCCCGCGATAGCAATTACTGAACAATACGAAATACGGCGCACCGAAACGCACTATCTACTACAGATGGTCCACGAAAATAATTGTCAAACGTGTTTTGTACGCGTTCGATGCCGATTTTAAACGACAAGTTACTAAATGCATATTTCTTTGCGTTAACAAAGTGCCAATGATAGCATATACATACACGTAGAAGCTGTACGGGACGGACAAGATCAGTCGAGGATAAAGTTAATATTTTCGCTACAATGTAACAAATCGTAATCAGGCAAAGGAAAGGAGTTTGTACAACGAAGTAATACCTTTTTGTTCGTATAACTAGTGCATCGTAATTTATAATTAAGTTGTAGTATTAACATAAGCATAAACATGATTCAAGTCATTTTCATAGAAAGTAAATGTTGTTTCTTCCTTAAAAAATCAAAGACTGTTTATTCACGCAGCATTCACGCATGAAATTAAATAGCGTGGCATGTATATAATTTGTTTAATTTTCGAAATTCCATTGTAAATAGTACTTAGCTGCATTTAATAACTTAAGTGTTTTATGTAACTGAAATTTTAATTAAAGTTCGTTTATTTATCAGCTAATAATACATTTTTCTTAACTCACTTATACATCTTAATCAGAAAGTTCGTCCGCGTAATCCCTCTCCAATTGCATTACTACTTCATTGATTATACGAGTACCGTTAACTACAACATTAAAATGTTTATCACCATAACCGACATATGACACGTTTATGTTTGTATATTTTATTGCGGAGTAATTTTATTATACATATAATAAATCTATCTTACCGCAAAAAGGTGGAATGTTGGAAGTTGCGACAAAGAATGTACCTCGTTGAGGATAATTTATCGCGTTTATGCCCATTTCGGCACAAATAGTTTTATCGCACGATTCTGTTGCTAGTTGTATCAGGTTTCGATACGACAAGTCCCAATGATGTGCCCAAAAAGTGCAATTATGCTTAACCTCGGATATCAAAGACTCCGTTAAGTAAACGTACGAGCGTCCATGGCTGCATATAGATTTGTTAATTGCTAAAATCAATTTGATATTTTATCCGAGGAAAAAAGCTTACCCGTAGTAAGCTTTCTTTAAAATTGATAATAAGAAACTCCTTTAAACGTATTTAACGAATACTTACCTCGAAGAGGAATTGGTAAATATTCAAAATACGAAGAATTGATTTTTACGCAGCCAGGCTGGCTTCTGCCACCGTTAGGATAGAAATCAATATGACCTAATGCAAATTGTGTTTGTCCGTTCGTTCATTCTCGCAATAGAATAGAAACAAGGTGTATATACAATGTATGTACAAATATCAAACCTATCGGTTCTGGTAAACCTAGTCCGATCTCCGAAAGTAATTTCCCATTAGTATGGATAATATCGACGAATGGTGCATCGGATTTGTGAAGTTTCATCGTAGGATCTGCATTCTTGAAACAAGGTTGCGCAGGATCCAATCCTGTTATTCTCTGGACTTTCCACTTACTTTGCCTTTTTTTCAGTTCTTTCGCAGCAAACCCGCAAATATGTGCTCCGAGACTATGGCCTACTAAATGCAATGGTCCCCAATTATTGTTGTCAGAATTACCTTGTGTGCTTGTTGTTGCATTCTCTACATGTTCTAAAAATCTTTACAAGACAATAAGCTCCATGAGCTTGTGCGGTTAACATCTATAAAAATAGGTACGTAAAGCAGACCTTGCAATTTGATATCCTATTACTTTTGTGTTAATTGCCGCTTTGTAGTAATTCCAAGTATTGCCTCCGGCACTCCAATCTACAATTACAACATTAACGTCGTTCTAAAACATATTAGAGAATAAACAAAATTATTGCTTGAATTACCGGTGATAAAAGATTAGAAAACTAACGTTGCTAACATCTATTACAACATCCATTACTTTCTAACGGAAAAGATTCCGTTCGTCTTTTAAAAGTGTACTTTAACGTGTATGGAAAAGAAAGAAAAAAAGAAAAATTGTAATCTACCCATTGAAGAAATGCTTTTTCCATTTCATTGATCCACGATTGCTGACCATGCGATAAGAATCCGTGAACTATCACGATCGTCCTTCGTTCGATTTGAAAATCTGTCCACTCCAAGCCAAATTGTTTACCGATAAGTACCTCAACGCGTCGTGGTTGTCTTCTCGAAGAAAGTAAAAATTGAACATCCAAAGCATTTCCACTCGAATTACTCATAAAAAACCATTCTAAAATCGCAGCTACTCCTTTTCCTAAACCAAAACAATCCACTTGATCTGATTGGGAATTTTTTCGATAGTCAATAAAACTCGAGGAATTGGAGAGTGTATAGATGAAAGTTGTCAAATTGCTATTACGAAAACTCGATAAATTTTTATCAATACGATCTCCATCAAGTTTTACATTTTCTTCCAAAATGTGATTCTGCATGGCAGAAATTGCAGGCAATCTGATGAGCAGTAATGCGAACCACATCATTTTCATTACTAAATTTCTGGTCGTAATGGGACATGTCTATATATATCTACGTATATACGTATATCTGTATACGACCAAAAAAATTGAAGTCATGACCTAACGATAACGTAGCTTACATTGCTAATTTCAAGTAAACTAACACTTCAAAATACATAATTGAGAAAACATGCTTCGACATCTTTTCGACATTATAGGCGTTACAGTTCAATCGAAGAAAAATATTTTCTTAATATATATTTTTTTAATAATAAACTAATTTTTCTTATTTTTATTTCTAGTGTTAATATAATAAAGCGTCGCTTTTTTTTTTTTTTTTTTACTAATAACTCTTCGATACATTAGGATAATAAAGATTTTCAAAAATCCTCAAGTTTATAATATTCTCATAACATTGAAAATATTAATATGAAGGAGAGACATTAACGCGAGAATGTGATAGAATAGCTTTTATAATTTCGTTAAAAACAAAGAAATATTAAATTTTAAATAAAATTCTTCTTAAACTATTATTTAAAAGTGTATCTATAAACATCACTATTTATTACATATCATCTGTACATGATCCATTTTTATTAGCGTCGAGAATGTAATACGTTCTCAATAGGTGTTAAAATATAGCAATTTATATATTCAATTTTTGCTTCTTCCTTTTTCGTGTTTTTTCTTTTTTCCTCTTCTGGAAAAGTAACAAAATAAAACGTTAATATTTGAATATAAATGATTGAATATAAATGAACGATATACATTTCCCTACCATTGTTTGTTGAAAGTTTACTTGGTTGGATACGTTTCTACTACCTCCTTGAAAAGTACTAAAATCGACGACTTTATAGTCGAATGTTTTTGATGGCATCATACCATTTTTTCTCAACTCCTTAATTATACAGTCCTTTTCTCCTTTTTTTCTTCGGCTATAAACACGTTCAATTTATCAATAATTCTGACCTTACGAAATTTTATATAATTTAAGCATTGATAAACGTTATGATATTAAAATTTCAAGATGCTTAACTTAAAACATAGAACTGAGTAGACCAAATACGATGATGAGAATACGACCAAAAATAAGATAACAAATTTTTGAATATACCTACCGTAATAAATTAATAGTTTCATTACTCGATGCTTGTTTCCGACTTTTTGTAATACTTTCTGGTACATTTTGCTCTTCACTTAAACGTTCAATTTCATCTGATTCTTGTTTTACATATTGAGTAGTTTTGGTTTCTAACATCGGAGTTGGGTTTGATAAGTCATCTTTAATTTTTTTGTCTTGTACTTCATCTTGTTTGTTAATATTTGAATCTCGTTTTCTTTTACGACCCGACATTTGACTCAGTGGAATTTGAGATGGTTTTTTTGGTATATCCGACACACCTCCTTCTGTCACCATTTGAGAAACACGTTTAAAATGTTCGTAAACTCTGTTTTTACTCTCTGCCATTTCATCTTCTTTTCTATTTAGTTCATTCAAACGATTTTCCTCTTCTTGTTTCAGCCTTTCTATTTCCTGTGCCTCTTGTTCCGCTATCATAGGTATAACCCGTTTGTATCGTTCAAACGGACTTACGAAGAGAAACCTTTTTTTTCTATTACTTTCCTGCTCGTCCATTTCTGCTTCCTCATTCTGTAAACAAGCAAACAACCACGAAAACTACAACTGTCGATCTTTCTTAATTTTTCTACAAGATAATTAATTTTATTATTCACACGTTACCTCAGACTTAGTTGGGCTGTCAAACACAGTCACTGCATGCCTCGTCGCAATATTCGAAATTTGCTCTTCTATTATGTTGTTTCCATCTAACAAGCATGGTAAGTCAGCTCGTGCTTCCATACCACTGGGAATATCATGAGGTGAATACATCCACATTTTTGAATTGTTAACAGGATTTCTTTGCGTCAGTCTTTGCCTGATATCATCTTCGATGACTGGCTTAATAAGTGGCTGCTCCCTAGCCTTCAATATTATTTTATGTAGTTTTAATAAATTCTGTCTTACCAAAGGAGGAATAGAGTCGCAGCATGCCAGAATTCCTTGCATTTCACGAGGTAATGTCTCAGCTATGTTCAATAACATATGATTCGGCAATACGTAAGCAATACTATCATCTTCCTCTCTGGCAGTTTGATCTCTCCATTTATGCAATTCTTTTAGAGCATAAAGCTGTTTATTATTAAACATTTTCTGGCTCTTTCTATACATAATCATGCAACTTTCCTCTGTCCAAACTGATTTTATATAAGTCTTTTTACAAATCTCTGTACTTCTGTCGTATACAGCTTTCAAAATATTGATTTGTCCATTAGCATCGTCTATTAAGGCGTTCTTTAATAAATCCTTTATGTACAATAAATAATGCGTATCCTCCCTGGCATATTTTATAAGTTTCTCTGGTAAAGGTCTTATGCGCCAATCTGCCATTTGGAAATGTTTATCGGGATCCACATTACAGTAATGTTTTAATAAATATGCTAAACTTAAGTACGGCAGGTTAAGTTGTTTTGCCGCTTGATGCGTATCAAACATATTTACTATGTACAGAGATAAGTCTCTCTGAAGCCACTGAATGTCTAAATCTGCTCCGTGAAAAACTTTTAGTATCGTAGGCTTGGTAAAAATTTCATTTAGCTCGTGTAATTCAGATCGTAACGACAGAGTATCTATCAGGTAATCTGTATCTGCTGTTGAGATCTGCATCAAACAGGTGATTCCTTGGAAGCTTCTATACGAATGATGTTCCAAATCTACAGCAATTTCTTTATACCGTTTTAGGTCTTCTATCAATAACTCAATATCCGACGGTTCTTTGATCATTACCAATAGCGTTTCTTCCAGGGATTTATACTTTGTCGGTACCGATTTTTTCAATTGATCATTAGGGGGGACAAACATATCCAGCTCGTATTCATAAGGATGACTAAAGATTTCACCATTTTCACCTTCTTCCAAATAAATAGCCAAAGGTTTCAAAGAATTGGGTTTGTCTTTAATTCTAGGACACCAAGGTTTGGAGCTATTGTCAATTTTGTCTTTGAACATTAACTGCGGCCTTTGAATATTTTTACCAGCTAATAAACGAACAGATTGAATATTCTCTGTGGCTTGGGATCGATAATGTTGTTTGTTCCATGAACCGTTAACTCCATCCGGTTGACCCTTTGCGCTTGACACCAGCAATTCTACTTCGGTATTCTTAGCGATGCCACATTCTTTGTCCATTAAGGCATTCTGCAATGTGCAGCAGCACGTTTTGGATTCGTAAAAATTAAAATTTAAGCATAGAAAAACATAGAAAGAATATCTTTCGAAAAACTTACGGCTCGGTCCAAAAGCATATCGTTCGCTTCTAATAGAAGATCAAACTTCTCTTCGATATCAAGATTCGATATATTACTCTTTATGCCAGCTAACCCCAATAAATGCTGCATAACGTCGAATAACGATTTTGTATTTTCATTCTTGGCTTTGACGAAACTGGGAAAACACGAGTAATAATTGAAATTTGATCCAGTTGGTAAACTATTGGCACATTTAATTCCAAGTTTTATGGCATCGAATGCTTCCTAGAATATAACGATCATTTGATACATGATTCTTCGAATTGCGTTCAAAAGAGGAGATAAATTTTTCAAATTAAACAGTTCGACAAGTGTAACTATACCTGAACATAATCGTGAAAATTCTCATATCCAGGTATTAATTGGTTAACTTGTTGATTTTCATTTTCTGACGCTTGGCATTTGCCACTGCAATCTTCCGTAGTATCCATGCCGTTAATTATAAGCACTTACTCTTCTCCCTTCGTATAAAATTATTCGATAGAGCGAAACAAATAAAGAAAAGTGCAACTGCATTCAACGTAACCTACGTACATATGTTCGTGAACGTAACCTACAATTTCCAAATTTTGTATTCCTATTGTATCATGCAAACACACCAACAATCAGTAGTTATCTACATACCGTATTGCCGATCTAGCCGGGAATATGATCTAAAAATCTGTTTTCTCGATAAAATTACATCAAGTAACTTTAACAAGTGCTAGTTTCGATAATTCTGGTTCTGACGACATTTCACGCATACTGTGATTATTACATCCATAGAATGATGTATGATTCTATCATAGTGTAAAGATTCTATCCTATACAGAAGAGGAAGTTGGATGGTAGAGCGCGGTTTCCGTATAATAAAGAATCGTGTCGCATTATATCAAAAATGTCGTTAATATATAGCGAACAATGTTTTTTCTATAGCGGTGTTCACATCGGCGAAATGCAATCGCAACGAAATTAGCGAAATCGTACGAAACTCTTTTAAAACGCATACACTCGCAGTGTAGAAAATGACGTCGAAAGATGGCGCTGGTATCACTATAATCTATCCATTCCCTGTTCTCAGCGTTCAAGTCCAAAATTAGTAAATAAAGATGGTGGCAGCGCATGAACTGTGTGCGGTATCGTCACGCGAAAAATGTCTGGTAAAATGAAATGGAAACGAGGAACGTGTACGATCTCTCAGAAAAATTCAAAAGTCGTAGAGACTTAGTGATCGGAGTCACCGCAAAGACGATAATAACAGTGTAAATAGTGTAACTTTCGTATAGTTCCCCGGGAGCGTAAAGCAGCCGCAAAAGAGGATAATTTGGCTCCAGAGTTCACTGTAAGGTACAAATTCTCGCTATTTTTAGACTCTACCCGAGTGTCGATTCTCATTCAGAGCGTTCGTTCGTTCCATCGACGAATATGAGTGTGAAGAAGGAACGTCTATCCCGATTAATCCTGAATAAAGAAACGTTACGAACAAGCGTCGATTTTCTATCGTGGGCGTTTTCGATTACTCAATAACGAAGAAGGAAAGCTCGTTGTCACCGTCGTCGTCCTCCTCCTCTTCGTGGTCGTGGTCGTGGTCGTGGTCGTGGTCGTGGTCGTCGCCGTGGTCGTCGCCGTGATCGTGGTCGTGGTCGTGGTCGTGGTCGTGGTCGTGTCGCGGTCGTGGTCGTGGTTGTGGTCGTGATCGTGGTCGTGATCGTCGTACACGACGTCGACGTCACTCTCGTTTTCATTACTGTATTATCTCGGAATGACGTCCACCAATGTTTCCTTTTACGTTTATATAGCGAACGATAACGATCGAAATAATTAACGGATGTTCCTAAAGAACTCTTCGAAATATCAGAATGCTATTTTTATCGGCAGGAACCTACATACCGCGCTACGCGCTTTAGTTGCATACGATGCACAAATACATGTACGCACACAGTGACATACATTTTATTTAACCCAATTGATAGAACGATTCTCGCGTCAATCGATACGTCTTATTACCCGCATCGGGAAATAAATTTGCCGATTCTATCACCTATTACTGTCTCGTTCTTACCGACAATATTTACATCGAGTTTCGGCCTGTTACACTCGGGCTCACGGAATTCGATTTCGATCCTGACCTTAGCAATTTGTCAGAGAACATATAGTAACTCTGTCTTCTCAAGACGTTTTATTCGAGATCCCTTCGAATGCTGTCTATCGGCGCTTTGTCTTTTCCCTACATTGGCTCTGTCCCCCTTTTTCTTTCTTTCTTCTCTTGTTAATTTTCCTTTTCTCGTTAATACCGCGGGTTTAACGTAATACCACGAAAGATTTACGAGGGCAGAAATAGCATAGATCCAGATGGTCGCGAATGAAATTCACCGAGTAGTCTATTAATTCTTGGTGACTCAAACTTTTGTCGCGAGAAATTGCGATCCACGCGTACAATCACCCACGACGAACGTACAGAGATTCATTCATATATGCAATGCGAGTCGCGCGATGGAATAATAAGGGTTTTAATAATAATACGTGAATCACAAGATGCCATACAAGCGACCGGATGACGTCACGTTCAAACGACATCCTCTGGCCCGATAAACATTCTACGTATATCGAACAGTTTGGAGAAGCACTTTCGCGCTGCTTTCTCTGCTCTATGGTCGTTCGTAGCGAATGTCGACGAACCGAAAGTGAGCGCAAACGGCTGTTAACGGTGAAACGATATCGGGGAAACGGGCATATAACGGCTAACGCGTTTGTAACGGATTCGAAACTGTAGCAGATCGCGTTGGAAATTTCGAAAGTTTGGGGAAAAAGAGCAGAGAGGAGCGGAGAGAGCCGACGAGAGTAGCTCGAAGAGACGGAGACGAGAACGAGATCGAAGACGCGGAGCGGTGCGCGAAGATTCGTCGTCCGTAGCACCGATTTGAAATAGATGAAAGAGGCGATAGGATCGGAAGAGACGTAACAAGGAACTAGAAGGAGGCGCGCGTGCTCGTACGTACGGTTTATCGCCGACGTTTCGAGGTCGCGGGAAGAGAATCAAAGTTGGCAAATTATTCGACCGATCGTTGCCAAACGGCGCCTTCGCGCGTCGACCCTCTAGTTTGCGCGAATAGTTCCGCTTTAGCGGGTTTGCCGACTCGAAAAATTTCGCCGACAAGCAAGAAGCAGACTGGATGGGAAGGAGGAGGAGGAGGAGAGAAGGAGAGTGGAGAAAGAAGGAAAAAAGGAGAAGAGAGCGAGTCGGATTTGGAAGATACGACAGCGCGAAGCCGCGCGAATCGGCTGTGCGATCGGCCGCGCGCGTTTATTTCTAATTGCTCGGTCGAATTTATCTCGCGTTCTTTCAGACTTCGCGCGTTGACAGAAGATATTTTAGACTCGGTCTATAAATAAGAGGTAAAAATTATCATGACCTGGCTACATCGGTCCTACTAGCGCTGCATCGAAATCGCTCAGCGGCGAACGCTCGTTCGGGTCGCGTCGTCCGATCGTCGAATCGATCGCGATCTCCAGCTGTGTTTTCCGTCGTCCAGTCGACGACGTCTCGTTTCACGAACGCTGCTGTTCTCGTTCGATGGAAAAACGTCGGCGATCGACCACCGATTTGGCCAGGAAGCGGAGAAAGAGAGAAAAAGGGGAAATGGAAGTCATTAGGACATCAGCCCTGAAGCTGGTCTGCCCACGCGGCGGGTCTACGTGCCCGCTAAAAATATCGAAACGCACCACGATCGAATATCGAGAACGAGAAA
This sequence comes from Bombus soroeensis, assembly GCA_014737365.1. Lineage (NCBI taxonomy): Eukaryota > Metazoa > Arthropoda > Insecta > Hymenoptera > Apidae > Bombus > Bombus soroeensis. The sequence goes on along the minus strand of JACXIL010000219.1, from coordinate 739,819 downwards.
GACTACGTATGCGCGCGCCTGCGATTTTCTACGGGCACGTGTTCCCTTCCGACCCGCCACGATTCTTCCACGATTCGATCCTCGCGTCCTTTCTTTTATTTGTTTCATTATTTATGTCTACATAATCCTTCGGTATAGAGCTCTTCGGTTGGTATCGGCTACATCGGCTATTGAAAAAAGTCGATCGATTGGCAAAATTTGATTTCCGTCGTTCGCGATTACGCGGATAATGCAATTGCCGACGGATGACGAATCGCGGACTCAGACTCGACGATCTAACGGAGGAGGAAAGAGACGGAAAGCGAAAGAGCGGTCGGGTCGTTTCCGTGAAAAGCTGCGCTGCTTCTCGTTTGGCACGCGCGTTGGCGTGGCTTCTGCGTGACGATCAGCCAAACGAGCTCGCCGCGAGGAAGTCAAGGTGGGCCTCGAAAAATATTCGTAGGCTTTTCGGCGAAAGAAAGACACAGAGGTATACGCATCGAGGTTACTCACCGAGGTAGCCAGGCAAAGCGAAGCAAAGCGGAATTCGCTTGGAAACGGAGGCCAAGAGCGAGGATCGCACGCGCGGTCCAGCCAAGCTTTTCGCTTTCGTTTCGTTCGCGATCGTCATTCCCCTTTCTAGGTTTTCCTTCGTCTTGGAATCGCGAACTCTGTCTCGTGGACGATGCAGAGATATCCGCGCGCCGCTTTCGCTTTCGCTTTCGCTTTCGCTGTCTTTCTCCGACCGTGTTGCCAGTCGTTGGACACAACGGAGGAAAAGAAACGAACTTGCGCTGTCGGAAGAAACAACGAGATTTCGATTCGATGAAATCGTATATCGATTCGATTCGACTGGATTCGATGGAATACGGTTGGCAGAGCGCAGACAGGAAACGAGCGTGCGTCGTCGGGGGGGTAACCGTCGCTAGAGCCGTTGATCGGCGGGAGAGACGCACGCCGGCGTCTCGCAACCGAAAATAAACTCACCGCATTTTGTCCGTCTGTCCTTCCTTCTCGGTTTCACCGTAAATCCGATAATCGTACTCTGCCTCTTTGCCGTTATCCTCGATCGCGAGACCGCGGGCATTCAGCCTCCGCTTCGAACCTCCAGCTTGGAGGTCGACCCTAACAACGAGTCATCTTTCGAAAAAAAATGTTATCTCTCTCCCCACCCAACCCCCCTCTCTTTCTAGTCCGGTCGAATACGACCTCGTTGCCGATTCGATCCATCGTGTGCGTCTCGCACCGCGAATACAACACCGTTCCACAACAGTTTTTTCAACGCGGACACTCGATATCCTAGAATTTTCTTACCGAGCGAGCATCGACGTAAACAGCTGATGAAATGAACCATCACCGCCACCACCTCCTGCTCCTCCTCTTCAAACCTTAAAAGCCTGTTGTACTCGATATTACACCTCGCTTTCTGCTCCTTTTGTTTTCAGATAAGAATAAGAAAAAATGGTGGTGGGCGAGGCGAGTATACACAACATAATGGGAGGAATGGAGAGCACGGGCGGGGTGCGACTTCACAATCACAAACGGAAATTGAAGCAGAGGTATGAAGCGGAGAAGACCGGGATTCTAGACGATTGGGGGAGGGGGCAGTAAGATTCGCGTGTTCGCTAAATACTTGCTGGAACGTACATAACGCGAGACGATAAGATAGTAGTATGTAGTCGCGTTGCAGACATCACGAGCACGCGAATCAATCCGTATTCCTTTTCTCTTGCTCTCAGGTTCGACATCATCAAGAAGCTCGGTCAAGGTACTTACGGTAAAGTCCAATTGGGAATCAACAAGGAAACCGGGCAAGAAGTGGCGATAAAAACTATTAAAAAATGCAAGATAGAAACGGAAGCCGACTTGATCAGGATACGAAGGGAGATTCAGATAATGTCGAGCGTTCAACATCCCAACATTATTCACATATACGAAGGTACGGGCTTGTCTGTCCCGTCTCGTCCCGTCTCGTCCCGTCCCGTCTCGTCCCGTCCGCAGATCGAAACTCTCATCTTGATCGCGTTTTTCCAGTGTTCGAGAACAGAGAGAAGATGGTGCTGGTAATGGAGTACGCAGCCGGTGGCGAACTCTACGACTACTTGAGCGAGCGCAAGGTGCTGACGGAACACGAGGCCCGACGAATATTTCGACAGATAGCCACCGCAGTTTTTTACTGTCACAAGCACAAAATCTGTCACCGGGACTTGAAGCTGGAAAACATATTGCTAGATCAGGTTGGAAACGCGAAAATCGCTGATTTTGGCTTGTCGAACGTGTTCGACGAGCAACGACTGTTGAACACGTTCTGCGGCAGTCCGCTCTACGCCAGTCCCGAAATCGTCAAGGGTACCCCGTATCACGGCCCCGAAGTCGACTGCTGGAGCTTAGGCGTTCTTCTCTACACTCTGGTGTACGGTGCCATGCCCTTCGACGGGTCCAATTTCAAACGACTAGTCAAACAGATCTCACAGTCGGACTACTTCGAACCTAAGAAACCGTCGCGTAAGTGTTGGCTCGTAGCTCGCCGTTTCTCCGTCTTCCAGTAGCGAGTCAACGCGTGTTTTGACTGATCCTGTATTCCTTCCAGCCGCCTCCCCTCTTATCAAAGACATGCTGACCGTTTGTCCCGCCAGAAGAGCCGACATCGAAAAGATTTGCACCCATTGGTGGGTGAACGAAGGTTACGAGCAAAATTGCTTGGACATTGCCGAGGACTTGGCGGCTCAAACTCCCGTTCGATTGGATTTGTTGCTCTCTCTGGTACCACAGTCCGCGAGCGCGGAGAAACTGGTCGTTGGGGACCAGCAGCCAGCCGCAGCGGACGTTCCGAATAACGTGTCTTCCGAAACTCTGATACCTACCAGATGCCATTCTGTCGGCAGCTTGATGGAACTGGATCAGAGCGGTTCCGACAGACGGATAAGAAGAGAGTTGATCGAGGAGGAGCAGAGGACTGCCCCGATCGGTGGCGACGCCAAAAGGAAATTGGAGACAACGCCGTCGATGGACGAAACGGCTGCCGCCGATGCCAAGAGGAAGGAACGATCTCGAAGGAAAGAAAAGCGGGACGAACCCGAAGCTAGAATGTACAAATCCGCGTCCAGGTAATCGATACGAAGCCTCTTCGTCGCGCCAACGTCATTCCCATTTAACTCGTTCGTTACTCTGTTTTCTCTTTCTTCTTCTTTCTCCCCCTTTTAGGCATCACTCGGCGCCTATTCCAAACTCCATCACCGAGGAAGCTATGGAGGTGGATCCAATGGTAACCGTTCCTATTAGCAAGACCGTCGACTTGAACAAGATCGAATCTACGGCAGCTTGTCTAGAATTAATCAAAGAATGTAGCGAGAGGTCGCCGAGCAAGGAGAGAAGCAAAACGCCGATGATTCACGAACCGGAACAGCGACCACTCGCGGTAGACGAATCCCGGCGAATCTCGTCGGAAGACCACGCCGTCGCTAATCACGACGAGGAGCGGTCGCCGGATGAACGCCAGGCGAAATCGCTAGACGACGGACACCGTGACGAATCGTCGAAACGTCCGGAGATGGCGCTCGATCAGGCGATCGCGTGTTCCGCGACTCCCGCCTCCGAACCGTCGAACGAGAAGACTTTGTCCGGAAACGAGAGGTTCGAGAGAACGTCGTCGACCGCCGGTCAAGAGGAATCGATCAACCTCGAGGCGACTCAACGAGAGTTTAAGAAGCTGAAAGAAAAGGCGCTCTCTCTCGATTCGGAACTTTCCAACGAACCGCGAGACGCTCCCGCGAAGACGTTCGAAAGGAGACGCTCCAAGATATTCGAGACCGCGGAGAAGTTCAATCAGATGGCGTCGAACGTGGAAAACGAGAAACCTAAAAAGATCTTTATACCCGGCGTGAACGTCGGTGGGGCGAAGCGCGTGTTCGAAAGAAAGGCCAGTCTCTCCTCCATTGGCACGCCTCCGCCTACGAAATGCGTCGCGTCCAAAATGATCATCGACGTTCCTACGACGGATACGAAGAAGAACGAAAATTCGAACGACAAGTCGAAGCCAACGCGAATCGAACGCGAGGAACAGGAGGAGGAGCAGGAGCAGGCAGAGGAAAACGAGGAAGAAGAGAAGAAGAAGGAAGAGGCGAAAAAACGGGCTATCGACATAATAAGTGGTGCGATCGGAAAACCACCTATGCAAAGGAGGGTAAACGGATCTCCGCCAATTTCGCCCTCGAGCCAAGAACCAAAGAAACTTCCCTCAAAGGTATCGGTTAGTACGAACGATTCGCGTTCGACCACGCAATCCTCGACTACGACACCCACCGAAACCAACTTCTCGTTCGACGAGAAAACAGCGGACGCGGACGGACGAGCGACGGTGAGATCTACGGTAAGAAAGATGGACGGTAGATCGGCCAACGAAAACGTTCTAACCGTGCACGCGCTTTTATTCGACCGAATTTTTTCAGATCTCGACAGAAGCATTCGACAACGATAACGACAACGCCGACAACGACGACGAACCGGAAGAACCAAAAATGTCCAGCAAGATGGAAATCACTCTAAAGAGCGCGACTTTGCCCAGACCACGAAAGACGAGCAAAGCCGAGATATCAGTGACGAGCGCGAAACCCTACAAGGCCCAAGTTCCGTTCGCGTTCAAATCGGAACTCGAGGCCAAGATCGACGCGTTTCAGCCACAGAAACTGCGAACGCAACGGTCGGAAGTGGCGTTTCCCGTGGCAGCCGCGGTGCCGCAGACCAATCGAAGCTCCAGCTTGGAACCGGAAAGCAGACCGAGGAGCGGTGCGCCGAAGGAGAGGATAATTCCGATTCAGGTATTGAACGCTCTGGCAACTCGAGCGACGTCTAATTCGTCGGTTCTTGATCCGTTCGATACACGATTTCCAATGACAGATGGAAGCGGATCATCGGCAGTCGCGACATTCGTCGACCACGCCTCCACCATCCAAGCCACCACCGATGCCTCAAAGATCGGTTTCACAGCGGTCGGGCTCGTTGTCTCGTCAATCGACCGCAGACTCGGACACCGACAGCGCTCTCGGATCGACCGTTGGTCCCGAGCCGATCCGAAAGAGTCCTCGAGAATATATTATTCCCATCGCCGTGGAAGGCGGTGGATACGTGACGCCCAGATCCGGTAGCGTGGAGCCCGAGAGCAAAACCGGTGGCACACCGTCTAGCGCCAGCGTGCCCCGTTCCAGATTTGGTAGACCTCGAAGAATGAGCTCTCTGTTGTCGGATGCCAGCGAGGATGAATCGCCGTTCTCTTCGTTGCACAGGTAGGGCTTTCTCTTCGCGTCGAGTTGTGCCGCTTTCGACGCGCGTTCCACCGTCCGATCGATAGCAACGGGTCGATGATACGCGTTTCCGTCGCTTGCAGGGACAGCGAGGATCTGTTGCAACGACACATGCATCGATTGAGAAGCTCCCGGCCATCGAGACAGCCACCGGAACACGTGGACAGCTTGTCCTCCGGCGAGGACGACGACGACGACGGATTCGAATTGTTAACCGCCGAGAATCTATTCTCCACTCTGTTGTCCAGAGTGCGAAGCTTGACACAGAGATTGAACGTGGACGACAATCGCACCACCGGCTTCCCAAGTTCCCGCCTGTTTGGAAGATTAGGATCCAATTCCTCGCAAGCGTTGTGGGGTCTAAACAAACCACTGTCGAGGTAATTTATCGATGCCGTTTAGCCATCCTTTGCCATCTGTGTTTCCGTCATTCTCGCGCGAGATTGCTGAAATGCCGAGGATACCTAATGACGACGGTTTAACGCTTGTTTGTGCAAGCTACCAGACGTATGTCGAAACGAGGACCGTGACTACGTGAGTCCAATTGTTACAACAACTTTAGAACAATGTAGTCTATGCCGATTATTTTAGAAGGTAGCGCAAAATATATCACGAGTATTCTATCTTGAACGTATCGGCTCGTCGTAATAGTAACGGCCGTTCTCCTCGTCGTTCGAAACGCGTACACAGTTGAGACACGCGCACGCAACGTTTCTGCAAACGAATTATGCCTCTCCTCACGCTTTTTACACGCTATAATACAGCTATATATAGTGACTCGTCGTCGGCGCGAAAGGTTGGCTGTTGGAGCTGCACTTTCGAAACGCCGGCTTTCCGGGCGATCTCGGCGGTTTCCGACAGCCAGCCAACGAATGGTTGCGTTTCGTTACGTCGACGAGATCGGAAGAATAGTTTCGACCAACGACCAATGGAAGGAAGGCGCGCGAAAGCAAACGTTGGCAATCCGTAAGAAATCACGCAAACGTTTTATCTGTTTGGAACGTAGGCGGTTGTCGGAGTCGCAGTTCAGGCATTCGCTCGGTCGAGAGGGTGACATACTCTCGAGGAAGGATTGCGCGAACGCGTCGAACCCAGGATCTCCGAGCAGTCCAGGATCGCATGGTAATCCATCGAGGGAAACGGTGTTCGATGTCGGCAGTAACACTTTACCAAGAGGTAAGAGAAGCTGCAGCGATTATTCTACGATCGTTCTACAAATTTTACCGTACAAAAGCAACCGTATCGTGCCGCGAAATGAATCGTTCGTATCCAACGAGGGCGAACCCTCTGCGTTCCATGTTCCACCTGCTCGTCGTCGAGTTTCGATGGAAGCAACGATCGTCGAACGGATCGTCGAATGGATCGCCGGATCACAAACGGTTCACGCGGCTCGAGATTCGAGCCAGTGTCAAAATTTTCTCGTAACTTTGCGTCGATCGGGCTAACGATCGATGCCAGATATTTCTCACGTTGTGTCCGGTGGAGGAAACGGAGGACACGTTGCAACGTGGATCGTCGGTTCGCGAGAAACGAGCTTCCGCCTAGTCGCGATCCTATTTAATAAAAGACGCATCTAACGAGGATATATTTTGTCACTGGTTGAAATCACAAGCCGTACGAGAAAATGCCGAATGCGTTTACTCGGTATGCATTTTCTGGTACCACCTAGCTGTTGTCGAGTCGTTGATAGACAGAGCGTATCTTTTTCTTTATTTTTGCCGATCACCCCAGCCCCCTTCCCCCTCCCCCTCCCCATCCCCATTCCCCGATCCTCTCTCTCTCTCTCTCTACCGCCGATTTTCTCCGTCGATCATCCATCTTTCCTCCCCTCGCCGTTTCTTTTTCATTTTCTTTTCTCTTCTCGTCTCTCTTCCTCCGCCGAGTATCTTTTTTCCGATGTTCTTGCCTGACGATGTTTTTGCAACATTTGATACTAACCTCGTTTAGAAATATGTAAAGATATATGGTTCGTGTTTGGCACAGGTGGGTAAACGTTTCAGTGATTTGTGACGCGTATAGCGAAATCGAGAAGGTCGGCTGATCGAAACGTAACCGGTACTCGCGCGTCTCCTTTTGAATTTTGGACGAGGGAGCACCGGTCTTTTTTTCGGTGGGGCGGCTTACACCGGCTTGTTCGTTGCGCAAAGTACAAGTGCGCGAACGAGATACAGTTTTCTAAGCGCATGTCTGCACCGTGTTCTTTGCAAACGGTACCTGCCTGTTGTTCCGTTTTTCTTTCCTCTTCTTCTTCTCACACTCTCTTTTTCTTCTTTTTTCCCGCGATAGAACGCAGACCGAAGACGCGCGATTACGCGATCAAGCATCGAACGATTAATCTCCGCTCGCGTTCCAACGAGTTTGAGCATTAAAATTACTCACAGACGTGACTCGCCGTACTTTGCCTAACATATATAGAAGCCCGTAATACACGCAGTAGTAGCGAGTTGCGATGTTGTTGATTTACATACTGTCCCATTAACACGAGCAGCCGCAATTCACTTTTCTTCTTTAATTTATTCAGTGTCACGCTAAAGTTTACTTTTTAAAGCATGATTGCACACGTTATCCATATACACGAATACACGAGGAAATTCAGTTCTATTACTCTCCAAGATAAAATCCATCTTTGATGAAAATTTACGCATCTACTTCGCATCTTCAGTCTATCGTCGACTCTTCAATCAGCGATCGGAGGAGATATTCCAGAGTTGATATTTTCGGTATACGCGCACCGTCCACCACGATTGCTTCGTTCTCGATCGACGAAACCTCGCTGCGTAACACACTTTCGCTTTCTTCTTCGGTACCACGTACGTAACCGCACGTTCCTAACGTCACGGCCGTTGGATCGAAAAAGAAAATCGAAGAGAAGCAAAGTTGGCCGTAAGATGAAAACGGCGAGCAGAGGTGAGATTGGGAGGGGCGCGCATTTCGATCGAAAGAAGGATGCCAGAATCGACGAGATCGCTAACGAGAGTTTGTTCCGCGCGAAGCGACGCCGATATGCGGGCCGTGTTTGGATCGCGCGGTTCGCGAGACGGAAAACCGACCTAACGGCTCAACGCCGAATTATCCATTTTCCACGCGACCGACGTAATTCTCGTGCGATTAATCGGCAAAGATGATGGAAAGGTGGCATCGTTCTTTCGTCGGTCGGGCAACGAACGTAACCGTACTACCGATGGTGCGAACGATTATCGAAAATATTCACACTGGAAAATCACGGTAGAATCGTTCTGTCTGAATAGGTGTAACTGACGGTTTTTTTCTCACGGTTGTTGCAGCGACCGTGCGAGTGACTCTACGTAGGCGGGCGGATGCTAATCCCCAGTAGGCAAAGCAAGTTAGGTACTATGCCAGCACACTTTTATCCGACGAACGTCACCTCGTCGCTCTGTTGCCGCACGATCGATCGCGCCGATGTTCGCGATCGTTCGAGCGACGTGCGGCCGACGTTCGGATGTTTGCGCGACACTCGGCCAAACTCTGCACACCTACCGAACATCAAAGTTGCGATATCACGCCGGTCACCGCCGCGCCTCCACTCGTCGTCGTAGCTCGACGCGGTCGCGTTCGTCTCGCGCGTCGCGTGACAAACGAAAGCCGACCCGGAGAGAAGGAAGATCTCGCGCGTCGATCGAGCACGCACGCTGCTGCTGAACGAGAAGACGTGGAAGCGATCTTGCGAGTTTCCGCCGCTCGACGGACGCAGCCCGGCGATTCGATCCATCGGCTGGGCCATCGCGCTTTCTCAAGAAATACGCCATCGTCTGGCTGTCACGACGCGTGACGATCGACGAAGGATCGCTGGATGCGCGAACACCAGCGATGGATCGATCGATCTGCGAGACCACGTATCCGCTGTGTACCGTCGAAGACCTACGCTGTTAAGAGGAAAGATACTTGGAAAAATTGTACACCGCGAGGCGAAAGGAGCTAACCCATGTTTGAGATGGCTGATATTTGTTGTGTTTTTAAGAGTTTAAATAACAACGTTTTATTACTTTTACATTGTTCTCAGCATGCTTTGATAACGCTATCGTATCGTATTTGAAACCGTACACTCTGCATTATCCTCGACTTGAGTTTACACATTTGACGCGTTCTCATTTTCGTCACTCGACACGACGTACGTATTTATTTCGATGTTACTCGACCGCCAAATGGTTGATCTTGCGAATCCCGCGCGAGTCGCTTTAACGTTTAAGTCGATTTCAACGCCGCTCGCAGCGACCGGCCAGCTTCCAATGGATTCGCAATGGATTCGCGATGCCAACCATCGCGCGCTCTCCAAACACCGTTCTGATTTCTTGAAACCCACTAAAAACCTATAACCTAGTGTCCGTACGCACATAGAAAGCCTCATACGCTGCATGTCATCGTTCGGCGAGCATACGAGTTTACTCTTGACAATTTCTCGTGTCGATATAGCTTGGAGACGTATGTACACGTTACATATGTATGTATGTATGTATGTATGTATGTATGTATGTATGTATGTATTTATGTATCTATATATATATATATATATAGAGATAGATAGATAGATATATATATATACACATCCGCGTGTGTCTGGCGCGTGTATACGTGTGAACGTGCGAGCGCGCGTGTGCGTATGCGTGTGGTACGTGCGCCCGTTGCATCCTCGTCGATGTACATTTTGGAAAGGGGGATGGTATCGCTACACCAGTAGCGATTACATTGTACAAACCCCGAAAGTGCCAGACATCGAACTATCGACGCCTTTGCCCGTTTAGCGGCGCGTTCGGTATCAGTCCGTCCCTCGATTCGTTCGTTTCCTCCGTACGTTTCGTATCGTTTTCCAAGTCCTTTCGCCTCCTTTTTCCCCATCTTCTCTTTGCTCTTTTTCCTTTTAAATTTCTTTTTAAATTTCGTTTTAAATTTCGTTTCGTGCGACGACACGGTACAGAGAGACGATCGTTCTCGGACACCTTTCATGTAACGTTGGATCGAAACAACCGGAACAAAGAACCGGGTTGTTCGTTTCTTTCTTTCCCCCCCCCCTCTTTCGTTCCCTTTCCTTCTTCCCTCTTCATCGCGTTACGATACGCTGCGCGCGGGCAAACTCGTTCATCGTTCGGTTCAGTGGCCTTGGAGCCGTTTCTCTCCCTCTCCCTCTCCCTCTCTCTCTCTCTCTCTCTCTATCTCTCTATCTCCATCTTTCTTTCTTTCATCGGTTAAATTTATTTATTAATTTTTCGAGAAATTTTATAAGAGACGAAAGAAGAAATTTCATGTATGTAGAAATAAAGGAGTGTAAATATGGAGAAAGTCGGAGTATTTTATCCGCCTCCCGCATAAAGACAACGGCGAAACTTTGGACGATTGGCCCGAGAACGCATGTCATCCGGAGGTTTGTTTTTCAGATAAAGTAGCACGCGAAGACGTAGAAGCGGAAGCAACGCGAACGAAAAAAGAGACGCAGGAATCGTTAGAGCAAAGCTTCACGCCGAGCTTGACCAGACGATTGGGCAGAACGTTGATCGAGCAAACCAGACGATCGTTGACGAGATCACCGTCCGTTTCGCGCGAAGGCCGGGCCCGTTCGGCCGAGAGAGACGCGTCCGAAGCGGCGTCGTCGTCGTCGGCGGTCGATCGATCCGTCTCCACCGTTTCCGACCAGTCCGAGTACAAGCACCGGTCGGCGAGCGATCGACGGGCCATTAGGAGAACCAACAGCCTATTGGAATCGGCAACCGGATCGCTCGCCTCGCCCCGTCGGACCGTCGTCGGTCTCTTCGACGACGAGGATGATCTCGCGGATCATCGGCATCTGCACGGTCGCTCCTCCTTCTTCTCCACGTTCCCCAGGGACACGGTCGCGCGTGGCAACCTCGGCAGATGGTACAGCGAAACTGGCGGCGGTCGAGCCAGCACGGGCAGACTGCGAAAGGACAGTTTCCGTTCGTATCGTACGGACAAGATTCAAGAAGAGACGTCGGACGACGCGTTCGCCGGCGATAGAAGCGGCTCGATCTCGGAGTACGCATCGACCTCGGCCTGCGACTCCAACACGAACCCGTTGGACGACGACGCTTCGCCGACCGAGTCTTGCACCAACAACGCGGCCGACTACAACAAGCCGGCGTACAAGTCGGATCCTTCGTCGAGAAACTTGGAGAACAGATTGTTAGCCGCGGAAAACTTGATCAGGGAATCGAAACTGAAGAACTTGGGCTCGTCCGGCGGCCTGAATCTAACCTCCAGCTACCGGGACACGGACAAATGCGACAAACGATCGTTGATCTCGCTGGCGGAAACGACCGGAGTCTCGGCAACCTCGAAGCGGGGAACCTGTATCCCCAGCCTGAGGTTGCGATCCGGTTCGTTGACCAGAGAGCCGAGCGCGGCCGTCGACCGGCGAAAATCGTTGGCGGACTCGCAGGACGTGGCGAATCTCATGGCGCGAACCCTCGTCCCGGAGAGGTCGCTGCTGAGCAAATTTTTCAAGACCGCCGCGTGCCGATCGGAGAACGAGCCGACCAGGGACAAGCAGAAGGAAACGGAGGTAGAGAAGGAGAAAGAGAAGCCGCAAAAGTCGAAGCAACGCCGGATATCGCGATTCCTACGGCCGGACTTTTTCGATACGCCCAGAGAGGAGAGTCGTTACGCGAAAGAGAAGGAAGCGCAGAAGGCGGCGGAGAACGAACGTCGCAAGTCTCGGTTCATCAAGCGGAAAAGCGAGAACAAGGACGCGGCAGCGGTGTCGAAAACCACCGTGCCAACGGCAACGAGCCGAGAAGGCAGCGTCGAGACGGAGAAGAAACGGGAGAAGGAACTGAAGAACGAGATCAATTGTCGGAGAAGGGATCGATGCTCGCGGGACAGGGAAACGGCCACGGAGACGACGGAGCCGGTCGAAGGTTCGCGAAACGGATTTCTCCACTCGTTGGAGAAGAAGCTCGAGAGTCTTCGGTGCAACGACGAACAGCGTGCGTCGAGCCGGGAGAAGACGACGGTGAAATCGACAGCGAGCGACGAGCGAACGATCGGCAACGATGCGTCGCGGGAGCGATCCGCGCCTCCGCTCGACCGTCGTCTATCCTCCGTCTCCAACGAACGCGTTGCCCTCGAAAGAGCGAACAGCGTGGAGGATCTCTCCCGGCCGAGAAATCCGAAGCGAAACTCTCCGAAGAGCAGAGTCTCTTCCGTGCTCGGTTTGTTCAAGACCGTGGATGCGAAACAGCTGGCGAACGGCACGCGATCGCAGTCCACGATCCTCGGTAAGCTGAAGAAGAGCCCGCCGAAGGCGCTTGCGGATCTTACATCCGTCGACGATGCCACCTCCGCTCCTACCGTCGGCAGCAAGATACCGACCAAACTGGTCGCCAACGCCGACGCCAAATCCGCGAAGAAGATCGCCGAGACGAACAAATCGGAGAAGCGCGTCTCCTCGTGCGAAACTTCGAGGCGATTCTCGTCGAAGGAGGGGCCGAAGCAGGACGGAACAACGTCGGCCGCGAAAGAGAGGAGCGCGTCCCGCGAGAAAGAATCGGCCGGGGAGAGAGGTAACCGGAGTCGAGACGCGGAGCAAGGATCGACGGATACGAGACGCGAGAAATCGAACGACGACGAGAAGAGATCGACGGAGAAGAGATCCGTGGCGATCCCGGGCAACAGAGGTAAACGAGCGAATCGGTGGTCGCTGGAGAACGGCGCCGCCTCGTCCACGGAGCCGAGCAGATCCGAGAACGCGGAGAAGAAGACGGGCAAACCGACGAAAAAGACGTGCGAAACGTCGGAAAGCAACGACTCGGACGGCGTAAAAAAGAAGAGAATAGTACGAGTGGCGAAGAAAGTGGTGAAAAAGTCGACGGTCTCCGGCGGTGGGACAGGCGACAAATCCGGCGACAAATCCGGCGACGCCGATAAAACGTCGGAAGGAAAGGAGAAACCCGCGAAACCTCGAACGAAGAAAAAGGTAGCCGGTATCTGCGACAAGAGTTCGGTCGAGTCGAAAGTGGCGACCGTCGGCGCGAAGGCCGGCAACGCGGAAGAAAACGGACTTGGGACGGAATCGGGGGACAAGAGCGGGGAAAGAGCTGCCAACGACTGTTCCGAGGAGGAACGAGACGAGATCGAGACGGAAACCAACAACGACGAACCGACGAAAATTCAGCGGGAGTCTCAGCGACCGAACAGAAACAACCTGAAGCTCGATCTGTCCAAGATACCTCAACACTCGTTCAGGAACGCTACGCCCAAGAGGGATTCGCCGAAATCCGATTCCCCGTCGTCGACGACGAATCAAGATCTTCCCGGCAAGCTGATGGAATGTCTGTCGAAGGTGACGCATCGCGCCAGCATCGCCGGCAACAAGATGATCGTCGACAAGCCGTTGCGCGCGAGAGACGTTGCCGAGCTGAAGAGAGAGGTGACCGAGTGCGCCAAGATCATCGAGAGCCACGCGGAATCGACGGTGAACGCGGTGCAAGGTCCCGCGGAAGGGAGAAAGTCGAGCGCGATTCCTTCGCAGGTTTCGACGGAGAACGACCGGCCAATAACGAGCGCGGCTACCGCCGTCACCGGCACCGATTATCCCAACGACGTTCTTTCGCCGATGGACGATCCCGAGAGCTTCGATTCGTGGTCGATCAGCTCGGCGGAATTGAGCCACGCGCGACCGGACTTGCACTCGCCCACGTCTCCGTCCCATTCGTTGTACGCCAGAAACGACAACTCTGACAATTCGGAATCGGTGATCGATCGAATACGCAGACGGAGCTTCTACTCGCGGTTCAACGATAGACGAAGACCGTCGTTGACGGCTCCGCCGCCGGGCGTCGCTTTGCCCGGTAGCGCGACGCTGCCGAGAAAATTCAGCTTCAGCGGACCCCGCGAGCATCGGGATCGCGGCAGATACGGAACCGGATATGCCGGATTCGCTTCCGCGGTCACCTCGAAGACCGGTAGCGGCAGCAGCGGTGGCTGCGGCAGCGGCGGCAGCGGCGGCGGCGGCGGCGGCAACAGATACGCCACGGACAAAAGGTACGGTTTCTATAGCGAGGATGGTGTCGCGATAGATCGTCGCAATCGATCGCTCGACCGAGCCGCTCGCTACTCCGACACCGGCTACGTCACCGACCTCAAGTCGCCGACCGAGCATCCGGTCGTACTCTCCTCGTCCTACGATCCTCTCAGAAGGTATCTCAGGTCGCCGACCTTCGACCTGTCCGCCTGCAGGTCGAGATATCACAGTGCCGACTTTACCGCGGACCCGGATCTAGCCACCGTGTACAGACCTTCTGCTTCCAGCTTGTCCAACGACTCTGTCAGCCTCGGCTACTCCTCTCTGCCGAGAAAGTACGCGATCGGACTTGCCGAACCGAAAACCGTCCAGTACTACGAGGAGTTGCTATCTCCGAGCACCGCGGACTACTCGCCGGCTAGGAGGTCGCCGACGCGCAGCGAGTATCCGACCAGGTGCGAGAACGGCTACTACAACGGAAATTCAGATCTACGCGCAAACGCTGCGAAACGGAAAACTTGCACGGAGAACGCGAGAACGCTGGAGCTTTGCGAAGATACCGATTCGGCTCCGGCCGCTTCCTGCGACGAACGATCCACGGAGCAGAGGAGGTAATCGCTCGTCTCTCCTCCTTCTCCTCCTTAGTCGATCGACGGTCGTAATATCGCGTTTACTTTGATTTTTCAGGAGCAAAGGCGACCGTACGACCCAGACGAAACGTTCGCTTTCCACGTCCGCTGAAACGACGAGCCGTTGCGCCAACGATCACAGTTAATCTCGTTTTCGCCAATTGGCGCGACCGACCGATTTACGCGAGCACCCAACGTCCCGCATACTTCTGTCCGTTGCACGCATTGATTCCAGCGTTATCGTCCACGTTTCTCGCCCAAGAATCGGTAACGCGCGTTACGTGGTGTACGCGTATCCAAGTCATTGCGACAGTTCGTTTTAGGAAATACTCTCTTATTCCGCGTTGCAGACGCAAGATCGTATTTCTTCCACCATCTCGATACGACCTCGTTCTAGTCTATTTATTTAATCGACGTAGGATTTCGAGTGCAATCGCAATTGCCCGTCGTTACGAAACGATCCAACGGCCTAAAACCATCGCGTCTCGTCTTCCCACGAAACCGACGAAACGTATTTCTTTGGCTGACCGCTGCTTTCGTCCACGTTACGTTACCATCGACGTTACGTCGGACGCGCTCAGTCCATATTCGTTATAGCAAATGTCTCGTCCATTCTGCCAACTTCACGTTTTTCTCTCTTCTTTACTTAATAAATCTTAAAATGCGACATTGCAATAGTTGTTTTCTATCGCTGTTATTATTATCGCTATTATCACCATCGCCATCGTCACAATGATCGTAGCTATCGTCGTTATTATTGTTATCGTTATTGTTACATCATCGTCGTCGCTTTTATTCCTACGACTATATTATATAAAAGTGTGCCTTGAAAATGTTGTTGCCACGTAAATTGTATCTTTTTCGAGAAACTCGACGCGCGTACGCGGTATCAACGTTCGTATAATCCAGCGAACCGCGTGTTCGGTTTCTCCTTTCTCTTCTTTTCGTGTTATTATCTCCTCGAAACGCGTGTATGTCGTTACGAGCGGTTTTCGCTGCAGTATTTATAAAATTGTAAGTTAAGTTAAAGCTTAAGGCTGACCCGAGATACGTAGCTGTTGGAACGGCTAGATACTCTGGAACTGGCTACCGGACTGTCGCGAAAACGTGAACGCGGTACGAGAGTAACGAGCTAGTTGCTTCGTCACGCGCAACGTTTTCGCATTTTCGCTGACGTTTTAACGGGATTCGTTATCCTCGAGCAGCGTTTCGCCTGTCCCCTCTATATTCTCGCGGAGCAAGTTTTATCTTGGTCGTATCTCTGCAAGATCCCTTCAAAACGTTGCAGGTATTCGCTGCGAATCTCCGACTGATTAGCCACGGTCTTCCGCTTCTTATGTATGCGTTTTCTACTCGTATTTTAAAATAAACCATGCTATTCGAACGAGCATCGTTCGCCTGCTCATTGTTAAACTCCGATGTTTCATTGTTCGTTTGTCCGTTCGTTTGTTTTTCTCACGCGCCGTTTCGCCAACCAATTTTCCGCGTACGAAAAATTCCAGTAGCGCGTTTCGCACGAATCGACGAAATTCGCACGGGCTGACGGACGGATAAAAGCGACATGAACCCTGTGAAACTGCGATTTTATACCGAGCGATACGACAAGGAGAAAAAGTACTTTCGCCTGCAAGAAAAGTTCGTAGCTATCGCGCGTACGAAACCTCTAACCGGTAAGTTTTACGCAAAACACGACGCAATCCCTGCTTCCGAGGTTCGACGAGAGTACGTAGATTTGATCACGAAACGACTGGTCCTCGCACCGAAGGATATTTACGCGTTCAAGCCACCGACGGTCAATATGGAGTACGCCCTAGAAATACACGCAACATCCGGAAATATAAACGATCGCAATTTCATAGGTATGGCTGGTTCTCCGAACCCTTGATAGATCGAACCAAGGATCCAAGGTTATCGTTTCCCCGAAAACAAACGGATTTTATCGCTAACGAGCTTCGAATACGACACGTTCAGAGAGGTTTACCGACCGAGAAATTTCTAGGAATACCTTTCAAAGTTTAAACGACGCGGCTATGCTATCGTTTGTCGCGATCGTCGATAAAATTCAATATCGATGTTGTGCCAACTCCGTTTCCTGGCAACGAACGAGCCACACCGATCCCGCGCCAACATGGCACAGACCACCACCACCACCACCACCACCACCACCACCACCATCACCACCGCCACCACCACCACCACCACCACCGCCACCGCCGACCACAACCGCCAGCACATCGACTCTGCACGCCGTACACCCCGTCTTTCCGAGAATACGTTTGCCAAAAACACACCGATAAAACGGTGATCGCGTCATTTATCCCGCCGATTCGCCACCTCACGGATTCCCTCCGCCTGCTGAAACCGCCATCCAAGAAAATGATCTTCAGATAAGTACCGGATATTTCGATAGTCGCGCTCGCTACCGAACCAAACTATCTCAGCGGCGATCATGGCGGGCAAAGGTTTCTGTGTGAAAATACGACTAGAGTTACACGCCGTAAGTAGTCGTCCGAGAGTCGTCCAACGTCCGATCGATCTTCGAATCGAACTAATTGGAAAAATAACCTCTTTCAGATTACGTGTCCCGGTGTATGGCTATGTCCTAACGGAAAAATAGCATTGCGAATAAACAGTTTTGGTTCCACCCTAGAATCTCATAGAGTATCACCGATTTTTCCACTATTATTTCACAACGAGTTTAACTTTAAGAAAACTTTCACACGGCTGGCTGCTTTGACAGAGTTGGAACGGATTCTGCAGCAACAATCTCTCTACGCGGAATTGATACAATGGCTTAGCCCGTGCAACCAGCCCATCCTTTTGGCTACATTTCAGACCAGTTTGGCCGATCTCCTCTATCCGGTAACTTATTGCAAACGGTTGCTGCCCGGAGTCGACGTCGATCTGCTCATGGACCCGACCAAGTATTTCCCCGTTTGTATCCCTTCTCCCCGACTATAATACTCACGCTCTCCGTTAAACTAATTCCAAGGCAAACCGTTTCAACAGGGTATTATAGCGCCTAAAATCGAAATTTCCACGAAAACGGTGATAGAAGAGGTGAAAACGATTTACGACGCGAACCTCGACAGGCCGTACATCGTCAATCCGAAAACCATCGATTCCAAGGTAAAACGCTATATTCGCGTTACTTTAAGTTACGTTTGGCTACGGTATTTCATCCTTCCATCAATCGTAATTTTCAGCAAAAATCCCACGCTCACAGGAAACGACCCGTCAAAGGTATCATCAGACAAAGAAAGGTTTGTCATAGTCGAACCAAGACGAAAGCTTGCCATCTGTAAGTATACTGCCGATTCCCTTTTTCTTGCTTATTTATTACTTACGATGCTTATTGCCGTCTCAACTTTGTAAAATTTCGATTTTTACAGCACACGGTGTCGAAACGATCCGTGTAACCACGTAGAACATCCGTGCGAAGGTGAACTCTCCCGGAGCAATCAGTGTTACCATCCGATGAAATACGGATCAAAGTGTCGGAACGATATTTACCTCGATACCGATACCGACACAGAATTCGATGTACCGCCAAGATACTACCGGGTATCCCCCGTTTGTGGCAACCTGCACATCTTCGACAGCTGCCCCGTCTGTTTCAAGTACAAATGTTACTTTTCCAGCGAATGCGACGGGATCTCTCCCGATAATCCCGCTCATCCGCAAAAAGATCATTCGATATCGCAACAACAGATCTCTACGTAAGTTTATCGTGCGCGTAGCGCGATCCATCGTCTTTCCAACGTTTCCCACAACTACTTTCAATCTTTTCTTCTTCTTTCTCTTCTTCTCTGTGTGCTTATTTTTGCAGAGGATTACGATCAACGTCTCGTCCATCTTACGCAGAGAAAGGTAAAGTCGCGTTGCACGGCAAAAGATAGCAAGTAAAACGCTCGAGATCCATTGCCTGTTAACCAATTTCGTTAGTGAAATGAAATTACCAAGAGAGAAGAAAAACAAAGAGACAACGCTTTATTACATCGTATACGCGTGACAAAGGATGGAAAAGGAGCAAAGTTCTCGCGAAAGATCGCAATAGTTTTACAAACTTATGTACTTACACAGAACCGAGACATTCAGAGTAAACATACGTGAGAATAAAGTGCTGGATGATCCTGAGAACGTAGCGTAACCAAGTTGTTGTTTAACGTTTAACGTATACTCGCCGACCCAACAAATACATCGGAGTACCATGCACCTTCGCACCCCGAAGACTCACCGATTTCTTTAACAGTGCCGGACATCTCAAGTATATACCACGACCTTCGGGTGTCCACGCTCTTAATGAGACGCTTTCGTTTTCCAAGGGCGTGATCGCGATCCAACCTATCGATTATAATGGATTAAATGAAACGCGACAAAATTCATCGCTGCGACTATCTTTTACCAGTTCAATCTACCTATACTTGACAATACAACGTCAGCGACGGATTCCTCGCCATTCACACCGGTTATCTTTCTAATCTCTTCCGGCTTCAATTTCGGCCATATTTTTAATCGTTCCGAATCGTCGATAGGTACGACGAAAGCACTCGTCCCCAACAATCGATCGTAGACCTCGTCCGCGTCGGTGGTACAACACATCGTTATAGGCAGATGCTTGCTCGCGAACAGCGTGCATCTATCCCAAAGGCAGAGAACAAAAGTATTTCGAGTTTAATGATTGTCAACCAGCTAATAACTCTACGTAACATTCGTGTGTATCGTGTACGTATCCTCGAGATACGAAGAATATACTGATTACCGTATGAAGTGTTCTCCTTCGAGATAGTCCAACCTTCCCATACCAGCCACAAACACAGTCTGTTTCGGTTTAAACATGAACGTTCTCGGTGTGATAATTTCTTCCGGTAACGTTAGCAACAGTTCGTCGGTCGTTAGCAAGTTTAGTATTTGATCCGCCTGAATAGTACCAGGAGTATCGTAGCACCAACGGCTCTGTTTGTACTCTGGTCTAGTTTCGTCAAAAACGGGTTTTCTAGACATGGCCTTGTGCGATTTTTCGGAAAAAGGGTCTGCACTCGCGTTTTTCAACGATTTCCTGGTAAACGATTTACCAACGTGCTCTACGAACAAACGAACAAACAAAAATCTTTCGAACGAACGTAAGATGTCGAACAACTCGAGAAAGATTCACGATAATACGTTGCTCCACTAAGTAATAATTACTCGACTACCTTTTAACGTCGCAAACTTCATATCCTTCGTCATATTAAACTGATAGTTCTTGTAATCTGATTCTTGCGTCCTATAAAGCCTCTCCTCGGCAAGCCTTACTGTTCTTAACCAACGTTTTTCTTCAGTCGGATTTAATATTGGAAACTTGAGTAAGTTTAACGTAGTTCCTGGCCAAGCAGACACCGTAGCGCGTTGCACCAGATCGATAGCTTGTACTTTACAATAATCAGAATTTAACAAAGCATTGAACAAGGAAGATTTGCCAACGTTTGTACAACCAACCAAATAAACGTCACCTGAAACATATCGACCATTATCCGTAATCACCGAAACTAGCAATTCTTAAATAAATACGTATCTTAGACGCTGACAACTTTTTCTCTTTAATTCCTCTCGTTAGAACGAAAGAGACGCGATAGACAGTAGGTACCTTTGTGACGCCATTTGTACTGCAACTTATTTATAAGTTGCTCTATGCCGTAGCCAGTTTTCGCGGAGATAAGCTGCACGTGCGTAATGTTTTCCCTCTGTACGCCGGTTACATTGATCACGGTATCTAATAAACATTGTTTTACGTTCTGGAGGAATGACGGGCTATCGGTGGGCAGCAGGTCGACTTTGTTCCCAACCAGGAAAATAGGAGTAAAAGGATGCAAAATACCCTTCAGATCGGGCCAAATACTGCAAGGGAAATCGGTCAGATCGATTATCAGTATGATGGCGCATTTTTTACTTTTGATCACTCTCAATAACTTGGGATAATCTTCGATCGATACTTTCACTTTTAAAGCCGTATTGTAGAATTTTAAAAAATGACACCTTTGACATGTCATGGATTTCAAGTCTTCGTCGTTTTTAAACGAAAACAATTCCGAAGGTAAATATCCAGGGATCGCTGAATCCCTGCAGTGCAATAATGCACCGCAACCACCGCACGGTACACAACTTATTTTCGAATTAGGATCCGGTGTACCATAAAAATTCACGTTGAGCGAAGTGTCGTCGAACTGTTCGTAATCGGACATCCAAGTATCTGAAACTTTCGCCAACTCTGCATTTGGCAGATCGTCCGTATCTGATTGATCGACATCGTCTTCCATGGATTTTACGAAATCTTTGAAACTAAGCTGGCTCAAACCGATTTTCTTCATCTCCAAATACCTTTCGTACAAATTCTTGTATTCTTCGTTCGATACGGTCGAACTCGTTTTTTCAGTGTCACCCGATATTCTCGAATCGATTACTTCATACGAATCTACCATCCCGTACGGCATATGTACAGGCTTTCGTTTTACCACAGTTTTTTCCTTTTCAGAATTATTATCCTCCGTTTTCTTTTCTTCTTGGCCATAGGCGATCTTATTTTTACCTTCCGTTAGATCGTTCAGCAGTACACTGAAAGCAGGTTTATGAGCAATTTCTTCATACCTTTGCATTTCCTCATAGTCGAATTTCAATTTCTCCAGCTTTTTCCGCTTTCGAAACCCCATTTCCACATTTCTAAAATCCAAGTAATCACAATACAGCAACTTATCTCGGAGAGCCAGAATCCTTGGATCTACTTTTGCTTTGATCGACTCAGCGTTTCTATACAAAGTCGCATGCCCAAATTGCCGTAATTTCAAATTACGGCATACACCGTAATTATGTAATCGAAACAACCAAAATTTCATATCTGAGTTTTGTACGATGATTCATGCGAGGATACAATATCAATGATATCACGTTTTATAGAGATACTTCCTCTTATAATTTATCGATATATTATTCAAGCTTGTGGCGTTCGACATTTTACGATCGGAAAATCTATCAAAATCATCGCACTGTATCAACCGTTACGTCCAGCTTGGTAAAATGAAATACGTATCGCCTTGTAAGATTATACATAACCTCAAAATACTTCTGGCCCATTGAAAACGTACACACGTGAATGAAGTAACGAGTCGAATGAATCGACACTACCATGTTAGTGAAACGTTGAAAAGTGATGTATCCATCGATCGATATCTCGATCAAGTTCGACATTCGTTGTACATCTGAAGTATATCTCAAGCAGTAAATACTATAGAACGTGTCCGATCGATTAACAGATTATATTAGGGATAAACGCTTTAACGTTTATATTTATCATTTATATTTCATTGTTAAATTGATGAAAAAGTTGTACAAATACGTACGAATAGCGGCACTTTATAACATGTTATCTGCTATTATACAACGTTATTATACAACGTTTTGTTTATTCTGGCTCGTTATTCGCACGCAAATAAAAATTGTCACTTTTGCGTAAACGGAGTGCAGCTGACAGAAGTCTTTCCATTATCGTTTCTACCATAGCAAATTTAAGTACTAAAAAGAAAGATTGAAAAAACAATTGGTTAGTAGGGGAAGGGTGCGGTGCGAGCTATATCGGTCGAAGACACGAAAGGCGGTCAGGGTTGAATACCTGAATCTCTGCATATTTGCCGCACTCCATATAATACCTGTAATCGTATTGGTTTATTTTTAATGGTCCAGCTTAAAAAATTCCATCAACAATATTTCTTTACTACATACATATGTATATACGAGCATAGGTAAGTGTTATTTTACATTTGCTCCAATTGAATGCATATGCATACAATACATATGTGTGTGTGTATATATATATATATATATATATATATATATATTCAAATCCATAAGAATGCCAATAGGAATGAGACGACAGTTTATCGAATTCAAATACAGTTCATTATGATTTTCATGAAATGCATTAGGTATAACGTTTCAAGGATAAAGGTAAAACAATGTTCATCGCCGTGATGTTCCTGTACGTTTGTACATACATACATACTATGAGCTGTAGATGGCAGTAACGTCTCCATTACTTGATCATCGATTTCGTTCAAATATTATATTATACGTGTTTCCGTAAAGGAATAATGAAGATAAAATTGAGACAAAAGGCGATAATGTAAGTATATATAATAATGCAGATTACGATGCTTATAAAATAAATTCATTCAATGTTATATGCAAGCATGTTTATATACGTGTCTTGCGACAATTTGCATACGAATAGTAAAAGTCAATGAAAAATGCGAATCTTAGGATTCTATCACATGCAGCGTGTTTGTTTCTCTCTCACTGCTTTGACATTAAAATAGTTCAACGTAGAAAAAATATACGTATAAATAGTTATCGACAAAGCATACGTGACTAGTGACATGCACGTACGAGGTCGTCGAGTTTAACTCGTGTCAGCTGCACAGAGGTCGTCCATCCTTAGCCGTGATATCGAATAACGTTAATTTATGATACGACAACGTATGGTTTATGATATTGGGACGATTTTTATCTTTCCCTCGTAGAATATCATTCAAGTTTCGGTAGGTGGGCTCATCGAACTAGAAGGATCGGACAAATTTACCGGAAGTCATCCACTGATCAAGCTTGCTTCACGGACACGGGAAAAAGCGGTTCTTCGATCGTAAAACATATATGTACGCATATATGTATATGCGTATATGAGTAATATGTAGGTATGTAGGTAGATAGGTAGGTAGGTAGGTAGGTAGGTAGGTAGGTAGGTAGGTAGTAGACAGATAAAGGCGGACGAAATCGTGCACAGACACATAACAGGCAATTGTTATTCTCAGGAGAGGAAGAACAGAGAAGGAAGGAGAGCGACAAGAATTATGCGTCAACAAAGCAAATATTACCGATGATCAGAATATCTCAAAGAGATTCAAGCTACTCGATCAATGATGTACGGCAATGCTAAGTCATGATCAAATAGAAATATATTTGACCATATTCGGGTGTCGCTTATTTAACTACTTGCGAAGGATCGTCGTAGGTATTTGAAACGATATCCAGAGGAAATAATAAAACTATTGAATTGTTATAAAAGTAATACGAAAATGGTTTATTAAAAAAATTATTTACTCGCATTACTAAAATATCGATGGGAGTACCTAGCAGAGAACGCTTGGTACTGCGGCACGCGTGGCTTGACGAAGACTTCAGTGAAAACACGCGTGGCAGTCAACGTGTTAACAAATAAATCTTTCGACGAACTTGGTACGAAATTTAACGCGCCGGATCGTAAGCAATTTTCAAACGGCTTAGAAGTTCCGAAATATTGCTTAACTCAGCAGCCCGTTGTCACCGATTAAGCGTATTTTTATAGAATTATTTTAATTTCTAAATATGCATTTGTCCCAACGAACAAACAACACTCCGAGTGTGCTGATTGTATAATCATCGTCCGTCGTTCTTGGATATTTCAAACGTCTAAAATAGACTTTCTCGAAACTGCTCGGTACGATAGTCTTACTTAGTTGAACAAAGTCGCGGTTAACGACGAAAGGATATCATTAAGCAAAAATTTAAATCCTTACAGAGATCGATGTACGTTTAGTGTTAACATCCTGAGGCAGAAACGTGAGACGCGTGGAACGAGAATGTACAGGAGAAAGGAAAGAGAGTATGTATAACTGCCAATCAATGCGATGCGTCCCATCGTCAGGAATCTGTAATCGAACGAGTGCTTGTACCGTGCATTTAACTTTGACGCTCTAACCTCTGGATAAACGAATCTATTTGCATTTCCCAGTCTTAGGCGTTGCAGTAGCAAATTATTGTCATCGAATCGATTACTTAGTATTCCATTTTGATGTTGCATCTATCGAGAAACAATCATTCATTTGGGTGAATTCGGCTCAAAGCCCAAAGGTCGAAACGATTCTATCTCTGGACGGTCATGGCCACGCGTATAAGCGCGAGTGATGCAATAAGCTAGTTGGAACACACGACGTATGGATTCGCCTGCGTACACAGATACGAGATCGCTCGAATACTGGTAACGACGCAGTTTCGCTTCTTGATCTATCAACAGCGTGATCGTTATGCTGCCGAGCCAATAACCTCCTAACTGAAAACCTTGACGAAGACGCTTTATTAATGTTTCATTCCGTTCAGGTCCTCGGTCATTTAACTTAATTAATTTAGCGTGACTTTTATACCTTCAATGTTGTTTCTACATCATTTTATTTCTAACCTAGCTTCCCCGCATCTCGTAACATAATTCGATTTCTAATTAGATTTATTGCATACGCGCGAGAATTAAGACTATGCAAATGGTATCAATTATGTTTTATTATACATTATGAGTAATGTTATGTTTAGTTGATTTATTTGCAGTATTTAGTACAACTCGGAGAGTATGACTGTGTTGGTGAAGACTGTTTGAAGAGTAGTTTAAGAATCTCTGAAGAATCCTGAAGAATTAAGGATTTCCTTCTTACCATTGTGATCGCATATCCTCTGGTGTTGACTTTACAAGGGCGCTTAAGGTGCTAATTGTCATCTTTACGAGGCCCGCATTGTAATGTTTACAACTTGAGAAAAGGCAAATGTACCGTAATGTAACCGCCGAGTTATAAACAGATATTCACCCAAAATCCCAAACACTAGGAATTTGTTTCTCATATATATAAAATATATTTCTAAAAATAGAAAATATCGTAAAATGAAAAGAAATAAAAGTACCGTTTTAAGTGGCTTAAATTCAATTATAAACAGTAATTTTCAAAATGTAAATCCGACAGAAAATATTGTATGCTTACGACCTTTCCAATATATGTATATAAAACACACACACACGCACGAAACGTTTATTGCCCAAGAAAAAGTATATTACTTAGGTATATTCTTAATGAACAAGGAATTTCTATTGGAAAATAGATGTTGGCAAAAGTACCCTTACACGACGGTACGACCTAGCCATACAATATTTTCTGTCGGATTTACATTTTTAACATTACAGTTTAAATCGTTCAAAAACGGTACTTTTATACGATATTGTCTTTTCTTTCTTCCTCTGTCCTGAAAACTTGGTCGCAAAACAGGACAGTTCGATAGCACGAATTTGTGTGTTCTTCGAGGTTACGTGAACAGGCCTTGTAATAATAGTCTGCGTTCGTTAAACACTCCGCCTCTATAAATCCTTCCACGAAGGTATGAATTTCAACCGTAAATACGACTCGATAGCGAGCGAAGAGTCAGAACGGAATGAGAAACAACGTGGTCGATCGGAGAAGAAATGTAAATACGTAACAAGCAGAAACACGATATTTCTTATATACTCGGATTGGGTTAAGATCGCTTAAGCTTTTCGCTTTTCTACTCTTCTTCCCTTGAGATCAATGTAAATCGGTCGTCGACAATGAAATCGCTTTGAAATGCCGTAAGCTGCGTCACGTATCCAGGATTAATTACGCAGGGTGGAATATATATTTTGAAACCTTTCGAATACGATCCAGTATCTACGTTCCCTTTCAATGAATCATTCTTCATTTTGCGAGTATATTTTGTTAATCGTTTGTCCTAGTTTCAATAATTTAGATACCGACACTCAATGCCGAGTTATCTCGCTTTCATCTTAAACACCATCGAAATCCGTCTTTGATTATAGCGATCATCTCACCACGCATGCAATATCAATACTACTGCTCTATTGCGAGCACAACGACGTACACTAATAGTTTGAATAAGCGCTTATTTTAAATTCCGTCATCGTGTCTGGTCATATCGAATCGAGGCTGCTCGGATTTACTCGCACTCGAGCTAATTTTCTGTGTGGATTATTTTCTTCGCGTCTTATGCTTACATCGTTGCTTTCTATCGTTCACCGTCACGCGTTGCTATATTCTTTTATTTATATACATACATACATATACGATAGTTTCGGCCAACACGCGGTGCTTATCGTTATAACTTTGTTGGATCTATACGAAATAACCAATCAGGCCCGCATTTCTTACGCTAACCTTTTTGTCAGCTCCGCATTGTACAAAGGTCTTCTATCGCTCGCTCACACGGTAAATTTGCTTGTCCACGCTAATGTCAGAAAATAACTATGCAACTACGCGTTTGGCGTCCGATTATACAATGTATGTACTTATGTATTTGTGGTGTACGAACAACGACAAGTTGCAAACGTCGATCAATCTGTACCGCGTTTTCCGTCCATCGTCCGTACTAACAGAAAAATGTCTCTGATTAATTTCATTTCATTAATTCCTAATTCAGGCAAAATATTTGGTTCGCGTTTATTCGGTGCCAGTATTTCGGCATTGTCATTCACTAGAATGGAATAAATAACGGGGGAATAAACGACTATTATATATCTACACCAAAGAACCAAAAAGGTCGATTAGGGTATATGCAACAATACAGAAGATATCTGTACAGCAAAAGAACGCTTCTCTTTTCCTTTCTGATGACAGTTTTCTTATTATGTACATGTATATCGAGCGCGTGAAATCATGATTAGGTTAACTTGTCTAAAACCTACTTCCTCTCCGATTTCGATGATTTTCAAATACGTCGTAAAGCTCGACATTCTAAACAACTTTCTCCTACACGTACAACCGGCGATCGTCCTTAGTTTTCCAGTTACATGTAAAAATATATCGCCGCTGGGCCTTAGCTTTCAAGCTGTGTTGTATTAGTAGTACATTGTACGATCGAATAGTTGAGTAATCGTTCATTGAATCTTGCCAAGTTGAAAAAAGATAAGAAAACATGTGGTAAAGAGAAAAAACGTTAATATTTGGAATCACGTGGCACAGGAAGTTTGAAACTCGTAAACAATTCTTTTTCTTCAATAAGCAACGAACTTGGCTGTATTGTGATTGAAACAGAGCGACGATTCATTCTTAATTAAGAGTTAAACGATGCCCGGTTAAATGCGGTTAAATGCGGCGGCCCTTACTACCATGTACTACCAGAGGGGTAATTTCCTCTCTGATACTACTAATCCAACAACTCGGCAAGAAAACTAAAACCATGCGACGAGATATAATTCAAAAACTAAGGCCGACCGCCTGTTATACGTATATATATATACACGTATAGGAAAAAGTTGTTCAGGATTTTGAGCTTTGGAACATATTTCAAAATCTGAGAGGATATAACTTTTTAACAAGATCACCCGCGTTTCTTTGTATTTATTCAAGTTTTTACATGGAAAGTCAAACAGGTGTGCAGATCGCGACCAAATTTTCGATGATGCGCGGAAATGCTGGTTTTCGAGAGTAAAACGAGTCCAAATCGCTTTTACGCGTCTGGCACGAGTCCCGTGCCTAACATATCGTTATAAATATCGTTTATGCTAACTGGTGTATTCGTTGCAACTCGTTCGACCGTCCGAAAGGTACGTAGTATAATATAATATAAAATTCAGCAATATTCAGCATTTCTGAGTCTGCCTGCTCAGTTACAAGTGACCGTACCGATTCAATTCTTTCAATCGTTTCGAGATTCGAGACCTATCAAATGATTCCACCGGAAAGCGAATCGTATCGAGATCTAGACAGATATCAGATGAAACGTTTAAACGTCTTTACAGGTTATGGTGTATTATTCGAAATAATTTTCGATCACGTAGCACGCTTAGGCAACAATTTCGTAAACTTGCACGAAGCTATAGGTTACAGAACCTGTTGTTTATTTACAAGCTTATCGATAACGACGTTATCGATGCCGTGCAAAATTGTGCAATTTTATCGTAAGAATACCAACGCCCAAGCAACGTTATTCTCTTCCCTCTCTCGAAAATTTGTTTTGTAAAAACATTTCTGGTCAATGTCGCGCAGACACGTATACCAATATATCACGCGAGACGAGCTCGTTATCTCGTTTCTCGTAATAGGTCAGATTACACGTAATACGATTGTATATATTTGTCCAAAATGTCTGATCTTCGAAAATTATCTAACGATTCGGACCTCGTTGCATTTCTATTCAGCTATTCGCCTTTAATTCACACCTAATATTCTCATTATCTATTCACGAGTTTGCCTTCGATTCGCTTGTTCAACAGCTTGTCTTTATCGCAAGGAATCTCGTTTTGTACATCGCAAGAGGCGAAAAAGAAATACCACTTGCTTAATCTTATCGCGCTCGTTCCACAGAAAATATTTACTGTTTTCCATCTTTTTATTTGGTGTGCGTTGAACTATCACGAGACATCATTGATCGCATGTACATACCTAAGCAGTACGTACATTACGTATCGCCGGAAAAAAGATCCTTATGAGGGCGAATCTATAAGGATCTTCCTTTCTGGGAAATAAGATAAAAAAAGAAGAGACAGATACACGCGACAAGTTTCGCTGATGAATATAATTTTCATGTCGTTGCTACAAAAAAAAAGGGGGGTGGGAGGGAAAAGAGATAACGATATCGCGACACAGCCATAATAAAGGTACTTAGGCACATATGTATGTAAATCTGTACGCGCTTGTTACAATAAAGTCAAGGCCACAGATCCTACAGGGTAGATCGTAGAAACTGGCAAATACGAGGTTGCTATTGGATAGTACCGGTTTGATGTTTTAACGATCCGATCGGCGAAAAACATGGAGTACAGTAAAGCTACGAAACGCAGAATCGTAGGAAATTTGATGTGTGATCGATAACAGATCAGGTCACTGGTCTTTCTCTCGGGTCAAGCAAGTTCGTTGGCATTTTTCACGGAGGATGGTTTCGTCCGCTTTTCAAACCGTACACTGTTAATCATCGAAATTCTCGTATCCTCTCCTTAATTTACAGTTTACTAAGTGTTTATAAATGTCGGCTTAATTTATAAACTAAGACATTGATTAATTCGCTCGTGAAAACGTGGATTTGCAATTAATTCTGGTACTAACTGTATCGATGCGGTCACGAACGAACTAAATCATTTCCTCCGCGTCTTATTACGTCGTCGTAAGAATCTAATAAACTAGATTTAGTGAGAATTTTAAGTAATACCTAACGATAGAATTACGAATAAAAATCTTTTTGGAAATATGACTGATACTTTTCTCTCTCTCTCTCTCTCTCTCTCTCTCTCTCTCTCTCTCTCTCTCTCTCTCTCTTGGTAACACTGTTTCCTACATTCTATACTCTACACTATTCAAGGTGCTCATTCTCTCACTCTCGATACCATCCGATATTATCTATCAACGGATATATGTATACACGTACCTTTGATCTTAAGATAACAAGTAATGAATTACATATAGATACATTTATGTATTTACACGATACGAATATTGTGCGAATATTGCGCGTATATACATTGTCGTGGCGAATCAAAAGGATCAAACTTTGAAAGGAAAAAGGAGTTCCGAATTCTTCTTGTGCATTGTAACAAGATATTTTTTTACTATGGTATCGAATAGAATTAGATTGGTCGTAATAACCAAACATATACCTACAACGCATCGCTCTCTTCTTGAAAGTAGGTATAGGTAGATATAAGTCTGTATATAAGTTATCGCTTTCCAAGCATAAATAAGTTTGCCATTCAAACAAAAAATACAAAACGTCAAAGGTGTTGTGTAAAATTTACGCGTGATAAAACAGTCAACCAAAACTGAATACCATGCGGAAGACCTTGGACAAAGAAACTTTTGCGCGTCCTATTATTTGACCCTGAATCGTGGATCCACGTGCTGCGTGAAATCATGCCTTCACGCTCGACGCTCGACAATCGACGCTCGTGGAGTATATCGTTCTCGCTTCTTTTATCTTCGTTGCTTATGGATCAATTAGCTCTTGAGAAAATTTATTCGACGGCAATTTCTTTTCGAAAATATTTCCAACCGCGAATTCGCATAGCCATGTGTAAACACTCAAAACAAGAAAATCACAATTACTTCTCACTATCTTTTAAACAAGTAGCGTAATTCGAACAAATTCAGTTCTTTTCCGCTCTCTATCATATTTACAAACTTCTTTTTCTTTCGCGTATTAATCCCGATTGTTTTATCCACCGATTTATATTACGTAAAACTCTGAAAATCTATCTACTTCGGTATTGCTACTCGTTTAAACTATCTTATCGGTTTTCATAACCTGTCGTCGTTGTTGTTGCTCGACTTATTAAAGGTTATATTAGACGCCAAAATATTCAAATTCGAATCATCACAACCTATTTCTTAACCGTTAGCCGATCCTGCTTCTAAATAAGCCATACCTCCATTCAAAGACACTCGCAATAAGCTTACGAATAAAAGTTTTAGGGAGACGAACAGTTCGTTATGAGTGATCGGCTTGGCAAATTACATAACATAGTATGCGCGTCTTGCATCATACCGTAATTGTTCCGCTTTAACTTTATTAACACGGGATATATAATACACACGTCGTTCACATTATCTATTTTCTTCTCTCACTGCTAGACTAAATGTCATTGACCATTATTCGAAGTCGAATTCTAACGATAACAGCTTGGCAATTCGATTAGCTATTCAAGAACCAAATATCGCTGCAATTTATCCAAAATTTCGTTTATTTTTGAAAGGCGGCACTAGGTTAATTCGCAGTACAAGTTTGCAACGCGCATTTCTCTCGCTTCGTTAAACGACACCAGATAGAGTAGAGCGATAATCCCGTTTCGATGAGTCACTGGTTACCGAAGAGAGATAATAACTCGTTAAAATTAATGAATTCTCGATGATTTCATCGTGTCATGCATAGAACTTGAAGTAATTAGATAAATTTGCACCAATACAGTTTCGTAGTCATCTCCGTGGTTTTACGAATATTGTTCGACGAGTCATAGTAATCGAGCTTCCTAAAGTCGCCGTTATAAATACATGTATTCCAAATCGATTTAAACGATCGATTCTATCTAAAACAGTCGACATCACGTGACAGAATTGAGACAACTCGAAAAACCATTATGAACTAGCAGTGACCATTTTGAAAATTCAACTTTTGTTATCTTCTTTTCATCCTTGGTTTCTCCGCGATTACGCCTTCCCCTTTGGCACCTGCTTACATTGCCCTCCTTCCTTTATTATTCATAGCTACGAAGCCTCTTCAAGTTACACACATATATACTTACATAACCCGCAACCCTTAAACTCCTTTTCACCTTGTAGTTAAACGCACATTTGGCCTTATCTTCTGTTTCGTCATCGTGAAACGTCCAAGTAACTCAGGGAGGAATGTGTGTCAAAAGTGGAAGAAAGTTACGTAAATCGATAGCATGCTGGTAGGTATTGTAGTCGGGTACTGCCGGTTCACCGGGTACGATCGAGCAACTCTTGCCACGTGCAGAAACCGGTTTATGCTGTTATTTGTGCGACCGAACAACATTGTCCTTTAAATTTTCTGTTTAGACAAGAAATCTGTCGCGTTCACAGGGTAAGAGCGTAAAAACTCGTTCGATGCATTCCATTTCTACGTAATAATATTTATTGATTCTGATCAACGATTAAATCTCCTCGATGTTTAAATTAAACGTTGTTTTCAAGCGATTGTTTATAAAATTGTATAAAAAACCAAAAGCGCAATTTCCTATTCGTTTATACGAACGCACTGTTCAAGATTGTACATAAGGTATATATGCTTCTTCTGCAATCGAACATTTTTCTCGATTTGTTAAATTCGATGTGATACGATCGATATCTGATTGATTATCACATCTATGATGTGGATGATGCAACAATGATGTGCTTTTGTTCATTAAACTTTCTGCAAGACAATATTGGAGTTGAAGTCAAATATGTAAACCGGTGGCTGAAACAGCCAGGTAAACAATCGATCTTATAACCTTACGTAATATAAGAATACGGCTAATAAACTTACCACGCAATACTATACCAATTATACGGGCAACAAGTTCACGCGATGCTGCCTGATTGAAAACAAACTTCGATAGTCAACACGAGTCTGCGCGTGGCGTAAAAATTATAAGCGCTCTTATGTGTGTGTGCGTGTGTTTCGACTACCATAGAACTCGAATAATGTTGCGTCTATCTCTTTCTGTTTCTCTTTTCCATACACACTCCTTTCTTTGTCTTCTTTTCTGGTGTTTCATCTCACCGTGACGCTCCCTCGCGCGGACGCGCGCACACACACAACACAACAATAATACACACACGCGCGCGCGCGCACACGCACGCACGCGCGCGCGCGCTAAAAACAACCGGGTACGTATTCTCTCTCGGTCGTCTCTCTCGATTCTTTTTCTATGTCGCGTGATGTTATACGTGGCCATTGTGCGCGCGCATCTCTTCCTAAAACAACGCACGTCGCAATCATCCGCCGATATTTCCCGTTCCTCTGCGTTTATCTGGCACTCATCCTATATAATGTGGGTATAAATGATGCTAGATCGTAAACATTTCGAGAATATAATCTCACCATTCACTCGAAAAATGCGTTGTGTCCAAGCTCTTAGTAAAAACGTTTACGACGAATATTACGTATGAAATGGCGTTATTACCGGCAAGTCGATTCCAAACATACGAGAGCGATCAGTGATTCTCAAGCGTTTTTCAGCGATTTATTATTTAAGGAAATAGAGGAAAAAGCAATGTCGAAAAGTGAAAGAGTGGAGGAAAGGGGAAAAGTGTTTTTAACGTTTAATTTTCCTACTGTTAGCCTGAGTATTAAATTAGTTACGACTACTTTCAATCGCGATTCGTAATTCATAGGACAGCTTTCTAAGCGAAATTTGCATGATAACAAGCAAATGTCAAGTAACTATTCAATTATAAAATATCGATGATGAATTCATTGAAAATAGAATTGCAAATCACGTAAAGATTGCATCATACGATTCGGTAATTACGTGAGTGTAGTTCGGAGCGTTGGAGAACCTCTGGCTAGAAGCTACGTGACGCGGCGTCGTTTCAGAGGGCGTCGACGAAGTCGCCCAATCCTACGTAGAAGTAAAACGACACGGGAGTGGGGAGGTTAGAGGGAACGGCGCGAGCGTGGTGGGAGCAAAGGACATCGATGCTGGCGGGAGTGCCGGGACGAGAACAGCGCGGTTGGAGAGGGGAGCAGGCTGTTAGTAAGCGAAGTGGCCATCTTGCAAAGTTCAGTCGGAAACCAACTGCCGAGCAGTGAGGGAAGGTGAAGGGAAAGACTCGATGTGTTAGCTGAAGGATTTTTAATGCGCTTCCGAGCCGGGCTACCGCTACGTGCGAAAAGCTGTGCGATACCGACAACGGAACAGCGACCATCCGCGGAGATTTTCGTATACGGACAAACTTGAGTTTATCCGGCGATAAGTCTCAGAGTACGAGCAGGAGATTCAAGGGTACAGAAGTAGCCGAAGTTTCGACGTCAGAGAAGAAATCGAGAAGAAATCGAGGAGGAGTCGTGTAGAAATTTTTGTTTCAGCGCAGAAGATTCATTCGCTGACAAAACGTCGCATCAGTTCGAAAGTGATAGGCAAGACGATAGAACTATTAATTCGTATACCTATAGTTCTGAAGACAGTGAAGAGGAAGAAATAGAAAAAAAGGGAAGAAAAGGCGCGCAGTGTTTAAGTCTGTGATAGTATTTATTCAAACGATTCAGCTACGACGCGTATCATCTACCATAGTAGTAGCATCGTTTGTCACTTCTGTAAGTCGCGAGAGTTACAGAAACAGAGAAATAGTCTTTATATATTTATTTATATCTGTGATACCGACGCTGATATACATCGAATTATTCCGAGACAGAAACATCGTGAACGAGCGAGATAGAGAGCGAAAGCAAAAACGGGAGTACGTCGGTAAAGGGAGAAGAGAAAGGATCGAAGAAAGCAACGTACAGTGGTTTGGGAAATTGAAATAGTGGGAAAGAAGATTATATCAGTAACTTAGTGGATTTACATGTTTTTTGTATATACGACTGACTCTTTTTTATAATTATTGATATCGGATTAAGAGATAGGAGGAGAAAGAGTTTCATTGCTGTTCGCTAAACGAAACAGAAAGGAGACTCGAAGAAGAGGAAAAAGGAGCAAAACGAAGTTTTGTTTCAAACGAGAACTACATTTTCCTCCTTTACCCTTTTATTTGGGATATTAAACCGTCGAAGCTAAGTGAAATTATCGCGTGCAAAAATGGTGGAGAAAATCTTGGAAGAACAAGGAGACGGGAGTCAAGAAGTTGTAAGAGGTAAGAATATCTTTCCTTGTCCAAATATTTACTTTGAACCAAACGCGATCGCAACGATATGACATACCGAAATCATTCGAGGCAATTTTAACATTTCTGGTAATGTCATGAACCAACCAAAACAATGCGGTGAAACGGATGAACATCCGTTTATATTAAACTTTTCTTCTGAACTTTTCGATACGCGACACTTTGTTTCGAATAAATTTCATCGCGATATCGTTTTCGTTTCGTGTGAGCTTTATCATTGGTCGAAGAAAAAGGAAAATATTATTTCGATCGTTAACTGTTAAATTAATTGACTGTATGATTTGGATGAAAAGGAAAGAAAACGTGTAAAATAAGCAATCGCGCGAGATGATAGAAATTTTCAAGATCAATCGGTGAAGAGAAACGCGGGACGTGACAATCGAAGTCGGTTGACGGAAGAACTTTCTCGAAGCCGGTGCGCCGTGTTCCCAGTGTTCTTCGCTTCGAGTTTTCTATCTCAGAATCATTCGTTTAAATTCGTTTCAAATTTGTCCAATCACGAAAATTAAAACTCGAAATAAGATCTCTATTGCATATTTAGAGTCTTGTAGGTTAGGGCTTGTAATATCGTATATTTTTGTATGATTAAGTTACGACCATATAATACGAACGGTCGTTAAACATTTATAGTAATCGAATCGACGTTTCCGCCGAATCCTACTTAATTTATATTAAATATAATTTTACATTTCTCGTTTTTTCTTTTTCTTTTTTTCTTTTTTTTTTTTTTAACTGTACCGTTCTAACTCTCCTTTTAAGCTACTTCATATGTGTATGTATATGTCTACGCCTAAAAATGCCGATTGAAAAACTTGACAGTATCGAAATGGACACATATAAACACATCGACCGCACATATATCATATGTATTTTATCTCGTTATTTTGACGCGTGTAATAGGTTATTCTTAGCATTTCGCTTATGTGTACTTTGTTCGTATTTTTTTTATCGTTTCAATAGTTTGTTTCGATGTTTCGTTGTAAAATTGTTTCTCGTACGTCGAAATCGAATAAATTATAACGTATAAAAATATGTAATTTTGCAATATTGGTAAAAAGGAATAAGAAACGAAAATATACAGCGAGACAAAGTGCAGCGAAGGGTGCAAAAGTTGATACGTATTATGAAAGAAAACGAAGCATAGCCGGATCAAAGCGCGACATGACGCTAAGACGATGCAACGCGCATCGTTGAATTATTTTTGAGGGTCGAAGTGGGTTAGTCGGTTCGCGTTCGAGTTGGACGCAAATCGCAAAGGGTGTCGGTAAGGGTAACCCAAACAAAGAATGGAAGGAGTGAGCGTGAGAGGGAGAGAGGAGAGGAGAGATCCTCGCGCGCATGTCAAATTCGTTAGTAAATACTCTTCATTTTAAAGAGAATGGTTTCTTTCGAAATGCGAAACGTAATCATAAGGTAAAAATTTTCTGATTGATATCGCATACGCCATAATTCGTCATTTTGAAAATTTTCGCGGAAAAGATCGAACATATTACTGCGAACGGAAAGAGAATTAGTTGTTGCTAGACCCATCGAAAAGCAAGCCTGGAAGAATTTTTTTAACCTTGAAATGCGTTAAAGTTAGAATACAGTGTTCATGTATATTGTACACATTGTCAAGCGTGTAATGACATTAGACAAACGTGCAAGAGTGAAACTCATTTCGTAAAGGCGTTTTTTCTATTTTCCACTTTTCTTTTCTTTCTTCATGAAAATTCATAGACGAGAAAGGAAATATGCCCCATTCTCTATATATACATATGCATGTATATAGATGTACGTTTAGATTTTTTATATTGAATCGACGATTGTCGCTGGTTTTGCGGATACAGCAACATTATCGTACGTGTGTATATCTCGCGTAAGATGGCGGCATTCCTTTTCTGTGCCAGTCATTGAACCCTGAGCTCTTAGTACTTGCCGTGCTTGGTTGTTGTGTTTCTTCTTGCATCGAGTTTCATTGCGTTGCATTGCATCGTTGATACAGGCAACAGAAGAGTATACACATTCGCTCTTGGCCAAATTGCGATTCAGTTCAGCATTATTGATTAACTACGATGTCTATTGTATTTGACCGGGGTTAAATCATTTTTTGGCACGTTGATTATATTATGAATTATCTTGGTACCAAGAAAATTTATGATATCAGAATGCGACAACCTTTATTTGATTGCATATTGAAAGTAAACGTATCTTTCGGTCGGATCTTTCCACTAATAAACGCAACTTTCGTCCGTGACAGATTCAAACACGCGTTGATCGGATCGTTTAAATTCGAGTTGTGAGTTTGAAATTGAAACAAAGATCGTCGCTCTTTATCGATTCATTAAATACATATTTGCACACGCGGTGTTACTCGATGACCCACGCGTTGTCGGCAAATATGGTGATCACGCGCGATTCCTCATATTTCATCGAACAGCTTCGTGCGTCTAGTCAACTTGATCTTGACCTTTCAAACATCTTTTATGCTACTTTTCGACGCCCCACTTAATTTTTAATCGTAGTTTTTCTGACGTAACGACAGATAGTTTTACATAATTCTCGCTAACTTGTTGTGCACCTAAATCGGAAAGCCGTGTAAAAAAAAAAAGAATAAATTAAAAAACTAGCTTCGTGTTTCAATGTGTCGGATTATTTACAAAATTCGTTGCGCCTTATTTCGTTACACGTGTATATCACGGCCAACGAAGACTGTATCGATGGACATTTTATAATTTCCTTCAAGAGAGTGTATGCCACCAGTAGATAGAAGTCACGTTAACTCGACCGTATTTATACATTACATTCAATTATAGAAATGAATCGAATATGTAATCATCCATGATTGGTAAGATAAATATTATTAATATGTATCAAGCGAAATGCGTAATGTCCCCTGGTGTTTGCGAACTTGTAATTTTTAAGATTTTTAATATTTGTTTTTTATTTATATATTTTTTTATTATATATATTTGAATTTTAATATTTTTTAATATTTTAATATTTGCGTGCACGTAAATATGTGCACAAATAAACGAGATGTGTCGTATTTGATATATAGTGTTAATGAACGCGTGGGATTGTCACGTGTATGTATCTATGTGCATACATATGTATGTACATACTTGGTCGGTTGATTCTCGAGAAATTGTTTTCACGGATAAACAAGAGTTGCCTAATTCCCGCTTATTACCGTATATCGGTAAAATTTGCAAAATTTTTCCACATATCACTTTTCTATACTCTCGGTCAGATTTTCTTTCTGTCTTTATTACTCTTCGTTTTGAAGATGATAATTAATACTGTAGCTACAGTAGTAATTATACAGCTAAACACGAGACATTGTTCGTTTCTAATTTTATAACCATTTACACATAGTTCATTTCAAACAGATATTCATCGTTTAATTTTGCGATCATGTTTTTTCATGTATAAATCTTTTTTCATCTATAAAACGAGAATAACGAACGAAGAACAAAAACACTTTCTATTCGATTTCCATACTATTTATATCTATACTATAATTTAGTTATTACTATATTACGATATTGTGATATTATACATACATTCTCGTATGAACGTTTAACCATATACGTTTATACATGTTTAGTCTTAGAATACTTGCAGTTAATCGAGCATATTACACGAACAATTTTTTTGTTTCAGAAGAAGCAAGTTGTAGAGAGACTGTGAATGCCACAGGAGAATCAATGAGCGCCGTGCAAGCTCGACAAGAGGAAGCTAGGCGCAAAAGACGCAAGAAGAAACGTTCTGGATCGTCTTTGATGTCAGCTTGCTTTCAAGGTAAAATTTTATCTGCGGAAAGATTCGTGATACGCTGCGAGAAAATGAAAGAACTTGTAGACTCTTGCGCTGTGATAAATATCGATAATAGTGGGTGGGTACGTGAATATTCGGTACTGATCTTGTGTTTGTTGCGTTGGTCGAGCAGTGAAGAATTTCTTGCCGGCCGATTTAATGGAATAGCGTGCGCGTTGTTCGGCCAACGACAACATATGTATAGTTTATCGCGTATTCATCGCATAGCGATTATCGAATAATTCTTCTTATAAACGTTTATATTTTTGAAAACTTTCTCATTGTTCGATCTCGACAGTCGATATACATACCTATCAAAGATCGCATGTACATAGTTTCAATTCAGCTACTTCGGTCGAACGATATAAGTACGATACGAAGATTTTTCTAAAATATACCATTATCTTCATCGTATAGTACGAAAATTGAAGAAAAAAAAGGAAAAAAATGAAGAGAAACGAAAGTGGAAAGATCGATCAGGGTGGGTTACGGGAAGGTAGATAGGTAGAAGTATAGATGATAGTAAACAGTCAATTCGTTGTTTTACTGCGGGCACGTGTTTGAGTTAACGATCTCTGTCACTCATGCTTCGATGACTCACCTCACGCAGGTACGTTATCCTATACAAATTCAGAATCTTTGAGAAATTCAGACGAAACGAGCGTATTAATCGATTATGCGCGCAATCTCAATTTTTTCCTCGTAATAATAATAATAATAATAATAATAATAATAATAATATATTTACGGATAATACTCCTTATAGTAAATACATTGCTCGCTATAATATGAAAAGTAGTTACCTCGAGAGAATAGAAAGTAAAGCACGCCCGAAGGCGTAGGAAGTATAGAAAAAGTTGATTTATTCGTAGTAAAGATTAACGTTTATAATAAGCTTATTTAGACAATTTTGTTGCCCATAAAGAGTACGGCGCGATTGCTATCTAAGAAGAAGACAACGCCTAATAGAGGATCAAGGTATCCATAAATTGAATTGTGATGTAATTTCGGGTCTATTCACAGGGGCCATTGAGTACCTTGTAAGAAAAAATTGAATCGAGCCTTAAACGTCGATGCAGAAGCGACATAAGGCTTCGGACGGTTTAAGATCAGAGAATAGTCGTAAAAAACAGGATATCGGACAAACTAAAACGCGAATAGCAAAGCGTATTTATTTTATTCGATTATTTGGACGATGCGTCGTTTAATTCGGTTTTTAGTTCGTCTATCGTGTATTCCGCAATAGGATTAAAACGAATACAACCTCCTTCTGAAAAATTATTAGCCGAGTTAATTGGTTGAGACTATTATGTCACACTATACGATCGATTTTGTACAGTGCGGTAGAGTAGTAGAATTTCAGTGTTCGAGAAGCTTCCGCTTCGTACTGCTAGCAGTAAACTAGGCATGAGCGCACCCGTATACGTATCAAATCTGGGCCACGGGTTAACTCGTCGATACGTCTCGAGTCTCAAGCTCCTCCATCGCCTCTTCAGATTTCTACCTTCTCTTTCTAATCTTTATTATCCTTTCCCCCCATTCTTTTCGCCGTTTACTCCCACGTACACACGCATTTTCTAACCGCAATTCTTTTGTAGTTTTCTCTATTTTACTTGCTTCGATTTACTTTACTTCGATTTTTCCTTCGTGTAAAACTGTTATATCTCCGTGTTGCTTGTTCCTAGATACTCTTGCTTTGTTGATATTTCCCAGTCGGGGAGAGTCTCGTAACTTGCAGCTTCTCGTTTCGGACGGTCCCTTGTTCGTTACCGTGTACACAGATCAAATGCTTGTATAATCAACAGTCATGTGTGTTGTAGCGCGTATTCGTTAAATGTGCTAAAATTTTCAAACTTACAAAGTGTTCCGTTTCCCTATATCGTCAATTATATTTACTCGTAATACGAAACTAGTTAACAAGGATCATAGAAATATCACTGGTAAATAGACATTACGTGTTAAGTGTATGTTATGAGAGTCAAATTAGACGCACAGATTATGCATCAGGACGTCGGATCGAAGAATATATGCCATGTGTATGTGTACAATAGAATCGGTGCGGCGGTGCAATTTAACATAGAGGGGGAGAAGGAAAGGCAGTGGAGAGACGGTGGAGGCATGAAAATGTATTATCGGCTTCTGGTTGCTAGGTATTCGTCGGCGGTGTTGCCAAGCAGAGAGAGAATCGTATCTTTGGCGCGAGAGGCAAATAGGTGGGAGCTAAGGGGAGAGCAAAACTGTTGATTAGGGAACAGAAAAGGGAAGGTAAAAAGAGAGTTGATAGCAGCTTACGATACATTGAAGCGACGTAACGTTGTAACGTTGTAACGTTGTAACGTTGAAACTAGGGAATGAACAAATGAACGAGCAGCCGTACAGAATGAAACGGAAGCATCGTGTTATTGCGTTATTGGGGAAGCAAGAAGCAAGCGGACACGCGACGACGAGGGTCAGGCAACAAGCTAACAGAGGTTGAAAGTTCTCGGTCAGGAAAAAACAGAAAAAATATATTG
Source organism: Bombus soroeensis (assembly GCA_014737365.1). Lineage (NCBI taxonomy): Eukaryota > Metazoa > Arthropoda > Insecta > Hymenoptera > Apidae > Bombus > Bombus soroeensis. The sequence goes on along the minus strand of JACXIL010000219.1, from coordinate 698,437 downwards.
GTTATACGCGTACGAAATTCTTAACGATGCTTCCTTCGTTCGTTGACGCTCTTCCGATTAGACGATTGATCGCGCTATAGGCGGAGCTCGGGTTTGATCGATCCTTTTTAGAATCATCGATATTCAGCAACGTAACGATGCTCGATCTAACAGCATCTTTTGTTTCTTTGAACTCCGATAGCGCATCGTAATGTTAATTACGCTATAGAATAAGTAGACAAGAAGAACAAATAGACGCGATCCGAATTTTACGCGAATTTTAAGTTTAGGATTTTCCGAAAGCTACCGATCTTTGCTTTGAATAAAGCAGTACGAGTTACTCCGATAAACGCGATAATAAAGGATGTTGTGCTTACTACGAAACTCGGTTCGTTTTGGCGTACGTGACGCGATGCGATTATTTTTGGTCAACCTCGCTCGTCTCTCTCTCTCTCTCTCTCTCTCTCTCTCTCTCCCCCTCTGATCCAGCCTCTCCTTCCCCTCTCCATCCCTATTCGTGCCCGTCCCCTTCTCCCCTCTTATATTATATTCCTTTCTATATTCTTCTCCGTTCTCAAAATTATTCTATTACATTTTATTTATTGTTATATTACTGCTGTTATAAAATTGTACGACTACGTGTTTGTTTCAGAAATGTACAAATTGACTGGCGAAGTTCTTGGAGAAGGTGCTTACGCCTCAGTTCAAACTTGTAGGTCGCTTTATACCGATCTGGAGTATGCTGTTAAAATTATCGACAAAATTCCCGGTCACGCACGGATACGTGTGTTCAAAGAAGTCGAAACGTTTCATCATTGCCAGGGCCATCCAAGCATTATCCAATTGATTGAGTTTTTCGAAGACGAAGAAAGGTTTTATCTGGTATTCGAGAAAATAAACGGTGGTCAACTGTTGAGCCGGATACAAGAAAGAGTTCATTTCAGCGAACGGGAAGCCAGTCAAATAATTCAAGAAATCGCAAGCGCGTTAAATTTCCTTCACAAGAAAGGTAGAGCCACTTTTATTTGAATTATTTTAATTAAGTACACATCCGGCATGTGATTACGATATCTACATGCAGCACCTCCGAGTTTATCCTCTTAACGAATGTGTTATCTTTGCTTTTATCAGGTATCGCCCATAGAGATCTAAAACCCGAAAACATTTTGTGTGTGTATCCGGATAAACTCATACCGATTAAATTATGCGACTTCGATCTTGGTTCGGGTATCAAGTTCAACAATTCGTTGTCAAGTCCTATAGCCACACCGCAACTCTTAACGCCAGTCGGCAGCGCCGACTTCATGGCTCCAGAAGTTGTAGGAGCTTTCGCCGGGGAAGCGAATTATTACGATAAGCGTTGCGATCTCTGGAGCCTTGGCGTGATTATGTATATACTCCTCTGCGGTTATCCACCTTTTTATGGGAATTGCGGATCCGATTGTGGTTGGGAGAGAGGAGAAAATTGTGAGGCTTGCCAACGACTTCTATTTGCCAGTATTAAAGAAGGCAGGTACGAATTTCCGGACAACGAATGGAGGTGTATTTCGGAAGATGCGAAAGATTTGATCAGGCACTTGTTGGTCAAAGAAGCCTTTCAAAGGCTCAGCGCCGAGAATATTCTGAAACATCCGTGGATCAATCCTGGTCCAAGCTCCGTTGAAAATACAGAGAAGTCTCTCATAACTCCTACTATTATCAGGTTCGTTATTCTTGGCATTTACCAATCGGTCAATTTTAGCTAGTTGGATCGATTGACATAAGAAATTTCAGTCACGAATTAGTTTGATGCAATGCGGTAATATGCGTAATAAACGTAAGAAATAAAAATAACAGATATGTTTCTCTTTATAGGAGGAATAATTCTGCTAGAGAACTGTCAACGTTTGCCGAATCGGCGATGGCAGTGAATCGCGTGGTACTTCAACATTTTTCCGTGAATTTGGAGGATTTGGCGGAGAAGAGGGAAGTGAGATTATCCATATCGTCAACGGACGAAGATAATCATCCTTACGGGCACATGTCCGACTCGAACAGTGAATTATCGGAACACAGTAAGGTTTGCGCGACTCATTCCTCGAACGAATTTGATGTAAACTCGCGCTTGAAATCTTGTTCGATTAATTCGAGTACCGATCTGACCGATTTGAAAACCATTGGAAAGAATCGATTGATCGGCATCAAGGACACGTCGGTCCCTCAGCTGTTTGGTTTGTCGCCGCCGAGCGAGAGTCGTCTGATGCAGCGCCGTTTAAAAGCTCGTTCGAATTTGCTCGAACATCAGACCAACGAAACAGTTATCGCGTCCCCTAGTGGCTGAAAAGTGACATTCCTACGAACGAAACGAAAGTCTCCTTTCTTGGTAGCGCGTATAATTCATGTTTACACGTTCGCCGCGTAAATATACGGATACGAAGGAAGCGTGTAGAGTAATGTTATCTATCGTTAATCGAGAAAGAGTAACAATGATATAAGCGCGACATTACGATTGGCTAAGCGAAGGTTGTGTTTCATTAAAAATAACAAGAGCTGCATTACAATGATTCGCGCAACGATTGACGGTTATTTCACACATGAGCATATCTATTATACAGCAACACATGGAGCGACGACATAAAACGACGTGTCTTCGCTCCGATACACGATTAGCCACGCGCGACGCCAACAATACACAACACTCGATCAGACAATAATTTTTCCTAAATTTCTATATTTCATATACTCAGAATTCAGAGAAATATCGTGTCCGAATATATCTTTAGCTTTATATTTTTCTCCATTTTTCTTTTGTGCTCCTGTTTCGTTTCGACGAGCCTGTCGAATATACTCCTCGTGTTTGCGCTACAAATTTTTAAAATTGGTACAGGCTATTCGTTCGATTTATTTGCTGAATATTGTTTTATACGATACATTCGTTAAATAATATGAACGAACATAAACGGAGACAGCACAGATTCGATACACATACATATGTACGTATGAAAAATTGAACGGTCGCGCATGTTTTAATTTCGGTTCAGATTACCTTTAGTACAGAACTTAAAGGAACGTAAAGAAATGAAAAAATCTGTAATATGTACATTCCACTGTCGGTATCTATTAGATGAGAACATATAGCATAATGTAAAAAATAAGTCACATTAGATATACGACATTTCTGTACTTTCGCTATTATATGATATCTAGAAAAGTACATAGCATATGCTCGTTCATATCAATTTATCGAAACGGATATACAGAGACGCAAAAGAAAAAAAAAAAAATTTCGATGAATATTTTTACCGATTGTATACGCGTATATTTGCTTCGTTTCTTTTTATTAGATCGATTTCTTTTTAGTTCGGCCTTAAATATTATTACAACTATAGCTATTATTCAACAAAATATCTCCAAGTTACATTTCTCTTTTCTTTTCTAACGATAACTTGTTCGAGAATTATGAAAAGCAGCAACAGCAACGCATCTTCGGACGAAAAAAACAGCGGTAAGAAGAGTAAACCGCGCATCTTGGTGCATGTTACAGATAGTTTGCTCAGTAGGTTTCTAAGAATGTAGTAGAGTGTAAGTTCGAAAATACTGTAAAGCAAATTCCAAGGAAGGAACAACGCGCATTTGTATCGGAGGGAAAAAGGGGACGACAACTACGGCCATTTTTTGTAAATTTCTCTTAAGCATCTGCATAGAGAGTTAGTACGTAAGGAAGATTAAAAGGTTAGTTTAACAAAAAGGAAAAAAAAGAAAAAAAATACTGAAAAAAATTGTACCTGCGTCGTAAGTGATTAAGAGTATACCGAGCGAAAGAGAGAAAAGGGAAAGTACATGGAGCAGGAATATGAGAGAAAGAGAGGGAGGAAGAAGGAGAGAGTCATATCCGATAACGTGCGTGTGCGTACGCACGTTAACGGACAAACTTTCTCAAAGAACCTAGATTACGCGAATATCACATCCAGTTAATTATTGTTACGTATTTTTGTAGAGTTTTATCGACGAAACGTCGTTCTATCGTCTGCCCACCTACTACGCGTTTACTCTGTCGATTAAGATCGATCTCTTTTGTTACGTCTGATGATTTTCATTGTCATAAAATGTAAATATCTTGCATTCCCATTACCTCGCGGTACACGATGCAGAGAAGGTCGTGACGCTACAAATTTCCAATGTCGTGTATCGTCAAGTTTGGCAGAACTTTCGTATCGTCTAAAGGACATTTTTATAGATAAAATTTTGCGTCTTCTTTCAGATTGATATTGTAAGCAAATAATAGAGAGAACAGTAAACGGTAAACAAACAACTCGTTTCGACTACCATTTATTTTACGTATCATAGTTGCATAGAGTCGTGTTGTATGGTGGGAGACTCTTTACTCAGGGCAGTTACGATGAGCTGCGCAAATTTGTTACAAATTACATACACACTATCGTGTTTGAAGAAAAGAATGAGGAGAAAGAGCTTATGATGTCTGTATGCGGTCGAAGTCCATCCAGGGTTGAAAATTAATCGTTACTTGTTCTTTCTTCTTACGAATTAACCCTGAAAACATTTGTCCAATGACATTACAATATACATTGCATATACACAAACTAATAGTCGACGCAAATAGCCCGACAGCAGCACTATTAGATTTTCCTCCCAAGAACGGGGGATCATAAAACAGAACTCTCCTATAACGGATATCATTTTGCCATATACATTATACATACATACATACATACATACATACATACATACATACATACATACATACTTCATTCGAATCCCATGGACAGCAGACGCCACAGAGACTAATGCGTATAAGCGGTCGTTAACAAATGTTTGGTTACGGTTACACCATCAAATTCGTCCATCCAAATGTTTCAAGTTCCAAGGAAAATTGGCAATTCCCTTGAAAATGAGAACATTTGTTAGCGGAAGTAGCGTTAGCGATTTCTCGTAGCGAGAAAAATTATGTAAGAATACGCATGCATCATTGTTGCATGTGCTTACGACGTAGAGACGAAAAAAAGCATTACACATTAATTACATCCGTGACTTTTTAATCACGAAAGCCATTAAGAAACACGAATATACCGCGAGTTCTTGGCCTTTTTTTCTTTTTTCTCTTTTTTTTTCCTAAATTTTTTCGCAAATTGCAAAAGTACGATGACGCGTGACCGAAGAAGTATGCGCGCGAACAAAGGAAGAACGACGACTGGAAGAATACGTTACCATTTGCGCTGGATCGTATCTTTCAAGTTACATATTTCTCAGCATTATTGTCATATTATCAATGGGCGCCTTTCTCTAGGATCTACGCATCTTTCTTTTTCGGTTTTCTAGCGATGCATTTTTCTTATTCGTTTCATTTGTTCGATTACAATAACGTATGGCGTAACCAATCACAGCCTTGGTAATACAATATTTTCATGAAAACTGAATGCATTCTCGACCGATATCCATTTTTCACACGGTACGTTTTTCTTACGAAGTATTTCGTTCAATTAGCGTTCCCTCGAATCGATCGAGCGTGCGTCGTAACAAACGTATATCATCGGTATGTTAGCGATATATAACGATAGTTTCTCGAAGAAACGTTGAAATGCAAGAAGAGAGTACGTAGAGTAAAGGACGAGCAGCGACAATTTTTGCGTAAGGAAAGCAACCGAATCACACTAAGCATCCATGGCCATAATAATGTATAGATCTATAAATTGTAATAGCGTGAATGAATTTGTGTCCGAGTGCGAAAGTGTACATGCTGGAGAGCATGTGTATTTTGTGTATTTTGTGTATTTTGTATGCGTGTACGAATGTATGTATATATTTGTATGTGCGTTAATGCGTATGCGTATGCGTATGCGTATGCGTATGCGTATGCGTATGCGTATGTGTCATTGCAAGCTCGAACGATAAAACAATATTTAGTCTATAAGCGAAGTGGTAAACACCTTTGTATAGGTTTGTAAAATTAACGGTTAAGGTAAGATATAGCTGCGCTACTCTACCGACGAGTCTTTCTTCGATCATCGTGAAAAAAACTCGCGCGTCTCAATTGTTTCGTATTTGTGTTAGGACGGTGTATATCCGCAAACGCATCTGTAGCGTAGTTTCGTTCGTTCGTTCATCGAACAGCGCGATATATAGCGATTTAAAGCGTATACTATTCCAATAAAGAAAAACCTAAAGTATCGTATGCATATTCCCCATTCTCGAAGTTGGACAATTCCCGCTTGAAATTTAAACGACGCGTAACTTTCTAATAGATCGTATAATCGGTACGTTGACGATCTTCGATCGATCGAAAATTATAAGAACCGGTGAAAGAGTATTGCGAACATATCTCTGGTATGCTAACGCAGTTTACGCATGAGATGCGCAACGTTACTTGTGAGTTTCTTCCTGGTAATACACAGCAGATCTATCTTCGTTCGCATTACCGCCCGAACTACTTCGAACTACGGTTCCTAATCTTAAACGAAAGAAAAAACGAAGCGTGTTGCATGCTGTTGTATGTCTCGGAAGAAGCAGCATTTTTGTTACATCTTCAAGTATCTTTTTTTATATTATACAAAAGAGCAGTATAAAAAGAGTGAGGGGGAGAGAGAGGAAAAAAGAAAAAAGATCCTTAAAAGACGAATAAAGAATGTTACGAATATGCTTTTTAAACGAACGTCAGTTCCTTTTCTTTTTTTTTTCTTTTTCTTTTTTTCCTCGGCTGCTTTTTATTTTAGCTATTCGCAAGCCTGAAGGCGCGTGTTACGGTTCCTTTACGTTTTACGAATATTCACGAAGAAGCCCGTCGTTGCTCTCCTACGTCGATTTTTGCATGACCTATCGGCTATATCGAGTCAAAAGTAACAAATTGACCGTGTGGACGATGCTCGTCCTTTTTTTCTGTGAAAAAAAAAAAGACGCGAAATTTTAGGGTTCTCTTTCGCACGGAAACCGACCAACCAACCGAGAAAGAGAAAACGGATAACGATAATGGTAAGAATGGAGAGAATGCATTTTATCATACGAAAATATTGTAAGTGTGAAGCATTATTGCTAACTCTATACATATGTATGTATGGTTTCTTCGATCGTACGAATAGAAACAGTTTCCAAAATATACAATCTCTTACAAAGTAATTTTGGCTGCGATTCAAACTCAAGATACGAGAGAGGGTAGTGAAAGAAAGAATGAGGGAGGGAAAGAAAGGAAGAGAAACATTTTCAAAACTTGGAATTGTCCGAGTTGCGAACGGCATTGTTTTTTCCGTGTAAAAGCGAACAAGTCTTATGAAAACTTTGTAAGCTTCCTAATAAAATAGCATTTAATCGATAAACCTAGCACGTATACGCGTATATTTCTCATTTCGGTTTAATAGTTATACCCTTTTAGCTTTGTCTACGAGGGTATTCTTGCTTGCCAGAAGAATATTTTCCTCCATTTGTTGGCACGATCGTTGTCGAACGAAAGACACACGGTACTGTAATTGTAAGTAAAGGTTTGATTCTCTAATTTTGATCAAAGTGTGCTCGATTTGAATTAGAGGTACATGCAACTGAACTACGAAAGAAGAAGTTCATTTTGGATTACAGAATTGGAAATTCGATTTTCAGCGTCTTCGAAATTGCATAGCTTAAATATACAGTGCGCCCACCTAACTCTTCTGTGCTTGAATATTCTTTTATTTGATACATGATACACAAAAATGTTTCGGAAAAATGTTATGATATTTCAAGGTGGAAATTCGATTGTCAGAATGATTATCTCAAGATGAGATCTTGCGAGACTTAGTAATAGCAATGTTTTTTTTTAAATGGACTGATTTACATTTTATTTATCGTTAAAACGTATCCAAACATATAATATGGGAATTCAAGGAGAATGATTTACGATGTATGTAAATGAATCGGTGATGATCGGTGAACGCAGGCAACGCAAGACGCGGTCAGGTGAAACAACCCCCCCATCCCTCTTTCCTTTCATTTATAATGTACATGTATTATTGCTCCGGAGCGTATCGACCAAATATATCCCCACCTCCATCTTCTTCATTGTATAGATTGTCATCTGTGTTGACACGACACAGCTGATCCTCAATAAACGTAACTGTCGTCGCCTTAGGTCGAGCAGGACAACTATGGATCGAACGAGTTCTCACGGTTCCAACTCATCCGCGGTGGGCAAGCAATTAGAAAAACTACCACCTTTTAAATTATGCTTTTCCAAAGATAGATTAATTGGCAAATCGAACATACGTGTATCGAAAATCAACGGTATAGTTTATACGATTTCTAAAACGTATCGCTTTCCTATCGCGTGGAACAAAGAAAATCTATTTACTAACAAATTATTATTTATTATTATAAAAACTATGATATCGATTAGATACAGTGTGTTACAATTACAGAAGAATCGATCACGCCGAAATTTTACTCGAAGGAATACGAAAATAGAGCGAACAATCTCAACACGATTCGTACATTCGAGAAAACTACGGAAGAGCAGGAAAACGGCGGCAATTGTAGTAGACGCCCACCAGTTTTACTTAGCAGCAATGCGTAATTTAAATCTTACGAAAACGATACAAGGCTCTTCTTTCCTCGTTTCTCTTTATTTTATTTTAATCAATCAATGATTCCGATTTCAGGTACGGCTGGTGGCACGAACGAGGATTACAGCCGCTTCAATCTCGATTCGACTTCCATAGAAAAACGTCCGATTTAGTCAATTTCGGGACAAACGTCCGAAACGAGAAACGGAAGATCGAAAATTAAGAGAGTCGAAATAGTGACGTATGCATAGAAGTATTGCCAGAGACAAATTCCTTTGTTTATTTATTAGACTTTTTAGTTAAAAGCTATACGCGCGTACATTCATTAAGACGTAAACGAAACAAGTTGTAATAAATAGAAAAACAGGGTGAGTAGAAATGAAAAGAAATTTTCCGGCTTGGAATAGGCCGAATTGAAGTTTACAAGCAAGCAGTTGCGGTTGCGCAAACTTTTAAAACAATAACAATCGGAAAAAGCACAGCAGCGCCGATCGGATGATTTAAGGTTTAGGTAAGTAATGTTAAACAGTTGGCGCGCACGATCGATCCCTCAATTTCCCGCCGTCTCGAGATCATTGAACCGTCAACCAATCGGATAAGAGACCACAAGGGAATAGATCGAATCGTCGCGAGTGATTCGAGCAATTGGGATTCGTCGCTAACGATTGTTTTCCATGCGTGGAACCAGTGGCGATTGAAAAAAGGATACGGTGACCGGATTCCGCCAAAAATGAATTCCGTCGTGGCGGAACACACGAGGATCGACGAACACTGTCTCGAGAATTCCAAAGAATTCTCGCCTCCTGAAAGGTAATCTCATTTTACTGCAATTCCCCGCCTTCGAAATAAAACTACCTAGTTTTTCGTAATCATCGTATACATCTCTCTTACCTGTTGCTCAGGGTGATGCAGGTGCATATTTCGCGCCCACAGGTAAGGTTAAGAACCTTTCCCAGTGAATAATTCTTGCGAAATCTATTCGCAAGATGTAACAGATTTTCATTCTTTCATCGAAAAGATCAAAATTCGTTCACGGTTTGTTTGTCACTCCAGATAGTCCAAGTTTATAAATGGCAAATTCACCAATGAAAAATATTGAAATCTCTTTTTTCCCAGTTACGTTCTTCGACTGATTGCTCTACCACAAAAAACTATATTTTTTCTTCATTCGGAAAATTAATAAACTGCCGGTTGGGAAATTAGTTGAATCAACGTAATTTCTTCTATGTTTCCATGATTTTATAGTTTTTTTTTTTAGTAAGATAGTGGGAAGATCGTGTTCTTTGATTTATAAGTATAATTACTAAATTATCAAACTCACAGATATTTCGTTAAAAATATCCAGTTAATAGCTATACTAATTCCATTCTTACCGCATCATATCTTTTAAATTGCTTTCCTTTAGTGATTTTCACTAACTATGAGTTATGTTAATCATGTTCAATTACTCGTATAATTATTTATACTAATTAGATCCAAATACAAATGTTTACTAAAAATCGCTTGGTGTACATTTTAGTCGATATGGATTACCTGGTTTTCTTGTTTTATCTATTTATAATTAGAAATTCTATTTATGTTCAGTTTGACAGTGATCTTTGACCTACAAGCATCAAGCTATTTATGATCTAAGTCAAGCATAATTTTTCCTATATGCCGATCTGTAGGTTTCTACATAATCTGTGCACTTCTGCGTGACAAAACATACTAGTCTTAAGGAAGACTTAGAAATTACTATGTCCAAAGGATCACCTCCTTCACCCTGGTGGAACAGGTTGCCTTTTTTCTACTCTCTTTTTTATCTGATCATACTAATGCAAATGTAAGCTTGTCGGTAATTATTATTGTATATATATTGCAAATATATTTGACAGCAAACAACTACGCTTAGACGACAGCTGTAATAACAACTTAAACGACAGTTTGAACAGTACCTCCAAACATAGTGCAAAATGGTCGTGTTCTGGTGATGCAAGCCTTGTAGAACCTGAAATCTTAGAAGAAATGGGTGTCAGTATGTTAGAAGATGGAGCATCGAATTGTGAAAGTACGAAAAAGTCTCATTCTTTGGAACAAACAATCTCGCCTACTATCTTGGATAACAATGGACAATGTAAACAGATGAATGACTCTCAAAGTCAAGAGTGCATTTATAGAGGTCCCAGCTTGGATACCACTAGTATAGACAGGTTTGTATTTTAACTGTAAAAAGTCTTTCCATCAGTTTGTTTACATGTTCATACATTTCTTAACGTATTTTTCAAAAGTTTGGAAGCTACTCGAAGATTGGAACCCAATCCGTACGAACTGGATGAATTTGCAACATATTCAACAATTGGAAACGAATCTGGTTATTCCTCTAGGGTGGAAATAGATAATTTTACCGATATGAAAGAAACTTTTTCTAAAGACAATCTTAATGTTTCAACCAGAGAAAGTAGTCTCGAACAGTTCTATCTATATAGGAGAAAAAGAAAACTTTCGATCCTTGGTGAAGATAAGTTTAACAAATTATCCGATGAGATGATTCTAATGATATTAAAATGGCTTCCAAAGAAATGTCTGGTAAGATTACAAATTAATAGAAATAAATAACACAAATAATTAGTGGGCAAAGCATATGAGTAACATCAAATATTTTATGTCGCGTTCGCCTTTCTTTTTCTTCTATTTTTTGTCTTTTTCTCTTTTTTTCTTTTTTTCTTTTTTTTTTTTGTTAGGTACGTTCCATGTTGGTCTGTAAACGATGGTGTCAAATAGCACGAGATGAAGCATTATGGAGCAGATTGGATTTAGGCAGTAAAGTCTTGAACGAAGGTACATTGGGTCATATATTGCCACGAGGTGTTCAAATACTTCGACTTGCACAAGCAGAAATTGCAGATCCTGTATTTCTTGAAAACAGTGAAGTTCTTATCGACGGTTATATTAGTAAACTGCAGTACTTTGACCTTTCGATGGCAGTGATTTCTCCAGATGGATTGGCTATGTTATTATCTAAGTGTAAATACCTTAAAAAATTATCTCTAGAAAAGTGTACAGTGAATAGATCATGTTGCAAAGCTATCAGTGATAATAATGACTTAGAAATTTTAAATTTAACGATGTGCGAGGGTATGGACATTGAATGTATCAAGGATTTGATGAAGCTTACGAAGTAAGAAAAATTATTTGCAATAGCGTCGTTGGTTAGCCAGAAATGTTTTTTAACGTATTATTTTAATATTTTCAGTCTCAATGCTGTCAATATGGCTTGGTGTGGTTTAGATACCGATACTATGTCGTTACTCTGTAAATCGTTACCTTCATCCGTTACGCGTTTAAATATAGCTGGATGCAGAAAAACCATTACCGATGATAGTAAGTACAAGTTTCGTGGTTTCGAATATTTATTAAATCTGGTTATCCGTCATGCTAGTTCGAATGACAGTATTTTTCTTTTTTTTCCATTGTTTCAGATGTTAAGGATTTAGTGAAAAGTTGCCCAGATATGGTAGAATTAGATTTGAGCGATTGTACTATGCTTACAATGAATACTGTTCGTAATTTACTTGATTTGTCAAAATTAGAGCATCTGTCGCTAAGTCGTTGTTATGGTATACCTCCGTCAACATACGTAACATTGGCGTATATGCCATCTTTGTTATATTTGGATGTTTTTGGTGTAATACCCGAACCAGTACTGAAATCATTACAAGTTACCTGTGGCGAAACCCAACTTAATAAGTTCCTATACAGTTCCGTTGCAAGACCAACCATTGGTGTCCGAAGAACAAGTATTTGGGGGCTTCGCGTTAGAGATTGAACGTAATTATTATAACTAATTGATTTTGTACACAAATAGTGGTAAAGACCAACTAAATACCAAAGGGAACCTGAAATGTACGTGCGTGCCTTTTTACAAAATGTCTTCTTAATAAGAGACTGATTTTACAATCCTATTGAAATAAAATTAAAACAATATGCTTTTTCTATATCATTCTCTTAGTCTTTCGTTCTTTCTTTTTTTTTTCTTCTAAATTAAATACATTTTAAATTCGTTTATTTGTCAGTATTTACGTAGAGAGGGTAAAAATAATTGAATGCTGAGAAAAGTAGTTGAGAGAGTATATGTATATTTGAAGACCTGCGTGTCTTTTGTTTCAATGAACTCTTAAAATTCACATAGCTCGATTCATATAGCGTGCGAAATGTAAATGTACTAAGCACGATTGCATGCTACATATAGTTCGAAAGAATTACATGCACTCCTGTCCATAAGCCACCGGACACTTGCTTATTTTGACCACAGTGATTGTTTGAATGTAAATACGACTTTCTTTATTGATACTTATCGTTTGCCCATAAGTTACTCAATTAAATCAAGATACGCATGATTTTATACTATGACCTATATTATAAAATAAAGTTAGCATTTATATCAAATGTTAAAATTACGTTATGTCAAGAATATGTATAATACATTAATTTAGTTCAAAGTATGCAAGTGTCAAGTAACTTGTAGATGGGAGTGTATATAATTTACTGAAAGAGTTAAGTTTGCAAATGTTGCATGTGTATATAAAGTTAAATATGACAGTATCAGCTTAATTTTAATCTCACCACTTCTAATGAAAAAATAATCTTTTTTCGCTTGATACGTAAAAGTTTATATTTTTAGCACTATCTTACTCTTTCTTCCCTTGCTATTCATTTTATTACAAATGCTACATCTCGTGTTAACATGTTAATTAATATTTCTTTTCAAATCGAATTTATATTTTAGTGCTTGTAATTTCTTTCACAATAATGTCGATATTGGTAATAAAGAACATTTATTTTTCAAACAATAAGCAATTAATTTAAAAGAATTTAATTTTTTAAATAAATAACAATAAAAAGATATTAAATGTTTATTAATAATTATAAGAGTACACTTGAATGTTTCTTAAACGTTTATATTGAATTATTTTAATGTGTATATATCTATGATTACTGTAATTTAGGTACAGAATCTTATAAGATAGGATATTACATGTACATGAACTCTTTAATAGTATTGTTGAATGATATCCTAAAATCTGCATCCTATTTTCGACAATTTGTTATCGATTTAAAACCTACTAGTCTGGATTCCTGAGAATTTTCAATTACTATTTATTTAATCCGATAAATTCGCTAATACGAAATTGACAATATACAGAAAAGCTCAAGAAACTTATTACTTAGAAATAAGCGAAAAAAAAAGAACGAAACTGGTAGTAAAATATTAAAGTACATATTTGAATTTTAATGATTCGTGTGAATTTTTTAGGATTTGTAAGACTTCTGCCTGTACTAAATTGTAACCAAAGTACGTTTTAGAGCATATTCGCTGCCAGGCAAGCACTCTTATATACAAATATACACACACACACACACACAGAGACGCACGCGCATACACAAATATATATATATTTTTTATATATATATAATATTATATATATATTTATATATATGTATATATATAAGTGTACGTAATGTTTAATCCAGCTAGGAATTTACAACAAATATACTTCTACCTTAAAATATTTATACACGTATATTTTGTATAGAAAACAAAAAGTCAGTATTAATTCCATCCTCTCGAAACAATATCATTTACATCTTCTCCATTGTCATTTACTAATAATTGATTTCTTAATAAAATATTGCTTGCAACATTTTGTGCAATTACGGTAATTAATTAAGCCGTCGCCACGGAATTTGTGTCCGATGATGATTCGACTGCTGTCTTGGATTTTATAGGCTGAATCTCTATTTCCTTTTCAGTAGCGTAAATTGATTTCGCCTCTTGCTTTTCCTGTTCGCTCTGCCACTGAACCTATACAAATCCCAAATAGAAACAAATATTATAAATAATTTCTCAACATTATAAAAAAGAGAGAACGGTAAAAAGTAATTATTTATCACCTTTTGCTTGTGTTGCTTAACAGCCTCATTGCATTTATCTATAACCATTTGTTCCGTTAATACACCATCTTCGGAAGCATAAGCTGCTGCTTGCCAGGTGACACCTAATTTCGCTAGTTCCCTTCCAGACATTCCTTCGGTTATTCCAGCTACTTTACTACAAAGCGCGTTATAATCAAATTGTGCAACTTTTAATCTTTTATTGCCCTCGATCGCTGGTTGAAGAACGAATTTGTCGAAATAAAGTCGAACTAAACGTTCACGCTCTGCCCGACCTGGTAGGTGAAACTCTACCATTTCATCTAATCTATCGTTTACAGCCCAATCGAATTGTTCTGGAGTGTTTGAAGCGAGAATCAACATGAATTTGTTGCTCTGCTCACCAGTCCTGTAGAGGAACGCATTTAACATCGCTCTCAAATCTTCTGAAATATGCTCGCTCGATCGCTTCCTTAAAAAGGCATCCGCCTCGTCGATGAAAAGCAAAAGACCTTTCCTGGATGTTGCTGCCCAGTCGAAAACTTTATGAATAGCAGTAACACCATCTCGACCCAATGGTGCTAAATCACCACCAGTCACAATCGCGTAGTCCATACCCGAGTGTTCCGCTAACTTCTTTGCGAACATCGTTTTACCCGTCCCAGGAGGGCCATGCATCAATATATTTCTATACATCCCGCGATTTTGTTTCGTATTCTTCGTAGCTATCGCGATATCGCGTAATCTTTCTTCGAGCTTTGGTGCTAAAACAACACCGGATAAAGCATCGGTCTGCTTATTTTTTAATCTCTTTGTCGCTTGGATAGGATGCCGTAACGTATCCAATACTGTAAATCTAGAAGTTTCTCGAACGAGAGACGGTTTCCCTAGCCGCGATTCTATGTATCGCGCAGCGACACCCGTTGTACCTTTTGCGGTATATACTCCGAAAGCCAACAAAGACAAGCCTCCAGCTGCAGCGATAACTTTATCCCAGTCCTGAAGAAAAGCTGTGAGCCCAGTGCCTAATACCGAACCAGCGGTTCTGAAATTAATATTCAATAAATATCATTCGATACATTCAATTCCGCTATCGTATCGACGCCCAAATTGTTTTTCTACTCACTTTATCGACTCCAAAACTGTTACCCGTTTTTCGGACGCTTTCACCCTAATTTGCTCTATATTCAGATCTTGATTTTCTCTGTCTATTTTTGCTTTCGCTTTAATTTCTGCTTCCAACTTTTTCATTTCATTTTTGTGTCTCAATTCCATTTCATGTTCTATCGTGGCTTTTCTCATTGCTTCTTGTTTCGCCACTGATTCTTCCTGCCTCCTCAAATTTTCATCGTTCATTCTCTGTTGTTGTATCAGTTGGTCATCGTATCGCTTTCTTGCTAATTGATCTTGATATTGAGCTCTCATTTGATGTTGTTTAGTTTCTTCTTGCAAGACTTTTCTCCTTTCCTCTCCGTCAACACGTTTTTGTTCTGCTTTCATTTGCTCTATACTAGCTTCGTACTTTTTTACTTCTGCTTGTCTTTCCATTTGTTTGGTAGTTTCTTGCATTTTAGATAGCTCTAAGGCCTCTTTGGCATGCACTATAAAAACAAGAAGGGAATAACAATTTCGCTTGAGATACGCTATATAAAATGCAAAAACTCAAATAACTTACATTACAAAATTCTCTACTTTACGCATCAATGTAACGTAATTATGAGAAAAATAAAAAAAATAAAGTAAAAAAATTATAGAATGATTGAGAAATGAAAAATTATTAACAAAAGTATTCTAAGTTGAGTAAAAGTTTATCGCTTCATAACTATTTTCATTGATGAAAACAATTTCTGAAAACGGTATTCGATAACGAATCATTGCATCATCATGGAATTAGACTATTATCGGAGTATCATGTTATACAGAACATGAGGTCCTTAACCTAGGAAATCGTGGTTTGCTTACGTAACTTCGCGTAACAATATTTAATCGAAAGGA
Source organism: Bombus soroeensis (assembly GCA_014737365.1). Lineage (NCBI taxonomy): Eukaryota > Metazoa > Arthropoda > Insecta > Hymenoptera > Apidae > Bombus > Bombus soroeensis. The sequence continues at coordinate 682,034 of JACXIL010000219.1, read as the reverse complement.
AAAATGAAAGTAACCGATCATACAAGATTTTTCGAGCTCCTTGGCAGCTGTCGCTGCTCTTTCTAAAGCACTCGAGTCAAATCGATACGGTTCCATTTGAGAAATTCTAGGCGGTGGTGCACGATCATCTCCGCCTCCAGCCCCATCAGATGCCGGTGGTTGTACAAATTGCGAAAAGTCTTGCGGTTGTGCATTACGATACCCAAAAAGCCACGACATGTTTTACTGTACTTTAAAATGCTGTTATAACCGTTGGCCGACTAGGTCGATAGTACTCGTGTCTATTAACCTTCCTGTTTTTACTATCACGAGGAATTTCCACGTGCGCTACCAGCGTGAAAACTGAAACAAGTGGATTGTGGACCCATTTATCCCTCTTAAAACCTTATCTGAACAATGAAACGGACGGAAATGGAAAGTCCAAATTATATTATACGTACCTTACATCAGTTTACATATTTTGAATAAATTTCTTTCTATATGATAATCTGTATAATAATGAATAAGATATAAATAAATGACATTTAAAAGTAGCTAAAACATTCAAAAGTAGAAATTTGAATATTTGAGAATATTATTTATATCTTTGCTATTTTCTACTGCAACAAATTTCATAATAATTTATATATTCTTCAAATTTTATTTAAAACTAGAAACACTCGTTATTCGAAAATAATCATATATAATTCAAATAATAATATCATGTTATGTATATTATATATGCATACGTATTCCGAATACCAATCTTATTGTTATTCCAAGTACTAATATAATCTAATGTAGCATATTATAATATAATAATTTGCCCATTGCTTATTGCTTTGAATTGTTTTTCATGTAAGATACATATAATACGGTTTCTTTCTTATCAAATGGTACAGCTACAATTAATTAAAATTGCATTATTATTAATAAATATTAATAATAAATGTTATTAATAAATATTATTAACAAATATTATTAATAAACATATACATTCTATTCGGAAATTATAAAGTACGCATTCTTTTTACTAGGTTATAGTTATTTGAATTTGAAACGGAACTGTGTACGTAACTGCTAAACTGATGTAACATTAAATTTTCGAAAGGAAAGATAGCGCTCCGTGCTCCGTGTATGAATCAATTTAGTTAGAACAACGCCGGAAGCTTGGATTTTTGACCGCCATACGATAGTATGACGCACTATAATAGCGGAAGGTTGATCGTAATAGAGGTTGTAAAATATTTTATAGAAATCATCATTTGATCGGCGATTTAATAAGAAAATGTAAAGTTTTAGTCGAAATTTTTTCTAATAAATTAAGAAATATGTAAATAACTCGGAAGACGATAATTAATATGTACTACGTAGTAGTTGCTACGTCGATAATGTCGTCGAGTATAACGCAGCAAGGTTCCGGTAATTCAGTGAATGTGCTCTTTTCAAACATGGAGAGGTTACTTGTTTGAAATAATATGTGGGAATTAAGAAATCGGAGTGTAATCATTTTAGTAAGTGTGTTGAGTGGGTGCGTGTTTCTGTACAACGTTTGGGGACCGATTTTCATTCTTACCATTTCATTGTTTCTTACGATTTATGCGTGCTATTTTTTAATTATCAACGACAGCTTATTGTCGCCGCACGCGTTCCTTTTACTGGATTACTGCAAACACATTTCTTTCGAAGTTCGTACGAGTTTCGGGGCCGTCATCGATCACGTATACAGGTACATTCGACAATTTTTTGAGGCTGCGATTCGCCGTTTTCGAAAACAATATCAAACCCAAAGACGACCCTACTCTAGAATGGAAAGACGACGAGGATCGAATTATCAGCTTAGTAGCGATCCTTATCCAACTAGGAAAAGTTCTTCCCATTTTGGATCGATCACGCAGCTTAGCCCAATTCCAAAGAATTTACAAAAAGCCAATGTGTCAAACGATATCAGTTCGAAAATTTATTTTTATCCTAATTCCGAACATTCGTCGTACGATCACGATTCCTTTGTTGCCAAACGTACTTCGACACCAATGTTGTCACGAAACAAAGAGGAATTAGAAAATCAAACGTTCAAGTTGTCACCTTCTGGTCAAGTATTATCAAAGAGACCGTCTCCTCTGTATGGGCAGAATCATGTTCTGATGCAGGTAGAAAATTCAACGTATTTTGATGCCGAAGGTTCTTCATGGGATTCTAGTGTAACTTCTAAAGTAGATACAAAAGTAGGTGAAGGAAAAGCTATTCAAACAGCTAGCGGGCCTCTCTTAGCATCGACTAGATACAACATTGATCCCAAGTAAGTAGCCTAAACTACCTTAATCGATCATAGATATTCGCAGCTCTATACTAGTACAGAAATTTGTAATATAATTGCAGAGTATACAATGACGTAACTTCTCCAGGACTTACGGCTCGATTGACTAAATATGCTACTGAAGCAAGCAACAAATTGTCTCATCAATCGAAATATCGGGTAGGGCAATTTCCAAAAGTAAATCTCCATGCTAGTTCAGTTCCATTGATAAATGTGAAGTCTATGAAAACAAGGACACCGGCGACAGTTAGAGTAGCACCGTCTCATACCATACGATATTCTCCACCATCGAAGCAAAATATTTTGTCGAATGTGCGTCACTCTGACAATAGTTGTTCCTCGCCTAACGTCGCCCAAGCTCTAAGGGAGATATCGCTAAAAAGACACGCTTCGAGGGAAGATGTCGCTTTCGACCCGGCAAAGAAACAACGAAGAGATATCGTTGCTAGTAAGGAATTTGAGGTACAGGATGAAACAAAGCAGAAAAGGTGCAGAGAAGAATCCTTGAAATCGGAGGAAGATATTTCTCCCCAAAGTAATAAAATTGTTCGACCCACGAAACGAACTAAAACACCGTCGTGTTACGATATTATAAATTCACTCAGTTCTAGCAAGCACGTTGTTTCCGGCGTCAAAAGGAAAGCTAGTAAGTAGTAGGTCGAAATAATTTGTAATCTTGTAACGGTAACGATAACGACAACGATAAAATACTTGTATTTGTTTTACATTTGGTTTGTTTATTTTAGGAGATTTTTCACGAAGCGGAACCCCAGATTTTGAAAAACATTTTAAATCTTTGGAATGTGTTCAAAGTGCTAGTACGGAAACGATAGCACAAGTTCCGAGCACAAGTCCAAAGTATCCTGACTACGAATTAACGGAGAGAAGAAATAATTCACATGCGTGTAACTCTGTCGATAAGCTACAAGAACATTCACCGTTGAAGGGAATTTTAAAAGCAAAAGGAAATTTTAACAATAAAAGTATAGAAAATGAATCAGACCGCAAACACACAAAACGTTTGAATGCGCAGAATAGCGATAAAGATTGTTCCGTAGAATCGATCGAGTCTATCGAATCAGCCAAGTTAACACACAAGTTATTTATGAGGGCAGAACCGGAAAGAAACGAGAAGTTACGGATGTTGGTCGAAGAGCAGGGTAATATACGAGCAAAGTTTACTACCGACGATGTAGAAGAGATAAAGAAGGAAGATATTACAGACATGAGGCAAACGAGCATGAAAGCAAGACTACAAAGCATGTTTGATGCCATATCTGGTAAAGGTAAGGAAATTCAACGTGCTAGTACGTTCATTTTTAATTTACCAATATTCGTTTTTGTTTCCAGCTGCCAGTCGGATTAACCCAGACGTGGTGATTCAAGCAGAAGAAGTAAATACCGTCAAGTCTGTTGCATGTACTGTCACTTGTGCGACCCTTAATTCTTCAACTACCACTACGAACGTTAATACCACACCCATTTCCACATCGGCTGTGGCACCTAGTCCTGGTAGCAGCGAATCGAATACAAAGTCACCAAAGTATGTGGCTTTTGATTTACCAGCCAAAAATACTTCCTCGAGTACGAACGTTCAGTTTGCCGATACGTGCGGGAGGAAAATTGAAAGCGTTTTAGCTTCCGTGGCAGATAAAACGATCAATTCTACTCTTGGGGTTACGTTTACGACTATGAAATCTGAAATCGTATCTCAGTCTGTTGTTTCGAACTCAAATACGACCAGTTCGATGAGCTTGAACGTACAAAATTTCGATTCTAACAAATCAACTGCGATCACATCGGCGACAAGTACTTCGTCGACTCGTACCACGTTCATGTTCGATACCGTATCTGCCAATAATAAATCCCCTTTACTTGCTGTTCCCGCAACAACTAGCATTTTTGGAAAAGTTACCACTACTGCGCCAATATCTTCGGTAATTTCTATGAGTACGACTGCAGCAAACACTAAAAAAGAGCCGAGTCAAAGCGACCCAAGGACAAACGTTTCGCAAGTTGCAGCGATCTGTTCGTCGAGTGTGAACGTATCGAACGGAAATATGAAAAGCGGTATGATCTTCACATCGCCACACACAAATCCAGTAAATTTAAGCACTGTCGCGGGAAAGAGAGAACAGAATACGGGATTTACATCGATCGACACGAAAGCAAACGCTATGCCATTCACAAGTATCGCAAACATTACTGGCTCCAATGACGCATTGAGTAAAAAGTCGGACGTGAACGTATCGACGCCGTCGTTTACATTTGGAAGCAAAACCAATAATCCACCTACAACGTCCACCAAGTCCGAAGGATTCGTATTTGGGTCGATAGGAAAAGCATCAGAAAGTAGCGAAAGGTTTGGAGCTTCGACGAGTGCGTCTCGGCAGGCTTCAATGATTCCTAACGCAGTGACGTCTTCGAATAATGGTAATAGTGGCACGCAAGCTAATAGCGTCACGAATGGAAGCTCAGCTAATACCGGTTTCGAAGCAAACGCAAAAGTTAGCTTACCCACTTTTGGATCATCGACAGACTCGACCTTTGCATCGCATCCTCTGTCCAGTTCGTCCGTAAACGGTAGCAAAGCTGGCTTTTCTTTCTGTAAAGCATCGATGACAACAAATACAGCGACCGGTACCTCGAATGTAGGTCCATTCGCCGTTGCGAACAATAATTTGCCTTCGAGCTTTGGAGCTTCATCGTCTACGTCGACGACGTCGACGTCGTCGACGTCGTCGACGATCAATAGTAGTGTGGCCCAGATCGCTCCGAATACCGGCTTGATATTTACTAACTCGTCATCCGTTCCATCGATCTTCGGGACAACGACAGTGAGTAATCAGCCAGTTTTTGGTACGTCATCTAACTTGAGCGCCAGCACAACTACCTTCACTCTCCCGAAGAGCACGACCACTTCAGTTTTTGGTTCTAACGTTGCCACTTCTGCTGGTACTTCTGCTGGATTCGCATCCACGAATTCGATGCCGATCTTCTCGAGCATAGCCGGTGGATCGTCTATGGGAGCAATAAACACAACTTCCATTCCGATGTTCGGTTCTAGCGCGAGTACATCCACATCCGGAATAAACACCGGCGGAACAAGCAATGTCGGTAGTAACTTGTTCTCAAGCGCGAATTTGACCACCTCGATATCTATGTTTTCTACGACAAGCAATATCTTTGGCCAGGCGAATTCCGCAACAGGTACGAGTTTCAAAAACAGTTCGGAATTGTTTGGAAGCAACAGCGGTTCGACGTTATTCGGTTCGACGCAACCAACTACGTCATCGACGTTCGGCACGGCAAATGTTTCCAGCAATTCGACCGCTTCCACTTTTGGTTCTACTACCAACATTCCCGTGAGCAACGCATCCGTCCCGGTTTTTGGCACTACAACTACCGGTACCCCCAACTTTGCCTCGCAAAATCAAAACAAGGAGAATCCAGGAGTGCAAACTTCTGCCTCGCAAAACTTTGGTATGAGCTCGATATTCAGACGCGACAATACCGGTGGTGCTCCCGTGTTTGGAGCCGCGAACGGTACTACCAGTCATTTCAATTCTCCCGTGCCGAATAACACGTTTGCCGGGCAAAACGTCTCTATCTCGTCCAACCCTACGTTCGGCATGGGAACTGCACCCACAGCAAACGGTCCACCAGCATTTAGTGACGGCAACAAGGTATCACCGTTCGGAGCACAACCTTCCACCTTTGGGACTCCCAACGTGTCCTCCACTCCCACTTTTGGAAACGCTAATGCAAACGAAAGCAACACCTCTGGAATATTCACCTTTGGAGCAAGCCAAAAACCACCGCAACAGAACGCTACCGCGTTTGCCTTTGGCAGCAATAACAATACTTCCGCTTCAGCACCTTTCCAGTTTGGCACGACAACTTCGAATTCAGGTGAATACGATTCTCCATCTTTCTTACAACATTAATTACACTAATATCTTCTTGTATCCTCCGTTATACATTTCGATTAATATATTTTAAACAATTCAGGTACAGGATTTAATTTCTCCGCTCCAACAACAACTCCATCCATCAACTTCGGCACAACTAATTCCACAACGACATTCAATGCTTCCACACCTGGTATGTTCAGTATCGGAAGCGGCTCTACCGCTTCAAGATCCAGAAATACACGGACCAGAAAACTGAGATGATGGAGAATGTAAATCTCGCTAGCATCTTTTCGAATATTCTTCGTCGAAATATGTAAACGCGTCATTTGATTTTTTAATGCCGTTATTCTGTAATTCTAGCATCGTAATTCGACAGAATCTTGTCAAAAAGCGATGTCCCTTAAATTCATGCAGCTCTATTACACTGAAAACAGAATTATAGAATAGAATCAACATTTTAACGTTACAGTTTTCACCATTGTTAATCTTATCTATCTTGTACATACGAAAATGTTAAAGCGGGTCTTTATCTATCACTGTGTTAAAGTCTGCTTAAGTTACATTACGTGTAATGCACATGCATATATATATATATATATATATATATATACACACATATATATATACACACATATATACATACATACATACATACATACATATATATATATATATATGTATATATATATATATATATATATTTTCACTTACAGATACATAGAAGAATAAAATGCGTGATTGTTTTATTAAGGAAGATCGAATACCTATTACAAGCGTGTTTGCTCACGGAACATTGTATATTTAACTCTTAACGTTCATCGATCTATGAATCGTCGAGAACGCTAATTATTCTTTATCTACTAACTTCTTACCAAGAATCGAGTTTTGATAAACGTTAAAGGTTCTTCATATTTATTCGAGTGGCATTTTACTATATCCGGCCACTAAAATATTTTGGACATACGATATTTAAATATTGTAAATTTTCTTTCTTTTTTTTTTCTTTTTAAACATTTTCTTTTGTATTTTTTTACACAAACAAAAAGATTCGAGCGACGAAAACGCTTCATGTTTTGAAATAAGTCATCAATTTACAGATTTTCAACATTTCGATAAACATATTTTTTGTTTTGAACGCGATGAGATCGTTAATTGCAATAGTTTATTTCGTTTTTATTTTTTCGTAATACTTTTGTCCCTTTTCCTTTTTTCTTGATACAATAGCTACTTCGGATACAGAAATAAGACTTATAGGTGTATAAATGGAGATCATTTTCGTCTTTATTCGATACAGAGGAAAAAGTAAAACAATTGTAAAAGAAAATGGGTGAAGAAGAAGTAACAGGGCAAAAAGGAGTATTAACGCTCGCCGACAAATTGGCGTAAGTACGTCGAATAAAAAAGTAAGTGAAACGTCCACGACGTTTATGATCGAACGATTGTATCTTATGATCGAGGAGCACAAAATACTCAATCGATGTGTGAAAGTAACGTGATAGAGAGGCAACGGAACATACCGGTGCGGTTCTCTATGCCATGTCGTAAGAAATGCGTAATTATTTTTTTCTACATTTTGAGCCAGATATATCATCTCCGTAAGGAAACGTTGTAAACTTTGAAAAATGTCAGAAATACGAATACCAATAGTGTTGGAGAAATACATTTTACACTTGCGATGTGGTTTTCCCTCACAACCTTTGTCCTTGGTTGTTTATATGTACATATGTATGTATACTAATAATACAACTACATAATTCCACTGTGTATTCGCTACGATTCAGTTTCGTAGTTTATAGCGTTAGTCGAATTTAACTGTAAAAGGTTCGTTCGTTAAAAATCGTGCCGTTATATGCCTATGACCTGTATCTTGTGCCTCTGGTGTGTGTTTCAAAACAAGGTGACATAAAATCTATCCGATAATGTCGTTAAAATTATTATAAGTACGAACGGTACGTCAATGCTTGTCACGATATTCCAATAACTGCTCTACGTTTGTATTACAAAAACAAATAATAATTCTAGTACAAGAATTTAGTAGCAATGTTATTCGCGGCTAATATTAAGAGCGTTCCTACGCGAAATTGTATCGCCAATCCAAATTCCGTTGGAATTGTTTTAGATTTGGTGGTAAGCCAAAGCGGTGAAAAAGTCTAATCGAATTTCATTGGTACTTAACGAAGGGTAGGAGGGTGAGGAGGGGGGAGGGAGGGGGAGAGAGAGAGAGAGTGAGAGAGGGGCAGAAATTCGGAATGAAAGCGCAATTGAAAATAGAAGAGGAAGAAAGGAACGAAGAAGGGAGAAGAGACACGAAAAGAAGAAATGTTAAGTATTGTAAATTGTATCGATATCGTTAAATGATTAACGATCGGTAGAGAAGATCGAACAGAAAAGTAAAGGCGCGCGCGGCCGAACGAGGAAGAAAGCATGGTGGAGAGCGAGCGTGCGAGGAAGAAACCGAGGAAGTAACGCGTGAGTTACGTCACGCGCGTTCCGTGAAACTCTAGCCAGGATTGGTCAAACGAGCGGGTTTGTTTGCGAGCCAACCTATCGTAGAGCTCGTTAGACGGGAAGGATGTTTGTACGGTCGCCTGGAGGCGCAGCCATGTTGGGAACATTAGAAGGGAACCAACACCACAACCAGAAAGACGGGAACATCTAGGTTCGGCAGCGGCGTGTCTTAACACCTTAACACCACCACCATGGCTGACCCGGAAAAACAGCCCGAACAACCAAAGGCTGGCCAGCAGAAGCTGATCATCGGTAAGCGAGTAGTGCATGTACCTTAAATATCGTGTCGCGTTTAGTTTGCCGGTATGATAATCAACTAGAACGAGAGCGTGTTGGTTTCTGCGACGATCGCCCGCATGTAACAATGGCGTCTATGAGAGCAGCAGACGTTCAACCATGTGGCATGCGTCCGGCAAGCCGGTTACCATTCCTGTTTGCTTTATCTACATTTTCTCCAATTTTTTCCATAGAAGATTATCGAATTTCCAATACGTTTATTTCTCTTTCGTCCCTCCCCATTCCCTCTCTCTATAGTTCTTCCCTCCTCTCTCTCTCTCTCTCTCTCTCTCTCTCTCTCTTTCCGAAACGGAGTAGCTTACACGCGCTCATCGAACATCGAGTTCTACGAAATTTCTCATCAATTCGATGGAAAAAAAGAACGGAAAAGAATGGAAACGTGTAAATTAGAATGCGTGCATATTTTTTCTTTTTCTTTCCGTTTTCTTGTTTTTCTTTACTCCATCTTACTTCGTTTCGTTGTCCCTCTTTATTTCACCCTGCGATTTACATTTACATCATAACCTTAACCCGTGTATCGAACAAATAAAATATATGATCTATAATTCGTGGTTACATTGTAGTTACGTCATAGTTACATGCAGTAGTAATTTCTGGAAATTTCTCTACTGCCTTTTCCGTACGTTTTCAACGTGTTTTTCGTAAATCGACCTAAACACTAGTTGGGTTACGTAAGTTTCGGTATACCTATTCGTTAAATGTTCGCTTCCGTTCGAACGATTCGTTTTCGGAACGGACTTGAGCGCGCTGCCATCGTCGGCTTCCACTTTAGATTGGCTTCGCGGAAACTTATTTTCTTCGAACGAAAAACGAAATAGGAGCGAAACTGCATTTTCAGTTAAAGTTCAGAAACATCGGGTCTTTACAGATCGCTGTTCGTTTCCATTTAGAACTGGATATTCTCGTTCGTTGATACGATTCGAAGGAAAATTGAAATGTTAACGGGCACAAGTCCAAGAAACTGTTACCCAAGGAAATTCCAAAGTTTCAGCGTATTGTTTACCCTGTTGCGAACGATCGGTAACGCGGGCTGTTTGCTATATAAACATGGAATTATCCTAAGAATAATTGACTTTTGATTACGAACACATCGCAACAGTTAGTAAATATAAATATTTCTCGCGAATGGTAAAGTAAATACTTGTTGCAAAGAGGATACAAGGTAAACAATATACGTGCCTCGATTTTACAATTAGATGGGTGGTGCGCTTATTCAAAGCGGACGAAGCATTTTTAATATATCGATTTGATTTGATTTTGGTTTTCACGCTGTCGTTTTATCAATGTCGATGTTTAGCCGTACCGTCTGCTTCGATTTCTACCTTTTCGAACAGATCGAATCGCCAGATTCCCGAGAAATGGCTTAACTGATTTGTTTATCGAGAATGCGTTTATCGACTAATGCGACGCATAAGGTTGTGGGCTAGATATTTAATTAGTACTTACTAAGTACTAGTAAGTTATTTTGTTTTTGTTGGGTTTCAGCTAACAAAGTGACCGGGACTGTAAAGTGGTTCAACGTGAAGAGTGGGTACGGATTCATCAACAGGTTAGTAGTAACGATTTACCGTTTTTCATTTGTTTTCATTTCTCTTTTCGATCGATCGAGAAAGTCTGGATTTCAAAATTTCGACCGAACTCGGAATGGCTGGCGAAGCTTTCCTAGCGCGGGTTCGTTCTCAAGCTCGATCCAAACGTTCTAACATTGGCAAAATAGACGCTTGCTTCGACACGTGCATGGCCAAATCACATTCGTTCGTCCACGGTTCCTCCTTTATCTTTGGCTATTTCTAGCATTTTCCTATCCGCATCCCCACCTTAGTCCATGGCACTTCACCCCACTCTATGCTACTTCTTTTCTAGTTCCTTTTCATTCTCTTCCTTTCCCTTCTTCGCGCCACTATACTTATACCACCATATACACATGTGCGTACGCGTGTATGTATAAGTAGCTATCGGACGCGCTATACCTTTGCACAGTGGCCAAAGCATCGTTCGTTTTCGCACAGCGCAACGATTTTCGTTGTAACGCGAGTTTACCGTAGGTCAGAGAAAAGTAAATAGTCGGATATTTTTTTCGGGAGAAAGTCGTCGCAATCGAATCACCACCGTTCATTCGCACCTTTGTTCGCGCCGTTTGCGCGGATTCAATGGTATCGTTTCAAGTACACGGTGGTAGAGAAAACGACTGTCTGGACATCCATTGGATCGCACATGGAAATACTTTCCATTTGGTCCACGTTCCCAGACGCACAACGAATTTTCGTCGAATCACAAACAAACTCGTCTCCTCTTCTATAATTCGATCGTATAACGATCCGTTTGATTTGTTTTAGGAACGACACCAAGGAGGATGTATTTGTTCATCAAGTGAGTAGTACATTTATTTTGATAGTAGCTGAAAGGGACGAGCTACGATTGGATTTCGAATATGCGAATCGCTGATCACGATGGTAATTTTCTGCACTTGTAGTCAGCCATCGTGAAGAACAACCCAAGGAAGGCTGTGCGCAGTGTCGGCGACGGTGAAGTGGTCGAATTCGACGTGGTAATAGGCGAGAAGGGTCATGAAGCGGCCAACGTTACCGGTCCATCCGGGGAAGCAGTAAAAGGTTCGCCTTATGCTGCCGATAGGCGACGTGGGTATCGCGGAGGTCATTGGTACATCAGTCAAAGACGTGGAAACACTCGACCTCAACGTAGACCTCGAGAAGGTCAAGATGGTTACGAAACCGGTGAGTAGAAGGCGGATAGTGTTGTATTTTGTTGTTGAGTCTCGAATGTAATAGAGGAAGGTACGAGAAACGTGTTTGCTCACTGTTGGTTCCAGGTGAGGGTAAGACCGGGGACGAAGCGAATGTCGGTGAGGGAGGCGGACAGCAACGACGTTACAGGGTTCGACGACAATACGATGGCTACTATCGTGGATCGCGCCGTTCTGGTCCATCGACGCAACAACAAGGAGATAACACCGGCGACGGTGGCGAACAAGGTGGCGAGTCTGGCGGGGACGGAGGCGTGCCACGCGGTGGCGGTCGTGGACGCGGAGGACCCTCTCGTCGTTACTTCCGTCGTAATTTCCGCGGGGGAAGAGGTGGCGGACCTCCGCGTCGTCCTCGTAGCCAGGACGGCCAAGTAAAAGTCCGTAACGATTACCTTCTCACCTAATCTGTTTTTCTAGCGACTTTTGCGATATCGAACCTATCCTTCGGTCTTTGCTTTCTATCGCTCCATTTAGCGTGAAATTATCATTGTTTCTCGTTAATCGTTTCTTAACTCCTCTAGTCTACTCGATCTCTAGCTCTCGCTCACTCTATCGTCGTACATTTCGAACGTCGATTACCGGAGAATCGGTCGAGGAATAACGCGACGCTACGGAAATCATTGTCTAGTGTTTCACTCAGCTTAGTAACTCGATAATCCTGCATGGTAGATTCCGTTATCGATTTCGACTTTGACCTCGACAACGTCGACGTTGTCGTCGTCGTTGTCGATCCGATAAAAACCTTTCGATTTCCCTATTAGATATCTCGTGAAAAATTCGTGGTAGATTTAGAGTCATTCTCTATAAACCATTCGATGCGCTATCGTCATCGTTCTCTTTAAATATACATCAAGAATTATTTTCAGTTGTAACTTTTTCCTATACGATTTTTCGTTTATCGAGTCGTTATTTCGAATCGACTTTAAAAAGCGATAACTCGAGTATGGACGGTTATATGGATCGATTAGAAAGCTAGTCCGGAGATTTTGCATTGTTCTTTTTCAAATCTTTAGTTCTTCTTTGTACGATACACTTGTAAATACTCACATCGTAATCAACGGATCGCACATATTACGTGTTTCTTCTGTTCCTACGTTGTACTCCCATTTCTTTTTTATTCTATTCTAAGTTTGGTCGTTTGTACATTTGTTCAATTCCTCTTTTTTATCTCTTCTTATTTATTCATCTATGTAGCTATCTATTAATCTGTCTATCTATCCATCCATCCATCCATCCATCCATTTGTTTATTTATGTCTATGTATGTATATATATGTGTGTGTGTTTATATACATTATATATACATATTTACACACACGCGCGCGCGCGCGCGCGCGCGCACACACACACACACACACACACACATTCGTTAGTTTCCTGTCGTATTGTTATCACGGCAATCACAGAAATCGTGACTGTTCGGTCCGTTGACGAATCTTTGGCGTAGCGCTTAGCACACACTATTGCACGTATCTTTTTGTACTCTTTTCAGTCGGAGCAGAAGTCGGATGCACCTAAAGATAAGGATGCACCTGTCGCTGTCCCTGCTCCACAGGTAACGTGGCTTTATTTTTCTCTGATCCTCGCTTCGTATCCTTCCGATTGTACATCCATCGCTCTACGTTTTCCTATGCTCTAACTATTCTTGACTTATTACCATTTATACACTTCTTTCTTTCTGCACTTTACACCTTGGGGTCAGTCTCTCCCGGTATCTCGTTAGCCTTGATCCTTTTCAGCGTGGACATCCTGTTTCCGCGCCTCGATGCTTTTCATCGCTCTTTCGTGTCGTGCATCTTTCTTATCGTAAAATTACTTCCGTTTTGTCGTCTGTTTTGCGAATCAGCAAAGCATGTCTTGTAATTCAAATATAAACGATCGTTGAACTTTGTTCGTTTGACTTGCAGGAAAGTCAGCCGGTTCAGAACACCACCACCGAAAGCACCGCTTAACCAAGAGTAATGGTACCACTACAACAAAAACACTCCTTTTAATATATAACACCAACACCCGTTATACACCGAAGCAACAGCAACGACAGCAGCAACCGCAGCAGCAACAATATAACATAACAAATGAAAAAAGTTAAAAAAAAAAGCGAAACAAAAAAAGCAAGAAATGGAAGGAAATTGCGGAACATCGCTCCACACTCTCCCCGGCAGAAAAAGAAGATTAAGAAGCGTGTCCGATATGCTGCCGGAATTAGTTGATAGAGAATACGCTGGAAAGCCTCGTCGCGAAGAAGAAACACGATCCACGACATATATCGAGCGAACAAACTCTCGAGTTGGACTTACCGCCGTACGACCACTGTTTTTTTTATTATATTTCTGTGAAAATCTACAGATTTTCAATTGTGTAAATCTGTCTCTCGTCGGAATTCAAAATATTCTAAGAAAAAGCGATCGGAAGAGACGCGGAAAAGAAACGTAGCCGCTGAATGACGGTTCTATTCCGCGAACTGGGACGAAACGGCGGTAAGTCGTGTATTTTGGAGTATTTCGTCCGACGACGGCGGTGAAAATGGTAAAGAATATGCGCGATTGTAACGCAACGAATTTCGTTCTGCGTCAAGTTAGATAATCTCGATCGTGGAAGAAACAACGAAGAGAGAGAAGAGAAGAAACACGGTGATGGGCTACACAATACGAATTCGAATAGGCGAAAGTGGTATTTTTGTTCTTGTTTTTGCGTATTTATTGTTTCATACGTTTTAATTTTTCTTCAACGAAACGCATTCGATCGTTTTACGCATATATATATGTCTTTGAGTTTAACGCGATGCTCGCAGAGTTTTTCTCTTGTCCGTGTACATGTAATCGGTAAATGCGCGCGCGCGCCCCTGAAATCATAGGAATACTTTATTACGCGCGCTTACCTATCATTGTGCCAGCCAGCTTAATCGTTTCAGTTTCTCTCGAAATTACTCCGTTCTTTTTTTTCCCCCTTTCATTGAAACGCAATGTTCGATTCGTTTCGAAAACCAGTCGTCCGTCGTGTCGCTTTTGTCTCTTCGGTCCTCGTTGGTTCGTGGCTTATATGCTTTGCAAAATCGCAACGAGAAGATTCGTTCGATGATCAGCGACTAAATGCAATTATAAATCTCATAGAATTTTCTGTCTGATCGCGTAATTTAGTGAGGCGAAACAAATTGGTACGTACCTTTTACGACCGCTCGTATCACATGACGCGATCGATGCCCCAGGAGGGCACGAAACGTATTATCCGACGATAAGCAACGAGATGTCACGCGTAACGCGTTAACCGAGAATCCGATCAATTTTTGCCGTAATTTTCGGTGTAACGAGTCGATAACGTTCGATCATGGTGGAAGAACTTTGCCGTCGTTGCTCGAACGTATCGATCCTCGGGGATATCGGAAATTTCCTCTCGATTGACAATGCAAACCTGCGGTTTGTCAGTGAGTAAATGAGTGAGCGAGCGAGTGAATGCGCGAAAGAGTGAGATACAGAGAGAGAGTTAGAGTTAGAGAGAGAGAGAGAGAGAGAGAGAGAGAGAAATAGATAGATAGATAGATAGATAGATAGATAGAGAGAGAGAGAGAGAGAGAGAGAGAGGGGAGAGAGAGAGAGA
Organism: Bombus soroeensis; assembly: GCA_014737365.1. Classification (NCBI taxonomy): domain Eukaryota; kingdom Metazoa; phylum Arthropoda; class Insecta; order Hymenoptera; family Apidae; genus Bombus; species Bombus soroeensis. Next base: position 666,662 of record JACXIL010000219.1, on the reverse strand, counting down.
ATAGAGAGAGAGAGAGAGAGAGAGAGAGAGAGAGAGAGAGAGAGAGAGAGAGAGAGAGAGAGAGAGAGAGAGAGAGAGAGAGAGAGAGAGAGAGAGAGAGAGAGAGAGAGAGAGAGAGAGAGAATAAGAGAGGACGAAAGATTTATACAATTTTGCATGAAAACGGAACAATTTTTTAAATTTTAGTTTGTAGTTCTATCGTCGGAAAATAAAATGTACAATTTTCTTTCCAAACGCTTCGAAGTTGTGCGCGCAAATTCGTTGCATCAGATTTTATTATTTCATTTCAAGCGAACAAGATATCTTTTAGTTTTTTTGTCTCTGTCTCAATCTGTGTCTGTGTCGTCATCATAATCTTTATGGTCGCTATCGTCCTATCGTTAGGCTATTTTGCGATCTTCGGTAAAAAGGCCTGTGCGTTTAGTCGCCTAGAGTGCTTTTTGCGATAGAGCCTGGAACGGCGAAACACGATCGGGAGAAAAGAGCGACGAGGTGAAGACAGAGTGGAGAGTGTGTGTGCGTGCATGCGTACAAATATAGCGTAAAATGAGGAGTAACAACTGCTGATCCTCGTGTTCCTCCGCGGTCGATTGAAATGAAAGCGGGAACAGGGAAGATAGTAGTGCGTCGGTTCGTCGTCGATTCGTCGTCGATTCGTCGTCGATTCGTCGTCGAATGCGCGCTGCTTGACGTTTCGCGTTTTTTTGTACGCGATCCATACAGAAGGATGTGTTGCCGCGGGACGCGAGCTAGCGACGAGGAAGAGGAGACGAAGAGCGTGAAAGAAAATAAGGTAAACGACTCCTAGACGCAGAACGTTGTAATTGTATGCGGAAAAACGAACGATGCATGTGTTGGAAGTGAATATCGGAATTAAAAAAGAAATAGAAGCAAAGAGAAAAAAGAAGAGGAGTCGTGCGCGGACCAGTATGCTAGCAGGCAACGCAACGTCGAACTTGAACCGCGTTTGAAGTGAACGGCGAGCACGGAGCGCGCACGGTCGCGAACGGTGATCCCTCGAACGAATCGTAACGTCGGAGCGTTCGCGTTACGAAGGCCTGTGGAAATGCGTCGAGTAGGAATCGTACTCGGCGCTCTCGATATTCTCGTATCGTTCTCTCTAGCGCGGCGCTTGTTTTTGAAATCGCGCTCGTTTCTCGACGAGGAACGAGAACGAGGACGAGGACGAGGACGAGGACGAGGACGAGGACGAGAACGAGAACGAGAACGAGAACGAGAACGAGAAGATCGCGCGTCACGATTCGCGTACCACTCGCAGCGACAGTCGACAGTCAATTAGTTTTAATTCAGCTTTTCGCGAGGAGCGATCTCAATGATGAGAGAGTCGTCCCGGATCGCGCGGGACGGGACGGATGATGAAAAAAGAAAGGAGCGAAAGAAAGGGGAGAATCGAGAGAACGCTCCCGTGTCTCGAAGAAGAAGAAAGGGTAGTCATGTAATTACACGTAAAGGAGGAGACGTAAATCTTGCCGGTCGCGACACGGATGCGCCGCGGATGCGTCGCGTCTGCCGCGCGCGTCCCACGTGTCGCCGCTCGATCGAAAACACCCCGGCGATCCATCCTGCTCTCCTCGTCCTTGCCCCTTACCTTCATCTTTTCCTTCCCCATTATCCCTGTCTTCGCTTTCACCTTTACCCTTGTCCTTATCCATACACCTATCCTTACCCTTACCAATTACCCTTACCCTTTCCTTATCCGGTTTCCGATCCGCATCTTTCATATTCTCATTTCCTCGAACCCCCAGTGAATTTTGTACCGAAATGCGAAACTTTGAAAAGCTACTTTCATATACGGAATTTAATTTTTTCACGAAACATGTGCATTATAAAAAATAAATGCCAAAAAAATCGCAAAACTCACGAACCGAAGGTGAAGTTTCTTACGTTTGCATCGAGCTCACTTTCTTCTCCCTTTTCCCCGATCCTTTCGCGTGCGATTTCAGCAAAAGAAGCTGCGCTCCTTAACGTTTTAACGTTTTTATTTCGAACGACATTCGTGATGAGAGAAAGCTGCCTGGAACTAGCGTAGGGCGGTCGTTGGATTTGCTGTTGGTTTCGGAATCGGTTGGCCCCGGCGATTCACTCACGGAAAGCAATGGGGAAGGAATCGGGCCGATAGACGTTGCCTTCGTCCGCCATACAGGCATTGGCTGCGATTTCGGCCAGGTGCGTGTCCTTGTGAGGGGGTACAGCCACTCTGTGAAATTTGCTCGCTGCCTCGAAGATCGCCTTCAACGCTCTCTCGGGTTGTTCCTCTTCCATCGCGGCGAATCCCTCGGCGTACAGGTGCTCGCACTCGCGCACCCGGTCCAGCGATTCTCGCAGGTTGATTCTTCGTCGACAGGCCGAACATTCGATGGATCTGCTGGGATCTCGGGGACGCGAGTGTAGCTTGGAGCATCCCTCGGTCGGACACCTGCGATCGAAAACCAATTCTCTCTCCCTCGCTCGCTCTCTCTTTCTGCCTGGCTTTGCGAACGCAGGCGCGAATACCGCGGTATTACCGTCGAACAAACAAGTTCACACCTCAGTCTGACTATGTCGTTGGTCAAAGTCTCGAAGCGTGGCCAATCTTCGCGGCAAGCGGTACACTCGCAACGAAACCAAAATCTCTCGTCGAGAGTTCTCCGTCGATCCTCCAGGCTTTGTTTGGTGAAAGTGTGCACGTAGTTTTCAACCGCCACGTCTCCGGCTCGGAGACTGCGAATCGCCCGAATCACGATAGATCGGCCGACAAAGTATCTGTGGAAAGAGAGGACGATTTATCGAGTTTAAGTTGCGTGTAGCTATACTGTAGTGAACGGTCCGGTCGGTCGGTCGGTATAGGTAAACCTGTACGGTACTTGGTTACCGCGGGATAACAGTCGTGATTGAAGCGTGCAACGGTCGGATAGATGGCCAGCCCGATGTAAAGCTGTCTGCTACCGCGGAACCGATGTTCCTTTCCAAGTCGCGTCTCGAACACCTCGTGAGCGTTGAACTGCAACAGCTGAAGATGTTTCAGTAGCAGGCCGGCCACCGCGATTTCTCGATCGTTGGGCGTCTCTGAAACGCGAACAGCACGCTGCTGAAATTGCCAATCGATCGCGACACGGACCGCGCTCAAGTACCTCCGTCCCTCGTCACAGTCTCGAAAAAGCCGACTCTCTGCAAACATTTGAGAAGAAACGCTGCCATCAGCGATCTCTCGAAAAAATCCTTGGCCGTTCTGTGTTTCTCGTGCGTAACGAGATCGTACACCCGCAGATCGACCGCGTCTCCTTCGACGAGTTTCTCTCGCTCTGTTTCACCAGCCACTCCCTCCACCGGTTGCTCGCGTCTCGAATCGCGCAGTTTCTTCCTTCTCGAACGACGTTTCGCCGACTTGCTAAGTTTCGCCTGTGCTTGGGTGGACGATCGCGCGACCTCTTCCTTCTCGTTGGAACTTAACGCGCGGCAAATCTCGACGCAGCCGGCCAGTCCGATCTGAGTGGTCATTCGCAGAGCGAGCATGCTCAAAACGCTCATACCCGAATCTGAGGAAACGAGAGAAGCGGTTGCCTTTCGGTGCGAAACACGGCCTATACGGATTATTTCGAGAATCGCTCGTTATACACTACCTATCAGTAGCGCGAGAACCTTGCACTCGTATTTATGATAGCTGGCCATCGCCGCGTCTCTGCACTTTCTGCCGCAGAAGGCGACGCTGCTGCAGTCCGGACATCCTATCGGTGCTACGAATCTGAAAGGACGACGGGGGTCTGTAGGAAGTTGGCGATACAGGGGCGAACAGGTTCCGCTGTAGTAGCCGTATCGAGCGTATGTGGCGGAATCGAGTCGCGTGACTCACCTCGTGAAACAATGTTGACAATGCGTACCGAAGAATTCCGGCAGCAGAGTAGCGGCAAACGGCGCCTCCACCACCAACCTGTCCCCCGGTTCGATCGGTTTGGCGGCGATCGCTCGTTTGCCCGCGTTCTCCGTCTCCTCGATGTCGAGCAGGCTGGAGGCGCCCGGCAGCCGCGGATTCTCGTCGCTGGCCAATCGAGCCTCAGCTGCGAGCGAATCGAAAGCGTCTTTCCTACCTTTATCTTGCGACGGTGTTCTCGCGGGCAACAGCTTCTTTCCGTTCGCTCGTACGAACGTCTCGCACGCCTTCTTCGTCCGAGCAAACGTCGCCCTGAAACACCACTTTTCCTTTCAGCCGAGTGTTATCTTTCGCTCCGTCGTCTCAACTGGTCCAGGCTCACCGTAACTCGTTGGGCAGATCGCCGTCCATTTCCTCGACGAAACTTAAATCGCGAAGAGCGAGCTCGTGCTCGTTGCAGGCAAGAAACGTTTCGGCTCTGGCTAGAAAGGCGAGCGGTAGTCCGAGACCTCGATCGACCGTGCGGCATTTTCCTGAAACGAGGCAAGAGGCGGAAGAGAGAGAGAGAGAGAGAGCGAGCGAGCGTGAGAGGAAGAAAGCCGATCGACGGATCGATCGTGGCGAGGCTACTCGCAAAGAGAGAAACAAACCTGGAAGGGGAGCGCGAAGAACGGCTTGACCGAAGAGCAACAGAGCTTTCCGTGGTTCGGCAGCGGCCGCGGCCTCGAATCCCTCCAGCCTCCTCGCTCTGGACACGTTGGCGTCTTTCCCGCGGTACAGAATCTCCGTTCGGTTTAACGTTTCCAACACCGTGTCCCTCACCTTGGCATCGGTGAAGATGGCTCGAATCCTTTGCTCGTCGCTGGTCAGCCGTCCGAAAACCTGGCAGATCCACCTCTCTCCGGCGACTCGCGTCACGTTCTCGCTGAAATCTCGGAAGAATCCCTCCTTTTCGGATCTGAGAGTCTCCAGCGAGCACAGGTCCCTGTAAGATGGGACCGCTCGCGCCTCATCGATCGCGTCAATTCGCTGCATTTCCAACTCGCTCGGATCTCCGTGAACCTCGCTCGCCCTCGAAATCGGTCAATTTCGGCAGAATTTCGGCAGAATTTCGACAGAATTTCGACAGATTCGGTAGAGATAGCGCGTATACGAGCGAGAAAAGCGGCAAGATCGGGACGCGAACGATCCAGGAGAACGAATGGCGAACGTAGCTTCGTTGTAGCCGTTGCGACCCTTTCGCCAACCGGTCGAATAATTTTAGACAAAGTCGACCTTGCTATTTCCGTCTCGAATTCTCGCGCGAGTGCGCCGCGCTTCTGCCAGCGTGTCTCCGTCGACGTCTACTACCGTGGCTGCTGCTGCTGCTGCTGCCGTCGCCGCCGCCGCCGCCGCCGCCGCCGCCG